>VMYD01000011.1:905000-3305000 GCA_007663325.1 Eucalyptus pauciflora
GACGTATCGCCGATCCTGTTCATTTAATATGCGCATGCAGAAGCATATAGAAAATCCCAAGACAATAAACAATGGGATAGAAAAGTAGGGTCATATTTTTCACAACTGAAAATTACACCCACACTTTTATACAAGTAAACTAGATACTATATGATACAATACTACTCACGAGTCTTATCTACTGTACACTAATCAAAACTCATAGTTTGCAAAAACAGGATGGGACCTCAGTCCTCATCCGGGTCATATTCAGGATCATCATGATCCTCCTCTGACTCCTCTTCACTCAATTCATTTTCCTCTAGCTCTTCGTCTTCTTCCTCAGGCTCATCCTCCGCTTCAGCCGCCGGCTCATCCACAGGTACCTCCTCCATGGGCTCCTCAACCTGCCCCTCCTCATGCTCCACGATCTCACCGTCCTCTCCATTCCAGTTGTTGTCATCAATCGAGTATACGGGAGTGCGAGCTTCGTCCTCAAGCTGTGGATCCTTCGCATCTACTATCGATCCATCCTTGTGATCGGCTGTTCCTTCTCCGAACGCCTCTTCCAAAACTTTATGAGGCACATCCTCTTCCGGTATAGGACCTTCTCTACATCCATCAAAATACTCATGGTACCATGACCGATATTTGTGGGGCCTCAGGACTTCTTCTCCCATGTCAACCTAGATGGTTGACTGAAATAGTACGTATTCTAATCCTTCCGGGTGAGGGTGGATGTGGAAGTGTGTCTCTAATTTTGAGATTTGCTCTGGGAAGCCGAAGTGCATATGAGGATGAGGAGGCGGAGGTGCTGCCATCTAGGGGCCTAAGATGGTTATTCAATAACCAATGAGACCACGTCTCAGTGAGTTCTACCCCCTAAAACTCGATTAGTAAACCAATACACTATGGGCTGCCTAAACACACACAGGTCAAAGGACTTACCTTGGCCTCAGATCCCACCTGCAAGTCAATACAATTTATAATAGGCACCCAACTATTTAGCACCGATCAAACTATCGATCAATCGACCTAGTCTATTACATGTCAAACTGACCATTCCCCACAATGGAATATCTAGACGTCGGGCCACGCGCATTCTCCAGGACAACATACTGAGTCTCCGAGCCCATGTGCCATCTCTAAGGCGACCCTTTTGCCAAGATGACATACTTAAACATTGGGCCCACATGCATTCTCTAAGGCACTAATTCGCCAAGATGATGCATCAAATCACCGAGCCCACATGCCCTTTTCATGATGCCATATTCAATAATGGACCCACGTGCATTCTCTTAGGCACTAGTTCACCAAAGTGACGCATCAGATCACCGAGCCCACTTGTCCTATTCACGATGCCATACTGAAACATTGGGCCCATGTGCATTCTCTTAGACAATAGTTCGCCAAAGTGATGCATCAGATCACCGAGCCCACGTGCCCTTTTTAGATGCCATACTTAATCACCAGTCTACTTTCGATACTAACGACTCATATCCAAGTATTTCTCAATCAAATAATCAAAATCAACTCATTAGGAATATATCCTAAAATTCCAATACTAAATCAATTCGGCACGATTTAAAGCTCAAATAAATAAATGGACTGCGCCATGACAATCAGCACGAAATTCCAGTCACCGGCCATCTCGGTTGAATTTTCAGAAAAATAAATAAATAATTAATTAATTTCGAAAATTAATTATTAAATACTAATAAATCCAATTTATGCCCAATTTGCCTAATTGGAAGCTGAGGCGGACCCAGAAAAATCCTGAGACCCGTTTAATAATTAATATAGCGCGTCTACTAGCTAATGACTATGTCTAACCACCTAACATGCATCATTAAGTCTCTAATTTAATTGATCTAAACTAATCTAACCACATAATTGCACTTAATTAACACTAATCAACCCTAAACATAATTAGCAAACTAAGTAAGGTTTAATGAGTTAAACTCACTTGGTTAAAAGCGGAGACTGGATCACCGCGATGACGGTCGAAACTTGAACTTTCGACAGCGTTGATGGACACTCAGGCCAGGCCCAAAAGCTATGCAAGCCCACAGAAATTTCTAGGCTTGGGCTTGGCTTTGCGAGCTTCAAAATGGTGGGCTGGGCTTCACGGTTGGGCTTCGGGTTGCTGGGCCTCTTGGTCTTGTGGGTTGAAAACAGAAGATTTCATGGGCTGACGAACCAGGCCCAAGATGCTGGGCTGAATTCAATTGAAAATGGGCTGCACTTGTGGACTTGGGCTTTTCTGGTTTAAAGATAGGCTGAGCAAATTCGCTGGCCTAGGCTGACACAACTGGATTGGGTCGAAGACTGCTGGACTCGATGGGTTGCTGCAGTTGTGGGTTCAGTGGCCCAAAGGAGATGCTTCGCACGAGCTGGGCCACGAACTGAAAGCTGTAGAGGATCGGTGGAGGAATTTCCTGGACGCGTGGAGATGGAGCAACTTCGTGGGACGTTGTTGACCTTGGTGGATTGGCGAGCTGGGGTGCGGTCAACAACGAAGGAGTTCGCTGGTGTCGAGCTACGGGCGATGCTGTTGCTTCAGTTGACTGTAACACAGAAGACATGAGCTGGTGAAGAAGCGGATGTGTGGAGCTTCGGTGGGTTTTGCTTCGCGGAGATGGACTGCTCGATCAACCAGAGGCTTCGGTTGCTGCTGTTGTTGACCGAAGGAGCTGAGCTTGGACGCGTGGAGAAGCGACAAAGCCAGGAGACAAAAGGAAGTGGGGAAGCAGCAATCGTCCGGTGGAGAATCAGCAAGGAAGAAGCAGCAGGCTTCTTCGGGTTCGCTGCGGAGTAAACGACGAGGGTTTCTGGTCTTCAAGTGGCAAAGATGAGTGAAGAAATGAAGATGCCCGACCGGATGAAGGAGATGGGAGAAAGAGATAAGGTGGATGGTCCCTTAGCCTCAATTTTCTACAACAAATATCTCCTTTGTCCCCTCATCTTGATCCATCACCATAGCTGTCTTCCACCAGCACAATTTCAGCCTAAATTGCCCCCTTCGAGAGTGTTGAGTTGGTCCAAAAGTCACTACTCATGGGGCATACGAATTTCCTAGCAAAAAGGCCTAAATTGCACATCAATTCTCTCTCAATTCATTCTCAATCGGCTCTCATAAAATCAATTGATACCTCAATACCTCAATTGCTATTTTTCCTCATCCATGCATCCATCATGCATCTCAAAAATAACTCGGCGACGACTTTTTCTCAAAAAGTGTCGAGTGTCAGAAAAATCCTTTGAGATTGAGTCGACACTCCTAGAATTTATTGTGACATGATAGAAACTTCAATTTCTGAAATCGGACTCAAATTGGCGATTAATTTCTATTCGACACGTTTTTAGCGTGACTTAGGCTACCGGGTAACTTTCAAACAATTTTTAGTGGAAATGATCTGTGGTCGATTTTCTTTGAGTCACTATGAACCCACTCGACATATTGGCGACTCTCGGTTGTCATGAAAATATCGAGGATTCAAATACGAACACAGGGTACCAAAACAATAAGAAAATCAGTCTAGTGCCGGTCGACGAGAATTTCCAATTTAGTGGTGTCACCCACGATTAGCCACACATTTTTGTCGAACCAGTCTATTTTTGATTTCAAATTAATTTTTAACTGTGCCGTAATGGCCTCTAAAGATAGACACAGTCGAGAAGTTGATTCCTAATCGAATTATCAAGTCTATTTGCCTTGAAATTCTTAATAGCTTCCCCAGATAGTCTAGTTATCTCGAGAATGATTAGTTCCGAGAATAACCCTATAGGCGCGTCAATGAAATGCCCAATTTATTCAGTAGAAGACAGGGTTGAAAATCTGGGATGTCACAAAAAGTGGGTTGTCATGGGTTAAGATTAGTGATGAGCAACCAAATCAGTTCAATCTAGAAATTGCTTTGAACTTGCTTTTGGAGTTTTCTAGTATTTTTCATACTTACCTTTCTTCTTTTTTAGTAAGGGACAATTAGCCTTTGCATCAAGAGCCTGTCTCTTGATAATTTCTACTTGATTGATTTCCTCAGTATCCTTGTCTAAGACTTATTTTCCCTTGTTAGATCCAAAAGTTGCCTTCAGGTTAATTCTTTTTTCTACAACATCCTATTCCAGAGGATCTCTAGATCTCAAGAATGTCTTCATTTTATTCCTCCACACACTGTATTTTTTTTCATAAAAAAAAAAAGGTGGTCTAGTGTTGCTCTGCCCTTCCACAAGTCTTGGTACTAGAATACTAGCCATAGAAGATCTTTAATTCATAAATAAAAACACTTCAACAGATGAGCACAGGGCTTTGATACCAATTGATAATGCTAGTACGAACACCTATAGAGAGGGTGAATAGGTGTTTAAAAGAAAATTTGATAAATAAAATAAATTTCAAACAAAGTCTGAGTAGCAAAAAAAGTTTGATAAACAAGTCATTAGACTTCTGAAGAATGTTCAGAATCGGATAAGAGATGGAACTGATTTTTGCGATACCTAAAAGAATGCAATAGACTTAAATAAAGAGAGTTAAGGAAAGAGAAGATTACACACGAAATTTATAGTGGTTTGGCTTAGATCAAGCCTATGTCCAGTCTCCCATGTTGACAGCATTCTAGCTGGAATTCACTATAGCATCAACAGAGAAGTACAATTTTTGAGTGCAGACACTTAGTGGAAGATCCCTTCTCTCTCACTAAGTCACTCTTCTTGTGATTTTCTCTCTTGAATACAATTTATAAGGAATGTCGTTGAAGAACAAGTAGTTGGAAAGACTTTAGACTTTGAAATTTTAATTTTCATATCTCTCTTTCAAATAGATTGAATGACCTCCTTAAATACTTCTCCACGCCTCACTAGTCGTTGACATTTTCCAGATGAATTTCTTCCAATCAATCCATTAGACAAAATTGACTAAGGGATCTTATAGCCATTTGAAGATTGAGATAAAAATCTGTTGATACTAGTCACCCATATAATCATAATCTAGGTTTCCATAAGTAAATGTTTCCCAAAAAGGAACTTGTCTTCAAGATTAATTTCATCAATTTGTGATTGATTCCATCAATGTATTTTTAGAAGGAATGTGAGATTCTTCGCCAGAGAGCTAGATGTCGTAGAAAAAATTTCTAATGCGTTCATTCTGAATTCTTCTCGCGAGATCAATAAATCTGAGTCTGATTTCTTCCTCGTTCTAGACATGATTTTAGTCTAAATTGCGTCAGAGTGGAAAATACTTCTGGAATGAATAGACTTTGGCAAGAGTCTGCAATATAAGTTCAGAAGCATTTTGTTTTTTCAAAATAAGAATAAGAACTAGAAAGTTTTTGTCAACTTCAAAACTTGGTAGAAGTTTTCTCAACACTTTTAGCCTAAAAGGATTTCTAGGAGTTGCCACTGGCCATTTTAGGTCGGTTAGAAATTAAATGAGATGCAGGAGATTCTAGTTTTGTACTTTGTTATACTAATGTCTATTTTGGTACCACTAACTTGAAGGCTTGTTTATCTAATTCATTCTTTTTATTATTTATGATCCTAAAGGCATCAATGTCCCTATGTGACCATGGAAATGTTCTTGAGAGGGCTTATTATAATCCTAATATAGTCCTAACCATTCTAGAAAAGGAAATTAACATATCTATTGAAAGTGCTTTTAACCAAACAATCAAGTATTGAAAGCTTCTTAGGAAAGATACGGGAAAGAAAATGCGATACAAGTTGAGCGAAAAAAAAAATTACACCACTAAATGAGAATCTAATACTAAGTCAAGCGAAGGGAGTAGAAAAGTCTTCTCTCTCTTTTTTGTTCATTTTGTTTGCATTTTATTATTCTTTTCTTGCTTTTTCTTTTCTCTCGATTTAGATGTGGGATCTATCTTCTTCTGGTTTAGTTTTCAATTTGAGAGTTTGAATCTCTTAATCTAGTTCTAGATTTGGGCATTATCCCCTCCCAATCTAGATTTGGGAGTTTAATAAATGTTTTTGGGGATCCGATGACCCTCTACTCTATTCGTGTACAGATTCTCTACCTCCAACCTTAATAATGATCATAGGAGTTTTGGCATCTTGTTGAATTACGAATATTTGCTCCACCACACGTTAGATCTGTGTTTGTTTAACATATTATGGTTGTTTCCATACGATGATAGTGTAGAGGAAGCTAAACCTAAGCATGCATCACCAACTGACAATGTTGTAATTATTGAAGAAGGAATTTCTACCATGTGCTCATCACTGACAAAGACACAAGATCTAATGATCGCCCACCAATTTTGTTTGATAGATCCGTTTTTGTTAAACGAGTATGTGCTTAATTTTGCTGGTGCTCCATTAATCATCTTTGTTTTCTAGGTTTGGCTTTGTTTTTTAGTATTCATGCTCTATTTCAATTTGCTTTGGTATGAAGACTATATACTTATGTATTCTTTTGAATAATGAATACAATTTTCTTTTGACCACATAAAAAAAAATCAGGCAAAGAATAGATATAGCCTTATTATAAGTCTCAAGATATGATCCCCATTAGCTTGCTATTAGAAATTAAGTCTAATGTTAAATTAAGTCTAATCTCTACTCAATTTTATTGAATGTAATAATGTTAATATAGACTAAACTAACCATATATTAGAATAATTTCTAAGTCTAATTAGTCTAGTTTGATTTTACAAACTATATTAAAGTCTAAGCTTACTCGACAATTAACTTTTAATTTCATTGGCTAGCCTAAGTAAAACTAAGCTAAACTAGCCCTACACCTAAAATTGCCTCGGATCACCTCCTTCGGCTCTTGGCCTTGGCCGCCACCTCCACGCCATCGGCCACCAACATTGATTCCGCCCAATCTTTCATGCAAACACTAAATTAAGACATTCAACAATTTCACTTGAACAATCCATCAATTAAGAGAATCAAATTTAGGTTGTGTTGATCAAACAATTCGATCTCTCATTCATCTCATAGAACTAGGGCTTGATTAATTATTGTTGTATGACTATTAACCCTCACGTGACGTTCATCACATAGTGGGCTAAGTCACAAAGCGTCTAATTAATTTCTAGTCCCACCAAGCCATGCATTACTAATTGAAATTGAGTGTAACATACATTTATTCAATCACATGCCAGCTCAATTGAACACGCAATCAGGCTAATTAGCCTTGAGAATCAAGCAAACGATTTGTGACCCAAGAGGGCAACTTCTCAGTATTTGTCTTAATTCTGGCTGATTATGTTTTAATTCATTCGACCAACCTAATGATGTCAAAATTGAATGAAACCAGTGGAAATTTAAAGCTTAAAAAGTTATGCTTAGGGTTCATTGAGATCATTTTCCCCAATTGTGAGCTAAATCAGCCCAAATTTCCAATTGTACCCACCCACTTAGGATCCGACCCACTTCATACCCGGTTTTTAAAAGAATGCGGGAAAAATAGTAAACGAGCTAAAAAAAGCCCCATATTTGACAGAAAAGTAGCCCTGCATGTTCTCTACAATTGTTGTGTTTTAACTTTTTGCAAAAAATCCCTCCTTAGACATAATTGCACATTTCACCCGAGGACTCAAGAAGGGAATAATTTTGAAGGCCAAATTGACCTTGTCCGAATTTTATTAAATTGCCCACCCAAATTAATTTCATTTTATTCAAATTTCCAGATTTACAATTTGAGACCTTTTGAACAACTTTCGTTTTTTCTTTTAATTTTTGCAAAAATGGCCTCTAACTATTTGAAATTTGCAAAACAATGTCAGCCTACATTGACACAAAATTTTCAGATCAAACTTAGTTTCTCTTCACTAGATTGAGTAGACTTTTATTCTAACCAAATGAATTCCGATTTTTACAAATTTTATATCGTTCGAAAGCTTATAATCTTGGCTAAAACTTTCATTTCGCACAATTTTCCTATATTTGTTTTAATTTTTTTCCAAAAAATTTTGGACATGCAGAGATCGGATGAACTTCGAATTTCCAAAAAAGTAATGACATCTTCAAGTTCCTATTCAAGCACATTCAAGCATATTCAAACGCATTCAAGCCAATTTCCAAAACTCATGAATATCTTCAAGCATGCTCATATGAACATCCATCAAACCTACTTCAATCATCTATTTCTAAAAATCTTTAGGAAACATGATCATAATTCAATCAACTCCTAATGATCATCTATCTAATGTTCATCAAACTAAGGACAAATGAACATCAAAACGAGTATTGAAATTCAGGAGTTTGGCTATGCTAATGATCTACGGAAAATGAACTTTCAAATCAACTAATCTATTCTTACTTGCTCTGATTCTAGGAATCAATTATTCTAATCATGCAAAATTAGACTCAATTAGCAACATAACCTCAAAATTAACATCAACATGTGACTAGAGAGAGATTCGGCCAAGGCAAAGCTAAGTCCTTGACTCTCCTAAACATGCAATTATTTCATGAGTTCTTTGAAAAATCCTAAACTTTAGTCCAATTTTTTATCTAATTTCAAAAAATTCCATCATATCCTAGCCTACATTTATCATAGATCGAAGTTAAACTTTGATTTGAGACTATGATTCGGTGCTTATATCCTCTATTGATCATGAGGAATGGTCACTCTCGATAGAAGGAACCCAAACTTGATGAATCAAGCCAGCGAGCTAGTGACCAAAATTGGCCACATTAGACAACTCTGGCAATAATTTGGGATGTCATCTATGATGACTAGACTGGAAATGTGCCAAGGATGATGATTGCACAAGGATAAATGGCCACTGGCATCGGAGCTCGATCAACAAGAGGTAGTGATTGGCGAAGCTCTAGAAATGACATGGAGATCGTCCTCCTCAGAGAGAGAGAGGCGAATTGTATGTGAAGAGTGATAGAGGCCTTTTTGGCTCACAAATTTTGGAGAGAAATTCAAATTTTGGATCAAATCCTTGACATTCATATGATCAATCACTCAAATTGCTTCCTTAAGGAATAAGATAAGCTGTCATTGGCTGAAAATTGGTGAAATGGTTAGATGAGTTGTCACTTTAGATGGCTAGAATTGAAGAGCTAATGAATGGCTTAGATTGGCTCTCCTATGGATTGATTACTTGGAAAGGGTATTTTGATAATTAAGGCTAGTGGCATTTTAGCAATTTTTGAGATATGAGGGAGAGGGGCCTAGCCATGGGCTTGATTGGGCTGGGCTGGACTTAATTAGGTCCTATTGGTCAGCTTAGGTTAATCGTGTTGGCCCAAGATCCTCCAATCATTAAATTTCACTGTAATTTGCTAATTAGGCTTAACGTATTTGCTAAGTGGGTTGAATGAGCCCAATTGATAATCAGCCCAATGGGCCCGGTTAATTTGAATCCAATTGAGTTGACCTAGGTTGAACGGGTCGGTCCAAGGATTACCAATTGTCCTAATACTCTCTAATTAGTCACATCAGTTTGGCTAGCTCACTTAATTTAGCCACATTTGTCGAATAGGGCTTTGACCTACAATGACCTAACTAGGTCAAGTCAATCAAGTTGACCCCGCCCTGGTCTTGATTCATCATTTTAGTCAAATTAAGCCAAATTACCTTGATTTTGCCAAAATTGACATTGAAATTGAGTTAATTTGGTTCAACCAAATTCAGTTAGGCTAATTAGTGTTACTTTTGAAGGACCAATAAGGGCCCTAAATTGGCGCTCTAAGTTGACCGACCTCCCTCAAGCTCAATCTCTCAAAATTACCTTGAAATTTCAATGCGTTACAACTCTTGCGTCATATGTTGAGAAGGAAACTCTAAAAAATGACTACAAATCAATGAATTTTGAAATTTGCAAATCGAGGGTCAAAATCCTTGGTTTGACCAAAAAGTCAATCCTCGATTATTTTTGTGAAATCAAGAATTTGCAGTGTAATTAAGCTAGCCAAAGATCGACTTATGATTTTTCAAATTTTCGAAAAAAATATTGACTGAGGGTTGACTTCATGTGTTGATCAAAAAGTTAATTCAAAAGTCAACGTTGGATATTGATGAAATAAAGGCTTAGGTTTAGACAAAATGCAGAGTTCTTGTTTTCATTGAGCGATAAGTAAACTATACTATTGAGTGCTTATTCTTCCATGTTTCGGTAATTTATCTACTATTGTGATTACTGAGTGTTACTTTTTTGTTTGTGTACCAGCATGATCACTCATCAAATATTAATAGAATAAAACAGGTAACGATTGTATGCAAAACATTTTCGGAATAAAGAGAAAATGTATTGAAATGGCGTTAACTGTAGCATAATCAAGTTCTCGTATTCATAAATCTTTGTTTTGTAAAAGTAAAATGTACTCACGCCATATTACTTGATGGGTTTAATTGATTCTTAATCAATTAATTGCTGCTCCAAAAGCGAAGATATATCATGTGTTAAATTTGAGACCCCAAATTGCGATTGGTATGGGGCTGGGAGGGTGTGCGTTGGGTGATAGTACCATTTCTTGAATGAGTAACCATTTGCATTCATTTAGTAATTCATTAGCTTTCCCTCGATAGTTCCCTTCAAGGAAGTTCGCAACGCTAATTCAATCTTAAAAGTTCTAATTTTGTTAATATAATATTCAAACATTTGCATAAATTTCAATGTTGTCATTTTAGCCAATTATTGTTGGAAGACGTTAATGTGGCATCCAATCATTGCCAATCCCCTACATTGCATAGTCGGCGACCTGACGTGAACAACTCTTGATGAAATGACGTCATTTTGCATAGTTTTCTAATTTTTCTATCTCTTTTCTTTTCTTTTCAACAGTATTGTTCATCTTCTTCTATAGACAGTTTCTATTCATCATCTATGGAGGCTACAAATGTGGAGGCTTGGCTATATTGACACCTAAACATTTGTATGATACATTTAGAAATTAGAGGCATGATACATTTAGAGATAACTAGTTTCTACCTCATATAAGACGTCCATACATACCATAAAGATTAGGAATTGGACTTGTCGATAATGACGTGGTTGGACCTCTAACTAAAATATTGTTATCATATCAATTCAAATTCATGTCTCTCTCTCGCTCTCTCTCTCTTACTATTAAAAGAGCTTGGCGTAACGACCAAGTCGAAATCTCTCAACATGAATCTGGTCTATACGTTTTCAAATTCAATTCAGTTGCGAAAAAATAGAGGATCCTGGATAACAGTCCTTGGCTATTTGCGAACCACCTCCTCATTGTCAAGCCATGGGTTCCTAATACTCCTCTACATTGCTATGATTTTACTACTTGAGTGTTTTTGGGTTCAAGTTTTCGGCCTTCCACTAGAGAGATGTACATAGACCATGATTAGTAGAGCTGTGCAACACGTTGGAAAGGTCTTGGAAGTCAGAATTGACACTAAAGAAGGAAATACTCTACGAGCGAGGTGGGCTAGAGTGGAACTTAATCTGCAAGAACCTTTAAAGCCTGGAAAACTGATAAGAGTAGAAGGGAAGCCCATATGGCTAGATTTTCGTTATGAGCATCTATCACATTTCTGCTATTCCTGTGGTGTCCTTGGCCATTATGCGATGTATTGCAAAGTTATACCCTATGATGATGCTAAACTGGAAGGCTGAGACAACCTCTATTTTGGTTAATGGCTTCGGGCTGTGGTCAAGGAATATAGTTCATTCTGGCAAGCTTTCTATAACACACTGATTAATCAAGACGTGGTCGAAGAAACCGTACCAGAAACACCTTTAACGGCACCTCTATTGCTACCTGTTATCCCTAATAAAACCAACTAGAATCCTGCACAAATGGAGGTCAGCATAGAACAGTAAGGCGACTGTCATATAGCAACTATCCAGTGAGATCCATTCAAGGCGGCTCCTCATAAAGAAGTTGCACTGCAAAAACTGAATCCCCTGCTTTAGAGTTGTATACAGCAACAAGCGACTCAGCCACAAACTCTTCCAAATCAATGAAACTAAAGAGTCCATGGAGGCACACCAAAGGAAGCCCTCTAAAGAAGGTTAAGCGATATTCTCCTTACGAGTCGCATTCTCATGCACATGTCAGATTGGATGAAAATCAACTTACAGATACCCCCATCTTTGAAGCATAAGGTGTTGGCAGTTGGGCTATGATGGCTTGCCCTAAAAAGCTACCAAATGACAAATGAAGATCATCAGTTGGAACTGTCAGGGTCTGGGCAATCTCCTAACAGTTCAAGCCCTTAAGGACCTAGTGGTCCAAGAACAGCCCATTCTTATTTTTATTTTTTATTTTTTATGGAAACCAAGAATCAAGACTTAGTTATTAAAAGAGTCCAAAGGAAATTGAGATACCATAGTTGTTTTTTGGTGAGCCCCACAGGCTTGGCTGGTGGAATGGTTGTCTTTTGGAATGACCAGCTTTCTTTGAGCGTGAAGAACCACATAGCACATTACATCGACTTGATCTGTACCAATACTCAAGGTGGTACTCCAATGAGGCTCACCTACATCCATGCACCTATAACTTTCCAACAAAGACAACAGTTATGGGCAAATTTGAAACATCTCAGTAGATCAAATACCATGCCATGGGCGTGCATCAGCAACTTCAATGAGATCCTAAATCACTGGGAAAAATTGGGTAAAAGATTTGCCGATTCTTATAGATTGCGTTCCTTTCAAGATTTCTTAAACGATTGCTCATTAATGGATATAGATAGTAAGGGTTGTGCCTATACGTGGGTTAACAATAGGGACGATGAGGATATAGTTAAAGAAAGACTTGATAGGGTGATGTATACTATGGACTGGAGATTGAAGTACCCAGCAGTTGAAGTATTCGCATTACCTGCTATAGGTTCTGATCATAGCCCATTGGTATTATCGTTGGAATCTTCCATAGCAAGACGGAAAAAGGCTTTCACCTTCGAAACCTTCTGGCTTTAAGATAATGAATGTCGTCAGGTTATTGAAGATGCCTGGTCATCTCTTTCACTGAGTAATTGCACTATCTCCTGTAAGATTTAGGTGGCTACATCGGCGCTTTAGCGGTGGAGTAAAGCGAAATTCTTCAATGGACATCTTCGAATTAATTTGTTAAAACAGCAAATTCAAGATCACATCAACCAACCAAGCTGCAACTTTGATAAACAGCAGATAATTCGACTGAAAGATGAAATTCAACATGTTTGGCAACAAGAGGAGCAATACTAGGCTATGAGATCACGGATTCACTGGTTGCGTTGGGGGGATAAAAACACCAAATTTTTTCATGCGACTACGATTCAAAGACAGCAGAGAAATCGTATTAGTATGCTACAGGATGAGCATAACCAGTGGATCCAAGAACCTACGCACTTGAAGAACATGACTCAAGAGTTCTTTCACAACTTATATACTTCTAGTGGTGCCCGTGACTTCGGCCCTATTCTTTCATAGTGTACCCAAGTTGTTACTGCAGAAATGAACTCACTCCTAACAGTGGAGGTCTCTAGGTAGGAAACTACACAAGTAACATTTCAGCTAGGGGCCACTAAAGCCCCAGGACCTGATGGCTTAAACAGTCTGTTCTTTCAACATCACTGGGATATCCTGCAGGGTGATATCTACATCACGGTGCAAGAATTTTTTACATCAGGTCTGATGCCACCAGCTTTAAACAAAACTCTCATCACTCTGATCCCCAAGGTACTGCAACCAGAGAGGTTAGACCAATATAGACCGATTAGTCTTTGCAACTTTATTTATAAAATCATATCCAAAGTGCTAGCCAATCGCCTCAAATGTTGGTTACCTGATTTAATTTCAACGGAACAAAGTGCCTTTATCACTGGTAGACAAATACAAGACAATATATTGGTGGTTCAAGAGGTATTACACCAACTGAAAATCAGAAAATGAAAGAAAAAGTTTCAAGCAATTTTAAAGTTGGATATGCAAAAAGCATATGATTGGGTGGAGTGGGATTTTCTGGAGGCATATCTTCATAAACTAGGCTTTCATGCAAGATGGGTACAATGGACATTGCAATGCATCACCACAGTCTCCATTAGTGTTAAATTCAATGGTGAAATACTTCCTTATTTTCAGCCGTCAAGGGGCCTCAGACAAGCGACCCCATTTTTCCTTATATATTCGTCCTACTAGCTAATGTTCTATCGGGCCTTATCAAACAAGCGGTAGACATGGGAAATCTGAAGGGGATTAAGTTAAACAGGTGGTGTCCTACTCTGTATCTATTTTTTGATGATGATGCCATATTTTTTCTAGATGGACAGCCTCTCGAATGTCAAAATCTATCAAATATTCCGCAGCAATATTGTGTAGCCATAGGTCAAGCCATAAATAGGAACAAATCTGGACTTTTCCTTAGCAAAGATTGCCCTATGAGTTTAAAACAGAATATGGCTAGAGAACTGAGGGTTCCTCTGACGCAAAAAACTAGAAAATACTTGGGAATACCGTCTAACTGCGAAGTATCTAAAAAAGACATGTTTGCCTAGATACTGGCACGAATCAATACAAAGCTAGCAGGTTGGAAAGAGAACCTTATATCTAAAGGCGGACAGGAAATTTTACTTAAAACGGTGGTGCAAGCCCTCCCTCAGTATGCAATGTCCATTTTTAAGCTCCCTATATCTATTTGTAAGTCTATTGAGCAAAGAATAGCCAAATTCTAGTGGCAGAATAATAGCAACAAGTCAGGATACACTGGAAAAGCTGGGATCTTCTTAAAGAGTGCAAGGACAGCGAGGGGCTGGGATTTAGAGATTTGATCGCCTTTATCAAAGCACTTCTGGGAAAGCAGGCATGGAGACTTTTTCAGAATACTTCATCCCTGTGGAGTAGAATTTTCAAAGGATTATATTTTCACTCAAAAGACTTATGGAATGCGGAAAAATGACCACAACCTTCCTAGGGTTGGCAAAGCCTACTTCTAGGAAGGGACTCTATTATATATCAGATTCAATGGTCAGTCAAAAACGGCCAAAGAATAAGGGTCCGAGAAGATAAATGGCTAGAAAAGGAATCATTGGTGGACCGGCACCCATAAATGAACCCGAGAATGTGGCTGGTTTTATCACTCCAAACCAGCATACTTGGAATATCTCACGCCTCCAACAGAGCTTTGATGAATAGACAGTCGAAGCAATTACCGCCATATAATTACATCCAGATTCTAACTTAGATCAAATCATTTGGACTGGCATGCTGGTAGGCAAGTATTCAGTGAAAAGTGGATACCACCATATCAGACAATCAAACTACAACAGAAACAACATTTGAGCATCATCATCTTATACTACACCGCGTCGTCTATGGCAACAGATTTGGAAAGTTAAAACAGTGCCTAAGATCAGAATTTTCCTGTGGTCTCTTTGCCACAATGCGCTACCCACCAAGGATAATCTCTTCAGGAGACACATCATAGCCAATTCGGTATGTCACCTCTGTTCATCTCAGGTGCCAGAAACACTGGAACACTTATTTTTGTTATGCCCTTGGACACAACAAGTTTGGTCACATCCCAACATACAGATTAAAGTTTCAGCATATGGCACTCATCGAATGGATGCATGGTTGGCTGATTTAGTAGAGCATAGGACTCACTTACCTTGTTTGGAGATCATTGCAACCATACTCTAGCATATTTGGAAAGCGTGCAACCATTACATCTTCCGACGCCAATGTACGAGCCCTCAATAGATAGTGGAATCGGCTCTCACAACAGCGAAGCTTTATCTCTCCACTTTATAGTCAACTCTGGCCACAGGGGTATCCTCACCGAACCATAATCGATGCTGGATCCCCCCTAAACCTGGTGTAATCAAAGTCAACCTGGAACGAGCTTTTCCAACAGGGAGGGAAACGGGTTCGATCGCATGCGTTTACTGCGATCACTCGGGCACCTTGATCGACAGCTTCTCCAGCAATGTCCAAGCCTCCTCCCCCCTCCAAACAAAGACCCAAGCCCTATTACTCACCCTCAAGTATCTATTGCAGAGAGGAATGGCTACCACTAACCTAATCCTCGAATTGGACTGTCTGGAGCTTGTGGAGACCGTAAATCATCACCAGCGGCCATCATTGGAGTGTTAACCTCTGCTCGCGAACCGCGCTGCCTTGCTTCGGTGTTTCCCTAATCTGCGATTCCAGCACTACAGGCGTGAAGCAAATTCCGCTACTGATTGGGCCGCCAAGGCCTAAGGCCGCGGCTCTCTTTTCCCGAATTGGTCTCTTGATCCCAAAAAACTTTTGAATATACTTTGTATTGTCGCCCTATCTAGGGGTTGTGACAATTTACCTTCGTGAATGCAAAGCTATGTTTTCGACCAAAAATAAAATAAAATTCATGTCCTCTTATTTTTGTATGGTCTGTCATCATTTAATTTTATAATTCATGCAAATTAATGGACACCCTCAAAACACTCATTTTGCATCACATTTTCACATTATTAACCTTGCAAACTTTTAAATGGGGAAAAAGATTGAACTTGCAAATGAGAACTTTTGGGTTAAACTAAAATGAGGTAAGATTGGAACATTGAAATCAAATTGGTTAGACAGGACAAGTTGTGGCTGGCCATTTCCATCCTCCTTTTGGGCTATAAAATTTGTAACTTCATAGTAAGGTTCAAAAATAGATATTGAGAGATAAGTGAAATCATTGGAAATTTTAGTAAGTATAATTTGATGTCGTTACCTTTTAAAACCAAGAAAGACAAAAAAAAAAAAAAATTGATAAATAAATAAAGCTAGTTGTTAACTTAGGTGACAAATGTTGGTAAACCACTCAAATTGTGGTTGGTAATTTTCTATAAATATTAGTAACCTTAACGCATAGGTAAGACAAAAAAGAAATGTTGCTTGATTACCAAAATAGTTGGTAATTTTGAAAGTACAAATAAATGTTGGTACTTTTACAAAACTAAGCAAGATAAAAAGCTAGTAAATGACCAAAATTTGGTATCTTAAAATGATGAATGTTTGTAAATCAATCAAATTAAGGTTGAGATTTCGTATTTAAATAAGTAACTTTACCACATTGGTAAGCCACAAAAAAATGTTGGTTGATTATTGAAATAGTTAGTACTTTTAACATTATAAATTGATGTTGATACTACTCAAAATAGAAAATCAGTAACCGACTAAAATTACCTACAATTTAGTCAATTTAGCGCGTTGGTATATCACAAAAGCAATGTTGGTAAATTATTAAAATAATTGAGAAAAAGAGGAGACATTAGTAATTTCAAATAACTACATGAGTTTAATATATCAGTGAACTTAATTTGAGGATTTTATGAGGGTATCGTGTGAATGTTACTAGATATGATGGTTCATATATATTTTGGTATATCTATTTGGGCTCCGTTTTGCGGTTAGAATAAAATTCATAATATGATAAAATTTATCATATCCTACATTTGTTGTCTGCTCAAGACAAGATAAAGTCAAATATAAAGGGGATATAGGCCGAATAAATAATCTCATGGAGAAGGTGGGATAAATGTGGATAAGATTTCTAATATTCATAATAGGAAAGTTTCTTTTCAAATAAGAAACTTCTTAAATTAAAAAAATTAAAATTATATTTCAATATAAATAATATTTGAATATTCAAAATAACAAAAAAATAAAATTATTTTTTAATTTAATTTATTTATATATTCGAATTTAATTCTGTCTTATAATAGAAAATTTAATATAAAAATATTTATTTATATTTATTATGTATTTTAGGTATTTTAGTACTTTAGGTATATTAATACAGTTTTCTATTAATAAAATTTTATTAGAGAATGTGGAAGGGGAAGAAAGAAATAAAAAAATTAATTAAAAAAGAGAGGAAAATAAATATAAATATAAAAAAAAAAGTTAACAAGAGTATTACGAGAGATTTTTACCATCTCCGTCCATAAAATTTGTGATTAATTTATATTGATTTGGCATTTTAACCAAATAATATATATAATACGATATGAATATATCCAACTTTATTACTACAATCACCAAATAATGAATATGATATAACAAAATCCTTTGGATTTTATATTATATCTCATCCAATCTTATCCTGTTTAGAAATCTAGACAATCAAACGTAATTTTACAGTTTATCACAAAGAGATAGATAAATGTTAGGGCATGGCCGACGAGTTCACAATGAGGTGAAGACAGATGGGACAACATTAAATTAGAGAGAGAGAGAGAGAGAGAGAGAGAGAGATGGGACAATCAGGTTTAGGTTAACGAATATAAGATTAAGCATTAAGCAGAGATTTATGGGGAGGGCATTGATTGAAAAAGGAAAAATTATTGCATGAGTATATCATATCACTAAACTCATATGATTCATTGAAAATGATGGTTCCTGTGTTTTTTTTTTTTGGTCGAAAAGATTATTTTATTCATTAACAAAAACACCAGAACACACGATAGATGAGTTTCAGAACATAACACATCCTAAAAAGGCGAAGGGGGATAACATAACAAATTAGGAGGGAGGGATTTCCTAAGATGATCTTTAGCAACCCAATCAACTATTTGGTTGGCTTCACGCGGATTTTAATTCACTTGCGCATCTTTCATCTGGGCTAAGTGCAACCGATAGTCTTTAATCACGTTTTGTAGGGCCCATGGGCTTTGGCCTTCTCCTGAAATGAACTGCACAACTAATAAACTGTCGAATTCCATCTCCACATTTTTTCCTTGAAGCCTCCACAAGTCAGGTATGCCCATCAAGTACAAAAGTCCTTCAACAGCAAAAGCTTCTACATGACTTGCAGAAGCGGCATGAACTGTTTTAGCAAAACCAACAAGCAAAAACCCATTTTGATCTCTACAAACTCCAGTCACTAATCCTTCTACACTTCCTTCTACCCAAGAGCCGTCGGTGTTGAGCTTGATGGATGTGCTTGCCGGTGGAACCCATTGGTCTTGCCGAGAAGATAAGCTTTCGTTTCCCTATTTTTTTCCTCCTCAATTTAGGGTTCCACATATGATCATTCGTGTTGATTGCATGTGTGGTACCAATAATCGAGATGGGATCCCGCTTACGAGCTTGGAAGATGAAGGAGTTCCTGGATTCCAGATCTGCCACAGGGCATCGGTGACGAGCTCCCGAGACGGTTTCATCTTTGCTCGTCTTAAAAATTTCCGACACCTATTTGTCCGTTCGAGTGATATTTCACGAGCATATGCTGATTTTCAGTCTTTGATCAGGCCAGATTTTGCTCGTCCACTTGCACAGTAGGCGTTTGGCATACACTCCACATGAAGTTTCGTATTTTAGGAGGAGATTGTAGTGACCAGATTTGTGTCCAAAGTGATTTTGGTGGCTGGAATGATGATGAGGCTTGGTTTGTGGGATGTTGTTCTTCTATGGTATTTAATATTTATGCTGTGGTAGCCATTTTTCATATCGTAGGTTCCTGATTTAGCACCCTTCCAAATAAGCTTGTCATCCCTCATGGTTGAACTGAGTGGGATAGTGAGTATTTCCTTTACTCCTTCTTCATCAAAAAGTTCATTCAATTTCTGTTCATTCCATCAGTTTGACTCTGGTTCAATAAGCTCAGCCACAGTTTAGGGTCTTCTTGATTGGCAGGTCCACTAATCAGCCCAGATGAAACCCACTTATCTTCGCGAACTATAATCAATTTTCCATTTCCCATCACCCACACCATATTTGGGTATATCACTTCTCATCCCAACAGTAAGCTTTGCCAACCCCACGACAATCCGAAACCTTTCCCTGCATTCCAGAAATCCCCTATCGGAAAATAGATGCCTTTTCATAATTCGACTCTAAAGGGATGTTGGAGATTGTGCTAGTTTCCAAGCTTGTTTTCCTAACATGGCTTTGTTAAAGGAGATAAGGTCTCTAAAGCCGAGTTCGCCATTGTCTTTTCTAGTTTTTAAGAGACCCCACTCCTTCTAATGAATTCCAGCTTTACCTTCCTTTTGTTTCCACCAAAAGGATGTAATTTTCTACTCTATAGCTCTATAAATCGAGATAGGAATCTTGAAAATAGACATAGCATATTGTGGCAAGGCTTGAACAATTGTTCTTATTAATATTTCCTTACTCGCCTTTGACATAAGTTTCTCTTTCCAGCCCTCAAGCTTCATATTAACTTGTGCCAAAATCCAAGCAAACATTTGTTTCTTGGACTGCCCCCGAACAGAAGGGATTCCTAAATACTTCTCTATCTTTTCAATGATTGATACTCTTAACTCCCGTGCCATATTCCTTTTCAGCGTTAGAGGACAATCACTGCTGAAGTATATGCCAAATTTGTTTAAATTAATGGCTTGGCCTGTTGCGAAGCAATATTGTTTGAGGATAACGGATAGGTTTTGACACTCCATCCCGTTCCATTCATAAAAAAGATCGCATCATCAGCGAATAAGTGAATAGTATATGAGACAAAGTTGGGCAAAATCTATTCAGCTTAATCACTTTGAAACTTCCGTCCTCCACTGCCTTTTTCAGAAGTGATGACAGGACATTTGCCATGATTTTAAACAAATAAAGAGATAGCGGGTCTGTTTGAATCCCATGATTTCTGGCTATTATGATTCATGTTAATACATGTATTAACTCCATTGAATTATTTACCACATAGAGACAAAGATGCAAAATTTAGTACATGTAGAAACAAAACTACAGGTTTTGTACTTCCATGGAACATCTTGGTGGAGCACTTATCGAGTACATACTCATGGAGTAATTTTTTGATACTTCAAGAGCAATCACTATCATTGGTTTCAAAATGAAGACTGGTAATATCCATGGAGACAAGTCTAACTAGATGGTTCAAACACTTTTCAAGTACCAGATAAAATTAATGTTGAAGTATTGTTTCCATCTTACTCCTGGTTTGAAATTGTTGTCGCCTTTGAAATATGTATTTTGTTGTTTCCTCTCTTGAGAACACCACATGGCCTATGACAACTTTCGACATGGCTTACTAAGCAAACATGTACAATACCAACATATTATTGTCAATGTCACAAATAGGTATGTCCACGTGAAATGATGAAAATTATGAACCTAGTGAAAGAAAAGAAATCACCCCATTGTTCTCATGTGCAAGTCCTCCAGCATGCCCCAGATTCATTCTGGATCATGTGTAGTTCTCATCAAGCTCTGTGGGCTTGCTTGTACTTCTCTCCAACTAGGCTGATTACAAGCCACAAGCAAATAAGTCTCCTTGATTTGACCTTAGTAGGAATATCCGTCACTTATGTTAGTAATTAGGAGCAATAAAGAAGTGGGAAAAAAGCTTTGAGAATAAATGACAGAATCTTCTTAGAGAAGAGAGCCAAAAGAGGCAAAATATGCGTCTACCTTCTACGGTAACCATATTTATTTATTTATACCGTTTCAAACTTATCCTTCAACTTGCGACCTGAGAATTTTGGTATTCTCCTCTCTCTTAGACCTAACATGATACATAACAAAGAAAATGATACAAATGATTTTTGAACTTTGATCTAATGTGTAATATCGTTTTTAAATTTTTAATTTATTCAACATAACCCCTGAACTTAAGTCCAATACTCAATGTAATCTTTGCAGTTTTAAATATTTTCATATATTTTAGGGATTATATTGAACATTTATCAATAGTTTAAGGATCATATTAAACAAATTAAAAGTAGAGATGACATTGCACATTGAGCCAAAGTTCAAGGAAGACGTGATACATTGGATCAAAGTTTAAGGACTATTTGTGTTGTTTTCCTTTTATGATAAGCATATCATTTGCAAGATAAAAAGTGAATTGGGCTTACTTGAACATGGGCTTGGAAGGCCCAATTGCTGTTAGTCTTCTTCGTGGCATGAACCCATCCTGTCCTGGATGGGCTGAGCTCCCTCTCACGTCTGAACTCCACCCTTCGAGTTGTGATGGACCTACACGGGATTCTCTCTCCTTGAGCTTGCCTGAGCATTAGCCTTACGTGGCCCGGGTCTGTTCGAGTGGGGCTGAGGCCCAATAGAATAGGCTTGAGATTTTGGCCCACATCTGTTCTCTTGCTATGTTTCTCGTCAAGACCCGGCAAGTGACAAGATGAATGTTTGCCCTTCCCTCCTAGCTAGATATTTGGCCTCAAGCTCAAGCTGAAGAGTCAATTAACCAGGAGTGAATTCTCTGTGTATCATTACTCAATCACGTGTTAAAATTATCTCGCTAGCACTCTTTGAAGTGCAAGTCATAGGTGAAGTACTTCGAAAATACTCATGCATAAATCATAATCACTCTAGACATTGGACATATTGTAGGCATGCAAATATTAATAGTTCCACTGCCATGCATTCTTGTGGTTCTAGTCTCATCAAAATTCAATTTTAGAGCTTTTTATATCTCGAATCGTATTGTATATGCAGCATGTTGAATCCGTCCCTTGAATTCAGCCACATTTGATCATCAACCAACCTGAAAAAAAAAAAAAAATCGAGGCATTTCTGGCTTCACAAAGGCAAGCAAAATATGAAATTCTTTCATCTTTCGACCATGATTCTAAGAAGGAGGAAATATATTCTAGAAGTTAAGGACGAGGCTAGGAATTGGTTGACAAGCTTGGAACAAACCAAAGGCTATTTCTTGCGAAAGTAGAGAGATCTCTTCGTAGGGGAAGCTATAACACCAGAATCGGCAATTGCCAATCTCTTCCCACGGGCAATTGTAGTACAGGATAATTACATGCTTACCGATATTCCACGGGAGGCTCCTTTAAAATCCCACGGACCTGTCTGCTTCCTGGTGATATTTTTTAATGCATTCTGGGACACAACGAAGGAGCACATCATCTGAATTGTACAGCAGTTGTTCCACATAGGTAGAAGTGTCAAAATGGGTCAGAAACTCACTTTTTAACTCGTATTAGTGAGCCAGGATGTATATGAATTAGCTAAAATTTAAGAAGCATGTTGCTGGGGGTTAAGATTTGGGTTGAGCACTAGGATCGGTTAAATTTGTAAACCAGCACGAACCTGTTTTACTCGGCTAATTCACATTAGGACTGGTGCGGTTTTCAATTCTAAAAACTAGGAGCCGGCCTTGATCAGTTCAATTCCCGATTTAGGGCCTCGAATTGGTCAATTCTATCCTAGGCAGAATCAGGACCTAGTCCTAAGTTATTCTTTTAGATTGTCGCCACTCTGTCTCTCGTTACTACTAGCCTCTACCTCTTGCTCTCACTACTAATCTCCATTCTCTGGAAGCAAAACTATGGGGTTCAGTGGGAAAGCCCTAAGTGTCATCGATTTCTTGAGAAAGCCCCACTTGCACCTAAAATCAATGACACTTTAACTCTGTTCCAAATGTCTACATATGTAATTATATAGTATATACCCAATAATTGAATTTGTCAAGCATATTTAAGAGTTGAGTATGTTTAATCTTTCTGTTAATTAAATCCCTCTTTACATAGGCCGCCTCAAACAAATAGGAGTTTCCACGCACATGTGAAACCGTGCACTAATATAAATTGAAACCAATGCAAAATAGAAGCGCATAATAAAAGACGGTCAAGATAGGTATAAAATCATTTGCAAAAAAATAAAAAAAAAAAAGTGGAGGGAATTAGGATAGTATGAGGGTTCCATTTGTTTCACTTGTATTGTTTGAATAATTAATTAATGAAAAATATTTCTATTATCCACAACAATATATATCTTCATATTTTAGTGGATGATAAGAATTTATTTTGTTCGTTTATTTTGCAAGTTATATAAGCGATTATTTTCATGAAAATATTTTCTTGGTCGGTAATTGAAAACCGTTTTTTTTTTTTTTTTTTGGTCGGTAATTGAAAACCGTTTTTTTTTTTTTTTTTTTGGTCGGTAATTGAAAACCGTTGAGATGGGAGAAAATGTGATACCCACCCGGGTGCACACAATGCATTATAAAGATATGTCTCGATTTCAGGCGTCCGAACATGAGGGTCCCGACGTCCACATCAAGTTGTATAGTTTGGAGACAGACTTGGCTCCTTGTTTAATTCGACAAGGATAAGAATCGACTGCAAATGTGAGAGGGCTCAAATAAGGTGCGGAGCACCTCGCAGGCTTTTAAGGAGGAGAATAGTAGTCAAGAAATCGGACACCAAATACAGTTTGCACGGGCACGCAATATTAATTGCGACTGATGAGGAGTCCGTGCTAGGAACGGGGGAGTAGAAAATACATAAGTTCGGTCGTCGGGTAGAGTGATCTTATGAAAAAAATTATAAGAAAAACCACCGCTTAAATGACCGTTTGGGGCTTATAGTAAAATGGATTAGGTCGGAATAAAAGCGATGTTTGAAAACCAAATTGGCAAGCCGGTTCGACCTGGTATTGATTAGGTTCACACCTTTATAAGGTTGATGATCGAAACTGGTCAAGAGACGGAAAATCGGTCGAACCAATCATGCCAGTCAAACCATTTCAGTTTAAACCGATTAGATCGGTCCATTTTGAATCGAAAATAAATTGTATTGTGAGGGCATAGTTTGAACCTTCAACTTCTTGGAAACCACCATGTACTTTAGTATCGAAAATAGGTAGAGTTGTTGCTCCATTAATGGCAAACAATATATATATATATATATATATATATATATATATGTGTGTGTGTGTGTGTATGCTAATTGTTACCTTTCTCAATAAAGTTCTACTATGCGCATAAGTGAGATTTAACCCCATGACTACCGTTCGCACCACACATTTTTATCAAGACATTGATATCTTGTGGGCTCAAACCCTTTGGATACGTTTGGTAATAAATTCAACGGAGATTCT
The DNA here is from genome assembly GCA_007663325.1 of Eucalyptus pauciflora. Taxonomy (NCBI): domain Eukaryota; kingdom Viridiplantae; phylum Streptophyta; class Magnoliopsida; order Myrtales; family Myrtaceae; genus Eucalyptus; species Eucalyptus pauciflora. Next base: position 929,705 of record VMYD01000011.1, read on the forward strand.
ACGTCGCATCTCACAAATGACTTTTCCTTGACATGAAATTTAGACCCTTCCCACTTGGTTCACATCCCCATTTTATTTCTTATTGTATTTTCATCTCTAAATTTTTCTCCAAAGTACTTGATTTAGGCTATGTTTATTTTGTAGAAAATAAATAATTTGAAAACTATCTTCGAAAAGATTATTATTTTTATTGATTACAAAAATGTATGAATGAAAAGTATTTTTAACATCCATAAAAAATATTTAAATATAAATTGTTATCGATAATGGAAACTTTTTTTAATTAGTTGTTTCAAGCGGTACGAATAATCATTTTTAGGGAAATATTTTTCAATTCATTTATTTTTCGGGAAACAAATGGAATCTAAAGCTTGAATAAGTATATTTGGAGTGCCATAACTTTTGTATGACACTCATTTGAGTGCCATAACTTTTTTTTTTCATTTACTTAAGTGTCATATCTGTGTAAAATCGATCACTTGAGTACCATTTTTGGCAAATTGTCATATGTGAATTTTTTTCTTAACTTTCCATTCCAACATGAAATTTTTAAAAATAAACTGAAGTTCAACATGGAAATTTTTGTCCAGCATGCAAGAATATAACAAACATTCTCGTTTCTTGCTATTTTTTAAAAAGCTTTCCCAATTAGACGATGCCATTTCCAAACTCTCTCTTCTTATCACTTAAGTGATCACTTTTTTGAAAATTAATGAACCTAGTTTTCACTTCTAAAAATTTATGGCATTGAAATGATTATCTATGAAGTTATTGGAACTTCTACTATCCTTCAATCAAATGTTCAAGTGACATCGTTTGCCTTCTCAAATGTCAACTTCAACTTTCTGACATGCCATGTACATTGCAAATTAATGCCACACCGACTTTTTTGGCAAGACAAATCGCCGATAGCATTTAAGTGATTGATTTTTCAAATTTGTGGTGCTCAAGTCAATGAAAAAAAAAAGAGTTATGGCATTCAAACAAGCGACGTATGAAAGTTATAACACTCTTAATGTACTAATCTTCTTAAATCCTTCTTGCATGTTTTAACATTGGTCTTAGTTTTGGGACTAGGTTCGATTGATTGAGAAAACTCCCCGCCACCTAAAATCAATGACACGTCAACTATGTTCCAAATGTCTACATATGTAAATATATACCCACTAATCGAATTTGCCAAGCTTATTTAAGAGTTCAATATCTTTAATCTTCCTATTAAATCCCTCTTTACATAGGCTCTCTCAAACAAATGTAAATTTCCACTCCTTCAAACATGTGAAACCTATCGCTAATATAAATTGAAACTGATGCAGAATGGAAGCGCATAACAAAAGACGGTCAAAATAGGTTTTAAATCATAGAAAGGGGAGGAAAATAGGATACCACGAAAGGGAAGGAAATCAGTAAAAAAGACATAGGAAATGGGGAGAAATCCCGAAGTTTGGCAGTAACTTAATAAACTCAATATAAAATCATAATCAAAAGCTAACAAATGAAATACATTAACAACGATATATATACAGAGAAATTGGCGTACCTAATTTCCTAATTGGATAACTAATAGAAATGAAATATAATCAACTAAATATTTAATGACCTAATAGTATATATTAAAGATTGAAAAGTTAATTAAAAGCGTAATCTCTGGGTACTTCTAATATTTCATCGTTTCTTGGATAGAACTCGACTCCTGCGAGCTGCCTGGACATCCTTTTCAACGAGCAAAGTAATAAAATTGCTCCACGGATAGGAATTCAAACCATGTGGACACCCTTTGAACCTTGAACTTTCTTCACGTCACTATCAGCAACGGTAGCACAATTTCCCTCATCAATCCCCTTAAAAGAATTTGGTAGCTTTGAAAACAAATTTGTCTTGATTGAATCTCCTGAAAAGAAATCTTGATAAATGAATTCCTCCAAAATAGTTTTGCTAGGCAGAAATTTCCAAACTTAAGTATTGCATTAGTATTTTAATTATAAGGTAAGTCAAGAAACTCAAAAGACTCAAACTTACAAGAAAAATTTGGCCAAGATAATTTTGTCATGAGTAATTTCACAGCGAAGCAATAAACAAATTTCGGAAATTGTTTGTTGCACTTTCATCAAATCCAAATGTCTGGAAAATCGGCTAAGCATTTGGAAAATGAAAAATTGGGGGATTCGACTAAAGAATCAAAAATCGACTATCTCCCTGAGGAGTAACTGGATAGGCAAAAAAATTATTGTTGCGTTCCTTGGATGGAAAAAATTGGAAGTTTTCAAAATTGGAAACAGGTGATTTAGGTGATGAAATTGAAAGATTGGGCCTAGTTATCTTGGGATAAGTTTTAGGCTAGAAGGTAACAATACGATTTCTTGCCATTAATAGTAAGTATGGATAATTGTCCAAAAAATTCTAAATTTATTGTACCACGACCAATTTAATTATAAAATTTTCAATTTTACCAACTTAATCCTAATTTTTTTTACAATTTCCCACTTTAGTTAGGGACGTAAAATTGATGGAATTGTCGTTCCATCTCAACCCAATTACCAACATAATTGGGGTGGTGGTTAGTGTCACAAGTGAAAACAAATTTTAATAAAGACAAAGGAAAAAATATAGGTCTTGGAAATTCATTTCTTTATTCCTCCCCACACTAGGCTATAATTTGACAGATGTGTTCAATGGTCAATTGTTCATCTTCGCTAGTGAAAACGGCAAAGTTAGAATTCTTAATCCTCTAGGATAGGGTATGGTATCGATCTAATCAGGATGTGGCTTGCGATAAACTGTTCTAACAACCCTTCTATAAGTTTGTAAGTATTGTAATACAACATCAACCCCTTGTTCAATCCATTGTCAACAAGGTTGACCATCTTTTCCCCATAGGTAGAGACTGTGGTCTAGCCTAATTATCCACATTGGCATCAATCGTCAAATTTGGCCTTTGAGGAATTTGTCAATTATCTGGCGGTATGGCTAGCCTTACATTATCGAAATTTTGCATTGGTTTAACTGCCCTAACATTTTCCACATTCAAAAAAGGCATGTTATGTTGAACATTTTGATTGCCCAATTATTATTATCATTCATAGTATTTAGACTATTTTTAAGTTGATTATTTTCGTTTTTCCGCCATTGATTAGAAGATTGGGGCTTTTGCATAATTCTTATAGGGGGTTGACTACTCTAACCAACATTATTAGCATCAATAAATGGAGAGAGATTATAAATGTACCCTGTTACCACTGAATTTGCTTGGAATTGTAGTAGTCAATTGGATGATCCTGGCTTTGACAGTACCATTCACAACATTGCTGATCATTGGTTTGACCATTTTCGACATGTGACTTACATTGTAGTCGACCATGTCATTCTATTATTCTTCAAGCAATCTTCTCATGGTTGACACCATACTGAAATTTGAAGCAACATTCATTAACCGCTCTTCAGTGAGGTGTCTTGGAAGATCACTTGCTTCTCGTTGATTTCCTCCCGTTGTTCTCCCAGTAGCTGAAGATTTCGAATGTGCATCAACTTCGTCACAAGTTTGTGGCACTAGATTGTTGTTGCTAATAGTATTATTGAACTCTTATTGATTTTTTGTTCTTGCATCATAGTCTCCTCATCAACAAAATTCGTCTCACTAAGTGTGCTAAATTTTTTTTTTGCTCAAAATGGGTGTCGACCCAAGTAGTGAAAAATCTTTCATCCAAAAGTTAAACTTTGGTTCTTTAATGAAACGAATTCAATGGTGATTTTAGATAGGAATGCAATTGGCCTAACAAAAAAAGAAGAACAATGAATTTAAAGATAAAAGACTATAAAAAATAGAAGTTAAAAAGACATTGACATTAATAAACTAATAAAAGTACATTGGGAATATGTTGTTTAATGGGGAAACGAACATCACAAATTTTAAATTATGTCTCGAGTTTGCGCGTTTACAAAATGCGATTCGCTGGACTCTTGAAGTTGCACAAAAGAAAAAATAAAATAGAATATATATATATAAGTGCAGCAAAGTTTTCTTTTATTTGCGGAACCTGCAGAAGTCGAGAGAAGGTTTCTTCGTAGGGCCCATCACAATACCTTCTACGGATGAAGCCTCTGCACGTGAATATCTAAAAGATAAAGTGGCTTTGACCTTGGGCCCACACACACAGGTTCAGCGTGAAGTCCCTCTATACGTGAAGCAAGCGTTGGTGGGCCCAGGTTCGGCGTGCGTGAAGTCGGTTTAATGAAAGGAAACCCTACGTAGATGACGCCGCTGAAGCTTGCGAAAAGCAGAACTGAAAACAAGCCGCACGTCCAACGATTTCAAAAGAAGCCGTGAGAAGCTTTGAAGAAAATACGCGAAGCCGTACGTCCTGATTTTGGTGTACGTTGTATTTTTTAGCTTGAACACGCGGTAATTTTGTGCCGTGAGTTTATACCAAAGTGAGTTGTTATTTATAAACACTTTAAGTTTTTTGTTAAATCTAGGTGTAGGAAACACTTGAGCGTATGAGTGATTGTAAACTCTAATTTTCCGATTATAGTGGATTATTTGATGCTGGCTCTCCCCGTGGACGTAGGTACCAATACTCGGATCGAACCACGTAAATTTCTGGTGTAATTATTTTTCTTGTTTATTTTTCTAGTGATTTCACGTTGACGTAAATTGCAAAATCCCGTCGTTTCCGCGTATTATATCCCAACAACAAATATCATAACATTCGTATGATACTCACTTAAATTTCGCAATATTTTTTTTTTTATCACTTGAGTGCCATAACTTATGTATAATGTTCGCTTAGGTACCATAACTTTTTTTTTTCAATCATTTGAGTGTCATATCACTTTTCAATTAATCACTTGAGTGGTATAACTTTTTAAAAACGTTCACCACAATTGCCATGCTAGATCTAGTTTTCAGCATTTGGGCAGACCTTTTTAAAAAAATTATGGTACTCTAATGAGCAATGTATAAAAGTTATGGCACTTGCAATGTCTTATGCCCGTTCTTGATGATTAATTATGATTTTACAATGAATACACTTGGGGTATTTATCCTTTTGTATAGACGAATGCATATAAGAATTACTACATTTGAATAAAGAAATAGTTTCATAATTCCATTGACGGTTACAACAAGTAACACTATCTCCTATTATCTTGCAACACTTATCTACAAGAAGTTATAAAAACCCTAAAATAGCAGTAATAAACATAACCACGTGATAGTTATGTTTTAGTGTCGATTGCTCACTACCGAGGACATTATTGATCAACTTCCTAAGTTTTGGTGAGGGTTCCCGTCGATAACCCTCATGTTGTTGATTCCCTTCAAGTTATCAATTGTTTTGATCAATGATGACTTTCTATTTTCGCCAAATTCTACTCTCATCAATTAAGTCTATCACTAAAAGTATGTATTCTTTGGCATCAACATGAAAAAATGCATTAACACAAATATATGTAGTTCCCTGATAGTATAACTACTAAACATGAACGATATGAGGTAAAATCTTAATGAGATAGTCTAGAAAATCAATAAAATAAGAACAAATCAAGAATTGTCCTGCTAAGTTAATGCTTACTATACAATCTTTTGAAGCGCTCTATATCATTCTTCTCGGTTTCTTCTCTATTAATTCTTCCATGATCCCTTGTGATGCGAGTCTCCATTTCTTGCTCCTCCCATTAGCACTTGAAGGTCTTCGTTCAACATAACTAAATCATTAAGTAATAATATCTTCTTCTTTTTCACCTATTTGTTAATTCAACAGAGCACTCTCATCTCGTTACACTTATTTTGCACGTATCTTGGTGCTTAATTAACCGCTCGTTATACTTATTTTGTGCATATTTTGTACATTTGAATTTTCTCGTTAAGTGGCATAAAAAATCATAGCAATACATGAGTGGAGTCTATAATTTTTTCCCTCTAATTTTATTTTGGGTCATGTTTTCCTAGAACCCTAATTGGGCAAACTCTCTCAAACTATATTATTGATTTGTGGATTACAACTATGAACATCACTAATATTTAATTTTGGCTAAGTTTTGCATACGAATTATTAGTGACTTGCCAATCAGATGTATGATTGGAGTACCCCTTTCCGGGTCGGAGAAAAACTTAGTTTCTCTCTTCAGATACTTGACCGACTATGGTGCTCAATAGTTGTTGTTTATCAACAAAAAGGAATTTGAGCGGAAGAAAGCAACTAATTAGTGCTAAAGAAAAAAAAATGACCAAATTGACGGGATGATGTAATTTATTTTAAGGAGGATGACGTGTATGGCTTTATAATCTGATTCAATTGCCGGTCGAAAATCCTATATAAAAGGCCGAACGAGAGAGCATCATTGGCAAAGCAATTCATATTTTCTCTTTCAGATAGATGGAGGGCTCATTTTTCTGTGTGTTCAACGGGGCTTGGCTCTTTCTCTCTCTCCATATCCTCATGGTTTGCTTCGTGCACGAAGGTTGTCCGTATGGAGTAGACGGGAAGATTACAAGCCACACTATGTCAGTTAGCTCTCTCTTGCCGTCTCCTTCTTGCTCGCCTTCCACTAGCAAAGGTCTCTCTCTCTCTCTCTCTCTCTCTCTCTCTCTCTCTCTCTATGGAATTTTCCGGATCCTGAAACAAACTAGAACATGAACAAGATTGGTTCAATTCAGTGCCCGTGGTAATCGAACATGAATCATAGGACGGAGGGAAAGTATACCGCTCTCTACTTAGTCATACAGAGCCATGCCTTGCACCTGTGAGTGACCATGGATTCTTCCTATTTTACACAGAGTACTTCTTTTGGCTGAGAAGGCTTCACTTTAAACTATTTGTTCAAATCCATAAATGTGTGATCATATTAATGGGGAAATTAAGAATTAAGAGAATTATCAGAAGACAACACAAGGCAGGTCATCCGTCTCTTTTGCATTAACTGTCGCCGAGTAGTTCATATTTCATTTTGTGGAGAGACTTGGTAGTGCAACGGTGGTAATCATATTGATCTGTCACATCCAAAAAGCTAAGTCTTTTGCTGCATTTAGTGGAGGGAGTTGGTCCCCAGTTAGCTGTCATTTAAAACCAAGTCCTTGTTGACTGGAAAAGTAGAACAATCTTTTCATTTACAAATGCATTATCATCTTACTATTTCACATGATCTCTTACTGTCGCATTACACGCTTTCAGCTGGCAGCCGAAAGTCGACCTTGGAAGTAGTTCACAAGCATGGCCCATGCTCTCCCCTTGTTCAGGACTCCAATCCTCTAAATCACACTAAAGTCCTGCTCCAAGACGAATCAAGGGTCAAGTGGATTCAGGTCCAATCCTCCAATGGCAGCGATGGCCTAAATGCTTCGGCCACAGCCAGTCTTCCAGCAAAGTCCGGCATAACCATCGGCACTGGCAATTATGTAGTGACAATCGGCCTTGGCACGCCAAAGAAGGACCTCACTCTTGTATTTGACACAGGCAGCGACATCACGTGGACTCAATGTGAGCCGTGCACTAAATCTTGCTACACTCAGTCCGAACCGAAATTCAACCCATCTCAATCATCATCCTATGCTAATATCTCGTGCACTGCGACATCATGTTCTCAACTCGGTAATAATCCACCACATTCGAGATACTTGATACTTATGATGTCTTACTAGAATGTTCTTGGAGCATAGACGAGAAATCTTCGTTTCTAAGAGTGAAAAACCATCAAAAGAATAACTAGAACTAACTAAAGCATTGTGTTGTGCTCTACCTTAAGGTCGTTCGGGATGCTCTGGGTCAACATGTCGATATGCCATTCAGTACGGCGACCAATCATATACAATTGGCTTCTTCGCAACCGAGAAGTTGACCCTAACACCGACGGAGGCGATAGACAATTTTGAATTTGGCTGCGGCCAGAACAACCAAGGCCTCTTCGGCAGAACTGCAGGGTTGATGGGACTCTCGAATGACCAGATCTCCATCGTGGAACAAACTGCGGCCAAATATGGGAAGTATTTCTCCTACTGCTTGCCCTCTTCCCCTAGCTCCACAGGACACTTGACTTTCGGTAAGGATGGTGGGGCAGTGAGCTCGGTTAGCTTCACGCCGTTATCAACAGTTCCGCAAAGCTCGCAATTCTACGGAATAAGTATCCAAGGAATCACTGTAGGAGGGAATCGTCTATCAATACCATCGACCGTTTTTTCAAGTGGAGGCGCCATCATCGACTCGGGAACTGTCATTACCCGATTGCCTCCAACTGCTTACAGTGCCTTGAGAACTGCATTCAGGAGTGCGATGGCGAATTACACGATGGCGCCAGCGCTTCGCATTCTTGATACGTGCTATGACTTCAGCAAAGAGAGTACAATCACGGTCCCATTGATAACATTCTCTTTCGCTGGGGGAGTCGATGCCGATTTGGACCCTAACGGGATATTTTTCATCGTGAATGCCTCGCAAGTGTGCCTCGCCTTTGCACCAAATCGGGCTGATAGTAATCTGGGCATTTATGGTAATACGCAGCAGAAAACGTTTGAAGTTGTGTACGATGTTGCTGGAGGAAAGCTGGGTTTTGGTTCGAATGGCTGTTCCTAAGATGGATGGAATTAAATGGAAGTTATTTATAGATATACTCGATGACGATTAGGAGTATACAAATTGAATATGTCGTCATGTGTTAAAAGTTCTGAATTTTAAATGTTGCAAATCAAGAATAGTGGAAGTGCTATTACTATGCCCTTCTTTCGTGTCGTTCAACATCTATTTGTGTGAGTTCCAAACTAGGGACATCATTAATATGCAAATTTAACTAAACACATGTCTATATTTTTGAGAAATTTTTTCCAATCTGTGATGGAGAAAAACCAGATCAACTCAAGAAAGAATTACATCTCTTCTATGCGGAAGCACATAATTTTAAAGCTATCTAAATAAATATTTCTCATAATATACGAGAAGAAATTTCCATTTGATTAGATTTCTTTAGCATGGCAGATTTCACGCAGTACCTCCTTTAAGCTTTGTAAAATCTCTTTAAAATCTCTTTTTTCACCTATCCATCTTCTCGAAAAATCTCTCTGCTTCATCATTCCAATCTAAGAACAAGCGACGTGATTTCGAGTTTAAGAGTGTTGCGATCGCCTTTGTTGTTGCCACTGCAGGTATTGCCACCATCATTTGATTGCCAGCATTTAATCACTAGCGAAAGACGTGGAGCGAAAGCCGAATGGAGTAGAATTAATCTAGCTTGCAGGAATAGAATATCTGGCACAGATGAACATTTGATTCCCAAGTGTAGATCCTCATTTTTTACCTTTTTATATATTTGACTAAACTTGACAATGGAATCGGGTTTCGCGTGTCGAGAGCTTCCCGACGATATTCAGTTTGTCGAAATCTGACGAATAAATCTCAATATATCTCATCTTTAAATTTTGATTGCCTGATCTTGAAAATTAGGGGAAAGCGATCTTGATTGTTAGATAAGTCATTATTTTTTAATCAGATGGCACCCATTTGAAAGAAATCACTTGGCTCGATTGGGGTGATAGGAACAGGAAGTAAGTAGTTTTTATCTTTCCCTACGGTTTTTAACTTTGTGATTTCGGTGGCTATCACTGTGGTTTCCATAGCTATCCTTATGATTTTCTTGAGAAGCAATCTTTTTTTATAGATGAATGAGGAATGAAGTCGTGTAATTCATGTTTTATGTTACATGTTTTGAACTTTTTATTGTTTATTTTATTTTTCTTGTTCATTTTTTATGAGTTGTTAAATATGTCATTTTGTCGCTAAGTATTATGATTCTAAATATGATGTGTTGATGAATTTGTATTTTGAAAGAGTAAGTTTGTCCTTACAAGTACTACAAAAAAAAAAAAAAACACACACACACAAAAGATAAAATCAGCTGCATCACTAGATCAACTTTGGAACTAGACCAAACCAATGGAGTTGGTCCAAGGTCGGTTGTTGATCCAAGGTCAGTTTCAAGTTTCAAAATTTGGAAACTATCTCTTTGTAAATAAGTTCCAAGTTCTAGGATTGGACCGGCCTAATCCTAGAATCGATCCCCCTCTAAAACATGTGTCTACCTTTTAGCGTGGCCATATTTACTATGCTTGCCCAAACTTATCCTTCGAGTAAAGACATGGAAATTTCGGTGCTCCCTCTCTCCTGGACCATACATGGTTTATGATAAGCATGTCATTTAGAATATAGAAAATGCATTGGGCTTACTTGAACAAGGCCTTAGAAGGCCCAATTGCGGTTAGTCTTCTTCGCGGCATGGACGCGTCCTGTCCTAGATGGGCTGAGCTTCCCACTCAAGTGTGAACTCCACCTTCTACTTGTGAGGGACCTGCACGGGATTCTCTCTCCTTGATGTGGCCCGTGTCTATTCTAATGGGCCGAGACCCAATAGAATGGGCTTGCGCTTTTTGGCCCACATCAGTTCTAATGCAATATCTCTCGTCAAGACCCAGCAAGTGACAAGATGAATGTTTGCCCTTCCCTCTAAGCCAGACATTCGGCCTCAAGCTGAAGATGAAGAATCATTGAGAGAATTCTCCGTGGGTCATTACTCTATCAAGCATTAAATATTATCTCACTAGCACTCTTTCAAGTGCGAGTCATTGATGAAGTACTCTTGAAACATGCATAATCACTCTAGACATTGGACATATTGTAGGCGTATGAATATTAATGAGAAAAAAAAATGAGAAGTGTCACAACTTTCATACGGCACTCACTTTAATATCCAAACATTAAGCGATCAGTTGAGCACCATATCAAACGTAAATGCCCTGGCGATAAATTTCGGCAATTTGTCCATATGTAGCATTTTTAATAAAATGTTACTTCTTATTTGAATTTTCTTATAAAATAGAAGGCCAACGTGGATATGACCGCCCTCATATTAAAACTCTCTCTCTCTCTCTCTCTCTAGTAATGAGCAACCGAATCAGTTCAATCTAGAAATCGCTCTAAACTTGTTTTACCCAGCCTGTTCACAAGAGGATCAATTCATTTCCTGGTTTCAAAAATTAGAACTGACCTTAGCTGATTTGATTCTTAGTTTAGGGCCCTCCAGTTGATTCTACCCTAGGGTAGAACTAGGACCTAACCATGACTTTCTCTTTTAGACCGTTGTCGCCTCTGGCTCCATCCCTTGCTGCTGATCTCCTTTCTCTGGAAGCAAAACTATGGAAAAGGGATCGTTACGCGATAAAGTCCCAAACAGGTTGCATCCTCAATTTTGGCCCACAAAGACAAAAACGAAAGTGACTCTCACTTCAAGAAACACGAGATTAGCGAAGACTTGTAACATTTTCTCATCGACTTGGTCTTTCCTTCTCGGCTTCCAAGCCCTTGAATCTTCATTTGTACAGGAAATGATCTATAAATTCACCACCTTGGTTATAATTTTAAATGGAAAAAAAAAAGAGACAAAAATCGGCCGATTCTGGCATCAACGGTTCAATTCTCAATTCCAAAAGCCAGTAACCTATCTTGATAGGATAGGTTTTAGGTTCCTAATTTGAAATCTATTCACACTTTGAAATCAATCATCTTTCGTTAAGATTTTACTTTGTTGTTACGGTATTACTACAATCTTTTATTTCCGTACAAAGCAGATTATTGATATGGTTTTCTTTTGTTTTGTCAGCACAAAACAGTACTCCAATTCTCCTGCTTGTGTGACATGATGACCAGCCTTTACTAAATCATGGCCGACAATTTGGGAAAAAGAACAAAGGAAAAAAATTTGTGATGTTAACTTGAAAGCGTGCGACTTAATGCTATGAGCAGCGACGGAGATTCATTTCACACAATTATGAGTGGACTCCACAGCGTCTTAATTTTTTCTTGAATTCCATTTATTTCGTGAAAAATAATTCCATTTATTTCCTGAAAAATAATTAATTTAAAAAATATTTTCTTAAAACTGATTGTTTGTATCATTTAAAATAATTAATATATACCAAAACTTCATTACCGATAATATTTTATGTCGAAGCATGTTGTGAAGATCTCCGAGCAATACCCCGCCATGACCGGTCCCAACCCGATGGAGAAGAATATCACAAAGCAAATCCCCAACATGAAGCACATGATCACCGCCCGCAAGAGCTTCATGAAGCTAAGCTCGATGAACATGAGCATGCTCCGAAGGAGGGTAGCGGGAAGATCACCCGCCGATGCTGCTAAGCAATAGCCGCCGCAACCTAACTCAATCAACAAGGAAGGTGGCGAAGAGGACGAACAATATCGCCCGTGGAGGGAAGATTCAGGCAGCTTATCTTCTCTCTCTCTCTAATTGGACAATATGATCCCTTGTGATGCGAGTCTCCATTTCTTGCTCCTCCCATTAGCACTTGAAGGTCTTCGTTCAACATAACTAAATCATTAAGTAATAATATCTTCTTCTTTTTCACCTATTTGTTAATTCAACAGAGCACTCTCATCTCGTTACACTTATTTGGTACGTATCTTGGTGCTTAATTAACCGCTCGTTATACTTATTTTGTGAATATTTTGTACATTTGAATTTTCTCGTTAAGTGGCATAAAAAATCATAGCAGTACATGAGTGGAGTCTATAATTTTTTCCCTTTAATTTTATTTTGGGTCATGTTTTCCTAGAACCCTAATTGGGGAAACTCTCTCAAACTATATTATTGATTTGTGGATTACAACTATGAACATCACTAATATTTAATTTTGGCTAAGTTTGCATACGAATTATTAGTGACTTGCCAATTAGATGTATGATTGGAGTACCCGTTTCCGGCTCGGAGAAAAACTTAGTTTCTCTCTTCAGATACTTGACCGACTATGGTGCTCAATAGTTGTTGTTTATCAACAAAAAAGAATTTGAGCGGAAGAAAGCAACTAATTAGTGCTAAAGAAAAAAAATGACCAAATTGACGGGATGATGTAATTTATTTTGAGGAGGATGACGTGTATGGCTTTATAATCTGATTGAATTGCCGGTCGAAAATCCTATATAAAAGGCTGAACGAGAGAGCTTCATTGGCAAAGCAATTCATATTTTCTCTTTCAGATAGATGGAGGGCTCATTTTTTCTGTGTGTTCAATGGGGCTTGGCTCTTTCTCTCTCTCCATATCCTCATGGTTTGCTTCGTGCACGAAGGTTGTCCTTATGGAGTAGAAGGGAAGATTACAAGCCACACTATGTCAGTTAGCTCTCTATTGCCGTCTCCTTCTTGCTCGCCTTCCACTAGCAAAGGTCTCTCTCTCTCTCTCTCTCTCTATGGAATTTTCCGGATCCTGAAACAAACTAGAACATGAACAAGATTGGTTCAATTCATTGCCCGTGGTAATCGAACATGAACCATAGGACGGAGAAAAAGTATACCGCTCTCTACTTAGTCATACAAAGCCATGCCTTGCACCTGTGAGTGACCATGAATTCTTCCTATTTTACACATAGTACTTATTTTGGCTGATCAGGCTTCCCTTTAAACTATCCGTTCAAATCCATAAATGTGTGATCATATTAATGGGGAAATTAAGAATTAAGAGAATTATCAGAAGAAGACACAAGGCAGGTCATCCGTCTCTTTTGCATTAGCTGCCGCCGAGTAGTTCAAATTTCATTTTGTGGAGAGACTTGGTTGTGCAATGGTGATAATCATATTGATCTGTCACATCCAAAAAGCTAAGTCTTTTGCTGCATTTAGTGGAGGGAGATGGTCCCCAGTTAGCTGTCATCCAAAACCAAGTCCTTGTTGACTGGAAAAGTAGAACAATCTTTTCTTTTACAAATGCATTATCATCTTACTATTTCACATGATCTCTTACCGTTGCATTACATGCTTTTAGCTAGCAGCCGAAAGTCGACCTTGGAAGTAGTTCACAAGCATGGCCCATGCTCTCCCCTTTTTCAAGACCCCAATCCTCTAAATCACACTAAAGTCCTGCTCCAAGACGGATCAAGGGTCAAGTGGATTCAGTCCCAATCCTCCAATGGCAGCGATGGCCTAAAAGCTTCGGCCACAGCCAGTCTTCCCGCAAAGTCTGGCATCACCATCGGCACTGGCAATTACGTAGTGACAATTGGCCTCGGCACGCCAAAAAAGGACCTCACTCTCGAATTTGACACCGGCAGCCACCTCACATGGACCCAGTGCAAGCCGTGCGCTAGATCTTGCTACACTCAGTCCGAACCGATATTCAACCCATCTCAATCATCATCCTATGCTAATGTCTCGTGCAACACGACATCATGTTCTCAACTTGGTAATAATCCACCACATTTGAGATACTTGATACTTATGATGTCTTACTAGAATATTCTTGAAGCATAGACGAAAAATCTTGGTTTCTAAGGGTGAAAAACCATCAAAAGAATAACTAGAACTAACTAAAGCATTGTGTTGTGCTCTACCTTAAGGTCGTTCGGGATGCTCTGGATCAACATGTCTATATGGCATTCAGTACGGCGACCAATCATATTCGCTTGGCTTCTTCGCAACTGAGAAGTTGACCCTAACACCGACGGAGGCGATCGACAATTTTGAATTTGGTTGCGGCCAGAACAACCAAGGCCTCTTCGGCAGAACTGCAGGGTTGATGGGACTCTCGAATGACAAGATCTCCATCGTGGAACAAACTGCGGCCAAATATGGGAAGTATTTCTCCTACTGCTTGCCCTCTTCCCCTAGCTCCACAGGACACTTGACTTTCGGTAAGGATGGTAGGGCAGTGAGCTCGGTTAGCTTCACGCCGTTATCAACAGTTCCGCAAAGCTCGCAATTCTACGGAATAAGTATCCAAGGAATCACTATAGGAGGGAATCGTCTATCAATACCATCGACCGTTTTTTCAAGTGGAGGCGCCATCATCGACTCGGGAACTGTCATTACCCGATTGCCTCCAACTGCTTACAGTGCCTTGAGAACTGCATTCAGGAGTGCGATGGCGAATTACACGATGGCGCCGGCGCTTCGCATTCTTGATACTTGCTATGACTTCAGCAAAGAGAGTACAATCACGGTCCCATTGATAACATTCTCTTTCGCTGGGGGAGTCGATGCCGATTTGGACCCTAACGGGATATTTTTCATCGTGAATGCCTCGCAAGTGTGCCTCGCTTTTGCACCAAATCGGGCTGATAGTAATCTGACCATTTATGGTAATACGCAGCAGAAAACGTTTGAAATTGTGTACGATGTTGCTGGAGGAAAGCTGGGTTTTGGTTCGAATGGCTGTTCCTAAGATGGATGGAATTAAATGGAAGTTATTTATAGATATACTCGATGACGATTAGGAGTATACAAATTGAATATGTCGTCATGTGTTAAAAGTTCTGAATTTTAACCGTTGGAAATCAAGAATAATGGAGGTGCTATTACTATGCCTTCTTTCGTGTCGTATTTGTGTGGGTTCCAAACTAGGGACATCATATTAGCCGATGTAATAGCTTCTGGATGTAATGTTAGCTTTGGATGTAATGCTGCGACTTATGGATGTAATGTTGCAACTACTTAAATAAGAACTACCTTTTCAACCAAAAAAAAAAAAAACTAGGGACATCATTACTATGCAAATTTAACTAAACATATGTCTATATTTTTAAGAAATTTTTTCCAATCTGTGATGGAGAAAAACATGATCAACTCAAGAAAGAATCACATCTCTTCTATGCGGAAGCACATAATTTTAAAGCTATCTAAATAAATATTTCTCATAGTATATGATAAGAAATTTCCATTTGATTAGATTTCTTTAGCATGGCAGATTTCACCTAGTACCACATAAGCTTGGTAAAATCTCTTTTTTCGCCCATCCATCTTCTCGAAAAATGTCTCTGCTTCATCATTCCAATATAAGAACAAGCATCGTGATTTCGAGTTCTTGCAGTTGAATAGTCATGGTTTCTTCGGTCTCGGTCTACCGAGTCTTTTTCATAGACTTGCCTTCTAGGTTGGCAAATCGGATTGACTTAGGGAATTGATTTTGGGCTTCATTTTCACCTTGGAGTCGATTGCCTCTATGAGTACCTAGAAACTCTAATATTTCCATCAACGTCACCATCAAGCTCAGGAAAATTATCCAAAATATCATAAACCTATTGCACATTTGCCAATTCAATTCTAAACTTTTCAATTTTGTCAATTCAATCTAAATCTATTCACTTCTTCCCAATTAAGTCCATCCAGCCAATTTTAGTCGGAAATTTACTAATGTGAATGACTGACACTCACATGACATTTTTTAATAATATTTTAAATTTTTATGTTTTTTCTTCTTTTTTTGGGGTTTTCAAATCTAGGGCCGGCCAACCCTCACTAGCCAACCCTCGCCAAATCTCATAGTATATGTCCATTTGATTAGATATCTTTAGCATGACAAATTTCATGCAGCACCTCCTTTAAGCTTTGTAAAATCTCTTTTTTCGCCCATCCATCTTCTCGAAAAATCTCTCCGCTTCATCATTCCAATATAAGAACAAGTGACATGATTTTGAGTTATTGCAGTTGAATAGTCATGGTTTCTTCGGTCTCGGTCTCCTGAGTCTTTTTTATAGACTTGCCTTCTAGGTTCGTAATTCGGATTGACTTAGGAAATTGATTTTGGGCTTCATCTTCACCTTGCAATCGATTGCCTCTATGAGTACCGAGAAACTCCCTAATATTTATGTCAACGTCACCATCAGGCTCATAAGCGTGTTGTCTTTGCGTAGGCTTGTAACATTTGCATAAGCATTATCTCTCATTCCTATCTCCTTCAAGAAATCTTGTTGGCACCAAAACCTTGATAGGGCTAGTAAGAACGCCTAGAGTGGGGTGAATAGGTGTTAAAGTGATTTTTACAAAAACTTAACAGCTTAATTCATCTTTTGATAATAATAGACTAAAGATATAAAAGACAATGAACAGATATATAAGACTATAAATTAAAGTAACGAGTTTAGGGAAAGAGAATTGAAACACGGAGTTTATAGTGGTTCGGCTTAGACTAAGCCTATGTCCACTCTCCTGCACTAACAGCCCACCGGCTAGATTTCACTAAGAACCAAAAGAGATATTACAATCTCACATCCTTGATTCCACAGTGTAGAGACTCTACTACACTTCCTCAAGGTCTCACAAGTAATCTCTCTTTCGAATACAGTATAAGCTCAGTGAATGAAATAACAAAGAACTAGGAGTTTCAGACTTTAGAATTCTTCTATCACGCACATACTCGAATAACTTGAGCGTCTTCCTTATATACTCCTCCATGCCTTCATATCCGTTGGCACTTTTCAAAGGAGTTCTTCCAATCTACCGTTGGACAGAATCAATTAGGGAGATCTTGAGTTTATTTAAGGAATATGATGATAGCCCACCAATCATGCTCGCCCATATAAATAGGATCTAGGTTTCTATAAGTAGAACCTTACAAGTATACTTCGTCAATCAACAGATCTAATTATCCAAATGATTTCAATGAGAATAATTGATCACGATGTGCTATCTCTAGTTGTGAGATCTTTTTCAACCGTACGAACCAAATCCTTAAGAATATACTTGCATCTGGATAAGTCTTCTCTTCGTCGGTCTGGAAACTATCAGTGAGGGTAGACTTTGAATCTTAAGTCTTGAGATCTTCAGACTCTCACGATAAAGTCTATGAGTTTTCAGACTAGACTGATGAAAACGTTTTATCAACTTCAAAACAAATAAGGAAGTTTTCTCCAACAACCTCCCCCTTTTTTATCGTGATAAAACTTTTCTGCAGATTTGAACGCTTTTATCCTGCAAAACAACACTTAAGCAAAACAAGATATCTCATAAAAGATAAGTGGATTAGGATATGAATAGCAACGATTCTGCAACCACAGATAACATGTTAGTCCTGCAAATCAACTACTCTTCCATAATCATTAACAAGGCCTAAGTAACTGCAGGCATCAAAAATCAAATCAAAACAGTCCACAACCAAACAAAACAAGAAATAAGTCCAGAAATCCAAAGTCAAAAGCAAAAGCAAACAAATATCAAATCTGCATCAAACTTCTCCCCCTTTTTGTCAACAGCAAAAAGTAGAGAACAAATAAAAAGAGTTATTTAAAAATGAAGAGAGTCGAAGCTGTTTGGGCAGGCGAACAAACTGGAATTCTCCCATTGAATTCACTGTCTTCTCAAGCTTTTCGATAGTCTCCTTCAGCGGTTGTAAATCTTCACCCTTCACATGATCTTGCACTTGCGTCTTCAGGGCATTTAACTGATCGTGTAGAGACACCGAAGTGGACATGAAAGCATTCTTGAAAACCTGCATTTCATAACTCATAACATATTGCTCTTTCCTAACATCTAGTAGAATTTCTATCCGTCATGAAAAATTTGCTAAATGTGCTGTGGAAGAACTAGGTCCAACTTAATCAAGTCCAGGTGTTGATCCACCTTGTCTAACTACATCTCCCCCTGAATAAGTGCCTTTGGGAGGAGAGATGGATTCTTCTTCTTGTTCTGTGTCAACAAGGGTGTGATGTTTTCTTGAGCTTGCTCACCAGCAATTTCATTCTTCGTTTTTCCAGAATTGCTCGACAAGGATATAGCCAAAGTAGACTCAAAAGATTCATCTCGAGCCACTTCTTCCTCTCTTCTTTCATCTTCTCCTTTTTCTTCTTCTTCTCTTCTTTCTTCTCCCTCTTCTTCTTCTCTTCTTTCTTCTCCCTCTTCTTCTTCTCTTCTTTCGTCTTCCTCCCCTGCTTCTCTTCCTTCTTCTGCTTCTTCTCCTTCTCTTCTGTCTGCATCTCTTTTCTTAGCCTCTTCTCTAGTCTCACGAAAACCGACGAAACTTTTCAAGTTCCTCAAGGCAGAAAGAATCATCTCATCCTCATCTTCTTTATCCTGCAAGATGAGAGTTCTCTTTTTCTTTGCTGAAGCACCCATAGGCTCATTGCCTTTCCTTTTGGCTCATGAAGAAACTGGTTTCGCCTTAGTTGGAGACTTCTCCTTCATGCACTCTAACACCTTGTTAAGCTCTTTCAATCTCATCTCGGTGATAATTTTGAATCCAATCACCATCGAAGTAATGCTGGTCAAACACAGAGGTGTAGGAATGTAAATGTGAAAATGCCTAAAAAGGCGCGTGATAAGAGCAAAATAAGGAAGTTGTCCCTTATCTTTCACCACTGTCCTGTACATGTGAAACAAGATGGTGTGAGGCAAAGAGAATTTGTAACCAACATTGATGGCATGCATCAATTTTGCTTCAGACCGAGACACGTTAGTCTTGGATGTCGATTTTGGCTTGATGCAGTTGATCACGATCTTGTGCAGTAAGATATTGGTGGCATTCATCCTAGAGTAGGATATATTGCCTTCAGGAATCCTGTCTTGCACCAATGACAGAGTAGCATGAGTAACGGATACACTAATTGATTGGAAACACCCTCTTTCCACCCCCAATTAGGTCAGCCAAGGTATCCATGTTCACCACGAACTCCTTATCTCTCACAGTGAAAGAGAAACTGTTTGCATCCACAAAGGATAAATTCGAATAGAAGTAGGCTGTAAGTTTTAGATAGGCAGTAGTAGATTCAGAACAAAAGTGCTCCAATTATAAAAGAGCAAACTTCTCTCGCAGATTGACTTTTACCGAATCAAGAAAATCAAAATCTACACTCATAGGGTTCATGACCCCTCTCTTCATTAGGTCCAAATAAACTCTTTTGTGATTCTTTGATCTGAAAAGACTTGAACTATCACTTGCAACATTTGCAGCCACACTTGATCTAGGTTGGAAATGTGTAAACATTCGTTCATTATCATCCTGCCCTTCGAGTTGATTAGTCATATCAAAACGCGGGTTGCTAGGAAAGTTAGCAAAAACTTTTTCAATCGACCCCTTTTCAACAATTCTCATATTTTCTATGTCACACAAGAACATGGTTTTATTTATGTATCCCCTATCTATTAGAAATTCATCAATCAATGACATAGCAGTACCTCCCTTTTTCAAGCAAGAGTAAAGCTTGAAAGCAACCTTAGGAGTAAGAGTCCTTACAGGTTCAACTTCTTCCACAATTTCTTCTTCTGGTTGAGTCGGTGGAGAAGTTTGACGCTGCTGAGAATGTTGTTGTTGACTTGGTTGCTGTGGAGAAAAAGAATCTTCTTCCCTGGTCAAGTCAAAATGGGTAGGACCCTCAGGCATATGGCGTGGTCCCCTGCTTGCGATTCTCGATGACTTTCTTGAAGACATCGTCGATTCAAGGGAGAAATTCACAACTTTGCTCGAAAAGATGAAATCTTTTTGGATTAAACAACAGAGAAAGTGAGAGCAAGTGGGAGTAAGTTAGGGTTTGCGAGTAAAAAACGAAGAAGACGGATTTCTACAGTATATAAAATGAGTGAAGCAAGGTAAATGAAACATCAAAAAAAGGAAAAAAAAAATTAGAAATGCCTTTTTGAAAGAAATAATAACTTCCTTTTTCGAAAATGAATAACTGCCTTATTTGAAAATAGATAACTACCTTTTTGAAAATGAATAGCTGCCTTATTTGAAATTAGATAACTACCTTTTTGAAAATGAATAAATGCTATTAATTCAAGAATGAAACTTGGAAAGATAATTTCAATCAATTAGCGATAAGTAAGCATACATTTTCAATAAATTAAATTACTAAAACAAAAAATAACTTACAGTCGTAACTTTTGGCCTTCTGAATCTGAGCACCTTCAGACTTTACCGCTAAGTTTAAGCATCTTTAGACTTTAATGGTTAAAGGATGTGACGTTCAGTCTGGTGCGTATAGACTCAAATAGGCTTTTCTCTAGTGGCTTTGTAAATATGTCCGCCAGTTGATTCTTTGAATCGATGAATTGGATCATAACTTCTCCATTTTGAACATGATCTCTAATAAAGTGATGTCGAATTTCTATATGCTTTGCTCCTGAATGAAGAATTGGATTCTTTGTAAGATTAATTGCGTTGGTGTTGTCGCATTTGATCTCGGTGCATGAATCTTTAATTCCAAAGTCTCTCAGTTGTTGTTTTATCCATAAGATTTGAGAACAACAACTTCCAAAAGCCACATATTTTGCTTCTGCTGTTGAAAGAGCCACAGTACTTTGCTTCCTTGAAAACCAAGATACTATCATGTTTCCCAGCAATTAACAAGTACCTAATGTACTCTTTCTATCGACTCTGCAACTTGCTAGATCTGCGTCTGAATATTAAAGGAGAGTAAAGTCTCCTTCTTTGGGATACCACATACCTAACTTTGAGGTAGTTGCAACGTATTTGATGATGTGTTTCGCAGCACTTAAATGAGATTCTTTGAGATCAGATTGAAATCTAGCACAAATACAAACACTAAACAAAATATCAGGTCTATAAGCAGTAAGATAAAGAAGTGAACCAATACTACTCCTGTAGAGCTTCTAGTCAACTTTCTTTCCTCCTTCATCTTTGTCCAGCTTCGAAAAACTTTACATTGGTATCTCAGTCTTTTTGCAATTCTCCAAACCGAACTTTTTGACGAGTTCTTTTGCATATTTTTCTTTGTGAATGAAAATTCATTCCTTCAATTGTTTCACTTGTAATCCGAGAAAGAAATAGAGTTCACCCATCAAACTCGTCTCAAATTCATCCTGCATAGTCTTAGAAAACTTTTTGCACAGGCTTTCGTTAGGTGATCCAAATATAATATCATCGATATAGATTTGAACAAGTAGAAAGTTTTTACCTTCCCTTTTAATAAACAAGGTAGTATCCACTTTCCCTTTGTTAAAACCATTTTGAATTAGAAACTTACTTAACATGTCATACCATGCTCAAGATGCTTGCTTTAATCCATATAAGGTCTTTTTCAGTCTAAATACTGAGTCCGGTTTCTTTGGATCTTCAAATCCAAGTGGTTGTTCCACATAGACTTCTTACATAGACTTCTTCTTGGATAAATCCATTTAAGAATGCACTCTTGACGTCCATTTGAAATAACCTGAAATTTTTATAACAGGCAAAAGCAAATAATAATCTAATTACTTCTAAACTGGCTACTGGTGCATAAGTTTCATCATAATCTATCCATTATTCTTACGTATATCCTTTGGCCACAAGTCTTGCTTTGTTCCTTACCACTTTTCCTTTTTCGTTCATCTTATTCCTGAAAACCCATTTAGCTCTAATGATGGATTTGCCTTTTGGTTTAGGAGTTAATTTCCAAATATCGTTAATGCTAAACTGTTTGAGTTCTTCTTGCATTGCTTCATTCCCGCTTTCATAAGCTAAAGCGTATTCTATGCTTCTGGGTTCTATTTTAGAAATAAATGCCACGGCGCTAGACTCTTCTTACTTTTTGGATCTGGTGCAAATCCCTTCATTAATATCACCAATGATGAGTTCTTTGGGATGACTAGACTTATGCTTCCAGTTGTTGGTTGGTCTGACAATTTGATGATCCTTTACTTCAGTTGATTCTTCAACTTCCATTCTTTGATGATCTTCAGAAGTTTGAGCCACTTCAGGGGAAGTAAACTTAGTAAATTCTGGAGTAGATTCAGATTCTTCAGGTTGAGTCTGAATCAGTTCATTTTGTACAGAGTCTTGAAATTTGACATTCATAGATTCTTCCACGGTCTAAGTCTTCTTGTTGAATAATCTATAAGCTTTGCTTGAGGTTGAGTAGCCAAGGAAGATTCCTTCATCTGATTTTTCTTCAAACTTACCAATTCTATCATTTGCATTTTTCAAAATAAAACATTTGCAATTAAACACATGAAAATAAAAAACAATTATCGTTTTTCTTTTGAATAACTCATAGGGAGTTTTCTCCAGAATAGGCCTTAAGAATACTCTGTTAATAATGTAGCAGGCTGTAAAAACTGTTTCAGCCCAAAAACAAGAAGAAATGTTACTTTCTATTAAAAGAGTTATTGCCATCTCTTGCAGAGATTTATTCTTTCTTTCCACAATTCCATTTTGTTCTGGAGTATATGAAGAAGAAAACACACGTTGAAAACCTGATTCATCACAAAATTTTACAAAGTCTTAATTTTCGAACTCACCTCCATGGTCTGTCCATATGCTTGAAATATCATATCCTTTCTCATTCTGAACTTTCTTAGCAAACTTTGAAAAGTGAGAAAGTTTCAGACTTACTTACCAGAAAGTAGACCCAAGTAAATCGAGAATAATCATCCACAATTACTAGGCAATATCTCTTTCCACCAATGCTTTGAGTTCTGGTTAGTCCAAAGAGATCCATATGCAAAAGCAACAAAACACGATTAGTAGAAACTTGATTTATTGGTTTAAAAGAACTTCTAACATGTTTTCCCAACACACATGGTGTGCATAAGTCAGAATTTTGATACTTCAGGTTGGGTAGCCTACGAACAAGATTTCTAGAAAAGATATTGACAATTTGCTTCATGTTAACATGGTCAAGCTTTCGATGCCAAAGATTTGCTTCATCTTGAATTAAAATCAGACATTGAGATCTTTCTGGTTTTATATTCAAAAGATAGATGTTCACATGTCTTCGTCTAGTAAAAGATTGAGAAAAATCTTTACTAGTTCCCGAACATACTCCTTCTTGAAAATTGATTTTGAATCCAGTGTCGCACAGTTGGCTAATGCTGAGTAGATTGTAATTTAGTCCTTCCACCAGGGAGACATTGTTGATTGCGAGACTTCCAATCTTTATAGTTCCATATCCAACAATTATTCCTTTACTATTTCCACCAAAAGAGATTTTTCCACCATTCTTTTGAACAAGTTTTATAAAACAACCTGAATCTCCAGTCATATGTTTTGAGCAACCACTATCCAAATACCATTTAACATTTTTCTTGATGGTGACCTACAATTAAAAAAGAAACTTAAGCTTTTTTTGGTACCCATATTTTCTTGGGTCCAGAGAAGTTAGTGCAATATGCAATCTTTGCTCATTCCTTCTTAATAGGTCTCCAAACCATAGGACATTCTTTCTCAAAATTTTCTGAGCTGTTGCACTTTGAACATTTGAGAGCACTTCGGCCAATAGGTTTTATAAAAACTTTTTGAAAATGATTCCTGTAAAAAGTCTTTGTTGGTCTTTGTTTAATTCGTTCCTTCACTTTTGGAAAATCGATTAGAGGAATAATTTTTGAAGTCATTCCCAAGCCTGACTTGTTGAAGTAAGGTCTTTGTACTAAAAGAATCTTTTACAGTTTTTCAGATCCTATTTTGAAATACTTGAAATGTCAATTTTTAAAAGAGTATTTTCTTTTGAAAGAGAGTATGCATTTTCTTTTAAAACAACAAAGCTTTTGTCTAAATTCTCAAACTTTTCTTTCTAAGAGTTTTCCTGTTGCTTCAGTGTAGAATTCTCCCTTTTTAACTCGGAAATCCTCTTAAGAGAGGTTTTGAGATTAAGACAAAGCTCATCAATGTATTTCGAGACTTTAATAGGAATCTTTAGATTGCTTACCTCGATTTCACTATCTAAGTCTGAGTCTGTATCTATCTCAGAGTCTGAGTCTAATTCTAATTTTGCCATTAGACAAATGTTGGCATAATCTTCATTACTTTCTTCACATTCAGTATCACTCCATGTCT
Source organism: Eucalyptus pauciflora (assembly GCA_007663325.1). NCBI lineage: Eukaryota > Viridiplantae > Streptophyta > Magnoliopsida > Myrtales > Myrtaceae > Eucalyptus > Eucalyptus pauciflora. The sequence continues at coordinate 954,234 of VMYD01000011.1, forward strand.
CTATTTTGAGAGTCTTCTTGTATTTCTCAACTTTTCCCTTCTTCTTTTTCAACATATGACAGTTGGGTCTGATGTGTCCCTTTTTCTTGCATTTAAATAGATCACATATTTATTGGCTTCATCATCCTCGGTAGATTTGTTTTGAAACTTTTGAGTTCTTTGTTTCTTCCAATTGAACCTTCTTCCATTTTTGTTCAGTTTCCTGAACCTCTTTATCATAAGAGCTAACTCTTCATCGTCCATATCATCTTCAGAATCTGTAACATCAGAATCATTGTTAGATTTCAAAGCAATTGATTTCTTACCTTTAGGATCTTCCTCCTCATTGATTTTCTCCACTTCATAGGATTGAAGTGTGCCAACTAGTTCATCTATAGAAAGCGGCAAGATCCTTTGTGTTTCCCTTATTGAAGTCTTTATGTGATTCCAGTCTTTGGAGAGTCCACGCAGCAATTTGTTTACATTCATTGGTTCTGAGATTGGTTGTCCCTGATACTTTAGACCATTTACAATTTCAATAAAACAACTAAACATATCAGTGATAGGTTCTCATGATTTCATCTTGAATGCTTCATAATGTTCGAGTAGAATATTAATCATTGTTTCTTTCACTCGATCAGTTCCTTCATAGGTAATGTGCAGCCTATCCCGGACTTCTTTTGTTGTTTCACAAGAAGATATTCTATTATACTCAGTACGAGATAATGCACAATATAAGGAGTAAATTACTTTAGCATCAAGAGATTGTCTCTTGGTTATTTCTTCTTGAGTCATCTCGCTAGAAACTACAACTTCTTTTATCTTTCTAAAACTGATGCAGCTTTAGGAATAATTCCTTTTTTCTACTACATCCCATTCCAAATGATCTTTCGATCTTAGGAATGCTTTCATCTTGTTTTTCCATATGATGTATTCCTTTCCATCGAAGTAAGGTGGTCTGGTGTTGCTTTGGCCTTCAACTAAACCTGGAGTCAACTTACTAGCCATAAATCTTTAACTTAGAAGTAAAAATACTTCAATTAAATGAGTACACAATCTCTGATACCAATTGATATGGCTAGTAAGAACACCTAGAAGGGGGTGAATAGGTGTTAAAGTGATTTTTACAAAAACTTAACAGCTTAATTTGTCTTTTGATAATAATAGACTAAAGATATAAAAGACAGTGAACAAATATATAAGACTATAAGTTAAAGTAAAGAGTTTAGGGAAAGAGGATTGAAACACAGAGTTTATAGTGGTTCGATTTAGACTAGCCTACGTCCACTCTTCCGCACTGGCAACCCACCGGCTGGATTTCACTAAGAACCAAAAGAGATATTACAGTCTTACGTCCTTGATTCCATAGTGTAGAAACTCTACTACACTTCCTCAAGATCTCACAAGTATTTATCTCTCTTTCGAATACAATTTAAACTTAACAAATGAAATAACAAAGAATTATGAGTTTCAGACTTTAGAATTCTTCTATCACGCACACACTCGAATAACTTTCATACGGTACTCACTTTAATGTCCAAATGTTTCAAATGATTAGTTGAGTGCCATATCAGACGTAAATGCTCTTGGCGATAAATTTCGGCAATTTGTCCATATGTAGCTTTTTTAATAAAATTTTACTTCTTATTTGAATTTTCTTATTAAAAAGAAGGCCAACGTGGATATGACTGTCCTCATATTAAAACTTATTTTCTCTCTATCCTCTCTCTCTCTCTCTCTCTCTCTCTCTCTCTCTGGAAAAAGCATTCATTTTAATCCGCTGGGCAGAAGTGAAAACTTGATCAAAAGTCAAAGAAAAATAAAAATAGAGACAAAGTAGATATTCGTACGAATGCAAAAAGTGGGTTGTCATGAGTTAAGATTAGTGATGAGCAACCGAATCAGTTCAATCGTCCCGAACTTGTTTTACCCAGCCCGTTCACATGAGGATCAATTCATTTCCCGTTTTCAAAAATTTGAACTGACCTCAGCCGGTTCGATTCTTAGTTTAGGGCCCTGCAGTTGATTCTACCCTAGGGTAGAACTAGGACCTAACCATGACTTTCTCTTTTAGACCGTTGTCGCCTCTGGCTCCATCCCTTGCTGCTGATCTCCTTTCTCTGGAAGCAAAACTATGGAAAAGGGATCGTTGCGCGACAAAGTCCCAAACAGGTTTCATCCTCAATTTTGGCCCACAAAGACAAAAACGAAAGTGACTCTCACTTCAAGAAACACGAGATTAGCGAAGACTTGTAACATTTTATCGTCGACTTGGTCTTTCCTTCTCGGCTTCCAAGCCCTTGAATCTTCATCTGTACATAAAATGATCTATAAATTCACCACCTCGGTTATAATTTTAAATGAAAAAAAAAAGAGACAAAAATCGGCCGATTCCAGCATCAACAGTTCAATTCTCAATTCCAAAAACCAGTAACCTATCTTGATAGGATAGGTTTCAGGTTCCTAATCTGAAATCTATTCGCACTTTGAAATGGATCATCTTTAGTTAAGATTTTACTTTGCACTTAGGTATTACTACAATCTTCTATTTCCGTACAAAGCAGATAATTGATATGGTTTTCTTTTGTTTTGTCAGCACAAAACAGTACTCCAATTCTCCTGCTTGTGTGACATGATGACCAGCCTTTACTAAATCATGGTCGACAATTTGGGAAAAAGAACAAAAGAAGAAAATTTGTGATATTAACTTGAAAGCGTGTGACTTAATGCTATGAGCAGCGACGGAGATTCATTTCACACAATTATGAGTGGACTCCACGGGGTCTTAGTTTTTTCTTGAATTCCATTTATTTCATGAAAAATAATTAATTTAAAAAATATTTTCTTAAAACTGATTGTTCATATCATTTAAAATAATTAATATATATCAAAAGTTCATTACCGGTAATATTTTATGTCGAAGCATGTCGGGAAGATCTCCTTGTTTATATCGTGTTTGATCCATCTTGTTTTATGATGGGTTTGAATCGAGCTGGTTAAGCAAATTAAACCGAGCTGGGTAATGTGAACTCGTGACTAGGGAGGCACCCGCCATTTGCACGCAAAGCCCAATCCCATGCTGTCCCTAAAAGTTTGATTTTACACACTGTGAGATCGACATTCAATTGAGTTTCTTTGTGGGGACAAGTGTGAAAGTATTGATTATGTCTAGGCCATAATGCATTTGTGGGCTCCAACACTTTAATCTAATTGGTACTTTTGCAATCTGATTAGATAAGATTTACGTGTGTATTCGGTACCGCTTTATTTTCTTTCAGGTCTTTCTATATCTTTCCTCGTTGCTTCCTCTTTTTGGAACTTTCCTCACTCGTTTTCGCATTAATCTCCATCCTCTTCTCAAAACATCACAACAGAAGCATCCGAAAGTATTTCGTTCCACACCACCAAGTCATCTCAAAAGGATCCCGTTTCATCTCATCTTCGACCGGAGCGACAACTGTAATTCCCCAGGCAGACTTGTTTCGTGACCGTGTCTTCTCTCACTATTCCCGCATCCGACGAAATCCTCATCTCTCGCTACACTAACTTTGGGGCGCATATGTTGATACTTAACCAATCAATTACTCAACGTGAAGTATAGTTGGGCATACTATAATGTCCTAAAGAAATTATTTTTTTCTTGAATTTGAGTGGCATCACAAAAAAATGATAGAAAGAAAATTTTTGGGGGCTAAGAAAGTAGTAATACTATAAAGGGTAGCTGGGTCTATGGTCTCCTTTGACTTTTTCTGTTGACACATTTGGCCGGCTACCATGCGCTCTACAAAAGTATAGTGGAGGGAGGCATCTACTGCCTTGCCGCGTCTTATTCCTCGAATAGGAAGTAATTACACCCACATAAAACGTAATGGACACGGCCCTCGTACTCTTTGCTTATTTCTTTACGCATCCCACGTCGACCGCTGTTAAATAGTCGGTCAAATTTTCAAACTATAACTTAGCAATTAAAAGTGATGAAGGTGGTTCTAAAATAAAAATATAAAGAGAGAGTGATTAACTGCTCGACATTCTGCCCCATAAGCATCATAGTATGTATTACTTTCCCATTGTATTTTCCCTTTAGATTTCATTTGCTTCTCAATAAATGAATGATTTGTAGAATATTTTCCCAAAATTGATAGTTCGTATTGTTTGAAATATTATCAATGAAATTTTTTTTCGTTACTAGTAATAATTTATTATTGAACATTTTCAAAAATAATTAAAATATTTTTCATTGACGTATTATTTCAAGTGATATCATTGATCATTTTTTTAAAAATATTTTGCAAATCATTCACATTTTGCAAAACAAACGAACCCTTCAAGTAGCATAAAATCACATAATAATACACGAGTGGACTATAGTTTATCCCCTATAATTTTCTTTTGGGACTTGTTTTCCTATTACTCTAATCAGAGGAAATTTCCTCAAACCATATCTCTTAATGGTGGTTACAAATATAGATATCACCCGCATTTTATTTTGACTAAGTTTTTATGCGAGTCACCATGACCCACTTATTAGAAGTATGGTTAGACTCTCTCCCATTAGGGGTCGGAGAAAAACTTGTCAATCTTATTAGATATATGACCGGCCCTCGTGCCCGATAATTGATGTTTAACAAGTCTTGGGGAGGAAGGCGACTAATTCCTCATAGGGGCTCGTTCCTTCAGTAACTCATTAGAACTACATATAACATAACCGAACAGACCGCAAAAAGGGATTAATTATAAGAAGGATGACGTGTATGGCTTTCTAATCTTATATAAGAGGCAGAACGAGGGAGCATTCTCGGCAGTGGCTTGGAAAAGCAAATACGTTTTACTTCCTTTTGGCTTCGGATCAATGGAGGGCTCATTTTTCTGCGTGTTGAAGAGGGCTCTCCTCTTTCTCTCTCTCCAAGTCCTCATGATCTGCTTCATGCATCAAGGTTATAGTTATGGAGTAGACGGGAAGATTACAAGCCACACCGTGTCAGTTAGCTCTCTGTTGCCTTCTTCTTCTTGCTCACCTTCCACTTCAAAAGGTAGGTCTCTCTCTCTCTCAAGTCATGCCTTGCGCCTGTGAGTTGCCATGGAATCCTCCTTATTTTTCACCCAGATACTTTTGTTGGGTTCTGATACAACTTGGCTAAGTTGGCTTTGCTTTAAACTCTATTAATGGGGAAATTAAGAGGTGAGAGGGTGATTAGAAGAAGACATATAGGCAGGTGATCCGTCTCTTTTGCATTAGCTCGCCCAAATATTTCAAATTGCATTTAGTGGAGGGACTTGGTCATACAGTGATGGTGATCATCGGATGTGTCTTATTCAAGAAGCCAAGTCGTTCGAAAGGAGAGAGTGGGAACACATGTTTAAGAGGTTGACCCGACCAAACCGAAGTCTTCGTTGAATGGAAAGATAAAATAATTTATTTTGTTCTTTTGACCCGTGGATTATCGACTTACCATTCACCTAATCTGTTACTTTCACATGACATGCTTTCAGCTAGCAACCGGAAGTCGACCTTGGAGGTAATTCACAAGCATGGCCCATGCTCTCAGCCTGTTCAAGACCAAAATCCTTTGAATCACACCAAAATCCTACTCCAAGATGAATCAAGGGTCAAGTGGATTCAGTCCAAATCCTTCAACAGCAGCGACAGCCTAAAAGCTTTGGCGGTGGCCCGTCTTCCAGCGAAGTCTGGCATCACCATTGGCACTGGCAACTACTTAGTGAAGGTTGGCCTCGGCACGCCAAAAAAGGACCTCACTCTCATTTTCGACACCGGCAGCTCTCTCACGTGGACCCAGTGCCAGCCATGCGTGGGATCTTGCTACAATCAGTCTGACCCAATCTTTAACCCATCGCGATCATCGTCCTATTCCAATGTCTCGTGTGCCTCGACAGCATGCTCTCAACTTTCTTCCGGCCACGGTAATATCAACCCCATTTGAGATACTTAATTCTTATGATGTCCTACTAGAATATTTTTCGAGCGTTGATGAGGAATATCTGTTTCTAATAGTTAAAAATCATCACAAGAAAAAATAACCAGAAGTAATTAAAGCAACGTATTATGCTCTTGGATCTTTAGGTGGTTCGCGATGCAACGGAACTTGTCTATATTCCATCCAATATGGGGACAATTCATCTTCGATAGGCTTCTTCGCAACTGAGAAGTTGACAATATCGCCGACGGAGGTGATCGACAATTTCAAATTTGGCTGCGGTGAGAACAACCAAGGCCTCTTTGGCACAGCTGCAGGGTTGATTGGACTCTCAGACAACAATATCTCTATCGTGGAACAAACCGCGGCCAAATATGGCAAGTATTTCTCCTACTGCTTGCCCTCTTCCACTAGCTCTACTGGACACTTGACTTTCGGTAAGGACAACAGTACACCGAGCTCAGTTAGCTTCACGCCCTTATCAACGGTCCCACAAAGCTCGCAATTCTATGGAATAAGTATCGTCGGAATTAGGGTAGAGGGAAAACCTCTATCAATACCATCGACGGTCTTTTCAAATGGAAGCGCGATTATTGACTCGGGAACTGTCATTACCCGATTACCTCCAACAGCCTATAAAGCCTTGAGAACCACAGTCAGGAAAGCGATGGCGAATTACACGACAACGTCGGCAGTTGCCCTTTTCGATACTTGCTATGACTTTAGCAAGGAGAGCACAGTCGTGATCCCATCGATAACATTCTCTTTCGCCAAGGGAGTCAACATCGACTTGGACCCTAGCGGGATATTTTACGTCGAGGATGCCTCGCATGTTTGCCTAGCTTTTGCAGCGAATGGTGCTGATAGTGATATGGTTATTTATGGTAATGCGCAACAGAGAACGTTTGAAGTGGTGTATGATATTGCTGGAAGAAAGCTAGGCTTTAGTCCAAATGGCTGTTCCTAAGATGGATGGATTAAAACGAAAGCTATTTGTAGACATGCTCAATGATGATTAGAAGTATGCAAATTGAATATTCATCATTAGCTTTCACCATTCTTGAATAAATGTTTTGAGTTGTAACTATTACATATCAAAAATAGATGAAGTGCACTTCTCTAGTGTCGTTTAACATCGATCTTTGTGAGTTACAAATTATGTACATCATCAGTATGCAAATTTAGCTTAACAATCATGTGAGTGATATCCAATTAAGAATTTTTTTACAAACAACGATGGAGGAAAATACGACGAACTTGAGAAGGGATACGCCTCTGAAGTTAGAGGGTCGCCCTATAATGACCAGATTGTTCCTACTTTCTTGTGGAATATACCACAATAAAGAGATTCAAATCCCAACCTCTCTCTCCCCCAAGCTCAACCAAACCACCACATTACGTCAGATTGTGACTAGGCCTCCCTGCGGCGGTGCTCCCTGTTGACAAAGACAGGTGCTCACAGTGGTTGTGACCTTGAAAACACTGCAAAGCAATTTTATCTGTAAATCAATCAAATTAAGATTGGTAATATTGAATAAAAGTTAATATCGAACTTGTTGGTAAGCCATAAAAAGAATGTATGGGTAGATTATTAAAGTAGTTGGTTATTTTTGAAGTAAAATTAAATGTTTGCACAGCTCTAGATCAAGCAAAATAATAGTTGCTAAGTAACTAAAATTGGTTGATAACTTAATGTTGAAAATGTTGGTAAATTAATGAGACTATAGTTTGTAATTTCAAGTAAAAAGTTCGTAACTTTGACATGGTGAGCAAGCCAGAAAAATGCGTAATGATAAATTATTGAAGTAGTTGGTAATTTTGGAAGTATATATATGTTAAAAAAATTCAAAATCATACAAGATGAAAATTGATAAAAGACAGTTGGTAACTTAATGTTAACGAATTTTGGTTATTTCGAAACCTAACAAGTAAAAAGTTAATAAGTTACTAACATGAATTGGGAACATAAAGTGACAACTGTTGTAAAATAAATTAAACTAATATTGGTGATTTCGTGTATAAATTAATAATTTAACATAGTTAATGAGCCACTAAAAGAGATGTTGGTAGATTAATAAAACAGTAGGTACTTTCGAAAGTATAAATAAATGATGATACTTTTCGAATTGAGTGAGATAAAAAGTTGGTAAGTGACCAAAATTAATTATAGTTTATTTGGTAACTTGTGTGTGACCAAAATTAGTAGCAATTTCCATCAACATTGGGCTACATGGCAATTTCCGTACCTTGAATTATCCAAATAATATGACGTATGGATAATAGATAAGAGATATGAGCAAATATATATGCACAAGACATTACATATTATTTTACCAAGTAATTGATTTTTTTTTTGGTCGAAAAAAATCATATTGACTCAAAAGGATACCCGGAAAGTACATGGACTTTCATGGTAAAGCAAATCGAAGCAAAGCAAAGGTCAGAATACTACAAAACAAAGTCAAATCCAAAAAACAATGAGAATTAACAAAGCACTGGTAGGATTAAGCACACAATTGTTCCAAAAGAACATATTTGTCAAGCAAAATAATTGGCGGCCAATCACTGGATCTCGTATCATCGTCAATGATGAGCACACATTGAAAGTTTCTTCTCTAATAATTATGACGTTGCCAATTGGTGTTGCGTGCTTAGGTTTAATTTTATTCTACACTATCGCCATATAGAGACAATCAAAATAGATTGAATAAATACAGATCTAGCCTTTGGGAGAACAAATTTTCATAATTTAGCGAAACGCCAAAGCTCCCGAGTTCATTGAAATCAGAGATAGAGGACCTATACATAAACATAGCATAGGGGCATCAAATCCCTAAAAACATTATCAAACTCCCAAATATAAATCGGAAGAAAAGAACTCTTAGGTCTAGAACTAGATTTGGAGAGTTAAAACTCTCAAATCTAGAACTAGATCGAGAGAGCACAGCTCCCAAATCTAGATTGAGAGAGAAAAATGAGGAAAAGTACCCAAAAAAAAAAAACTCAAAGAAAATCAAAACAGATGGAGGGAAGGGTGAAACTAGCTCAAACCCTAGTAATTGATATTTACTTGATTAAATATTGTGGTAATATGACACTTTAACTTCAATTAATTTCATTAGTGTCTACAGATGCCCCCAACTTCAGTCACGTGTCTTGCAAAATATATCTGTGCGCATTGAGGAGCATGTCTTGAAGTCCCTCTTCAAAATCTCACCTTTTTGCCTTGAATTAGATGAAAGAGACGCAATTATGTGGTAATTGCATCATCTTGTTAACATCTAACTAGGTCACGTCATATCATGATATGATATGATCTCGTTTTTCCCATTAGATTAAGCTAGGATTGGAACTTCTAACATTGTATCGGAAGCGGGTTTCGTGAAGTTTCATGCTCCCACTGGAATCACAATGACATCATGGTACATGTTTGTTTCAAAAGAGGAGAAAGGGGGAAGAAGCAAACAAAAAATAAAGAAAACCAGTTGACGGGATCAATTCAGCCTCGGAATCCTCCGCGCATGTAGGGGTAGCGCCTCCCTCAAATCGGACCGGAGGCCGAAAGTGACATGTGCTATTAAGGGAGAAATTTCCGGAAACTTAAATATATGGTTTGGAAATAGAAACAAAGCGATGGACTCATCGCCAATCATTTTTTTGAAGGCCTAGGATGTTTGCGGACCTAGGTGAGCATTGGAAGGAACTGGTCATATTGCGAGAACTAGAAAGAATATTCGTCTAGGGTTAGCACCCCAAGAAACCTTCTCGGTACCACATTTTCCCATCGAGTTATCGAAGCAATTATCAATATAATTTCTTAATATTGAGAACGTAATTTTGATTTATAGCAAGTGTAGTCAAGTAAAATATGTTACATCCCTTTACGCTTTGGCATGAATTCTAATATATTTAAATATTAAATTACGCCTTTATCGTGTAAGTTAAACTTTTAAAACAATACATAATGGTTCCACAAAATTTTACATGATATCGGAGCAAGAGATCCTGAATTCAAATCTTTTCAAGTCACTATTTACCTCCCAATGAAAAGTTTCCCAATGAAAATATGCTTGGTAGTATGCATGAGTCCTAATTTTGTGCATTTTGACTAACCAAATTTATTTGATTATACATGAATAAGTTTGCAAATGACACGGCCATGTTATTAATTGACCTATCTAGATAGGAGTCACTTTCGTCCTTTCGACCATACATATGATGATGTGTTTCTGCAAGCTGAAAACAGTTTTTAAGAAAATAATTATATTTGTGAAAATATTTTCGGAAAAAGATAACATGTAGAGGGCCTCAGTTCACGACTGGGACCGGCCTGATTCTATTCAAAACCTCTAACCTTTTGGAAACCATCCATTCACTTCACTATCAGAATTAGGTAGAGCTTTTGCTCGGTTAGCGGCAAGAGATTAATTTATCTGCTAATTTGTCACCTTTCTCAAAAAAGCTTTAATATGCATATGACCTCCAAAACAAGCGATGTTAGCTTCTCACTATTAGGTAAGATTATCCAAATTTTCATGAGTAGTTATTATCCCATTCATAATACACTAATAAGATTAGTTATAATTATGCTAATTAAAAATTGAATAGTTATATAATTATTATTCTACTCATATTGTTAATCATTCGATGAATAATATTTATTTAGTACATCACATATAGTATGGCCAAATTTAAACCATGAGCATAGATTAGTTATAATTAATTAACAGTTAATTTTTTGTTAAATTGTAAAGTCTTGATAGTATAGATGGGATATTACACTGATGATTGACTATCGAAATGATATTACAATATTTATTTAAATGTCATCACACTATATGTGCTTAACATTCTGTTATAATCACAAATAAATTATCAAGATATAGATAAATATTTGATGTGATATATTATATTTCTAATAATATATGGGGTAGTGAACTAATCAATCATGATTGACTATTTTAAAAAAATGAAAATGCTTATATTCTCTCCGATTTTTATTTTATAGACATTTTGGGAATTCTAACGCAATGTGCCGTTACGACATGTGTCATTCATGAAACAAAACAGTGTAATAATATTATATTACTTGAATCAAACGGTATCATAATTTTATAATAAATGATTCTGAGAGAGAAAGAGAGAGTCTAAAGTCATCGATTTGCTATACCCCTAATGACTCCAAATGAATGATTCCAAAGGCATCGATGTGCTATGCACCTAATGGCTCCAAACGAGCGACAGAACCGGCCAAGCTATTCTTACTGATAAGCACAATTACTTAGCATATCATGCACTAGATTGTCATTCACTAAGAAGTTGACATAGAATTTCCCTATCAAGTAAAATAATCATTGGGATAAGAACAGCGTAAATGTCATAACTTTCATTCAATACTCACTTGAATGCCATAACTTTTCTTCACCCACTTACAAATTTATAAATAAATAAATAAAAAGATCAAATGAGTGTTATAAACGATTTTTTTTACTGGAAAATTTCACGTGGGTGTTGATGGTCCTATGTGGTCTTACTGACACTAACGTTGACAAATTTTTAATTTTTAAATTATTTTTTCTTTTTTCTTTTTCTTTTCCTTTTTTTTTTTGCCCTTTTTTCAAGGTCAATAGGGGTGAACCTTGCAAACTCTAAAAAAAATGAAAAATAAAAAAGGAAAAGAGAAATTCAAAAAAATTTAAAAAGCATTAAAAAAATTCCACATATGATGATTTGTTGAAAATGGCATTCAAATAATTGATTTTACTCTAATGTGGCACTTAAGTGAATGAAAAAAAGTACACCAATCAAGTAAACATCATATGAAAATTATTGCACTTGCGTTGTTCTTCTTCCAAAATTATTTATTTCATAGAAAATAAATGATTTTGAGAACATTTTCCTAAAAATGAGCGATTATATCATTAACAAATATGAATGAATGAGAAATATTTTTACCACTCACGAAAATATTTAGACAAATAGTTATCGATTATGAAATTTTTTTTATTAACTAATTATTTGGAGCGATATAAATAATTATTTTTAAGAAATTATTTTTAAAATCATTTATTATTATATATGCTTACATCAATATGGGATTCTACGTTGCACGCCACAAAGACTTTTCCTTGACGTGACCTTCAGACCCCTCCCACTCGATGCCACTCTTTCATTTCTAATTATTTCCTGTTTTAATTTTTTTTTTCCGAGGTTTCTTATTTAATTCTTGCTTGCCGGTTTCAACCTCAACCCTAGTTTGGAATAGACTCGATTGATTGAGAGAGCCCCACCTGGCCACCGGTACCTAACATCAACGAAATGTAAAGTACGATCCAATAGTCAACATGTATAATTCTCTATTCCCACTAATCGAATTTGTCGAGTACATTCAAGAGTTCAATATCTTTAATCATTATGTTTATTCAATCCCTCTTTACGGAGGCCGCCTTAAGCAAATATGGATTTCCGCATCTTTAAACATTCGAAACTCGTCTTTGTTGTAAATTGAAACTGATGCGGGACGGATGCGCATAACAAAAGACAGTCGAAATGGAGAATCTTTGAAAGGGTTGAAAAATAGGGTAGCAAGAAAGGTTGAACTAGTTTGGGATGGAAGGGGTAGCAAAACGCGATTGAGAATCTTTGAAAGGGGAGAAAAATGGGATAGCAAGAAAGAAAGGAAATCATATAAAAGACACAGGACACGGGAAAAGGAACCAAACGCCAAAACTTGACAATAACATAATCATCTCAATAGTAAATTTCATAAAAAGAATACATTGACAGTGATATATGCGGTGTAACCGGTAAACCTTGTTTCTTAATGAAACATCATCAAGCAAACCTTAATGAGATAATAATTGATTGGCTCGCGATTTTTCCACCCCTATTGTATATACCCCTACCATATTAAATTGAGAACATTATCTTTCGCATGTCTTACTTGTTTTAAACTTAAAAAAAGTGCAGTTACAATTCTACCCCAACAACAAAGAATACGATCTAAGATAAGGTTCACTCTTAATTTAAGCTTCTTCTTTTTTTCTTTTTTGCCATTTAGGAATAGTGTCCCTTTTTTCCCAAATAATAATTTATTTGACAGATAATCAATTGGTTATTGTGTAATGATATATATATTGTACTACGAGACCATTATTCAGGAAAAAAAAAAACTTAAGTATCATCAAGAGTAAAAAGGATCCGTCTACTACTTTTAATGAATGTTTTTGTTTAATAATAACTTCAATATGTTTTAACGGCTCAGATTTCATTTTGTTTGATAAATCAAATAGTGTGATTTTTATTTGTTTTCCATGCCATCACTACACGATTTTTTAAAAGATATATGTAAAAAATAGCAATATGACAAAGTTAAGTACATCAAAAATTCCAAACATTTATTAAAACGAGTAGATTAATCTTTTTATTCTTACCCATGCTTAGGTTATTTTTAAAATATGATTTCCTAGTATAAAATTGAAAAAAAAATTAATACAACTCAGTAACACACTAATAGTTGGCTATATTCCAAATAAACTATTTTTTTGGAAAAGACAGACAACTAGTATCAAAGGGGGAAAATGAAGAATTCAAAAAGAAGAAGAAGAAGAAGAAGAAAGTACGAAATAAACTTAAATCAAGATTGGGTCTCATTTAATTTTATTCTTGGTAGTGTAAATATAATTCTAACTGTTCAGAAAAATGCTAAAGTGCAGAATGCATAGTCAATTCAAGGTGATAGTGATGTATGCACTTAAAAATGGGGGTGATAAAAACAAAAGATAAGAAATTAATTAATAGTGTTATGCAGATGTAATTCCAGTTCTGACTTTTCTCATGTGGATGCCCTTTCTAATGAGTCAAGTCGTGAAACTTCTCCCACAATGTACAACATCCAAATCATATAGCCATGGTCGATCACGATTCACGAGTAATATAAGCACCCCTAGTCAATACCAAACAAAATTTGAATTATCGAGCGTACCAAATGCGGGCTTGATGTCTTTCAAAAATAACTACATAGCCATTGGCCCTAAAAGAAATTTCATGTGAACTCAGATGCAATTCAGGAGGAGTATCCAAAATTTAGTTAGAGACCTTGCCACAAGATTCGAAGAACTGCTTTGAATGAAGATTCTACACGACCTATTAGTAATTCTAGCTCCAATCTTTCTCATCGGCATGCGAAGAAGTCAAGAGATCATTAATAATGGACATAAATATTAGGCCTATAATTAAAAGGAAAAATTCATACCTAAAGTTTAATTTATATTCAGGAGCTAATTATATAGGCATTAACAACAATGTATGATGTTTCCTAACCAAATTATTATAATAATAAAAAGTGAAACATTCTGAACTAACATCTCATTGAGATAAGAACAAATCTAAAGACGAGAAAATTAATTAAAACAGGATCCCGTTGTAATTCTGGCTTCTTCGTCAGAAATGGATGTAGAAACCAATTCACCAAGAACAAAACAAAAATTATCCAGCTAAGGTTTTTTTTTTTTTTTTTTTTTTTTTTTTTTTTTTTTTTTTTTTTTTGTAGTCAAAAGAAATTTCTTCTTTACCAAAATGATACATAAAAGATTTCATAGGAAATCTCAAAAGTCACCATAACAAAACAAGTCTGAGAACTCCAAAACAAACACCAACCAAAAAAAAAAAAAAACTCCAAAACAAACAAAAGACCGAAAATCAAGGTACATCATTAGAGCTTGGTTGGCAAGGATAATCACATGCTTGTCCTTCAAAAAACAGATCTATGACCACATCCAAGCCAAAGGAAGAACGGCCAATAACCAAATCACGCATCATCATTAATGATTAGCACATGATGGGATCTCTATATGTAGTTACGACTTTGTCTTCCAAGATGTCTGCTTAGGTTTGGCATCCCTAACATCATCACCGTATGGAGGCAACATAAACATATTGGATAAGCTTAAATTTGACACCTATGAAAGCAAGGCATTTCGCTAGTGCGAGGCACCAAAACTTTTAACAAAAATTACATTGAACAAGTACAAATTTGACGCCGAAATTACTGTGAACACAATTGAAACTAAAGGCAAATAGTTTATTCATTAAAACTCCTAAATTTAGAATTAGATAAAGAAAAAAAACACTCAGTCAGATCTAAAACTAGATTGGGAGAGTAAAGAAAGAAACAAGACGAAATAAAAGAAAAAGTAACTAGGGAGTAGAGGGAGAGATCTAGGGTAAATCCCTCCCCTTCAAAAGTTGAAGAGACGGAGAAGGGTTAGAGAGATAGAGGAGGAGGGGGAGAGGAGCCAAAGTTCTAGAAGTATGTCATAATAAGCATGTACTATTATCCGGTTAAGTTAATGCTTACTTGACGAATATTTTTAATCGCTTTGTATGTTTCTTCTTGGTTTCTTCTCTTTAAATTCTTCCCGTCCCTTTTGATACGAGTCTCCATCCCTTGCTCCTCATAGTAGCATTTGGAGGTCTTCGTTCAACATAACTAAATTATCTCAAAACGAGTTTATATGATCTTATCATTCATTCAATCCACACCTAACCTATGAGGGAGAGCTTATTTTCTAACAATGCGCTCTCATATTGTTACACTTGTTTTGCAAACGTTTTAGCGAATAGATAAGAAGTAATGTGGAAGAGAGGAATTGTAGAGTTTCTGTATATTTCAATCGATCTTGAAGAATAATGCATGATCTTATCTATAGGCTTTATTAAATGATTGTCTAATATAATATATCCATCAAGATATGCACAATTAAAGGAAAATATATGCACAATCTTAAGAAATATAGAGAATTGAAAGAAATATCTTAATTATCTCTAATGTCAATAGTTAATTAATTGTGTAACGTTCTACCCCACAAGCATCATAGGACGTATTACTGTCCCATCAAATTTCCTCTCAAGTTCAAGTAGCAAAGAAAACATTATCATACTCAAGTGGAGTCTATAGTTCTATTCCTTTTATTTTCTTTCAAGCCATGTCTCCACTGACCCTAGTTGGTAAAACTCGCTCAAACCATATTTCTGATTAGTGGATTACATGGACATCATTATGTCTAATTTCGGCTAAATTCGCATACAAGTTGTTAACGACCCACCAATCGGAAGTATAATTAGGGCTCTATACCACCAGGTTGAAGAATAACTTAATATATCTCTTCAGATGTTGGACCAGCTCTCATGCTCGTTAGTTGTTTATCAACAAAAACAAAGTTCAGTGGAGGATGGTGGCTCGTCCATTCAATCACTAATTAGAATTAAACAAATCATAACCGAAATGACGGATTAAAGTAATTAATTGAAGGATGCCGTGTAGGGCTTTATAATCTTGTGCATGATTGCCGCCCGAGAAGTCCTATATAAAAAGGTGAACGGGAGAGCATTATTGGCAATAATTTTGAAAAGCAATTCAGCTTTTTTCTTCCTTTCTCTATCAGCTTGATGGAGGGCTCATTCTTCTGTGTGTCTAACAGGCCTCTGCTCTTACTCTCTCTCCATGTCCTTGTGACTTGCTTCGTCCATCAAGGTTATACTTATGGAGTAGAAGGGAAGATTGCAAGCAAAACTGTATCGGTTATCTCTCTATTGCCTTCTCCTTCTTGCTCACCTTCCACTACCAGAGGTGGCTCTCTCTCTCTCTCTCTCTCTCTCTCTCTCTCAAATATGTATATTGAAAAGCTGCCATGGGTACTAGTAAATCACTGCGGTATTATCCGTCGTATAAACCAATTATATATGGACACATAGTGTACTTACGTCCAGTGGAAAAGTGATTTTTTTTTTTCGGATCATGAATGAACTCGAACATGAACAAGATTGGTCGAATTCTGCACTGTGAGTGACCGAACCCGACTCATAGTTCAGAGGGAAAGTACACTGCTGTCCACTTAGTCATAGGAACTCATGCCTTGCACCTATGAGTTACCATGGATTCTCCTTCATGTTTTTCATGTAATTATATTTATATTAATGAGGAAATTAAGAGGCGAGAGGGATATTAAAAGAAGACATATAGGCAGGTGATCCGTCTCTTTTGCAGTAGCTCGCGCCGAGAAGTTCAAATTGCATTTAGTGGAGGCACTTGGTCGTATATATGATGGGGATCATATTGATTTGTCCCATTCAAAAGGCTAAGTCTTTTAATCCAATGGAAATACTATGGTTAGAAAATGAGAAAAAAAAAAATATATATATATATATATATATATATATATATATATATATATTTTAAATGAATGGAAAGAGTGAGGATGCAGGTTTTAACTTTTTATTCCACGGTCAAACCAATAATTTTAAGAGTTGACCACCCTGAACTTAAGTCTTTGTTGACTGGAAAAATAGAACAATCTTTCTGTTTTTTTCTTTTACCAATGCATTATTAACTTGCTACGTCACATAATTTCTTACTCTCATGTGACATGCTTTTAGCTAGCAAACGAAAGTCAACCTTGGAAGTATATCACAAGCATGGCCCTTGCTCTCAGCTTGTTCAAGGCCACAGTCCTCTAAATCATACTAAAAGCCTGCTCCAAGATGAGTCAAGGGTCAAGTGGATTCAGTCCCAATCCTCCAACGGTAGCGATGGCCTAAAAGTTTCGGCAGCGACCAGCCTTCCGGCAAAGTCTGGCATCACCCTGGGCACCGGCAATTATATAGTTACAATCGGCCTCGGCACACCAAAAAAGGACCTCACTCTCATTTTCGACACCGGCAGCCCCCTCACGTGGACCCAGTGCCAGCCGTGCGTGGGATCCTGCTACACTCAATCTGACCCGATCTTTGACCCATCGCAATCGTCATCCTATGCCAATATTTCGTGCACCTCAACATTATGCTCACAACTTGGTTCCATCGGTAATTATCAAGCACATTTGAGATACTTAACACTTATGATGTCTTACTAGAATGTTCTTCAAGCATAGATGAGGAGTCTCGGCTTTTATGAGTTAGAAATCATCACAAGAATAACTGGAACTAATGCGAGTGATGTGTTTTGCTCTTGGATCTTTAGTTGCTTCGGGATGCTCCAGATCGACATGTCTGTATGGCATCCAATACGGCGATCAATCATCTTCAGTCGGCTTCTTCGCAACCGAAAAGTTGACAATATCACCAACAGATGTGATTGACAATTTTGAATTTGGCTGCGGCGAGAACAACCAAGGCCTCTTTGGCAGAGCCGCAGGGTTGATTGGACTCTCGGATGACAAAATCTCCATCGTAGAACAAACCGCGACCAAATATGGCAAGTATTTCTCCTACTGCTTACCCTCTTCCTCGAGCTCCACAGGACACTTGACTTTCGGGAAAGACGGCGGAGCATCAAACTCGGTTAGCTTCACGCCGTTATCAACCGTCCCGCAAAGCTCGCAATTCTATGGAATAAGTATCGTAGGAATCAGTGTCGAAGGGAATCGTCTATCCATACCATCGACGGTTTTTTCAAGTGGAGGCGCCATCATCGACTCGGGAACTGTCATTTCCCGATTGCCTCCAACAGCCTATAGTGCCTTGAGAACTGCATTCAGGAAAGCAATGGCGAATTACACGACGGCGCCGGCACTTTCTATTCTCGATACGTGCTATGACTTTAGTAAAGAGAGCACAGTCACGGTCCCGACAATAACATTCTCTTTCGCCGGGGGAGCCGACATCAATTTGGACCATAACGGGATTTTCTACGTCGCAAAGGCCTCGCAGGTTTGCCTAGCATTTGCGGCGAATAGTGCTGATAGTGATCTGGGCATTTACGGTAATGTGCAGCAGAAGACGTTTGAAGTTGTGTACGATGTTGCTGGAGGAAAGCTAGGTTTTGGTTCGAATGGTTGTTCCTAATATGGACACAATTCAACTAAAGTTATTACTAGATATGCTCGATGACAATTAGGAGTTGTATACAAATTGAGTATGTCATCATCATTTAAATGTTTTAAATTAAAACTATTGCAAACTGAGAATAAAAGGATGTTGTGTTCCTATGCCCATCTTTGGTGTCATTTTAAATCGATCTAGCAAGTTACAAACTATGGACATCAATGATATGCAAATTTAACTTAACATAAGCATGAGTGATGTCCTCATTTTTTTAAGAAATCTCTTCTAATTGGGGATGGAGGAAATATGGTGAACTCAAGAAAGGATTAGAATCATTCCTACGCGGTCGCAACGTATCTTTATAGTTAATGAAATGAATATTGCATGTGAGAAGAAATCTCCATTTGATTAGATATACTTTGCATCGTCCATGGTTTCGGAGCGTGTCCTACCACACAATATTACCTGTTTGGAGCTTGTAAAGATAGGCTTAACTTGCTCCTTTTGCCCACCGATCATCTCGAAAAATCTCTCGACTTGATAAGTCCGATACAAGAACGCTTCAATGTCGAAGTGATGTTCTCACATTCCATGTGTTCTCGCTGTCGGGTAGTCATGGCTTCTTCTGCCCTCCACCTCCCGAGACTTGCCTCCGGGACTGGCAATTAGTATCTCTTCGGTTATGGAATTAATTTTGAGCTTTATCTTCACCGTCGTTCGATAAACCGGTTATATATGGACGTATGGTGTACTTATGTCCTGTAGAAAAGTGAATTTTTTCAGATCATCAACGAACACCAACATGAATGAGATTGGTCGAATTATGCACCGTGAATGACTGAACCAGAATCGTAGTTCAGAGGGAAAGTTATACCGCTCTCCACCTAGTCAAAGGAACTGATCATGCCTTGCACCTTTGAGTTACCATGGATTCTTGTTCGTGTATTGCATATTATTATAACTATATTAATGAGGAAATTAAGAGGTGAGAGGGTGATTAGAAGAAGACATAAAGGCAGGTGAATAGTTCAAGCTGCATTAGTGATCATATTGATTTGTCCTATTCAAAAAGCTAAGTCATGGAAATACCATGGTTAGAAAATGAGAAAATAATTACAAAAAAAGATACATGAATGGAAAGAGTGAGAATGCAAGTTTTAACTTTTTAATCCATGGTCAAACCAAAGATTCAAAGAGTTGACCACACTAAACCCCAGTCTTTGTTTTTTGGAAAAGTAGAACAATCTTTCATTTTTTACCAATGTATTATTAACTTATCACAGAATCTCTTACTCTCGTATGACATGCTTTTAGCTAGCAACCGAAAACCGACCTTGGAAGTAGTTCACAAGCATGGCCCACGCTCTCAGCTTGCTCAAGGCCACAGTCCTCTAAATCACACTAAGACCCTGCTCCAAGATGAGTCAAGAGTCAAGTGGATTCAGGCCCGATCCTCCGACAATAGCGATGGCCTAAAAGCTTTGGCAGCAGCCAGTCTTCCGGCAAACTCTGGCATCACCCTAAGCATGGCCAATTATATAGTTACAGTCAACCTCGGCATGCCAAAAAAGGACCTCACTCTCATTTTCGACACCGGCAGCACCCTCATGTGGACCCAGTGCAAGCAATGTAGGGGATCTTGCTACACTCAATCCGACCTGATATCAATGTCGGTATACCATCATAGAAAGCGACTCATCATTTTCACGCGGCTTCTTTGCAACCGAGAAGTTGACAATATCACTGTTGACGCCTTAATTTTACTTAGGTTTGATTAATTAATTAAGTTTTCAAATAATAAATAAATAAATAAATAAAAAACAAACAAAAGAAAAAGAAAGCAGAAGAGAGCAGCACAGCCCCCCCCCCTTCTCCGCATGGGCCCCTGCGGCCCGTCTTCCTCCGGCTCGGCCCACTTCGGGTCGTCTTCCTCCTCCGACCGCCTCTGCAGCGCACGCGCGGAGGGCGCACCTCCAGGAGAGCAGGCAAGCAGCAGAGACGCACGTGGAGCAGGGAGGAGCAGGCAGCGACAGGACGTGAAGCAGGGGTGGCTGGCGTCGGATGGGACGCCGGTTCGGCCGGCGGAAGGGCGTGGCAGCCCTCGGTCGAGCTCCGTCGACCGGCCGCCCCTCGCCTATAAATACCGAGGCCCCCGCCTCCGTCAGAGCACAACAACCACCAGCACCACCAGAGAGAGAGAGAGACGCCAAGGTCGAAGGCTCGTGAGCCCGAAGCTTCTCTCGAGAGACTTCGAGAGAGGCCCGAACGCCCACGAGCTCAGATCTGAAGGAGGAAGGAGGTCAGCCGCGAGCTCGCAGAGAGTGAGAGGGGGGGGAGAGAAGCCGAGGGCGCTGCACACCCTCCGCCGCACCGCCGTCCGCTGTTCGAATCGCCGCCCATTGCCAGGTAGTTGCTGCCGCCGTCGCCATCACCTCCCTCGCCGTCACCACCATCGATGCCGTTGCCGCCGCATCAATCCACCCCTCCTCCTCCTCGGCGCCGGAATTTGCGGAAACCCTAGGGTTCCCGATCTTCCGGGTCGCGACCCCGGGTTGTTGGGTCGGACTCGGATCGGGAACCGGGTAGGGATTCCGCAAATCCCGGGAAAAGGGGGGCGGTGGAGGTCGGATCGCGACCCGGATCCGGGTCGGGTAGGGTTCCGAGGGAATCGGGTCGGTCGGGGGAACCGGGTAAGGTTTCCACCGGTTCCCCAAACGGCGTCGTTTTCAAAATAAAATAAAAAATAAAAAAAGGGGCAAAAATCCGAGTCAAGCCCGTACGCGGTCGTTTTTATTAAATAAATAATAAATAATTTATTTATTTTCAAAAAAATCAAAAAATATATATTTTTTATTTTTCGAATATATATATATTTTAATTTCCAAAAAAAGCAGAAAATATTTAAAAATAAAAAAAAAAATATTTTTATTTTCGAGAAAATCAAAAAAATCAAAAAAATACTTTATTTTCCAAAAAAGTATTAAAAAATATATATTTTTTATTTTCCGAAAAAAAAAATCAAAAATCAAAAATCAAAAATAAAAAATATTCCATATTTTTCCAAAAAAATGCCAAAATTTCATAAAAAGCCAAAAAAAAACTTGTATTTTCCAAAAAAATATCAAAAAAAAAAATCCCTTTTATGTCCAAAAAAATTGGAAAAATGTCCAAAAAATGTCTTTTTCCAAATAATGCATGAAAATCCCTAAAACATCCAAAAAACCTCAGGGTTTAAACAATGTTAGGTACCGGAAGGGCATTAGTGATTAACTAGTGTAATCAAGTCCTCGATCCTAATTTCTCTAGTTGCGCAGGAGCGAATATTTCTCCCAATATTTCGCATGGGTTTCTAATCAACCCACCCCAAATTGATTAGTGGCGACTCCGTTTTAAAAATTAACTTACAGGATAAAAACTTAGACTATTAAAGTCGTGAATTGGTGGACTTGGGAGAGTCCGGGCTTAATTAATCCAGCCAAGCCATTAGCCTCCTTAGGCGCCCGCCCCGATCGGGCGCCGAAAAAAAAGAGAGGTCGCGACAGCTTGGCGACTCCGCTGGGGAATTGAAGACATAGGCCTTTTTTGCCTTGTTTAATTTCTTTACTGACTTAGGTTTTTTTTTTTTTTTATGCAGGTCAATAGCTTAGAAATTTATTTTAACTTTGCTTAAAATAGATTGTCTTGTGATTATGAATTGTGGTGCATGCTTTACTGTTTCAGCACTACACATGGCACACACAACCCGGCCGCCGGACCTGGGCCGCCATAGGATATTTAGAATGGTGTCAAGAAAGATACGACCTTGAACGCGAGACCGCGATGTAGAGGTTGCCTTTCTTTTCCCCGAATTTCTCTAGCCGAGGTTAGGAGGGTATGCTGCTAACGCGAGACTGCGATGGGCGGGTACCCTTTTAATTTCAACAAGCCTTATCAGTTAGAAATCGAGCCACACATCTCATGTGCATGTCTTTGTGCTTGCCATTTTCTTTAAAAGCAAAGTAATTTATTTACTTTTACTTAGTCTTTTTATTGGCTCATGACATAGGGTCAGGTCATGTAACTCCATTTCTCATATGTGATGGGAAGAGTCGATATCCAGTTCATTCCGACTCCCAAGAAAGAGCTCCTCAGATGATGGAATCAGTTAGATCAGCTTGGCCAGGAGTATGTCAAATCAATCATCGGTCATCTCCTTCCGTTGCTCCAAATCAATATCCACTTCGGAGTCATGCAAGCACTACCACATTTCTGGTGCCCTAAAGCATCCACCTTCATGTTCGGCAAATTTGAACTGACTCCGACCTTGGAGGAATACAATCTCGCCATAAGAATGCCTCTAGAAAAGGAGCTCGCCAAGCCACTGACCCGCATTGACCCTGTGGTTAGCCTATCACGGTTTTTAAAAAATCGTTCGGTAAGAGAAATAGTTAAAGCCAACAACAATGCATTTCTGTTATCATCTTTGACTGAATGTTTTGAAAAACAATCAATGAACCAAAAAAGCAAGATCTTCCTCTTAGCGTTCTTTGGATTTATTAACTTCCCCTATAGGAAGAATGCCATAAATCCTTTAATGGCGGGGGTGATAAGTCAAGTCGCTTTTGGAGCAGGATATGTGAACATGGTTTTAGCTGAAACATTTTTATCCCTTAATCGTTTTAAGGAAAACAAAGAAAAAATCATGAGAGCCGCCCCCGAAATTTTACAAATGTGGTTCTTTTCTCATATCAAAGGATTTGGGCACCTCATGCAAATATTCGAAATCAACAAATTCAAACATCCACTTCAAAAATTTCAAAGCTTGGAAAAATACTCTCCCAGCGAGGAGTATTCTCGATGGATTGATTTATTAAAAAAACCCTGTCCCCGAGACATTCCTATGGCGAGCTAAATGGTTCATTACAGGAAATGCACGTTTTGCGCTTGATTATTACGACCCCATCCCACTGCTGGGCCTCTCCGGAGCTACCTCATATTATCCACATAGGGTGGCTCGTCAGTACAGAGTCCTCCAGGAAATCCCGCCGCCACTCAAGCCGGGATTATTCCGAATCCTTTTCACACACACCAGTTATAACTACTCAGAGGAGATCCGTATAATCCAGGATGCATGGAGTAGATGTCACACAGAAAAGATTGTCGTACCTAGAAGACTGAAGGGGCAAGAAAAAGCTCATCACGCATCCACGTTCTATATCCTCAACCACATAATTCCCGAAGAATTGCAACCAGTAATCCCCGATGTAGCTGATAAACTTACTCTCCGAAGACGAATTGAATCGCTTGAAAGAAGTTTGAAGACAAGCAGGAAACACATATCAAAGCCAGCACGTAAGAGCAAGCGAATTCACAAGACTGGAGCTTCCCATCACATATGACATTTGGCAGTTCGGTTTTTTGATGTGAATATGTCTAAATGTGAATAGTTAGGGTCGTTCTATCTTTTATGCCTTGTTTAAAGAGCCCTTTTGGCATTGTATATATTCCCCTGTTAATAAATAAAAATGACTCGACCCTCGCCATGGGCCAATGTTCCATTTGTTTCCCTCACTTATGTTCTTTCCATTTTGCGCAAACACAGGCAATTACGACGTAACTGCATTCGAAAGCTAGAATGGCTGAAGAAAACGTACCAAGCCATGTCGAGATCATGGAAAGTGAAATGAAGCAGGTTTTCAATGTGCTCCAGCAACTCTCAAAGCAGATAGATTCCATTCAGGGCAAACTGACTCCTACCCCAGCCTCAATCGAAGTACTGTTGCCACAATCATCCATTCAAGGTGATCAAGGAAGAGATACCGACGATAACATGCCTGAATTGGAGGATGATCCGCACCAAACCGTGATTGAGAAAGCTAAGTCAGGCGGCTTGTCTAAAATCGAGCATGACAAACGCCTCGAAAAGCTTGAGGAAAGACTGAAGCAATTGCAAGGCCTCCAGGATCCTACTTTGACAGATCTCTCTATTTATTCCAAAGTCAAAATGCCAGAAAAATTCAAAATACCCGAGTTTGAAAAGTACGATGGCACGACTTGTCCGAGAGCTCATTTGCAAATGTACTTGGTTTGAATGACCCAGTATGTTAATAATGCGCCATTGATGATTCAGTTGTTCCAGTCAAGTCTAATAGGCCCTGCCCTGAGATGGTATATCACGAAAAATATAAAACTCCTCGAAGCATGGAGTGAAGTAAGTGAGGCATTTCTCAAGCAGTACAAGTTTATAATGGACATTACCCCTTCTCGTGAGGATTTAGAGCGCACGGAAAAGAAAAAGCATGAATCTTTCAAGGAATATGCCATTAGATGGAGGAATCTGGCCGCCCAGATCAGTCCTGAACCAACTGATTTCGAACTAAGAAAAATGTTCATTAAAACCCTCCCCTATGAATACTGCAATCGAATGGTAACTACGATCGCCGAATCATTCAATCAACTCATCCCAGTAGGAGAACAAATTGAGATAGGGTTAAGGGATGGTTCGTTGAGCCTGCACCCATCGGCAGAAGGCTCAACGTGAAAAAAGACAAAGAGCCCCTGGTTGATGTTAATGCAACCTACACTATAAACATCAGTCACCTCCCGACTGTTCAGACAAACACAGGACAACGACAGACCGCCAATCGTCAACCTCCTCAACGCTACAACAATAGGAGGCAGTTCACTCCGCTTCCCGGATCTCCATCACAAGTTCTCGCAATCCTCCGAAACAAGAACCTCCTCTCAACCGAGCCGAAGCGACCCAATGCTGAAAGCTTCTCTAGCTATGACCCGTCAAAAAAATGCGATTATCACATGGGAGAAATAGGTCACTCAACTGACGAATGTTTCACCCTTAAGCATCGGATCCAGAACTTGCTGGATACTAAGGCATTCTCGTTCCAAACTACAAAACCGAATGTCCAAAGCAATCCGCTCCCTGATCACGCCAGCAAGGTGAATGCAATATTCAGTTCAGAGGCTGGTCAAATCAGAAATGCCAAAGTACCTACTGTTTACATCTATCGAGGGCTGATAGAAGCTGGGTATTATTCAAGCAATGAGATACCACCCCTTGCAGTAATGGAGAAAAGGGTATTAAGAATGATAGAGGCCGGAGTAGTCATATACGCCAGCCACTCCGGTATAGTTTCTACCATATCGCAAGTCCACATCAACTGGGAGGAAGAATTTGCCGCGCTGAATGTGGAAAAGGAAAGGAAAGATTCCATCTCACCTGAGAGCGTCTTTGAAAAAAATGAAGCTATTGTTCAAGCATCAGCAGCAGAAACAGCTATAGTCATCGAGATTCCCCAACCTTGCAAATACGAATACAACAATGCCGTACCGTGGTCTTATGACCTTGAGGTTGGTTTAGTCACAAGATCTGGGCGAACCTACGCACAAGCAAACACTCAGTCTGCCAAGCCCGTCACTGACAAAGAAGCCAAGGAGTTTTTGGCCGTAGTTAAGGCCAGTGAATATAATGTGGTGGAACAGTTACGAAAATCACCAGCACAAATCTCTCTGCTAGAATTGCTTCAGACATCTGTCAAGCACCAGAAATCCCTCATGAAAGTCCTAAGCGAGGTACATGTCCCTGAAACAATTGAGCATGACAAACTCGAGGAATTTGTCAGTACTATCCTTTTAAAAGATCAAATGGCATTCTCTGATGAAGAAATTCCTGAAGAGGGTAGAGGACACACCAAGGGCCTCTACATATCAGTCAAGTGCAACACATCTCACGTCGCTCGAGTGCTGATTGACAACGGATCTGCTCTTAACATATGTCCACTAGCGACACTCAGTCGCCTTAAAATAGAGAGATCATGGATCCAGGTACCCAGGACTTCCGTTCGAGCATTCGACGGAACGAAGAAGGAAACAGTGGGAGAAATTGAACTCGACGTTCAAATAGGCCCAACTATATTCAAAATTTTGTTCCAGGTGATGGACATCCCCACTGCGTTCAATTTCCTCTTAGGCGCCCATGGATCCACATCGCAGGAGCAATGCCGTCAAGCCTCCACCAAAGTGTGAAGTTTGTGGTTGGAGGAAAACTGATCACAGTCCGAGGAGAAGAGGATCACCGCATCTACCACGAGACGGCCATCCCTTATGTCGAACCTAGTGAGAAAAGCGAAGCCAGCTATCAATCGTTCGAGCTCGTGTCTACTATACACGAAACTCGAGGGACTTTGCCCCTCATCCCCGAGGTATCAAGTGCTGCAATCATGGTAGGAAAAATCATGGTTGGACATGGTTTCATTCCAGGACAAGGGCTTGGTAGGAGAGGCCAGGGCATCCGTCAGCCTATTAAAACCCTGAGGAGACCCTATACTATCGGTTTAGGATTTTCCCCGGATAGAAAAGCAAAGAAAAAAGTTGGCCTTGTATATCCCCGTCTCGAGGAAACTTTCCCAGGCCCAGCCAGGATGATGCATGAGGAAGAAGAAGTGAATACTTCAAAGTGGTTCAACTCTGGAAGCACGAAATTGCCCATAATCCAGGAGAGCACAGTTCAGCCCGTGCTTACAAAGGAAGAAGGACCAGAGGGCGTGAACACCATGTTTGGAGACCTTTTCATAGGTGCCATTGATGAGGAACGATTAGAAGAAACAGGTGATAACTTCTCGTTTACCCAGCTTCAGCGTCAAGTCAATGAGCTACACGAGACGGTACACCGCTTGACAGAGAGTTTCGCCCAAATTGCCCGTACATTCCTCTCTCGTCACAACGAGGAGTTGGCAGCCGAAGTAAATGAAGAAGACCTTATTAACACAAGCTGGCAAGGGACTCGGCTACCCTAGTCCTCAAGAAGCACGCGGCCATATTCGTCTCTTCCTAAGTCAATGGCCATTATTTTTCCTGTTCTCCTAGAGCAAGGGATGATCACCAGGGAATTGAGTCGTCCTACCCCTGAGTACTTCCTTGGTTATGATCCGTCCAAGCAATGTGATTATCATTCGGGGGAATTAGGACACTCGTTAGATGACTGCACCATCCTGAGAGACAAGGTTCAGGATCTTTTGGACGCTGGGGTATTTACGTTTCGCTCCTCATGGCTGTGTTTTGGTGAAGATCGCCTCCTCGTAGTACCCAGCACCCGTGTCATGTTCCCTGAGCATGTTAAGGAAGCACGTAGAGGAGAGGTGATCATGGACACTCTGGGCCAACCAAGTGGTAAATTTGACTACTATGTCAACTATACAATCCCCCAAAGTTTCTATGATCATCATCACCACATCGTCCCTGATGGGTGGGAAGGCATGGATGATTTGAAGTCCGCAAAGCCGCGAACACAGGGAGACGAAACCGGCGATTGGTATGAAGACTTCTTCGTGGGCGCTATCAATGAAGGACCGTCGGGGGAAATGGGTGCAGACCCGCTCGAGTAGAATCATTTTATTTTCCTCTGCATACTCCCCTACGCGGGAGCCTGTACATATCTTTTTAAAGTTTGGCTTGTTTTGTTTTCAACCTCAAGTTCCATCTAGGGAACCCTTTTTTGAAACCACTCTGTAAATCCATCTACCAATAAATAAAGTTGAAAACCTTTTGAGGGCATGAGGGGATACACCAAACCGGCCCGTTGATGATAGCCAACCGCAAAGTGAAAGAAGAAATCTGAGGCCCGGGTTTCCTCATGCTTCCTCATCTTAAAGAACAACTCATCCCCATTTTCAAAAGAAAGAAGCATACATACTGTTAAACTTATTTGTCCCCTTAACCTATCTATTCTATGATACAAGAATAATCTAGCAGTAGGCGAGGGTATGGGAACGGTCCAAACCAACACCGTAAGTAACCATTCTGATAACTCAGATGAAGATTTTGATGATTCCGACGAAGTTCAACGGAATTGGGAGCGACATGAAGAAGCCAGGCCCCCTACTACTGAAGACATCGTCGTTGTCAATTTAGGCAGCACAGGAGATCCGAGGGAGATAAAGATTGGCGCGAACCTTCCTAAAGAAGAAGCTGCAAGCTTAATCGCCCTCCTAAAGAGATATCAAGATGTATTCGCATGGTCATATGTCGATATGCCAGGCCTCGATCCAATGATTGTGGAACATAGCTTGCCAACTAACCCTGATGTAGCCCCCAAGAAGCAGCGGCTAAGGAGAACTAAACCAGAGTTATCAAAAAAGATTGAAGAAGAAGTGATGAAGCTCCTGGAAGTAGGCTTCCTCGAAGTCTCGCAATACCCTAGTTGGGTAGCGAACATTGTACCAGTAAAGAAGAAAGACGGTCGAATCCGAGTTTGTGTTGACTATCGCGATTTGAACAAAGCAAGCCCAAAAGATGATTTCCTGTTACCTCATATAGATGTTCTTGTGGATAGTACAGCTGTATTTAAGCTTTTCTCTTTCATGGATGGATTCTCAGGATACAACCAAATAAAGATGAAGGAAGAAGACAAGGAAAAAACGGCATTCATTACTCCATGGGGGACTTTTCATTATAAGGTTATGCCTTTCGGCCTGAAAAATGCTGGAGCAACTTACCAACGTGCCATGGTCACCCTTTTCCATGACATGATGCACAAAGAAATTGAAGTATATGTCGACGACATGATCGCCAAAACCAAACATGGAGAAGACCATGTGAAAACCCTGGAGAAATTATTCAACCGACTCCGCCAGTTCAAGCTGCGCTTGAACCCAGCAAAATGTGTATTCGAGGCGACTTCTGGTAAATTACTTGGATTCATTGTGAGCTGTGAAGGGATAGAAGTAGATCCATCGAAAACCAAGGCAATATTTGAGATGCCTCATCCCTCGACTGTAAAGGAAGTCCGAAGCCTCTTGGGAAGATTAAATTATATTGCGCGGTTCATTTCTCAACTTTCTGAAACTGCGAAACCCTTCTTTAAACTTCTCAAGAAGGGTGCACAAGTTAAATGGGATGATGATTGCCAACTGGCATTCGAAAATCTGAAGCAGTACCTGATGAAGCCCCCGATTCTGGTACCTCCGGTCCCGGGGCACCCTTTGATCCTCTACCTTACCATCAACAGTGAATCCTTAGGCGCAATGCTTGCACAAGAAGGACCTCATGACGGGAGGGAGCAAGCTATCTACTATTTAAGTAAAAAGTTCACCACGTCAGAACAAAACTACTCCAAATCAGAAAAAACATGCGTTGCATTGGTATGGGTGTTGCATTGGCTCCGGCAATATACCTTGCACTACCAAACGTTCCTCGTAACTGAGAGTGACCCGATCAAGTATTTGCTCGGTCGTTCGGCCTTGGTAGGAAAATTGGCCAAATGGCAAATCCTGATCTCAGAATTCGACATCCAAGTTATGTCGCGAAAATCAATTAAAGGTCGAGTAATTGCGGATATGTTAGCAGATGGCCCTAAGGAGGTACACGAGGATAATACACCAGACGACCGGATTTCAACAATAGAAGAAGACGCTTGGACTATGTTTTTCGATGGCGCTGTAAATTTGTCAAGTTCTGGCACTGGGGCAGTTTTGATATCCCCTAATGGGCAACATTATCCTGTGGCTGCAAAATTGATTTTTCCATGTACCAACAATATAGCCGAATATGCTTACCTTTACCAAAAAAAAAACAATATAGCCGAATATGAAGCATGCATCCTCGGCTTACAAGCAGCTATTGAAATGGAAGTGACAAAACTAAAAGTATTCGGTGACTCCGCCTTAATCATCCTCCAAACTGTGGGTGAATGGAAGACGAGAGATACCAAACTTGTGCCTTATCACAACTACTTGGAAAAATTGGTGGGAGAATTTCAAGACATCTCGTTTGAATACCTTCCTAGAATTCATAATCAATTCGCTGATGCACTAGCAATGTTGTCATCTATGTTACAAGTAACGAAAGGGTTAGAAATAGAACCTTTGAAGATCGAAGTTCTGACAAGACAAGCCCACTGCATGGCTATAACCGAAGAACCCGACGGAAAACCCTGGTATTACGATATCATGAAATACGTCCAGAAGCAGGAATTCCCTGAAGAAAGCACTCACTCTGATCGAAAATACCTAATGAAAATGGCCTCAAGGTTCTTCGTCAGAGGTGAAAATCTGTACAAAAGATCATATGATTCAGTCCTACTAAGGTGTGTTGATGCAACTGAAGCCACACGGATAATGCAGGAAATACATGAGGGAGTATGTGGCCCTCACATGAATGGACGCATGTTGGCCAAGAAAATAATGAGATTAGGTTATTATTGGCTCCCTTTGGAAGGCGATTGCGCACGACATGTGCGAAGCTGTCATCGTTGCCAGATTCACGGGAACAAGATAAATGTCCCTCCAACTGAACTACATCAATTATCTGAACCGTGGCCATTTTCAATGTGGGGCATTGATGTAATTGGCCCAATCAATCCGAAGGCATCAAATGGGCATCGGTTTATTTTAGTTGCAATTGATTACTTCTCAAAATGGATCGAGGCCACATCCTATGCAAGCGTAACTGCGCAGAACGTTATGAAGTTCATCAGACGTGACATAATCGCCCGATATGGCGTGCCAGAAGCTATCATCACCGACAATGGGTCAAACCTGAACAACAAGTTGATTGATTAATTATTCTCTGAGTTCAAAATCCAACATCTGAACTCGTCCCCTTATCGTCCACAAATGAATGGAGCCGTGGAAGCCGCCAACAAGAACATCAAGAGAATCCTAGCCAAGACAGCTAAAAACTATCGCGACTGGCATGAAAGGTTACCTTTCGCACTAACAGCATATCGAACTTCGATTCGAACTTCCACTGGGGCAACCCCTTTTTTCCTGGTTTATGGCATGGAAGCGGTTTTGCCCATAGAAGTAGAAATCCCATCCCTACGAATTTTATCCCATGTAGGGTTGTCTGAGGAAGAGTGGACACAACAAAGGCTCGAGCAACTGAATATGATCGATGAAAAATGACTAAAAGCCCTCTGTCATGGTCAGTGTTATCAACAGAAGGTAGCCCGATCGTTCAATCAGAAAGTGCGACCTAGGAACTTCGAGGTAAATGAACTAGTCTTGAGGAAGACACTGCCGATCTTCCCGGAGCCCGGTGGCAAGTTTGCCCCAAATTACAAGGGTCCTTATGTGATAAAGAAGATACTCCCCGGAGGAGCCTTGATCCTGACTGAAATGGATGGGCGGGAGTTCTCCAAACCGGTTAATTCTGATGCTGTAAAAAAGTACTACCATTGAAAGATGTTCATTGCCTGGCATTGCCAAGCATTTCTCTATCAAAATGAAATTGCCTCTGCGCCTTTTGTGAGTGATGTATTTGCACCATCATAAAAATGTGTTTGGTAGATTCAGCAAAGAGGAATGAATGGTAATCACTAGCATTTAAGGGAGTGTTGAGAATCAGGCAGCAAACTTGATGGGATAATCGATACTACCCAAGCAAGCGCATAGGAGTGATCTACGTCAGATTCACCTAACTTGGTGTAAAAGACGTGTCGTTCAAGAACCAGTCCAGTTAAAAGAAGCCATCTATCCCAGACGATAACCTTGGAACTGGGAAACCTCACTTCTTGTCCCTGACGCATGTTCTCTCGGGAAATAATTAACAAAAGCTAGAGGTTTTGATTGTCCATCTCAGATTCCATAGAAGCTTGAAATACATGACTTTATCCACATGCTGCTATAATCGACAACCAGCAATCAAGCATACGTAGCCACAAATAAAAAATGCCAATCGAAAGAAGCATGGAACTGTAAAGAGACTGTCATCAACGTTCAAATATTCTTGGAGGCCAGCACATACAAATTATGGGGAAAAACTAATTTGATATCATTCCCCAGCGCTCGCTCTCTGAACTCGTTTTCTTTGCCATATTGACAGGAGGCGTTGGAATTCCATAACCAAGCTTAATGGTTAAACAGTGGCAAATCCAGTGATCCATATCAATTTACATAACCCGAGACAAAAGCAGAGATGCCCGTTCAGCGTCCCAACCCTTAGCTGATCATTCGTGTATTATTTCTCTGTGAAGACAATCCGTCGGCACCCCTTTGTGAATAGCTCTCTTGATATTCAAAATTCAACACATTTGTAAATACAATTTCATCAAGTAAACACCCCTAAAGTTGTCTATTCAAAATGGATTTCTGCATGATGATTTTGTCTGTCTAAATCACTAATTCTATTGAGGATTACTAGAATAGACAGCTAAGTGAAGAATGCAAGATTAGTTGAGCATGTTGGATGAGGCACGTCAGAATGATGACAGGCAAGCCATATCCTACACACAGTCCCCCATCTATACACTTGTGAGATGAGTGCAGAAAATTCCAT
Source organism: Eucalyptus pauciflora (assembly GCA_007663325.1). Lineage (NCBI taxonomy): Eukaryota > Viridiplantae > Streptophyta > Magnoliopsida > Myrtales > Myrtaceae > Eucalyptus > Eucalyptus pauciflora. The sequence continues at coordinate 987,239 of VMYD01000011.1, forward strand.
GACTGCAGGGTAAAGAGTTCTCTCGCGAATGGTACGATAACCAAAATAGTGAGAGGCATTTCATTGCTCACCCCCTATTGAGCCCCATACACTGGTGAAGCTTCTCTCATCAAGAATCACCCCACATTGGAGCATGTCAAAGATAAAGCAAGTCAGCATCACAAGGTGAGAAGAGGGATAGAAATTCTCTTGCTTGCACTTGCATCAATCTTCGAGTGTCTTTATTGCATATGAACACTCGCATTAATTTAAGTGCCTTAGAATGACGAAGAGCAATTCATTTTCTATGCATTTGTATACATTGTACAACCTAAGTGAGTATGTAATTTTACCCTCACATTGAGACAAAGCAGAAGTTATTGCCATAGCCTAAAGCGCTGGCCGAAGATGAAGACTCAAAGTCTAAATAATGGTACTTCGATTGAACTCGCCTAGATTAGTTCCTCAAGCAACAAAAATGAAAAACTTAGGGGCATAAAAAAGCAGCGTACCTGGTAAAAGCAAGGTCAATGCCCATAAATGAGAAACTGGAATAAAAGCAGGGGCATAAAAAAGCAGTGTGCCTGGTAAAAGCAAGGCCAATGCCCCCCAGTAAAAAATACAGCCAAGAAAAAGTTGTGGTTGTAAAAATCTCCATTTGATCATGAGAAGAAAGACCGGTGATGAATGCTAAGACAGTCACCAACTCTCACCAATCTATATGTAAGCCGAGTCTACGATATATTCCCATTGTAAAAAGTCTCTTCAGACTAGGGGCACTTCAATTAATGTAGGATTTCATATGTGCATAAATATCGCTCGAAGAAGTACGAGCAAGATTACTCTATCTCTTTTCGCAGGATTCCTGACTTGTAAACCCGGAGAGAATCGTGCAACATTTTCATCCATCAACTTCAACCTTGATGGTCCCCTTTGATGAGTTGCTAACCAAGTCTTCATCACAATTTCAACAAAGACCTCTCACATTGGTAAAGTCGTACTACTTGCGAGAATACTCGGACCCCTGCTGACATGATGACAGTGAGAAGTGTGATCCTTATAAATCCTGCATCAATGGTCAGGATAAAACAGCCTTTCCATGAGAGTGAGTGAAAAGTCCTTTCAGACTGAAAGTCCCTCGTCTGGCATGCTCAAGACATCTACGTTCTAAACGAGGGTTGTCTTTCAAAATCTTCCCCAGTGGAATTCGGATGATACAAAACTGATGAAATGGTCATGCATAAATCACATTTGAATTTATGAGTTTACAGCATATACAATCATTGTGTACATGTCTACATATTGTGTAAATAGTGAACACACTCTTAGTGATCAGAGATACTGTCAAATAAGCATATCCCCTTGTCTTTAAGTACCTGCCATTTGCCTGGTACTCCCTCTTATCAACACTCGACATGTTCGAGTTGTCCCCGGAATACTGATATTTCCGACTGTCCAGTTATCCCATTGTTTTTTAGTGCCTGCCACTACTCAGGTACTCCCTCTGTTGACACTCGACCTGTTCAAGTTGTCTTTAAAGTTTGGATGCTCATGACTATCCAAGTATCCCCTTGTCTTTGAGTACCGACCACCGTTCGGATACTCCCTTTCCGTGACACTCGACTTGTCCGAGTTGTCCTCCAAATTGTATCTTTGAATACCAGCAGCTACTCAAGTATTCCACCACATTATGCGCCTGCAATCACCCAGGTATGCTTTCTTACACTTAGACCAGTTGAGTGGTCCTTGACTATATCATTAAATATTTGTGTTCATCCAAATATTTCTCTACTTTGTACACCTGTGTGTCTGCCGCCATCCAGGTAAGCCTTGTGCTACATTCAAATCCTCAATTACCAGGAGGTGAGAGACCTTCACGAATACCTCAGGTACGTCCTCGATATTCCCCATACCAGGAGGTGAGAAACCTTCACAAATATCCCAGGTACATCCTCGATATTCCCTAACTACCAGGAGGTGAGAGACCTTCGCGAATATCCAAGGTACGTCCTCGACATTCCCCAATTATCAAAAGGTGAGAGGCCTCCACGAATATGCGAGACCCATCCTCGATATCCCATTGGCCATGTACTTTTTAGAAATTCGTACTTGTGACCATCCAGGTACCTCTTCAACGCCCGCGAACGTTCAGGCATCCTTCAAAGTCTGTACTTGTTAACATCCAAGTACTCTTTTAACACTTGCAATCAATTAGGTATTTTCCAGTATCTAGTACTTGTGAGCATACAGGTACCCCTTCAATATCTGCGAACATCCAGGTATCCTCCAGGAGTTTGTACTTGTGATCATCAAAGTACCCCTTCAACGCTTGCAAAAGCCCAAATATCCTCCAGGTTTGTACTTGTGAATATCCAAGTACTCTTTCAATGCCTGTGAATGTCCAGGTATCTTCAACAAATTGATGCCCTGAGAAAGGTCGGCGCATCTCCCGAGAAAGGTCGGGTACCAACCGGTGTCTTTGACAGAAGTCAGACACCCCAACAAACCGATGCCCTGAGAAAGATCAGTGCATCCCCCGAGAAAGGTCGGGTTCCAATTGGTGTCTTTGACGAAGATCAAGCACCTCACAAACCGATGCCCTGAGAAAGGTCAGTGCATCCCCTGAGAAAGGTCGGGTTCCTACCGGTGTCTTTGACAGAAGTCAGACACCCCAACAACTATGATGCCTTGAGAAAGGTCGGCGCATCTCCCGAGAAAGGTCGAGTACCAACCGATGTCTTTGACAGAAGTCAGACACCCCAACAAATATGATGCCCTGAGAAAGGTCGGCGCATGTCACGAGAAAGGTCGGGTACCAACTGGCGTCTTCGACAGAGGTCAGACATCCCCACAAGATCGATGCCTTGAGAAAGGTCGGCGCATCTCCTGAGAAAGGTCGGGTACCAACTGGTGTCCTCAATACAAATCAGGCACTCACAAATGAGATACCCTGAGAAAGGTCGATGCATCTCCCGTCAAGGCGACCGAAGAAAGGTTCGAGTCCTAGACAAATCATTGATTGTTTTAACAGGCGACCGAAGAATGGTTCGAGTCCTGGAGAAGCAATTTCTCGTCACGGCGACCAAAGAACGATTCGGGTCCGAGACAAACCACTAATTGCTCTAACAGGCGACCGAAGAATGGTTCGGGTCCTGGAGGAGCAATTTCCCGTCAAGACGACCGAAGAAAAGTTCGAGTCCTCGACAAATCATTGATTGTTTTAACAGGCGACCGAAGAATGGTTCGAGTCCTGGAAAAACAATTTCTCGTAACAGGCGATCGAAGAATGGTTCGGGTCCTAGAGAAGCAACCCTCTCATATCACCAGGTAAGATGACACCTTGATACTTGCCAAAACTCGGGGTTCACACCCTATCTCACTCACTCTCGGTAAGTAATTCCAGGTATCTTCTTATCTATCTTAGTATATATAAAATTATATTGCTCTTTTTCTGCATAAAATAGTGGGTCCTAAATAAAATCTGCTACGCATGCATAGGTAAAATTTAGGTAGCAGTTTGTCTTTGAATGCAACCTCTGCGAGCTCACCTTCAAAGAGGGGCAGCTGTTGACGCCTTAATTTTACTTAGGTTTGATTAATTAATTAAGTTTTCAAATAATAAATAAATAAATAAATAAAAAACAAACAAAAGAAAAAGAAAGCAGAAGAGAGCAGCACAGCCCCCCCCCCCTCTCCGCATGGGTCCTTGCGGCCCGTCTTCCTCCGACCCGGCCCACTTCGGGTCGTCTTCCTCCTCCGACCGCCTCTGCAGCGCACGCGCGGAGGGCGCACCTCCAGGAGAGCAGGCGAGCAGCAAAGACGCACGTGGAGCAGGGAGGAGTAGGTGGCGACGGGACGTGAAGCAAGGGTGGCTAGCGTCGGATGGGACGCCGGTTCGGCCGGCGGAAGGGCATGGCAGCCCTCGGTCGAGCTCCGTCGACCGGCCGCCCCTCGCCTATAAATACCGAGGCCCCCGCCTCCGTCAGAGCACAACAACCACCAGCACCACCAGAGAGAGAGAGAGACGCCGAGGTCGAAGGCTCGTGAGCGCCCGAAGCTTCTCTCGAGAGACTTCGAGAGAGGCCCGAACGCCCACGAGCTCAGATCTGAGGGAGGAAGGAGGTCAGCCGCGAGCTCGCAGAGAGTGAGAGGGGGGGAGAGAAGCCGAGGGCGCTGCACACCCTCCGCCGCACCGCCGTCCGCTGTTCGAATCGCCGCCCGTTGCCAGGTAGTTGCTGCCGTCGTCGCCATCACCTCCCTCGCCGTCACCACCATTGCTGTCGTTGCCGCCGCATCAATCCACCCCTCCTCCTCCTCGACACCGGAATTTGCGGAAACCCTAGGGTTCCCGATCTTCCGGGTTGTTGGGTTGGACTCGGATCGGGAACCGGGTAGGGATTCCGCAAATCCCAGGAAAAGGGGGGCGGCGGAGGTCGGATCGCGACCCGGATCCGGGTCGGGTAGGGTTCCGAGGGAACCGGGTCGCAAGCCGGATCCGGGTCGGTCGGGGGAACCGGGTAGGGTTTCCACCGGTTCCCCCCCCCCCAAACGGCGCCGTTTTCAAAATAAAATAAAAAATAAAAAAGGGGCAAAAATCCGAGTCGGGCCCGCGTTGCGGGCCCATACGAGGTCGTTTTTATTAAATAAATAATAAATAATTTATTTATTTTCAAAAAAATCAAAAAATATATTTTTTTTATTTTTCGAAAATATATATATATATATATATATATAATATTTTAATTTCCAAAAAAAGCAGAAAATAATTTATTTTCGAGAAAATCAAAAAAATCAAAAAATACTTTATTTTCCAAAAAAGTATTAAAAAATATTTTACTTTCCGAAAAAAAAAATCAAAAATCAAAAATCAAAAATATTCCATATTTTCCAGAAAATGCCAAAAATTCAGAAAAAGCCAAAAAAAAAACTTGTATTTTTCCAAAAAATATCAAAAAAAAAAATCCCTTTTATGTCCAAAAAAAATTGGAAAAATGTCCAAAAAATGTCTTTTTCCAAATAATGCATGGAAAATCCCTAAAACATCCAAAAAACCTCAGGGTTTAAACAAGGTTAGGTACCGGAAGGGCATTAGTGATTAACTAGTGTAATCAAGTCCTCGATCCTAATTTCTCTGGTTGCGCAGGAGCGAATATTTCTCCCAATATTTCGCATGGGTTTCTAATCAACCCACCCCAAATTGATTAGTGGCGACTCCGTTTTAAAAATTAACTTACAGGATAAAAACTTAGACTATTAAAGTCGTGAATTGGTGGACTTGGGAGAGTCCGGGCTTAATTAATCCAGCCGAGCCATTAGCCTCCTTAGGCGCCCGCCCCGATCGGGCGCCGGAAAAAAAAAAGAGGTCGCGATAATCACCAACGGATGTGATTGACAATTTCAATTTCAATTTCAGCTGTGGCGAGCACAACCGAGGCCTTTTTGGCAATACCACAGGGTTGATCGGACTCTCAGACGACAAAATCTCCATCGTGGGAGAAACTACGACCAAATATAGCAAGTATTTCTCCTACTGCTTGCCCTCTACAACTAGCTCCACCAGACACTTGACTTTCGGTAAAGGCTGCGGAGCATCAAGCTCAATGAGCTTCACGCCGTTATCTAAGGTCCTGCGAAGCTCGCAATTCTATGGAATAAGTATTGTCAGAATCAGTGTAGGAGGGCATCGTCTATCAATACCATCGACATTTTTTTCAAGTGGAGGCGCCATCATCGACTCGGGAACTATCATTGCCCGATTGCCTCCGACAACTTATATTGCCTTGAGAACCACATTCGGGAAAGTAATGGCGAATTACATGACGGCACCGGCACTTGCTTTTCTCAATACGTGCTATCAATTTAGCAAGAGAGCACCGTCACGGTCCCGATAATAACAGTCTCTTTCGCCGGGGCAGTCAACGTCAATTTGGAACCTATCGGGATATTATACGTTGCAAATGCCTCGCAAGTTTGCCTAGCATTTGCAACGAATATTGCTGACAGTGATATGGGCATTTACAGGAATGTGCAACAGAAGACGTTTGAGGTTGTGTGCAGTGTTGCCGGACGAAAGCTAGGTTTTGGTTTGAATGGCTGCTCCTGAGATGGATACAGGTCAACTAAAGTTGTTACTAGATATGCTTGATGACAATAAGGAGTTGTATACAACTTGAGCATGTCATCACCGTTTAAACATTTTGACTTGTAACTATTGCAAAACCCAAGAATAAAAGGATGTTGTATTACTACAAGCATCTTTGGTGTTGTTTAACATCGATCTAGTGAGTTACAAATTGTGGACATCATTGATAGCAAATTTAACTAAACATATACATGAGTGATGTCCTCATTGTTTAGAAATTCTTCCAAGTTTTGGAGCATATCCTAATATACGTAAGTTCTTGTTTTAAGCTTGTAAAGACAAGTTTAGACTTGCTCTTTTCGCCCACACACCATCTCAAAACATCTCTCTACTTGATCAGTCCCATATAAGAATACTCTAGTAAGCAAATTCATTAAAAGCTTCATCTTCACCTCAGATTCAAATGCCTCTATGAATACTCAGGAACTCCTCAATTTTATCTTCATTTTTAACTATTAACTTCCCAACCATGTTGCCTTCATGTATGTTCACATCGATGCTAAGTGTGCATCACTTTCGGCACAACTTGGAGAATTGACATAAGTGATTAAGTCGTTGGAACCAGGTAGGATGGATTACTCTAAACTCTACAACAAGGTGATGAAAATTGATGGATTTCGTGAAGGTACCATTTTTGTGACATCCTGAATTTTCAACCCTGTCTCGATTAAATGAAATGGACTTTTCATCGACAAGCTTATGGTCCTTTTTCTCTGAGCTAATCACTCACGAGATAACTAATCTATCAGGTGAAGCTGTTAAGGGATATAAACGCAACAGACTTGAGAATTCGATCAGAAATCGACTGTTCGACCGTGATAATCGGCAAGGGTCAATACAGCACCATTATAATCGATTAACGATCAGAAATAGGTCAATTCGATGGAATGGCATAATTAAATGGTGGGTGATTCCACCTAATTGCAAAATTCGTGTCGCATGGCACTAACCTAATTATCTGTCGATTCTATACCCGATGCCCGTAATTGAAACCTTGAGATTTTTATGACAACCGAGAGTCGCCGATAAGTCGGAGATGCACAAATGTAGATTGAAAATTATCAACCACGGGTCAAATGCGATAAAATTCCTAAAAGCTACCGTTTAGGTTGGGTCACGCTAAAATCGCAACCGATCAATTTTAACCACGAAATTGAACTCGGCTTCGGGAATCGAAAGTTCGAGTGTGTCACGATTTATTTTTATGACATCGTCTCATCCTTTGAAGAATTTTCGACAAGCCTGAAATTTTGGCGGAAAAATTAAAATTGGAAAATTAAAATCAGGAAATTCGGATGGGCACTTTAATTGGCAATTTTGGCTAACAATTTGAGTTGATTTGTGAAGAGTTGAAGGGAAATTTGTAGGGGCAGTCTCCTTGGGATTTTTGGCCTTCAAATTGAGTTGATTTAGTGAGGAATTGAAGAAGAAAATGAAGAAATTCGTAGGGGCTGCTGTTGTGTGGGTTTTGGGCACCAAAATGAAGTTAAATGGTGAAAAAATGAGGGAAAAATGCCCATTGGTGCATGCATGGACTTTAGGGGGTGGCTAAAGACTTTGGGGCTGCACTCAAGTGGAAGATATTTCTTCTTGGCACCCATTGGCTGCACACAAGACTTTCAAGCCCCTTTGTCCCCCAACTCCTTGCCTCATGCAACCATCCCTTCCCTCTGCAAAGCTGTTGTTGCTTCTTCTTCTTCTTCTTCTTCTTCTTCTTCTTCTTCTTAAGCTTCTTCCTCATTTCAACCTCTGCATTCTCCATTTTCTTCTCTGTCTTTGCTGCTGCCAACCCCTGCACCGAACCACTTCGCCATTCCACCACTGCCACAACTCCTTTGCACACCCGCCCCACTGAGCTAGCAACGCCAGCCCCGCCGTCTCTGTCCGTCCCGTCGAGAGGCCAGCTCACCGTCATTGTCTGTCCAGCCTGCCAGACCACCTGGCCATCCGCCACCAGCCCCCTGCTCGTCCAACTTGCCGTCTAGCTGTCCCTAGCTGCGCCATCCGAACTCCAACTCGGCCCAAGCTGCTGGCCACAAAATCGAAACCAGGAGCAACCGTGAGGCTTGTTGGCTATTTTTTAACCCCTTCCGACCCTCCTATGGAGCCGTCGTTGACACGGGAACTCACTGCCATCACACCACCATCGCCGTGAACCCGTTTTCACGCTAAACTAGTGACTTAGCATCCTAATATTTTATTATGGGTTAATTACACTTAGTATGATTAGTTTAGATTAATTAAGGATTAGTTAAGGTTAATTAGGATTAGGAGATTTAGTTAGAGTAACTAGATTGGTTATGATTAGTTAGTTAGGCCAACTAGTAGTTAGGTGGTTAGTTAGGTTGTATAGTTAGCCTAATTAGATTAATTAGTTAATCTAGATAGTTTAGTTAATTAGTTCAATTAGATTAGCCCGGTTAGGTTATTTAATTTAATTAAGTGTTTTAGTTTAAATAATTTGCAATTTATTTAATTAATTGTAATTTATTTATGTAATTTTTAATTAGCGTAAATTATACCAGGATAGCCGGTTGTTAGAATTTTACGATGATCGTCATGGTTGCGTTGAATCGTGAAATTAATTACTAATTTATGTAATTGAGTGCTCGATGATGATTTTTAATTATTATTGCAAAAATAAGATTTTATGGTATTTAATTAGAAAATTACCGGGTGTTAGGTTTTGATGCCAAAAATATTTTAGGTACTATATAAAATCGTGGACTTTTAAAATGGGAGAGTATCACGTTTTGTGAATCGATTTGACTATGTGACCACACACAATTATTTTACCGGGTATTTTAATATGAAGAAAATAGGCCAACTCCATTATTTGAAATGGAAGTATTTGAGTAAAAAGCACGATGTTCTTGGCCGAGCATGGATGTGCGTGTGATCGTTATCGGAACCCGTTACCCGATGAAAGTTAGGGAGGTGATGTCTAATTAAGTTTAGATGCCCCACGTCAACGGATGCCGGTTGGAGTAGAGGCTGGGCCGATGCTCCTTCGAGAATGCCATCTAGATGTAGACGTTGCTGTGCCCGACGAAGTGGGACGACGCCTGGTTATGCTAGATGACCGCCGACTATTGAGTTGGCCATGGCCGTTAGGTCGTAATTAACTGGGACACGCTTGAGTGATTGAAATAGTCGCACTTGATTATGGGACAAAATTGTGTAGCACGGAATGGGACGTGTCACAACAATTTGGCCTTATAATCGGGACCCCTGTAATTGTTTAAGAATGAATTAATGTGTTACAGTTAATGATTTACGCTTGCTGCATTTATATATAATATATGAGATGTACTAATGTGCAAGGAGGTGTTGAGGCGAGGTAAGTCTTATATGGTGCATGTTTAGGCTGCCTCTAGGTGAATTCTCGTCCTATCAGGGTTTAGGGTGTAGACTCGCTAAGATTTATCTCGCCCCGTCGTGTTTAAAATTTTGCAGGTCCTTAGATGGAGGTAAGGCACATTCGTTTTGGTTGGCCACGAGAGGCGGAAACTGAGCATACCCTCCTCCCTATCCACAGGACTCCCTGGACCCGTGAGCTTGTCGTTACCACCATCTGGGTCGTTGAGGGCCTACCTTAGTTGATACCTCATCGATTCAAAGCGTGGTTCCATCATGAGCCTAACAGGGTTTGGGAGGGCCCCTTGGACGGTTTTGACGGACCTGCCGTCGATTCTGAGTATGAGGAGCTACTCGACCTTATTGTGGACGCCGATATTTTGGCAGATATCGCGGCGAACCAAGTGCCCGAGGCTGACGAGCCCAAAGTAGAGGTAGCTGATCCTCTAGACATCAACATCTTAGACGATGTTGTAGTGGACCCGGATCCCAAGTAGGAGGGTCCGAGGTGGGATTAGCTTAGTAACCTCTTTTGAGTATATGCTCCTGTATATATAAACCATAGGTTTGGCTTGACTCTATATAAAGTGTGTTTTATGAAAAAGGTGTTAGCATGTTTTACTATCCCATGTGTTTGATTGTTGTTTGGAGTTATTAGTTCACTTCCGCATGTGCATAAAATGAAAGGGCCGGCGACGCGTCCTGGGAACATCGCAATCCTATCGACCGCCGAGGGATGTGCGCTCGCTGGAGGTTCGGGCCGTGACAATTTTGTTCTCTAACTATCTAGTGGAGGATGAAAAAGTGGCAAAGGCATTTATTAGGAAGACTGCAAATTCTCCGTAAAGTAATGGGTTGAGAAATTCTTAAGAGAGCATTGTCATTGATACTTTGTTTCCGGTTCTATTTTCAAAGGATGCATATGTGTTCCTTCTTTTTTATTTTATTATTGTGAGAATTGTCATGTATGGTTATCATATGATACTTGAGATCTTGTTAGCTTAAAAAGAAAAGTGCAGCTTCTATCACAGAGTAAACTAATTTCTTTTTTTCTATTAAAGTAGTTATTTCTACCTTGATGAAAAAGAATGTTGATAGGAAAGATTAATTTCTCTCGGGCCTCAAGAGATCCAAGATAGGGTGGCAGAGTTGGGGACCCAAGCAAATACAGTGAGGTCTTTGACTTCATCTTAAGGGACACGGGCCTAGCCTTTATGGACTTAGTGTCCCCGGGCCCAACTGCCGAAAACCCATGTACAGGTTTCAGGATTCCTATATCCAAATGTCAAGATCTTTGGTCCAAATTTCAATATAGAACATGTGTAGTCCTTATATAAATTAAAAAGTGCACGTATTATGTAGGAAATTAAAAGAAAGTTTTCAATTTCAAGTAAGAGAAAATAATTTCGAGTTCATTTTCAAATTTCAACGATACATTAAAAAGTATTGTCATTTTCCTTAAAATGTTTTTTCGGAAAACATATATAGAGATCTCAAATTTTCAGCAAAATAAATGAAACCTAAATCAGTATTGCTTTCATCTAATCAAGAAAATCAAATTGGAAAACTCAAGGATTTATTTCAGCATGGGTTTCCCACAAGAATATGGATTGTGAGCCGGGACCTTTGCTTGGACATTGGCAAGGATGAACATGAAAGGTTGTAAAGCAAAATTAATGTCAAAAGTAAGAAAGGTAATTTTACTTAAAGATGTGATGCAGTGTTGCCGCAGTATGCAATGCTCATATTTTAAATTCCACCTATGGAATAAAAAATTATAGCTTTTTGGTGGAAAAAAAATGGTAATTAACCTAGCTAGCATAGGAGGAAATGGGAAGTTCTACAACTCCTAAAGGATGATGATGCGATTGGATTTAGGCATTTGATCACCTTAATAGGGCAATGTTGGGGAAACAAGTTTGGTGAATGATACAAACTCCATCCTCACCATGGAGTCACTTACTGAAAGGAACTTATATTCCTGATTATGATTTTTGGCATGCGGGGAAGGGATCTCTCCATAATAGGGTTGGCAAAGCTTAACATATGTAGAGAAGCAACCTCCCATTCTGTTATATGATCAGCAAAAAATGGGAATAAATAAACATTTGAGAGGATAAGTGGCTTCAAAGAAGAGTGATTAGGGGGCAGCAACCAAGAAAGAGTCTCGTAAAGTTACTAACTTAATTATTAGGGATGATACTAAAGTTGTATTTGATTCAACTTTTTCAAGGGGCTCTAGCAAAATGTAAAAGATTTACAACAAGCATATTGGAAAAGTTGAATCTAAAGCAACCTAAATGGACTGAACAAATTCTACCCGACTTGTTAAATGAGTAAATAGTGAATGAAATCCTTGCAATTCCTATAACTACTCGGTTTGTAGAGATAAACAGCTATGGACTAATACTAGGTTAAATGTTATACAGGGAAGAGTGGCTTCAACAAACTTAGAGAGGAAATTGATAAACCAAAGCCATGAGTTCGGCTTCATCCTCTCACCAGACATTATGGCGAGCCTTACAGAATAAGGCCCACAAGTCTCTTTGGACCGGGCCCGAAAAACAGGCTAGTAGTCGAATCTCGATTCGTGTCGGGTCAGGTCGGGTCGGGTTAGGTCTCTCTGCCCCCACCTGTCCAAGTCAAAGGCAACGTAAGGATGGGAAAAGCGGAGAAATTGGGGACGCAGAGAACCCGCGAGAAGAGAAAAAGCGAAAGCCGATATTCGGAAGCAGCAGAGGGGAAGAGGAGGAAGGAAGGGAAGAGGAGGGGGCGTGGCACAAGAGCGGCTTCTAGGGTTTGCGTGTCGATCCGGCCATTTCGGTATGGAGCTTCGTCGCTCGTTGCCGCCGATTTCCTGGGGAACATTTTTTGTTTTTTCTTTTGTTTCTTGTTTTATCGTTTCTTGTTCTTTGCAGCTTTGTCTAGTCTGCTCTGGTTACAGACCCATGATACGTTCAAGGGTCTTCATCGCCGCTTGAAATGACTTTCTAGGTTTCGCTCTCGCCGTGGTTTTTTTTTTTAATCTAATCTTGCTCGCGCGCTTCGTCTCTTCATGTTCGATTCAGCTGCTGGGATTCTTTCTACATTTCTTGATGTGGGTTGTCATTGCCTCGTCGGAATTTGAGGTGTCCTGTACTAGGTAAGTTGTGGGTCGGTTTCTTCTCAGAGGAAGTCGGGCTGCTGTTCGGTGACTTTAGGTGATTGTGGCATCGGAAGTGCAAATCGTTTCGTGAGAAAAATACCGTTCCATGTAGCTTGGATCTTACTTTATGACCAGATTGTCCCTACTTTCTCGTGGAATATACCACAATAAACAGATTCAAATCCAAGCCTCTCCCTCCCCCCCACCTCAATCATTACCACCACATTACGTCGGATTGTCACTAGGCCACCCTGCGTGGGCGCTCTCTATTAACAAAGACGGGTGCTCATGGTGATTGTGACCTTGCAACCACTGCAAAGCAATTTTATCGGTAAATCAATCAAATTAAAATTAGTAATATTAAATTAAAGTTAGTATTGAACATGTTGGGAAGCCATAAAAAGAATGTATGGGTAGATTATTAAAGTAGTTGGTTATTTTTTAAGTAAAAATAACTGTTTTTACAACTCTAGATCAAGCAAAATAATAGTTGTCAAGTAACTAGAATTGGTTGATAACTTAATGTTGAAAATGTTGGTAAATTAATCAGATTATGCTTTGTAATTTCAAATAAAAGTTAGTAACTTTGACATGGTTTGTGAGCTAGAAAAATGCATATCGATAGATTATTAAAGTAGTTGGTAATTTTGGAAGTATATATATGTTAAAACTTTTTAAAATCATGCAAGATGAAAATTGATAAAAGACAGTTGGTAACTTAATGTTGACAAATTTTGGTTATTTCGAAACCTAACAAGTAAAAAGTTAATAAGTTACTAACATGAATTGGAAACATGAAGTGACGACTGTTGATAACTGTTGTAAAATAAATTAAACAAATGTTGGCTATTTCATGTATAAATTAATAATTTAACACATTTGATGGGCCACTAAAAGCGACGTTGCTAGATTAATAAAACAGTTGGCACTATTGAAAGTATAAATAAATGTTGATACTTCTCGAATTGAGTGAGATAAAAAGTTAGTAAGTGACCAAAATTAATTATAGGTTATTTGGTAACTTGTGTGTGACCAAAATTAGTTGCAATTTCCATCAAGGGCCACGTGGCAATTTCAGTATCTTGAATTATCCGAATAATATGACGTATGGATGATACAAAGACTTATGAGCAAATTTATATGCACAAGGCATTACATATTATTTTACCCAGTAATCGATATTCTTTTTTGTCGAAAAAAATTGTATCCATGGCTCAAAAAAATATGCACGAAGTACATAAACTTTCTTGACAAAGCAAATTGGAGCAAAGCAGAGGCTAGATTACTACAAAATAAAGCCAAATTCAGAAAACGATGAGGATCGATAAAGCACTAACAAGATTAAGCACATACTCGTTCCAAAAAAATATATTTGTCAAATAAAATAATTGGCGGCCAATCACTGAATCTCATATCATCGTTAGTAATGAGCACACGCCAAAAATTCCTTCTTCAATAACTATGGAATTGCCAGTTAGCGGCGCGCACTAAGGTTCGGCTTCCTCTACACCATCGCCGTACAGAGACAACCAAAATAGTTTCAATACATAAAGATCTAACCTTTGGAAGAGCAAATCTTCATAATTTAGCAAGACGCCAGGGCTCCTGCGATCATCATTGGAACCAAAGGTAGAGGACTTATACACAAATAGAGCATAGGGGTATTGAATCCCTGAAAACATTATCAAACTCCCAAAATCTAAATCGGGAGAGAAGAACTCTTAAGTCTAGAATTAAATTCAAAGAGTTCAAATTCTCAAATTTAGAACTAGATCGGGAGAGCACAGCTCCCAAATCTATATCGGGAGGGAAAAAAGAGGGAAAATACAAAAAAGACTCAAAGAAAATCAAAACAAATGGAGGGGAGGGTGAGACTACCTCAAGTAATTGATATTTACTTGATTATATATTGTGTTAATATGATTGTTTAACTTCAATTAATTTCATTAGTGTCTATAGATGCCCCCAACTTCAGTCATGTAACTTGCAAAATATATCTGTGCGCATCGAGTAGCATGTCTCGAAGTCCCTCTTCGAAATCTTGCCTTTTCGCCTTGAATTAGATTAAAGAGATGCAACTATGTGGTAATTGCATCATCTTGTTAACAGCCAACTAGGTCACATCATATCTTGATATGATATGGTTTTGTTTTTTCTATTAGATTAAGTTAAGATTGGAACTTCTAACATTCTATCAGAAGTGGGCTTCGTCAAGTTTCACGTTCCTACTGGAATCACAATGACATCATGGTACATGTTTGTTTTAAAAGAGGGGAAAGGGGGGAAGAACCAAACAAAAAATAAAGAAAACCAGCTGACGGGATCAATTCATCTTCGGAATCCTTTGCAGATGCAGGGGTAGCGCCTCCCCCAAATCGGACTGGAGGCCGAGAGTGAAATATGCTATTAAGGGAGAAATTTCCGGAAACTTAAATATATGGTTTGGAAATAGAAACAAAGCGATGGACTCATCGCCAATCATATTTTTAAAGGCCTAGGATGTTTGCGGACCTAGGTGAGCATTTGAAGGAACTAATCATATTGTGAGATCTAGAAAGAATATTCGTCTAGGGTTTGGTTACGTATGAGGAAGAGTTAGCACCCCAAAGAAACCTTCTCGGTATCACATTTTCCCATCGAGTTATTGAAGCAATTATCAATATAATTTATTAATATTAAGAACATAATTTTGATTTATAGCAAGTGTAGTCAAGTAAAATATGTAACATCTCTTTACGCTTTGGCATTATTTCTGATAGAATAATTAACTATTCTAATTGGTACTTTTGGAATCTAATTGGAAAAGATTTTACGTGTATGTGGTTGCGCTTTATTCTCTTTCAAGTCTTTCTATGTCTTTCCTCATTGCTTTCTCTTTTCAAAACTTTCCCCACTCGTTTTCACATTAATCTCCATCCTCTTTTCAAGCCTTCACGTCAAGATCATCCGAAAGTCTTTTGTTCCACATGGCCAAGTCATCTCAAAAGTAGCTCGTTTCATCTCATCTTCGACCAGAGCGACACATGTAGTTCCCCAGGCAAACTTGTTTCGTGACTGTGTCTTCTCTCACCATTCCTGCATCCAACGAAATCCTCATCTCTCACTACACTAACTTTGCGGCGCATATGTTGGTACTTGACCAATAAATTACTCAACGTGAAGTATTGTTGGGCATATACTATGATGTCCCTACAAAAGTATAGTGGAGAGAGGCAACCACTGCCTTGCCGCGTCTTATTCCTTGAACAGTAAGTAATTACACTTACATAATAACACATCCCACGTCGACCGCTGTTAAATAGCCGGTCAATTTTTCAAACTGTAACTTAGCAATTAAAAGTGATGAAGGGGGTTCTGAAATAAAAATAAAAAGAGAGAGTGATTAACTACTCGACGTTCTGCCCCATAGGCATCATAGTACGTATTACTTTCCCATTGTAATTTCTCTTTAGATTTCATTTACTTTGTGAAAAATAAATAATTTATAAAATATTTTCCCAAAATTGATAACTTGTATTGTTTGAAATATTATCAATGAAAAAAAATTCCATTACCAGTAATAACTTATGTTTGAATATTTTCCTGAATAATTAAAATATTTTTCATTGACGTATTATTTTAAGTGATATTATTGATCATTTTTTAAAAATTATTTTTCAAATCATTCCTTTTCGTGAAACAAATGCACATTTCAAGTAGCATAAAATCACATAATAATACACAAGTGGACTATAGTTTATCCCCTATTATATTCTTTTGGGACGTGTTTTCCTAAATTCCCTCAAACCATATCTCTAAATGGTGGTTACAAGTATAGCCATCACCCACATTCTATTTTGACTAAGTTTGTATGCGAGTTATTATTGACCCACCAATCAGAAGTATGGTTAGTGTCTCTCCCATCAAGGATCGGGGAAAACTTGTCAATCTCTTTAGATATATGGTCGGTTCTTGTGCCCGATAATTGTTGTTTAACCAGTGGAGGGGAGAAAGGTGATGTTCCTTCAGTAAGTCATTAAAACTCCACATAACATAACCGAACAGACCAGAAAAACTGATTAATTTTAAGAAGGATGGCGTGTATGGCTGTCTAATCTTAAGCACGACTGCCGGCCGACAAGTCTTATATAAGAGGCAGAACGAGAGAGCATTCTCGGCAATACCTTGGGAAAGCAAATACGTTTTACTTCCTTTTGGCATCGCATCGATGGAAGCCTCATTTTTTTGCGTGTTTAAGAGTGCTCTGCTCTTTCTCTCTCTCCATGTCCTCATGATCTGCTTCATACATCAAGTTTATTCTTATGGAGTAGAAGGGAAGATTACAAGCCGCACTGTACCAGTTGATTCTCTATTGCCCTCTACTTCTTGCTCACCTTCCACTACAAAAGGTAGGTCTCTCTCTCTCTCTCTCTCTCTCTCTCTCTCTCTCTCTCTCTCTCTCTCTCTCTCTCTCTCTCTCAAATCATGCCTTGCACATGTGAGTTACCATGGAATCCTCCTCATTTTTCACACAGATACTTTTGTTTGGTTTTGATACAACTTGGCTAAGTTGCCTTTGCTTTAGACTCTATTAATGGGGAAATTAAGAGGTGGGAGGGTGATTAGAAGAAGACATATAGGAAGGTGATCCGTCTCTTTTGCATTAGCTCAAGTGGGGGGACTTGGTCATGCAGTGATGGTGATCATATGGATTTGTCCCATTCAAGAAGCTAAGTCGTTTGAAAGGAGAGAGTGGGAACACATGTTTAAGAGGTTGACCAGACCAAACCGAAGTCTTCGTTGAATGGAAAGATAGAACAATCCATTTTGTTCTTTTGACCAATGGATTATCAACTTACTATCTCACCTAATCTCTTACTCTTACACGACATGCTTTCAGCTAGCGACCGGAAGTCGACCTTGGAGGTAATTCACAAGCATGGCCCATGCTCTCAACTTGTTCAAGACCAAAATCCTATGAATCACACCAAAATCCTGCTCCAAGATGAATCAAGGGTCAAGTGGATTCAGTCCAAATCGTCCAACAGCAGAGACAGCCTGAAAGCTTCGGCGGTGGCCCATCTTCCAGTTGAAGCCTGGCATCACCATTGGCACTGGCAACTACATAGTGAAGGTCGGCCTCGGCACGCCAAAAAAGGACCTCACTCTCATTCTCGACACCGGCAGCCCTCTCACGTGGACCCAGTGCAAGCCATGCGTGGGATCTTGCTACAACCAGTCTGACCCAATCTTTAACCCATCGCAATCGTCGTCCTATGCCAATGTCTCATGTGCCTCAAGAGCATGTTGTCGACTTACTTCCGGCCAGGGTAATATCAACCCCATTTGAGATACTTAATTCTTATGATGTCCTACTAGAATATTTTCAAGCATAGATGAGGAATCTCTGATTCTAAAAGTTAAAAACCATCACAAGAAAGAATAACCAGAAGTAATTAAAGCAATGTATTATGCTCTTGGATCTTTAGGTGGTTCACGATGCAACGGATCCACTTGTCAATATTCCATCCGATATCAGGACAATTCATCTTCGACAGGCTTCTTCGCAACTGAGAAGTTGACAATATCGCCGAAGGAGGTGATCGACAATTTCAAATTTGGCTGCGGTGAGAACAACCAAGGCCTCTTTGGTAGAGCTGCAGGGTTGATCGGACTCTCAGACAGCAGTATCTCCATCGTGGAACAAACCGCGGCCAAATATCGCAAGTATTTCTCCTACTGCTTGCCCTCTTCCACTAGCTTCATTGGACACTTGACTTTCGGCAAGGACAGCAGAGCACTGAGCTCAGTCAGCTTCACACCGTTATCAACGACGGTCCCACTGAGCTCACACTATGGAATAAGTATCGTCGGAATCAGTGTAGAAGGAAAACCTCTATCAATACCACCGACAGTCTTTTCAAATGGAGGCGCAATTATCGACTCGGGAACTGTCATTACCCGATTACCTCCAACAGCCTATAGCGCCTTGAGAACCACAATCAGGAAAACGATGGCGAATTACACGACAGCGCCGGCAGTTTCCCTTTTCGATACTTGCTATGACTTTAGCAAGGAGAGCACAGTCGTGATCCCATCGATAACATTCTCTTTCGTCGAGGGAGTCAACATCGACTTGGACCCTAGCGGGATATTTTACGTCGAGGATGCCTCGCATGTTTGCCTAGCTTTTGCAGCGAATGGTGCTGATAGTGATCTGGTCATTTATGGTAATACGCAACAGAGAACGTTTGAAGTGGTGTATGATGTTGCTGGAAGAAAGCTAGGCTTTAGTCCAAATGGTTGTTCCTAAGATGGATGGATTAAAACGAAAGTTACTTGTAGACATGCTCGATGACGATTGGAATATGCAAATTGAATATTCATCATTAACTTTCACCATTCTTGAATAAACGTTTTGAGTTGTAACTATTACATATCGAAAATAGAGGAAGTGCACTTCTCCAGTGTCGTTTAACATCGATCTTTGTGAGTTACAAATTATGTACGTCATCAATATGCAAATTTAGCTAAATGATCATGCAAGTGATATCCATTTAAGAATTTTTTACAAACAGCGATGGAGGAAAAATTGACGAACTTGAGAAGGGATACGCCTCTGAAATTAGAGGGTCGCCCTATAATGACCAGATTGTCCCTACCTTCTCGTGAAATAGACAACAATAAACATATTCAAATCCAAACCTCTCTCTCCCCCCAACCCAACCATTACCATTACATTACATCGGATTACGACTAGGCCTCCCTACGCCGGCGCTCTCTATTAACAAAGACAGGTGCTCACGGTGGTTGTGACTTTGCAAACACTGCAAAGCAATTTTATCTATAAATCAATCAAACTAAGATTGGTAATATTGAATAAAAGTTAGTATCGAACATGTTGGTAAGCCACAAAAAGAATGTATGGGTAGATTATTAAAGTAGTTGGTTATTTTTGAAGTAAAATTAAATGTTTGCACAACTCTAGATCAAGCAAAATAATAGTTGCTAAGTAACTAAAATTGGTTGATAAATTAATGTTGAAAATGTTGATAAATTAATGAGACTATAGTTTGTAATTTCAAGTAAAAAGTTAGTAACTTTGACATGGTGAGCAAGCTAGAAAAATGCATAATGATAAATTATTAAAGTAGTTGGTAATTTTGGAAGTATATACTGATGTAGAACAACATGCAAATGCCTTTATGGAAATATTGGAACGTCATAAGAGCGGGCGGTCCCACAAATCAAAGAGGATTGCGTAATCTTCGAGATTACAAATGGGTTACAATATTTGATTCACGCATTTCCCTTAATTTGTTATTAGATTTCAGATTTTCTAGTTGTGTTTTGATAACTTTCCCTTTTATCAATATCTTTTCCTTTATTTTGTTATTAGATTTCAGTTATTTAGTTATTTTCTAATGGCGACCTCTTTATAAAAAGGCGCCTAAGATATTGTAATATGCACTTCTTTATTCAAAATAAACACCATCTTTTGGAATTATTTCCAAGCATAGCTTTCTCTGTGTCATTTGGTATCAAAGTAGGTTTCTCCTGTGACGATGGCTAATAACATTAATGACAATCTCCCCATAGTAAAAGGCCGCAGAAACGAGCCTATTACACGGGATGAGTTCAACCAATTTGTGGAGCAAACTGAGCGGAGGTTTCAAGAATTACTTGTCGCCATCTGGCGTTTGTCTACCAACCCCATACTTGGTAATCTTCTGGCTGAACATGTTCAGGTAGCTCAAGACCCGGAAGCAGCTATGGAACGTGGGGCAAATCTCCGACAGAGGCAACAAGCCTATGTCGAGGACTCTAAAGGACAAGAAGAGTTCCTAGATTAGCCTGTTCGTGGAGGCCACTAGAACAGGGGATATTGACGAGACCTCGAGCAATATCAACTTAAGGTTGACCTTCCGACCTTTAATGGCAATTTGAATATTGAAGACTTTTTGGATTGGCTTAGGGAAGTTGAGAAATTCTTCGATGCCATGGAGATTGAAGAGGATCGCCAAGTAAAATTGGCGGCATACAAATTGAAGGGTGGCGCCTCAACATGGTGGGAGCAAACACAACTGACCCGATGTCGACAAGGAAAAGCTCCCATTCGAACATGGAATCGGATGAAGGAAGTGTTGAAGGTTCGGTTCCTCCCAACTCATTATGAACAATTATTATTTCAACAATTTCAAAATTGTAAGCAGTTCAGCCGATCAGTCCAAGCATACACAGAAGAGTTTCTCCGACTTTCCGCCCGTAACAACCTAGCTGAGTTGGAGGCACAACAGACCACCAGGTACATTAATGGTTTGCGACTTAATATTCAAGACCGTGTTTCACTACATCGTTTGTTCTCCGTTGATGATGCTCAAGAGATGACCCGAAAGGTTGAGATGCAATTAGAGAGAACTAGCCCCATTAATTGGGCTAACAATTATTCCACTCGCGGATCATCTAGAAAGGGGAGACAACTAGATGTTTCAAAATCCTCTAACCAGCAAACCAACATCATGAACCGAACTCCGGGAAGTAATACTGGGGTGCGCAAGGAACCAATCATTGCAAACAACCGTAACGCCAATCAGAATGCCCAGAACCCATACGCTAAGTCACCACCAATCAAATGCTACAAGTATAACGAATTGGGACATCGTTCGAGTGATTGTCCACGGCGAAAGATGGCCAATGTTGTCGAGCACGACGATGACATATACGAAGATGATTGGATTGATGAGCAATAAGTAGAGGATGAGGAGGGTGAGCATATCAACTGCATTGTTAGGAGACTATTGCTCGCTCCGCGAAGAGAAGACACGCAACGGAATAGTCTTTTTCGTGTCCGTTGTACCGTTAATGGCAAAGTTTGTGATATCATCATCGACAGCGGAAGTTGTGAGAACATAGTGTTCAAGGCTTTGGTGGACCATCTACAACTAAAGACAGAGTTACATCCCTCCCTTTATACAATCAGGTGGATTCGTAAAGGGGTCGAACTCAAGGTGACACAGGTATGTCATTTACCTATTTCAATTGGAAAGTCCTATAAGGACACCATAATTTGTGATGTAATGGAGATGGATGCATGCCATGTCCTACTGGGACGATCATGGCAATACGACGTTGATATCACTCACAGGGCTCGAGAGAACACCTATTCTTTTGTGTGGAAAAAGATGGAGATTATTTTGAAGCCAATGAGTAACACTCCCCAGGCCCCAAAGAGGCAAAGTGCAAGGATTATGCTAAACGTCCGTAAACGTGAGGGCATGTATATGATTGTGGAGAAAGGCAATCAAGAAGCCATTATTTCCATTCCGACGGCTCTTTAGCCCTTATTGAGGGTATTCAGCGATGTTATTCCGGAGGATCTCCTTATTGGATTACCACCCTTGAGGGATATCCAACATGAGATTGATTTTCTTCCAAGAGCAAGCCTCCCTAATTTGCCGCACTACTGGATGAATCCAAAGGAGAACCAAATTTTGCAAGACCAAGTAGGAGAACTTCTTCGAAAAGGCTTCTTGCGTGAAAGCATGAGCCCTTGTGTAGTACCCGCACTCCTCACTCCAAAGAAAGACGGAAGCATGCGTATGTGTGTTGATAGCTGGGCAATTAATCGAATTACTATCAAGTACCGATTCCCAATCCCTCGCCTGGATGACATGCTTGACCGGCTTGTGGGATCAAAGGTCTTTACAAAGATTGATCTACATAGCAAATATCACCAAGTACGCATCCGCCTTGGTGATGAATGAAAAACAGCCTTTAAAACAAGTGAAGGTTTGTACGAATGGCTTGTCATGCCGTTTGGCCTCACGAACGCGCCTAGCACCTTCATGTGTTTGATGACTCAGGTTCTTAAACCTTTTATTGGCAAGTTTATGGTGGTCTACTTTGATGACATTCTCATATATAGTCCAGATGACCAACAGCATATGGAGTATCTAAGGGACGTCTTATCGGCCTTGCAAACGAACCAATTGTACGTTAATTTGAAGAAGTGTAGCTTCATGACTGATCGACTCCGCTTCTTGGGGTATATTGTTGGAGCAAAAGGCCTTCAAGTTGATGTAGAAAAGGTAGATGCCATCCGCGACTAGCCGACTCCCCAGACTGTTGGGTAGGCGCGTAGCTTCCATGGGCTTGCGACATTCTACTGACGCTTTATTCGAAATTTCAGTTCTATTATGGCTCCGGTCATCGAGTGCTTGAAGAAAGGAAAATTTCATTGGGGTGATGAAGCAAAAGCCAACTTTGCTCTCATCAAGGAAAAACTTTCCACGGCACCAATATTGATGCTCCCAAATTTTGAAAAGGTATTCGAATTAGACTGTGATGCTTCTAGTGTAGGAATCGGTGCTATTCTCTCCTAGGAAGGTAAGCCTATTGCTTATTTTAGCGAGAAACTTAATGATGTTCGCAAGCGATGGTCTACCTATGAGCAAGAGTACTTTGCTGTAGTACGAGCTATCAAGCATTGGCAGCCCTATCTTTATCAACATGAGTTTGTCCTTAACACTGACCATCAGGCACTGAAGTATATTAAGAGCCAAAGACATCTAAATCGAATGCATGGACGTTGGGTCTCCTTTTTGGAGCAATTCAATTTCGTGCTTTGACACAAGGCGGGCCACTTGAACAAAGTCGCCGATGCACTTAGCCGTCGTGCTGCAACACTCGTCACCATGCGCACTGATGTTGTGGGCTTTGACCACCTCTGTGCTCTTTATGCTAATGATGAAGACTTTTAGGAAATTTGGGAGAAATGTTCAACGACAGGTTCTCACGGCGACATGATTGTTCATGACAAATTTTTATTCTTTGGCAATAGGTTGTGCATTCCTCGAAGCTCTTTGCGGGAACAACTTATTCGAGAGCTACATGGTGGCTCCCTTGGAGGACATTGTGGGTGAGATAAAACTGTTGCTTTAGTTGAGGAGCAGTATTATTGGCCTCAATTGAAACGGGACGTTGGACGATTTGTGAAAAAGTGCTACATTTGTCAGACTGCGAAAGGCCATTCTCAGAACACTGGACTTTACACCCCTCTACCTATTCCTTCTGGACCTTGGATAGATTTTTCAATGGAGTTTGTGTTGGGGCTTCCCCGAACCCAACAAGGTATGGATTCTATTTTTGTGGTAGTGGACAGGTTTACAGAGATGGCACACTTTATCCCTTGCAAGAAGACTTCTTATGCTTCCCATGTAGCGAGTTTATTTTTTTGAGAAGTTGTTCGTTTGCATGGTGTTCCGAAAACTATCACCTCCGATCGTGACACCAAATTTCTGAGTCATTTTTGGAGGACCTTCTGGCGTTTATTTGGGACGGATTTGTAGTATAGCAACTCCTTTCATCCTCAGACTGATGGTCAAACTGAAGTTGTCAATCGTATTATGGTGGATATTATTCGGTGTCTTTGTAGTGACACGCCAAAGCAATGGGACCGGTATCTTGCTCTTGCTAAGTTCGCTTTTAACAACACTGTCAACCGTTCCACGGTCAAGTCTCCATTTGAGGTCATCTATGGGCGAATGCCACAACATACACTAGATCTCGCGCCTTTGCCTAAAGTCACAAGATATAATGTTGCAGCTAAAAACTTAGTAACAAAATTACAAGAGATACAAGAGGGTGTGAAGCAACAGCTAGAAGCTTCCACTACTGTTTACAAAGCTGCTGCAAATAAACATTGTCGCCTCAAGGTATTTGTTGAGGGTGACAAAGTGATGGTCTACCTCCACAAGGAACGCTTTCCTATTGGTACATATAACAAGCTAAAGCACAAGAAAGTAGGTCCCTGTCAAATCGTGAAGAAAATTAATGACAATGCCTATGTTGTTGATCTTCCTGGTGACCTCAACATCTACCCGACATTCAATGTAGCGGACCTATTTGAGTATCATCCTCCAGATACTCCTCTTTATCCTAATCATAACTCAGGGTCAAGTTCTTCTAAAGTGGAGGAGACTGATGTAGAACAACATGCAAATGCCTCTATGGAAACATTGGAGTGTCATAAGAGCGAGCAGTCTCACAAATCAAAGAGAATTGTGTGATCTTCAAGATTACAAATAGGTTACAATATTTGATTCACGTGTTTCCCTTAATTTGTTATTAGATTTCAGATTTTCTAGTTGTGCTTTGATAACTTTCCTTTTATCAATATATTTTCCTTTATTTTGTTATTAGATTTCAGTTATTTAGTTATTTTCTAGATGGCGACCTCCTTATAAAAAGGCGCCAAAGATATTGTAATCTGCACTTCTTTATTCAAAATAAACACCATCTTTTGGAATTCTTTCCAAGCATAGCTTTCTCTGTGTCAATATACATGTTAAAACTTTTCAAAATCATACAAGATAAGAATTGATAAAAGACGGTTGGTAACTTAATGTTGACAAATTTTGGTTATTTTGAAACCTAACAAGTAAAAAGTTAACAAGTTACTAACATGAATTGGGAACATAAAGTCACAACTGTTGACAACTGTTGTAAAATAAATTAAACTAATATTGGTGATTTCGTGTATAAATTAATAATTTCACACAGTTAATGAGCCACTAAAAGAGATGTTGGTAGATTAATAAAACAATCGGTACTTTCGAAAGTATAAATAAATGTTGATACTTTTCGAATTGAGTGAGATAAAAAGTTGGTAAGTGACCAAAATTAATTATAGTTTATTTGGTAACTTGTGTGTGACCAAAATTAGTAACAATTTCCATCAACATTGGGCCACGTGGCAATTTCCGTACCTTGAATTATCCAAATAATATGACATATGGATAATAGATAAGAGATATGAGCAAATATATATGCACAAGGCATTACATATTATTTTACCAAGTAATTGATTTATTTTTTTGTCGAAAAAAATTATATTGACTCAACAGGATACACAGGAAGTACATGGACTTTCATGGTAAAGCAAATCGAAGCAAAGCAAATGTCAGAATACTACAAAATAAAGTCAAATCCAAAAATAATGAGAATCAACAAAGCACTAGTGGGATTAAGCACACTTGTTCCAAAAGAACATATTTGTCTAGCAAAATAATTGGTGGCCAATCACTAAATCTCGTATCATCATCAATAATTAGCACATGTTAAAAATTCATTCTCCAATAATTATGACGTTGCCAGTTGGCGTTGCGTGCTTAGGTTCAGTTTCCTCTACACCATTGTCGTATAGAGACAATCAAAATAGATTGAACAAATACAGATCTAGCCTTTGGAAGAGCAAATTTTCATTATTTAGCGAAACGCCAAAGCTCCTAGGTTCATCATTGAAATCAGAGATAGAGGACCTATACATAAATATAGCATAGGGGCATCAAATCCCCGAAAACATTATCAAACTCCCAAATATAAATCAAAAGAAAATAACTCTTAGGTCTAGAACTAGATTTTGAGAGTTAAAACTCTCAAATTTAGAACTAGATCAGGAGAGCACAGTTCCCAATTTTAGATTGGGAGAGAAAAAGGGGGAAAAGTACCCAAAATAAAAAAACTCAAAGAAAATCAAAACAAATGGAGGGAAGGGTGAGACTAGCTCAAATCCTAGTAATTGGGGGGAAGTACACTATCGGTGCCATAAGTTGTGTACTGCGCTCACTTTGGTGCCAAAAGTTTCCGTCGGATCACTTAAGTGTCAAATCGGAGAAAAAATGATCACTTTGGTGCCACCAGCGAGAGGTTCCGACCAGATTAATTACGTGGCTTTTATATTTTAAAAGAAAAGTTCTTGTTGCTTTAAAACGACGTCGTTTTCGGTCCTCCTTAAGAAAACGACGTCATTTTGCTGTCCTACGTGGATGGCCTCACAAAAACGACGTCGTTTAACTCATTTGGGAATTTTATTTTATTTTATTTGGGGATTGAAATTAGGGTTTTTCCGACCTAGCTCGCTTGGTCATCGTCGCTCGGCCTCTGCCGTCACTCACTGGGCCGACGTCGCTCGCTCGACCGCCGTTGCTCGACGATGTTCGGACGCCCTCGACGGCACAAGAGGGAGCACTAGCCCCGGTCGCCGGAGCCTAGGTACTGGAAGACGTAGGCCAGGCACTCATCGGGGAGATCGGAGATGGAGAGGGAGACATCAATGACGGTGCATTCGCCGACGGCCTCCCCGAGCACCGGCCAGATCATGGCCTTCTACTTGGCCGCCGAGTGGTCGTCGTCAGGGTTGGGGTCGGGGTTGTGTTCGGAGCTGCGGCTGCCGAGTGGCCATCGTCGGGGTCGGGGTCAGGGTCGGGGTCAGAGCCACGGCCGTCGAGCGCGGGGGCCATCAAGGACGGCGACTAGCTAGAGATTTAGGGTTTTGAATTCGGGGAGACAACAAACGACATTGTTTTGATGTTAGGATGCTAACTGTACTCTCTGGTGAGCCACATCAGCTTCAAAAATTAATAAAAAAAGTGCAACGTCGGATTTCCGGCCAACCAAATCGGAATTGGCACTAAAATGATCGTTTTTCAAACTTTTTGGCACTTATGTGATCCAACAGAAACTTTTGACACCAAAGTGAGCGCCGTACACAACTTATGGCACTGATAGTGTACTTATGTCCTAGTAATTGATATTTACTTGATTAAATATTGTGGTAATATGACACTTTAACTTCAATTAATTTCATTAGTGTCTACAGATGCCCCCAACTTTAGTCATGTGTCTTGCAAAATATATCTATGCACATTGAGGAGCATGTCTTGAAGTCCCTCTTCAAAATCTCGCCTTTTCACCTTGAATTGATGAAAGAGACGCAATTATGAGGTAATCGCATCATCTTGTTAACATCCAACTAGGTCACATCATATCATGATATGATATGATCTTGTTTTTCCCATTAGATTAAGCTAGGATTGGAACTTCTAACATTGTATCGGAAGCGGGTTTCGTGAAGTTTCACGTTCCTACTGGAATCACAATGACATCATGGTACATGTTTGTTTCAAAAGAGGGGAAAGGGGGAAGAAGCAAACAAAAAATAAAGAAAACCAGCCGACGGGTTCAATTCATCCTCGGAATCCTCCGCGCATGTAGGGGTAGCGCCTCCCTCAAATCGGACCGGAGGCCGAAAGTGAAATGTGCTATTAAGGGAGAAATTTCCAAAAACTTATATGGTTTGGAAATAGAAACAAAGCGATGGACTCATCGCCAATCATTTTTTTAAAGGCCTGGGATGTTTGCGGACCTAGGTGAGCATTTGAAGGAACTGGTCATATTGTGAGAACTAGAAAGAATATTCGTCTAGGGTTTGGTTACCTATGAGGAAGGGTTAGCACCCCCAAGAAACCTTCTCTGTACCACATTTTCCCATCGAGTTATCAAAGCAATTATCAATATAATTTCTTAATATTGAGAACGTAATTTTGATTTATAGCAACTGTAGTCAAGTAAAATATGTTACATTCCTTTATGCTTTGCAATGACTTCTAATAGAATATTTAAATATTAAATTACGCCTTTATCATGTAACTTAAACTTTTAGAACAATACATAATAGTTCCACAAAATTTTACATGATATCAAAGTAAGAGATCCTGAGTTCAATTTTTTTCAAGTCACTATTTACCTCCCAATGAAAGGTTTCCTAATGAAAATATGTGTGGTGGTATGCATGAGTCCTAATTTTGTGCATTTTGACTAACCTAATTTATTTGATTATACATTAATAAGTTTGCAAATGACACGGCCATGTTATTAATTGACCTATTTAGATAGGAGTCACTTTCGTCCTTTCGACCATACATATGATGATGTGTTTCTTAAAGCTGAAAACAGTTTTTAAGAAAATAATTATATTTGTTAAAATATTTTCAGAAAAAGATAACATGTAGAGGGCATCAGTTCACGACAGGGACCGGCCTGATTCTATCCAAAACCTCTAACCTTTTGGAAACCATCCATTCACTTCACTATCAGAACTAGGTAGAGCTTTTGCTCGGTTAGCGGCAAACGATTAATTTATCTGCATATTTGTCACCTTTCTCAAAAAAGCTCTAATATGCACATGACCTCCAAAACAAGCGATGTTAGCTTCTCACTATTAGGTAAGATTATCCAAATTTTCATGATTAGTTATTATACCATTCATAATACACTAATACTTTTAGTTATAATTATGCTAATTAAAAATTGAATAGTTATATAATTATTATTCTACTCATATTGTTAATCATTCGATGAATAATATTTATTTAGTACATCACATATAGTATGGCCAAATTTAAACCATGAGCATAGATTAGTTATAATTAATTAACAGTTAATTTTTTGTTAAATTGTAAAGTCTTGATAGTATAGATGGGATATTACACTGATGATTGACTATCGAAATGATAGTACAATATTTATTTAAATGTCATCACACTATATTTGCTTAACATTCTGTTATAATCACAAATAAATTATCAAGATATAGATAAATATTTGATGTGATATATTATATTTCTAATAATATATGGGGTAGTAAACTAATCAATCATGATTGAATATTTAAAAAAAAATGAAAATGCTTATATTCTCTCTAATTTTGATTTATAGATATTTTGGGAATTCTAACACAATGTGCCACGACATGTGTCATTCATGAAACCAAACAGCGTAATAATATTATATTACTTGAATCAAACAGTATCATAATTTTATAA
The DNA here is from genome assembly GCA_007663325.1 of Eucalyptus pauciflora. Taxonomy (NCBI): domain Eukaryota; kingdom Viridiplantae; phylum Streptophyta; class Magnoliopsida; order Myrtales; family Myrtaceae; genus Eucalyptus; species Eucalyptus pauciflora. The sequence goes on from VMYD01000011.1 coordinate 1,016,505, forward strand.
TAAATGATTCTGAGAGAGAAAGAGAGTCTAAAGTCATTGATTTGATATACCCCTAATGAGTCCAAATGAATGATTCCAAAGTCATCGATGTGCTATGCACCTAATGGCTCCAAAGAAGCGACAAAGTCGACCAAGCTATTCTTACTGATAAGCACAATTACTTGCCGTCACTACACGGTTTTAGCAGACCATGCACTAGATTGTCATTCACCGAGAAGTTGACATAGAATTTCCCTATCAAGCAAAAAAATCATTGGGGTAAGAACGGCGTAAATGTTATAACTTCCATGCGATGTTCACTTGAGTGCCATAACTTTTCTTCATTCACTTATAAATTTTTTTTTTTTTTTAAAAAGATCAAATGAGTGTCATCAACGATTTGTTTTACTGGAAAATTTGATGTGGGTGCTGATGGTTTTATGTGGTTTACCGACATTGATGTTGACAAATTTTTAATTTTTAAATTTTTTTCTTTTTTCTTTTTCTTTTCCTTTTTTTGCCCCTTTTTCAAGGTCAGTAGGGGTGACCCTTGCTGGCCCTAAAAAAAGGAAAAATTAAAAATTAAAAGAAAAATGAAAAAAAAAATCCATTTTTTTTTTTAAAGCATTAAAAAATTCAACATATGATTTGTTGGGAATGGCATTCAAATAATTGATATTACTCTAATGTGGCACTTAAGTGAACGAAAAAAAGTTACACCAATCAAGTGAACATCATATGAAAATTATTGCACTTGCGTTGTTCTTTTTCCAAAATTATTTATTTAATAGAAAATAAATGATTTTGAGAATATTTTCCTAAAAATGAGCGATTATATCATTAACAAATATGAATGAACAAGAAATACTTTTACTACTTGCGAAATTATTTAGACATAAATAGTTATTCATTATGAAAATATTTTTCATTAACTAATTATGTGGAGCAATATAAATAATTATTTTTAAGAAGATATTTTTAAAATCATTTATTATTCTATAGGATTGCATCAATATGGGATTCTACGTCGCACGCCACAAAGACTTTTCCTTGATGTGACCTTCAGACCACTCCCACTCGATGCCACTCTTTCATTTCTAATTATTTCCTGTTTTAATTTATTTCCAAGGTTTTCTTATTTAATTCTTGCTTGCCGGTTTCAACCTCACTCTTAGTTTGGGAATGGGCTCGATTGATTGAGAGAGCCCCACCTGGCCACGGGTACCTAACATCACCGAAATGTAAACTACGCCGAAATGTAAACTACGATCGAATAGTCAACATGTATAATTCTCTATTCCCACTAATCGAATTTGTCGAGCACATTCAAGAGTTCAATATCTTTAATCGTTATGTTAATTCAATCCCTCTTTAAGCAAATATGGATTTCCGGATCTTTAAACATTCAAAACTCGTCTTAGCTGTAAATTGAAACCGATGCGGGACAGATGCGCGTAACAAAAGAAAGTCGAGATGGGTTTAGAATTGTAGAAAGGGTTGAAAAATAGGATAGCAAGAAAGGGCGAACTAGTTTGGGATGGAAGGGGTAGCAAAACGCGATTGAGAATCTTTGAAAGGGGAGAAAAATGGGATAGCAAGAAAGGGAGGAAATCATATAAAAGACACGGGAAAAGGAACCAAACGCCAAACTTTGACAATAACATAATCATCTCAATAGTAAAATTCATAATCAAAAGCTAACTAAAGAATACATTGACAGTGATATATGCGGTGTAACCGGTAAACCGTGCTTCTTAATGAAACATCATCAAGCAAACCTTAATGAGATAATAATTGATTGGCTCGCGATTTTTCCACTCCTGTTGTATATACCCCTACCATATTAAATTGAGAACATTATCTTTCGCATGTCTTACTTGTTTTAAACTTTAAAAAAAAAAAAATGCAGTTACAATTCTACCCCAACAACAAAGAATACGATCTAATATAAGGTTCACTCTTAATTTAAGCTTCTTCTTTTTTTCTTTTTCTTTTATGTCATTTAGGGATAGTGTCCCTCTTTTCCCAATTAATAATTTATTTGACAGATAACCAGTTGGAAATCTCAAAAGTTACCATAACAAAGCAAGTTTGTAGAACTCCAAAACAAACAAAAGACCGAAAATCAAGATACATCATCAGAGCTTGATTGGCAAGGATAATCAAATGCTTGTCCTTCAAAAAACAGATCTATGACCATATCCAAGCCAAAGGAAGAGCGGGCAATCACCATATCACACATCATCATCGATGATTAGCACATGCTAGGATCTCTATATGTAGTTACTATTTTGTCTTTCAACGATCCGCTTAGGTTTGGCATCCCTAACATCATCACTATATGGAGACAACATAAACATATTGGATAAGCTTAAATTTGACACCTGTGAAAGTAAGCCACTTAGCTAGTGCAAGGTGCCAAAACTTTTAACAAAACCACATTGAATGAGTACAAATTTGACACCGAAATTACTGTGAACACCATTGAAACTAGAGGCAAATAGTTTATTCATTAAAACTCCTAAATTTAGAATTAGATAAAGAAGAAAAGCACTCAGATTGAAAACAAGATCGAGAGAGTAAAGAAAGAAACAAGACAAAATAAAAGAAAAAGTAACTAGGGAGGGGAGGGAGAGATCTAGGGCAAGTCTCTCCCCTCCAGAAGTTAAAGAGACGAAGAAAGGTTAGAGAGACAGAGGAGGAGGGGGAGGCGAGCCGAAGTTCTAGAAGTATACTTGATCATAATGAGGATATACTATTGTCCGGCTAAGTCAATGCTTACTTTACGAATATTTTTAATTGCTTTGTATGGTTCTTGGTTTATTCTCTTTAAATTCTTCCATGTCCCTTTTAATACGAGTCTCCATCCCTTGCTCCTCACAGTAGCATTTGGAGGTCTTCGTTCAACATAACTAAATCATCTCAAAACAAGTTTATATGATCTTATCATTCATTCAATCCACACCTAACCTATGAGGGTGAGCTTATTTTCTAACAATGCGCTCTCATATTGTTACACTTGTTTTGCGCATGTCTTAGCAAATAGATAAGAAGTAATGCGGAAGAGAGGAATTTAGAGTTTCTGTATGTTTCGATCGATCTTGAAGAATAATGCACGATCTTATTCATAGGCTTTATTAAATGATTATCTAACATAATGTATCCATCAAGAAAATATATGCACAATCTTAAGAAATGTAGAGAATTGAGAGAAATATCTTAATTATCTCCAACGTCAATAGTTAATTAATTGTGTAACGTTCAACTTCTACCCCCCACAAGCATCATAGGACGTATTACTGTCCCATCAAATTTCCTCTTAAGTTCAAGTAGCCAAAAACACATTATCATACACGAGTGGAGTCCATAGTTCTATTCCTTTTATTTTCTTTCGAGCCACGTCTCCAATGACCCTAGTTGGTAAAACTCGCTCAAACCATATTTCTGATTAGTGGATTACATGGACATCATTATGTCTAATTTCGGCTAAATTTGCATACAAGTTAATAACGACCCACCGATCGGAAGTATAATTAGAGCTCTATCCCACCAGGTTGAAGAATAACTTAATATATCTCTTCAGGTGTTGGACCAGCTCTCATGCTTAATAGTTGTTTATCAACAAATACAAAGTTCAGTGGAACATGGTGGTTCGTCCCTTCAATCAGTAATTACAATTAAACAAATCATAACCTAAATGACGGATTAAAGTAGTTAATTTAAGGAAGGATACCGTGTAGGGCTTTATAATCTTGCGCATGATTGCCGCCCGAGAACTCCTATATAAGAGGCTGAACAGGAGAGCATTATTGGCAATAATTTGGAAAAGCAATTCAACTTTTTTCTTCCTTTCTCTATCAGGTTGATGGAGGGCTCATTCTTCTGTGTGTCTAGCAGGGCTCTGCTCTTACTCTCTCTCCATGTCCTTATGACTTGCTTCGTCCACCAAGGTTACCCTTATGGAGTAGAAGGGAAGATTGCAAGCAACACTGTATCGGTTATCTCTCTATTGCCTTCTCCTTCTTGCTCACCTTCCACTACCAAAGGTGGCCCTCTCTCTCTCTCTCAAATATGAATAATGAAAAGCTGCCATGGGTACTAGTAACTTACTGCGGTATTATCCATCGTATAAACCGATTATATACGGACAAATAGTGTACTTTTTTTTTTGTCAGTGACAAATAGTGTACTAGGAAAAGTGATTTTTTTTTTCGGATCATGAATGAACTCGAACATGAACGAGATTGATCAAATTCTGCACCGTGAGTGACCGAACCCGACTTATAGTTCAGAGGGAAAGTATACCGCTGTCCACTTAGTCGTAGGAACTCATGCCTTGCACCTATGAGTTACCATGGATTCTTCTTCATGTTTTTCATGTAATTATATTTATATTAATGAGGAAATTAAGAGGTAAGAGGGATATTAAAAGAAGACATATAGGCAGGTGATCCATCTCTTTTGCAGTAGCTCCGAGAAGTTTAAATTGCATTTAGTGGAGGCACTTGGTCGTATATATGATGGGGATCATATTGATTTGTCCCATTCAAAAGGCTAAGTCTTTTAATCCAATGGAAATACTATGGTTAGAAAATGAGAAAATAATTATAAAAAAAAATGAATGGAAAGAGTGAGGATGCAGGTTTTAACTTTTTATCCCACGGTCAAACCAATAATTGTAAGAGTTGACCACCCTGAACCCAAGTCTTTGTTGACTGGAAAAATAGAACAATCTTTCTGTTTTTTTTTTTTTACCAATGCATTATTAACTTGCTACATCACATAATTTCTTACTCTCACATGACATGCTCTTAGCTAGCAAACGAAAGTCGACCTTGGAAGTATATCACAAGCACGGCCCTTGCTCTCAGCTTGTTCAAGGCCACAGTCCTCTAAATCATACTAAAAGCCTGCTCCAAGATGAGTCAAGGGTCAAGTGGATTCAGTCCCAATCCTCCAACGGTAGCGATGGCCTAAAAGCTTCAGCGGCAACCAGCCTTCCGGCAAAGTCTGGGATCACCCTAGGCACCGGCAATTACATCGTTACAATCGGCCTCGGCACGCCAAAAAAGGACCTCACTCTCATTTTCGACACCGGCAGCGCCCTCACGTGGACCCAGTGCCAGCCGTGCGTGGGATCTTGCTACACTCAATCTGACCCGATCTTTGACCCATCGCAATCATCATCCTATGCCAATATTTCGTGCAACTCAACATTATGCTCGCAACTTGGTTCCATTGGTAATAATCAAGCACATTTGAGATACTTAACACTTATGATGTCTTACTAGAATGTTCTTCAAGCATAGATGAGGAGTCTCGGCTTCTATGAGTTAGAAATCATCACAAGAATAACTGGAACTAATGCGAGTAATGTGTTTTGCTCTTGGATCTCTAGTTGCTTCAGGATGCTCCAGATCGACATGTCTGTATGGCATCCAATACGGCGATCAATCAACTTCAGTCGGCTTCTTCGCAACCGAAAAGTTGACAATATCACCCACAGATGTGATTGACAATTTTGAATTTGGTTGCGGCGAGAAGAACCAAGGCCTCCTTGGCAGAGCCGCAGGGTTCATCGGACTCTCGGATGACAAAATCTCCATCGTAGAACAAACCGCGACCAAATATGGCAAGTATTTCTCCTACTGCTTGCCCTCTTCCTCGAGCTCCACAGGACACTTGACTTTCGGCAAAGACTGCGGAGCATCGAACTCGGTTAGCTTCACGCCGTTATCAACAGTCCCGCAAAGCTCGCAATTCTACGGAATAAGTATCGTAGGAATCAGTGTCGAAGGGAATCGTCTATCCATACCATCGACGGTTTTTTCAAGTGGAGGCGCCATCATCGACTCGGGAACTGTCATTTCCCGATTGCCTCCAACAGCCTATAGAGCCTTGAGAACTGCATTCACGAAAGCAATGGCGAATTACACAACGGCGCCAGCACTTTCTATTCTGGATACGTGCTATGACTTTAGTAAAGAGAGCACAGTCATGGTCCCGACAATAACATTCTCTTTCGCCGGGGGAGCCGACATCAATTTGGACCATAACGGGATATTCTACGTCGCAAAGGCCTCGCAAGTTTGCCTAGCGTTTGCGGCGAATGGTGCTGATAGTGATCTGGGCATTTACGGTAATGTGCAGCAGACGACGTTTGAAGTTGTGTACGATGTTGCCGGAGGAAAGCTAGGTTTTGGTTCGAATGGCTGTTCCTAATATGGACACAATTCAGCTAAAGTTATTACTAGATATGCTCAATGACAATTAGGAGTTGAATACAAATTGAGTATGTCATCATCATTTAGACGTTTTAAATTAAAACTACTGCAAACTGAGAATAAAAGGATGTTGTGTTCCTATGCCCATCTTTGGTGTCATTTTAAATCGATCTAGCGAGTTACAAACTATGGACATCAATGATATGCAAATTTAACTTAACATAAGCATGAGTGATGTCCTCATTTTTTTAAGAAATCTCTTCTAATTGGGGATGGAGGAAATATGGTGAACTCAAGAAAGGATTAGAATCATTCCTACGCGGTCGCAACGTACCTTTATTGTTAATGAAATGAATATTGCATGTGAGATGAAATCTCCATTTGATTAGATATACTTTGCATCGTCCATGGTTTCGGAGCGTGTCCTACCATACAATATTACCTGTTTGGAGCTTGTAAAGACAGGCTTAACTTGCTATTTTTGCCCACCGATCATCTCGAAAAATCTCTCCACTTGATAAGTCCGATACAAGAACGCTTCAATGTCGAAGTGATGTTCTCACATGCCATGTGTTCTCGCTGTCGGGTAGTCATGGCTTCTTCTGCCCTCCACCTCCCGAGACTTGCCTCCGGGACTGGCAATTAGTATCTCTTCGGTTATGGAATTAATTTTGAGCTTTATCTTCACCGTCGTTCGATAAACCGGTTATATATGGACGTATGGTGTACTTATGTCCAGTAGAAAAGTGAATTTTTTCAGATCATCAACGAACGCCAACATGAATGAGATTGGTCGAATTCTGCACCGTGAATGACTGAACCAGAATCGTAGTTCAGAGGGAAAGTTATACCGCTCTCCACCTAGTCAAAGGAACTGATCATGCCTTGCACCTTTGAGTTACCGTGGATTCTTGTTCGTGTATTGCATATTATTATAACTATATTAATGAGGAAATTAAGAGGTGAGAGGGTGATTAGAAGAAGACATAAAGGCAGGTGAATAGTTCAAGCTGCATTAGTGATCATATTGATTTGTCCCATTCAAAAAGCTAAGTCATGGAAATACCATGGTTAGAAAATGAGAAAATAATTACAAAAAAAAAGATACATGAATGGAAAGAGTGAGAATGCAAGTTTTAACTTTTTAATCCATGGTCAAACCAAAGATTCAAAGAGTTGACCACACTAAACCCCAGTCTTTGTTTTCTGGAAAAGTAGAACAATCTTTCATTTTTTACCAATGTCTTATTAACTTATCACAGAATCTCTTACTCTCGTATGACATGCTTTTAGCTAGCAACCGAAAACCGACCTTGGAAGTAGTTCACAAGCATGGCCCACGCTCTCAGCTTCACGCCGTTATCAAAGGTCCCGCAAAGCTCGCAATTCTATGGAATAAGTATTGTAGGAATCAGTGTAGGAGGGCATCGTCTATCAATACCATCGACAGTTTTTTCAAGTGGAGGCGCCGTCATCGACTTGGCAAGGTGCTGTCATCGACTCGGGAACTATCATTGCCCGATTGCCTCCGACGGCTTATATCGCCTTGAGAACCACATTCGGGAAAGTAATGGCGAATTACATGACGGCACCGGCACTTGCTTTTCTCAATACGTGCTATCAATTTAGCAAGAGAGCATCGTCACGGTCCCGATAATAACAGTCACTTTCGCCGGGGCAGTCAACGTCAATTTGGAACCTATCGGGATATTATATGTCGCAAATGCCTCGCAAGTTTGCCTAGCATTTGCAGCGAATATTGCCGACAGTGATCTGGGCATTTACAGGAATGTGCAGCAGAAGACGTTTGAGGTTGTGTACAGTGTTGCCGGAGGTAAGCTAGGTTTTGGTTCGAATGGATGCTCCTGAGATGGATACAGGTCAACTAAAGTTGTTACTAGATATGCTTGATGACAATAAGGAGTTGTCTACAACTTGAGCATGTCATCACCGTTTAAACATTTTGACTTGTAACTATTGCAAAACCCAAGAATAAAAGGATGCTGTATTACTACAAGCATCTTTGGTGTTGCTTAACATCGATCTAGTGAGTTACAAATTGTGGACATCATTGATAGCAAATTTAACTAAACATATACATGAGTGATGTCCTCGTTTTTTAGAAATTCTTCCAAGTTTTGGAGCATATCCTAATATACGTAAGTTCTTGTTTTAAGCTTGTAAAGACAAGTTTAGACTTGCTCTTTTCGCCCACACACCATCTCAAAACATCTCTCTACTTGATCAGTCCCATATAAGAATACTCTAGTAAGTAAATTGATTAAAAGCTACATCTTCACCTCAGATTCAAATGCCTCTATGAATACTCAGGAACTCCTCAATTTTATCTTCATTTTTAACTATTAACTTCCCAAGCAGGTTGCCTTCATGTATGTTCACATCGATGCTAAGTGTGCATCACTTTCGGCACAACTTGGAGAATTGACATAAGTGATTAAGTCGTTGGAACCAGGTAGGATGGATTACTCTAAACTCTACAACAAGGTGATGAAAATTGATGGATTTCGTGAAGGTACCATTTTTGTGACATCCTGAATTTTCAACCCTGTCTCGATTAAATGAAATGGACTTTTCATCGACAAGCCTATGGTCCTTTTTTCCTGAGCTGATCACTCACGAGATAACTAATCTATCAGGTGAAGCTATTAAGGGATATAAACGCAACAGACTTGAGAATTCGATCAGAAATCGACTATTCGACTGTGATAATCGGCAAGGGTCAATACAGCACCGTTATAATCGATTAACGATCAGAAATAGGTCAATTCGATGGAATGGCGTAATTAAATGGTGGGTGATTCCACATAATTGCAAAATTCATGTCGCATGGCACTAACCTAATTATCTGTCGATTCTATACCCGATGCCCGTAATTGAAATCTTGAGATTTTTACAACAACCGAGAGTCGCCGATAAGACGGAGATGCACAAATGTGGATTGAAAATTATCAACCACGGGTCAAATGCGATAAAATTCCTAAAAGCTACCGTTTAGGTTGGGTCGCACTAAAATCGCAACCAATCGATTTTAACCACGAAATTGAACTCGGCTTTGGGAATCAAAAGTTCGAGTGTGTCACGATTTATTTTTAGGACATCGTCTCATCCTTTGAAGAATTTTCGGCGAGCCTGGAATTTTGGCGGAAAAATCAAAATTGGAAAATTAAAATCAGGAAATTCGGATGGGCACTTTAATTGGCAATTTTGGCTACCAATTTGAGTTGGTTTGTGAAGAGTTGAAAATTTTGGCTACCAATTTGAAGGGAAATTTGTAGGGGCAGTCTCCTTGGGATTTTTTGCCTTCAAATTGAGTTGATTTAATGAGGAATTGAAGAAGAAAATGAAGAAATTCGTAGGGGCTGTTGTTGTGTCGGTTTTGGGCACCAAAATGAAGTTAAATGGTGAAAAAATGAAGGGAAAATGCCCATTGGTGCATGCATGGACTTTAGGGGGTAGCTAAAGACTTTGGGGCTGCACTCAAGTGGAAGATATTTCTTCTTGGCACCCATTGGCTGCACACAAGACTTTCAAGCCCCTTTGTCCCCCACCTCCTTGCCTCATGCAACCATCCCTTCCCTCTGCAAAGCTGTTGTTGCTTCTTCTTCTTCTTCTTAAGCTTCTTCCTCATTTCAACCTCTGCATTCTCCATTTTCTTCTCTTTCTTTGCTGCTACCAACCCCTGCACCGAACCACTTCGCCATTCCACCACCGCCACAGCTCCTTCGCACACCCGCCCCACTGAGCTAGCGACACCAGCCCCGCCGTCTCTGTCCGTCCCGTCGAGAGGCCAGCTCGCCGTCATTGCCTGTCCAACCTGCCAAACCACCTGGCCATTCGCCACCAGTCCCCTGCTCGTCTAGCTTGCCGTCTAGCCGTCCCTAGTTACGCCATCCAAACTCCACCTCGGCCCAAGCTGCTGGCCACAAAACCGAAACCAGGAGCAATCGTGAGGCTTGTTGGCTATTTTTTAGCCCCTTCCGACCCTCCTTTGGAGCCGTCGTTGACATAGGAACTCACCGCCATCACACCACCGTCGCCGTGAACCCGTTTTTGCGCTAAACTAGTGACTTAGCATCCTAATATTTGATTATGGGTTAATTACACTTAGTATGATTAGTTTAGATTAATTAAGGATTAGTTAAGGTTAATTAGGATTAGGAGATTTAGTTAGAGTAACTAGATTGGTTATGATTAGTTAGTTAGGCCAACTAGTAGTTAGGTGGTTAGTTAGGTTGTATAGTTAGCCTAATTAGATTAATTAGTTAATCTAGATAGTTTAGTTAATTAGTTCAATTAGATTAGCCCAGTTAGGTTATTTAATTTAATTAAGTGTTTTAGTTTAAATAATTTGCAATTTATTTATGTAATTTTTAATTAGCGTAAATTATACCGGGATAGCCGGTTGTCAGAATTTTACGCTAATCGTCATGGTTGCGTTGAATCGTGAAATTAATTACTAGTTTATGCAATTGATTGCTCGATGATAATTTTTAATTATTATTGCAAAAATAAGATTTTATGGTATTTAATTAGAAAATTACCGGGTGTTAGGTTTTGACGCCAAAAATATTTTAGGTACTATATAAAATCGTGGAATTTTAAAATGGGAGAGTATCACGTTTTGTGAATCGATTTGACTATGTGACCACACACAATTATTTTACCAGGTATTTTAATATGAAGAAAATAGGCCAACTCCATTATTTGAAATGGAAGTATTTGAGTGCAAGCACGATGTTCTTGGCCGAGCATGGATGTGCGTGTGATTGTTATCGAAACCCGTTACCCGATGAAAGTTAGGGAGGCGATGTCTAATTAAGTTCAGATGCCCCACGTCAACGGATGCCAGTTGGAGTAGAGGCTGGGCCGATGCTCCTTCGAGAATGCCATCTAGATGTAGACGTTGCTGTGCCCGACGAAGTGGGACGACGCCTGGTTATGCTAGATGACCGCCGACTATTGAGTTGGACATGGCCGTTAGGTCGTAATTAACTGGGACACACTTGAGTGATTGAAATAGTCGCGCTTGATTATGGGACAAAATTGTGTAGCACAGAATGAGACGTGTCACAACGATTTGGCCTTACAATCGAGACCCCTGTAATTGTTTAAGAATGAATTAATGTGTTACAGTTAATGATTTACACTTGCTGCGTTTATATATAATATATGAGATGTACTAATGTGTAGGGAGGTGCTGAGGCGAGGTAAGTCTTATATGGTGCATGTTTAGGCTGCCTCTAGGTGAATTCTCATCCTATCAGGGTTCAGGGTGTAGACTCGCTAAGATTTATCTCGCCCCGTCGTGTTTAAAATTTTACAGGTCCTTAGATGAAGGTAAGGCACATTCGTTTTGGTTGGCCACGAGAGGCGGAGACCGAGCGTACCCTCCTCCCTATCACGGGACTCCCTGGACCTGTGAGCTCGTTACCACCATCTGGGTCGATGAGGGCCTACCTTAGCTGATACCTCATCGATTCAAAACGTGGTTCCATCACAGGCCTAACAGGGTTTGGGAGGTCCCCTTGGACGGTTTTGACGGACCTGCCATCGATTCTAAGTATGAGGAGCTACTCGACCTTATTATGGACGCCGATATTTTGGCAGATATCGCGGCGAACCAAGTGCCCGAGGCTGACGAGCCCAAAGTAGAGGTAGCTGATCCTCTAGACATCAACATCTCAGACAATGTTGTAGTGGACTCAGATCCCAAGTAGGAGGGTCCGAGGTGGGATTAGCTTAGTAACCTCTTTTGAGTATATGCTCCTGTATATATAAACCATAGGTTTGGCTTGACTATATATAAAGTGTGTTTTATGACAAAGGTGTTAGCATGTTTTACTATCCCATGTGTTTGATTGTTGTCTGGAGTTATTAGTTCACTTCCGCATGTGCATAAAATGAAAGGGTCGGTGACGCATCCTGGGAACGTCGCAATCCTATCGACCGCCAAGGGATGTGCGCTCGCTTGAGGTTCGGGCCGTAACAATTTTGTTCTCTAACTATCTAGTGGACAATGAAAAAGTGGCAAAAGCATTTATTAGGAAGACTGCAAATCTCCATAAAGTAATGGGTTGAGAAATTCTTAAGAGAGCATTGTCATTGATACTTTGTTTCCGGTTCTATTTTCAAAGGATGCATATGTGTTCCTTCTTTTTTATTTTATTATTGTGAGAATTATCATGTATGGTTATCATATGATACTTGAGATCTTGTTAGCTTAAAAAGAAAAGTGCAGCTTCTATCACAGAGTAAACTAATTTCTTTTTTCTATTAAAGTAGTTATTTCTACCTTGATGAAAAAGAATGTTGATAGGAAAGATTAATTTCTCTCGGGCCTCAAGAGATCCAAGATAGGGTGGCAGAGTTGGGGACCCAAGCAAATACAGCGAGGTCTTTGACTTCATCTTAAGGGACACGGGCCTAGCCTTTATGGACTTGGTGTCCCCGGGCCCAACTACCGAAAACCCATGTACAGGTTTCAGGATTCCTATATCCAAATGTCAAGATCTTTGGTCCAAATTTCAATATAGAACATGTGTAGTCCTTACATAAATTAAAAAGTGCACATATTATGTACGAAATTAAAAGAAAGTTTTCAATTTCAAGAGAAAATAATTTCGGGTTCATTTTCAAATTTCAACTATACATTAAAAAGTATTGTCATTTTCCTTAAAATGATTTTTCGGAAAACATATATAGAGATGTCAAATTTTCAGCAAAATAAATGAAACCTAAATCAGTATTGCTTTCATCTAATCAAGAAAATCAAATTGGAAAAAACTCAAGGATTTATTTCAGCATGGGTTTCCCACAATAATATGGATTGTGAGCCGGGACCTTTGCTTGGACATTGGCAAGGAAGGATGAACATGAAAGGTTGTAAAGCAAAATTAATATCAAAAGTAGGAAAGGTAATTTTACTTAAAGATGTGATGCAGTGTTGCCGCAATATGCAATGTTCATATTTAAAATTCCACCTATTGAATAAAAAATTATAGCTTTTTGGTGGAAAAAATGGTAATTAACCTAGCTAGCATAGGAGGAAATGGGAAGTTCTACAACTCCTAAAGGATGATGATGCGATTGGATTTAGGCATTTGATCACCTTAATAGGGCAATGTTGGGGAAACAAGTTTGGTGAATGATACAAACTCCATCTTCACCATAGAGTCACTTACTGAAAGGAACTTATTTTCCTAATTATGATTTTTGGCATGCGAGGAAGGGATCTCTCCATAATAGGGTTGGCAAAGCTTAATATATGTAGAGAAGCAACCTCCCATTCTGTTATATGATCAGCAAAAAATGGAATAAATAAACATTTGAGAGGATAAGTGGCTTCAAAGAAGAGTGATTAGGGGACCACCAACCAAGAAAGAGTCTCGTAAAGTTACTAACTTAATTATTAGGGATGATACTAAAGCTGTATTTGATTCAACTTTTTCAAGGGGCTCTAGCAAAATGCAAAGGATTTACAACAAGCATATTGGAAAAGTTGAATCTAAAGCAACCTAAATGGACTGAACAAATTCTACCCGACTTGTTAAATGAGTAAACAGTGAATGAAATCCTTGCAATTCCTATAACTACTCGGTTTGTAGAGATAAACAGCTATGGACTAATACTAGGTTAAATGTTATACAGGGAAGAGTGGCTTCAACAAACTTGGAGAGGAAATTGATAAACCAAAGCCATGACTTCGGCTTCATCCTCTCACCAGACATTATGGCGAGCCTTACGGAATAAGGCCCACAAGTCTCTTTGGACCAGGCCCGACAAACAGGCTAGTAGTCGAATCTCGATTCGGGTCGGGTCAGGTCGGGTTAGGTCTCTCTACCCCCACCTGTCCAAGTCAAAGGCGACGTAAGGATGGGAAAAGCGGAGAAATTGGGGACGCAGAGAACCCGCGAGAAGAGAAAAAGCGAAAGCCGATATTCGGAAGCAGTGGAGGGGAAGAGGAGGAAGGAAGGGAAGAGGAGGGGGCGTGGCACAAGAGCGGCTTCTAGGGTTTGCGTGTTGATCCGGCCATTTCGGTATGGAGCTTCGTCGCTCGTTGCCGCCGATTTCCTAGGGAACATTTTTTGTTTTTTCTTTTGTTTCTTGTCTTATCGTTTCTTGTTCTTTGCAGCTTTGTCTAGTCTGCTCTGGTTACAGACCCATGAATCGTTCAAGGGTCTTCATCGCCGCTTGAAATGACTTTCTAGGTTTCGCTCTCGCCGTGGTTTTTTTTTTTAATCTAATCTTGCTCGCGCGCTTCGTCTCTTCATGTTCGATTCAGCTGCTGGGATTCTTTCTACATTTCTTGATGTGGGTTGTCATTGCCTCGTCGGAATTTGAGGTGTCCTGTACTACGTAAGTTGTGGGTCGGTTTCTTCTCAGAGGAAGTCGGGCTGCTGTTCGGTGACTTTAGGTGATTGTGGCATCGGAAGTGCAAATCGTTTCGTGAGAAAAATACCGTTCCATGTAGCTTGGATCTTACTTTATGACCAGATTGTCCCTACTTTCTCGTGGAATATACCACAATAAACAGATTCAAATCCAAGCCTCTCCCTCCCCCCCACCTCAATCATTACCACCACATTACGTCGGATTGTCACTAGGCCACCCTGCGTGGAAGCTCTCTATTAACAAAGACGGGTGCTCATGGTGATTGTGACCTTGCAACCACTGCAAAGCAATTTTATCGGTAAATCAATCAAATTAAAATTAATAATATTAAATTAAAGTTAGTATTGAACATGTTGGGAAGCCATAAAAAGAATGTATGGGTAGATTATTAATGTAGTTGGTTATTTTTTAAGTAAAAATAACTGTTTTTACAACTCTAGATCAAGCAAAATAATAGTTGTCAAGTAACTAGAATTGGTTGATAACTTAATGTTGAAAATGTTGGTAAATTAATCAGATTATGCTTTGTAATTTCAAATAAAAGTTAGTAACTTTGACATGGTTTGTGAGCTAGAAAAATGCATATCGATAGATTATTAAAGTAGTTGGTAATTTTGGAAGTATATATATGTTAAAACTTTTTAAAATCATGCAAGATGAAAATTGATAAAAGATAGTTGGTAACTTAATGTTGACAAATTTTGGTTATTTCGAAACCTAACAAGTAAAAAGTTAATAAGTTACTAACATGAATTGGAAACATGAAGTGACGACTGTTGATAACTGTTGTAAAATAAATTAAACAAATGTTGGCTATTTCATGTATAAATTAATAATTTAACACATTTGATGGGCCACTAAAAGCGACGTTGCTAGATTAATAAAACAGTTGGCACTATTGAAAGTATAAATAAATGTTGATACTTCTCGAATTGAGTGAGATAAAAAGTTAGTAAGTGACCAAAATTAATTATAGGTTATTTGGTAACTTGTGTGTGACCAAAATTAGTTGCAATTTCCATCAAGGGCCACGTGGCAATTTCAGTATCTTGAATTATCCGAATAATATGACGTATGGATGATACAAAGACTTATGAGCAAATTTATATGCACAAGGCATTACATATTATTTTACCCAGTAATCGATATTCTTTTTTGTCAAAAAAAATTGTATCCATGGCTCAAAAAGATATGCACGAAGTACATAAACTTTCTTGACAAAGCAAATTGGAGCAAAGCAGAGGCTAGATTACTACAAAATAAAGCCAAATTCAGAAAACGATGAGGATCGATAAAGCACTAACAAGATTAAGCACATACTCGTTCCAAAAAAATATATTTGTCAAATAAAATAATTGGCGGCCAATCACTGAATCTCATATCATCGTTAGTAATGAGCACACGCCAAAAATTCCTTCTTCAATAACTATGGAATTGCCAGTTAGCGGTGCGCACTAAGGTTCAGCTTCCTCTACACCATCGCCGTACAGAGACAACCAAAATAGGTTCAATACATAAAGATCTAACCTTTGGAAGAGCAAATCTTCATAATTTAGCAAGACGCCAGGGCTCCTGCGATCATCATCGGAACCAAAGGTAGAGGACTTATACACAGATAGAGCATAGGGGTATTGAATCCCTGAAAACATTATCAAACTCCCAAAATCTAAATCAGGAGAGAAGAACTCTTAAGTCTAGAATTAAATTCAAAGAGTTCAAATTCTCAAATTTAGAACTAGATCGGGAGAGCACAGCTCCCAAATCTATATCGGGAGGGAAAAAAGAGGAAAAATACAAAAAAGACTCAAAGAAAATCAAAACAAATGGAGGGGAGGGTGAGACTACCTCAAGTAATTGATATTTACTTGATTATATATTGTGTTAATATGATTGTTTAACTTCAATTAATTTCATTAGTGTCTATAGATGCCCCCAACTTCAGTCATGTAACTTGCAAAATATATCTGTGCGCATCGAGTAGCATGTCTCGAAGTCCCTCTTCGAAATCTTGCCTTTTCGCCTTGAATTAGATGAAAGAGATGCAACTATGTGGTAATTGCATCATCTTGTTAACAGCCAACTAGGTCACATCATATCTTGATATGATATGGTTTTGTTTTTTCTATTAGATTAAGTTGAGATTGGAACTTCTAACATTCTATCAGAAGTGGGCTTCGTCAAGTTTCACGTTCCTACTGGAATCACAATGACATCATGGTACATGTTTGTTTTAAAAGAGGGGAAAGGGGGGAAGAACAAAACAAAAAATAAAGAAAACCAGCTGACGGGATCAATTCATCTTCGGAATCCTTTGCAGATGCAGGGGTAGCGCCTCCCCCAAATCGGACTGGAGGCCGAGAGTGAAATATGCTATTAAGGGAGAAATTTCCGGAAACTTAAATATATGGTTCGGAAATAGAAACAAAGCGATGGACTCATCGCCAATCATATTTTTAAAGGCCTAGGATGTTTGCGGACCTAGGTGAGCATTTGAAGGAACTAATCATATTGTGAGATCTAGAAAGAATATTCGTCTAGGGTTTGGTTACGTATGAGGAAGAGTTAGCACCCCAAAGAAACCTTCTCGGTATCACATTTTCCCATCGAGTTATTGAAGCAATTATCAATATAATTTATTAATATTAAGAACATAATTTTGATTTATAGCAAGTGTAGTCAAGTAAAATATGTAACATCTCTTTACGCTTTGGCATTATTTCTGATAGAATAATTAACTATTCTAATTGGTACTTTTGGAATCTAATTGGAATAGATTTTACGTGTATGTGGTTGCGCTTTATTCTCTTTCAAGTCTTTCTATGTCTTTCCTCATTGCTTTCTCTTTTCAAAACTTTCCCCACTCGTTTTCACATTAATCTCCATCCTCTTTTCAAGCCTTCACGTCAAGATCATCCGAAAGTCTTTTGTTCCACATGGCCAAGTCATCTCAAAAGTAGCTCGTTTCATCTCATCTTCGACCAGAGCGACACATGTAGTTCCCCAGGCAAACTTGTTTCGTGGCTGTGTCTTCTCTCACCATTCCTGCATCCAACGAAATCCTCATCTCTCACTACACTAACTTTGCGGCGCATATGTTGGTACTTGACCAATAAATTACTCAACGTGAAGTATTGTTGGGCATATACTATGATGTCCCTACAAAAGTATAGTGGAGAGAGGCAACCACTGCCTTGCCGCGTCTTATTCCTTGAACAGTAAGTAATTACACTTACATAATAACACATCCCACGTCGACCGCTGTTAAATAGCCGGACAATTTTTCAAACTGTAACTTAGCAATTAAAAGTGATGAAGGGGGTTCTGAAATAAAAATAAAAAGAGAGAGTGATTAACTACTCGACGTTCTGCCCCATAGGCATCATAGTACGTATTACTTTCCCATTGTAATTTCTCTTTAGATTTCATTTACTTTGTGAAAAATAAATAATTTATAAAATATTTTCCCAAAATTGATAACTTGTATTGTTTGAAATATTATCGATGAAAAAAATTTCATTACCAGTAATAACTTATGTTTGAACATTTTCCTGAATAATTAAAATATTTTTCATTGACGTATTATTTTAAGTGATATTATTGATCATTTTTTAAAAATTATTTTTCAAATCGTTCCTTTTTCGTGAAACAAATGCACATTTCAAGTAGCATAAAATCACATAATAATACACAAGTGGACTATAGTTTATCCCCTATTATATTCTTTTGGGACGTGTTTTCCTAAATTCCCTCAAACCATATCTCTAAATGGTGGTTACAAGCATAGCCATCACCCACATTCTATTTTGACTAAGTTTGTATGCGAGTTATTATTGACCCACCAATCAGAAGTATGGTTAGTGTCTCTCCCATCAAGGATCGGGGAAAAACTTGTCAATCTCTTTAGATATATGGTCGGTTCTCGTGCCCGATAATTGTTGTTTAACCAGTGGAGGGGAGAAAGGTGATGTTCCTTCAGTAAGTCATTAAAACTCCACATAACATAACCGAACAGACCAGAAAAACTGATTAATTTTAAGAAGGATGGCGTGTATGGCTGTCTAATCTTAAGCACGACTGCCGGCCGACAAGTCTTATATAAGAGGCAGAACGAGAAAGCATTCTCGGCAATACCTTGGGAAAGCAAATACGTTTTACTTCCTTTTGGCATCGCATCGATGGAAGGCTCATTTTTTTGCGTGTTTAAGAGTGGTCTGCTCTTTCTCTCTCTCCATGTCCTCATGATCTGCTTCATGCATCAAGTTTATACTTATGGAGTAGAAGGGAAGATTACAAGCCGCGCTGTACTAGTTGGTTCTCTATTGCCCTCTACTTCTTGCTCACCTTCCACTACAAAAGGTAGGTCTCTCTCTCTCTCTCTCTCTCTCTCAAATCATGCCTTGCACATGTGAGTTACCATGGAATCCTCCTCATTTTTCACACAGATACTTTTGTTTGGTTTTGATACAACTTGGCTAAGTTACCTTTGCTTTAGACTCTATTAATGGGGAAATTAAGAGGTGGGAGGGTGATTAGAAGAAGACATATAGGAAGGTGATCCGTCTCTTTTGCATTAGCTCTAGTGGGGGGACTGGGTCATGCAGTGATGGTGATCATATGGATTTGTCCCATTCAAGAAGCTAAGTCGTTTGAAAGGAGAGAGTGGGAACACATGTTTAAGAGGTTGACCAGACCAAACCGAAGCCTTCGTTGAATGGAAAGATAGAACAATCCATTTTGTTCTTTTGACCAATGGATTATCAACTTACTATCTCACCTAATCTCTTACTCTTACACGACATGCTTTCAGCTAGCGACCGGAAGTCGACCTTGGAGGTAATTCACAAGCATGGCCCATGCTCTCAACTTGTTCAAGACCAAAATCCTATGAATCACACCAAAATCCTGCTCCAAGATGAATCAAGGGTCAAGTGGATTCAGTCCAAATCGTTCAACAGCAGCGACAGCCTGAAAGCTTCGGCGGTGGCCCATCTTCCAGTGAAGTCCGGCATCACCATTGGCACTGGCAACTACATAGTGAAGGTCGGCCTCGGCACGCCAAAAAAGGACCTCACTCTCATTTTCGACACCGGCAGCCCTCTCACGTGGACCCAGTGCAAGCCATGCGTGGGATCTTGCTACAACCAGTCTGACCCAATCTTTAACCCATCGCAATCGTCGTCCTATGCCAATGTCTCATGTGCCTCAAGAGCATGTTGTCGACTTACTTCCGGCCAGGGTAATATCAACCCCATTTGAGATACTTAATTCTTATGATGTCCTACTAGAATATTTTTCAAGCATAGATAAGGAATCTCTGATTCTAAAAGTTAAAAACCATCACAAGAAAGAATAACCAGAAGTAATTAAAGCAATGTATTATGCTCTTGGATCTTTAGGCGGTTCACGATGCAACGGATCCACTTGTCAATATTCCATCCGATATCAGGACAATTCATCTTCGACAGGCTTCTTCGCAACTGAGAAGTTGACAATATCGCCGAAGGAGGTGATCGACAATTTCAAATTTGGCTGCGGTGAGAACAACCAAGGCCTCTTTGGTAGAGCTGCAGGGTTGATCGGACTCTCAGACAGCAGTATCTCCATCGTGGAACAAACCGCGGCCAAATATCGTAAGTATTTCTCCTACTGCTTGCCCTCTTCCACTAGCTTCATTGGACACTTGACTTTCGGCAAGGACAGCAGAGCACTGAGCTCAGTCAGCTTCACACCGTTATCAACGACGGTCCCACTGAGGTCGCACTATGGAATAAGTATCGTCGGAATCAGTGTAGAAGGAAAACCTCTATCAGTACCACCGACGGTCTTTTCAAATGGAGGCGCAATTATCGACTCGGGAACTGTCATTACCCGATTACCTCCAACAGCCTATAGCGCCTTGAGAACCACAGTCAGGAAAGCGATGGCGAATTACACGACAGCGCCGGCAGTTTCCCTTTTCGATACTTGCTATGACTTTAGCAAGGAGAGCACAGTCGTGATCCCATCGATAACATTCTCTTTCGTCGAGGGAGTCAACATCGACTTGGACCCTAGCGGGATATTTTACGTTGAGGATGCCTCGCATGTTTGCCTAGCTTTTGCAGCAAATGGTGCTGATAGTGATCTAGTCATTTATGGTAATACGCAACAGAGAACGTTTGAAGTGGTGTATGATGTTGCTGGAAGAAAGCTAGGCTTTAGTCCAAATGGTTGTTCCTAAGATGGATGGATTAAAACGAAAGTTACTTGTAGACATGCTCGATGACGATTAGGAATATGCAAATTGAATATTCATCATTAACTTTCACCATTCTTGAATAAACGTTTTGAGTTGTAACTATTACATATCGAAAATAGAGGAAGTGCACTTCTCCAGTGTCGTTTAACATCGATCTTTGTGAGTTACAAATTATGTACGTCATCAATATGCAAATTTAGCTAAATGATCATGCAAGTGATATCCATTTAAGAATTTTTTACAAACAGCGATGGAGGAAAATTTGACGAACTTGAGAAGGGATACGCCTCTGAAATTAGAGGGTCGCCCTATAATGACCAGATTGTCCCTACCTTCTCGTGAAATATACAACAATAAACATATTCAAATCCAAACCTCTCTCTCCCCCCAACCCAACCATTACCATTACATTACATCGGATTATGACTAGGCCTCCCTACGCCGGCGCTCTCTATTAACAAAGACAGGTGCTCACGGTGGTTGTGACTTTGCAAACACTGCAAAGCAATTTTATCTGTAAATCAATCAAACTAAGATTGGTAATATTGAATAAAAGTTAGTATCGAACATGTTGGTAAGCCACAAAAAGAATGTATGGGTAGATTATTAAAGTAGTTGGTTATTTTTGAAGTAAAATTAAATGATTGCACAACTCTAGATCAAGCAAAATAATAGTTGCTAAGTAACTAAAATTGGTTGATAACTTAATGTTGAAAATGTTGATAAATTAATGAGACTATAGTTTGTAATTTCAAGTAAAAAGTTAGTAACTTTGACATGGTGAGCAAGCTAGAAAAATGCATAATGATAAATTATTAAAGTAGTTGGTAATTTTGGAAGTATATACTGATGTAGAACAACATGCAAATGCCTTTATAGAAATATTGGAACGTCATAGGAGCGGGCGGTCCCACAAATCAAAGAGGATTGCGTAATCTTCGAGATTACAAATGGGTTACAATATTTGATTCACGCATTTCCCTTAATTTGTTATTAGATTTCAGATTTTCTAGTTGTGTTTTGATAACTTTCCCTTTTATCAATATCTTTTCCTTTATTTTGTTATTAGATTTCAGTTATTTAGTTATTTTCTAAATGGCGACCTCTTTATAAAAAGGCGCCTAAGATATTGTAATATGCACTTCTTTATTCAAAATAAACACCATCTTTTGGAATTATTTCCAAGCATAGCTTTCTCTGTGTCATTTGGTATCAGAGTAGGTTTCTCCTGTGACGATGGCTAATAACGTTAATGACAATCTCCCCATAGTAAAAGGCCGCAAAAACGAGCCTATTACACGGGATGAGTTCAACCAATTTGTGGAGGAAACCGAGCGAAGGTTTCAAGAATTACTTGTCACCATCTGGCGTTTGTCTACCAACCCCATACTTGGTAATCTTTTGGCTGAACATGTTCAGGTAGCTCAAGACCCGGAAGCAGCTATGGAACGTGGGGCAAATCCCCGACAGAGGCGACAAGCCTATGTCGAGGACTCTGAAGGACAAGAAGAGTTCCTAGATTAGCCTGTTCGTGGAGGCCACTAGAATAGGGGATATTGACGAGACCTCGAGCAATATCAACTTAAGGTTGACCTTCCGACCTTTAATAGCAATTTGAATATTGAAGACTTTTTGGATTGGCTTCGGGAAGTTGAGAAATTCTTCGATGCCATGGAGATTGAAGAGGATCGCCAAGTAAAATTGGCGGCATACAAATTGAAGGGTGGCGCCTCAGCATGGTGGGAGCAAACACAACTGACCCGATGTCGACAAGGAAAAGCTCCCATACGAACATGGAATCGGATGAAGGAAGTGTTGAAGGTTCGGTTCCTCCCAACTGATTATGAACAATTATTATTTCAACAATTTCAAAATTGTAAGCAGTTAAGCCGATCAGTCCAAGCATACATAGAAGAGTTTCTCCGACTTTCCGCCCGTAACAACCTAGCTGAGTCGAAGGCACAACAGACCACCAGGTACATTAATGGTTTGCGACTTAATATTCAAGACCGTGTTTCACTACATCGTTTGTTCTCCGTTGATGATGCTCAAGAGATGACCCGAAAGGTTGAGATGCAATTAGAGAGAACTAGCCCCATTAATTGGGCTAACAATTATTCCACTCGAGGATCATCTAGAAAGGGGAGACAACTAGATGTTTCAAAATCCTTTAACCAGTAAACCAACATCATGAACCGAACTCCAGGAAGTAATACTGGGGTGCGCAAGGAACCAGTCATTGTAAACAACCGTAACGCCAATCAGAATGCCCAGAACCCATACGCTAAGTCACCACCAATCAAATGCTACAAGTATAACGAATTGGGACATCGTTCGAGTGATTGTCCACGGCGAAAGATGGCCAATGTTGTCGAGCACGACGATGACATATACGAAGATGACTGGATTGATGAGCAAGAAGTAGAGGATGAGGAGGGTGAGCATGTCAACTGCATTGTTAGGAGACTATTGCTCGCTCCGCGAAGAGAAGACACACAACGGAATAGTCTTTTTCGTGCCCGTTGTACCGTTAATGGCAAAGTTTGTGATATCATCATCGACAGCGGAAGTTGTGAGAACATAGTGTTCAAGGCTTTGGTGGACCATCTACAACTAAAGACAGAGTTACATCCCTCCCCTTATACAATCAGGTGGATTCGTAAAGGGGTCGAACTCAAGGTGACACAGGTATGTCATTTACCTATTTCAATTGGAAAGTCCTATAAGGACACCATAATTTGTGATGTAATGGAGATGGATGCATGCCATGTCCTACTGGGACGACCATGGCAATACGACGTTGATATCACTCACAAGGCTCGAGAGAACACCTATTCTTTTGTGTGGAAAAAGACGAAGATTATTTTGAAGCCAATGAGTAACACTCCCCAGGCCCCAAAGAGGCAAAGTGCAAGGATTATGCTAAACGTCCGTAAACATGAGGGCATGTATATGATTGTGGAGAAAGGCAATCAAGAAGCCATTATTTCCATTCCGACGGCTCTTTAGCCCTTATTGAGGGTATTCATCGATGTTATTCCGGAGGATCTCCTTATTGGATTACCACCCTTGAGGGATATCCAACATGAGATTGATTTTCTTCTAGGAGCAAGCCTCCCTAATTTGCCGCACTACTGGATGAATCCGAAGGAGAACCAAATTTTGCAAGACCAAGTAGGAGAACTTCTTCGAAAAGGCTTCTTGCATGAAAGCATGAGCCCTTGTGTAGTACCCGCACTCCTCACTCCAAAGAAAGACGGAAGCATGCGTATGTGTGTTGATAGCTGGGCAATTAATCGAATTACTATCAAGTACCGATTCTCAATCCCTCGCCTGGATGACATGCTTGACCGGCTTGTGGGATCAAAGGTCTTTACAAAGATTGATCTACATTGCAAATATCACCAAGTACGCATCCGCCTTGGTGATGAATGGAAAACAGCCTTTAAAACAAGTGAAGGTTTGTACGAATGGCTTGTCATGCTGTTTGGCCTCACGAACGCGCCTAGCACCTTCATGTGTTTGATGACTCAGGTTCTTAAACCTTTTATTGGCAAGTTTATGGTGGTCTACTTCGATGACATTCTCATATATAGTCCAGATGACCAACAGCATATGGAGTATCTAAGGGACGTCTTATCGGCCTTGCAAACGAACCAATTGTACGTTAATTTGAAGAAGTGTAGCTTCATGACTGATCGACTCCGCTTCCTGGGGTATATTGTTGGAGCAAAAGGCCTTCAAGTTGATGTAGAAAAGGTAGCTGCCATCCGCGACTAGCCGACTCCCCAGACTGTTGGGTAGGCGCGTAGCTTCCATGGGCTTGTGACATTCTACTGACGCTTTATTCGAAATTTCAGTTCTATTATGGCTCCGGTCACCGAGTGCTTGAAGAAAGGAAAATTTCATTGGGGTGATGAAGCAGAAGCCAACTTTGCTCTCATCAAGGAAAAACTTTCCATGGCACCAATATTAATGCTCCCAAATTTTGAAAAGGTATTCGAATTAGACTGTGATGCTTCTAGTGTAGGAATCGGTGCTATTATCTCCCAGGAAGGTAAGCCTATTGCTTATTTTAGCGAGAAACTTAATGATGTTCGTAAGCGATGGTCTACCTATGAGCAAGAGTACTTTGCTGTAGTACGAGCTATCAAGCATTGGCAGCCCTATCTTTATCAACATGAGTTTGTCCTTAACACTGACCATCAGGCACTGAAGTATATTAAGAGCCAAAGACATCTAAATCAAATGCATGGACGTTGGGTCTCCTTTTTGGAGCAATTCAATTTCGTGCTTTGACACAAGGCGGGCCACTTGAACAAAGTCACCAATGCATTTAGCCGTCGTGCTGCAACACTCGTCACCATGCGCACTGATGTTGTGGGCTTTGACCACCTCTGTGCTCTTTATGCTAATGATGAAGATTTTTAGGAAATTTGGGAGAAATGTTCTACGACAGGTTCTCACGGCGACATGATTGTTCATGACAAATTTTTATTCTTTGGCAATAGGTTGTGCATTCCTCGAAGCTCTTTGCGGGAACAACTTATTCGAGAGCTACATGGTGGCTCCCTTGGAGGACATTGTGGGTGAGATAAAAATGTCGCTTTAGTTGAGGAGCGGTATTATTGGCCTCAATTGAAACGGGACGTTGGACGATTTGTGAAAAAGTGCTACATTTGTCAGACTGCGAAAGGCCATTCTCAGAACACTGGACTTTACACCCCTCTACCTATTCCTTCTGGACCTTGGATAGATTTTTCAATGGATTTCGTGTTGGGGCTTCCCCGAACCCAACAAGGTATGGATTCTATTTTTGTGGTAGTGGACAGGTTTACAGAGATGGCACACTTTATCCCTTGCAAGAAGACTTCTGATTCTTCCCATGTAGCGAGTTTATTTTTTTGAGAAGTTGTTCGTTTGCATGGTGTTCCAAAAACTATCACCTCCGATCGTGACACCAAATTTCTGAGTCATTTTTGGAGGACCCTATGGCGTTTATTTGGGACGGATTTGCAGTATAGCAGCTCCTTTCATCCTCAGACTGATGGTCAAACTGAAGTTGTCAATCGTATTATGGTGGATATTATTCGGTGTCTTTGTAGTGACACGCCAAAGCAATGGGACCGGTATCTTGCTCTTGCTAAGTTCGCTTTTAACAACACTGTCAACCGTTCCACGGTCAAGTCTCCATTTGAGGTCATCTATGGGCGAATGCCACAACATACACTAGATCTCGTACCTTTGCCTAAAGTCCCAAGATATAATGTTGCAGCTAAAAACTTAGCAACAAAATTATAAGAGATACAAGAGGGTGTGAAGCAATAGCTAGAAGATCCACTACTGTTTACAAAGCTGCTGCAAATAAACATTGTCGCCTCAAGGTATTTGTTGAGGGTGACAAAGTGATGGTCTACCTCCGCAAGGAACGCTTTCCTGTTGGTACATATAACAAGCTAAAGCACAAGAAAGTAGGTCCCTGTCAAATCGTGAAGAAAATTAATGACAATGCCTATGTTGTTGATCTTCCTGGTGACCTCAACATCTACCCAACATTCAATGTAGCGGACCTATTTGAGTATCATCCTCCAGATACTCCTCTTTATCCTAATCATAACTCAGGGTCAAGTTCTTCTAAAGTGGAGGAGACTGATGTAGAACAACATGCAAATGCCTTTATGGAAACATTGGAGTGTCATAAGAGCGAGCAGTCTCACAAATCAAAGAGAATTGCGTGATCTTCAAGATTACAAATAGGTTACAATATTTGATTCACGTGTTTCCCTTAATTTGTTATTAGATTTCAGATTTTCTAGTTGTGCTTTGATAACTTTCCCTTTTATCAATATATTTTCCTTTATTTTGTTATTAGATTTCAGTTATTTAGTTATTTTCTAGATGGCGACCTCCTTATAAAAAGGCGCCAAAGATATTGTAATCTGCACTTCTTTATTCAAAATAAACACCATCTTTTGGAATTCTTTCCAAGCATAGCTTTCTCTGTGTCAATATACATGTTAAAACTTTTCAAAATCATACAAGATAAGAATTGATAAAAGACGGTTGGTAACTTAATGTTGACAAATTTTGGTTATTTTGAAACCTAACAAGTAAAAAGTTAACAAGTTACTAACATGAGTTGGGAACATAAAGTCACAACTGTTGACAACTGTTGTAAAATAAATTAAACTAAAATTGGTGATTTCGTGTATAAATTAATAATTTCACACAGTTAATGAGCCACTAAAAGAGATGTTGGTAGATTAATAAAACAATCGGTACTTTCGAAAGTATAAATAAATGTTGATACTTTTCGAATTGAGTGAGATAAAAAGTTGGTAAGTGACCAGAATTAATTATAGTTTATTTGGTAACTTGTGTGTGACCAAAATTAGTAACAATTTCCATCAACATTGGGCCACGTGGCAATTTCCGTACCTTGAATTATCCAAATAATATGACATATGGATAATAGATAAGAGATATGAGCAAATATATATGCACAAGGCATTACATATTATTTTACCAAGTAATTGATTTATTTTTTTGTCGAAAAAAATTATATTGACTCAACAGGATACACAGGAAGTACATGGACTTTCATGGTAAAGCAAATCGAAGCAAAGCAAATGTCAGAATACTACAAAATAAAGTCAAATCCAAAAATAATGAGAATCAACAAAGCACTAGCGGGATTAAGCACACTTGTTCCAAAAGAACATATTTGTCTAGCAAAATAATTGGTGGCCAATCACTAAATCTCGTATCATCATCAATAATGAGCACATGTTAAAAATTCATTCTCCAATAATTATGACGTTGCCAGTTGGCGTTGCGTGCTTAGGTTTAGTTTCCTCTACACCATTGTCGTATAGAGACAATCAAAATAGATTGAACAAATACAAATCTAGCCCTTGGAAGAGCAAATTTTCATTATTTAGTGAAACGCCAAAGCTCCTAGGTTCATCATTGAAATCAGAGATAGAGGACCTATACATAAATATAGCATAGGGGCATCAAATTCCCGAAAACATTATCAAACTCCCAAATATAAATCAGAAGAAAATAACTCTTAGGTCTAGAACTAGATTTTGAGAGTTAAAACTCTCAAATTTAGAACTAGATCAGGAGAGCACAGCTCCCAATTTTAGATTGGGAGAGAAAAAGGGGGAAAAGTACCCAAAAAAAAAACTCAAAGAAAATCAAAACAAATGGAGGGAAGGGTGAGACTAGCTCAAACCCTAGTAATTGGGGGGAAGTACACTATCGGTGCCATAAGTTGTGTACAGCACTCACTTTGGTGCCAAAAGTTTCTGTCGGATCACTTAAGTGTCAAATCGGAGAAAAAATGATCACTTTGGTGCCACCAGCGAGAGGTTCCGACCAGATTAATTACATGGCTTTTATATTTTAAAAGAAAAGTTCCGGTTGCTTTAAAACGATGTCGTTTTCGGTCCTCCTTAAGAAAACGATGTCATTTTGCTGTCCTACATGGATGGCCTCACAAAAAACGACGCCGTTTAACTCATTTGGGAATTTTATTTTATTTTATTTGGGGATTGAAATTAGGGTTTTTCCAACCTAGCTCGCTTGGCCATCGTCGCTCGGCCTCTGCCATCACTCACTGGGCCGTCGTCGCTCGCTCGGCCGCCGTTGCTCGACGCTGTTCGAACGCCCTCAACGGCACAAGAGGGAGCACTAGCCCCGGTCGCCGGAGCCTAGGTACTGGAAGACGCAGGCCAGGCACTCGTCGGGGAGATCGGAGATGGAGAGGGAGACATCAATGGCAGTGCATTCGCCGGCGGCCTCCTCGAGCACCGGCCAGATCACGGCCTTCGACTTGGCCGCCGAGTGGCCGCCGTTGGGGTTGGGGTCGGGGTCGAGGTTGGAGCCGCAGCCGCCGAGTGGCCATCGTCGGGGTCGGGGTCGGGGTTGGGGTTGTGGTCGGAGCTGCGGCCGCCGAGTGGCCATCGTCAGGGTCAGGGTTAGGGTCGGGGTTAGAGCCACGGCCGTCGAGCGCGAGGGCCATCAAGGACGGCGACTAGCCAGAGATTTAGGGTTTTGAATTGGGGGAGACACCAAACGACGTTGTTTTGATGTTAGGATGCTAACTATACTCTCCGATGAGCCACATCAGCTTCAAAAATTAATAAAAAAAGTGCAACGTCGGATTTCCGGCCAACCAAATCGGAATTGGCACTAAAATGATCGTTTTTCAAACTTTTTGGCACTTATGTGATCCGATAGAAACTTTTGACACCAAAGTGAGCGTCGTACACAACTTATGGCACTGATAGTGTACTTATGTCCTAGTAATTGATATTTACTTGATTAAATATTGTGGTAATATGACACTTTAAATTCAATTAATTTCATTAGTGTCTACAGATGCCCCCAACTTTAGTCATGTGTCTTGCAAAATATATCTATGCACATTGAGGAGCATGTCTTGAAGTCCCTCTTCAAAATCTCGCCTTTTCACCTTGAATTGATGAAAGAGACGCAATTATGAGGTAATCGCATCATCTTGTTAACATCCAACTAGGTCACATCATATCATGATATGATCTTGTTTTTCCCATTAGATTAAGCTAGGATTGGAACTTCTAACATTGTATCGGAAGCGGGTTTCGTGAAGTTTCACGTTCCTATTGGAATCACAATGACATCATGGTACATGTTTGTTTCAAAAGAGGGGAAAGGGGGAAGAAGCAAACAAAAAATAAAGAAAACCAGCCGACGGGTTCAATTCATCCTTGGAATCCTCCGCGCATGTAGGGGTAGCGCCTCCCTCAAATCGGACCGGAGGCCGAAAGTGAAATGTGCTATTAAGGGAGAAATTTCCAAAAACTTATATGGTTTGGAAATAGAAACAAAGCGATGGACTCATCGCCAATCATTTTTTTAAAGGCCTGGGATGTTTGCGGACCTAGGTGAGCATTTGAAGGAACTGGTCATATTGTGAGAACTAGAAAGAATATTCGTCTAGGGTTTGGTTACCTATGAGGAAGGGTTAGCACCCCCAAGAAACCTTCTCTGTACCACATTTTCCCATCGAGTTATCAAAGCAATTATCAATATAATTTCTTAATATTGAGAACGTAATTTTGATTTATAGCAACTGTAGTCAAGTAAAATATGTTACATTCGCTTTGCAATGACTTCTAATAGAATATTTAAATATTAAATTACGCCTTTATCATGTAACTTAAACTTTTAGAACTAACAAAATTTTACATGATAACAGAGTAAGAGATCCTAAGTTCAATTTTTTTCAAGTCACTATTTACCTCCCAATGAAAGGTTTCCTAATGAAAATATGTGTGGTGGTATGCATGAGTCCTAATTTTGTGCATTTTGACTAACCTAATTTATTTGATTATACATTAATAAGTTTGCAAATGACACGGCCATGTTATTAATTGACCTATTTAGATAGGAGTCACTTTCGTCCTTTCGACCATACATATGATGATGTGTTTCTTAAAGCTGAAAACAGTTTTTAAGAAAATAATTATATTTGTTAAAATATTTTCAGAAAAAGATAACATGTAGAGGGCATCAGTTCACGACAGGGACCGGCCTGATTCTATCCAAAACCTCTAACCTTTTGGAAACCATCCATTCACTTCACTATCAGAACTAGGTAGAGCTTTTGCTCGGTTAGCGGCAAACGATTAATTTATCTGCTAATTTGTCACCTTTCTCAAAAAAAGCTCTAATATGCACATGACCTCCAAAACAAGCGATGTTAGCTTCTCACTATTAGGTAAGATTATCCAAATTTTCATGATTAGTTATTATACCATTCATAATACACTAATACTATTAGTTATAATTATGCTAATTAAAAATTGAATAGTTATATAATTATTATTCTACTCATATTGTTAATCATTCGATGAATAATATTTATTTAGTACATCACATATTGTATGGCTAAATTTAAACCATAAGCATAGATTAGTTATAATCAATTAACAGTTATTTTATTGTTAAATTGTAAAGTCTTGATAGTATAGATGGGATATTACACTAATGATTGGCTGTCGAAATGATAGTACAATATCAATTTAAATTTCATCGCACTTTATGTGCTTAATATTTTGTTATAATCACAAATAAATTATCAAGGTATAGAAAAATATTTGATGTGATATATTATATTTCTAATAATATATGGGGTAGTAAACTAATCAATCATGATTGACTATTTAAAAAAAAATGAAAATGCTTATATTCTCTCTAATTTTGATTTATAGATATTTTGGGAATTCTAACACAATGTGCCACGACATGTGTCATTCATGAAACCAAACAGCGTAATAATATTATATTACTTGAATCAAACGGTATCATAATTTTATAATAAATGATTCTGAGAGAGAAAGAGAGTCTAAAGTCATTGATTTGTTATACCCCTAATGACTCCAAATGAATGATTCCAAAGTCATCGATGTGCTATGCACCTAATGGCTCCAAAGAAGCGACAAAGTCGACCAAGACATTCTTACTGATAAGCACAATTACTTGCCGTCACTACACGGTTTTAGACCATGCACTAGATTGTCATTCACCGAGAAGTTGACATAGAATTTCCCTATCAAGCAAAAAAATCATTGGGGTAAGAACGGCGTAAATGTTATAACTTTCATGCGATGTTCACTTGAGTGCCATAACTTTTCTTTATTCACATACAAATTTTTTTTTAAAAAAAAAAAAAGATCAAATGAGTGTCATCAACGATTTGTTTTACTTGAAAATTTGATGTGGGTGCTGATGGTTTTATGTGGTTTACCGACATTAATGTTGACAAATTTTTAATTTTTAAATTATTTTCTTTTTTTCTTTTTCTTTTCCTTTTTTTGCCTTTTTTCAAGGTCAGTAGGGGTGACCCTTGCTGGCCCTAAAAAAAAGGAAAAATTAAAAATTAAAAGAAAAATGAAAAAAAATCAAAATTTTTTTTTAAAAGCATTAAAAAATTCAACATATGATTTGTTGGGAATGGCATTCAAATAATTGATATTACTCTAATGTGGCACTTAAGTGAACGAAAAAAAGTTACACCAATCAAGTGAACATCATATGAAAATTATTGCACTTGCGTTGTTCTTTTTCCAAAATTATTTATTTAATAGAAAATAAATTATTTTGAGAATATTTTCCTAAAAATGAGCGATTATATCATTAACAAATATGAATGAACAATAAATACTTTTACTACTTGCGAAATTATTTAGACATAAATAGTTATTCATTATGAAAATATTTTTCATTAACTAATTATTTGGAGCGATATAAATAATTATTTTTAAGAAGATATTTTTAAAATCATTTATTATTCTATATGCTTGCATCAATATGGGATTCTACGTCGCACGCCACAAAGACTTTTTCTTGATGTGACCTTCAGACCACTCCCACTCGATGCCACTCTTTCATTTCTAATTATTTCCTGTTTTAATTTATTTCCAAGGTTTTCTTATTTAATTCTTGCTTGCCGGTTTCAACCTCACTCTTAGTTTGGGAATGGGCTCGATTGATTGAGAGAGCCCCACCTGGCCACGGGTACCTAACATCACCGAAATGTAAACTACGCCGAAATGTAAACTACGATCGAATAGTCAACATGTATAATTCTCTATTCCCACTAATCGAATTTGTCGAGCACATTCAAGAGTTCAATATCTTTAATCTTTATGTTAATTCAATCCCTCTTTAAGCAAATATGGATTTCCGCATCTTTAAACATTCAAAACTCGTCTTAGCTGTAAATTGAAACCGATGCGGGACAGATGCGCATAACAAAAGAAAGTCGAGATGGGTTTAGAATTGTAGAAAGGGTTGAAAAATAGGATAGCAAGAAAGGGCGAACTAGTTTGGGATGGAAGGGGTAGCAAAACGCGATTGAGAATCTTTGAAAGGGGAGAAAAATGGGATAGCAAGAAAGGGAGGAAATCATATAAAAGACACGGGACACGGGAAAAGGAACCAAACGCCAAACTTTGACAATAACATAATCATCTCAATAGTAAAATTCATAATCAAAAGCTAACTAAAGAATACATTGACAGTGATATATGCGGTGTAACCGGTAAACCGTGCTTCTTAATGAAACATCATCAAGCAAACCTTAATGAGATAATAATTGATTGGCTCGCGATTTTTCCACTCCTGTTGTATATACCCCTACCATATTAAATTGAGAACATTATCTTTCGCATGTCTTACTTGTTTTAAACTTTAAAAAAAAAAGTGCAGTTACAATTCTACCCCAACAACAAAGAATACGATCTAATATAAGGTTCACTCTTAATTTAAGCTTCTTCTTTTTTTTCTTTTTCTTTTATGTCATTTAGGGATAGTGTCCCTCTTTTCCCAATTAATAATTTATTTGACAGATAACCAGTTGGAAATCTCAAAAGTTACCATAACAAAGCAAGTTTGTAGAACTCCAAAACAAACAAAAGACCGAAAATCAAGATACATCATCAGAGCTTGATTGGCAAGGATAATCACATGCTTGTCCTTCAAAAAACAGATCTATGACCATATCCAAGCCAAAGGAAGAGCGGGCAATCACCATATCACACATCATCATCGATGATTAGCACATGCTAGGATCTCTATATGTAGTTACTATTTTGTCTTTCAACGATCCGCTTAGGTTTGGCATCCCTAACATCATCACTATATGGAGACAACAGAAACATATTGGATAAGCTTAAATTTGACACCTGTGAAAGTAAGCCATTTAGCTAGTGCAAGGTGCCAAAACTTTTAACAAAACCACATTGAATGAGTACAAATTTGACACCGATATTACTGTGAACACCATTGAAACTAGAGGCAAATAGTTTATTCATTAAAACTCCTAAATTTAGAATTAGATAAAGAAGAAAAGCACTCAGATTGAAAACAAGATCGAGAGAGTAAAGAAAGAAACAAGACAAAATAAAATAAAAAGTAACTAGGGAGGGGAGGGAGAGATCTAGGGCAAGTCTCTCCCCTCCAGAAGTTAAAGAGACGAAGAAAGGTTAGAGAGACAGAGGAGGAGGGGGAGGCAAGCCGAAGTTCTAGAAGTATACTTGATCATAATGAGGATATACTATTGTCCGGCTAAGTCAATGCTTACTTTACGAATATTTTTAATTGCTTTGTATGGTTCTTGGTTTATTCTCTTTAAATTCTTCCATGTCCCTTTTAATACGAGTCTCCATCCCTTGCTCCTCACAGTAGCATTTGGAGGTCTTCGTTCAACATAACTAAATCATCTCAAAACAAGTTTATATGATCTTATCATTCATTCAATCCACACCTAACCTATGAGGGTGAGCTTATTTTCTAACAATGCGCTCTCATATTGTTACACTTGTTTTGCGCATGTCTTAGCAAATAGATAAGAAGTAATGCGGAAGAGAGGAATTTAGAGTTTCTGTATGTTTCGATCGATCTTGAAGAATAATGCACGATCTTATTCATAGGCTTTATTAAATGATTATCTAACATAATATATCCATCAAGAAAATATATGCACAATCTTAAGAAATGTAGAGAATTGAGAGAAATATCTTAATTATCTCCAACGTCAATAGTTAATTAATTGTGTAACGTTCAACTTCTACCCCCACAAGCATCATAGGACGTATTACTGTCCCATCAAATTTCCTCTTAAGTTCAAGTAGCCAAAAAAACATTATCATACACGAGTGGAGTCCATAGTTCTATTCCTTTTATTTTCTTTCGAGCCACGTCTCCAATGACCCTAGTTGGTAAAACTCGCTCAAACCATATTTCTGATTAGTGGATTACATGGACATCATTATGTCTAATTTCGGCTAAATTTGCATACAAGTTAATAACGACCCACCGATCGGAAGTATAATTAGAGCTCTATCCCACCAGGTTGAAGAATAACTTAATATATCTCTTCAGGTGTTGGACCAGCTCTCATGCTTAATAGTTGTTTATCAACAAATACAAAGTTCAGTGGAACATGGTGGTTCGTCCCTTCAATCACTAATTACAATTAAACAAATCATAACCTAAATGACGGATTAAAGTAGTTAATTTAAGGAAGGATACCGTGTAGGGCTTTATAATCTTGCGCATGATTGCCGCCCGAGAACTCCTATATAAGAGGCTGAACAGGAGAGCATTATTGGCAATAATTTGGAAAAGCAATTCAACTTTTTTTCTTCCTTTCTCTATCAGGTTGATGGAGGGCTCATTCTTCAGTGTGTCTAGCAGGGCTCTGCTCTTACTCTCTCTCCATGTCCTTATGACTTGCTTCGTCCACCAAGGTTACCCTTATGGAGTAGAAGGGAAGATTGCAAGCAACACTGTATCGGTTATCTCTCTATTGCCTTCTCCTTCTTGCTCACCTTCCACTACCAAAGGTGGCCCTCTCTCTCTCTCTCAAATATGAATAATGAAAAGCTGCCATGGGTACTAGTAAATTACTGCGGTATTATCCATCGTATAAACCGATTATATACGGACAAATAGTGTACTTTTTTTTTTTGTCAGTGACAAATAGTGTACTAGGAAAAGTGATTTTTTTTTTTCGGATCATGAATGAACTCGAACATGAACGAGATTGATCAAATTCTGCACCGTGAGTGACCGAACCCGACTTATAGTTCAGAGGGAAAGTACACCGCTGTCCACTTAGTCGTAGGAACTCATGCCTTGCACCTATGAGTTACCATGGATTCTTCTTCATGTTTTTCATGTAATTATATTTATATTAATGAGGAAATTAAGAGGTAAGAGGGATATTAAAAGAAGACATATAGGCAGGTGATCCATCTCTTTTGCAGTAGCTCCGAGAAGTTTAAATTGCATTTAGTGGAGGCACTTGGTCGTATATATGATGGGGATCATATTGATTTGTCCCATTCAAAAGGCTAAGTCTTTTAATCCAATGGAAATACTATGGTTAGAAAATGAGAAAATAAATTATAAAAAAAAATGAATGGAAAGAGTGAGCATGCAGGTTTTAACTTTTTATCCCACGGTCAAACCAATAATTGTAAGAGTTGACCACCCTGAACCCAAGTCTTTGTTGACTGGAAAAATAGAACAATCTTTCTGTTTTTTTTTTTTACCAATGCATTATTAACTTGCTACATCACATAATTTCTTACTCTCACATGACATGCTCTTAGCTAGCAAACGAAAGTCGACCTTGGAAGTATATCACAAGCACGGCCCTTGCTCTCAGCTTGTTCAAGGCCACAGTCCTCTAAATCATACTAAAAGCCTGCTCCAAGATGAGTCAAGGGTCAAGTGGATTCAGTCCCAATCCTCCAACGGTAGCAATGGCCTAAAAGCTTCAGCGGCAACCAGCCTTCCGGCAAAGTCTGGGATCACCCTAGGCACCGGCAATTACATCGTTACAATCGGCCTCGGCACGCCCAAAAAGGACCTCACTCTCATTTTCGACACTGGCAGCCCCCTCACGTGGACCCAGTGCCAGCCGTGCGTGGGATCTTGCTACAATCAGTCTGACCCGATCTTTGACCCATCGCAATCGTCATCCTATGCCAATATTTCGTGCAACTCAACATTATGCTCGCAACTTGGTTCCATTGGTAATAATCAAGCACATTTGAGATACTTAACACTTATTATGTCTTACTAGAATGTTCTTCAAGCATAGATGAGGAGTCTCGGCTTCTATGAGTTAGAAATCATCACAAGAATAACCGGAACTAATGCGAGTAATGTGTTTTGCTCTTGGATCTCTAGTTGCTTCAGGATGCTCCAGATCGACATGTCTGTATGGCATCCAATACGGCGATCAATCAACTTCAGTCGGCTTCTTCGCAACCGAAAAGTTGACAATATCACCCACAGATGTGATTGACAATTTTGAATTTGGCTGCGGCGAGAAGAACCAAGGCCTCCTTGGCAGAGCCGCAGGGTTCATCGGACTCTCGGATGACAAAATCTCCATCGTAGAACAAACCGCGACCAAATATGGCAAGTATTTCTCCTACTGCTTACCCTCTTCCTCGAGCTCCACAGGACACTTGACTTTCGGCAAAGACTGCGAAGCATCGAACTCGGTTAGCTTCACGCCGTTATCAACAGTCCCGCAAAGCTCGCAATTCTACGGAATAAGTATCGTAGGAATCAGTGTCGGAGGGAATCGTCTATCCATACCATCGACGGTTTTTTCAAGTGGAGGCGCCATCATCGACTCGGGAACTGTCATTTCCCGATTGCCTCCAACAGCCTATAGAGCCTTGAGAACTGCATTCACGAAAGCAATGGCGAATTACACAACGGCGCCAGCACTTTCTATTCTCGATACGTGCTATGACTTTAGTAAAGAGAGCACAGTCATGGTCCCGACAATAACATTCTCTTTCGCCGGGGGAGCCGACATCAATTTGGACCATAACGGGATATTCTACGTCGCAAAGGCCTCACAGGTTTGCCTAGCGTTTGCGGCGAATGGTGCTGATAGTGATCTGGGCATTTACGGTAATGTGCAGCAGAAGACGTTTGAAGTTGTGTACGATGTTGCCGGAGGAAAGCTAGGTTTTGGTTCGAATGGCTGTTCCTAATATGGACACGATTCAACTAAAGTTATTACTATATATGCTCGATGACAATTAGGAGTTGAATACAAATTGAATATGTCATCATCATTTAAACGTTTTGAAGTAAAACTATTGCAAACTGAGAATAAAAGGATGTTGTGTTACTATGCCCATCTTTGGTGTCCTTTAACATCGATCTAGCGAGTTACAAACTATGGACATCAATGATATGCAAATTTAACTTAACATAAGCGTGAGAGATGTCCTCATTTTTTTAAGAAATCTCTTCTAATGGGGGATGGAGGAAAATATGGTGAACTCAAGAGAGGATTAGAATCATTCCTATGCGATCGAAACGTACCTTTAAAGTTAATGAAATGAATATTGCATATGAGAAGAAATCTCCATTTTTTATTTTTTTTTTTTGGTCAAAATATAGCTGACTTTTTACTTAATCACGAAGGATTCTTACAAAACGCAGATGGAGAAAGATCTGCACATAAAACATTCCATAAAGGAAGGGGGGGGAATTAACCAGTTACTAGGGAGACAGTGAGAATTATGAGAAGAAATCTCCATTTGATTAGATATAATACTTTCCATCATCCATGGTTTCGGAGCGTGTCCTACCAAACAATATTACCTGTTTGATAGGCTTAACTTGCTCTTTTTGCCCACCCATCATCTCGCAAAATCTCTCCACTGGATAAGTCCGATACAAGAACGCTTCAATGTCGATGTGATGTTCTCACATTCCATGTGTTCTTGTTGTCGCATAGTCATGGCTTCTTCTGCCTCCACCTCCCGAGACTTACCTCCAGGACTGGCGATAGTATCCCTTCGGTTATGGAATTGATTTCGAGCTTTATCTTCACCGTCGTTCGATAAACCGGTTATATATGAACGTATAGTGTACTTATGTCCAGTAGAAAAGTGATTTTTTAGGACCATGAACGAACGCAAACATGAATGAGATTGCTCGAATTCTGCACCATGAATGACTGAACCCGAATCATAGTTCAGAGGGAAAGTTATACGGCTCTCTACCTAGTCATAGGAAGTGATCATGCCTCGCATCTTTGAGTTACCATGGATTCTTCTTCATGTATTGCATATTATCATAACTATATTAATGAGGAAATTAAGAGTTGAGAGGGTGACTAGAAGAAGACATAAAGGCAGGTGTTCAAGCTGCATTAGTGATCATATTGATTTGTCCCATTCAAAAAGCTAAGTCATGGAAACACCATGGTTAGAAAATGAGAAAATAATTACAGAAAAGAAAAATGAATGGAAAGAGTGAGAATGCAACTTTTAACTTTTTAATCCATGGTCAAACCAATGATTCAAGAGTTGACCACACTAAACCCCAGTCTTTTTTTTTTTTTTTGAATGGGACAAATCAATAATTTACTTGATTATATATTGTGAGACTAGCTCAAGTAATTGATATTTACTTATTATATATTGTGATAATATGATTGTTTAACTTCAATTAATTTCATTAGTGTCTATAGATGCCCCCAACTTCAGTCATGTAACTTGCAAAATATATGTGCGCATTGAGTATCATGTCTCGAAGTCCCCCTTCGAAATCTTGCCTTTTCGCCTTGAATTAGATGAAAGAGATGCAATTATGTGGTAATTGCATCATCTTGTTAACAGCCAACTAGGTCACATCATATCTTGATATGATATGGTTTTGTTTTTTTCTATTAGATTAAGTTAAGATTTGGAACTTCTGACATTCTATCAGAAGTGGGGTTCGTCAAGTTTCACGTTCCTACTGGAATCACAATGACATCATGGTACATGTTTGTTTTAAAAGAGGGGAAAGGGGGGAAGAACAAAACAAAAAATAAAGAAAACCAGCTGACGGGATCAATTCATCTTCGGAATCCTTTGCACATGTAGGGGTAGCGCCTCCCCCAAATCGGACTGGAGGCCGAGAGTGAAAGATGCTATTAAGGGAGAAATTTCCGAAACTTAAATATATGGTTTGGAAATAGAAACAAAGCGATGGACTCATCGTCAATCATTTTTTTAAAGGCCTAGGATGTTTGCGGACCTAGGTGAGCATTTGAAGGAACTAATCATATTGTAAAATCTAGGGTTTGGTTACGTATGAAGAAGAGTTAGCACCCCAAAGAAACCTTCTCGGTATCACATTTTCCCATCGAGTTATTGAAGCAATTATCAATATAATTTATTAATATTAAGAACATAATTTTGATTTATAGCAAGTGTAGTCAAGTAAAATATGTAACATCTCTTTACGCTTTGGCATTATTTCTGATAGAATATTTAAATATTCTAATTGCTACTTTTGGAATCTAATTGGACAAGATTTATGTGAATGGGTTGCGCTTTATTTTCGTTCAAGTCTTTCTATGTCTTTCCTCGTTGCTTTCTCTTTTCAGAACTTTCCCCACTCATTTTCACATTAGTCTCCATCCTCTTTTCAAGCCTTCACGTCAAGATCATCAAAAAGTCTTTCGTTCCACGTGGCCAAGTCATCTCAAAAGTAGCTCGTTTCATCTCATCTTTGACCGGAGCGACACGTGTAGTTCCCCAGGCAGACTTGTTTCGTGACAGTGTCTTTTCTCACCATTCCCGCATCCAACGAAATCCTCATATCTCATTACACTAAGGCAGGGCACGACAAAATTTCTGAAACAGAAGACCAGAAATCAATTTCTCAATTTCTATTCCCCAGCTAAGTTTTTGAGTAAAGAAACCTGTTTAATAACGACTCAAAATTTCTATTTCTGAAACAAAAATTCGTTTGATAACAAAAAAAAATTTCTATTTCTATGAATCATGTTGTCCCCATCCTTTTACTTCACTCTTCTTGGTGCTTGTGATGGTAATTTAATTTGATAAAAGTTGGCAAATCACTTTAATTTAGGGAGAAGTGCCAAAAAAGTCCTAAACCTTTTGTCTTTGTGCGGATTTAGTGCTAAACCTTTTTTTGGTGCCGATTTAGTTCTAAACCTTTCTATTTGGTGCCGATTTAGTTCTTCCGGCAAATTTAGCTCGGAAAATGCCTACGTGGATACAAAGCCAGCGCCGGCCGTCCTACGTGGATGGACCGGCGCTGACATGGATGCCTGAAAACAAAACGACGCCGTTTTATTAAAAAAAAAAATTTAAATTTAAAAAAAAATTAAAAGTTAAAAATAAAAAAACCTAGAACCTAGTTTAAAACCTCCTTGTTTTATTGAGAAAATAAAATTTGGCGTCCAAACCCGACACCGCATTTATTTTCTATTTTCTTGCCTAATCACCCTTTTTGGAAATAATCTCGCGCAACTTCTTTTTTTCTCTAAAGCTTTCGGATTTATTTCGTACGGGAGCATGTACAAATTTATTTCCGAAAGCCTTAGAAAAAAAAAAGTTGCGCAAGATTATTTCCAAAAAGGGTGGTTAGGCAAGAAAATAGAAAATAAATGGGGTGTCGGGTTTGAACGCAAAATTTTATTTTCTCAATAAAACAAGGATGTTTTAAACTAGGTGCGTGCAAAGTTTGATCGATTAATTTTGAGTACGGGAGCACATACGAATTTATTTCCGAAAGCTTTAGAGAAAAAAAAAAGTTGCGCGAGATTATTTCCAAAACGGGTGGTTAGGCAAGAAAATAGAAAATAAATGCGGTGTCTGGTTTGGACACCAAATTTTATTTTCTCAATAAAACAATGAGGTTTTAAACTAGGTGCGTGCAAAGTTTGATCAATTAATTTTGAGTACGGGAGCACGTACAAATTTATTTCCGAAAGCTTTAGAAAAAAAAAAGTTGCGCAAGATTATTTCCAAAAAGGGTGGTTAGGTAAGAAAATAGAAAATAAATGGGGTGTCGGGTTTGAACGCCAAATTTTATTTTCTCAATAAAACAATGATGTTTTAAACTAGGTGAGTGCAAAGTTTGATCGATTAATTTTGAGTACGGGAGCACGTACGAATTTATTTCCGAAAACTTTAGAGAAAAAAAAAAAGTTGCGCGAGATTATTCCCAAAAAGGGTGGTTAGGCAAGAAAATAGAAAATAAATGCAGTGTCGGGTTTGGACGCCAAATTTTATTTTCTCAATAAAATAAGGAGGTTTTAAAACTAGGTTCTAGGTTTTTTTTTTAATTTTTTTTTTTAAATAAAACGGCGTCGTGAGGAGAAGGAATGGGGGAAACCACGATAGTGAGGAGAGGAGAGGAGGCTGGAAGGAAGAAGTGGAGAAATAGTTTCTATTTCTACTTCAGAAATAGAGAAGCTACAATTTCTAGCTTCTCATTTCTCCTCCAAAACAATTTTTAAAACAGAAATCAGTTTCAGAAATAGAGAAATCAGTTTGTGTTATCAAACGAGTTTCTCAATTGAGAAACTGAGAAATAGAAATTTTACCATGTAGCTAGTAGGTGCTGCATGGTAAAATTTCTATTTCTCAATTTCTCTATTTCTCTATTTCCCGGAACAGAGAAATTGGAGAAACCCGTTTGATAACACAAACTGATTTCTCTATTTCTGAAACTGATTTCTGTTTCAGAAATTGTTTTGGATGAGAAATGAGAACCTAGAAATTGTAGCTTCTCTATTTCTAAAGTAGAAATATAAACTATTTCTCCACTTCTTCCTTCCAGCCTCCTCTCCTCTCCTCACTATCGTGCTTTCCCCCATTCCTTCTCCTCACGACGCCGTTTTATTTAAAAATTAAAAAAAAATTAAAAAAAAAATTAAAATTTAAAAAAAAATTAAAAAAATTTTAAAAAAAATAAACAAAAATTAAACAAAAAACCTAGAACCTAGTTTAAAACCTCCTTGTTTTATTGAGAAAATAAAATTTGCCGTCCAAACCCGACACTGCATTTATTTTCTATTTTCTTGCCTAACCACCCTTTTTGGAAAATAATCTCGCGCAACTTTTTTTTTTCTCTAAAGCTTTCGGAAATAAATTTGTACGTGCTCCCGTACTCAAAATTAATCGATCAAACTTTGCACGCACCTAGTTTAAAACATCATTGTTTTATTGAGAAAATAAAATTTTGCGTTCAAACCTGACACCCCATTTATTTTCTATTTTCTTGCCTAACCACCCTTTTTGGAAATAATCTTGCGCAACTTTTTTTTTTTTCTAAATCTTTCGGAAATAAATTCGTACGTGCTCCCGTACGAAATAAATCCGAAAGCTTTAGAGAAAAAAAAAAGTTGCGCGAGATTATTTCCAAAAAGGGTGGTTAAGCAAGAAAATAGAAAATAAATGCGGTGTCGGGTTTGGACGCCAAATTTTATTTTCTCAATAAAACAATGAGGTTTTAAACTAGGTTCTAGGTTTTTTTTTAACTTTTAATTTTTTTTTAAAAATTTAAATTTAAATTTTTAATAAAACGGCGTCGTTTTGTTTTCAGGCATCCATGTCAGCGCCGGTCCATCCACGTAGGACGGCCGGCGCTGGCTTTGTACCCACGTAGGCATTTTCCGAGCTAAATTTGCCGGAAGGACTAAATCGGCACTAAATAGAAAGGTTTAGGACTAAATCGGCACCAAAAAAAGGTTTAGGACTAAATCCGCACAAAGACAAAAGGTTTAGGACTTTTTTGGCACTTCTCCCTAAATTAAAGTGATTTACCAACTTTTATCAAATTAAATTACCATCACAAGCACCAAGAAGAGTGAAGTAAAATGATGGGGACAACATGATTCATAGAAATAGAATTTTTTTTCTGTTATCAAACGGATTTCTGTTTCAGAAATAGAAATTTTGAGTCGTTATCAAACAGGTTTCTTTACTCAAAAACTTGGCTGGGGAATAGAAATTGAGAAATTGATTTCTGGCCAGAAATCAATTTCTGTTTCAGAAATTTTGTCATGCGCTACCTAACTTTGCGGCACATATGTTGGTACTTAACCAATACATTACTCAACGTGAAGTATTGTTGGGCATATACTATGATGTACCTGCAAAAGTATAGTGGAGGGAGGCAACCACTGCCTTGCCGCGTCTTATTCTTTTGAACAGTAAGTAATTACACCTACATAAAACGTAATGGACAAGGCCCTCGTACTCTCTTTTTTATTTTTCTACACATCCCACGTCGACCGCTGTTAAATAGCCGGTCAATTTTTCAAACTGTAACTTAGCAATTAAAAGTGATGAAGGGGATTCTGAAATAAAAATAAAAAGAGAGAGTGATTAACTACTCGACGTTCTGCTACCTATTACTTTCTCTTTATAATTTCTCTTTAGATTTCATTTACTTTGTGAAAAATAATTAATTTATAAAATATTTTCCCAAAATTGATAACTTGTATTGTTTGAAATATTATTGATGAAAAAAAATTTCATTACCAGTAATAACTTATGTTTGAACATTTTCCTGAATAATTAAAATATTTTTCATTGACGTATTATTTTAAGTGATATTATTGATCATTTCTTTAAAATTATTTTTCAAATCATTCCTTTTTCGTGAAACAAACTCACATTTCAAGTAGCATAAAATCACATAATAATACACAAGTGGACTATAGTTTATCCCCTATTATATTCTTTTGGGACGTGTTTTCCTAAATTCCCTCAAACCATATCTCTAAATGGTGGTTACAAGTATAGACATCACCCACATTTTATTTTGACTAAGTTTGTATGCGACTTATTATTGACCCGCCAATTAGAAGTATGGTTGGTGTCTCTCCCATCAAGGATCGGGGAAAAACTTGTCAATCTCTTTAGATATATGGCCGGTTCTCGTGCCTGATAATTGTTGTTTAACCAGTGGAGGGGAGAAAGGTGATGTTTCTTCAGTAAGTCATTAAAACTCCACATAACATAACCGAACAGACCAGAAAAACTGATTAATTTTAAGAAGGATGGCGTGTATGGCTGTCTAATCTTAAGCACGACTGCCGGCCGACAAGTCTTATATAAGAGGCAGAACGAGAGAGCATTCTCGGCAATACCTTGGAAAAGCAAATACGTTTACTTCCTTTTGGCATCGCATCGATGGAAGGCTCATTTTTTTGCGTGTTTAATA
The DNA here is from genome assembly GCA_007663325.1 of Eucalyptus pauciflora. Classification (NCBI taxonomy): domain Eukaryota; kingdom Viridiplantae; phylum Streptophyta; class Magnoliopsida; order Myrtales; family Myrtaceae; genus Eucalyptus; species Eucalyptus pauciflora. The sequence continues at coordinate 1,060,929 of VMYD01000011.1, forward strand.
GGGCTCTGCTCTTTCTCTCTCTCCATGTCCTCATGATCTGCTTCATGCATCAAGGTTATACTTATGGAGTAGAAGGGAAGATTACAAGCCGCACTGTACCAGTTGGTTCTCTATTGCTCACCTTCCACTACAAAAGGTAGGTCTCTCTCTCTCTCTCTCTCTCTCTCTCTCTCTCTCTCAAATCATGCCTTGCACATGTGAGTTACCATGGAATCCTCCTCATTTTTCACACAGATACTTTTGTTTGGTTCTGATACAACTTGACTAAGTTGCCTTTGCTTTAGACTCTATTAATGGGGAAATTAAGAGGTGGGAGGGTGATTAGAAGAAGACATATAGGAAGGTGATCCGTCTCTTTTGCATTAGCTCTAGTGGGGGGACTTGGTTATGCAGTGATGGTGATCATAAGATTTGTCCCATTCAAGAAGCTAAGTCATTGGAAAGGAGAGAGTGGGAACACATGTTTAAGAGGTTGACCAGAGCAAACCGAAGTCTTCGTTGAATGGAAAGATAGAACAATCTATTTTGTTCTTTTCACCAGTGGATTATCTAATTACTATTTCTTCGAATCTCTTACTCTCACACGACATGCTTTCAGCTAGCAACCGGAAGTCGACCTTGGAGGTAATACACAAGCATGGCCCATGCTCTCAGCTTGTTCAAGACCAAAATCCTATGAATCACACCAAAATCCTGCTCCAAGATGAATTCAGGGTCAAGTGGATTCAATCCAAATCCTCCAACAGCAGCGACAGCCTAAAAGCTTCGGCAGTGACCCTTCCAGTGAAGTCTGGCATCACCATTGGCACTGGCAACTACTTAGTGAAGGTCGGACTCGGCACACCAAAAAAGGACCTAACTCTCATTTTCGACACCGGCAGCGCCCTCACGTGGACCCAGTGCCAGCCGTGCGTGGGATCTTGCTACACTCAGTCTGACCCGATCTTTGACCCATCGCAATCGTCATCCTATGCCAATATTTCATGCACCTCAACATTATGCTCGCAACTTGGTTCCATTGGTAATAATCAAGCGCATTTGAGATACTTAACACTTATGATGTCTTACTAGAATGTTCTTCAAGCATAGATGAGGAGTCTCGGCTTCTATGAGTTAGAAATCATCACAAGAATAACTGGAACTAATGCGAGTAATGTGTTTTGCTCTTGGATCTCTAGTTGTTTCGGGATGCTCCAGATCGACATGTCTATATAGCATCCAATACGGCGATCAATCATCTTCAGTCGGCTTCTTCGCAACCGAAAAGTTGACAATATCACCGACAGATGTGATTGACAATTTTGAATTTGGCTGCGGCGAGAACAACCAAGGCCTCTTTGGCAGAGCCGCAGGGTTGATCGGACTCTCGGATGACAAGATCTCCATCATAGAACAAACCGCGACCAAATATGGCAAGTATTTCTCCTACTGCTTGCCCTCTTCCTCTAGCTCCACCGGACACTTGACTTTCGGCAAAGACAGCGGAGCCTCGAACTCGGTTAGCTTCACGCCACTATCAACGGTCCAGCAAAGCTCGCAATTCTATGGAATAAGTATCGTAGGAATTAGTGTCGAAGGGAATCGTCTATCCATACCATCGACGGTTTTTTCAAGTGGAGGCGCCATCATCGACTCGGGAACTGTCATTTCCCGATTGCCTCCAACAGCCTATAGTGCCTTGAGAACTGCATTCAGGAAAGCAATGGCGAATTACACGACGGCGCCAGCACTTTCTATTCTCGATACGTGCTATGACTTTAGTAAAGAGAGCACAGTCATGGTCCCGACAATAACATTCTCTTTCGCCGGGGGAGCCGACATCAATTTGGACCATAACGGGATATTCTACGTTGCAAAGGCCTCGCAAGTTTGCCTAGCGTTTGTGGCGAATGGTGCTGATAGTGATCTGGGTATTTACGGTAATGTGCAGCAGAAGACGTTTGAAGTTGTGTACGATGTTGCCGGAGGAAAGCTAGGTTTTGGTTCGAATGGCTGTTCCTAATATGGACACAATTCAGCTAAAGTTATTACTAGATATGCTCGATGACAATTAGGAGTTGAATACAAATTGAGTATGTCATCATCATTTAGACGTTTTAAATTAAAACTACTGCAAACTGAGAATAAAAGGATGTTGTGTTCCTATGCCCATCTTTGGTGTCATTTTAAATCGATCTAGCAAGTTACAAACTATGGACATCAATGATATGCAAATTTAACTTAACATAAGCATGAGTGATATCCTCATTTTTTTAAGAAATCTCTTCTAATTGGGGATGGAGGAAATATGGTGAACTCAAGAAAGGATTAGAATCATTCCTACGCGGTCGCAACGTACCTTTATTGTTGATGAAATGAATATTGCATGTGAGATGAAATCTCCATTTGATTAGATATACTTTGCATCGTCCATGGTTTCGGAGCGTGTCCTACCATACAATATTACCTGTTTGGAGCTTGTAAAGACAGGCTTAACTTGCTCTTTTTGCCCACCGATCATCTCGAAAAATCTCTCCACTTGATAAGTCCGATACAAGAACGCTTCAATGTCGAAGTGATGTTCTCACATTCCATGTGTTCTCGCTGTCCGGTAGTCATGGCTTCTTCTGCCCTCCACCTCCCGAGACTTGCCTCCGGGACTGGCAATTAGTATCTCTTCGGTTATGGAATTAATTTTGAGCTTTATCTTCACCGTCGTTCGATAAACCGGTTATATATGGACGTATGGTGTACTTATGTCCAGTAGAAAAGTGAATTTTTTCAGATCATCAACGAACGCCAACATGAATGAGATTGGTCGAATTCTGCACCGTGAATGACTGAACCAGAATCGTAGTTCAGAGGGAAAGTTATACCGCTCTCCACCTAGTCAAAGGAACTGATCATGCCTTGCACCTTTGAGTTACCGTGGATTCTTGTTCGTGTATTGCATATTATTATAATTATATTAATGAGGAAATTAAGAGGTGAGAGGGTGATTAGAAGAAGACATAAAGGCAGGTGAATAGTTCAAGCTGCATTAGTGATCATATTGATTTGTCCCATTCAAAAAGCTAAGTCATGGAAACACCATGGTTAGAAAATGAGAAAATAATTACAAAAAAGATACATGAATGGAAAGAGTGAGAATGCAAGTTTTAACTTTTTAATCCATGGTCAAACCAAAGATTCAAAGAGTTGACCACACTAAACCCCAGTCTTTGTTTTCTGGAAAAGTAGAACAATCTTTCATTTTTTACCAATGTCTTATTAACTTATCACAGAATCTCTTACTCTCGTATGACATGCTTTTAGCTAGCAACCGAAAACCGACCTTGGAAGTAGTTCACAAGCATGACCCACGCTCTCAGCTTCTCGCCGTTATCGAAGGTCCCACGAAGCTCGCAATTCTATGGAATAAGTATTGTAGGAATCAGTGTAGGAGGGCATCGTCTATCAATACCATCGACAATTTGTTCAAGTGGAGGCGCCGTCATCGACTCGGCAAGGCACTATCATCGACTCGGGAACTGTCATTGCCCGATTGCCTCCGACGGCTTATATCGCCTTGAGAACCGCATTCGGGAAAGCAATGGTGAATTACATGACAGCACCAGCACTTGCTTTTCTCGATACGTGCTATGAATTTAGAAGAGAGAGCACCGTCACGGTCCCGATAATAACATCCTCTTTCGCCGGGGCAGTCAACGTCAATTTGGATATTATACATCGCAAATGCCTCGCGAGTTTGCCTGGCGTTTGCAATGAATATTGCCGATAGTGATCTGGGCACTTACGAGAACGTGCAGCAGAAGACGTTTGAGGTTGTGTACGATGTTGCCGGAGGAAAGCTAGGTTTTGGTTCGAATGGCTCCTCCTTAGATGGATACAGGTCAACTAAAGTTGTTACTAGATATGCTTGATGACAATAAGGAGTTGTATACAACTTGAGCATGTCATCACTGTTTAAACATTTTGACTTCTAATTATTGCAAAACCCAAGAATAAAAGGATGTTGTATTCCTACAAGCATCTTTGGTGTTGTTTAACATCGATCTAGTGAGTTACAGATTGTGGACATCATTGATATGCAAATTTAACTAAACATATACATGAGTGATGTCCTCATTTTTTAGAAATTCTTCCAATTTTTGCAGTGTACCCTACCATACAGTAGTTCCTGTTTTAAGCTTGTAAAGACAAGCTTAGACTTGCTCTTTTCGCCCACACACCATCTCAAAACATCTCTCTACTTGATCAGTCCCATATAAGAACGCTTTAACGTCAATGTGATCTTCTCACATCACATATGTTCTCGCTGTCAGATAGTCGTGGCTCCCTCCGGTAAGCGAATTGAGTAAAAGCTTCATCTTCACCTTGGATTCAAATGCCTCTATGAGTACTCAAGAACTCCTCAATTTTATCTTCATCTTTAACTATTAACTTCCCAACCATGTTGCCTTCATGTAGGTTCGCATCGATGCTAAGTGTGCATCACTTTCGGCACAACTTGGAGAATTGACATCGATGCTAAGTGTGCATGATAAAATTTATGTTTCTTGATTTTTCTATTTCTCTGTTCCCCGGAACGGGTTTGAAGCAGAAATCCGTTTGGTAACGCAATTTGATTTCTCTATTTCTGAAACATATTTCTATTCCAGAAATAGAGAAATCGAAGAAATCAGAAGCTGAAATTTTTAACTTCTAAGTTTCTGAAATAGAAATAGAAATAGAAAAAAAAATTCTCAACTTTTCAATTTAGTCCAAAATATTTTAGATCACTAATATTGAAATAGAAATAGAAATAGTTAATTTAGTCCAAAATATTTTAATGATTTTTTAATATAATCATTTCAATAAATATTAATTGAAAATCTTAACCATTGGGCCAGATGGTGGGAATTGAATGAACAATGCTTCATTTGTTGTTGCACGCAAAAGATTTCATGCATGATAATAGTCAATTTGCCATATTCATATTTAACGAGTCTTTCTTCACCTACTCTTATGTAGTACGCCAGACAATAGCTTTATCTGGCTACCTATTTTTTTAATCATAAACTTCATATTGAGGCAGTAAAAATGGGTCAAATCATTAGGATTTCATCCGATTTTTCTTTTATAAGGAAAAGAGATCTAATAAGGAATCTGTTGTTCTTGTAAGAGTGTTAATAAAAATACAGATTTTGATAATAAATTTTTAAGTAATCCTAGTGTTGATAATTTTGAAAAAAATTGGTGACGATTTTTTAACATGGTGAGGATTTTTTTAACAAAATTTGGAAAGAAATTGGAATTAGACTTGAAGTTAGGATTTTTTTAGGAGATTAGACTATTATAATCATGGCTATCATTAGACTTATTTGATTAATGTGAAATCGATTTCGGTAAAAACATAGCGACATATTCACTACAATTGAATTTCAATTGATTTTTTTTTTTTTGCCATGTTGTTTATTTTCAGAAAGAAAATATTATGTAATAGGAAACGTAAGTACATGTAATAGGAAATTCCATGAAATTGTATTTTCAAATTTTGTAATATATTAGTATTATTTCAACTATTATTTTGTATTTGAGGATTTCCTAAGTTATTATCTAATCAATTTATATTCCTAGAAATAGAAATTTTATTCTGTTATCAAACGGATTTCTGTTCCAGAAATAGAAATTTTGAGTCGTTATCAAACAGGTTTCTTTACTCAGAAACTTGTCCGGGAAATAGAAATTGAGAAATCAATTTCTGGAACAGAAATTTTGTCATGCGCGCCCTAAGTCGTTGAAACTAGGTAGGATGGATTACTCTAAACTCTACAACAAGGTGATGAAAATTGATGGACTTGGTGAAGGTACCATTTTGGTCTCTGACTATTTAGTGGAGGATGAAAAAGTGGTAAAGGCATTTATTAGGAAGACCACAAATCTCCTTAAAGTAATCCGGTTGAGCAATTCTTAAGAGAGCATTGTCATTGATACTTTGTTTCCAGTTCCGTTTTCAAAGATTGCATATGTGTTCCTTCTTTTTTATTTTTTTATTGTGAGAATTGTCATGTATGGTTATCATATGATACTTGAGATCTTGTTAGCTTAAAAAGAAAAGTGCAACTTCTATCACAGAACATATAAAAAGTAAACTAATTTCTTTTTTCTATTAAAGTAGTTATTTCTACCTTGATGAAAAAGAATGTTGATAGGAAAGATTAATTTATCTCAGGCCTCAAAAGATCCAAGACAAGGTGGGAGAGTTGGGGACCCAAGCAAATACAGCAGGGTCTTTGCCTTCGTCTTAAGGGACATGGGCCTAGCCTTTATGGACTTGGTGTCCTTGGGCTCAACTGCCGAGAACCTGTGTACAGGTTTTAGGATTCCTATATCCAAAATGTCAAGATCTTTGGTCCAAATTTCATTATACAACTTATATAGTCCTTATATAAATTAAAAAGTGCATGAATTATTTAGGAAAATAAAAGCAAGTTTTCAATTTCAAATAAGAGAAAATAATTTCCGGTTCATTTTCAAATTTCAACTATACATTAAAAAATATTGTCATTTTCCTGAAAATGATTTTTGGAAAACATATCTAGAGATGTCAAATTTTCCACAAAATAAATGAAGCTTAAATCAATATTGCCTTCATCTATTCAAGAAAATCAAATTGGAAAATTCAAGCATTTATTTCAGCATGGGTTTCCCACAAAATTTGAGAAAAAATATGGATTGTGAGCCGGGACCTTTGCTTGGACATTGGCAAGGATGAACATGAAAGGTTGTAAAGCAAAACTAATGTCGACGTGACCTTCTCACATTCCATATGTTCTTGCCATTAGATAGTTGTGGCTCATTCTGCCTCCACCTCCCGAGTCTTTTTCATGGACTTGCCTCTAGGACCGGCAATCAGGATCCCCTTGGCAAGGGAATTGATTTCGAGCTTCACCTTCACCTAGGATTTGAATGCCTCTATGAGTACCTCAGGAACTCCTCAATTTTGCCTTTCTTTAGGTATCAACTTCCCAACCATGTCATCTCCATGTATGTTCGTAATGATGTTAACTGTGCATCACTTTCGACACAACTTGGAGAATTGATATCAACGATTAAGTCGTTGGAACCATATAGGATGGATCACTCCAAACTCTCCAACCAGGTGATGAAAATTGATGGATTTCATGAAGTTACCATTTCATTGGTCTCTGACTGTCTAGTGGAGGATGAAAGAGTGGGATAGGCATTTATTGGGAAGACTGCAAATCTCCAAAAAGTACTGGGTTGAGAAATTCTTAAGAGAGTATAGTCATTGATACTTTGTTTCCAATTTTGTTTTCAAAGGATGCATATGTGTTCCTTCTTTTTTATTTTATTATTATGAGAATTGTCATGTATCGTTATCAGAGGATACTTGAGATCTTGTTAACTTTCTATCATACAATATATACAAACTAAACTACTTTCTTTTTTCTAGTAAAGTACTTATTTCTGCCTTAAGGAAAAATAATGTTGATAGGAAAAATTAATTTCTCTCGGGCCTCGAGAGATCCAAGACAGGGTAGGAGAGTTGGGGACCTAAGTAAATACAGCGGGGTCTTTGACTTTGTCTTAAGGGACATGAGCCCAACCTTTATGGAATTGGTGTCCTCGGGCCCAACTACCGACCCGTGTATAGGTTTCAAGATTCCTATATCCATATGTCAAGATCTTTGGTCCAAATTTCAATATACAACGTGTGTAGTCCTTATATCACTTAAAAAGTGCATGTATTATTTAGGAAAATAAAAGCAAGTTTTCAATTTCAAATAAGAGAAAATAATTTCCAGTTCATTTTCAAAATTCAACTATACACTAAAAATATTGTCATTTTCTTGAAAATGATTTTTTTTGGAAAACATGCCTAGAGATGTCAAATTTTCCGCAAAATAAATGAAACCTAAATCAGTAGTGCCTTGCATGTAATCAAGAAAATCAAACTGAAAAAGTCAAGGATTTATTTCAACATGGGTTTCCCACAAAATTTGAGAAAGAATATGGATCGCAAGCTGGGACCTTTGCTTGGACATTGGTGAGGATGAACATGAAAGATTGTAAAGAAAAATTAATGTCAAAAGTAGGAAAGGTAATTTTACTTAAAGATGTGATGCGGTGTTGTCATAGTATGCAATGTTCATATTTAAAATTCCAGCTATTGAATAAAAAATTGTAGCTTTTTGGTGGAAAAAAATGGTAAATAACCTAGCTAGCATAGGAGGAAATGGGAAGTATTACAACTCCTAAAGGATGATGATGCGATTGGATTTAGGCATTTGATCATCTTAATAGGGCAATGTTGGGGAAACAAGTTTGGTGGATGATACAAACTCCATCCTCACCATGGAGTCACTTACTGAAAGGAACTTATTTTCCTAATTATGATTTTTGGCATGCATGGAAGGGATTTCTCCATAATAAGGTTGGCAAAGCTTAATATATGTAGCGAAGCAATCTCCCATTCTGTTATATGATCAGCAAAAAAATGGGGAATAAATAAACATTTGAGAGGATGAGTGGCTTCAAAGAAGAGTGATTAGGGAGTTAGCAACCAAGAAAGAGTCTCGTAAAGTTGCTAACTTAATTATTAGGGATGATACTAAGGCTGCATTTGATTCAGCTTTTTCAAGGGGCTATGGTAAAATGCAAAAGATTTAAAACAAGCATATTGGAAAAGTTGAACCAAAAGCAACCTAAATTGAATGAACAAATTCTACCCGACTTGTTAGATGAGTAAACAGTGAATGAAATCCTTGCAATTCCTATAACTACTCAGTTTGTAGAGATAAACAGCTATGGACTAATACTAGGTCAAATGTCATACAGCAAAGAGTGGCTTCAACAAACTTGGAGAGGAAAATGATAAACGAAAGCCACGACTTCGGCTTCATCCTCTCACCAGACACTATGGCGAGCCTTATGGAACAAGGCCCACAAGTCTCTTTGGACCGGGCCCGACAAACAGGCCCGCAGTCGAATCCAGATTCGGGTCGGGTCGGGTCTGCGCCCACCGGTCCAAGTCAAAGGCCACGCGAGGATGGGAAAAGCGGAGAAATTGGGGACGCAGAGAAGCCGCGAGAAGAGAAAAAGCGAAAGCCGATATTCGGAAGCAGCGCAGGGGAAAAGGAGGAAGGAAGCGAAGAGGTGGGGGCGCGGCACAAGAGCAGCGTCTAGGGTTCTCGGTACGGAGGTTCGTCCCTCGTCGCCGCCGATTTCCTGGGAACATTTTTTTTTGTTTTTTTTTTTGTTTCTTGTTTTATCGTTTCTTTGTTCTTTGCGGCTTTGTCTGGTCTGATCTGATTACGGACCCATGAATCGTTCGAGGGTCTTCGTCGCCGCTCGAAATGACTTTCTGGATTTCGCTCTCGCTGCGCTTTTTGTTTTTTTTTAATCTAATCTTACTCGCGAGCTTCATCTCTTCATGTTCGATTGAGCTGCTGGGATTCTTTCTGCGTTTCTTAATGTGGGTTGTGCTTGCCTTGTCGGAATTTGAGCTGCCCTGTGGTAAATAGGTTGTGGGTCAGTTTCTTCTCGGGGGAAGTCGGGCTGCTGTTCGGTGATTTTATGTGATTTTGGCATCGGAAGTGCAAATCGTTCGTGGGAAGGATGCCATTCGCTGTATCTTGGATTTTGCTTAATAACTTCGTTGTTTGAAACTTTATGTTTGATCTGTATGAGATTTGAAAAGAATTCCCTTAGTAGTTTTTGCAAAATTCTTGAAATCTTACGGTTCCATGTTTCGTTCTCTCATTGAGACCATATGGGACCTGGCGGATCTTCGGTGATAGAGCAGGTCTGATTGCCGTGATTGGTTGTCACTCCCTTGCTTGCTTGAGTTGTTCATCAATCTTGGAACTTTGTAAGAAAGGGTCCATGACTGTGCTTCATGTTTGAAAAATGTCCTGGTGAAAAATCTTTTTTCTTGAAATGGTGTCCTGTGAAAGTCTTCAAATGTTTTGAATGAAACAAAAGCAACAATGGAGGTTCAATATCTTGTAATTTTTACTGGACATAGACTGCCTGACAACAGTACTTGTTCCAATGACCCGTTGTGAATGCTGTTTTTTTCTTCTAGGTTCGTATATCAATCCATACTTGTCTTGACAGCAGAAAAAAGGAAATTTTCTCGTGGATCAAACTAAAAAGAATAGTGTAGCTGATTAGGGGGATCGAGAAGAACTTGGGAGAAAGAAAGCTAGAGATTGGATGCGCATAGGGTTATATCTCTTTATTTCTTTGCCGTTGTGTAGATTTTTTCTGTGAACTTGTTATTCTCTCTAATTGCGTACCTTTCTAAGTGGTTTTACTCATGGTCTATTGTCCAGGGGAAGTTACAGTTTTGGCTTATGGTCCAATCGTTCCTCTGTAATAGTGCAATTACTTTCTCATTTCTTAGATATCAGAAATCCACCCTTGGCTTCACAAATCTTTTCACCGTGTACATTTTTTGGGCATCTTAAATTTGTTATGCTTGTTTATCTATCGAATTTTCTATTGCTTTACATCTGGTCTGATTCCCATGGATATTGTCTCCATTTTTATGTTGGGAGTCTTAACCTGCCTGACTATCATCTCAATCCTGTGGTTTACTTAACATCTTCATATATTCTTTTCATTCGAAGCAGATGATTGTAGTTTGAGCTTGGGGGTTGCCATCTCTGGTTTCCTAGTCAGTTGGTCAGATCAAAATGGTGTGGTTTAGGGCAAGTTCCAGTGCAGCAAAGCTTGTCGTCAGGAGAGCTCTCTCTCAAAGTAGATCCTATGTGACTAGATCACGAATTCTTCCGTCACAAGAGCGATGTTTTCATGCTACAGCTTTTAGACCAAAGGCACAGGCTGCTCCTGTCCCTCGCCCTGTTCCACTCTCAAGGCTTACCGATAGCTTCTTGGATGGGACAAGTAGCGTTTACTTGGAAGAGCTTCAAAGGGCATGGGAGGCTGACCCAAATAGCGTTGATGAATCATGGGACAATTTTTTTAGAAACTTTGTGGGTCAAGCAACGACATCTCCCGGCATTTCAGGGCAGACAATCCAAGAGAGCATGCGTCTGTTGTTATTTGTGAGGGCTTACCAAGTGAATGGTCATATGAAAGCCAAATTGGATCCTCTGGGTTTGGAGGAAAGAGAAATTCCATCTGATTTGGACCCTGCTCTTTACGGGTTCACTGAAGCTGATCTAGACAGAGAATTTTTCATAGGGGTATGGAGGATGGCTGGTTTCTTGTCTGAGAACCGACCAGTCCAAACACTAAGATCCATTTTAACCAGGCTTGAGCAGGCTTACTGTGGGAGCATTGGATATGAGTATATGCACATTGCTGACCGTGAAAAATGCAACTGGTTGAGAGATAAGATTGAAACACCAACACCTATGCAGTACAATCGCCAACGTCGGGAAGTTATTCTTGATAGGCTTATATGGAGCACACAATTTGAAAACTTCTTGGCCACCAAGTGGACAACAGCCAAAAGGTTCGGTCTTGAAGGTGGTGAAACTCTGATTCCTGGGATGAAGGAAATGTTTGATAGGTCAGCAGATCTTGGGGTTGAGAGCATCGTCATTGGAATGCCTCACAGAGGTAGATTAAATGTTCTAGGGAATGTTGTTAGAAAACCACTCCGACAAATATTTAGCGAGTTCAGTGGCGGTACAAAACCAGTGGATGAAGTTGGGCTTTACACAGGTACTGGTGATGTGAAGTACCACCTGGGTACTTCCTATGATAGACCAACTCGGGGTGGGAAAAGAATACATTTGTCATTGGTGGCAAATCCAAGTCACTTGGAAGCTGTGGACCCAGTGGTGGTTGGTAAAACTAGGGCCAAGCAGTATTACTCAAATGATGTCGAGAGAACAAAGAATATGGGTATTCTGATTCATGGTGATGGTAGCTTTGCTGGACAGGGTGTGGTGTATGAGACTCTACATCTTAGCGCCCTTCCAAATTATGCCACTGGTGGGACAATACATATAGTCGTAAACAACCAGGTTGCCTTTACCACTGACCCGAGGGCTGGTCGATCATCTCAGTACTGTACTGATGTTGCTAAGGCATTGAATGCCCCCATATTTCACGTGAATGGTGATGATGTGGAAGCTGTTGTTCATGTCTGTGAGCTTGCAGCTGAGTGGCGACAGACTTTTCATTCAGATGTGGTGGTTGATTTAGTGTGTTATCGTCGGTTTGGACACAACGAGATTGATGAACCGTCTTTCACTCAGCCAAAAATGTATAAGGTCTGCATCCCATGACAAGTGTTTCGATTCATTTCTATTGTTGAGCATCACTTGCTTTAATTCCTTGAAGTTCGGTGAATTCTATATACCTGAGTAAATTGTTTTCCTCTGCCACTGTGTTAATTGTTTTCTTGGTCTATTCAGATTGGTAAAATTATTTTTGCGATTTTTCTTCATTTCAGGTTATTCGAAATCATCCTTCTGCTCTTGAAATCTATCGAAAGAGACTCTTAGAGTCTGGGCAGGTTACCAAAGAGGACATTGAGAAGATACAAAGCAAGGTTAATACAATACTCAATGAAGAATTCCTTGCTAGCAAAGATTATGTTCCCAAAAGGAGGGACTGGCTTTCATCTCACTGGTCTGGGTTTAAATCACCTGAACAGCTTTCTCGCATCCGGAATACTGGGTACGTTCTTCCGCACTGCATGCATATGTAAAATGATTTTGTTTACTTACTGTACTAAAACTTTCCTAATGTTATTCAGTGTGAAGCCAGAGATTCTGAAAAATGTTGGCAAAGCAATTACAACTCTGCCTGAAACCTTTAAGCCCCACAGAGCAGTGAAGAAGGTCTATGATCAACGAGCCCAGATGATTGAAACTGGGGAAGGTATTGATTGGGCAGTGGCAGAAGCACTTGCTTTTGCCACACTACTCGTAGAAGGTAACCATGTTAGGTTGAGCGGTCAGGATGTTGAAAGAGGTACCTTTAGTCATCGGCATTCAGTACTTCACGATCAGGAAACTGGGGAGCAGTACTGCCCTCTTGACCATGTGATGATGAATCAAAATGAGGAAATGTTTACAGTTAGTAACAGGTATATGCTGCTGTTAGTTCATACTCAAGACTTCAACAATTCTTTATGGGACTGTTTGTCATTTTTTCATGAGCTTTCCTTAATACAGTATTTCATAGATCATTAGGAGCCATTTATGCGTTATCTCTGACGTAGTCAAACAAGGAGAAGCTCCTTGAATATTAAAGGTTTCCATTAATTGAGACAATGCAACTCCCACTCTATATGAATGTACTTAATCTGGAGGACGAACTTTTTCTAATAACTAGGAGTATGAGAACTTCATTTACTGCTTGTTTGATATAGTTGCACCATTCAGTCATCTAGATGATCCCTCTGTTTCAGGCTGTACCTGAAGATTGCTTATACCATGGATTTAGGTAGTGCTTTAAGTTTCTAGTTATGATTTTTCTTCACTACAGTTCTGAATATATGTGACTGAATTTGATGTGATGCCATCTTTAGAATGTATGAGTGTATTTTAGCTATTTGTTCATCCTTTCCTGTTTAGGTTAATGAACACCAAACACTGGTCACAGAAAAATATGGGACTTAAGCAGCTCTTTAAATAATGATTGTTTAGGCTGCTGTCTAACCTTTTTTTTTCTCCTTTTATCACTCTCTTATCAACAGCTCACTCTCTGAGTTTGCTGTTCTTGGGTTTGAATTGGGCTACTCTATGGAAAATCCAAATTCCCTAGTACTATGGGAAGCTCAATTTGGTGACTTTGCCAATGGAGCTCAAGTAATTTTTGACCAGTTTTTGAGTAGTGGGGAGTCTAAGTGGCTACGACAAACTGGGCTTGTCGTGCTGCTTCCTCACGGTTATGATGGCCAGGGCCCTGAACATTCAAGTGCACGTTTGGAGCGTTTCCTTCAGGTATTCATCTGAAAAGCGTGATTATTGTAAGATCGTTCTATATTTTCTTGCTGCTCAAGGGCTCAAGATCTTTGACCAAAAAAGAAAAAGGCTCAAGATCTACTGTCTGCTAATTTCTTGTGGTTGAAAGAACGAGAATTGTTCAAATCTCTCTTTCTCTGTGCACGCGCACACGCACATGCTCTCGCACAATATGTGCTTTTTTGTGTATGCTTCTTTGGCTAATGTGTGGTCACGAACTTGATGGCAGATGAGTGATGACAACCCATATGCGATACCTGAGATGGAGCCAACTCTCCGAAAGCAGATTCAGGAATGCAATTGGCAGGTTGTGAACACCACAACTCCCGCTAATTACTTCCATGTCTTGCGGAGACAGGTCAGTGCAGCTAGGTGGTTCCCATTCCTATTTTTGCTCAAATTACCATTCAGCAGTATCTGAAACTATTGTCAATTACTGTAGATTAACAGAGAATTCCGTAAACCTCTCATCGTAATGGCTCCTAAGAACTTGCTTCGGCATAAGGATTGCAAATCAAATCTATCCGAGTTTGATGATGTACAAGGACATCCAGGTTTTGACAAACAGGGCACTAGATTCAAGCGCCTCATTAAGGACCAGAATGATCACTCAGATCTTGAGGAGGGCATTAGAAGACTGGTTCTTTGCTCTGGAAAGGTATCCCTCGCCTTTCCTTTTCACAAATCAGTGTATTATCTGATATGTTGTTTCATTATGTGTCACGTCTGGTAAAGGATAAGCTACATGGCATTGGTCTCTTTGCCCAAGAAATTTTAGTCAAACGTTATATGAATTACTGGACTGCAGGTTTACTATGAGCTTGATGAGGAGCGTAAGAAGGTTGGCGGAAAGGACGTTGCAATTTGTAGGGTGGAACAGCTGTGCCCCTTCCCATATGATCTTGTCCAACGAGAGTTGAAGCGATATCCAAGTATGTTTCCTTAACTTGCTAATTGTAGTGCAACCAGCACTAAAGCATATATGCCCTTGGAATGTTAGAAAATTTATCTATGTATTATAAGTATTACATTATCTGCTCATCAATAAGCTTTACCTTACTCTTACCTTTCTCTATGTACTCACTAGATGACCGGACCTTAGACCTAGCCTATCACATTCTTGTGGATGTCACATGAATGCATCCCAACTAAACAAATAATAAAAAGTGGATACATAAACCAAGATAATTGATGGTGGAGCTAATGTAGAATTTTTTAGTAGCAAGAGCAAAATTTTTGTTCAGTTTCTAGCAAAAACAAAGAATGCATTCACTGAGTGAGAGATCGGAGCTGTGGATGTCCAGATGCCACTCTTAGCCCCTCCTTATATGCTGGTGATAGGGTTTTATCATAATATTAGTTCTGGACACTGTATTTCCAAGGGTCCTCTGTTTCAATTGACTTAATAGTAAACAGGAGCACTCGTTTTCCAGAAGCCGTCAATTGCGCACAGTCAATTTGTATTGCCCCCTTGATTCTGAAGGATTTGCTTAGTTGACAGTACTACTTCCCTCTGTGTTATAAATCATGATCCTGATGATTGATTGAGCCTGTCATTTTTCTCTTCAGATGCGGAAATAGTCTGGTGCCAGGAAGAGCCTATGAACATGGGTGCTTACAGCTACGTTGCACCCCGTCTCTTGACTGCAATAAAAGCACTGGGCCGAGGAACTTTCGAGGATATCAAATACATTGGCCGTGCTCCATCTGCTGCCACAGCCACTGGATTCTATCAGGTTCATGTTAAGGAACACACTGAGCTCATGCAGAAAGCCCTGCAACCTGAACCGATAAACTATCCATTTTAAAGCTTGTTCTACAGGAGAGCAGGGGACTAGCAAAGAAGAGTTTGTGATGGAAAGGTATAGAAACTCTCTTTTAATTTCTTATACTTGAAAATTTGTTCTATTTGCTATTTTCTTCCTGATATGCCTGTTGCGGGCGGCGGGCGCCTTGATATTTCCGGATGAGCTTGTCTCCATTGGAGTTTTTTATGCTTGTTCTATATACTGCGAAAAAAGCGGTGTTGAAATAAAACTGAGATAAAGCTGCCAACACTCCATTGAGCTGCATTATGTTGCAATTGTCTTTATTCAACACTCCATTGAGATGCATTATGTTGCAATTTTCTTTATTTAAGTCAAGATAAAATGCAAAATCTCTCTCAAGCAAACGATCAGGGCTGTGTTTTGTAATATCGTATCTCAGTTTGTTGCTTCGTTTTAAAAATATATTCGGCAAGATCCTAATCACCATAAACTATTACTCTGTTCAACAAATTTAGTTACCTTTTCCTCACTAGATAAAGTGGTGTGTGGACTTGATTAAATCATTTTAAGCAATCCTATATAAGGTTATCAAAGAAACTTAATCTCATTAAGTGTTGAATTTTTAATTTTCGTCACCTATTTGGATAGTCAAATAGGCTATTATAGTGACCTTTGATTGCTGAAAAACTAGGTTATGGAGGAGTCCTTAGAATGCTCCATGGTGAAATGAACCAAATGACATGGGCCAGTTAATATATTGTGGATCCATGTATGAGTAGTTATTAGACAGCCTACACTTCTTGGCAGAAGTGAAAGAAATCCATCGATCGGTCTGGTCTCATGGCAAGACCAAGGGTGTTGCAATTGCCAGAATGCGATTTATAACATTGAACGATTATGGTCGATTAATCCATGTGAAGTGAGGTCTAAACAAAAGAAATTTCTATTGAAGTGATTCTCGGTAACTTTTCACAAGAGTGGCAATGAATTTGCAATTTATTTTTTAACTCGACCCATCTCGCAAGGAGACAGTTTCAGTAATTACACTGGAATGATACGTACACCAGAACTAAGTATCATGCTAGACTGTTTCTCTTCTAGTGTGGGAAAAGTACCAAAAAAGGTTCTAAATCTATGGCATTTGTATTAATTCAATATTTAACCTTTTAATTAGATCAATTTAGTTATAAACCTTTTTACATTTGTATCAATTTAGTTAATATGGCCAATTTTGGCCGGCTGGCGTTGATGTGGAAGTCGGCCAGTCAACGAAGGCTAACATGGCAATTTTTGAATAATTTTTTTTTCCTTTTTCCTCTTCTTCCTCTTGGCCTTCTTCTCCTGCAATGGCCAACAAGCTTCCGGTGGCTCGCCGGCCAAGGCAAGGGTCACAGCCCTTGCCCGGCCTCACTTAGGACCGCGGGCAAGGTGACTTCGCCCAGAGCTGGGTGAGGGCTTTGCAGCCCTCATCTAGTGGCCGGCAAGCCTCGAGGAGAAGAAGGCCAAGAGGAAGAAGAGGAAAAACAAAGGAAAAAATGAAAAATTAATTTAAAAAATTCAAAAAAAAATTTTAAAATTGCTGCATTAGTGTTCGCCGGCTGGCTGGCATTGTCGACATTAACTGGCCAAAATTGGTTGGAAAGAATGAATTGGTATCTATGTGAAAAGGTTTATGATTAAATTGGTTCAATTGAAAAGTAGAACTGAATTAATACTAATGCTATGAGTTTAGGATTTTTGTTGGTATTTTTGCCCTTCCATTGTTGACGACCCACCTGCATAATGATTGAGTTTTCTAGGGGCTCAAGGCCTTTTGGTAAGGTTACATAGACTTAAACCAAAAAAGCTCGAGAATATTTTAGTTCATTTGCTATTTGAACGTGCAGAGTCAGTAATTTACATTTTGGTTGTTAATCAATTGAGTCCTCGAAATTATAATCTTGTCTTTAGTCTATTAAATCCTTAACGTTTGAAAAATTATGTAAACAAGTCCTAAACCGGCTGTCGGTGCCTCTTCCATGCTGGAAATCCTACATGCATCCCACGTAACCCTATTTTTAATGCTGCGTGACCACGGACGCAAGGGTCATGTGATTTCTGGCGTCGAAAAATGTACCTAGGATGAGCTTAATCAGGACTTGATTGCCCCCTCTTTCGCAACATTAAGGAGTCCAAAATATAACGTCAAGGACTCAATCAATCGATGGCAAAAAAGATGAAGCAGCGATTCTGCACTGCTTCGAGTTGGGTCGAGTTCGAACAACTTTTGTACCGAAAATCATCGAGTGTAGCAAATTAATTAGCATTACGCGCACCTCCTGGGTCAGGCCGGAAAGAGTCTCCGGCAGCTGCACACACGGAGATCAAGAGCGAGGGCCACCGTCGTGCCGCCGGCGCCGCCGCCATGTGATGACCTCCTCACTCCGTTTCTTCTAGTGCTTATTTACCCATTTTTAGTATGGTTGCTAAGCTTGAATGTATAAAGCCCACACATATGAGGTACTAAGGAGGTCCCACACTATTGAAGAGCTAACTAAAATTGGTAATTTCAGTGCGCTGGTAAACCCAAAAATAATATAATAAATAAAGGTTAAATAAAGGTTGGTAATTAGTAATTACTAAAGTTATTGGTCATTTTGGAAGTTTTAGTAGATAATTGGTACCTTTCAATACTATGCAAGATAAATAGTTGGTAAATAACTGAAATTATTTCGTCACTGCTGGATTACTCTTTTATGTTTTTCGTTTTTGTAGAACACAAACTCTCCTTATAGAGTGCAGAGCAATTCCATAGATGCAGTACGTATTGCATGGCCGACACAGTTTAGGTCCTAGCCACGTTGCCTATCCAACTTTGCATAATCGTTTCACCTAATTGATCGCGGAACTTGTTGTAACGAATGATGGTAAATTGATTAAATTAAGTTAAGTAATTTCGTGTAAATTCTTAGTATTAAGAATGTTGTTTGTGTTAAAAAACAACATTTGCATAATCATGTCACCTCATCGATCGTGGAACTTATTATGACAAATGACGGTAAAGCGATTAAATTAAGTAATTTTGTATAATATTTAGTAACTTTAATGGATTGTTAAGTCACAAAAGTAATTGTTGATAGATGAATAAAGTCATCGGAAGTTTTAGGAAGTCTAAATAAATATTTTCACTTTTTAAAACCAAAAATGGTAAAAGGTTGGTAAGTGATTAAAGTTAGTTATGGACTTAGGTGACGAATTATAGTAAACCAATCAAACTAAGGTAGGTAATTTCTTATCAAAATTTGTAACACTGATAAGCCACCAAAAAAAAAAGGGGGACTAATAAAATTGTTGGTAATTCTGAAAGTATGAATGGGAGTAGTTTTGATAAAATGTAGGTAAGTCCAAATGACAAATGTTGGTAAATCAATTAAATAGTGGGTAATTTCATATATAAATAACTTTAACGTGGTGGTATGTCAAAAAGAAATATTGGTAGATTATTAAAATAGTTAGTACTTTTGGAAGTATAAATTGAGCTTGGTATCATCTAGAAAATAAATTAGAAACTAACTAAAATTACTTATAATTTAGTCACTATTTGACATCTAAATTTTGACCTGCTACTTAGAGTAAAATTGCTTAGAAAGTTAAGGATCAAATTGTAACAGCTAAAAAACATAGTATGATTAAATTACATAACATATAGACATCAAAGGGGTGCATAATAACGATTAAATTTCTAATCAGAATTATTTTTTTGTTCTCAGATTTGAAATAGAAACTATTTAATAATGCAATTTCATTTTTATATTTTTGAAATAAATTTTTAGCCCAAAAATATATTTGGAACTGATTCGTCTTCGCTACTAGCTGGCTGCCGACTTGTTGTGCACCACTCATCGCTGTCGCCCAAGAGAGAGATTTTATTTTTATTTTGAGAATATAAATTTTGTGTTAATTATCAAACACAAATTTTTGCGTAAAAACTCATGTGGGAAACAAACAATAGAAACTGATATCTAGAGAAAAATGATTATCATTCGAATTCGAATCCTAAAGGGCACTTGCATTTTATTATTGTTATTATCAAACTTTTATTTTTTTTTTAAAGTTATTGATTCGACAATTCAAGTTGTCAGTCGAGGAGCTCAAGGCAGCAGCTCTGTCCAGGGCAGGGGACAGACCTGGCGGCAGAGCAGAGGAGCAGGGGCAGACCGCCGGCGCAGGCCAAGGACCGGACGGCGCGCGAGAGACCGAGCGTCCGCCGATTGGACAATTGAGCGAGTCAGTTCCTCGGTCGCTGAGGCTTGTTGCTGTCCGCCTTCCTTGTTTGGCGGTGTGGATTAGAGCTTTAATCCGGCTCTGTTTTCTCTTTTTTATTCGATGTACACCAGGTGCTCGACAAATTGTTCACTCTGGATCTGCTCTCGTGTTCCTCGTTCGGTCGGTAGGGACGGATGAATTTTGCATGTGGGAATAAGAAATAGCAAATTTCGGCCAGAGGGGATCGAGGGAATCGACTGGATTCGGGGAATTCAAGAAGGAAACAGAGCAAAGAAGAAGATTGGTGCACGGGCGTTGAGGATTCTACGGGATTTGCTCAGCAATATAGAAAGAAACTGATCCGTGAAAAAAGGGTAACTTCAACCAAAAAGAAAACCAAATGAGGCAAGAGGGGATTTGACAATAACATTTTATTGGAAATTATAGCGAGAGAAGGCGAGAATTCTGGGATTTGAAGCAGGTTTTTGCACTATAAAAAAGGGGGATCGTGGAAGAGAACGCACAAGTAATCTGCAGCAGTTCCTCACGATCTCTGGCGAATGCCGAACACAACAAGATCCGGCGAAGGTCCGGTGAAGACCCGGGGTACTATGGTAACGTTATATTCTTCCAGAGTTGGGGTTAACTCATGCTTACCGAATATGAACGTTGACGTCGTGGGGCTAGCCAGGAGCGAGCCACTGCGTGAATCACGCTGCTAAGAACTTTGACATTTATTATATTCGGACAAGCACGAGTTACTCCAACTTTGGAAGCGTACAACATTACCAGAGCCCGTTAGATCACTAGGCGGTGCCTTTGAAAGCAATCATCATCTCGCCGATCGGGTAGAAATTTCCTTTTGGGCTATCTTTTGGTTTGTGATCTTTTCTTATCATTAGGATTGCCATTAATCGTTCAACAGCATATCTAGTTGGAAATGTATGCGCCGGGATGAATTTCATTTAACATGATTTTGGCGGAAGCCCTAATACATCTCGATTCATGCAAGGAGACATCCACGAGACTTGAGCGAACCTCGTCTTCATCCTTATCAAAGTTAACCATGAGAAGTCGATGCGAAGTGAAAGTGCAAGGGTGCAGCGACGGGTTTGGGCTTTTCGAGCACGCCAGGGATTGTGTCGAGAGATCGTCAAGTCGCCGAGCATTGCCGGAAATTGTTGAACGTGGTCTGGAGAAGAGCACTGTCACCGCCGCACCGGTCACGCTCGGACTTAGCACACTGGAAACCTGCCAAAAAAAAAAAAAGATCTTGAAGAATTGGCAGAGAAATTGTAATCCTTCCCAATTGATTACATAACGCTCGTTAAGTTTCTTGTCATTTATTTACTTGTCCGAAATCAATAAAAAAAATCCTTTGCAACCTTTGTCCATTCATATGGATTCATACATATTCTCCAAAAAAGATTTCATGGAATTTTTTCACATATTTTTCAATCCTTAGGGGAAAACACCAGGATGATTATACAAAACAAAAGGGAATTATTGATGGGGAACCATGCAGACATGGACTTAAGGTTGAACTTTTGGCTTATATATGATGGAGTAGTTTCTAAGAAGATTAAGAGATTATCAGTCTGATCTTGGCATAACCGATCTTGTGGTTCCTTCGTTTCCGCCGAATCTCTAGAGAAAGGCAACCAAAGATTGCAGAATTCTAATGTTCCTGTTTGGAATAAGTGATGTGATTGCTCAAAACCCAAAATCATTGGCTAATAATGATAATGATTATAATAGACATATAAGAATATACTTCGACGACAAACACAAATTGCCAAGACTTGTGGATCTATAATTTTTCTGTTTTGGGTTTTCTGAAGTAAGCACTGTAGGATGATCAAATTTGGGATGGAAATAACGAACAAAACAAGAAAAGATAGAAACTCCGAAGTTGAAAGGGCACAAATTCTTCTAGATCAATGATGCAGATTTTGAAAGCTCCTAGGTTTTCATTCATCAAAAGTCGTTCGTCTTCTACCAGAAATTGAATGGCTTATATCGTCAAAGAAATAAAGACCGAGTAGAGCATTGAAACTAGGAGAAATAAAGACAGAGCATTAGTAAAAGCATAACATCTTCATGCCTCCCAAGGTGTCTTTCCAACAAGCCAAGGGTAGGCCTTCTCAAATAGTAGGATCGGGAGAGTGACTCGCAGACAGGGAAACAGGACGAACATAAATTTCAGCACTGCGCAAGCTCAAGAAAACAATCGTATCTTTGTCGATACAGATCGGATCGACCTGATTCCAAAACTAAATGAACAAAGACTTTTGGATCTACAATTTCTCTATTTTGGGTTTTCTGAAATAAACACTGTGGGATGGTCGAATTTGGGATGGAAATAACAAACTAAACAAGAAAAGATAGAAACTCCATTGGTTGCTCTTCTAGGCCTCCAAGGAAGTTGAAAGGGCACTGATTCTTCTAGATCGATGATTGCAACTCTTCAAGGATGCAGATTTTGAAAACTCTGACTCTTCAAGGACGGAGTGAAAACTCTTCTAGGTTTTCAAGGGTATGAACTTTACAAGGTTCACGATACTTGCTTCAAAAGGATGGCTTATATCGTCAAAGAAATAAAGATAGAGCATTGAAACTAGAAGAAATAAAGACAGGAAACTAGGAGAAATAGTAAAAGCATAACGTCTTCATGGCTCCCAAGGTGTCTTTCCAGCTTCCGGGATGGACTCAAGATATATATGGCTTCTCGGTTTCGTCAAAGCTTGAATGCGAGCCGATCTTCTTGGTCGAGAGAGCTGGTCTTTAATGCGGGCTGCATCAATTAAATAGTGGGTAATTTCATATATAAATAACTTTAATATGGTAGTATG
The DNA here is from genome assembly GCA_007663325.1 of Eucalyptus pauciflora. NCBI lineage: Eukaryota > Viridiplantae > Streptophyta > Magnoliopsida > Myrtales > Myrtaceae > Eucalyptus > Eucalyptus pauciflora. Next base: position 1,083,732 of record VMYD01000011.1, read on the forward strand.
TCACAAAGAAATATTGATAGATTATTAACATAGTCAATACTTTTGGAAGTATAAATTGAGATTGGTATCATCTAGAAAATAAATTAGAGACTAACTAAAATTACTTATAACTAGGGTAAAATTGCATAAAAAGTTAAGGATTAAATAGTAATAGCTAAACAAAAATAGTATGATTAAATTAGAAAAATATAAACATCAAATATGTGTATAATAATCATTTTATTCCTGATTAGAAAATATTTTCTGTTCTCCATGACAGATTTGGATTTATTGTTGTGCTTGTCACCGGAGAGAGATTTTATGTTTATTTTGAAAATGGAAATTTTGTGTCAATTATCAAAAGTAAATTTTTGCATAAAAACTCTTCTAGGAAACAAACAATGGAAATTGATTTCAAGAGGAAAATGATCATCATTCGAATCATTCGCATTTTATTATTGTTGTTATCAAACTTTTATTTTAAAAAAGATTATTGATTCAACAATTCAAGTTGTCAGTCAGGAGCTCAAGGCAGCAGCTCCGTCCAGCGCAGGGGACAGACCTGGCGGCAGAGCAGAGGAGCAGGGGGAGGGACCGCCGGGCGCAGGCCAAGGACCGGCCGGCGCGCGAGAGACCGGACGTCCGCCGAGGCGCGTTGCTGTCAGCCTTCCTTGTTTGTCGGTGTGGATTCGAGCTTTAATACGGCTCCGTTCTCTCTTTTTTATTCGATGTACACCAGGTGCTCGACAAAATGTTCACTCCGGATCTGCTCTCGTGTTCCTCGTTCGGTCGGTAGGGACGGATGAATTTTGCATGTGGGAATAAGAAATAGCGAATTTCGGCCAGAGGGGATCGAGGGAATCGACTGGATTCGGGGAATTCGAGAAGGAAACAGAGCAAAGAGGAAGATCGGTGCACGGGCGTTGAGGAATCTACGGGATTCGCTCAGCAATATAGAAAGAAACTAATCCGTAAAAAAAGGGTGAAAACCAAAAGAGGCAAGAAGGGACGTGACAATAAATGCCATAACAATTTATTGGATTTGAAGCAGGTTCTTGCGCTATAAAAAAGAGGGATCGTGGAAGAGAACGCACAAGTAATCTGCAGCAGTTCCTGACGATCTCCGGCGAATGCCAAACAGAACAAGGTCCGGCGGAGGTCCGGTGAAGACCCGGGGTACAACGGTAACGTTATATTCTTCCAAAGTCGGGGTTAACTCTTGCTTACCGAATGTGAACACGGACGTCATGGGGCTCGCCAGGAGCGAGCCATTGCGTGAATCACGCCGCTAAGAACTTTGACATTTATATTTGGGCAACCACGAGCTACTCCAATTTTGGAAGAGCACAACATTACCGGAGCCCGTTAGACCACTAGGCGGAGCCTTTGAAAGCAATCATTCTTTCGGCTGAAGGCTTTCTCAAAGCAATCATCGTCCCGCCGATCGGATAAAAATTTCCTTTTTTGGCTTTCTTTTAGTTAGACAAGAATGTGCCAGGATGGATTTCATTCAACATGATTTTGGCGAAAGCCCTAATGCGCCTCGATTCATGCAAGGAGACATCCACAAGGCTTGAGGATGAATCGAGGCAAGGTCGCGGCGATGGCGGGAAAGGTCGAGAGCGCTACCGGGCTTGTTGAACACATTAAGGATTGTTTCGAGAGAATGTCGAGTCGCCGAGCATTGCCGGAAATTGTTGAAGCTGGTCTGGAGAAGAGCTCTGTCACTGGACACGCTCGAACATCGCTGGTTGAACACTGGAAACCTGAAAAGTAAAAAATATAAAAAAAATAAAGATCTTGAGGATTTGACCGAGAAATTTTAATCCTCCCCAATTAATTACAGAACCCAATGTTCTCTTTCATATTTTTCTTCTATCTTTTTCTTTCAAGCAATTTACATAGTCGTAATTACCAACGGTCTCCCTAGCTTTAAATTTCTTATCATTTATTTTCTTGTCCAAAATCAATAAAGGGCTATGAGGTGCTGTTTGGTAACCATCCAAATAGTGCATGATTCTGATGATTCTGATTTTTTGTTTCCAAAATCAATTTAAGAATAGAATCGTGTTTGGTAAAATTTTTGTCCAAAATTGATTCCGAGAAGAAATTTGTTCCCGAAATCAGTTTTGAACAATAATTGAGAATTATATATATATATATAATTCTTAGTCTGAGAATCAAAAAAAGAATCAAATCTTATTCTTCCCTTCCGCCATCCGGCGATCGCCACCGCCAGTCACCGTCCGCTGGTTTGACAAGCTCGCCAAGCTAGGCGGGCCTCGCTAGGGCTGGGCTCGCCTGGGGCTAGGTGAGGCCTGTCTGGCCACCGGCGAGGCTCGGTCGATGATGGCCAACCTCGCCAAGGGCTGGCAACGCTCTGGTGAGGTCCGCCAGCCCTCGTCTAGCCGATCGGAATAAGAAGAATAGGAGAAAAAGAAAAAAAAAAAGGAAAAAAGAAAAGAATAAAAGGAAAAAAAATTAAAAAATTTATTTAAAAATTAAAAGAAATTGATTTGGAACAGAATCAGTGAGCACGATACCAAACGCAATTCTATTTTAGAATTAGAAATTTTGGACAGTTATCAAACGTACTATTTTACTCAGAATCAGTTCCTAGGAACAGAATAAAAGAAAAATCATTTCTGATCAAAATTTACTCCTAGGAACAGAATCGTTACCAAACACACCCTAAGTCACCTTGATTCATGATTCATACATATTCTTAAAAATTATTTCATGGGTACTTTTTTTTTTTTTGATATTTTCCAATCTTTAGAGGAGGGAAGAAGGTTACAAAAAGAGTGAATAAACTTAGAGAAAAGCATAGGATAATTGTACAAAAAAAGGGGGACCATTGATGGGAAACACGTGCAGACGTGGACTTAAGGTTGAACTTTTGGCTTATATACGATGGAGGTGTAGTTTCCTAAGAAGATTAAATAGATTATCAGTTTGATATTTGGCATAACCGATCTTGCGGTTCCTTCGTTTTTGCCCGATCTCTAGAGGAAGGCAACCAAAGATTGCAGAATTATAATAGTCTTGATTGGAATAAGTGATATGATTGCTCAAAACCCAAAATCATTGGCTAATAATAATGATGATGATAATAGACATATAAGAAAATACTTACGACAAACACAAATTGTCAAACCTTCCGCATCATTGATGCAAAAAAACCCATCTAACAACACGCACAACAATAATAGATATAAGTAATACTTGGATGACTAACACAAATTGCGAGAAAACTATAAATTCAATCATAAATATATTATGCGAATATTAATTTAGTTATAAATTTTTTAATGTTACCAATATTGTCCCACTATACCATTGTGCGAAATTCATATGTAGTACTTTTAGTCAATTATCACCGGAAATCGCTGACATGATCCACATAGGATATAAAATTGCCAAATATGATAATTGGACCCAGTCAACAATTTTTTATAGCAATTGACAGGGCAAGAGGACTAAATAAGATAACTTTAAAACATTAGAAAAGCCTATGACTAAATTGGTTCTATACATTCATTTTAGGACTAATTTGATAATTATCCCAACAAATTTGCAAATTCTCCTCCTGTATTATATAATAACCACAATAATAGTAGTTCCAACGACAACAACAATAGTATAAAAAACTACTTCAATAGACAATTATTAATTACATAGTCACCCACATCATTAATGCAAAAAACCATATAACCTATGAATTTTTGAGAATATTATGGATTATCCCTTCAAACTTCGGCATCATTGCCCGATAACCTCCAGAACTTTAAAAAGTTACAAATTATCCCCATGAGCTTTCGCACAATTAGATTATGGTCCACAAACTTTGAAAAGTTAAAAAATATCCCCAAATTTTGATGTTTTGTTGCCTTTTGTCTGCATAATCTTTAAGTCTCAATTAAAAATAGGTCATCTCATCTCTCTTCACAAAAATATCCTCCACTAAGTTTTCTCAACTTCATTAAACATGTGCATCACTCTTTAATTTCTTAACTTCGGCTACTGTGTGGGCCGTGTTATTTTGGTTGAAAATTTGGATCCATAGATTTTTATGTGACACTTAACAACTATACAGAAGGAAAAAAGCAAATGGCTACAACAAAAATCAAAGTTTTGGGAAATGGTATGTAAATTTTGAATATTGGTTAAAGTTAGTTTAAAAGCGTAATTTATAATATTTGAAAATTGTATGCCCGTTTTCGCAATGATGCCAAAGTTCAGGAGGGATTTTCGAACAATTCTCCTAAAATTTTGTGAGTAGTCCGTGACTGGTTGCATAAACATCGGGAATGTATTCCATTGAATACATAAGGGATGAAGACAAAAATATTTTCTTGTACTCCTCTCCAATGTTGTCCTTCTGGGGTGTCGACCCAACTCAACCATCATGCAACGGCCCTTGCCATTGCACCGATCTAGGAGACGGCAGGCACCTCACTGGGGCAGCACATTCAAGGACAAATCGTCACTCGTTGAGAAATATTTTTCTAAAAATGATTATTTATATAATTTAAAATAATTAATTATTGAAATTTTTTTATCGATAATTATTTATTTCAAACATTTTCATAGACGAAGAAATTATTTATTATTTATTCATTCTTCTAAGAGATACGAGCAATCATTTTTAGAAAAAAATGTTTTTCAAATCATTTATTTTTTGTAAAATAAACGGAGTATTTATGTTGCTCAAATGTTGATTTGGCTCTCATCCAATGTTAGAGTAAGATTAGCATTAACCAGACCAAATTAATATGAAGGGCTAGTTTGGTTTGGTTTAAAGAGTTCACGGGTCAAATCGATCAAGATTATAGTTGAAGGACTAAATTGAATATTGAATAGGAAAAATGACACAAATAGTCATTAAATTTTAACCCAATGTGTAATATAATTTACATTCTTTTAATTTATTCAATGTAGTCGCGAACTTTTTGTACATGTTCAATTCACTCCGCGGACTATATGAAAATATTCAATCTTGCCTCTAATTTTGAAATAATTGAAGGACTACATTGAACATTTTTATATAATTTAAAGGCTAAATTAAATATGTATCAAAAGTTTAAGGATTATATTATAGAGATTTCTTACCTTTAACCAAAAAAAGAAACTAAGAGTATAGAGACTTATTGAACATTATGCTAAAGTTTAGAAATTATATTAAAAGAATTTAATATTCATGGGTCATATCGTGCAAAACTTATCATTCGCGTCATTAAAGAACGAAAAGACTATTTTGCGAAATTGCCCCCACACGGATAAGGAAGGATTTTCGTTGCGGGAATCCCCATAGTTAAAAAGACCTTGGAATTCCTGCCTTGCCCGCTGGCCGCGGGGCCGTCCGATCAAACGCTGCCCTGGCCCACAGCCGTCCATCTCATCTCCTTCTTTCAGCCCCCTTCAACACTTCTCTTTCAAAGCTCCCCCTTCCTCCTCCCCGGCTTGATCAGCACCTGGTTTCGGTTGACCTCCGAGGGGAAAACTGCGACCTTCCCTCCATTTCCCGCAACGATTCCTGCAATCCCTCCCCCAGTTGGGCAGAAACCCTAAGTGGGTCTTCGTCGCTGCGACGGATCTTTGCGCAGATTGGCCAGCTTTGCGACGGTAGGCTCGGATGTTTTGTGATTCTTTCTCTCGGTGCATCGCGTTTGGATCTTTCGTTTCTTGTTTCGGGATCTCCCGTCTGTTCGTGCTCTCTCGAGTCTCGCGCCTTTCGGATTTCGGGTGAGTGAGTGGGGTCGGTGATTCGTATTGGTGGCTTGAAATTTGGGGCGGGCGGGATGGAAGAACGAGTTGCTGTACGGACGTCCGCTGCTGTAGTTTTGGGATTGGCCAAGGCTGGGTTTGTCTTAGCTGCTGTTGAGGTGGAATGAGTGTTTGCTAATTGCTGCAGTTGCTCATGTCTATTCGGTTTTAGTGGCTTGGTTAGCCCTTTAAACTATTCGTTTTCTGTTTCATCTTCTCCGAATTGGCTTTTGGTAGGTTGTAGGGATCTGCATTGGTGATTGCTGCCCTTTGGAATTGGTAAAAGATTTTGGGTTGCTTTTGTTTTCCTCCCTAATTAATGGGAAACCCCATTTTGTAGTCATGGGAATCTGAAGAACATCAAGGGGTTATCATTGATTGGTTCTCAATGCTCTTACATATAAGATGTAAACAATTAGTCTGGCTCCGGCATAATTTTCTTGGTGCTTATCTTCTTTGATGTTGTGTGATGTGAAGCATTGTGAAAGTGTTATCCATTAGTATTTTCTTCTGACTCTCAGTTGTGCAGCGTTACTTGCGCATGGTACAGTCACATCGTCTATGCTGAACTCTCATAATCTTCCAAGTTTCCATGGAAAGCTCTAAGACTGGTGAAATGGACAAGGAGTCAGCTGATGCATCCATCCCTGCAGCAGCAAATCATGTGGAACCTCCTTCTGCCACTGATCCTGCACCAGATGGTTCTGCACGAGATGGATCACCTCGGATTTCTGCTGCTGGCATTTCATCTTGGGCTAAAAATTTGAGGATTCCTCAGTCTCTATCAACTGCACAAGATGACTCCGCCACTAGCAATGGTGGTAAATCCACCTTTGCACGATTCACCAGTGGATTGGGGTTGAAATTGTCTCCAAGATCTCCTCCAGCAGAAGAGAGTATTGGTAGTCCTTCAGCAGTACAGCCTGGTCTGTTTGGAACAATCACTAAAGGTTTGGTCGATTCCTCCAAAAGTGCGGTGAAAGCAGTACAAGTCAGGGCTCGTCATGTTGTCTCTCAGAATAAACGTAGATACCAGGTGTCATAGTCTTGCTTTCACCTTTTATCCTAATTTGGTTATATTCAAGTTAATTTGCTACATCTAATAGTGTTTGGACCCTTGGACCTTGTTTGTGTGATCAGACTATTGTTCTGTTAGCTCAAGCTATCCTTTTTGTCCTGAAATGCACTGAAAAGCTAGTTTATCATGTTACGTGGATCTGTTAATTCAGGGGTTGGACTTAAATGGGGGAACTTATGTAAAGATGGAAAAGAATTTATCCTCACTTGCTAGCTTTAGAACTGTACTGTGACAAGTGTCTGGTCCTCTTATTAGGAAAATGAGCAAGTATGGCATAGCATACTCTTTCGGCTCTTGATATTGTCGGTATTGTGAAATCTCAGCTTTTATACTTCTAACAAGATTATCTAAAAGGGTAACTTTCCATGGCAATGCGTATGCACATATTTAAAACATATTTCTTGTATGAAAACATATATCTCCTTTGTTTGTGGAGTCAAAGAACTGATGATAGATCTCAACTTTCTTTATTTTCCCTTTAAAAGGCTTAAGTTCTAAGATGAAATCCCTTGGATTAGCAACTTAGTACTTGCGCTTGAAAGTTAAAACTGCATTTCATAACATGTGGATAGTCCCTCTTGTCATCACAGAATTAGAGCGCCACTACTTATGTCAGTGCACCAATCAGTCATCACACTTTAAAGCTAGGGGGCTGTTTGGTTTGTGAAGATGTTTTCAATTTATTATGATTTTTCAATGTTCTTGATAATTTTTTATCCGTGAGCATTAAAGTTTTCAGTTGGGATGAAAATTTTGAAAATTTGATTATGTTGTTTTCACAGTTCACCCTTACAATGAAATTTGCTAAGCCTTTTATAATTAAGAAAAAAATTTCGTTGAAAATTTAGGAAGACTGTCCATTAATATACTATCTCATATGAATGTTAATCAAAAAGTTAATTTATGAACCTTGTATTCTTTATTATTCTTTTCAGGTTCAGCTTTTACTCGCGTCAAAACAAATAAAAATGAAAAAGATAATAGAAAAGCAGGGAAAGTCTGCAACATCTGTAATGCTTCGTGAAGCTTATGAAGCTTTATTTCCACATGAAGCTTTGTCTCGATTAAACATTACCAGCCTTAATTGTAGCTTTGTGGTTGATTGTTCAATTCTTATGATAGAAATAAAATGTGAATGAGCTTGATGATGTTTTTTTTCTGTAGGAAGGAGGATTCGATTTGGATATGACATATATCACTGAGAACATCATTGCTATGGGTTTCCCTGCTGGCGATATGAGCTCTGGTTTCTTTGGATATGTAGAGGTAATTGGACTATTTCCAGTAAAATATGTGAGTACTCTTATATTAAGTTTGTTATTGCTGAAGTTGTTACATGTGTGTGCAGGGGTTCTATCGCAATCATATGGAAGAAGTGATCAAATTTTTTGAAACCCAACACAAGGTAGGTAATTAGTCAAAAGTTTATCTGACAGTCTAATTGGAGGCTGATCATGTTGTGAGGTTGATGTTATTTCAGTTTTCAATTGTATCAGCCATTTTTTACTGTCTTGGTGTAAAATATCTGGGTTTCCTTGTCATTAAGAAAGGAAGTAAAGTATGCTTCTGCATTATAAACAAGATATATAGAGGGCATTACTGATTTACCAAGATCTTTGGGGTGGTACATAGTCATATCAATCAGCAATATCACAAATCTATAAAGTAGCTTATACTGAGATATTTATATTCTCGTCTTTTCAGTGGGTCTAAAGCTCAAGTTCTGGTAAAATTTGTTCTTTTCTCTGATCATATACTTGTTATATGTTGGCTTTGCTAGTCAAAGCGATAACTATTTTATCTAAAAGGTTATGAAGGCTTTGACATACTTTTGTCGTCCTCTTTTCCAGGACAAGTACAAAGTGTACAATCTTTGTTCTGAAAGGCTATATGATGCATCATTATTTGAAGGAAAGGTGTGTTACAGCTGGTTTCTTCTGTTTATAGGGTACAATAATGTGGATGGATCATAAATATGAATAAACTGAGATCTGCTGGTGCACTTAGTAAGTTGTTTCGGGGTGAACTTTTCAGGTTGCAAGTTTCCCATTTGATGACCACAATTGTCCACCCATTCAGCTTATAACATCCTTCTGTAAAAGCGCTTATGGATGGTTGAAGGAGGATATCGAGAATGTGGTGGTTGTGCACTGTAAGGCAGGGATGGCTAGAACAGGGCTAATGATTTCTAGCCTTCTCCTATATTTGAAGGTATGACTTCAAAAGTTGTCACGATGATGACATACACCCAGTGTTATCTCCAGCATAGAATACACTGGTTCATATTTTTTATTGTTCATTTCTTGGACATTCTCTGCAGTTCTTCCCAACTGCTGAGGAGTCTATTGACTACTACAACCAGAAAAGATGTGTGGATGGAAAAGGGCTTGTCTTGCCAAGTCAGATTGTGAGTTCCTTTAAAAATTACAATTAGTGATACACTTTGGTCAGTGTCCTCAACCTTTTTCATTCCGTTTGATAGCATCATTGTATTTTCTGTCCAGAGATATGTCAAGTACTTTGAGCGTGTTTTGACATACTTCAATGGAGAAAACCAGCCTGGGCGAAGGTACGTTGCTGATCCTGGATACTGCTTTTGTGGTTTTCCAACAGATTCTGAAGATCAGCTTTTCTGCAGGTGCATGCTTAGGGGATTTCGTCTCCACAGGTGTCCTTATTGGATCAGACCCTCCATAACAGTCTCTGATCATAATGGTCTCTGCTGGCTCATGTGCTATCTTTATTCCTACATGCTTAATTCATGTTGTGAAGATGGAAAATGATATAATCAAAATATCTGATCTTTGGACTGTTAATATGTTGGGATGCTTTTCTGTTAAGGATAACTGAATGTCATGTTTTCTGCGTAGTACTTTGTAAGTAAGCTGTGTGCAGCGAAATACATATACTTCTGTCTGTTCCTCATGAACAGCACATAATCGGAACATTATTACTCTGTTGGGGCATAACAAAATGATGTTTTGCGCGTAGTAACTTCATAAGTAAGCTGTGTGCAGCGAAATACATATACTTCTGTCTGTTCCTCATGATCAAATATTTTCTTGTGGCTATTGATACATAGTTGACTTTGAAAGATGGCTTTTCTTGAAATGAAGTTTTGTTTAAATTTACTGTTGAAATGAATGGAATTTTGTCACTTAAAATGACGTTATAATCTCTTCAGAATTATAGTACGTTAGCCTAATTGCTTGAATATTTACTATTATATCTCCTGCTCTCCAGGTATTCTATTTACCACTAAGAAGCATCCAAGAACAAAGGATCTGTCGGTAGGTCATAACATTTTTTGCATTTAATTTCTCCTCCTGTTACTGGACGTTTTACTGTTGCTAAAAAAAAAAGAGAAGTTATTGATATATATATGTTTGTTTTGTGCAGCCTGAAGATTATTGGTTTAGTGCACCAAAGAAAGGAATTATGGTGTTTGCTTTGCCAGGCGAGCCTGGTCTGACAGAGTTGGCTGGGGATTTTAAGGTTCATTTCCATGATCGCCAAGGAGATTTCTACTGGTTATATTCTGTCTTCCCTGTGATAGATATATATATTCTCTTTTGTGCTTTTCTGTGTTTGGAGCTCTCTAATCAAACGTATTTCCTTCAGTTGGTTAAACACAACATTTATGGAGAACAGAAAGGTCCTCAACACCAACGATCTTGATGGGTTTGATAAGGTAATCAACTCTTTGTTGTTATCGTTGAGAATTCCCGTTTTCTTTTCTTGAAAAGAGGAAGAATTTGAGAGTGATGATCTGGCATGCTGCATACATTGTGCTGGACTTATTTGATTGTCACTTTAAACAAGCAAAGAAGTCCATTCAGTTTTAACATGAGGTTGGCATGAACTTTGCAGAGGAAATTACCTTCTCCTGGGTTCCAAGTGGAGATTGTGCTGGTGGATTATGATGGTGCGCCTCCAACCCCAGCCTTTGCTCAAAGCGGAACCAAATCTTCCAGTGCCACGTCGGACCCTCCTCCTGCATCAGTTGCCAGCACTGCAGCCACTTCTGATCACCATGAAAGCAAAGTCCCAGGAAGCAATGATAAAGATGATGTGTTTTCAGACAGTGAAGCAGAGGAAGCCGGTTCTTCCAAGAGCAAGCGAAGTCAACCAGCATCTTCAACTGGAGAAACTGTCACATCTACTACCCCCACTTCAGAGAATAAAAGTAATGCAGATCAAGTAGCGAATGTGACACGTGCAACCGAGCAGGTCTCTCTCGGGAACTCGGGCCCCACCCCACCAAAAAGTGATGTCATCTCCAGCACTGAGTTCTCCACTTCAGAGAGTGAGTTCAAGGCAATGGCGGCTGATGCTTCCGTGTTCACATTTGGGGATGAGGAGGACTACGAGAGCGACTGACCAACGGTTTGGTCATGCTGGTAGCGAAACCTCTCTGCGGCTATGTACATAGATTGATGAACTTAAGCTGCAGGTTCACTGTTTACGACTTAAGTGGTTGATATTCATTTCCGTTTGATATTGTGACATTAATTCCTGTTTTCATCTGGGTCATTGTGTTTCTGTAAATTGAAAAGAACTGTACAATTTCAAGTACTTTGCTTCCGTTAACTTGAATACATCCATTTTATGTCATGCGGTTCAAGCGAAAACGAAAACGCAAGACGGAAATAAGAACAGTTGGGCTGACAAGTATTCATCTTGCAGCAGCAGATCAAAAGGTTGACATAGTACCAGAAAGAGGGAAAGAGGTAGCATAAGCCAGTGGCTAGTGATAATTTATGTCCTTTTTGAGAAGCCAACATGTTAGAGGGTATCCACCCGTGGGCAGTTGGTTGGTTGGTTGAGAGTCTCTCTTTCATAGCCAAGGTCAAGTGTTCGAAATCCGCAGTTGCTATCGATTTAAGTGGGGCCCTAGCGGTGGGATGCTGGGCTAGTCTCTCCTGAGGTATAGGGGTCTAGCCCTTCGGTGCCATTCGAGCACGGGGCTCATGGTGAAGTCATCGGTTACAAAAAAAAAAACGTGTTAGAGGGTTATTGCCCATCTTAAACACTATAAGATATCTGCAAAAATGCTGGATGATGATTGTGATTGCATCTCCTTAATGCAGGAGCTGTTATGAGAAAATTAACTGTTTATGCCAAGGTGTGAGATTGACAATGAAGGCATGCAAAACTTACAAATTTTCATTTCGAATCACCTTAATTGCAGCTCGTTAGGGGCAATGATGAAGTCAAAAGGATAATCTACACTACAGCTAGAGCCAATCAGACGTTGGCCTTACTTTCAAAAGTATCAAGCTACCTACCCAAGATCACATGATTTATGATGGCACTTTTAGTTTCAATTGGGAATGTTTGTCACGTGTTTATAGCTGTATACACTAAGTTTTCACTTTGTTTATCACCTGTGTGTTGTTTTTGATGAGTTACTTAAAAATGGGTTTTAAATTCATTTCATTGACCAACAATCATTTGTCACCATATTCAGTAAATTAATTTAATACACTTTCTAGTGGACACTGCAATTCTTGTTGATCATAATGACCCTAGTATTTTTTCTTCAACAATGAGCAACTCCACCTTAATCAAATAAGGGGGCAAAAAGATATATGGGTTTTTTTTTTTTTTTCCTCTATCCCTAATTAGAGGAAATCATACTTTTGATTGATGTGTTACGTGTTATGAATAACACTGATATGTAAACTTAACTTAAATACAAAATATGTAATGTCTACATTTGCGATGCGCCAATCAGAAACTTAATTGGAGAAAATTTCCTTGAATCAATAATGGAGGAAAATACAATCCATGTAAGATAATAATCAATGTATTTTTAGCAAATTTCAACTGGGTTCTTGAACTTTTAATTTTATTCAATTTTGTCTTTGTAATCTTTGATTAGATGTGACCTCATCCATCAATTGCATGCGCCTTTTCCAACTTGGATACTCACCTCTTCAAAGTTGTATTTTATCATGGAACTAATCGTCATCACCAATGTGGCAATCTCGTGTCTAGTCTTCTGACCATGTTAGTCAAGAAGAAAATCATAAAAAAAGAAGTCATAATCTTATTATATAGAAGTCAATTCAGTCATATCAATTGTACCAATTTATTTATGAACATTTTAACGGCTTGTCTATGTAGTCCTAAATCATTTAATGATTTGACAACGTAATTTTTTCAACCAAATATCCAAATAATAGATTTACGATTAAATTGACAAATTATCAAAAATTTTAAGATTAAATCAACATAAAATATATTTAGGACTAAAGTGGTAAACCTTTATAATAAAATCGACATGATTAAAAAGTTTAGCACTGAATTGGCCGCCTATAAGAGGTTTATAATTTTTTGGATGATTATCCCGTCACGCATGTCTCAAGACCTTTCGCTTCCCCGACAGCCCACATAGCCCAAGCGCCTTCATCATTCAAGCCCGACCGCCTGGTTTCGCCTCTACGTTTGTTCTTGTCTTCTCCACCCGTTCGAGCCCCCCGAATTCTCCCTTTCGCCCGAAGGATGTTCTTGCACTGAACATCGGCCAACGTTGCTTTAGAAACGAGGTATTTCTCAGATGCCCATTTCTCTCTCCTTCGCTTCCTTGTCATCTTCTTCGCCTCTCTTGCTGGTCGTTTGAATAATTTCCAGAGGCTGAGTTTATGAACTCGCTTCTTCTTTTGTGGGCACGTCTGTATGAATTCGCACTCGTGCACTTGCTCTGCTTGGTGTGGGTATATGGCCCGTCTGCTCTAATGAGTTCTTAAAGATTTTCTTGTTGTGCACACCAAGTGGTTGACGTATTTCCTTCGTCTGTACTTCGGGGGAGCATCACTGCCGCCATCTGGTTGTTGAATTGGCTGTGCGTTGTGGAAATTGAAGCTGGAGAATTCCTCTCACTTTCCATGAAAAATGTTTGATTTTGGATGAGAAATGGGTGGCGCAGAAGATAAAAGTTTAATCTTGAGTACCGTCCGTGGTCTACAAAGCTCTAGCGGAAATGGGGTTGGCATGTCATCTGCTGACAACAGATGGGACCTGAATTTTTGTAGCAGATGGAAAGTACACTGAGTCTTCTATTTAATCTATTGTCTTAGAAGTCGTTTTGATGTACTGCTCCTATGTTCGGGTCTGTCAAATGGTTGAATTGGGAGAAATTAATTACAGAACCCACTCTGTGATATGAATAAATAGCAGTTGAGGACCATGTAGAGTGGCATTCTGTTGGTATGTCGTTTTGAAACTACTATAATCGTAGAAGCATCTCACAAACAGAAGAAAATCCATACTTTAGCATATCATGGCATTGTTGTCACACTGTGAAGAACTTTGTGCTCAAGCATGCAGAGGTCGAATTGCTTTTGGAAACTGAATGCATATTCTTTTGAAGTTTACTTTTGGGCAATCAATGTTTTTTCATTTCTCTATATTTCCCTGCTCTTGCAAATTTTATTCTCCTGTCCCCCTTTTATCGAAATTTAAACTTCAGTCATCCTCACCCATCGGGTCTGGTAGACGAGATGATATATGAGTTTATTACTAGCAGAAAGATTAATCAACTGCAGACACTTGTATTTGCTTTCGGAATAAGAAGGGTGAGTGCTAATCACTACATTTGTTGAACTCATGTCGATCTCAATAAGGCTATAGTATTGTTTGGTTACATTACTACCTCATTATGTGCAGGGTCAGATGTCTACTGCGGAGGAAGATGTTCTGTAGCTTCAGTTATCTTTTGCTTGTGTCGTCACAGGAAGGGTGACTGGGTCTGAATTGCAGAAACTAGGGTAGGAATTTCAGTCTCTTAGATGTTTCACTGGATTGAGAGTGGATTGGACCTATGTGAAGATTGTGAAATCAAGTCATACGTACTAATATTCCATGCAAGATTGGATATGTAAATATGGTGTCTAATGTCTATGTACGCTAGTGAGGAAATTCAGTGGACTCATAAAAGATTTTTCATGTTATGATTCAGAGTGATGTAATGTAATTAAATGGTCTTGTTAGTCTCTTGGTATGCCATATCGGCACATATAATATGGCTATACATTGGACATGCCTTGCCATTTCTATTGGGCGACAATGATTTCTAGGTACTCTCATATTGGGAGCAGCTGTTCTAGTTTTACCAATTGAGTGCAAATTTGGGGAAGTACTGTGTTGGCACCAGTAGAAGGCAATAGAATGTTTAAGTATGCTTCCATCCTGCTCCTAAACATCTATGTTTAAGATGACAGTTCTCAATGCTTTATGCAAAAAAGTGGTTGTGTTTTGGAAGCACACGCATTTCAATCAGGGTGATGAAAGATATTAAGAGTTCCTGGCCTCTGATTAATTTCATTTTTAGTCAATCTTTTAACTTCTTCATAAATGCTTAGAAACGTCCAAGCTTTCCAATTTGTGCACAAATATTGGTGCAATCATATCACATCATTCATATTCCGTTAGCTATTTTAGAAATGGATGGCATGGACAGGAATTTTCAGTGAAAAGCATGAATTCTTGACCTGATGTCCTATTGTATCTTTTTTTTGCAAAGTTGTACTATTGCATCGGTTGATTGTAAATTATTTGTTCCCCTTTTCTACCCTCTATCTATCTCTACTTAAAACTCATACAAGTTCCTCTTTTTCATTCTGCTTTATATCTAGAGGTTTTTGCAATATGAATTGTTATGCTCTTTAAAAACATGGTGGTATTTTTCAGAAAGGAAGTAAAAGATGTTCAATGTTTCTAGTAGTTGCTAAAATTCTGAGCTGATGGAAGAGTAACTATTCCACCGTCTTTGTGCACTTCTTATTTCTTCACTTTAAGATTTTGTTATGTTAGGTGTAAAAACTTCATAAGTTTGTTTTTTTCCTTTTTTGAAGCATCCAGTGAAGGCACGGTGTTCGACGGCATTGCAATTGTAGGATTCTTGGGAAACAAAAACCGAAGATGGTGACAATCAGTGGGTTGAGTGGAAGCCATCTAGGTCCCTTTTTCTGTCTCTCTGGTGTACATGTCTTTTCATTCTCCTTTCTGGCCTAAATACTGTCTTGTGCATTTGTAGGTGTGGTTCATCCCACCTGTAATAAATTTCCTCTTCGGACTAAGAGCTATAAGCAGACGAATAATAATGAATTCAAAGCTATTGGGCTTGCCTGTGGTAAGGTAATTATGCTTCCACCATTCTCTCTCTTTCATTTGCATCAATGAAGTTGTAATTCCAAGTTTTACAACAATTGGACCTCTTTGCAGATTTTAAGAACAAAAACTGGTTGTTTGGGTACCGGGCATTTGAGGAACAATCATGTGGTGTCTGCAGCCAGAAATAACCATGCGTTAAGCTATGACGATGACCTAAACCCTGAACCCTTCTGGGCTAGTCTGATCAAAGAAGTAGTGTGGTACTAACTTATTCTCAGAAATATATTCCCCTTCAGATTCATCTGTTGCCATTCCCCAGGACAATGACGTTTCAAGCCAATGATGTATTAGGGTATTATCACATCTTCGATGTTCGCAGGGCACGTAATAATTGATCTTTGCGTTCACCAATTTTATGATTTCCGTTGTAGGTCTTTGAAGTCATTATTCACATTTTTGGGCGAGCAACCTGGCCAGCTGAAGTACATAGAATGGCCGAGCTTTCAGAGCACGGTAATTCCAAAATCTGGTCATTCCTGTGGCCTGGATAGATTCAGAATAGTTGTTTAGCCTAACAAGCTGTCCTATATTGCTAAATAAAGCTGATTTTCATGGTGGACACTTCGACCCCACATCCAAACGAGATTGCATCCTTGTGATTCATCACAGTTGAACTGAACTTTTACAGTTACTAATCATGCAACTCATATTCTCTTGCTTTAATTTGACTACTCTTGAGCTGGCTAAGAGCTGAGTCTTTCCATGGATGTGCTGCAGCTGAGGACCGCAACTCTTACGCTGATTCTTGTGGCATTGCTCATCGTTGCACTATCATCAGTGGATTCAGCCCTTTACTGCATGTTGAACTGGTTTCTGAGGCGATCTTCATGACCAATCCCCGAGCTCCTTTGTTGGTACTTCTAGCATATTCTTTGGAAATGTCTAAGAGTAATGGAAAAGACTTGTATATAACTTAAGAAGTAGTGAGTTGAGGAGTCACGCATTTTATTTTATATTCTCTTCCGCTTAAATTTGCCACTACGATGGGCTTTATGGCTTCCGTTCGAAACGCTGGAAACCATATTCACCCAGTCATTCTTGGATTATGGCCGATGCAATGTCCATCTTCCCTCTTTTCTGTTAGGGGCGGGATGCAAATCTCTCGAGCAACTGAAGCATAAATTATGTTTCTCGATCGAAATTAAAGTGGATTGGCAATGCTAAGCCAGACAATGGAACCTCGGAAGCACGAGAGGATGGTTTTAAACATCAACGTCGAAGCACCTGAGTCTTCGTCATCATCAAGACTTATGGATGAGACGTTGAGCCAGTCAATACTGATCACTCGAGCATATCCGAACAACTTTTGAGTTTTCCCTCCGTTTACTTACTCCCTGTCAATTTTGTGTTCATTTTTTCCCACACCTAACTCAAAGTAGTTAGAACATGGAACGGCTTTTTGGCTAGAAGAGGGGCATTAACTGCTGCCATTTAGGTCCAAGCTTATGACCAATTGGGCAGTGGGAAGTGGGGAAAAGCAAGGGGGAGCCAATCTCCCTCCAATAGTCAAAATGGATTCCTTCTCTTCTGTCAAACCTGATAAAATTGACAAGTCTGTCTGGAGACAGCTTATCAGAAAAGAGACCCCAAAGACCAAGAACCACATCAACAAGAAGAGGAGGAGGAGGGAGGAGGAGGGGGATCGACCCAAAGTGCCTCTTTCCTGCGCTTCCTTTTATGATTTTTATTTCTTGGGACAAGGACAAAACCCTAACTCTCTCTCTCTCTCTCTCTCTCTCTCTCTCTCAAGTAAATATGAGATCTTGCACACTGTGACCCATTATCTTGCTTCTATAAGAGGCTATTTTCATGGGTCCCGGCTTGGTGTGTGTGCCTCCTTTTCCCACTCTTTTGCCCTTCCAACACAACAGTTCAAACACCAGCCACACCGAAAGCAAGCACACCCGATTTTCCAAAAACCCAAAAATTATATTTTTTTTCTAAAACCCAGAAAAAATTTATAATAATTGCATAGAAGAAAAGGACAAGCGTGAAGAAAAAGGAGCTAAGCAAAACGCACTCCCCCCCCTCTTAAAAATCAACCCCTCCTCCTCCTTTTCGCCTCTGCAACACGCGAGAGAGAGAGAGAGACGTTGGCTTTCTGGCTTAAAGGCTATTCTTTGTGCACAATGAGCTGAAGGAGGACTCGAAAGACCACTTCTTCTCTGCCAAAGAAGAAGATGGCGATAGTACAGCGACAAGGTCACGACCCATCATCGCCGCAGGAGCAAGAAGACGGTCCTTCCTCCTTCTTGTCCGACGATGCTCTCTACTGTGAAGAAGGCAGATTCGAAGAAGACGACGGCGGCGGCGGCCAAGTTGACGGAATTCCACTCTTCCCCTCACAGCCGGCGGATCGACAGCAAGACTCGCCGTGGGCAGACGACGACGGCGAGGAGAAGGAGGAGGAGGAGGCGGAGCTGCAGTCGCTCTTCTCCAAGGAGCGCGGCGCGAGGCCGGAGCTCGGGAAAGACGACGGGGGCGCCGTCGCGGCGCGGCGCGAGGCCGTGGAGTGGATGCTGATGGTGAGGGGCGTCTACGGGTTCTCGGCGCTCACGGCGGTGCTGGCCGTCGATTACCTCGATAGGTTCCTCGCCGGTTTCTGCCTGCAGCAGGACAACAGGCCGTGGATGACGCAGCTGGTGGCCGTCACGTGCCTCGCCCTGGCCGCCAAGGTGGAGGAGACCCACGTCCCTCTCCTCGTAGATCTCCAAGTAAGGAAACCAAGAACACTCCATTGCCACTCGCTCAAACGAATCACGAAAAAGACATCTTATCTCGATCCTATCTCGACTGATATTCACGTCTTCGACATAGACATTTTCGTCGATCTCGTACAAATGCGCGTGCGCGTGTTCATGATGGTGTCTGTCTGTCTGTCTGTCAGGTCGGGGACGCGAGGTACGTGTTCGAGGCGAAGACGGTGCAGCGGATGGAGCTCCTGGTGCTGTCGACGCTCGGGTGGGAGATGCACCCGGTGACGCCGCTGTCGTTCGTCCACCACGTCGCCAGGAGGCTCGGCGCGAGGCGGGGTGCGCGCCCCCACCACGGGGAGTTCACCCACTGGGCGTTCCTCCGCCGCTGCGAGCGGCTCCTCGTGGCCGCCGTCTCCGGTGAGACGTCTCATCTTATTCCTTTTTCCTCCCTTTTCAAGATCCGTTTTCAACGAAAGGACGACGAGGCCCGTCACAGGAATTCGTTCGTTTGACCGCGTTCCTCTTTCTTGACTTCCTGGAAAGCAGATGCGAGATCGCTGAAGTATCTCCCGTCGGTCCTGGCCGCGGCGGCGATGCTGCGCGTCATCGAGGAGGTCGAGCCGTTTCGTTCCTCGGAATACAAGACCCAGCTCTTGAGTGCCCTCCACATGAGCCAGGTCTCTCTCTCTCTCTCTCTCTGTCCCCTTCATTGCTTCTCCATTTTCGGTTATTTTTCTTCCCTTTTCCTTAGTGGGATTTATCATTTGCCTTTGACCATACACACAAAAAAAGAAAAGGACACATCTTCCCACAGTGTATACAATTCTTGTTTTCTTGTGGGGTTGATGTATCGTCCACTACTTTATCCTAAAAATTCATTTTCTTGGAAGATGAATTGATCTTCTTCTTTTTCTTCATCATACATTGACGGAAAGGGTCCCCCTAAGTCCCAATGTCATGAAACTACCACGAAGACGTGAGGAAATTCCTACGCATTTTACATGGACACGCGCATTCCCTTTTTTCCTTATTTGATTGCTTAACAAGTGCCGCGTGCGTAGCTTTAAAAATAATTCTTATGTATAGATACATGGATATGTTCTCGCATACCTATCGCATCGTTCGGCCCTTCAACGTAATCTGGCCTTTCCGTTTATGCTCATACAAAGATAATCCCTTGCTTTGAGGGAACTTTAATAACAATTTGGCGTATCCGCGATGAAAGTAACAGCATCGTGAATGGACTCAAGAACCCTAATATCAATGTCCATGTCTTGACGACATCAATCCTTGACCTTTTAGTTAGTGCCGTGCTCATTAGTTTGCTCATCATGCTTCTTGAACAGGAAATGGTGGAAGACTGTTGCAGATTCATTCTGGGAATAGCAGAGACCGCAGGCGATGCCGTGACCTCGTCCCTCGACAGCTTTCTGAAGCGCAAGCGTCGCTGTGATCACCCGAGCCCGAGGAGCCCAAGCGGGGTCATCGACGCCTCGTTCAGCTGCGACGACGACTCGAGCGACGCGTGGGCCACCGACCCGCCATCCGACCCGGACGACAACGACGATCTGAACCCTCTACCGAAGAAGAGCAGGTCGTCGTCGCCGTCCTCCTCCTCTTCCTCCTCGGTGCAAGACAAGGTGTTGGACTTGCCCTTCATGAACAGGAGGATCTTTGAGGGCATCGTCAACGGCAGTCCTATCTGATCATCTCCTTCTCTCCCTCTCTCTCTCTCTCTCTCTCTCTCTCTAGAATTTGTATCGACCCTTTTCAATTAAATCAAAGTGAAGAAAATGTGAAGTGAAAGATCAGAGCTTTGCGTTGAAGAAACGGAAAGGGTCTGCGCTTACGTATGCATGTCTTTTTTTGGCGCTCCCTCTCGGTCTCTTCAATGATCTTGAAGTGTCCCTTTCACTTCAGAATTTGCTTCATGTATGGTACATGGACAGGAGATATATATATTATGTCACCATTATAATAAAAAAATTACAATTATTTCGGAATATTTTTGTCTGTTTAGGTCGTATATAAATTCCTCCGTCAGTAATTTTAGATGGATTTTTTTAATTTATTTTTTATTATCAGCGCTCCTCAAGGATAAATTTCTTGTGAACGAAAACCCTACATGTTTTTGAGGTAATATGTGTTTCTCCTCATTTTATTTTACATTTTTTCATATATTAGGGTTTGACTTTTATTTGATGCGAAGCATCTTATCTTGCATATTTAACTAAATGTATACACTGATACTTGAAGTCAGTTCAAGTCATGTCAGAGATTTTCTTGAATTAAAAGGCCTTGTGAAATTTTTTAACCTTTTGACATTACAACAGTAATTCTCTTTTCTTTTCTATATGGTTTTGATGGGGGTACACTGCTCAAAAAGACCCAAAGCTAGATATCCAATTTAATTTACAAATATGATGAAACCTTTTTGCATATCAACTATTAATTATTAAATTTTAATGTAATATATATTTTTTTTAAATTCCCTTTTAACTTTCTCAATTAAACCCATTATCAGTTTAGGATAAATTTGTAAAAGACGTACCGGTTTGAGGTTTTGTGATTAAAAAATTAGTTTATGATAAATTTATCACAGTTGTATCAACTTGGGATTTTTAAGGATATTAACCCTAAGTTTAACGATATGTGATGTCCCAAAGGATGTTGTAATCACCCTAATGAAAAACTCTCTTTTTCATACAAGTTGAGAATGGGAAGAAAAATGGAATTAGACTTTAAGGCGAGATCACTCTTTTTTATAAATTATTTGCCCCATAACTTTGCTAATTGGCAAAAATCATCCAAGATATAATAAAGTCTCAAATAATAATATCAAATAGCAATTTTGATATTTCCAAGAACTCTCAAAGGGAAACAATCAGAAATAATTGTTGTTTTATTCGAAAGAAAATCGTTAAGACTTAACAATTAAAATGAGATGGCAAATCGACAAATATATTTCAATCTTTAGAACAAAAGTGATCCTTTGGAAAAGATTGCAAAGTAAACACATGTTTTCTCAAAAGACAAGTTGAAAATTTGAAATTAAATAATAAAAAATATATATTTGTTTAGAATTCCGAATTTAATAATTTCTGAAAAATAATGATTGAGTAAATGCAACCTTTCACAGGCTAAGAAGTTATATCCGTACGAACGCAATTTGTTTAAAGATTATAAGAACGCCTAATAAAAAAAAAATGACCGCACTTTATTGTGAAGTGCCAATATGATCCACAAGCATGCAAGCATGCTAAGTGCACTTAATAATCATGCAATTATTCGCGCACTTGCACCGAGGTATTGTGAGTCTAGCCCACTTTGTTAGAAGACATCTAATTTTCCCACGTGGAATAAGGAACAACATATGTTTGTTTTACAAACAAACAACCAACACTTACGTTATTTTAACAAATCTGAATCGACAATTCTTGTAAAAGAAATTTGTTTGGAAACTCCAACTTGTATTACATCAATGATTGAGATTTATTGAAGACTAATATAAACATTGTCCGGGCAAAAGAATGAGATTTTCTAGACTCCTAAGTCTTACTAAGATATGAATAAAAAGGTTATCCCTAGAACCGTTATCCATTGAAAAGCGTATTGGAGTCAAATGTGACCTTCTCCATGAATTTCCATGAAGAGAGAGAGAGAGAGAGAGAGAGAGAGTTTAATGCATTATGCATGTGAAGTGAAGAAAAGAAAGGCGCTGTCGGCCAGTGCGGAAATGGGGGTTTACATTACGGGTGTAAGACATTGGATAGAGCTTTGACCTCGTTTAAAGCGAAGTCTTCTTGCTTTTTCTTTTCTTGTTTTTGTCCGATTTGTGTCCTGGCGAAGTTGAAACCTACCTCATACGTTACTACACCAATGAACCACTAATTATCCACTGGGCGAGACCGCCACCCTAACTCAACCAAGTATGAACGAGGAAATCTTAGATCGACAACATACCCAAATCTAAAGCCATCCTTTACATACTAAATCGATTTGAAATAAAAATAAAAATCAAGGATAGACCGGATAATCGAGCTCTTGACTTTCGGCTTGCAAATCAAGTTTTGGACCACTCAACAATCATTTGATTAGTGGTTTTTGTCTGATTTAAGATTGGTTTAAGGTGACAAATGACATTTTAGCAGTGCAATCATTCGATGCCATGGATAATACGGAGAAGAAAATCTCTAATAACATCATCAATTTGTCGAAAATCTTGTTTGATTTTGTTTAACATCGATTTGTTCCTTCTCACTCCTCACCCTCGCGCTGAGGGCACGTGGAATATGTAGCACGAGATGCTGCTATACTCGATTGCCAATCATGCATTCATGTATGCATGAAATAGACATCACTTAAGAACTCAAGCTTATTAAGTATCATTGTCTAAATGAGGAAATTTATTAACTTATTTAGATATTGATTTTTCTCACACGCATGCACATTGAATTTTTATTTTGTTTCGATTACAAGAGACACTACGACAAAATAAAACTAGAAAAAGAAGCTGCTGACTCTATATATTTGGTTCTTGCCCAAGAAAAAAAACATAATTTAGTGTCATTCATTGGAAAATTTTAGTGATTCATTACCATGACATTTAAATACTAAGAAACGACTTTTGCAAATTCTATCATACTATTATTAATCTTAGAATGTCCCATCTCAAAATTTAAGTCGTTAGGGTTTCGGTAATTTCGGGAAAAATGAATGATTTTAAAAATATTTTTCTAAAATGATCACTTATATCCCTTACAAATGAAGAAACAATGAATATTTTTATGGCACAAAAATATGTAGACATAAATTGTTGTCGATACTGAAAACATTTCTTGTTGATTACTTATATCAAGTAATTAATTTTAAGAAAATTAATCATTTTTTGCGAAATAATTAGAGCTTACATGAAGCTATGGTTTAATATATAAATATTCTTATACTTACCATCACATGTAGATTGGATTTTGACCTAAGTAAAGTGTGGAAATATAAAATAAATGATGCCAATAAGAGCAAAAACAAATTTGAACTTAAAAACTCATGCTTTAATACCATGTTTAGAATATCCAACTTTAACACTTAAGCTTTTAGGGCGGTATTAAAAATTTTGGGATAGACATTCTAACGTCAATGTCGACCGACCGTATTGTAAAACTTAAATATTTTTTCTATTTGTGTTGTCGCTCTCTTTCATTTATTTATATTTATTGGCAATCTATAATTACTCTCTCTATCTTAATTAGACTTTGTTGTTCCTGCAGCATTCGATGCATACCATACGTGCGTGCATGTCTACCTAAGCGATGTCGAGTTGTCAATCGAGGTTCAGATTTGCAGCGAAATATCTGTCCGTCTTTCTTTTTCCTTTCCATTTTTGTCTTTTCTTGTTGGATTTGAGACCACAATCATGCAAAATTATTGGAAACGAACACACTAGCTATTTTTCCATTATTTAATTAAAAAAATTGTATTATAAGCCGAAAGAAGGAAAGAAAATGACCGCAAGATCTTTTCTCCTTTTTTTTTCTCTCTAGATTTTTGCCAGAAACTACTCATAGATCTCATCATTCATCTTGCTTTAGCTGGATCCCATGATTATTAAATCGAGCATGACACCAAAAATGCCCCAAAGAATATATCAAAAGGACCGATAATAATGGGTAATGAAACGCATTAAGAACATGCACTTGCTCGTCTTTACATGCTCGTAATAATTCCATGCTTTTAACTCTTCATGGCGCGCACTTGCGCTTTGCCGTCCCACGTCATAATTTTGCATGCTTACCTATTTACTTCATCATTCCACTACACCAACAAATTGACTTTTGCATTGGTGGGGGACTCTTTAATTTCAAGTGCTTTTACATCACTCAGAATAATGTGCCTGGGAATATGTCAGAAATAAGTTCAAAAAGTAGAGAAAGGTTAAGCTTTGCAATATATGTATTTGAACTTTATTGTCAGAGAAAGAACTACGACAAAATGTTTATTATGATTTAGTCCTAACTAAGGTTGTGTAATATGTATTTATAAAAGTAATTAATTACAATCAAAGTACAAATAGAAGCATAAGAAGAAGAAAAAAAACTAGATATGCATTGAACATTATTGAGATAGAAATAGGAGTAAAGGAAGTGTTGATTTGGGGTAAGATGTTAGAAGATTTGATGTGTTTTCCTACTCTAATACCATGTTGATATTTAGAGTTAGAGAAAGAATAACGACAAAGTATTTATGATGATTTAACTCTAGGGTTGTGTGATATACATACACACACATATATAAGAGATAAATAATAGCCGAGATACAAATAGAAACTTAATTATAGAAAAAACCCGTAAGATAACAACTACAATTCCATTTGTTTTGTGAAAAATGAATGATGTGGAAAACATTTTCTTAAAGATAATTGCTCGTATTGCTTGAAATGATTATTCAATGAAAAATGATTTTATTATCTCTACAACAATTCATGGCTAAATATTTTCGTAAATAATAATAAAAATTCGCTTATTCAATTCAATAAGTGATATAAGCAATCATTTTTAGTTATTCATTTCTCTCGAGACAAATAGAGCCTACATATAAATACGTACCCTCTCTAGAAGGGTTTACTATGATATAATTAGTCGCAATACCACAATTAAATTAACTGGCTCGATCGATCAGTTTTCTTTTTAGACATATTGTTCAATAAAATTAGGATAACCGTATCGACCAATATATCCGAAATCCCTTAAACTAGATTCTTTTGTTCGCTCCTTTCAACGCGGGATCTAAATAGAGGATGAGCTCGGGTTTATTCTTTCCACTCGCTTTATTCACGTGTCGTAGAAAACATGCGATCTTTTTCTAAAGCCAGTGAATCTGTGCAGTGTTTCATGCATGCCAGCCATTGCTTCCCACTTAAACAATTCGCACACCGCATTATGCCCCGATACGCATTTCGAGTTCTTTTTTCCATCCCTGTGCCTTCAAAATGTGTGTCAATGACTTTACCTTTGCCTCTCTCTCTCTCTCTCTCTCTCTCTCTCTCTCTCTCTGTGTGTTTTTGGACATACTTGATGTATCTATATTGCATTCATATGGTCAATCTTCCTTCGAGTTCTCTTTTGGGAGTGAGGTTCGTTTCAAGAAGTTACTTTCCCAATTTATAAACCTAGAGTTACTGTATCAAGAAGAGGGTTTGGCAGTTTTTAGACATCACATTGTTTGATTGTGTTGGGAAGAAAGAGAAAGGTACTCTCTATATTTTGGGGCAGAGGATTCACGTTAGATTTTACCCTAAAGAAGTTGAGATGTAAGCTTTCATAAACTTCGAGAGTCTCGATTTACCTAGAAAAAGAGAACTCTAATCCTAATTTCTTTGAACAAGCCGCCACGACCGGTGTACACAACCACCGCCGCACCTGCCTTGGTCAATCTGGCTCAACCAAGCTGCTTCAAGCAATTAATGGCTGCCGTGCCACATCTTCTACTCTTCACTCTATCCAAATTGACCTCTGTATGCTTCATTTACACAGCTCTCTTGGACGTCCACTGCGCCCCTGGCCCCCCTCTGACTTGTCTACTGGGCATATCTCGTCTGTTAAGAGGATGCTAATATGTCAATCTTGAAAATAATAATTTTTAACTTCAAATTTATTTCCTAAATTTAGAGGATCTCAATTCTATTAAAAAAAAAAAAGAAATAACTTTTCGCAGTACTATTTAGCATAGCAACATTTATGTCAGAAGGTGTTAAAATAATTCAAAGGCTTCGCCCCACTTATTTAGATTGACTTGTATATCGATATCAAATTTCGAAGGAATAAGGATACTACAAACAAAAAATGATACAGATTCCTAACTTCAGGTAGGACGTCTTAGTCATAAAGAAGGATTAAGAGATATCTTGATTGGCTTAATGGTAAAGCATCGGACATGTATATACAGATCAGGTGTAAGAATGGACATGATTATGTATAGGTTCGACTCTTTATTATATCAAACTTTAACAAATTTATATTTGGACTATCAGCCCAAATTTCGCATTTACCTCTAATTACCTTTACCAAATTCACGAGGTTATCAATGTATTTTGAGTGACATTCATGTACTCAAGTCAAGGTAGGCTCACTAATGATTAACAAAAATAATTCAAGAAATGCAATCACTAGTGAAAGCTTTTCAAATATGAGAGGGACTGGCCTCACTTGAAAACATCAAGTCCTCAGTGGCTGAGAGAGAGAGAGAGAGAGAGAGAGAGAGATCTTGGTCTTCTGCTGAGTTAATGGGGGGTTGCTCTCCATATAATAAAAGGGGAGGTGAAAAGTCAGAGGTGGGGGGATTTTGGAAATGGGAGACAAAATCTTTGATTGTGTGGAAGGATGTCTTGTCCCCTTCTTTTGCCTTCTCTCTCTCCCACCACTTTAAGGTTGGTAGTGTGTGTGTGTGTGTGTGGGATAGAGAGGGTTGTCCAAGTAGATGCGTGCTATAAGTGCTCGTGATTCATGAGAGAGAGAGAGGGAGGGAGAGAGAGATTGTCTTGTATTTTCAAGGGAAACAGCTTGCTCCCAAGGACAAAAGATCAATGAGCTCAGTTTGTCCCCACACCAATAA
The DNA here is from genome assembly GCA_007663325.1 of Eucalyptus pauciflora. NCBI lineage: Eukaryota > Viridiplantae > Streptophyta > Magnoliopsida > Myrtales > Myrtaceae > Eucalyptus > Eucalyptus pauciflora. The sequence continues at coordinate 1,111,035 of VMYD01000011.1, forward strand.
TTGTAGAATAATATGATGGCTTAGAGAGAGAGAGAGAGAGAGGGAGAGAGAGAGGGAGGGAGGGAGGGAGGGAGGGAGAGAGATGTGAAAATGTGCCCTTTTGACTTGGTCTCACCTTCCTATCATTCCCACTTTCTAGTTCGGTTTTTGGTCATTGAGAATCAAAAGGGGGGGAGTTTTGATATAAGATTTTGACCAAAACACCAACCCCATGTGATCTCCTCCTCCTCTCTGCCTCCTTTTCTTCTCCCATACAGCTGTAAAGCTTCGAGCGATGAAAACAAAGGGAATTTCCATAAGTTATTCTATAACTCGATCGTGCGAGGAGGAGGACAAGTCATTGTTAGTCTGGACATGTGCTGTTTCACACTCCTTAACTTGTCCTAGGGATAAAAGGGTTTCTCTTCCCTCTCCATGCTTCAAGAAGCAGAGGTTGGGGTTGGGGTTCAGTTAAAAGTCCTAGGATAGGAATTTACTAGGGGAGTTCATTTATATAACCCTAGGCCAGGTACATAGCCTAATAAATTCGCTTTTATTGATCATGAGTGAGCCAACTCACCCCTTCTTGATGATAAAAAAAAACTAAAAAAACTAAAAAAACGATTTCAACATCACCATTTACTAAAACTAGAAGGGGGTTTAAACTTTGGTGAAACAATTATCGAAAGAGTATTAAACTTAATGTACGGTTGTCAATTCAGTTTTAAACATTTTATTTTGATCAATTTAATTTTAAACTTTTTCAAGTTTCCAAATAAGTCAATCTAGTCTATTTTAACTAGAAATTGCTGACGTTGATACCGGCCATCTTACATGATACGACTCACATCAATATGGACAATTTTTATATTCTTTTATTTATATTTTCCTTCTTTTTTTTTGGTCATCGTGGCGGGTCAAGTGAAGGCCTACAAGGTCTCATTAGTTGCCGATCAGGGTCATGACCCTCACCCAAGCCCTTGCCAATTGTTGGGGAAGGCATAAACGCCCTATCTGGGTGGGGCGATCGACAAGGCCACGATGGCCTTGCCATCCATTGTGATCTCACTGTTTGCGAGCAAAGACACATAGGCCCTCATCCATGGCCGACAAGGCCCTTTGCACCCTTGTTCACGGTCGGTGAGGGCTTGGGTGAGGGTTGCAACCCTCACCTAACCAACCACAAAGAAAAAAGAAAATATAAAAAATTCAATTTTTTTAAATTACAAAATTTGTTCATGTTAGTGCTGGTTATCCTATGTAGCATAGTTAGCGTCACATTAGTGATTTCCAGCTAAATTTGATTGGAATAATTAAATTGACAAATTGTCAAAGGGTTTGGAATTAAATTGGCTAAATGAAAGATTCATAACTGAATTGGCATTTGTACAATAGAACTATGACTTTTTTTGGTTATTTTCTCAAGAGAATTCACATCATGGTACAAATAAACTTTCAAATTTGCGACCAGCAGCCTCAACAAGCTGGTCAAGTGATGAGCATGTGCATTTTCCCTGCTCAAGACTTTGGTTTCAAATGCGGCAATTGCACTTTTACCTCTCGCTCTGCATTGATGTGCGTCGCAATATTAACTAGTGCTAGTGTCTAGTAGGCAAGAAGGACCATCACGGCCTATGAGAATAATCGATTACATGCTCAACCTATAAAGCCAAAATAACCGATTACATGCTCAACTAGATTTTTCTATTTCTATTTTTAGAAGAGTTTTTAAGCAAAAATAACCGTTTGATAACGATACACAATTTCTACTCTAAAAATAGAAATTCGTTTGATAACGACACAAAATTTCTTCCTTTCGGATGGTGGCAGTAGTGGCGGGCGACCAGCAGCGGCGGCGGCAGGCGATCGGCGGCGGTCGTGGCGACCAGTGACTGGCGGCGGTGGCGGGGCCGGGGCCGGCGGGTGGCGGCGACAGATGGACAGTGGTCGGCGGTAACGGATGAAGGACCGGTTGACGAACGATAAGAAAATTTTTTATTTCTCATTTCCGTTCTAGAAATAGAGAAGTAGAAAATTTCTACTTCTGATTTCTATTCCAAACCTATTTCTGGAATAAAAATCTATTCCAAAAATAGAAAAACGGAATAAGTTTATCAAACGGATTTCTATTCCAGAAACAGGTCTGGAATAGAAAATTTGTTTTTGGAATTTGTCATGCACTCCCTAATTGGCCGAAAATCTAATACGTGTTCAAAGGGGGCAAAGGGAGAGAAGATAAGAGGGTCCGAGATTGGTTGTCTTTTCTTTTCTTTTCTTTTCTTTTCTTTTCTTTTTTACCTGACAAAAGTGCAAGACTGTTTGCTAAGACCCTCCATCCAAATAGTCCAAGAGGGGAACAGAATGACCCTCAAAAGAGATCAGAACAGAGCCAAGGGAGGCCCCAAAACTCCTGCCAAAATAACATTGTCTTCTGCAGCACTTTGCATTCTTTTGCACAACCAATGCGTGACTCGTATTATTGAACCAATTCCTCCCATCAACCTCTTCCTTTTGTTTGATCCATATGTCCATTCATTGCATACAACACAATCGGCATCCAATGTGTTCATGAAGATACCTCGATCTTCCTATGTGGTCACCATCCACATGCAATGCCAAAAAATCTTACAACCTCGATTCAATGGCATTCCAAACCGAGAGAGAGAGAGAGAGAATATCTGCCTAAAGTTCTGGTCCCCTCTATAATTCCAAAAAATTTGGAGCCAAAATGGAATCTAATCCAAACATGATATGGGTATTCATCGAGATTGAGTTCCATTAGGCCAGCACACATTTTTACCATTTCCATACAAATGTATTGGTCATCAATATTTCGATTAGATTTCACCTCTTCAGGATTAGCAAAAACGTTGAATTCTCTTTAACAAAAATCCTTTTCCCTCCTCGAAAGGAAGTGAGGGGAACTCCACAATGCATGCGGCTTAGTAATTGGCGCACGAAGATGGAGGACCGCATAGGGGAATTCCTTACCTGTACCCAAAGTCATAGGAACCGGTTTAATTAGGACAGTGTCATGTGTATGCCACGTGATGGAATCACATAGTCAATGGTCGATATTAATCAGGTCCAATGAATCAAGATCCGGGCAAGCCCTCTGTATAAAGCCATGGTACAAGATGCTGTTCTGAGCACCTAACCTGCGCGTGGCAATTATATGCCCATGCCAGAATCTGCATAAAGGGACCGTTTGAAGGAGAGACCAAGACTAGGGCTTAGGCTTGGCCATGCCTTTAATGATCAGTGTTGGCAGGCTCAACAAACATACTAAATGAACTCACCCAACAAAACTACTTCAATGGAGCTGAGCTCCAGTTGTTATAGGCCATTTGATTGTGCGCTCTCTTCAAACCTTGACGTAGCCATGTCCTGACTCTGAGAACCATAAAGCCCAGCATATCCCAATCTCCTGTATTTTTTTCAGTGGGTCCTTATATTAATTACCCCTGATGTAACATGCCTTCCCTACCATACAAGACCATCTGTATCAACATACAGCAAGGACAATCTCGAAGATTTCAAATATAGACAAGATATTCAATTAGAAAATACGGTAAGTCCAGCGTTGTGGGTAGGTGGTCCTCCTGTTTACGCTCTTCTAAGTTCGACGGGGCCAATGACCTTCAAATTAACCTATAATGTGACGAGTGCTGGGAGTAGGAAGGTCTTAGCTTGTCTTAAAACGTTTTTTTTTTTTCAGTAAGACGAATTGATCGCTGCAATTAAATGTGCTTAATCTAAAAGTTGCGTTAACATATGCTTTTTTGTGCTGACTAGGGTGTGGTTGCTTTATAGGCTTAAATTAGAGTCCTTCTACAATACAAGAGGGTAAAGACAAATAGGTTGTTCTCTACATGTTTTCTGGCTCAGTCGTGTCCTGATTCTGAGAAAAAACATGGCTGCAATTCTGGAAATGTGTCTGCTTATGAAGACAGCTATTTAGGTGTCTTTAAGGCTGATTGGAGTGGCCCAGCCCCCTCAACTGATGTTTAGCTAGACTGCTAGAGATTATTCCAGAGGAAATATGCGGTTAAAATGATAATGTTGACCGATAAACTATGCCATTAAAATGACTGATATATTTACTAATTGATCTATACTGGTAAATTTGATCTTTAGCCATGTAGAACAGAAAGTATAAAGAAGCAGAACCTATATATAAGTGGGAGTGCATAAGGAGTTGGACCCAATTCCTCTAGGCTCAGATAATATGATGAATTGAGAAGTAACCTGATTTTATTCCAAAGCTTGAAGCCATTGAAAGTTGGCTCGAGTATGTATAATATAATTAATCAAGCTAGCTATTTTTATCTCCTTATTAACTGCTTAACATGAATCGTCTGAAGCTTAAGCAAATAGCGAGCCGAACATTCAAGGAAAGGTTTATCGCAAAGGTGGTTCCACACGTCACGCTAACACGATGAAACACCAATAAAACGAAATGTCGATATGCTTGGGTTCCACACCCGAAGCCGCTCCACATTGATATAGTTAACGTGAACACATTGGTCTGATTCGCAATATGCTTCCTCTGATTTCTTAGTATGTACATTCGAGAGGGTACTGGACGAAGAACTTTCTTTGACAGGCAGCTTGACAGAAAGAAAGCTAAGAAGCTGAACAAAATGACAATTTTCCCAAACGCCCAAACAAAGTGGGAACGCATATCACAGATGGGCAGATTTGGCTGTTCTCTTCCGCCACAGGAACTTTGCCCGTGATGGCCAACAGGAGAGACGCTAGACAAGTAATTAATGTTTCGTACCAGCAGGTAGATTCAATATGACGGTCAATTAAATCCCAGAAAAAAGAAAAAAAGAAAAAAGAGAGAGAATCTGTAACCTCAGTTTTGTTGTTTGATCAAGATAAGAGTGGCAGCAGCAAACCAATGATTGATGAATGATTCCACCGTGTAATCTGGTAAGACAAAATTCTCTTATCATTTCGTAGATCAATGGCTTCCACATGAACATGAATCTATACCATGTCAAATGTGCCCCCGACAAACAACTAATGCGACGTCGACGCCTCGAGTACAGTGGCTACTGATTCATAGGGCTGCTACATGTTGACACCAAGCCCAGGAACACGATGAATGGCTACCAGCTGGTGTACTCACAGAGCCAACGAAACAAACCACCCGTGACACATAAGACGGACCCAAACTCTAGGGTCCCCGGCATCTTCACAAGAGTACTAGAGGAATACCTTGCAACATCTGATGAGTCAACGGATACCAGAATTTGTTCGAAACACAGCACGAGATTCACAAAAGACATAACTGAGGTACCAAAGAAATGCCTGGAGGGAACAAGTACTTTGGCAAATAATTGAAGCGGGAGAAGGAAATGTGCAGAGTTCATTCATCTGCTTCACCAGGCAATTCCTTTTGCCCATGGTAAGATGGAAAACAACCGCACATGGAAATATGTAAAGGGTGCAAAACACCATTCCAATCCCATTGGCTACTGATAAACAAAATTGAGATGGGCACTGTCATTCCATTTACCCAGATTAAAAAAAAGAAAAAAATCATGCAAAGAAAGTGGACATTTCCCGGGCTAATAGACTTTCATGGCAAAGGAAGTAAGGACCTAAGTAGCATCGATACTGACACGCGACAAGGGAGACGACATGACACGACACGCCGACACGTCGTTCATAAAAATACAGAGAATTTCAATACGTTGGGACACGTTGTATATTAAATGTATATTTTTATATATACATAATAAATTATCATTTTTATAATTATTTCAATCAAATTAATTTTATTTAAATTCACAAATAAATAAATAATTAAAAAAAGCTTAGAATGAATTTACACTAAAAATATTAATCTACCATTTATTAATATCATTCATTGTTTTAGCTTGACAAATTCAACTTTATTCCAATAATTCATTAAACTTGGAGAAAAAACAAGCAATCGATATTTCGGACTCGAATGTTAAATATGTTAGAAGAGGAAAAAAAAACTTAAGGGAAGAATTGTATATCACGGAAAGTGGGAGTTAGAATAAAAGAGAGGACTATGTTTTTCTTCTTTCTCAATTTATTATTTTTATTATTGTGTTTTATTTTTTCACATATATACATATCGACATCTCATTTATTGAATTTTTTTTAAAATTGACCTCGATATTAGAATCACATGTCAGAAACTCATATATTGGAATTCCGACTTGAGTGTCGAAGAGTGTCGGAAAAGTTGACCAGGTGTCGGATTTTCCGACACGCTTTGACTGAGTGTCCGAGAGTGTTGGACACGTGTCGATTCGACACACGACACGAAGGCTCTTTATGAGTGTCGGTGCTTCATAGGTCAGGACAGTGGACATTGTTGCTGCATCAGTGGTTAAAGTTGGAGCTGAGATTACAAAGACAATGGACATTTGCCAGGCTAAAAAACTTTCATAGCAAAGGGACTCAGGACAGTGGATATGGTCGCTGCATCAGTGGTCAAAATTGGAACTGACAATAGAGCCTTGTGCCGGCAAACAAGGATGTTTTCTCAAGGAATTAGCTGTGGGAACGTCATGACCATGCAGCTCCTGACTCTACCCTTCAGATTCTCAGAGAGCAATAATTGAAAAATATAATCAACCACAAGTTTCTTATGTGTCTGTGTTAACTGCCCGAGAGAATGTTTGAGGAGAATGAGGTGACTGTACCACTTGCTAAAATGTACAATAGAAAGGATGCACAAAATTGATGGCTATTTATCATAAATCATTAGTACCCAATTAAGAACAAAGCGATCAAACCAATGTTACAGGTCCTGATTTGTTAGAGCAAAGTTGCAGATTGAGAGTATCCAAGAAGAGAGAATTTTGGCAACGTCATTGAATGTCAATATTCATTCAGAGTCAGATGACCGAATGCAAACAGAAACTCGTTAGGGATGATCCTGAGAAGAGAAGTGTCTATGATTTTCCAAAATACTCACCTCTCGGAAACTAAGAAAACACACAACATAAGAAAGATTGAAATCACTGGCTGATAATTTGGTGTCGCTAAAACAGATTAAAAGCGTTCCATGAAGATCCACTAGAAACATTTAAAGATCAGGTTTAAAAATACACTTATATTACAGTCCAATCATCCTCCGCGCATATGAGCGCCTAGCTCGCCAAATTGATCATCAGCTTCCACTGTATCTTCTGATAAGCGAACTGCATCCAGTTTGTGCTTCAACACTTCTATGGCATTGAGTACCAACTGTGAAGATTTAATTGCTCCAGTGGATTCGACAGTGAATATAAAACTGTCCTCCTTTGCATAAATCTCCACAAGACCTGGCTTCCCCATGGCTTCAGCTTTTTTTATTACTTCCTCATCATAAGTGTAAGCCTCAGGATCAACCACTACCACCTAAAAGAGAATAGGAAATGAGAAATAGAGGGCCTAAGCTCAGCCATCCATGCATATTTGCTCAAAGGACTAAGCATCAAGCAGAAAGTACATAATGATCGTTAGTTTAGAATAACATCATTGTGACATGAAATGAAACTCCATCCTTATGTTAATAAGACAAATTAGACAAGCTGCAACATTAAGAGAAGCAAATGTGGCATCCGAATCAACATGCCAAGAATGTTATCATGCCTTAATACTGGCCAAAGTAAAATTTATTCCTTTATGTAGATAATCTGCTATTCTCACAATCTTATAAATCTAGGAATCAATCCTGGATAGCATTAATTCCTATTGTCAGTTGAGTATCCTGTCTCCTTAGAAGAAAGGTTCAGCACACTAGTTAGAATTCTAATCATCATTATACAATATTTGCCAAAAAAGCTTCTCCTCCGGAACTATCTCCATGAGTGTGTATATATTACAGACACATAATGATCCAAAAAAGAAAGAAAAAATTCTCTACCTTTGTCAAACATCATTCTCAGCTTTTATAATGTTCTATTAGCTCAGCATCTAAGAACCATCTCGGACTATATTAATGGGGTCAGATAACTCTTTCAGACTCTCTACCAGTCAAGTCATGAGCTATATATATGGCCAATCTGACTATGGTAGAAAAGAACCCCCAAAATGAAAGGGTTTAGTAGCCACCCAATTTTGCAATTAACTCAGTTTTTCCAAGAAAAAGTACCGAAGACTAGTTTGGTAATTTGATTGCCACAATGAAAAGAAGTGGTGTGAAGAACTAGAACATAGAAATAAAAGTAAATTTTAGCAGTGATGGAGACTCCTCTTAGCAACCAAAAAAAAAAAAGCTTTCTTGCAGGCATTTCTGATGTGTATTTAACCAAATCTACTTGCAGCAGTGTTCGAAAATATAATGGGAGCTGACAACATAAATCATATGCGCAGTTAAAGCCAGTGATCATCAGCATCCTAGTTATTTTTGAGCGATTTTTCTCATCTTCTCATTTTCAAGAAAAATTAAGTTTCTATTCTCTAGGGGTTATTCAAAATAAAACTTTGTCTAGCCAAAGTTTGGCATAAAGAATCACCAACGCAAACAATGATAATATCAGCAACTAAAGAATGATTTACTTGGAAATTAACTGATGACCCAACAAAAAGAATGAAAAAAAGCATGAAACAATTTGAAGTGACATAATAGAAAGCAGATCAAGATCGAACGAAACTATTTAAGAGGTTTTTTTTTGCTAATTAATTTTCAGAAACAATTTGTAAGGTTGAAATGTTTTGGAAAATTGGAAACATAAAAAAGATACTGATACTCTCATTAAAAGCACAGCAAAATAATTTCAATACATCACCGTCTTTGGATTCAAACTTGGTGCAGAAGTAACGTCCATCAACTCTCCCACATATTGAGCCACCTGTGCAATTTCTATCCATTGCTACGTTCTAGACTAGATAAAGTATAGTTTTCATGGGATTGAGCACCACTTACTCAAGTGGAGAATTTTACTTTCACCAGCTTAACTAGTCAAGACATGGTCAATGTACCCAGGTACTGACTTAGAAATGGTAATCCCAACAAATCCGAGACACAGTTCCTCTAAAAAGTTACCATCTACACATGCACCCATTTTCCAATCACAAAGCATAGCTAAGAGACCCTACTCACCAATAATTACCATGAGTGGATAAGAAAAGTGCCCACATCCTTTCTTCCCCCTTCAATTCTTCCAAATCCTTCTCATTTTAATATCTTCAAAATAAACTACAAGCTACATCACTTTAATTCTCCATTCCCGTGGTTTCACCCTTTAATCTCCATTCAAAACCAATGAGCTAAGACTCATATAGAATGCTTCCCAACTTGGAATGCTACATTAAAGAGAGAGAGAGAGAGAGAGAGAGAGAGAGAGAGAGAGATGTGGGCCGGCGCCCAGGATTCACTGTACCATTACTCTTTACACCATAAACATAGATCAAATCAGCTGGCATGTTTATAACATTTTACAGAAGCAATGATTTCTCAGTGATCTTAATTTTATAACTTCTGCTAAATTGAACTCCTGTTGATACGTTGTCATCTACATCTACATCTTGCAACTAACGATCTAATTCGTTCCATTTATCCTTATATATTAGAGAATCATTCTGAAATAAACTATTATCACACAGTTTTGCCAGCGCCAGATGATAAGAATGAAATTATCACTTTTCTAATGGCATTACTCTTATCAAAAGCAAAATGAATAGCTAATGTACAATATGGCTGTCAGTTTTCACAGCACTGACTACTCCTACCAAAACAATGTTTGCACATGCAGGCTTGCTTCCGCAAGCATACCTTGCATTTTGAGAGTTACATTTCCTTCGATGACAGAATACTGGTCACTGTCTCAGCTATGCTACAGGAGGCTAAATTGAAGTCAGTACAGGCAGGGACTCACCTTGGGGATGAGAACTAATAAAATTGAATACACTATGAAGTTTGTCCTGTTCATTTTCTTTCCTCCATCATTCCCCATTATAAGTTACCGTTTTTACGGTCACAACTATTGTAATTTGCATTCAATTTTCCTTATTTTAGTCTATAAGACTGCAGTCACTCTTATTTCAGGGTACCTTCATCTGTCGTTCAGTACTTCAACATTTGCACTAGCATCATACTAATGCTCCTCGCCTTCACACTACCATGACCAATTAAGGCATGCACAACTTACATGTATATGCCTCATATGTCCTTGCTAAGTTATCTTATAATAAGAAGAACACAGATACTGCTCCAGATTTTGCTTTCCACAGAGGTGTCAGTGGATTCATGAAATCAAAGGGGTAGCTGAATATTCTTATTTTCACTTATTGAGCAGAAAATTAGTCGAGATGATCTTAACATCCACATTGTAACCCTACTTTTTTGACAGTTTCACATGTATTGACTCGACTGTGAAGATTACAATCAAGTGTTATAGTCTAAATCCGGGAGTTTCATGGTGACAGACATCTCGAGTAGTTATCAAGGCGTCAGAATTTGAAAATTTTCCTCCTAACACAGAATCAAACTGATAAAATCCAGTCAGAATGTTATCAGGGAGAGTCAAGTACAATATTTCCGTAATGGAGCTGAAGTAGAACTTATTTGCAAAGAAAGAATACAAGGCAATACATCAAGTTTCTCCCCCTTCGTCTTATGTCAGAGCAGTCCATGGGAAAATCAGTTTCTACCATTCTGGTTGCAAATAGGTCACATCATTTCTTTTTGCCAGACAATTGCTATTTAACCTTTACTTCATTGGATTCTATGTATACGATAAATTGAGTTATCACACTAATTGGAAATTCACGTATCATGCAGGCCACACACATATCCAATGATTAAAGGGAAACCAACCTGCTCAGTATTTGGATCAATGTCAAACACTTTGGTGGGACTGCTTTCCACCCAACTTTGTTTTTCCTCAAGGGACAAGGTCTCCACTAAATCTTCATTGATGTGAATTTCAGGTTCATACATGAATGTCACTGTGGCTGCGGGGGACCACTTTGCATGATCTTTGCCAATTCCTTTTCTTGCTATTGCTCGCAGCCTTAGCTCTTGCCCTCGGCGAAGCTTCACAATAGTAATTCCCCTGTGCACATAAAAGAACATATGGAAAATATAAGGAGAAAAGCAACTATTGCACCATTCTCTCAATGCATCCCAGACAGTAATGACAATGATGCTGACTTTTCATACCTATCCATATCCAGGAATCCACCATCACAATGATGTTGATAATTACCAGTCACATTCTCTATTTACTCCACAGGTATGAAGCAATTAAACAATGAGATGTATGATTAGCTGCAAAACATACTAACTTGCATTTAAGGTCTTCATTCCAAAGAATTTTTTTGCACCAAATCGGTCTAAGTTTAAGAACCATTTCCAACATCTGTTCTCGTCCTTAAACCAAGAAGAAACCTTGAAGTGATTTTACTTCATATCTCGTGAAGAGATAAATATGGCTGCATGTAAAGTGTCTGGAAACCACAAGAAGCCCTTCATCAAGATTCATTCCATTATTAATTTTACCACAAACAGACATGCAAGCCACTGGCGCATCGCAAAACTTAGAAGACAATACCAGCAATTCAGCAAAACCTAAATGACCAAAGCCCTCTTCTTATTTTTATTTTTTAGCTTTCACAAAGCCTCTAAAGAAGCAGCACTTTGGGCAGTACAAATCGATCTTATGCAATTTCCAAATGTGCAACTCATTCTACAGAGCTTTCAAATTACATCCCCGAGAACGCCATGTAATCTTTAGCCAATATTTAGGGTAACACGTTATACCATGGAAGCGGGGGTGAATTTCATTGTTCTCCCAAAACGAGAGAAAGACGACAGAAGCCCAAAAATTAAGACGAAATTCCTGAAAACGCAGCAATTCCCCAGACGAGAAGAAGGAAAAGAAAATGGACATAGACATAGAATGAAAGACGAGGCGACAACGAGGAGGAGGTTACTTCTGCTCGGAGGAATCGTCGGCGAGGGCGTCGGAGAAGTCGACGGGGACGACGGTGTGGTCGGAGCTGATGAGGTCCTTGCTGGTGACGTCGAGGGTCTGGTCGGTCATGCACTTGGCGCGGAGGTGGAACTCGACGGAGCAGAACTCGCACTGGCCGTCGCCGTCGCAGGCGTCGCAGTCGCGGGAGAAGCGCATGGACATGGCGCGGTCGGAGGTGAGGGGGATGAGGCCGAGGCGGTGGGCGATGAACTCGTCGTTGAGGACGGAGGAGTTGACCTCGATCTCGACGAGGTCGATGGCGATGGTGGGGACCTCCGCGATCATGACGCGGCGGAGGGCGTTCGCCACGCTGGCGTCCGTCCCCCGGAGCTCGAACTTGAGGTAGTCGTCCTTCGTCTCCCGGACCTTCACCGTCGGGAACCGCTGGTACGACGCGCCGCCCCCTCCTTCCATCGTCGGAGACCGAGCTCGAGAGCTTTATTCTGCTACTGAGGAATCGTCGCAGAGAAGAAGAAGAAGAAGAAGAAGAAGAGGGGTTTTAGAGATGGGAGATTGCAAAACGCCGCGTCGTTTCGATACTGGCAAAAACGGCGAGTCGCTGCTTGTGGGGTGGATTTTGATGGCTCGATTGATCAAGGTGCATTTTGATTTTCGAATTATATAGTTCTTCTTCCACGATTTCAATTCTATATGTCTGTGCCACGCTTACCCACAAACTAATTTTCGTGTCGGAAAAAATTCCAAGCTTGTATGCATGTGTCACATTTACTAAAAACTATATTTCGTATCACGAAAAATTCAAAATCTAATTTACTCATGACAAATTTACATGAGTCTTGTAGAATAATTAGGGTAAATTAAGGGATTTTAGTAAATTTTCGAAACATAAGAAACCTCTTAAGGTAAATTTTGATTGCTTGATGCAGTAAGGTTTTCTCCTATCTAAATTCCCAAAACGTGTCCTTTAGGAGATCCTTTTATGGTGAATTTCCATGTTGGATCTACCAACCACGTTATTTGTCACGTGCGTAGATTGTTACAGATGTATAAATTTTGAGATTTTTGGCTATAAGCAAATTAGTTTGGAGGGTAAACGCAAAATGTATACCGAACTTGGATCTTTCATGACTCGAAAGTTAATTTTGGTCGGTGTACCCGAGTTTTTTATTATACAAAAATTAATTTGTGAGTAAATGCGACATGTTGTGTTATTAGCCCTATGTTATTTTTTTTATGGCCATGTCCTAGTACATAATCCCATCAAATTAGTACATTTTTTTTTTGTCAATCCTACTCTATTTTTATTCTATACTCACTCTCAGACTTTTGTCATGCTCCTTGCAGGCGTGGGAGTCGAAACCCACTATTGAAATTTACGCGTCCCCACCCTATCCCCAAGAATGTGGGGATTTGAACCCCTCACCCCCCTTCCATGTTGGAAGGGTGGCCACTAGGGCGAATCCCAGTAGTTAAATTAGTACATCTTTAGCAATCACTTTTTGCGTATTTTGATTTAGCATCAAACAAATGCAATAAACATCTGTAAAATATATATATATATATATATATATATATATATATTTAGTTTGAAAAATGATTAAAATTATATGGACTCTCGCCCTATTTGATTTAGAATTTCCAATGAGTTTTGAGACTCTAAAATCCCTTGGACAAATGTAAATAGCAATTCATTTTTTTACTCAACTTTGGCTCTAAGTGCCTTTAGCATAAAGCAAGTTCGGAGGTCATTTGGAAAGTAACATTATAGAAATGTAAGTCTTGGCCCTAGTCATTATTCATTTGCTTCATAGTTTGCACAAAGGGATTGAGGGGCTAAATGGAGGTTGATGACCGCCAACCTAGAGGTCGCATGACCCCAGTGATTGCCACTTGGGAGTTGTGACCACCTGACAACCATCATTTAGGATTGTGTGACTCAAGCGTTGCTTGGGTTGCGCAACGATTGCACAGACCAGGTTGTCTGGCGACTAAGCTCTATGCAAAATTATTTGAAATTTATTATAGAAAAATATCAAAAGTCATTTACAAAGGTATAGTTTTTATCTAAGGTATTTAAGTCAAATTATTTTCTAAGGAAATTAAAAATTATAATTTGTCAAATGTTATTTGCATTTGGGAAAACTTATATTTGCATATTCCCATGAACATTTCCCTTAACAGCCGAATTAAACGTGTAGTCTGTCCGTTCGCCGCTCTTCCTGTTCATAATCGGGAGCAGAACAGGCAGGTTGTCTGGTTTGGCTTCGACTCACATCTCTCCCTTCCCCCCTCATCTCATTGGCGGGCGATCTATGATCTTGCGAGTCTCACGAAATTCCTCCAAGAAACCGGCGCGAGATTCTTGAAAGCGTACCGGTAGTTTCCCTTTCCCGCCGAGAGAATTCTCGTCGCGCGTGCTGGCATTGGCTGCAATGTACACGAGGAGATTAAAGACCAAGCTTCGGACATGGGGGTCGGTCTTGTATCGCAGCTGCGACAATGGGGTCGGCGCGCGATGCCAAGACGATCTTTTCCGCGGCTACGTATGGACCCATGAAGCTTCGTCGGGGAAATTCGCTCCCTCGCTCTCTGCTCTGATCGGGAGATGCCTGTTCAGCCCGGATGGTCCCGAGCGGCTTCATGGGTCGTCGTCCCACGGTGCCGGTTTGGAATTTTCCCGGAGAAATATCGGGTCTTTTGGATGTCCGAATGGTGGGTCCGTCGTGGGCTTTTCGAGCGTGGCGGAGAGTGCCAAGAATGATGGGAATGGCAAAGACGACGGGTCGTGTGGTGGTGGTGACGAGAAAGTGCCTAAGCTCGGGGCGTCTTGGATCGACTTGTATTTGCCGAGACAGGCGAGGCCTTATGCTCACCTTGCTCGCTTGGATAAGCCTATTGGGACTTGGTTGCTTGCTTGGCCTTGTATGTGGTAAGAGGCTTTACGGTTTTATGAGGGGCTGCTTTGGTTTCTTTTTCTGCGACACTGAAAAAGCCTGAGTGGTTTCGGAGAAACCTCTGTGATGTGTTTGATTGAATGACTCAAAGAGGAGCAACTAAATTTGTTTCAATTCTCTCGCAACTTGTACTGCCTGTATGTGCTGCATTATTCATGTATAGGGTTTTGTTTTCTGCATTGGCATTTGGGAGTTGACAAAGGCATCGATAGATCACTGTTACAAGGATTATCAGTAGTAGGGGATTAGCTGTGGATCTCATACACCAATGACTTGAACTACAAGTGAGGAGACCACGAAAATGTAAAATTCTGCAGCTGACTCTTTGTTTTGAAAGGGAGACAAATTCTACAGCCCGTCTCTTTGTTTTTAAAGGAAGATATTACGAGATGCTGCTTATATCTGAACTGATTAATTTTTTACAACACTCTGAGGATTAGGATTTAGCCAATGAACGAATCTGGAAATGAATGTGGGTTAAGCAATGACATCCTTTTCCAAGGCAAAGGCACGGTTTTGTGGGGCTAAAAGATAATCCTCTGTATGAAACAAGACTTTGATGGTTTGAGACTACATGTGTTTTTGGAGGGTGGTTACTGTTATTTGAACCCATTTTTCATAAAAAGAATTTTCAGATTGGGAGCTATCTCCGATTGATTCTGTCCTAGCTCTTTACTATTTTGCTAAGGTTTGTGGTTTCTATTTTCAGGATGACAAGATGGTGTACTATATAGAAAATAAGACTTCCAGTGTTAAATAGGTTTATTTTGGGAATTTTCTCTCCTCACTCTCTCTCAACAGCAATTTGGCTACTTCATGTTCCCTGTAGATTGTCTTATTTTTGTTGGACTATAGCTTGGAATAAGGTTCTTTCTATTGAAAATCTCAGAAAGCAAAATTTCGCTCTCATGAACTGGCATCATATGTGCAAAAATCGGGATGATTCTGTCTTCTTTTGATTCATCTTTTTCCTCATTGTAACTTCGGCCTTGAAGCACTGCACTGCTTTGTCTTGTGTTATGTGCTTGGGAAGGACCTAACAAAAGATTGTTTTGAGGAATCTCAAGCTTTGATTACTTTTATTTTTGCACTCTGCTCTGATTTTGTCTTTTCTAGTGATGTTCTACTTTCATTTGTTTATAAACTTCGCTTCTGTGCTTGTACATTTCTGATGTACCATATTTCTTATAATGAAGTTCTTTATGAATTGTCAAAAGAAAAATATATCTTAATGTCAAACACTTATGGCGCCACTTCCTCAATGCCATTTGAAACTAAGGGAGAGAAAATTTCTCCAATGTTAAGTTAAGCTCGTTTTCAGTTGCAATATTGCTGTGACTTAAAATCGTCCTTAGGGTTAATTAACATTCTACACAAGACATTAACATGAATGATTATAAAGAGAGTGTTGGTTCATTGTAGTTGCAGGATGATGCCAAGAACTTATGTTGTTTGGGGTGTATGCATGCCATTGAGTGGTCTAATGGATTCTGTGAAAAAGCTTTGAATGTACTGTTAGGGGCTATCCACCTAGAACTGTTGTAAGCATGTACAATATGTTTGACTGCTATTGATGCAGGCCCCCCTCATATATCACTGTTTTGAACCTAATTGTCTATGTTCAGTTATACTTGCTTCCTCCGTTCGTCAGTATAATGTGAATTCATATACCTTCTATGCCCCTCATTATTGTTTTGCCTATGGAATTGGGCTTTAAGCCAAAGAATAAAGATTTTCATGGTGCTGTTTTAACATGATAAGGATATGCTGATCGAGTTTTATTGTTGCTTACATCCAACCAATTCTAGGTCAATCACGCTGGCAGCAAACCCAGGAAGCCTTCCTGATCTTAAGATGTTGATGCTTTTTGGTTCTGGAGCTTTGCTGTTGAGAGGTGCTGGATGCACTGTCAATGACCTCCTTGATAGGGACATTGATGTGATGGTAAGCTTATTATTGTGTATGTGTTTTTCTGCCTTTTTTTTTTGGTTGAATAACTCGAATGTGCACATGGATTGGTTGAATAATTTGGTTGAAACCTAATGTTATAATGAATACATTTTTAATTTCTCCCACCGAATCAAGGTCTTTTAGATGAATTGTTTCCTTGGCATACTTGTTGCCTCATGGCAATTATTTGCATTTTCATGAAAACTCGTAGCCTTCTAAGAGTTGAAAGACATTTAGTGTGTTTATCCTATGAAAATTCTTTTCCTTTATTTTGTCTTTACCCACTTTTTTTAAATGATTGTTCTACTCTTCCCCTTTCTAGGTAAATCTATTTTGAAGTTAACCTCTTACATCTTTTTCTGGTTGTCAGCTTGGCACTATTGGGTTGATTGGAAACTTGTTAAAAGTTTCTATCTCAATTTTAGTTGGATTCCCTTAAGTTCTAGTCTGTTTAAATGGAGCCTACGATTTCTGCATGCCTGAATAAATTTTTTTAGAGTTCTCTGGTTTGACCGTGATAGTTTCCTAGTAGTTGCTGCTACAATCTAGGGTTTAAATCAAACTTTTTATGAAATTGATATATGAAGTAAATCATAAGTTCGCCATTCACCTGTCAATTTAAAATTATCACTTTTTACGGTATTTAGAAAGCCCAATTCATCTTGAGATTCTAAAGAATGACATAGTCAATTTGTATTTTTCTGAGCACCTTTTCCTTATTTTCCCTAACTTTTCTGGTTGCTTTAAGGTTCTTTTATCTTTTGCTGCTGAATAAAGCTTTAATATTTTCTCAGAAATAGATCATGGATTGCTAAGAGCCAAAGTTCTTGGAATTTCTCTTTTATAAGATCAATTTATTAGGTTTCTTTGGCATTTAATTTATGTTTGACTCTTTTTCTGTTAGGTGGAACGAACAAAGTCCCGGCCAATTGCGAGTGGTCTTTTGACACCATTTCAAGGGCTTTCTTTTCTTGGGTTTCAATTGCTTTTAGGTCTTGGAATTCTTCTACAGATGAATAATTACAGGTTATTCTCACTTTTATGTTCTATTCAGACACTGTGTGATAAGCTTTCGCTAGTTTTGCAAGCTCCTTTGAGATTCAAATTGATATTCTATGGGAAAGTGGAATGCTCAGTTTATATGTCCTTGGCTAATAGTTTCCTTTAAAGACAAATAAACTCATGCTTAAAGTTATTTTAAGCAGTCATTATTAAAATGTCATTAGCACGAAACTGTGTTACTTGGTGAAGTTCATTTGGGTGTTCATCGTTCCTTACTGCCAAAGTACCAACCCTTTCAACTTCGTCCCACAATTTTCTGAGTAGGAAAGTCTAATACATTATTGTGATGTCTTGTTCTGGTTGAAGTGTTCTGTGAGTTACCTCAAGAGACAGGATGCAAGGCCATAAACAGTATACAGGTGATTGAGCCTTAAAAACCTAAATAATTTTAGGATGAAGTTGGTGATTGTAAATTCTGCCATCATTATGTTCTACTACTTCTGTAGGATGCATAGGCTTTGGTCAATCGAAGGCCCTAGCCAGCTTATTCCATTTTGTATGCTAACTCATTATGGTTTGTAGTGTCCAATAGCCATTAGCAGCTGCTTTCTTTTCGGAGTAAAAATATTCACCTTTTGTTTCTTCCATAATATTGTAATCAGCTTGCTGTTGTTGACTTTCAGCTCTCGGTAATATACCAGAATTAGGTTCAACAATGAGAAACTTCTGCTGTTCCATCCTTGTTTAAAAGGAAATTGACGTGATAAAGGATGTTGGCCTTTTTTTTCTTTTAAAAATCTGTATAGCTTTCTGATATCTGATTCTTGTATATCGAGAAATAATTGATATAAAAGCATGTAGTAGTGGTCATAAAATATGCACTAGCTGTTTTCTTCTTTTCACAATGATTTAAGCTTCATTATCTTTTGACAGCCGTATACTGGGAGCTTCTTCTTTGTTGCTTGTCTTCTCTTATCCCTTGATGAAAAGATTCACATTTTGGGTAATAAGACTGGATTTCTATTTGTTGCAGCAGTTGTGATCTTTCTGTTGTGCTTTTTATTGACATTATCTGTTGACTGACGTCTAGGAAATTTTCAATGCCAATGCAGCCACAGGCCTATCTAGGTTTGACTTTCAATTGGGGAGCTTTACTTGGATGGGCTGCCGTTAAAGGAAGTTTGGATCCTTATATCGTGCTTCCTCTATATTTTTCTGGAGTTTTTTGGACTCTTGTGTATGACACTATATATGCACACCAGGTATCTGACTGTATCTCATGAAACTTGTTGACTAGTTTATAATGTGCCTTTTGCATTTTGAGTTTTTTTTTGCAAGTTATACTTAATTTCAGTACATTTTCTCAGTGGTTGGACTTTTCTGGAATGGTATATCAATTGGTTCGACGATACTCCTCCAAAAAAGTTAGGAATGTGGTGAAAATTCATAACTTCTGTGAAATGAGATCTGTTTCTCTGCCAGAAAAAAGCAATAAAGTGTAAGGCAAAAGGACAATAATCACCAATGATTCTAGGTAGAGAATCCAGAGAAGGGGATTATTAGATGAAATCTTACAAGGAAAGCACATGAGTTGGATTATCAAAAGCAACAAGGTAGAACCAAAATGGAGAACATATTCATTTTTGACAAATGGATTTGAGTTGCTCAATATATTTTAGTTCTGAGAGATTCTTGGAAGATGTGGTTTTTATGTTCATCTTGAATTTGTTGGATGAAAACTGCTAAGAGGGGACAACTTACTAGGCTTGTTGCTATTCCTCAAACAAGCATCAAATGCGTGGCTGCATATTATTCCATAACTCAAATGAATATGCAATTACTGGAATAACTATCGAGTCTCAGATAGTGGTTACGTGAGCATAAAGATTATATCTCATGTTGTCTCCATGAATGTAGGAACTAGCTTGCATTGTATCCTTTGGTACTTGGATTGGACTGGTAATGTGTGAGATTATTCAGTTTGTGCATGAAGGATCCTTTTTTGGCTCTCTCTTTAGCCTTTGTCTGTTTTTCCTAGACTTTAAAGTTCTTCCTTCTTTGGAATCTCTCTCCATCCTTGACCCCACTCCCAAAAAAGCCCACTCCAGCATCACCAATCCAATGTTTTAGTCAATAGCAATATATATTTAGTTATAACTGATCACCGTTTAGGTTCTTGAGATTTGTTTCCTCCTTTTTAAAGGATAAAGAAGACGATGTTAAAGTGGGTGTAAGATCAACAGCATTGAGATTTGGAGATTTGTCGAAGGAATGGATCTCTGGCTTTGGAATCGCTTGCATCAGCAGTCTTGCACTCTGCGGATATAATGCTGATATTGGTATTAATTTTCTCTCGTCTAAGGATTTTGACTCCCAATGTTAATGGCAAGCTCATTTTCTTTTTTCCTATGATGCATGTGGAGCAGGATGGCCATACTATGCATTTCTTACTGCTGCTTCTGGACATATAGCGTGGCAGATATTGACAGTTGATCTATCATGCCGTGCCGATTGTAACCGAAAGTATGTATTTTGGGTCGAGCCAAGCAATAAACCCCTTACCTTCTCATTTATTTATTTATATTTTATTTTTGCATAAGTTGAACTATAATTCTTTCTGTAGTTTACTTCAACATCTTTAGCTTTTTAACCTCATTTCGTTGAGCCAAATAGTGCATAGAATCGATATTAAGAACACAGAAGGAGGACAGTCATCATATGTAACTCAAACAATCTACCCAAGTAAGTGTATAATTACTCTCCAAGTATTACGAATGCCTAGACGGCCATTTAGTTAAGATAAGTTTTTTCCCCTTTAAAGGTCTTTCATAACAGTTCTTTATAATAATGAAGTGTTCTGTTTCTTTCCTTTGTGAAAAAAAATTATTTGTTTCTTTTTAAGATATAGGCGATTAACATTTTCTAGCCTGCGGTTGTGAGCAGTGCCGTAAGACGTGTTAGCTTTGCAATGGGATTTTCACCCACCCCTACTTAGCTCAGGTGTGGGTGCCTACTATACGAGCCTACCCGGCGGTAGATGTGGAGTCTACCTTCTCCATTGTAGGGCTCTCAAATTCCCTGTCTATTTTTGTCTTCCCGACAGAGAGGGAATACGGAGAACAGCACGAGGTCTCCCACCCCAGGGTGGTTCTCCCGCCTGTTTCCTCTTTAAGCCTTTTAAGGACTTGTTTAGGTCCAGAATGGCCTTTTAGTGAGGGACACAAAGTCCAGTCTAAGTGTGAAAATAACATTATTTTCCTCAGGGATCACGTGTTTGACTATGTTTAGTTGTTGGTAACGTGACATTTTCTCTAGTTGCTGATGTTTACGGTGATCAAGAGTGGAAGCCTTGGGCTTATTGGCTTCAACAATGAATATGGGATTGCATATTCATAGTATTCTTTGGCTTGTCAAAGAATATAATGTAGTTCTTTGATGACAAGTAATTCTAAGCTATCAGAACTTAGTTAATTATTTTGTGGGGGACATATTTTTGCAAGTCAATGGGAACATCTTGGTATATTGTTCCAATCATTTAACATGTAATATCTCTTTCAGAATTTGCCAAATATCTCATGTATGTACTTTCCTTTTTATTGAACAAGTCTTTGCTATTCAAAATTCATACTCTGTAAATCTCACACATTTGTGTGGTGCAGATTTGTGTCCAACAAGTGGTTTGGAGCCCTTGTATTTGGAGGAATTTTGTTTGGAAAGCTTGCAACGTAGAGGTGAGATCTTTTATGTGGGGCTTTTCCCTAGATTTCTCGTCTTTTTTTTTTTCCTGTGATGTACATTATGTCATTGTTGCTTATCCAATATAAAGAAAGGACACACGTTAATGCTATCATCAATTCTAATGGGATTAGATGGCTTGTTTGGGAGCACATTGAATCTTATGTCGGATTTTTTTTTAAAATAATAAATAATTGTCCGGCTATCAGGCTCTTGAATTTGGATATCTGGAAATTTTTATTTGGTCATTGAATAATTATATTCCCCAGCAGAGCAAAAACTCACTGTCACTTCTGTGGATTCTCGGTATATCATCCAATTAAAGCTTTCCTTAACCATTTTCTTCTGTTGTTATTGCTATGAAACCACGTGCTTTTGTAGCCACCCGCAGTTTCATGTAACAAAATTACATCCTTTGACTAGTGTTTCAGGCAACCTCTTTGATTGGTTCATTGCAAGAGAGGTGTTAAACTGCTCGAACATTGATGTCTTCTGCTCTTCAGACTTGCTGAGATGACTCCAAAGCTGGGCTAGTAAGCTTAAGTGCTTTTTTTGTGTAAAAAATTTCCATGTAATGCGATCAAAATACCCCCACCTCAACCCCAAGCGGGAAGAGAGAGAGAGAGAGAGAGAGAGAGAGAGAGAGAGAGAGAGAGAGAGAGAGCTAGGAGAAAAGTTTTGCCAGTGCAAGCTGCCTCTATTAAACAGAAT
The DNA here is from genome assembly GCA_007663325.1 of Eucalyptus pauciflora. NCBI lineage: Eukaryota > Viridiplantae > Streptophyta > Magnoliopsida > Myrtales > Myrtaceae > Eucalyptus > Eucalyptus pauciflora. Next base: position 1,133,281 of record VMYD01000011.1, read on the forward strand.
GTTGGCATATGAAATAGTGTATCGTGATATCCCCATTAGAAGCTAATTGAGCAGACGTTGTAACTTATTTCTATTCAACAGAATAATAGAATCTTGTAGCATGAGAGACAATTGATGTGCATTCTAATCTTTTTATAGTCTTAGAAAGAAGCTATGGAAGCAAATCGAAGGACAAATGCTTGCCCCACGCAAGCAAACTCTTCGGCTTCCATTTCTTGTGACAACTCACCTTCAGAAACTCTTGGGCTCGAAACTTCTCCATTGTAACTTTTTTGTTGAAATTTGATTATCACCATCAAATCAAGGAACACATAAGCCGGTGGTGAACAATCCGATTTCGTAAGCAGCTATTCTCCTTAGACAATATGGTACTTCCGCTCCAGTCTTACAGAGCTCATAAAGCTGGCTCATGTGCTTGTCTCAACTTCGCATTTACTCGGTTATTTGAAGAAGCACCCAAAAATAGGTACAAGACAAGACAGATTAGGCATATGGTGTAATGGATGCTTAAAATATATCTTGCCCAAGTGAGAGGATGGATACATTTGAAGCTCGCGTTGGCAAACTTACTGTATATTCTGTGGGATTTCAATATTCAGAATCTACTAAATAGTATTTACCTAATATAATGCTAATTTAATCGGCATGTAACATATACATACTTATATAGATTAAATGTTGTGTTTGGTACTTGTTCAAGATAGAATAGAATTGGATATAAGGATGACATAGGTTGGATAAAATTATCTCACGGGGAGGTATGATGAAGGTAGATATAATTTTTAATAACCATAATAAGAAAGTTATTAATCTCGAATAAAAGACTTCGTAGATTAAAAAATTGAAATTATATATCTATTCAAAATGACAAAAATAATAATTTAGTATCTTAATTCAATCTTATTTTTATTTATATCTTCGAATTTAATTTTACCTTATAATAGAAATTCAATATATAAATATAAATATAAATTTATATTTATTATATATTTTAGGTATTTTAGGTATATTAGTACAATTTACTATTTAATAAAATTTTATTAGAGAATGATGGAAGGGGAAAAAATTTAAAAAATTAAAAAAGAGAGGAAAATAAAATAAAATAAATAAAAATAAATTAAGCAAGAGTGTCACAAGAGACTTTTATCATCTTCATTTGTAATTTTTTTGTTCATTTATATTGATATGTCGTTTATACCAAACAATATACGTGATATGATATGAATATATTCGAATTAATTACTGCAATTATTAGACAGTGGATATGATATAGCAAATCCCTATATTTTATATCCTATCCTATCAAATCTTATCTTGATTAGAAATCCAGACAACTAAATGTAGCCTAATGGATATCTTGAGACAAATATGCTATCCCATATCATGGCCCTTCTCTTGGCCTTAAAAAGGGATTGCATTTTAGTCTCTAGACACCAGGAATCTATAACATGAAACTCTTAGATTGCAATAATTTTATGATTAACAGGACTTAAAAATTGGCAAGTGGATCACATACTTAGAACCAATTCACCTTATCAACCTAATAATGCAACTATATACATATAATGATATCGGACCTTAAGGTAAAGCATGAAAGTGTTTAGGTAGAGGTGGAGAAGCATAGGCTATAGAATTATCCAAACTTGATCTTATTTCACAACTGAAGTATAGTACCCTTATGTTGGTGATATAGACCTTTAACGATACAACCGTAGGACAATAATAGACCAGAAAAATACAAGACCTTTGCATGCATCCTTAATATGTTTTTACAAAAGCACACAAAAAACACAGTCTAAAGCTGAGACGCTTATTTAGTGGTACAATAATTGAATTTAAAAGGTCATCCGCAGATGAGGGGATATCATTAGGATTGGCTTCATCAGAATATTTGAAATGTCTTCATTGCTTTAGCTCTCAAGAGTGCTCTAGCTCTTTTAGCTTTGGAGATGCTCTCTTATTGCTAGTATTGGTATGGGATTCTGGGTGAGCAATTGACGGTTGCGGTTAGCTATCTAAACTCTGATAAGTAGGATGTGGAAAATAATCCCAAGGATAGCGAGAAAGTGGTCCATCCTAAGGGTCTTAAAACAACTATGGATGATTTTGAGATGGCTATAGAGGTTGATGAGGATTGTTTGCTTGAAATTCTGCTAAAGCTTGTTGGATAGCATCTCTGGTGGGTTCATACACCTATGTAATCCCTTGATACTTCCTCCTATAAAGCCTTGGGCCAAATCTCCTTACGACCGGTATGAATTTTCTCACACAATATCCTCTGGGTTTGCTTGTATTCAGAGTCGAAATCCACATCTCTAGAGCTAGAAGAGCTAAAGCTCTTTTAGAGTTAAAGCAATTTAGACGTTTCGAATTTTGTTGGAATATGTTGGAAAATCTTCTATAATCTCTCCCCGATTATATGGAATATTACGTAATATTATATGATTTGATTTGATTTGATTTTGTTAGTTGTAAATTAGCTATTGATAGAGATTATGGGCTAATTAGGATCGTTAACTAAATAGATTTCTTACCTAATTTAGGTCATCTATTTCTGTATATATACACATTGTAATCACTCTATGTAAAATAATAATATAGATTCTTTTCTACATGGTATCAGAGCCCGAAGGTCCTTTATCTATTTACCTCGGGTAATTATTTAATTTTTTCCTTTGATCATTCGAACACTATGTTGGACGAATCATCAACCACCTAGTCTAACCCCCCATCACTTCTCACAAAGTCCACCGAACCTCATCCCATTCAGATCACTTCCATAAAGCTAAATGGTGATAACTTTTTTCGATGGTCTCAATCCGTTTGAATGTATATATGGGGTAGAGGAAAGATTGGCTATTTGACTGGAGATAACGCAGAACCAGAGACAAATGACCCCACCTAGGCCGTCTGGGATGCAGAGAATTCAGCGATTATGACGTGGTTAACCAACTCCATGGAAGAAGATATTGGTGCAAACTATCTGGGCTATCATACTGCTAAGGAACTTTGGGATGCGGTGTGTGAGATGTATTCAGATTTGGGCAATCAATCTCAAATCTATGAGTTAACCTTGAAGCTGGGGAAGATGCGATAAGGAGAGGAAACTATCACAAAATATTTTCACTCTTTGAAACGTTTGTGGCAGGAGTTGGATGTATTCAATGACCATGAGTGGACGTGTATTGAAAATGGTAATCGGTACAGGAAAATTGTAGAAGCAAAACGTATCTACGCTTTCCTAACAGGGCTTAGAGATGAGTTTGATCAGGTACGCAGCAGAATACTTGCTGCTTGGGAAGCAGCCTCTTCCACCTATTGGAGAGGTCTTCTCAAAGGTTTAGAGAGAAGAAAGTAGACGGGGAATAATGCTGGGCAAGGTAGCTATCAACGGAAAGGATGGATCAATGGAAAGTTCAACATTGGCAATCTCCGAAGACAAGAAGGGCTGTGTTCTTACAACAATAGTCTCCGAGGAAAATGTAAGCAAAATCCCTATTAACTTGCGAAGATCAGATGGGAAACCCCGTATTTGGTGTGATGTTTGCAACAAACCCCGTCATACACGGGAGACCTGCTGGAGGATTCATGGCCCTCCAACTTCTACAACTAGTGAGGCCAGGAGAACAACTTCATTCAGCGGTGATAATAAGTCATCTCAGTGTATGCCTCCTACAGCTAATGAGGCCACCACATTCCCTTTCAGCAAAGAACAACTAGACCATCTTTTGCAGCTACTTCAGGTTGGGTCCGTATCGGGTAATCCTATTGCTTCGATTGCTCACCAAGGTAGAAATCTAAATGCCCTCTCTTGTTGTTCACAATCTATACCTATGACAAATATTCCATATTTGTTCAAATCCTATATTCCTTGTCCCGGCAACCAAATTCGGATTGTCGATGGCAGTTTTTCATCTATTGCAGGCAAAGAATCAGTTCCACTTTCTGATTCTATTACACTTCATAATGTACTGCATGTTCCTAAGTTAGAGCCTATTGTCTGTTAGTAAACTTTCTAAAGAGTCTAACTGTCGTGTTGTCTTTTTTGCTTCCCATTGTGAGTTTCAAGATCAGATCTCGGGAAAGACGATTGGCAGTGCTAGGATGAGGGATGGACTCTACTATTTTGAAGAGTTTGTCTTTGATAAAAAAAAAAAAAAGCTTAGGCGTATGGAACTTTCAATTCTTCCTCTATTCAAGAAAAAATAATGGTTTGGCACCATAGATTAGGCCATCCTAGCTTTGGATACTTGAAACATTTGTTTTCTCATTTGTTCAAAGATGTGGATGTTTCTTCACTACATTGTGACAATTGTCTTTTTTTTTTTTCTAAAAGTCATCATACTCATTATAGTCCAAAATAGTATCGTGCATCATAACCATTTTATTTAATCCATAGTGATGTTTGGGGTCCTTCACCCGTGCCAACAAAAACCGGGAAACGATGGTTTGTCACATTTATAAATGATCTACCCGTTTATGTTGGACATACTTGATGAGCGCCAAGTCTAAAGTTGAGTCATTGTTCAAATTTTTTTATCAAATGGTTATTGACTCAATTCTGTATTACTATTAATATTCTTCGTACTGATAATGGTACTGAATATTATAACTAGTTCTTGAGGAGTTTTTTTGAAAGAAAAATGCATCATTCACCAGTTAACTTGCCAAACTACACCCAACAGAATGTCATTGCCGAACGCAAAAATCGCCATCTCCTTGAAGTATCCCGTGCGCTCAGTTTTTCAATGCATGTACCTAAATACTTATGGGGGGAAGTTGTGCTAACAACATCTTATCTAATTAATAGGCTACCTACTCGGGTATTAAATTACACTACTCCCCTAGATTGTTTAAAAAAAGTGTACCCCATAACCCGTATTTTTTCTGATATTCCTTTAAGGGTGTTTGGTTGCACTACATTTGTCCATCTTCCAATTCAATGTCGATCCAAATTAGATCCTCGGGCTGAAAAATGTGTGTTTATAGGGTATGCACCTAACCAAAGAGGTTACAAGTGTTACAATCCACATATTGGAAAAACTCATATCACTATGGATGTAACCTTTATAAAGTCACAACCATTTTTTTTTTACAAATCTCTTCAGGGGGAGAATGCCGAAGTTAGTGAAGAGATTCTATGGCACTCAAACTCTCTTGTCCTTCCCACTCTTTGTTTGAGTCTTCGAAAATACCTCTGCCGAATCTTGATGTGTCAAAGACAGGGGAAGAAAAAGTTCAAGATCACAATGTGATCAACAAGCACGAGCTTCAAGTTTATACTAGAAGAAAAACTCTTCAAAAGGTTGCAGATCAAAACTTTGTCTTGGAGCCTCATCTATTTGCAGCCTCGAGAGATGATCTCTTGCCTTCATCATCAGATGATCCTAGTAGTACTCATTTTCCCTCCATTCCAATCTCAAATTTTCATACTAATACTTCTAATCTTGATATACCTATAGCTCTTAGAAAAGTGGTTAGATCATGTACTCAGCATCCTATATCAAAACATGTGTCATTCCAAAAGTTGTCTCATCATCATAGAGTGTTTATGTCAATTCTGTCTCACATATCTATTCCTAGAAATATCCAGGAAGCTTTGAAGGATCCAAAGTGGAAGATGGCAGTTGAGGATGAAATGCAGGCACTTAAGAAGAATGGCACATGGGAATTGGTTGAGGCACCAGAAGCAAAAAAGATTGTTGGTTGTAAATGGGTATTTACTATAAAATGTAAACCTAATGGGAGTGTTGAGCAGTATAAAGCAATGCTAGTGGTGAAGGAGTTCACTCAGACTTATGGAGTTGACTATTAGGAGACTTTTGTCCTAGTTGTCAAGATAAATTCTATTCAGATTTTATTATCTTTGGCTGGTGCATTTGATTGGCCCTTACACCAGTTATAAGTGAAGAATGCATTCTTGAATGGCGACTTGGAGGAGGAAGTGTTTATGAGTTTGCCACTAGGTTTTGTAGATAATGAAGGCAAAGTCTGCAGATTAAAAACATTGCTGTACGGACTTAAACAATCTCCAAGAGCGTGGTTTGAATGGTTCGGGAATGTGGTTAAAAGGTTTGGCTATCACCAAAGTTAAGGGGATCACACTCTATTTTATAAACACTCAAAGGAAGGTAAGCGTGCAATTCTAATCGTTTATGTTGATGATATAATACTGACCGGTGATGACAAAGTTGAGTTGGAAAGCTTGCGAGAGAAGTTGGCTAAGGAGTTTGAGGTTAAGGATTTGGGTGTCTTGAAATATTTTATTGGAATAGAATTTGCGAGATCTAAGAATGACATATTTGTAAACCAACGTAAATATGTTCTTGATCTGCTCAAAGAGACAGGTCTATTAGGATGTAAAGCGGCAAAGACACTCGTGGAACCAAATATGAAACTTGAACTTGCCAAGGCTGAAGAAGTGATAGACCGAGAAAGGTATCAAAGGCTTGTCGGTTGACTTACTTATCTCACACTCGACTTGACATATCATTTACGGTAAATATGGTGAGCTAGTTCATGCACTCACCAGGGCTGAGGCATTTTGAAGTAGTATATAGAATTCTACGCTACTTGAAGGGAAGTCCTGGTAAGGGTCTAATGTTTGAGAAACATGGACATATGGAAATTGAGGTGTTCACCGATGCAGATTGGGCTGGAAGCAATATGGATAGGAGATCTATTTCAGGCTACTGCATGTTTGTTGGTGGTAATTTAGTCACTTGGAAGAGTAAAAAATAGAGTGTGGTGGCAAGAAGCAGTGCTGAAGTTGAATTTCGGTCAGTAGCACATGGTGTATGCAAAGTTATGTAGATTGAAGGTATCTTGGATGAACTACAGATCTTGAGTTCCATACCAATGAAAGTGTATTGCGACAATAAGGCAGCAATCGCAATTGCTCGTAATCTCGTGTTACATGAACGGACAAAGCATGTGGAAGTTGATAAACACTTCATCAAAGAAAAACTTGATAGCGGACTGATTTGTATGTTGTATATTTCAAGTGATGAACAAGCTGCTGACATTCTGACCAAGGGATTGCACAAAAGGCAATTTGTTCATCTAGTGAGTAAGCTGTCTATGAGATATCTTCAAGTCAACGTGAGGGGGAGTGTTGGAATGTGTTGGAAAATCTTCTATAATCTCTCCCCGATTATATGGAATATTACATGATATTATGTGATTTGATTTGATTTTGTTAGTTGTAAATTTGCTATTGATAGAGATTAAGGGCTAATTAGGATAGTTACCTATATAGATTTCTTACCTAATTTAGGTCATCTATTCCTGTATATATACACATTGTAATCACTCTTTGTAAAATAATAATATAGATTCTTTTCTACAAATTTTTGAAGAAGCCAATCTTGGCGATGTCCTCTTATTTGACAAATACTTTAATAGTGAATTATTGTACTACTAAAAATAAGAGTGCCGGCTCTGGCCAAGTTTTGTTTTTTTTTTTTTGTGTGCTTTTGTAAAATCATCTTATAAAGGTGCATGTGAAGGGTTGTGAGGACTATGATCTCAAAACACTTTGCGGAAGTTCTTGGATGGTTTTACCTAATATGTTAGTAGACTTTGAAATGGAATTAAAGTTCATGAACAACCATACCCCTTTCTCTCTTTTACGGATCATGGATATGGTTTTCAGCTTCTAACAGATTCCACGCCTAACACATTAAAACTTGAGTATTTCAATACATCTTTCTCCTTTGTAGATGTATACAGGTTATATGGATGTAGTGTTGCAGCTTTCACCTCTGAATATAGAGAAATCCAAAGAATGTTGCGTGAAAAAAATCATATTGTTCCCACAAAGATTTTGTTTGTTTGGATTCCCAGGAAGATTTGGGAATACGATTACACATAGGCAAATGGAATCTGCTATAAGGGCAAAGAAAATATGATAATCGTGAGTTGTTCTATCCCAATCAGTCCCAATCAATCCAAATGTAAATAAGTTACATGCAACCAATGATAAATTGTACATCATGCCTCCTAATTTCATAGAAAATACAATTATCATGAGCTGATTCCTCCTAACTTGCCCAAACATAAATAAATTTTATGTTGAAATTAGATTGAACCAATGCACTTTGAGTCGGTGTTCCTTTTCGACCAATAATATGAATTTGGTTGTGTATAGATACTATCACGAGATATGCATGACGTTCATAGCTTCAATGCAATCCTAAAATAAAAAAAAGGCAAATATAAGTTGTTTTATAATTTTTTCTTCCTTTTTATTTTATGATCATATAAATTTTTAAAATATTAAAATCTTTGATTAGTCTCGATCTTCTCCGAAGCTTCCCTAAATTGTCAATCTGATGGTTGAATCAAATCCCTTTTTGAGTCACATACTTTTTGCGAAACTAAAAGTACCTCCTCAGGGTTTATTGTGGGTGTTAAAAATGTTCATGCACTAATTTGTTACGTATCCTGAATTTTGAGAAACATTCCAAGCATTTATATAATACCAATACCCCTAGTCCCCATAACGTGCTAATAATTCTAAGCATTTGAAGCACCTTATTGCATTAGCATCTTCACCAAAGCTATCAAATGTTTAGAATGAAAAGCATTATATTTAATAATTTAATGCATGACTTAGTAACACATTATGATTGAAGGATCTAGGAGTGTTAGTGTTGCGGGGTTGCTCAAAATATTTCTTCACGTTTTAGGATATGGTATAGATAATAGGTTTGTACAAGTAACACTTACAATATTATGAGAAATCACAAACATGTACTTTTTTTTTTTGGTCAAACATACTTTAGGTTTGTAAAAAAGTATGTGACACGTGGAAAGTGTTTGATCCAACACAATTTTGGAAGTTTAGAAAATAAGAAAAATTGGAAATTTTATCTACATTTTAAAATAATGCATGATCAATATAAAGAAACTAATACTTGCCTTTTTGTTTTAGGAATGTCTTAGAGTTATGGATGGTGCACATATTCCAGCAGAGGCATCTATACACAATTAAATTCATTTTATTGGTGAAAAAGAAACATTGACTCAAGTTATATTGGTTGTGTAATTTTGACATGGAATTCAGTTTTATTGGGGTACTTTGGGAGGCATTGCTAATGATATTCATATCTTCTATAAAGCCCTTTGGAGACATGAGGTGTGTGTCTACGTTGGGATTAAATTTACACAAGTATGGGTAAATATTATTTAGTAGATACTGGGGCTATATAAAAAAGTTAGATATCATTTACTTAAGTCAGCGAGGTCCTAAACTTACAACTTGTTAAGTGTTCAATTGTGACCATTCCTCAATATGATAAGGCATTGAGCAAGCCTTTAGTGTATTAAAAATGAAGTGGAAAGTTCTAAAGAATGTGGCAAGTTATCTATATAAAAAACAAGTGAAAATTATAGTAGCGACGATGACTTTCAATGATTGTATATGGAGAAATGCCTTGAATGATACCTACTTCACAAGAGTAGATTTGGTTCCCAATTATGTACTTACATTTGAACCTAACAATGAAAATGATGGGTTGGTGCTTCAGATAATAATGCCTTTTCTGACATGGCACATTTATGTGATCAATTATCTATAAGTTTAGTAAATAGTAAAAAGAATACTTGTAGGGATGGCATCTTTCCTTCCACGAGTATATGTGACCATGTTTATTATATTGAAATTATTCCTTATTTAATTGAAAAAGAGTTCACACGCGACTCTTTTTAACATTTATAAGTTTTTTAATATATTGTAATATTTGTTGAATTTGATCTTTTAACCATATAAAGAAATATGATTTTTACACTCCAAATTGTTATACGTTCTTTTACATTCAAATTGTAGAAATTGAGGTCTTTGCTTTTTTCCAGTTTAAACAAATTAACAAGTAGAAAGCTTAAATCGATCACATAAAACACCAAAAGACTTTTGGAATATAGTCTTTTTGAAGCCGCAATTATATAAGTGTTGCTTATAATGCACTTTTCAATTATAATTTACTAAACGCTGGTTTAATTTGACCAACTATGTGTTGACTCAAAACGCTTTTTCTAAATGAGCTATTAAAATGCTAAGGTTTTCCCAAACTCACATGCATTTATGGGCTCCAAGGGCATCGGGAATGCTTTGTCAAATGAACCCTAAGTTGAGGAGAGCAATGTGATTATTTTGAGTGGACTTTCCATAAATTTTTCGGACCTGAAATTTGTCCTTCTTACTACAAGTGCACGTCTGAAGTAGGGGTGAGCATAGTCCAGGTTTGGCTAGTCCACTTCCTAACCTTAGGACCAATCCGCATAGTGTTGGTCCTCAATTTTTTGAACCGAGGACCGACCTTATTGAGCTTGGGACTGAGGACCGGACCGACCTAATGGGTTCGGTCAACCCGGGACCAATTAATAATTGTTTATTTCATTTTTTGTTCTCCTTAAAAAGCGATTGATGACTAGACTGACCCAATGGATTCGGTCCGGTTTCAAGGTCAACCCAAGACTAACCAATAATTTTTTATTTAATTTTTTATACTCCTTAAAATGGCAACTGAGGATCATACCGACCCAATGGGTTCAATGATGAGCAAGGTCAGCTAAGAAAGGCAAGCGGTGAGGGTCAAGTGGGATGAGCGTCGAACATAATGAATATCGAATGTCAAGTGGGGAGCAACAAGCCAAGAAAGTATCAAGCGGTGAGCGGCACAAGTGACCTAAAGCAAGTGAGGCGAGTGTCGAGTGGCGAGCGAAGAAATTGTTTTTTTCGATTTTAGCAAATTGAAGACTAAGATGACAAATAAGACAGAAGAGAACGAACACTAGAGGAGGATGCCACAAGGTGCCTTTTTGGATGCCGTGAAGACTCCTCACAAAAATATTTTCCTCATTCGTAAATTATGACTATTTGACGCCGTAAAAGACATTAAAAACCTAAGTTATTAAAGAATAATGTAAAATTACTTGAACTCCTCACTAAAGAGTTGTTTAATCTTGTTGATGCAATTTTATTTTTAAGGTTTTCTCTATATAAAAAAATTATATATGTGTATATGTGTATATGTACATATGTGTAGATATACATATACATATAGTCATGGTTAGTTCGGATTGGATCGACCTGGAACTCTCAGGACCGAAGATTGAACCGTACAGTGCTGGTCCAGAAATTCTAGGACCAATGACTGACCCAATCTCCTTGGAAATCGGACCAGGACCGGCAAGGTTGGGCTGGTCCAGGGTCGGTCCAGGGTTGACCACCTTGGACCGACGCTCACCCTAGTCTGAAGACAAATGATTATTATGATACGCACTTGCAGACCATCACGAATTTTCTTGATGTTTGTGAACTTTTGACATCGACTAACCATCATTGTGTTGGCTTTTCGAGCATCAGCTCCAATGGGAATGATGTAACTGATATCGTCAATACATTAAAGGGCTTGCTTATTTAGGATTAAACAAAAATAAAAGGTAATTTTTTGCTTTCCTTTCAAAATCTAAAAATACCCGAAGAAATTATATGTGAATCTATAGGTCAGCGTCGCCTGCATATTCTAAAAGCTTCAAGTCTTTTGGGTTAAAAAAAGTTAAAATATGTGTACTGCAAGATTTTTGCTAAGCAAAAAGTGGATCAAGTTCCTGAAAATCTTGCAAAGCACAACGTGGTGATACTCTTGGAATGCTCTAATCTTTTATCCCAAGCCAAGTTGGCTATCTCGATGTATTTTACAACACCATGTGCAACGGATCCAACATTCACATAACGCGGACCGAAACGGGAATGGACATGATGCCATCTCCAGACCACCACTGTCTTTCGTGTATCAACCATCTCCAAACAAGAGATAACATTTAAGACATTGTATTCTATGATGCTGTATATGTATTCTATACTTATCTAGTTTCAGGTGATCAAACACAACTTAGGAGTGTTAGTGTCTCGATCTCGAGGGAGGTTGTCTTGAGGAGGTAAAGTCTACTTCTTTGAAAACGTAATTCTATAGGACTGCAAACTCTGTAATCTCCCTTGAATTTATGGAGGATGACTTCAAGCTCAACAAAATATTTTTTTAAACTTATAAACCTATTTTGTATGTCCAATATTTAACTTCTTTATACGCATAGAAGTGTGCAGTAGATTTATCATATATTATTTTCTTTCAAATAGATGGGCTCTGTTGGTTTTTCGGCTGTTTTATTTGCTGACATTTATTAAACTATATTGAATGTTGAAAAGTTACATTTACATAATATATTTTAATTAATAGGCGGAAAATCTCTAAGGAATTGATTCTTGTAAAACGAAAGAGATTTTCCGCAAAAAAAAAAAACGAATTTGAACCGCCCCAAATTTCTTCAAAGTATTCCTACTCATAAAAGATTGGCTGGACTTGGTCCATTTTTCATGATCCTATTATGTCTTCAAAGTGATGAATTCTTTTCTATTGACTTGTGATACGTCGGACTATCCATTTAAACGTTTTATCAATCACATGTAATTTCTCGAACATTAAAAAATGATTTCTTGAGAATTCATCGGTCTAGGTTGCAGGCGGCGTGTTTTCAATCAAATTGAAAAGTAGAGAAGTGGTTCTCGCTCCTTTTAATCTCGGAAATTATTCTTCGGACATCTAATCCAGCATGAATTAAGTCCAACACGTAAGATTGTTAGAGAAAGAATAATAATTTAAGGCATTGTATCCTATGATGCTGTCTCCAGGTGATCGAATGCAACTTAGGAGTGTGGTGCACTTCTTTTGAAAAAATAATTCTATAAGATTACAAACTCTGAAATCTCCCTTGAATTTATAAGATGACTCCAAGCTCAACAAAATATTTTGTTAAACTTATAAATCTATTTTGTATGTCCAATATTTAGCTTCTTTATACGCATAGAAGTATGCAGAAAATTTATCATATATCATTTTCTTTCAAATAGATGGGCTCCGTTGGTTTTTCGACTAGATTGAATGTTAAAATCCGATTTTTACAAGAATCAATTCCTTAGAGATTTTCTGCAAAAAAAACAAAAAAAAAAAAAAATCGAATTTGAATCGCCCCAAATTTCTTCAAAGTATCCTACTCTAACAAGATTGGCTGGACTTGGTCCAATTTTCACGATCCTATTATGTGTTCAAAGTGATGAATTCTTCTCTATTGACTTTGAGATATGTCGGACTATCCACTTAAACGTTTTACCAATCACATGTAATTTCTTGAACATTAAAAAAGAAATTCTTGAGAATTCATTGGTTTAGGTTGTGGCGGCGAGCTTTCGATCAAATTGAAAAGTAGAGAAGTTGTTCTCGCTCCTTTTAATCTCGGAATTATTCTTCAGACATCTAATCCAGCATGAATTAAGTCCAACACGTAAGGTTGTTAGAGAAAAAATAATAATTTTCTTTGCCCATTTTAATTTTAAGTAGTATGGAATTAAGAAGAAACATCTTATTAAGTCCCTCATTGACCTGTTCTGTGCGTGCAGGTCGGGGACATCATAGAGGAAATGTGGCCATCGTAGGATCTTTGACCCTTTGAATATTTCGATCCTAACATAGATTTACGGTCTTAATTTATGGCGACCATATTATTATTTCTCTATCCTTTCATTTAATTATTAAGGATTTTCTCTGGAATTTACATGTATAACGTCTTGCAAGTGACAAGTTCAATCTTTTGCCATGAAAATGAGGTACGAGATCAAGAGTAATTCCAAACCTGGCCACGCAACAACCGATCATGTCGTGGCCATTCGCTGTCGACCAGGCCGATCACCATCGCCGCTGACAAGGTTCAGCATTAACCAGGATGTTACACTTTCGGTTCGAGACTAGCTCAAGGAAATTCACATCGCAAGTACACGATCTAAACTAATCGATTGATATTATCCAATCTGAAGCTGAATTGCATTCGACAGGAGAATTCAAAAGGTGACGACATGTTTCAATACTTCATGAGATTGGTTTTACGTAATCTATTAGATTAAATTAGATAAGTTGGACCAAAATATATTATTCTAGATGCCTAGTTCCTTGTCTAGCTGTCATTTATTACATAAAGTAATGAAGTGTCTCATGAACTTGTCAAGAAAATTGTGAGAGACTTAAAAGAACACGTACTGCTCAGTCAAACATAGTGTCTAAGGATTTCAACACTTGGCCGTCAACACAATGTGAATTATTTTAAGAAGAATCTCTTTTGCAGGTTTTCATATTTGAAATTTTAATGAAATTTCACCCATCCATGAGCAACGTAATTGGTTGAGATCTCTCCTCTAGCGAAGGAGGTCAAGGGTTCGAAACCCTGCGTTGTTAGCGATTAAAACGAGGGGGTCCTGGTGGTGGGTTGTTGGGCCAGTTTCCCCCGAGGTATAGTCACTGTTGGGCCTCTGCGGTGGAGGCCCGTGAGACCCCAAATCGGCATAAGCCGACAAGGGCAGGTTCCGATAAATCCTCGATCACAAAAAAAAAAAAAAAAAATTTGTTAGAAGTTGCCTCAATCTTATTGTCATAAAGTGCCTTTGATTTTATGTATATATTGAATTGAGAGAAAAGTGTAAAAAAAATTGGGAAATATCATGACACATTTAACTTCTTACTTATTTTTCTTTTTTATTTTCATTACCCAAAACGAAATACAATTACGCACGGAAAATTTAGCATTGAATGTCGTGAGATACATAAACGTAATCGAGACCTAAATATTTTCAGAAGTGGGATCAAGTTGTAAAGCTTTTTGAATTTATGCGATCAATTCATAACAGAGCAGCGGGTGGGGTGAATAATTTAGGTAGTTTGATGTCTACGAAGTCAGGCTATTTGGATCATAATCATATAATCAAATATGAGTTTTTTTTTTTTTATTTATTATTATTATTATTATCGATTTAGGGAGGATGTAGCTTGATATGAGCATAAGTTGAAGATATAAACTATAATTGTTGGTGAAAACGAGTATAAAAAATAAAATTAGCTCCTCAATCTCAAATTAAATATATAAAAAAAAAAGGCTAAACAAAATTTTAGGTAAACATCCATATGTTCTTATTAAAATAATAAAATCGGTTAAGTTTAATTTTGATAGAACGATTATAGTCATAAAAACTAGATGTAACAAATTCGAGTCATCACAACCTTGAATATTTGAATCGAAATTTAATAAACAAGAACATATTTAAATAACACTACTTGAATATTCAAAAGCGACCTTTGCAGGATTTTATAAAACCTAAAATTCATCAATAGAAATTTTGACTGCGTCTGAATTATTCAGTTTGAGATTAGGGCTTGGACAAGTTCGACTTTTAGCTCGGTCCTCTTTGGGGTTTTATAGAAAAAAAAAGAATTTTTCTTTTTGGATCATCCTCTCAATTCAAAGCATACACACGATCAATCATCAACGAAAATACCATTAATAGTTATGATTTGAATTGTGCTAAATTTTGGGCAGCACCCTCTTTTTTCTTGGCCAATAATCACAGCTGCTCTCAATAAGGTTAGGTTGAAACCGGATGAACATCAAGATGATTAAAGTTCGAATAAATACTTTTATATATGTTTATAACTCTCGAATTCATTTCATATTACAATTCGAGACTACTGATAGCTTCCCCCCACCCCCCAATATTTCTTTAGACTCATAAACAACAAAAGGAAAAAGCAATGGACCTTCTCACTAAAATCTAAAACATTATTATTCAATTTCAGAATTTATGAAAATTTAATATGCCAATTAAGGTCTATATATATATATATATATATATATATATATATATATATATATATATATATATATATATATATATATATATATATGTATGTATGTATGTATGTATGTATTCCACCTTATTTTTAAAATCACTTGGACCCGTCAACTAGTTTTGCTAGTTTTAAAAGCCACTGTGCATGCATTTGATTCGTGAATCTCTCTCTACCCGTTTCTTCTCTTCTTCCGCGAACTCTCCTTCCGCTTCATCTTCTCCATTGCCTCGACAAAACCGCCATGGCCACGTCCAAGAACTCAGCTTCGAAGCTCCACGATCTGGCCATCTCCTTAGCTTGAAAAACGATAGCCATCGCTCATGGCGGCGACCAGTATGATTCCGGTCGAGCTCGCCAAAAGCTCTCTCCCTCTCGCAGCTTCTCGTCCCTCCTCCTCCTATCGCCGCCGGAGCCTCCTCCCCGCGAGGCCCTGCGTGGCGTCAAGAACTGCCGGCGACCGAGACGGGAAGCTCACTGTTCTGGTGGCGGAGGAGTTTGGACAAGCGGGCCTCGAGCTCCTCCGGAGACACGCCGACATCGTCGACTACTCCATCGACCTCGATCCTGAGGAGCTCGGCCAGAGAGCCGCGGTCTGTGAGGCTCTGATCGTGAGCAGCGAGACGAAGGTGGGCGAGGAAGTCTTCCGGTTGTCCCGCGGGAGGTTGAAGGTCGTCGGAATCGCCGGGTTCGGCGTGGACAATGTGGATTTGGTGGCAGCGAACGAGAGCCGGTGCCTGGTGGTGAACGCGCCGAACGCGAGTACAGCGGCAGTGGCCGAGCACGCCATCGCCCTCTTGACGGCCATGGCAAGGAACATCGCTCGAGCAACCATTTCCGTCAAATTTGGTCAGTCCCATTTTTTCTTAAATTTTGCTGGAAACCATTGTTTGATTTAAAAAAGACTAAAGCAATGATCGTGTGAAGTCACTGCAAAGTCGTCGTAACTGAGGAAGCATCCAAACCATGTTAAGAATTTGAAGTCCATGGGACTCCTTTTAACTTACTTCGTTTGACTACTTTGATTTTATTCTTAGTCAATGCTTAAATAAAAAGACGTTTTTGCCGGTGAATCCTTCAGCCGGAATTAGCGGCATCATCTGCTTGTCTCGATCGTGGAAGACATTGCTTCTCTGCAGCGTGTAGGCCGATGATCCATCGAGAAATATATGAATACTAGATTAAGTCAATGATCTGGTTTATTCATAGCAGCTAATCAGATAAAAAGGCACATTGGATTCTGGAATCTAAGCATGAAGGATTAGTATATGATGTATGACCTAGTCCAGTTCAGAACGGCTACCAGCAGATCACGTGTTATTCGATATCGTAAAATTCAATGAAGCTGTCTTCTGAAAATGTGATCAAGGCTTCCTCCAGGACTAGATCTGACCATTTTCCGAAGGCTATATTTTTCTCTTTTTTTCTCTTTTAGAAGACTCGTTCATGTGAGAAAGCTTCTCTGTTTTTCAGTTTAATGACATTCCATCTGTTTCTTTTATTTTTCTTCTCCTTTTTTGCCGAACTGTTTTCCAGTTGGGAACATTGTTACTTACCCGTATCCCTGTAGACTGTCTATTCATCAATACACAAGTACTTGAATGGTTATAAACACGACATAAGTATTTGAAGTAGCATATCATGTGCCGTTTTGTTCCTTAATCATCTTCTGTCACTTTTGAACACGGACAACGACAAAGTAAAGTTCTGCACCTCTCTGTATCAACATAATAAAATAACGAATTAACATGGTGACCAATGATTAAGGATTTTGACTTGCATCTTGAGCCAAAATCTTTGAAATTTTTGTAAGGTATATGCTCTGCTGAATGCAGGTAATTGGCAAAGAAGGAAATATATGGGCAAATGCCTTTCGGGGAAGACCTTGGCTGTGATGGGTTTTGGAGAGGTTGGATCTGAAGTTGCTCGCCGTGCCAAAGGTCTTGGAATGCATGTAATTGCATATGATCCATATGCCTCTGAGTATCTTGCCCTCGCAATAGGCGTAGAGCTGGTTAGCCTCGACAAGGCCATAGCAATAGCTGATTTCATCTCTTTACACATGCACCTTACTCCTGCTACAAGAAAGATGCTCAATGATGAGACCTTTGCTAAGATGAAAAGAGGAGTTCAAATCCTCAATGTTGCCCATGGAGGATTAATTGATGAAGACTCTCTGGTGAGGGCACTTGATGCAGGAGCGGTGTCTCAGGTACATATTTTCATCTCTAGGCCCTGCTATTTGCGTAGCATAGAAATTTTAAGGAGTTCATTGTTAGGTAGCACTCGACGTACTTTTGGAGGAGCCTCCGGCAAGATCCAGCAAGTTGATTCACCATGAGAATGTTATTGTAACCCCTAACCTTGGAGCAAGCACTTTTGAAGCTCAGGTCAGTCAAATAAGTGCAGTTTATGTAAGTACAAACATTTTGGTTTATGCTATTGACTAACAATGGCAGTAAAACGCAGGAAGAAGTTGGGATTGAAATTGCAGAAGCGGTTATTAAAGCTTTAAAAGGAAACCTTCCTTCTACTGTAGTCAATGAACCATTGGTTGCTCTGGAGGTATCACTATTGCATTCGTTGTCTACTTGCCTTCTCATGCTCCACGGTGTTCCAACTGCCTCTCTCTCCCTCTCCATCTTCATGGTATCTTGTTGCAATGAAGTTCTTGTTTCTCTTGTTTTTTGCTGTTGGCAGAGAAATGGGAAGTCACCATTTCACCTCAGAAGGCTATTAGCTACATTCAACTCTTTTCTGGAAGATGTTTTTCTTTTCATTTCCGATGACCCTCTTCGAATTTGGATTCACTTGAGTTGTTCTTATAAGTAGTTTTCCGTGCCCGATACTGATGCATGGCTAGGAAGTGACAATCAATAGTTGTGTGTGTGTTTTTTATGAGCAAGATATATACTGCTACATCGGTGCAGTTTGTGTAGAAAATGTTCTTAAGTCTAACTTGCCATAACAATCATCTTAACAAATTCTCTTCTGACTATGAGGTAGATTGTGTGAGTCTCTCTTTGATGAATCTGAACTCCACTTCTATTCCATTTTTAGGTTCTCTGATTGTCCCAATTAGCCACCTTTCTTCTTCGTTTGTTATGTTAAGGATCAACTCTGAGTTCCTTCCTCTATTTGACATTGGATCTCATAATATTTAAAGATAATAAGCATCCTAAAAATTTCTATCTTCATTTGATGGCTAACCATTTTAAGTATCAGCTGAACTGCAAAATTCTACATTATGCGGGTTCAAATTTTTCTGTGCTGTGGTACTTGCCTCACTCTCAGTTATTGGGCTTTCTTGTTTCAGGTTCTTGCAGAGTTGAAACCATTTCTTGATCTTGCGAACAAGTTAGGGAGATTCATCGTTAAATTAATAGCAGGAAGAGGTGGCCTGAAAACCATAAAAGTTACATACGCTTCTACTAGAGAACCTGATCAACTTGAAACCAAACTGCTCCGCACGAGGATAATCAAGGGCCTGATCGAACCTATATCCAGTGTTATTGTCAACTGGGTAAATGGAGATTCCGTTGCTAAGCAAAGAGGACTAAGAATCACTGAAGAACGAATGACTTTGCATGGCTCACCAGAGTACCCTCTTGAGTATATCCAGGTTCAGATTGCCAACGCAGAATCCACATTCGCCAGTGCCTTGGCAAAGTCCGGGGAGATTGAAGTAGAGGGACGGGTAAGAGATGGAGTTTCGTATTTGACAAAAATAGGGAGTCTCGAAGTAAATGTCCAGTTAGAAGGAAGCATATTGCTTTGCATAGCAGTCGACCAACCGGGTTTGATTGGGAAGATCGGAAGCATTTTGGGAGAGGCGAATGTGAACATCAGTTCCATGAAGGCTGACAAAATGGCTCTTGGTACGCGGTCGATGATCTCGATCAAGGTGGACCAACAACCCAATGAGGGAACTCTGAAGAAGGTCAGGGATGTTCCTGCCGTTCAGGAACTCGTTTTCTTGTTGTTATGATGTGCTGATATTCATAATCTAGCTCATTTTCACCAGTGCGTGTCCATTCATTGTACATACATAACATTGATGCCTTTAGGAAATTGTCTTTTAGAAATTATGGAAATCTCAAGCATCTAGCTGTGGCAACGAATTATTTACATATTAAAGAAACAAGTCTCTATTCATCTCTTCTTAATGGTTCATCATCGCAACTCGACATGCTTGCGATCTGTGTCGCACATTGGGGATTTGGCAATGCACTAGCTGATCAATTGTTTAAGTATTGTCCTACAAGGATAAATTGTGATAAATGTAAAGTAGAAAATAAAGTTGTGGAACTTTATGTATATCTAATTGAACTATACATGAGCCTATTCATGGGCTTTACAGAGTGGCTATCTATAGTAAAATAATATTACAATAGAAATTACAATTAATCGGACAGATACTCATAATCGTGATTTGAGAGATATTCATAATTAGAGAGATACTTCTAGCAAAGTGATTGACTTGGTTTGCAATGCATCTTGGTTGATAAAAAAAAGAGTACTGATAAGTAATGTAGTTTTAATTCATGTTCACTTAACGAATATTCTGTTTCTACCTTACTCCATTCCAAGAACGAAAAGAGCCATAATATATAATGTTGTCGAATGAAATTAATTTCTAGATTCTACTCGACAATGTATCTAGAAATTTGATTATAAAGTAAAAAAAAGAACAAGGTTTTTTGAAAATTTCTCTTTTTGTCAAAAGCAATTTTTATGGAAGTAAATCTAATTTTTTTTATTAAAAATAGTGTCTTTGAATAATAGATGGGAATTTCATCTAATTTGTAACTAAATATATGAAAGTCTTCCTATATATGGTTGATTTTGATTTACCGAATATATGTTGGTGCTGTTGTTGCATTCGTGTAGCTCTGTGATGATATGTGGTGTGTTTCCTGGCGAGGAATGTGGCCTGAAATCTCCGATGCGCGCGGTGACTCTCTGCTGAAGCTCGTGTTGGTTGCCTTCTGGGTTTTCTACGTTCAATCCCTTGTCACTCCAATGTTCGGATTATTTGGTTGCGCGAGAGGCAGCGGCCGGTGGACGATGTTGGCAGTTCAGTGACCAGGGCCGAGTGAAGGTGGTGGTCCGTTTGATGTTTGGACGTGTTGATCATTGATGATGATTGTTCAATTGGTAAAATGGAGTTCTCAGATATAAGACGATAGGAAGGTGATGATGATGGGAGAAGAAAAACAGCTTGAAAATAGAAGAAATGAATAAAAAGAAAATAATTAGTGGGCTTATTATGATTAAAATGGAAAAGGGTAGTCATAGTTGGAAAATGGATTTAGTGTGGGCTTTGTGATAGAATGGTGAAAATTGAATTAGATTTTATTATGAGCGGAGCTGGGCTTAGGGGTTGATATAGCTTCAATATAAATTGGGCTTTGAAAGTTTTTTTAATTGAAATGGGCTTGACATAGGAACCAAGTTGTGTGTTAAACCCAGGTCCAAGGCCGGTGAGACCAGCTCGAGTCCCCATTTATCAGAATTAAAAAACTCGAAAAAATTTAAAAATTAGAAATTTGGTAAGAAAAAGGTGATGATTGGTTGGTATGATTTTAGCACCAGATTTAGCCAAATTTCATTTATTCAATATTCTTATAGTTAAGAGAATTTTAGTGGTTACTTTAATATAGCTTAGGATTAGGTAAATTGATCTTCTAAAAAAAGAAATTGGACTTATTTGGAATCTATGGGGGTTGCTGTCTCAGGGTGTTAATGATAAGGTCGTGTTATATTTTTAATAAACTCGTATTGGATTACTTACCATTGAAATTGAATCATTGTTTGCCAACTAAATAAATCATTTACGAAGGAATCACGCGTGTGCTCTTTCATGTTGCCGAGGCATCGCACGCTATCAGCATGCCAACCATGAGCCGAGATGGTTCTGGTTCTGTGGTTCTAGGTTCTCTAGTGGAGGGATTTTGAGTGTCGATTGTGACATTTTGAATGCTGCCATCGCATTTGGTCTGTTCCATGTTCTTCTCCCATCATCAACTCTCCAAAAAAAAAAAGCAAACCGGAATAAAAAAATTGCAAATTGCAACTCATTTTTATTTCCTTTTATAATTTATCAATTTTTTAGAAAGAGATACTTTTTTTTTTTTTTTGGGTTTTTGCCTTTTATTACTTTTCTAATCGGAGCTTTTGTAATTACTAGATTGCTTTAGTGGTTACCTTTTATCTTAAAAGGAAGAGGTGGGAGTTTGAATCCTCACTTTCTTAGGGGTTTAGGACGTGGACACTGCTGTTTTAGGAATGGATTTCGACTTTCACGCTACGCTCTATAGAAGTAGGGCAAAAATATGTGATTGAGCTTTAGAGCAGGACCGATAAAATAAAAAAAACTCAAAGAGAGAGAATCGAAGGTTGCAGAAGCGTCAATGGCGGCCTGAGTGATTTCCTTCTCGCCGTCCGATTCTCAGGGGAGCTCTCAATTCCGCCCGCTGCCGTATCGCGTCGCCTCGGCGGGGGCGCGGCGATGGGCGGGCAAGAGAAATCGTCCTCGAGCTCGAATGCGATGCAGGCGAGTGGTCGTCTTTGTTTCCTTCTTTCGTTTCGTTTCACTGTTGTGTAGAGGCTTTCCCTCTCTCGCCGGGGGCGGCGGATCGTTTGAGGAATTCGGCGCGGCCGGATAGGGTTTAGAGCGAGTTAGGGGCGGTCCGGCGGTTCGCGGTTCTTGATTGGCGGCGGGGTTGTTTGCGATTCAGTGGAGTGAGATGGAGTTCCGCCAATTCGATTCGATTAGGTTTCTCGAACGGGGGCTTTGTTTCGTGGGGGTACTGAGGTATTTCTAGCTCGGGCTAGGGCTTCCATTTTTGGTGCACTGACATGAGGGGATGGCTTCTTATCCTCTCAATTTAGATTATTAGATTATGAATGAAAGGACGAGCTGGATAGCTCCCTTCTGTAATGGAGGGGTTTCCGAGCGCTTTCTAGTGTGACTTTAGGAAACGGAATGCTGGTTTCGGGAAGATACTTTCTGGGGATGCAGTTTGTGTGGCAAGTGTTAATGCTGGGTGGGTTAAAAGGTTAAGTTTGCATGACCATTGGTGCTTCGATTTCAGCGTGTTAAAGTATATCAACTGAACGATGAAGGGAAATGGGACGACCATGGTACTGGGCATGTCACGGTCGACTATTTAGAGGTTCGTTCTCCGTTATCTTTGAGACTCTGCCGCTCCTAGATTCCCAGAAGACTGATTTATTTTTTGTTCACCTAAAGCTGAGTGTGTTTTGAACTTAAATACTGGTACAGAGGTCGGAAGATCTGGGTATATTTGTGTTTGATGAAGACAACGAAACATTGCTTCTGCATCGTATCAGCTCGGAGGACATTTATAGGAAGCAAGAAGGTCCTACTTCCTTTTGTTTCTCATGATACATTGGAGCTTTATTTTCGATTACAATGATATGATTTGACTGCAGATTGAGTTTATTCTGTCCTACAATGTGTACTTTCAGATTCCATCATCTCATGGAGAGACTCTGAATACCCTACTGAATTGGCCCTTAGCTTTCAGGAGACATCTGGTTGCTCCTACATATGGTAACAATTGGTGGTTTTATGACATTGATAGATGAACTTTGTTCAGTTCTGTTCTCTCAGTATGACAATTTACATTTCGTGCTTATATACTGTTGACTTTTTACAGGGATCACATCTGTAATGTACAAAGGAATATGCATTTTAGCAGTCTTAACAGTAAGTACCTGTGCATCCAGCCTAGTTTCGGATACTGTTCTGTTCATTTTTTCCATCTTAAACACTGGATATTTTAAAGCTAGTTCTTTCCTGGCAAATGGAGTGTTTGATGCTTTTGAATGAACCCAGAGTATATGTTATTTGGGTAGCTTTCTGAAATTTCAAGATTTTTGTCTGTCTACTTTTCGGTGACATGAATTAAATCTATTCGTGCGAACTGCAGTATCTTTTTAGAGAGCTTTTGATTCGTTTCTGACTTCTCCATCTTGTTAATTGTGGGTTTTTGTTGCTGTTGGTGCATTTTATGATGGAAGATCTTTACTTGCAATCGTGCAGCACCTCGCTTTTTGTTGAATGTATAGATATGTCTTAGAGTTTCTAAGTATCAAGGGATGTTGACATGCTTTCTGGAAAGCTTAAGCATGAATACAATGATTTGGGGGAAAACACAAGGAAGGTTCTTTCCATTTGGAAATGCATGAACTCCGGTGGGATGTGACGACCTCTACTAATGAACTTCTCTGTCTTTCTCAGTATTTATTTATAGATCCCTATTGTCCTGTGAATGCCTTTGTATTTCTTCTCGGGCAAAACATTAGCCTTTACCCCATTAACCTGACAATGATATTACATAAACCCCCCCTTCCATACATCTACCAAACAGTCTCCCATTTTACCTTCTTTCTATTGTTGTCACTGAAAGGTATGGCCTTCATTAGAAAATGTCTTTTTTTGGTTGAAAGTCAAGTGTCGCCTTTTCTCCTTTTCTCTTTCTACTTGAAGAGCCTTCCTATCTCATGCATTATGCCTTTCCTCCTATGCCATTGCCACTTGTCATAGACCTTTTTGTTTGAGAAAGGATAAATTATGGATCATTTGTGAGGGATTTAGCAAGATTATAGATTGGGTTCATTGATTGAGCTGAGAATGTACACAAGATTATAGAGAGAATGGCTTTTGACCTAACTCTGGAATGAGGGCTCTGTCAGTAATTTTCAAGTTTGCCAAGGGAAGATGTAGGTCCGCTGCAAAGTTTTTTTCGATGAGTTTCACAAGATATAGACGGGCTAGAGATATGTGATGGGTTTGATGCAGGGTGGTGGTGGTTTTTTGAAAAGGTCCTTGAGTTGAGCAGTATGGCAATCTCTAAGTCTATAAGTTGGTTGATTTTCACAAGTTATTGCGGAGGAGCTGGAGCTGGCTTGTCTTGGAAAGGTTTTTGTATTTTGGCAATTGCCCTAACTGTGGATATTGTTTCTTGGGTTCAAGAATTTTCACAGCCTTGAAAGGCAATTGTCAACAAGATGCTGTCGTCAGAGTTCATCTTTGATTTTTTTTCCCCTGTTTGGTAGAAAGCTGGTATAGATGAAGCTCTGACACTTTGTAACCCCACTTATTTGATGAAGAGAGGGATTTTCTCTGACAAACCTGAGGTTTTAGGCTACTTTTCTGGTTTTGAAAAAGAGGATGGTAATGATGATCTCCATGAGAAGTTGAATTGGAGTTTAGGATCTGGAACCAGACTTTGAAAAGACTCTTGTTCTATTAGGTTTTCTAGGAAAGTTTAATGTTTGTTTTGTTCGACAAGGAAATTGGTTGTCCATGGTGGAATTGATTTTGTGTGGTCCAGTATAATAAATTCGATGTAGTGTTCAAATTGAGGACATTGGAAAGTTGCACATAGGTGATAAGCTGCGAGGGTAGACCTTCAAATCAGATCTTTAAGAATTCCTAAAAGTGCTTTAGCAAACCATAGTTTAAAGTAACTTTTGATTTAGACACTCAAACACAGATTGAATTTTATTTTCTGATGTTGCTAGACATGCAACTTGAATGTCAGGATGAGTTGTACCTATGGTAGCAAAGAGTATATCTTCAGATTAGTGTAACTGAAAAATATCATGCATAACTGCACCCTCTTATAAGCAACATGAGTTGTGGATGTATGTTTTAAAAGTCATGTCTGTTTGGCTTCTGGTCATTCTCTATAAGGTTCGCCATTCTAAGAATTAGCATTGTAACAGGAGCCTTTGGATACTGATATAGGTTAATCCCGAGATTTTTTCCTTTCCTTGTCCCATATAGATTCACCCATGACTTGAAGCAATAATCTTTTATCCTAAACATAACTGGAAGATCTTTATACATACTAGCATAACAGCCCCCTAGGCAATTATCTACATCTTGTAGGGTTTGAAGGAAGCTTCTTGGTGCATATGTCGGATTTACTTACTGCTAACCTGCTTGAACTGGGGTTTGTAGACGAAATGCAAGGAAGTATTTTTGTAAATATCCGAAGTAGTGTTTGAAGAGAGTTGTCTGATGCTTGATTGGTGCTCGTTGATGACCTTTTTGGCTAGAACTTTGTGATTGTAGAGTTGTGAGAATCAATTAATGTAGCTGCTGATATCAATCCCAATTGTTAGTCACATTGCTACTTACCCAACAGCAGGGATCTGGTTGTAAAAACATATAACAAATCTTGGGTCACATACCTCATCGAAAAAGATACTTGACTCGTTAAATTTGGTCTCTTGGTATCTTAGTGAAATAGATGAATTCATGTGATATAAGGTGAGTATGACTTTAGTTCTGAAAAGGGACCATGGATTCAAGTAAAAGATTTCAGTTACCCTAGAATTTGAGACCTACACAAAGATATAATATGAAAATGCAAAAAGCATTTGTAATGTAGAGATTTCAGATTTTATTTGCCTTGCTAGGCATTGGTGGTAGGATAGTCAGTAAATTGTTTTCATCTCTTCGGACAGGAATCTAATTTTTCTGATATTTATCCTGAACATTTCGAAATTCACATAACATATATCGAGGTCTTAGTGAGTGTAATTCCCATCCCTGTTAGTTTTACCACTTTTGCATCTTTCCTTGCTCTTGTTATCTTCGAACCATGTTAATAGCTGCAATTTTAAGTTTTTCTAGTTTTTCTTCCACAGAAAATACATTTCATAGCGTGAATAGCGAGTTGAGGGAGTTGCCGACTGTTGAACTATCCACTCTTTCTCTAATAGACAAGGTACTGCTCTCCCTCTCCCCCTCTCCCTCTCTCTCTCTCATACTTTTTAGCTGCACTGTTCCATCTTCCTGCAGCTACTGGTGTTTGAGGTGGAAACATAAGGAGTGGGCTTTATGAGGATTAGCTGGTCCCTTTGCGATTGCTGCTTTTGAAATCAGATTGAGTTGCAAGTTCCTCTCCATTTCGGTCATCTTGCAAAACAACCCTAGCGGGTGGATTTAAGTGCAAGATGTTGATGCTTTATTTTAGCTACTTGTTTGACATAATAAGGTACTTGCAGCTTTGAATGGCTGGACTCCAAGCTTCACACTTTCCCGGTGTATGTCGGGTCTAGAGATATCAGCTGATGCCGCTATTGTGATTGGGTTATAGTACCTGCCGGTCCGTGTTTTGATGACATGGTAAAAAGGTACTGTGAAAAATGGGACTCCTGAAATCTACGCCATGAGTGAAGCACGTGTTGCAAAGGGTTCGAATGATTCGACATGTGGGTATGGTTAAGATGACATTGTAAGCTCCCATTTGGATGAAATAAAGATGATTGTGTACTTTCTTTTCATGGTGTCAATGCGTGAAGATCTCATTTGTGCTTTTACTTGCATACTCAAGTGTAATAAAAATTGATAACATAATTCTTTTTTTTCTATAGATTTGCAGAAGAAAGAAAAGTAATAGCGAAGTAAGATTTGGTTTGAAGTGGCTGCTGTGGGAAGAGACGAGGATCGAGTTTTCATTTTTATATGAGTCCAAACCCATTTTGCAATAAAAATGGACCAATGTGGGGTTAATACCTCCTGCCGGATTGTTTTTTTATTTTTCCCGAGATGCTTACCAAGTGTTTGATGGAATGCGCGAGTTAGATCCGCGACCATGACTAGGAAGCGAAACTGAGATTTTCCAAATGATTTTGTTCATATCACTGATCATTGGTTTGAAAGTCTTCTTCATCTATATATGTTTATTTTGATTTGCCGAACATATGTTAGTGCTGTCGTTGAATTCGTGTAGCTCTGTGATGATATTTGGTGTGTTTCCTGGCGAGGAATATGGCCTGAAATCTCCGATGCGCGCGGTGACTTTCTGGTGAAGCTCGTGTTGGTTGCCTTCTGGGTTTTCTACGTTCAATCCCGTGTCACTCCAATGTTCGGATTATTTGGTTGCGTGAGAGGCAGCGGCCGGTGGACGATGATGGCAGTTCAGCGACCAGAGCCGAATGATGGTGGTGGTCCGTTTGATGTTTGGACGTGTTGATCATTGATGATGATGGGGTTCGGGATTGTTCAATTAGTAAAATGGATTCTCAGATATAAGACGATAGGAAGGTGATGATGGGAAAAGAAAAAAAGCTTGAAAATAGAAAAAAATGAATAAAAAGAAAATAATTAGTGGGCTGATTATGATTAAAATGGAAAAGGGGTAGTCATAATTAGAAAATGGATAGTGTGGGCTTTGTGATAGAATGGTGAAAATTGAATTAGATTTTATTATGAGCGGAGATGGGCTTAGGGGTTGATATAGCTTTAATAGAAATTGGGCTTTGAAAGTTTTTTTTAATTGAAATGGGCTTGACATAGGAACCAAGTTGTGTGTTAAACCCAGGTCCAAGGCCGGTGAGACCAGCTCGAGTCCCCATTTATCAGAATTAAAAACTCAAAAAAATTTAAAAATTAGAAATTTGGTAAGAGAAAGGTGATGATTGGGTGGTATGATTTTAGCAACAGATTTAGCCTAATTTCATTTATTCAATATTCTTATAGTTCAGAGAATTTTAGTGTTTACTTTGATATAGCTTAGGATTAGGTAAATTGATCTTCTAAAAAAAGAAATTGGACTTTTTTGGAATCTATTGGGGTTGCTGTCTTAGGGTGTTAATAATAAGGCCATGTAATATTTTATTCAACTTGAATTAGATTTCTGTTCAAAAAAAAAAAAAAAAAAACTTGAATTAGATTACTTTTGTGCACTCTATCTTTTACTTGTTCATTTGATACCGTTTGATGAAATGGTTGTGATTCTTTTATGTCGTTTTTATATTGTTATTTGCTTGTTCTAGATAAATGTTAAAATTTTTTAGGATCATAGTAAACTTACAATAATTTTTTTTATTTTTTGCATGGACGCTTAGTAGATGGGAACTTTGGAACTCGAAAATTGAAAAAAGAAGAAGAAGATAGTATGTGATAATAAACAATCAATCAAGTTAGGGTACCAAAATTCGACCAAAAAAAAAAGGTTATGATACCGAAAGGATAGTAGTTTTAACAACTAGTGTAGTCAAGTTCTAGATCCTAAGTCTCTTGTTTCCGGACCAAAAATCTCTTGTTTCATATGAAGTGAGATATATTCTAGTATATCACTTGGCTCTTAGTCGACCTTAAGAGGCTAGTAATGACTTTAATTCTCTTCGGATTAAATCCTAAATGAATTTTCCAATCTCACCGAGGTAGGGATGTAGGAGAACCTACGTCAAGGAGGAACGTTGACCCCGACTCAAAATTACCTTTAAGTTCATCTTTTCCCTCCTGTTGGAAGGGGCGCAACAATCCGTGGGCTCAAACGACGGGTAATCTATTGAATTGGAAGAGGTGAAAAGTGACAAATTATTTGCAGACTCGGAAAAAATAAAATAAAAAACAAACCGTTCCCTTTATGCTGGAGAAATATATTTGTGGGGTTTTTTTTTAGTCAGTCTTACTTTATTCCTATTTTAACTCTCACTCTTAGACTTTTGCCCTGCCTCATTGCAGGGTGTGGGAATTGAAACCCATTTTTGAAATTATATCGTCCTCACCCCAACTCCCCTCCCCCCGAGAAGGTGGGGATTCGAACCCCCCACCTCCCCCTTCCATGTTGGAAGGGTGGCCACTGAGGCAAACCCCAATGGTTATATTGGTAGGTTTACATTCAACGTTTCGTTTGTGGGCACCAACTTGAGAAGTTGACTTTATGAGGTAGTGTAGGTGATGCATCACGACCTAACACATTCCGAGATTCTGTGCAATTGATTATATTTAACGACTATGTGTCCATTGTCCAGCATTGGAAGAGTTATCAAGACCGTCGTAGCTTACTCATTCTCTATTAGGAGAAACACAAAAATGAAGATACTTTTTTTATATGATTATAATGGATGGTAAGATATAAAGGAAGAAAAGTAGGAAAAAAAAATAGTTCAAATCTTGTCGCGTTATGATTTGACCGATCAACGTGGATTTTGGCTAGTGAGGTGTAGCAATAGTTTGCCATCCTCTCAAATAGATAATTTATAGACGTCTATTTACCCACAAAAAAAGATCACAATCGTAAATGTTATTATTTTGTGTTTCTAAAGAATATCATGTGTGAAAGAGTGGCATGTTTTGTGTCGAGAAATCGAAGGTCAGACAAAACATCGTTGGATTATAAAGTAACATAATAATTGGTATATAAATTTCTTATATCTTGTAGAGAGAGGCTAAATAAAGGAAGTATAATTGAGATCAAATCTTGAAAGGCTTTTCTTTTCTCATTTCACACACATTTTTTTTTTTTTTTGGAGTTACATCTATATAATTTGTTTCTTTACATTATCTAAAATGTTACACAACATATTAATTTGGTTTAAGACACCATCAGTTTCATGAAACTCATAAGACGAAATGGTGAGCACCATCGACCCCGGAAATGCCCTAGAGAACGGCAATATAGTCTTTGTTTCCTTTTAAGAAAGTAATAATTCATTTTTTTTTTTTCATTTTACAAAGTAGTCTTTAGACTATGCAAGACTAGTTATTTGCACGAGAAACTATTAGGTGTCGTGATTTTTAAATTGCTCATGTAAAGAAGAAACTACACCCAAAGTGCATTGATGCTTTTTAAATAAGTACATTTTCTATGAGTTCATAAATTTCTATTTTCCTCATATTCTCATTACGAAAATATATGTATCCATTGAACCATTAGACATAAAGGTGGTTCAATGGTCATAGTAATTTTTCGGTACGTAAATTAGAAGAAATAGGTGAGAAGAAAACTATTGAAGTAAAAAACGTATGGAGTGAACACAAGTACTCTGTCATTTTTCATTCCTAAAAATGACATAGTGGTCATGCTAGCCGGAGTCGGGTGCGTTTGGGAGTGGCCTTGAGAAGGTACTTTGAACACCCAAAGCCCCTTGGGCCAAAGAGAGGGTGTTTGGTGAATTTTTTCTGAACCCCATTTGGGAAATGTCAGTCTTCACAAGGCTGAAAGCCCAAGGTAGGTTGGGGTTGCCTTGGGTTTTTAGCCTTCTTGGCATGTTGAGCTGAGGGGGTAAATAAAAAAAATTATCTTCCTAAATTATCCTTGCTAGTTTTTCGTTTTTCCAATTTTGCCCTCAATGACTATTCATCTTCTTCTTCTCCGTGAGCGGTTGTCGGCAAAGGGTAGGCAGTCGCTAGCGAGGGTCGCGTGACCCGTCGAGTTGCGACCTTAGTGCAACCCTCAAGCGAGGGCCGCAACAACTAGATGTGGTCGTTGTGACCCTTGTCGAAGGGTCACACGACCCATTGTGGCGCGACCTTCGTCGCAACTGCAGCCGTGTGACTCGTCTAGTCGCAAATCTAGTCACCGCGACCCTCGCCGGAGGGTCGTGACGACCAGATTTGCGCAACCCTCATCGGACACCTACCTTTGTTAGACCACCTGCACCAGATTGCCCACCCTTCGCTAGATTGCCTGCTCCTCTCCAACGACTACTTGTCCTTGGCCGACCAACTCTTTTTTTTTTCTTTTTTTTTTACTAACAAAAGTCTTTTGCAAATATAATTTCTCCAAATACTATTTTGCTCAAAAGTACTTTATAATGGACTTTTACAATACAATTTACCAAACACAATTTACATTTTGAATTACTCCTTTAACTCAACGGCCTTTGTATTTCCCAAAAAACTTTCCCTAAGAGCCTTCCTAAACGCACCCTAAAACCCCCACCTCCTCCCCTCTTCTTGACCATATTCTCTTTCTGCTTCTTTTCACGGCATTTCTTCTTCCTCTTTTCTAGGCATTTCTTCTTCAATGGTTTACTCCTTTGCAATACATTGCTCATTCTTTAGTCGCAATTGAGGAAAGAGGAGACATAGGGACCACGTCATTTGCTAATTGAACGGATCCAAAATTTGGAAACACGAATCGATCGGTTGTGGGAACGATTTGCACATGTTACAATTCTGTATATAGCTGTGCAGGCACTGGTGCTCGGACTTGTAGGTGGAGTGCTACACTTGGAAAGATTACATTATGTGGTTGAATTTAGCAGGATTTTCATAATATACACATGGAGGTTCACAGCCTAGAAATATGCAAATCAAGAGCGAAATATAAAACGTGCGGATCATGATCTTTGGAACGAGCAGAGAACTCTCAAAGCAAAAAGGAAATTAATGCAAAGCTTTGGTAGGAAGGAGAACTCTTGTAAGAAAGCCTGCAAGACTTTGCCGTGCATTTGGCGCATAATTCACGGTCAATGATCGAAGAACAGAGATAAAATAAAGTGAGGGAGAGAGAGAGAGAGCTCACGATATTTTCTCGACTGCAAAAAGGCGATTGGGCACCTGTGCGAAAATCTCTTTCTTGATCCGATGTCGTCCACGATTTCTTGGGCACGAATTTCGGCCGTTTCAGGAAATGAGTGAAAATAGGCAAGGTTTGGTCAAAGGAAAATGGTACAAAAGATAAAGGAAATCGCATCTTCGTCCGTGCAATCAGAGAGATTGGAAAGAGGAAAAGAGACAGGCTTCCTTCCCTCGAGGACTCCATTGATTTTACACATAAAAAGGGGGTCGACAGGGACAAGATCGGGCTTCGCAGGAAGCGACAATAATAAATCTGAAAGTGGAGAGAGAAAGGGAGACTTGCATTTGTAGAGAAAAAGCCAAAGGAGATGCAAAAGAAGAGGCCTCCTCTCTCTCTCTGGTCGCCACTGTAGACTGGGCGAATTTTTGTTGTTGTTTTCCAGTTTAAATTATGTGTAGAATAACTCCATTACTTTCCATTAAGGGTGAGCGTAGTTCCCGGTTCTAAAGAGGCCGGTTCCGATTCTCGGTTCTATTTTTTTGGGAATTTGGGTTACCCTTCATAGAAGCCTAATTTCTCCACTTCTTTACTTTCCGTTCTTTTTATTTCCTCTGCAACGCTCCACCTCTACTCACCGATGATAATAAACCCTTGCTCTTAGTGTTGACAAAAAATATTTCCAATTATTGATCAAATCTATGATGGTTTATTCCCATCTTAATTTCAAATATAATTACGACATACTAATATTAGTCTGTTCATATACAAATATATGTGTATTTTCTTTTACTACAATCCCAGGGTGCAACCACTCCAAACTCCCATTAGCCATGAACTTGTATATTAGAGCTTTGAAGTCATTGCCACAAATGTCCACGTTTGAACAGACTTAGTATTTTCATGAGGTTTCGGTGTCTAATGGTTCCTAGAGTTCGACATTCTGAGACAAAGCTCCTTGTAGCACCCCTTTGTGTTAAATTGAGCACCTTTACTGCCACAATGGCAATGCCCTCAAGAATCCCCATATAAAATGTGCCATATCTCCCTTTACCAATCAAATTGGTCTCTAAGAATCTATTGGTAGCTCTCACGATTTCATCATAAGAAATCCCCATGAATTGGTTCTTGAAAGATGATGACATCCAGGCAGTGGTTCTTGCCTGCTTCTTTTTGCGGTAACATAGAATAGACAGGAACAACAAAGCTAAACATAACAAGCTGATAGCGACCACAAATGTTATTATGGCCTTGATAGTAGAAGACTTGTTAGAGCTTGGTAATTTACAAAGAGGAAGCTTCAGAGTTGGAACACCTCCGCAAAGTTCCCTATTTCCAGAAACTGATACAACACTTGCATTGAGAAAAACTCCGCTCTCCGGAACTTGTCCTTCTAGTTCATTGAATGACATATTTAAGTATTTAAGCAACGAGAACTTTGTAAGAAAGCTCCGGATTGGACCATAAAAATTTTTATTGGAAAGATCCAGCACTTCTAGACGTTGTAATAGACTTAAAGCTTGAGGGATTTGACCATGAAAAGAACTAGCTTCTAAGTGAAGCCGTGCCAATCTCAAGCATCCGCTGATGGAGGCTGGAATTAAGCCGGTCAATCTATTGTAAAATAGATCTAATTCTTCGAGACTCCTCAAAGACCCAACTTGATATGGAAGAGATCCACTTAGATTATTATGTGCTAAACTGAAGAGGAGGATTGACAAGGAATAAAGGCCCACAATTTCGACTGGAATTGAGCCACTTAGATTGTCGCTTGAAAGCTCTAGCTCGGTTAGTTGCTTGCAATTGCCAAGACTTCGTGGTATGTAGCCTTGGGAAATTGTTGTCTTGAAGGAAAAGCCTATCTAAAGATGTCATATTGCCAACTGAAGGCGGTATCTCTACAGTAAACATGTTTCTGCTCAAAGAAAGTAGCCGCAAGTTGTAAAGTGCTCCAATAGAATCAGGAAGGCAATCGGCTAGAGAATTATTCTTTAAACTGAAACAAGACAAGTTGAAGAGATTTCCGAAGGCTGAAGGAATAGTTCCATGGATCAGATTGTTTGACATTGAAATTTGCTTAATGCTGGTGGGGAGATTGGAGATGGATGTTGGCAATGGTCCGTGAATCGAGTTCGCGTCCACCGAGAGAATTCCCAAGTTGGAACAATTAGCTAAAGAAGAAATAAAACTCAAGTCATCCTGCAACTAGTTTAAACCCAATGCAGTCACATGAAGGCCCTTTAGCCTTCCCAAAATTTTCGGTATTGGCCCATGGAAATTACTGTTAGCAAGGTAAAGTCCCCGAAGACCGGTGGCATTCGTCAAAGACGACGGAATTATCCCGGTGAACATGTTATTGAGCGCTCCAAGGTAATAGAGAGAAGGAAGAGTGGTGCCAATATCAGAAGGAAAGCTTCCCCGCAACCGGTTCCAACCAACATAGAAGTAATTAATGCCAGAGATGTTAAAGATCCCCAGTGGAATCTCGCCGGTTAGTTTGTTCGATGATAGTTGAAAATATATGAACCTCTCAAGTCTAGACAACTCCTCAGGTATTTCTCGGTGAAACGCATTTTCTGCCAAAGAGAGGTGTTGCAGCAGCGAGAGGTTTCCAATTGAAGGAGGAATAGGACCTACAAGGTTGTTCTTAGACAAGCGCAAGAAATTTAAGCCTTGGTAAAGAACCAAGATTGGAATAAATTCTCCCCACAAGTCAGTTATCTACAAGATTCTAGGACTCGAGGTTTGAGCAGCAGGAAATCGGAGGGTATTGGCCCACCAAAAGAGTTGTTACTAAGATCAAGATTGCGGAACCGAAACAAGTTGCCGATCTATGATGGGATTTCACCGCCAAAGCTATTGTTTTGTACAACCATGATCATGAGGAAAGAGAGGTTACCTATGTGAGGAGATAAGAAGCCTTTCAAGCCTTGTGATCTCAAGATCAAGGACATGACCCTCCCGGGATGCCTAATGATTGGTAGAATCATTCCAAGAGCTCAAGACTCTAAATGGATCTTCGTCTATAGCATTTTTGAAGAATGCTAATGCAAGCCGATCCGTTTGGTCTTGCGAGCGAGCGCTGAGGCTAGGGATTGAGCTCCACCACCACAAGAGGGCAAAGTTGAGCATAAGAAAGAGTAGTTTCCCATCTTCTCTGGTGATCCACTTTCAGTCTTACCTACATTTAACACCTCCGTCTCGCGTGCAAATCGAGTATCGACTAATTCCACTAAGGGAAGTACTATAGACTTATAAGAACGTTCTGTGGTCCTCAATTTTACGTCGTCTATCTTGAAGATATACGTATGTTCTCTGAGGTTTCAGAAAACATACACCCTACGGTTTGAAGCCCACGGAACAATAGGTGCAAAGCGTGGCAATATAATCAAATATTGTTATTATTATTTTAAAAGCACCACGACTATTTTATATATTTCTTAAGATAAATGACGTGGCATATTTTTATTACAATATGCAAGCATTTCAATATCAATTTAGTATCTTATATTTGGAACAAAATGTAGTTAGAATGGAGACAATAAATTTTAAAAGTAAGATTTGAACGTGAAAAACCCTTTTTCCATCTCACTTTTAAATACACTGTTGACAACCAGTCATTTTCCTTGAAAACATATTTTTCTTCATAAAAAATATTTCTCCATCAACAATTTCTTTTTCTCGAAAGTGATATTAATTT
This sequence comes from Eucalyptus pauciflora, assembly GCA_007663325.1. Taxonomy (NCBI): domain Eukaryota; kingdom Viridiplantae; phylum Streptophyta; class Magnoliopsida; order Myrtales; family Myrtaceae; genus Eucalyptus; species Eucalyptus pauciflora. The sequence goes on from VMYD01000011.1 coordinate 1,169,010, forward strand.
CCCTTTTCTAGTTAGATATTAGCTAAGGAACGGGATAGGCCAGCCACACCAAACGGACTCGTAATATTTTCAATTTGATACACTATCTATCTGTCTCTTTCTCTCTTAGTCCTCTTATCGCCATATCCTCCATGGTAGACGGATACAAGATGCACGTCCAACCGTTCAATGCTAAGTGGGGATGCGAGGGCGTGCCCTTCGCATCCATGCCGATTGCGGAACCGTAAAAGTAGCTCATATAATTAAAAACGCAAATTATATAGTTTTCATGCTTGTATCAATTTAAAAACAATTGGATGATAACTTAATTGACACGAAAGAGAAGGACATGTACCTGTTAAATAGCTTAAAATAAGGAAAATGGCAGAGACATTAATGATCTATAAAATTTGTCTTTTTTTTTTTTTTTTCTAGGTCTTTTTAGGGCGATGAATCTAGATCTCGCTGCTCCTAGATCTGGAGTGGAGGGATTGAGTCTCTAGATAACGAGGATGCACCTCCAGATTTGGACACTCGCCGCAACCTTGACAGCATCAAGGCCTCGAGGGTTGGTTAGAGCTCGTGGACGTCTTGACGGGGGCCATCACTAGGAGTGGGAGGAGGGGGAAGATGCCAAAAGTTATATACAGCACTCATTTTGATATTAAAAGTTTTTTTAAAATTTTTTCTTTTAGATCACTTAAATGTCACTTAAATAAAAAAAAAAAAAATGATCATTTAAGTGTTAACTTCCATCTCGAATGCTAGAAATTTGATAGGGAAAAATATTGATACTTTTTTCATTGTGCGATTCAGCATAAAAAGCTCAAAACGACGACATTTAACGAGTTTCACCTGCCTGCATGACCCAAAACGACTTCATTCAGCCTTGCTAAACGATCGACAGAAAGGGGATACAGCAGGGAATTTCTCTCTGGTTTCTTGTCTGGGCAATTCATCAAAACCGCCTCAAAATCCGGCGTTAACAGAGTCGATTCGTTGAAAAGCTGCAAACCGAAGGCTCAGTCGGATCCATTCTCGGCTAGTTCGAATCGCGGTTGGTGTTGCCTTCTTCATCGGCCAAGTCCCTCGAGGCGGTTTCTGGGCCTGCTCATTCCTTTCTCTGTGTCCTAGTGTTGTTTTCTGGTTATGGTTGGTTCTGGTCTAAATTTGCGGCCCGAATCCTTTCCGGTTGTTGTGCATTAGGTGTTCGATGAAATGTTTGGGTGAGGTTCGCGTGCTTGTTCTTGGTTTTCCGTCCAACCTCGGCGTTCATTGATTGCTGGACGTGCTTCGTGGCTTTCTAATTTGATGAAACCAAGCAATCTTGATTGAACAACACTCTTCTCACAGATCTGAAACATGTCGTTCCTCGCCCCTTATGTCCAACCCGTCACAGGTGTCGTTCATTGATTCTTGGTGTTGTTTGTTGAGGTTGTGGCGAAGCTCGTAGGTCTGGTTGGTGATGGGTGAGCGTTGATGAAGTTGTAGCCGAGGAGTCCATGTACAGTGTGAAGTAGCGACGTGCATAAGGGAGAAAATAGAAGGGGAAAAAAAAAGAAATAAATGATGTGGAGGGAGAGGGGGAGAAATGTACATATGGAAATGCTATACAACCCCCCTTTTTAAAAAAAATGTCAAGTCATATTAAAATTTTAATTATAAATGTCATGCATATATTTTGGCTAAAATTTCTCGTCGAAGACACTTAAGTGATTATTTTTTCTTAGATTTGATACTTAGGTGATCGGGCGAAAACTTTTAGTACTGAAATGAGTGTTGTACACAACTTTTGACACATATTATATACTTTTCTCGTGAGAGGGTAGTGATATATTGTAATGAGGTGGAGGACGCTAGAGACAAATGGTCTGGTTGAAGATGGATGGTGGATCTTAGAACAAGGACGATGGATGTGATGATGAGTTGGTGGTGACTTTTGAATGGCTTATTGGGCAGCATCGGAGGATGGTAAGTGGCGATGGCTGGTATTGTAAATAAATCGGGGCATTCCCTATCGGAGGCATGGATAAGACTTGTTTGCTCATTACAACCGGATAAACTTTATTTATGTCCCCTAATAATTTAATCTCATGCACTATTCTCAATGTCTTTAACATTACTCGACATAAAGTCTAACATTCTTCTTATTATAATGTATCAAAGTTGCTGAAATTTCAAACTTCACTTAAGCCTTTTACTTTACTTCCATTTGAGGAAAGGAAGAACATGCAAAACTACTTCCTCATGTACCAGTTACTATTTTATCATTTCAAATCAAACTTTGAACGCAAGGTTGTGCTGTCCAAAGGAGATGTTCCCTGATAGGTTCATTGCACATGGTAAGTTGAAGCCCCGAAAATATTTTTCTATAAATAGCATAACTGATCACCAAATATATCACCTTGAACCAACATCAGCTAATTCCTTAAGCATCATGAATTCTCTAACCATCATCATCTCTCTTGTCTCTATTTCTCTCTTTCAACCTACTCATGCCCAAAACTCACCCCAAGACTATCTCAACTCTCACAATGCCGCTCGGAAGCAAGTTGGCGTGGCGAACATGACATGGGACAACACGCTTGTTGCCTACGCCCAAAGCTACGCGAACCAACGGGTCAGTGACTGCGGCCTCGTGCACTCCAATGGACCATATGGCGAGAACCTTGCCAAGGGCACCGGCACGTTCACTGGCACCTATGCTGTTAGCTTGTGGGTCGCAGAGAAGCAGAACTACAATTACAACACCAACACTTGCGCGAGCGGGTGCGACTGCTTGCACTACACTCAAATGGTTTGGCGTGACTCAGTTCGAGTCGGGTGCGCTAAGGTTCAATGTAACAATGGGTGGTGGTACGTTGTGTGCAACTACGATCCTCCAGGCAACTATGAAGGAGAACTTCCATACTAGGAAAGGCTTTTAGAGTGACAAGCTTACCTATGGCTTATTGTTATATGCGTCATGGGCATGACATAGAAAATAAAGGGAAAATAAAAATGACTAGCTTGATATGATTCGTGAGCTAGTTTAGAAAAATATGGATGTATAAAATGTTGCTCATAAGAGCATCTTAAGCAGATTATTACTAGCAAATTAACAATATTTTGCGAATGTTTGAAATGGCTTTTGTAGATTTAAGTGTTCTTGATCATCAACTGATTATATGCTTTTGTAATGAAAGGATGCATGAGAACAAAGTGTTCTTTCGACTTTTACTGTTCATGATATAACGAGAAGGGATGGTTTGGAGTTAAACACCCCATAATAGATTACTTCCTTGTGTATATTATCCTGGATACAAATATCCCTCCAGTGTAATACATTGTCCAATTGAGCAATACACCAAGTCAATATTCTCTCACATTGTGACTTGATATTAGCATTAGATTGTTCCTGTTCTGATCTCAATTCATGATGTTTTCAGCGTGCCCCTAATTTTGATCCTAATGCGCATTGTTACACTATTGATAGTTGACCTGCAATTTGGTATATATTTCACGGGCACTTGCCTATAGCCTATTTCGTCCATATTGTGAGTCGGTTTTGTTTACTTAGCGTTTTTGTCACTATACCGTGGTGTTATGTATTTTGCACCACATCTATGGCATTGGATGCGGATCCATTGTACCATTGGTGTACTTATCTGCTGTCTCCAATGTCAGATCAAGACATGAGTCTCTTTTATTAATTGTACACTTCCCCAATCACTCCTCAAAATCCCAACGCCAATCTTTTCTTTCCCTCTAGTCTGTCTTCGCCCCCTGCTGAGCCCTACAACCACACGCGGCTCGTGTCACTAACGTGCCTCCACTGCCAATATAAATTATGACCTTCTTCGCTCCACCATTTACCGTTGGTGCTAACAAGGGATCATGTCATGCTTCGTTCACCCTCTCTCCCATATTGCTTTAATGTCGGTCGCTGTCTTTGATTTTGCATAGCTCTTTCTCCCTTTCTCATTTGAGGGCAGCCAAGCTTGCCCGAATGTCAAGTTTATGCCTTTGGTGGGTCTCAAGACCTCGCGTCGAGCTCCTCTCGTCATCTACAATCAAGTTGTCAACAATGATTAGATCAAAAGGCCATCTCAAGGTTTGGGGATGCCTCCTACATCTAGCCTGTTCATTGAGATTTCCATGAGATCTTAAAGGCCATAATGGCTAAATTAGGTCATTAATGGTGATTTGGAGACCTTAGAAATTTGGCGGTGAGAGAAGAGACAGTGAAGGAGAGTGTTTTGGGTCAGCAAATAGAGAAAGCAAAGATGGTCATGGATGACATGAAAAAGAAAGTAGTGAGACGTGGAGGAGGCGGCCGTGATGATAGGTGGCCGCAACGGCCGGAGACGGTGGCTAATGGTGAAGAAAGAGAGGGTCGGTTAAGTGGGAAGACTTGATGAGGATAATTAGACATTATAATAAGCACACCAACAAGTGCAACGAATATGCATCCATGTTCCCTTTTTTATCATGCCTCATTTATGTCTTTGTTAACTCTCTATCTCTCTCGACCAAAAAAAAGAAAAAAGAAAAAGTGTAATTTGATGCCCATAGCAAAGAACAAAGATAAAAGAAAAGGAGGTTTGGAGAAGAGGTAGGGGGCCTCACACGGTGGCTGTCGGTGTTGGCAACATGACCGCAATATAATTTCGTCGGCAACGTCGCCCAAATTCGATCAAGCATGGATTCCAATTGATAGTGAGGTCACTCTCAACAGAAACATCGAGAGTTAGCCTTGACCCCATGATCTTGTGATAAGGTTGCCTCCCTCTCCTTGCGTTTGGATTTGATCAAGCTTGATCTCTAATTGACCGTGGGCTCTCGTTTAAGCATGACATTAAGAGTTGGCCTTGAGCTCGTGACCTCACGGTGAGGTCACATTTTAATACACAAGCATGCGAAGAGAGAGAGAGAGAGAGAGAGAGAGAGAGAGAGAGAGAGAGAGAGGTAAGGGCAATGGCCCAACCATGATAATTAAGTAATGCATCGATCCACATTGGCATTGGAAATGAAGAGAACCGGGCAAATAAGCAAATTCATCAAATTTTACATGATTACTTGGTGGAAATTGGTGGACTTAACTCCATACATCCACTTTCCATGGTTATAAAATGCAATTATAAAAAACACACATAATAGGTATGGGTAGGTAGACTAGTTAGGGAGACATTCATGTAAATTTGCTAGCGCTACCTTTGCATGATGATTTTCTCTACTAGTGAAAAAGTTCCAAGACGAAATGAGTAAACTAATTTAGCTACATACCTATCATCCTTTCTTTGGCTTCGTAATCAAGTGTAATTTCCTTATTGCCTCGGTCATGTCCATCCAATTCGGCAGTGATTCCATCGAACATGCGACTCCAACTTCGAATACAGAGATAATGCAATCTCTTATTTTCATCTCTTGTTGTCGATCACCAGCTTCACTCCAAAGCCTTAAGTCTACAATATCCATTGCTCGATCCGGAAGAGCCATTCGGACGAAGTTGTGAAGGTTAAGATGGTGCCCAAAGGCCTCTTCAGTGGGTCTCTTTCCTGTGAACATCTCCAATAATAGAATACCATAACTGTATGCATCCCCAAGTGTGGAAACCTTGTGTCCCATGCCATACTCTGAAAATTTCATGAAGACATTAATAGGAACGAACATACAATTTTTCTTGAAGTCAATTGTTTAGAAAAAGCTTCTAAGTCACATGGGATTTTGCTTGATGTCCATTTGCAAGCGCTTGCGAAAGAAAATTGTGAGGGATCGTGCCTGTCACACCCAACATAGAGAGATGACTTGCAAGCCCTCACTCACTTCACAATTGGGCCTGCTGTGCATGGCAGAGGCCAAGGGATCCTCTGCTGGAGCAAGGCAAGGGGGTCCCAAAACCCCCTACTGGTTTTTTGCTTTCATTTCTCTCTGTTTAATTTTCGTTTAGTTTACTGTATACGGCTGATGTTTAGTGCCTATCGTGTGAACTCTTATAAAGTGCATTAACCGTTGAGAAATGCATCAAGGGTAGCGAAATATGATTTTAGAATTCATAAAGTGCACCAAAGGTCAGTTAACAACATATAAACTCTTCTTCTTCAAAACTACTAAGTGTAACCAAAGTTGTCACATGTTTGCTACACAAATTGCCTAAACATCAAAGTGGCTTTGTCCTCTAGTAAGATACGGGTGAAGATTGAAAAAGAAGCAAATATGTTGGGTGATTGGCAGAAGTCTGTGTGTTAACTGAATTTAAATAGTTGGTTTTTTGATTGGAAACATATGGGATCCACGTGAGGCTATCAAATTCATAATACAAATTATGTTTAATACCTATATGACACTTTCTTTTATGCAAAGACGAGAAGAAAATGCCAAGAAGAACAGGCAAAAAATGAACACAGTGGGGGTAAAAGAAGAGACTTAGAGTGATTTGTTGACGGTGATGGATTTATACTTGCGTAAATTTGTCTTAATATGCTCTGACCAATAAGTTTAGGGAAAGTGATAGTTGGGTGGAGCCCATCGTGTTGTCAATTAGTGTATCCTCCAACGGTTTCTGGCATAACCATTTTACGACAACTGGTAGGGTGTCTCGGTAAACACATACTAGCAAAATAAGCCCGCGCCCTCTGTACGGCCATGCATTCGCATTTGCAGCCCAAAAGCCAGAATCGGAAAAGGCCTGTCGTGGGGTGTAGAGAGAGGAGGGGAAGAGGGGGAGAAACAAGGAGGATCATGGTATTATCAATATGCTCATAGTCTGTATCAGGAAATAGAGAGTTACATCTTCAAAATGTCTAAAGGCAAATGAAGTGCTAAACCTTTTCAAACAACATTTTCACCGGGAGATCCTATTATAAATGGATGATACATGTTGTATGTGCTGATCAACTTCTTTCATCTATTGAATAATTGAAACATTAATTCAAATACAAACATTTATTGGGTATGCTAATATATTGTTTGCATCATAAAATATGTTTTTACGCACTTCAATTTGTGTGTGTTTAAAATTGTTCTTACTTTTTCACATATGAGAGTCAATTTCTCAAACATATTATTTCATGTGATGTATTTAATATCATGTCATGGTTGGATTTTTATATTGAAGTTTTGCATTTAGGCTGGACACATATTTGATTCTGCAATAACACGATAATGCAGTCCAATCCACCATATTGATTATCAGTGAGCATTGGGATTTGTTTTTTTTTTTTTTTTTGAAACTTGGGATTCATGTGTTGGCAAACAAAAACTCCACCAAATCGATTATGGCGTGTCTGATGAATTTCACTCCATTATTGTTAATGATCAAGGTAATTTAGGCAAATTTATTATATAGGCTTTTTACGAAAAGAATATGATAAACGCACGTAAAAAAAAATGTCAAAAACTTTCTTTCTTTTTTTAGACTCACTTTGCTTGATTTCTTGTAAATCAGATGAGAATGTCATCACATCTATTAAACAAATTAGTGATGTAAGATGTTCCGTCACTTCTCTTTTCCCATAGCAATTAGCAAATACCCTCGTAGGCAAAAATTCCAGAGGAACCTTTTGTGAGGATATTAAGTAGGAGGACTGGCCATGGTATGTTGCAAACGGTAATAACATAAAGGAGAAAAACCTTTCAATGTTCTACCTTGCCGGATGGTAAGTGTCATTGCCAACATACCATTAAAGAGTGAGCAATGGACATGTGTACTTGTTCAATTTAAGAAATATTGGCAGATCATGTATATCTACTTCCAATTAGTCAGATTCAAATTAGCCGAAATGCACTCAATTGTTATACCAATTTAATTTCCACAAATTTAAAAGGTCGACACTCGGATGGTGGCATTAAAAGTGTTTTTTTTTTTTAAATTATTATCAATCATTATTTTCGTAATTATAATACAATATATTAGAGAGTCAATCTTGACTTGATCTCCATCTTCTTCTTGGGAAAGCTCTTAGAGTCATTATATCTCATTGAATTCTAGAATCCATCCGAAATTTCAACGGTGATATTTGCTGGTTCCTTAGAAGTACTTTTCAATGCATAACAAAAACTAATTAGGCTTGGAAACACCTGCTAGACGTGTGCTTAGCATAATCAAATGGATTGATAGAGACTCACCATTATACACTGGACCAACATTGATCTTACTTATTACTTACTCTCCTTTATGTCCATCCTCTAATCTAATGAAGAGAGAGCATGTTATTTATTAATGAAAATTAACTGTTTAGGACAGAATATTATCCAATTTAAATTAGGAAATAATCTAAATTAAATCCTACTTTTATCATATAATTATCTTAACTTAGATAGATATTATCCTAACGTGCGATCTATACTAGTGAATAAAATCTGTCCAACAAGCCATATTATCTAAAAATCTAATCTAACCTATCAATCAATCTTTTATGTATAAAACAATCAAACGAGGTAGCACCGAATCCCAAGAGATAAGCATCCCATCAATTGAATAAAATAAACACGAAGATCGCGAATATTCTCTCAACTGAAATTTGGTAGCAAATAGGATCCATAAACCAATCTTAAGCCATAAAGATCAAGTTATTAGATTTTCCGTGCAACCCATAGACCGATCTCAAGCCTAAAAGATAGAATTATCAATTATGTATGCACATTCGTTTCTAGGAAGATTTCCTAATATACGTGTTAGATATCAATATCACCAAATTAGGAAATAAAATATTTGAATCAAATCGAGACCAGATTATTAGCTAGTTTGAATGTCATGTTTCTGAAGATGGACCGGCGAATGGTGCTCACGGACGGACGACGGTGGCCGGCCGCTAGTGGAGCTGGAGGGTGGGGCGCTCCGGCGGGGAACAAACTCGCTAGTATGGTTACAGAATTCGAAAACAGATTCTGCGAAAACAAGAAGAAGAACCCGAAGGGATTAAATCGGACAACATCTGGAACGTCCGGACAACAGCAGCGCGAGGATGAGCGAAGGACTTCGCAGCCCTTCAAATATTTTTGCTGCTTCTTGCATCTCAATTGGCTTTTTTCTCTAGGCATGCAGGTCACTCTAATTTAGGACTCTGTAACTCTTTACACAATCCCTTGACAGGCATTCATTACCCACGTTAAAAAAAGGTTAATAAAAGATTAATTACGATGGATAACAAACACATGAAACGTGAATTGACCATCTTATCCATCTTTAACGTGCTTTGACTCGTTTATTTATATAATCTAAAATGTTTCATGTTCTTACACGATATATTTAGATACATGTGAAAATACTTACAACACATAAACACAATTAAGCATTTTTGTATAGAAGAATTCATATATTAAATGTCTTGTATTGTGTAGCAATTTAATTAACATGTTTTGTTTGAATTAATATCGTGACATGACTAATAAAACGTTTTGTATGGGGATTGAATCTAAATATGACACGTCGTGAATAAAAGCATGAGATTGAAATTGAACAAAATAATGATAAGTCGAAAACAAATCGAAATATTCCATTGTCAATGATTCCAAGGAAAGGAACCGCATTGAATCACTTATCAAAAGTTCAAGGATAGACTTAAATTTACTTTAGTTATTCAAGTATTGCAATGGTTTTAAATTCCTTTTGCCTACGTTGATATTTATTTTAATCACATGCAATGACTTGCAATTTTGCTATTGAGATTGACTGAATAGAAAGATATAAATGGGACTCAATGATTTGAAGCCACTATATTTAGCATTCTTTGTAGCAAAACATTATATTTGATTTGATGAAGTTTTTGTCTAGAATAGATCTCACATCTCGACTTTTTCCTAAAGCTCTTGAAAAGATTACTTTCAAAGTTAGATTCTGGTGTCATTAGGATTACCAATTTACCTATGTTAGCAACATAAAGATTACATTCAAAGTTAGATTCTAGTGTCGGTAGGATTATCAATTTACCTATGTTAGCAACCTAGGTCCACGGGTTAATGTTGCGGCCTTGTGCAAGAGAAACAAGACTGGCGACAAATAATGCAGAAGCCGCTTCTTGCAGTATTCAACCTAAGTTGAAAAGTAATTTTATATAGAAGTCATTTTGTCATATACTTTTAAGCTTTACGGTTTGCCCACAATAAAATTTTATATTCTTGAAGTCAGCATTCGACCTGAAATCTCCATAACAAATTAGGAGATAACTAAGTATTGAGTGGAGAACACGTGTAGAGACTTTATTTAAAGTCGCATAGTTTGACTATGGTCAAAAGGAAGTCAAATTTGATAGCCCATCCAAAATACCATTGCAACTTATTAATAGAGAAATTAATAAGGATGAGAATCTCAATTTTAACAAGAGCACGGATACTTAAATCAATGAACAAATGATTTTATCACCACCTTGTCCATCCAATTGAGTGACACTTCACGTGCTCCTTCCAAGCACCAATACTTGATGAATCCTGCCACATCCACAGCCTTAACTCCGTTGGGATAGATAATTTGGTGTCTACCGTATCCATACATATCAAAAGGATACTCTCTAGCTATCTTCGGGTAAACATTGATCTTTGTGAAGCATACCGAATTGTCTTTGAAAGGAGCACTTGGCATGTCAATATAATCTCCGGGCATTAACTCATGGTCGACTGTCCATGTCCTTATTTTCTTTTTTGTGTCGAAGAGCATCCACTTCCCTGCGATGCCATAACTAGGACCTCTCTTCAAAATGTGCGGGTACAGATGATCTTTTGCTATACACATAAAAGGAACAGTTGAGGTGTTCTTGATCCAACATGTATGGCCCGGAATACCCAATTTGTCACATAAAGGAACCTGCTTGTGGCTCTTCGAAAGCCTGCACGATTAGCCAGGGTTACAACTTTCTCAAGTAAAGTGCTGCAAAAGGCAATTATTTTTTCACGACAAAGTTGACCCGTAGGTTTTCCTAACATAGGATGCCCGAAAGAACCACTTACTAGCTAGCCGGACTAGTGGGAGGCCTCATCTAGAGACATACTGATATGAATTGATCAGTAAAGTGGACCATGCTTATTTGAATTGACAAAAAAGAAAGTACTATTACAAGGAGGGCCGTAAGAAAAGCAAACAAAGAAGCCTAATTTGAAAGATTGTTCACCTTGTCCAGCCATTTGCTTGGCCCGTATTATAGTAGCCCTAAGACGGCTAAGATCCATCTTCCTGGCACAATTTTTGCTTTTCTTGGTGTTCTGCTTGAGGCAAAACTCAACAAAGTCAACAACTCTGCAAGTTTTAGGACTCAATTGTATTTTCATGACAAGTTTTAGGACCTCCGCATCACTTATCCCTAAAAGATAAGCAATTGAGAAGAAACTATTCGCGAGAAGTTAGTTATCCATAGGTTGAAATGGCCAGTAATCTACTGAAGCGAAGGAAGTGGACAACTACAAATGATATGCAGACTTTGAGAAGAAACCGTTCACTCTATCATGAGTTGTTACACACTTTTCAATGGATTTTAACTTCCATGACCATCATCCTGCTGTCTTAATCGATCTGCACTTTGTGAGTTCTAGGTTACCGGGTTTACATTTTGATGGTGGACACTAGCTTCAAAAATAAATTGTACAAGGTGGTGTAGGTGAAAAGGCACTACCTAACATGTACCAAGAATATGTGTGATTGATTGTCACGCCCCAACCCTCGGATGTGCAGCATCACTTCTTTCCTTCGATCATTTAATTGCGACGTCCCAGAAGACGTCGCCAACCAATTCATTTTATTTTTCGATTAAACGCAAGAGGAAGCAGAATCAACTCCGTCCAATCATACACACCAATAGGGATAGCAATGAAAACATATCAACAAACACTTTTATACATATATACATATACATCAACTTAGTACATCATAATCGACTAAAAAAAAAACTTAGTACATCGGAAATTTAATAATTACACGTCCACAACACGAATTCTTTTTGATTTATCAAAAAGGGGTTAATGGTTAGTCTAGCTCCTCTATCTTACCGGAGCAACCTCAAAAAGTGGTATTTCCCCTACGTGCCTGTTGACACCTAAATTTTTTGGGTTAATTTTTGATAAATAAAAAATAAAAAAATAAATCGCATTACATATAGTTATTAGGAGCATATCTCAATATACTTGCATATTTATGGACTGGTAGCGGATGGGCTTAAGTTCTGAACATAATCGCATTGGATCGGGTTGGCGGTGGATGAACTCGGGTAAATGGTTTCGAGCTTTATTGAAGTTAAGCCCGCGGAAAGTGAAAGATTGGAGTAAGTTTCGTAATATAACCAAGTTTGACACGAATTTGGGAAAGATTGAGCACAATTTTCACATGGGATCTTAACAAGGCATGAAAAATCTTTGAGGAAGAACAAATATCTTTATTAATAGAAGATATTCTCGGTCAAATAGGTGCAGAGAAGTGTGATATTTCTACGCAATAATTTGCCAAAAGAAGGATTGGGACATATATTTCTTGCTTTAAAACAAGAAAGTGCACCGATAAAGAAAATTTGATGCGTCCTACACATCCAGGGGCGTGAGCAGAAAAGGAAAGAATTCGTGGCCGAAAATCATGAATATATGGTCAAAGTTGGGAGTATTCACGCATTTGAGGAAAGGAAAGGAAAGGAATAAAATATATTATATTGGGTCTTTCCTTTGAAGGCCTTGGTTGTCCTATAAATAAAAAGAACGCCAACACTGTTGAAGGGGGTTGGCAATTCATCATTCAAAAGGGGCCACACAATGCACATCCGGCCATGGAGAGGGCAGATCGGAAATTGAGAGTCGTTAGAAAAGAGAGAAGAGGGAAAGGAGACCACTCTGTCAAAGAGTGTCCACTCATAATCACGTTCAACACGAGGCTTCAAGATTTCCTGGGGCTCGAGAAAACCCGATGTTGCTGCTGATCCCAAACCGTGGCCAGTACCACCCTCACCGCGAAGCCGCCCGAAGTTCCAGCTACCATTCTGAGCCGCGTAAACCCAAGCCATGTCGCACCACTCGTGACCTGCGACGGCCTATTGTCGCGTCGCATTGAGCCGCCCATGGCGTTCATGAAGTCTCCCTACTGCGTTTGAGCTGCTCCCGACATCTTGTTATTTTTGTAGGTTCTCGTTGAGAATAGCGTATCGTGACAAGCTGCCTGTCGCTCACCGCAACCAGCAATCTCAGCAGCTTCCTGGCGAGCCTCAAAATTCACATAATTACGGCAACAAATCGAAGGATTCTCGGCAAAGGCCCGGCTTTAAATTTGAAGATTTCTTTTCCACTGCTTGTGGTGTGGAATTTGCAAGCGTCCAGGTGGCTAGCTAGTTTTTTCAAGGTGGTGCTCCCTTGTCTCGCCCGGTCTCCTACGTGCATGCCAACGTAGAGTTGACCTTAATCCCCTGAACTATCCATTGTTGCTTTGATCCGTGCCACGCACGAGGAGTGCCATCCATCCAGGGTGCGACGCCATCGTGTCAAACCGTCCCTCTTGTTCCACAATCCATGAGTTGCTGCGGTGCCCTGCCTTGAATCGAGCGATCCCCGCAAAGTTTCCTGTTTTGTAGGTCCATTGGCACGATTGCCGTCGACAACCAGCTTCGAGTTACTCACCGCATGGCACATCGACCGTGAATCATCCACTATGAGCCATCGTTGGTCCCATCATCCGATGAGTCCAAATTTGGGAACATATTACGAAGTAGGTAAAGATATTATCCGAACAGTGTCACAATTGATTGACCAGGAGAATACGAGCTGGAAGGAAGATAAGATTTGAGAGGTGTTCGACAATGAAATAACTGAAAAGATTCTCACTATTCCTCTAAGCCAACGGGTGAAAGAAGATCAGTTGATACGGACATCAACAAAAACCGGCCAGTTTACCGTGAAAAGTGCCTACAATTGCAACCGTGACCGAACCTCTAAAACCGTATGGAATCAACCATCATCTTCTTACCAAGCTCCAAAAGAACTATGGACTCGCATTTGGCAGACAAACACACAACCAAAGTTCAGACATTTTCTGTGACAAATCTGCCAAAACGCAATAGCAACCAAGGAAAACTTAGATCGTAGGGGCATCTTACCCGAACCAATCTGCCCAATCTGCCGCCAACATGCTGAAACCACAGAACACCTATTCTTGCTCTATTCCTGGACGAAAAAAGAGTGGGAAAACCCAACTCAATATCAGTGTGCGGGCACAAGAGATCACCCGAATTGAAGAATGGATCTTTACCTTTCAACATACCTGGGTATCATTGGAGCTCCTGACAGTGGCATTAATATGGAAGGCTCGTAACGACCTCGTGTTCAAGGAAAAACCACCGGATCCGGAGTACCTCGTTGAGTTGGCCCAGGCGAAATATCTCAACATCAGCCGATGGGCGAAAAACAAAAAGAACTGCAGAGAAGAAACATAGCACTCTCCTCAGATCGGGAATCCCCCAGCTCGAGGTGTGCTGAAACTGAACGTCGACGGATATTGTGTGGAAGAGATGGGAGAAGCTGCGGCTGCTTGCGTCTGTCGCGACAGCACCGGCCGGCTGATCGACGGGTTCGCTCAATCGATGCGAGCAACCTCAGCCTTTCAAGTGGAAGCCATAGCAGCAAATGAAACGCTAAAGCGCTTTGAAGTACGGAAGCTACAAGTGATTGTACTCGAAACGGATCACTTGGAACTGAAGAAGGTGATAAGCGGTATGTGTCAGATCAGTTTGGATGGAAGGCAGCACCGATTATTAAAGAGGCACAAGCCCGAGCAGAGGAATTTAAGGCCCTGGAGATAGCCCACTGCAAAAGAGAGGCTAATAGGGTTGCGGATTAGGTAATCATTAGAGTCGACGAAATTAGTAATATTATCCGTGAACATATTGAGCAATATAATAGATAAGTAAAAATTGTAAATATCAGTACCGTAAGGCCCAACGCAAAAACTCTCTCCCTTTGAATTGGGTCGAGAATCCACCCCCTACCCTTTTCGAGATGTTATGTGCTGAAGGAAGTAACATGTATCACTCAGCGATTAATTAATGAGAATCTCGAGAGTTTTTCGACAAAAAAAAAAAAAAAACCAAGGGGTACTCCACGATTACACATGGATTGCCACCTTAGTCATAATTTCTTTGTAAACTCTTATTGCATTTAACGTATAATCTTGAACAACTGATTTTGAATTGCTTTTTGTAATGTTGTGGAAATAAGTTTGACCTAAGATATGATAGGAAATATAAATACAACTGAGATATTAAAACTACTCGATCTGTCTCTTTCAACTCTAAAATTACAACCTCTTTTTTTTTTGGTAAAAAAAATCACAACCTCTATATTTTCTCCACAAGTGAAAAAAATATTAGAATCCCATATAATCCTAAAAGGTTGTAACCTATGCACAAGAAAATGTAAGTACAAACCAAATCATCTTTTATCTTGAATAATCCAAGTAATTAAATCAAGGGTAAATATCACAAAACTATAAACAACTATCTCTATTGTGACACAAATCCTCCAAACTTTTTTTGTTTCACAAAAAAAATCTAAACTTGCCCATTGTGATTCAAATACACAACTTTTTTGTCATGAAAATATCCAAATTAATACATATATGACACATATACCTTCTATTATAGTCTCATCCAAATATATTTGTCACACTAGAATAAGTTCAAAGTTTTTTATGACACAAAAAAAAAAAAAAGAATATTCGTGTCATAATATGCAAGTTTAGGGTTTTTAGTAACATAAAAAAAGTTTAAGTTATTTATGTCATAGTTACTATAGTTTTTTTTGGGGGGGGGGTGTGTATGTGCTACTAACCCCAAAATTAATTTGTAAATGCCATCTCCAACAATAGTTAATCAATCTCACGCTCTTATTGTTGAGTTGCTTAGAAAAGTCTTGTATCAAAAATTGATATGATGTCAAGCAATTAATATATCATAGTTGGACTATAACACATTGGCTTAATTTTTTTTAGTGAAGGTCAGTCCAATTGAATTTGATGATGCGTATGAACTAGGACTTCTTCTTGGCAATCTCCTCAAACGAAAGGTATCGGACTTCTATTGCACCCTCCCAACAAATGGCATCAGAGTTGATTATTGATTGGTGACCCAATTCCAATGTATATCGGTATTTGATGAATATCTCAAGGAAGGAAATTTGGAAACTAATGCAATGTTCAGGCAGGTGGGCATTGTGGTAGAGCAATGTGGGCCCGATAGCAGACTTCATGGTTCAGTTTAAAGAAAGAGACCAGGGATGAAGTTGGGCGTTGGAGATTTAAATTAAGATAAGTTAATATAGAAGGAAATCTGAATTAAAGGAAAGCAAACCTAACACTAAAATTCACATGTGAGGGGGGAATTGTTATGATATACGTATGAGTAATGTTAGAAAAGTCCTATATTGGAGAATTTATGTGGTGTTGAGCAGTTAATACATCATAGTTGGCTCACAACTCATTTGCTAAAGTTTTTGAGTGAAAATAAGTCCAACCGAATATGTTGACTGATTTGGACTAGATTTCCCTCTTGCTGATATGCTCAACTGAAGGTATCAAACTTTAGCTACGCACTCCCAATGCGTTTCGACATTCTCCAACATTTGTCATTAATCCCCTTTCCAAATCACTAAAAGTAAATGCATAGTTGGAGTTCTAAATGATTTTTTCCATAGCAAGCACTCGGTACAGCTAGCATCACGTCAAGATTGTTATGTAGGAAATGCCAATTAAATAGCTTCTTTAGGTATTTAATAAATAAATTACTCGGCACACCTGTCAAAAACAACATTTTCCCAAACTAAATATATAAATGTGCCCTTCATATTTGTCATCTTAGTGCTTGAATAGGTGTCTAGTCCTCGCGCATGTTTTTGGCTTCTCCCTTGCCAAATGAAGCATCTCAATCCTCCTTAAATAGATCGCTCCAACATGCTTCATTTTGTTCATATTCCAAAAACACAAAATTTACGAACATGTACTCGTCAATTAAACTTTTAATAGTGTTCGTGATCATTCTTGTCTTCCTACAAGCTAGCTCCGAAGCTTCTGGAAGCACTACAGTCGCAATCGTCAATAATTTACCAGGAGCACCACCGGTGCTTACGGTTCACTGTCAATCAAAAGACGATGATCTTGGCTTTCATCATATCCGTGGTGGTCTCGTGTGGGAATTTTCATTCCATCCCAGCTTTTTTGGCAACACGTTGTTCTTTTGCAGCTTTGAATGGCCTGGCGCATTTCATCATTTCGATATATATGTTGAGAAAAGAGATTTTGATCGATGCGGCTACTGTATTTGGCATGTTAAGCCTGATGGTCCGTGTTTTCGCAACTCAGAATGTGAAAAATGGGATCCCTAAAACCTTCGGCCTTGACAAAACCTGTGCTACAAAGGTTTTTAATTATTAGACATTTGATTAAGATTTTGGTCGATGTATGAATGTCCTTTTGTGCCCCCCAGGCCCGCTTTGTCCAAAACGGTGCAAGGTTTTCAAGCGTAAAATCAAAAGAATGTGTGAACGTGTGGAGTTGACTTACATATTCGTTTTAATTTATTAGTATTTTTGCACTTGCTATGCTTGCACGAAAAAATTGGGTTTTTATTTAGGGCTAATCTCACTAAAACTCTAAACTGGTACATCAATGACACATTTACCTTAAATTAATTTTTGTTTCACATAAACTCCTATACTAGTATGCCGTGCCACATTTTCCCAAACTATTTTTTGTATTATAAAAAATCCCAAACTAATAAGATTGTGCTTTAATTATCCTAAACTAATATAGCCGCGCCATATTTACCCTAAATTTTGTTAAATTTGGGATTTTTGGGGATAAATGTGACACAGGCATATTGGTTTGGGATAAATGTGGCACTAATGTACTAGTTTGGAATTTTTAATGAAATAAAATTAACTTTGGGTAAATGCGACAGGGAGGTACCTGTTTGTAAGTTTTTGTGATATAAAAATCAGTTTAGGATTAAATGTGACACGTGTCTATTAGTTCGAGGTTTATATGATATTTTTATAGGCTGAAATGGGTTGTCATCTAGTGAAGGAAGTGGGGTGTTATAGAAGATATGCAATCGAGAAGAACATGCTCATGAAAAGTTGGGTGGTCATCCATAGGTGAAATGGAGGGAGTGAATGAATTACATTGAACGTTTCGGTTGTGGGAACCAAACTTCAAAGTTGACTTTGTAGAGTAGCATAGATAACGGAGCACTACGTAGTGCTTAGCTTACTTGTTTACTACGATGAGAAGCACATATATAACAAAATTTTATTTTATTTATTTGGAGCGAGCTCAGACTATAAATACATCTTTGTGACAAACAACCAGCTGCTTGCGAATGAAGGCAAGGAGCGCATGCAAAAAAGAAAAAAGAAAGGCAAGACTCAGAGGGAAAAAAAGAAGGAAGAAAATAGTTCAAAATTCTAATTTGTTGGTGTTGACACCCAAATTTACCCTTGGAACCACGTGCTGGTCACGAGGAAGTTTTGGATGAAACGCCTTGTTTTGGTTCACAAAATCAGAGAAAATCAGCTTTCGTGGAGGCTGCTTAAGCCGAGTCTCGATGGAGTTCTAGAAACCAAATCAAGAGTAGATGGTCGGCGAAATAATGACCATGTGTCAGGCTACGAGGATAGTGTACCAGATTTAAAGATTAAGTGAGATTAGCACTAGAACTCAAGGAAGAATAACTGCTACGAGAAATGTGCGTAAAAATAGGGAACGATTATTTACTTGATAAGCAAGCTGCATGAGCATCATCGATGGGTCAGGAAGCGGTTGCTAAAGGATAAAGACGTCCAAAGGAAATGGAACACATGGAGATTGCAAAAAGTACCGCCCAAGTAAAAGCAACTAATTAAGGAACATC
The DNA here is from genome assembly GCA_007663325.1 of Eucalyptus pauciflora. Classification (NCBI taxonomy): domain Eukaryota; kingdom Viridiplantae; phylum Streptophyta; class Magnoliopsida; order Myrtales; family Myrtaceae; genus Eucalyptus; species Eucalyptus pauciflora. The sequence continues at coordinate 1,187,828 of VMYD01000011.1, forward strand.
AGCTCCCCATAAATATTGCAGTCTCTCCACTGAGAAGCCCCCCCACACAAAACACAACAATTGTCTTTACTTTATCTTTACCTTATCGCATTTCAATTGTAGCTTTCAAGATTCCCATCGTCGATAAGATTCCAACTTGTATCTCTATCCGGTCCACCATCGTCAATTAAATTTCGGTGTTGTTCCATAAAGTTCAGCGTTATCGATTAGATTATGGCGTTGTGTTTTCTACCCAAGAGTATTGTTGTTGATTAGGTTCCAGCTTTACACCTAAAGTAAGCTATGTCGTAGATTAAATTCCGGCATAATTTGAGTCTAGCTATTTGTGCTCAGATTATGTCATTGATTAAATTCTAGCGTAATTTGTGCTCGGGAGCTATTGGTCTTGAGTCATTTAGGTATTAGTTGGCAAGGCTATATATAAAAGTTGAGGATTGAAGTGGACTTTAGGCTCAAATAAGGGCATTAACTAATATGGCCATTTCGTGTCTTTATATGAAACAAAGTCCACTTCAGATTCTTATTTTAGAAAATTAGAGTATTTCAAGCTCTTCACTAGAATTTTCCCACTAGTTTATAAAGTGACCAAGTGATTGGCAAATAAATTTCTTTCTTAAATTGCAGAAAGAAGACTAAATAAATGAAATATGATTAAGTTCAAGCATCTTATAAAGATTTATTGCATCATCTGTAATATATGTAAATCAAAAGAACTTTTTTTTTCAAAAGAATCTCCATCATTTTTTTTTCTCTATTATGTATTTATTTAATTTATAAGTATTATGTTTATGGACAAATGCATATATCAATGACTTTATTTATCTCTCGAGTATTTTAAGATTAAACTTTCCTGTGCAACAGCACCCTATTCATAGAAAAGAAAAGGTTCAAATATTGAAAGGTTTTTCTTTTCTCATTTTACATATTTCACATTCCATATATGTTTATACAATTTACTTGTCCACATTATATGATAGTTTAAATATTTTGTAATTCATTAATTATATTTTTTTTGTCGGAATTATGTTTAGTTTGTCAAATGCCGTTTTTTTGAAATTGCTATGTACATTTGATAGTATATTTAAGTGATAAAAAAAATAAAATCTTCTCATACAAAGAAAGGAATGCATAGGATATCATCGGTGTCATGAGACTTGGAATAATTACTTGAATTTATAGCGACCACGTGAGAAGAAGAAGAAGACGGCGAGATCGGGTCACGCTTTAACCTTATTGTCAACCGTGACAGAGCCTGAAGCTACCACCGACGGCGGAGGAAGACACGACTTTCTTATGCTTATGAAGTTGGTTCAACCCAGGGCATTGTTGACCATGGTCCCAAGTCCCATTATGCCCATTTTTCTTGCACGTTCCGCTTTATCTTCCCTCTCTTTTCCATGAAAAACCCCAAATCCACCGTGAACACTATCACCACATGCCATTTAAGTTCCCTCCCTTCCCGTCTACCTCGAATGAATTCGAAATCATGATGAAATTGCGAGCGCCATCGACCTTGAATAGGCCCCAGCGATAGGCAATATAGTCTATTTTTCCTTTTACGAAAATAATAATTCCTTTTCTGATTTTACATTACGTGGGACTACTTATTTTTCACAAAAAAAAGTTACTATGCGTGGTGATTTTAAGTAAGTCTATTTTTTTTTATAAGTTTGTAGATTTTTCTTTTTCACAAATTACCATTATGAATGTATTGATCGAACTATTAGACAAATAGGTAGTTCAATAGTCAAAGTTATTTTTCGGTACGTGAATGAGCAGGGAGGGATGAGAAGAACATTATTAAAGTAAATATATATATATATGAAAATAAAGAGTAACCTATTTTCTTGGTTTCCAATTTTTGAAAAACAATTGCTCCATCATTTTTCAATCCTAATAAAGGCAGAGCGGTCAGGCTAGCAAAAGATTCATCCTCTAACGACTTCCTTTCATCAGTTAAGCTTTTCCTTCTAATAAATTCGCTTTGTACCCATGTCCTACTACTTATATGTACTTTGCCTTCCTAACTGACTGGATATTAAGGAATATAACAAGAAAAAATAAATACTTAACTTTTTTTTTTCTTTTTTGTGACCGAGGAACCGCCTGAGACTCCTTTACGGGGTCACACTGCTCTCTGATACCCAGTGGCACCGTCGGACATTGTCGCAAATCATTATTTAGATGTAAAATCTCGGGGGGCTGACCTAGTAATCCACTCCTGGGACCCCCACTTAAGACATGGAATGCAAACGAGAGGGTTCGAACCCTCGACCTTGGTGATGAGGGGAGCACGCACACCATCTATGCTGCCCATGGGTGGATATAAATGCTTCTCTTGGCTAATTTGTATTTTCTTTCTCTCTCTTTTGTATACAAATCAGTCTTGCTGACTAAATAACAAAGGATGCTTCACGATTACACATAGATTACCACCTAGGTATAATATCTTAGTAAACTCCTAATACATTTGACATACTATCTTGAACAACCCATTTTCAATATTTTGTAGTGTAATATAATTAAGTTTAACTAAAGATGTGGTAGGAAATATATGGACAACCGAGATATCAAAACTGCTTAATCCATCTCTTTCAACTCTAAAATTTGCAGTCTCTTTATTTCCTCCACAAGTAAAAAAAGATTAGAAATGCCACCATATAATCCTAAAAGTTATAACCTATGCACAACAAAATGTTATTACAAAACCAAATCATCTCTGGTCTTTGAATAATCCAAGTAATGAAATCAATTTGTAAAACCCATCTCCAACAATAGTCCATTAATGTCACGCCGCAATAAATTCTCCCTTCCCTATTCTCCAACGTTTGTAAACTAATTCCCCATTCAAATTAGAAAAAATTAGAGGTGGCAAAACAAATCTAGAATCAATATTTTAACTCATATCTAATGGTATGTCATAAATTGGTTGTCTTCAATTTTACAAACAAGAATAAGCGGGTCATAAATGAGTTACTTAACAATCTTAAGTAAATCATAAACAAGTCTCTCTCTTTTTGGGCAAAAATGAATGTATAGTTGGAGTTCTACATAATTTTCCATATCAAGCAATCACCATAGCTAGCATCACAACAAGATTCTTTAAAATGAAAATGCCAATTAAAAAGCTTCTTTCCATATATTAGTGTGAATTTCCATAGATATAATACATATATAGATATCAAGAAGAAAAATTACAAATATAGACTATTTCAATAAATGAATTACTACATTTTCTTGCACCATATGAATAAATGTGGCCTTAATGCTTGAATAGGGAAAAGTACCAAAAATATCCTAAATGTATTGCATTGATACCAATTCAGTTTTAAACCATTCAATTGGATCAATTCAGTCCTAAACATTTTTATATTGGTACCAATTCAATTCATCTGGTCAATTTAGGCTGGAAATTGCTGAATGAGTGCCAGCAGTCCTATGTGGCACTAACAACGCTAACGTGGACAAATTTTATAATTTTTTTAATTTTCAAATTTTTTTATCATTTTTTCCTCTTTTTTTCTCTTTTCTTTTTTTCTTTCTCTTTAGCCCTTGGTTGGCGAGGTTGCCGGCCAATAATCACCAGCTAGAGGTTGGTCTAGGCAACGGTGTCGTGACCCTCACCAACCACAGGCGAGGGTCTCCATGCCCTCATCGATCACTAGCAAGTGCATGAAGGCCCTAGCTCGTCGCGGGCAAGGGCCGTGACGCCTTAGGCAAGGCTGTTGTGGCCCTTGCTTGAATTTAGGTGAGGGCTCGAAGCCCTCGCCCATGGTGAGTGAGGGTGTCGTGCCCTCACCTAGATCTGGGTGAAGGCACTGTGACCCTTGCCTGCCATAAGCGAGGGTTGTCGCTCCCTCGCTTGTGGTCAACGAGGGTGTAGAGGCCCTCATTAGCCAATAGGCAAGAGTTTCAACCCTCAGCTGGATCTAAGTTGGTGCCAACATGTTGGAAATTTACTATAATATGGGCTTACATTAATTAATTACTTTTATATTTTAAATAATTGGGTTAATGGATATTCCAATATTTGTTGAACCCTACAGTGATCTGATTAAATTGGGTATTGACATCTATTGATAACGAGCTTAGTTGAGTAGCAAAGTGTAGGCAATTGTGTTTAACTGAAGCCCGTAATGGGAAGGGCCCAGTTGACACGCTGTTGATTAAGGTTTGCTAGGTCCCCTCTCTAGCCTATAAAATGATAGGTTATACCTATCAATTGCTTTAATCCCATTGAAAGTTGCTATATTGAAATAGGTTATAGAGAGGAAGATCTGGCATTCCGATAGATCACTGGTTATCCAATTGATCTATTTTCCTTCAAGCGAAGCAATGGCTTAAACAGGTACACTTTAATTCCGTTGTATTTATTGATCTTAGTGTTTTACAATCATATATGGATCCATTTCTTCTTGATTGATTAGTTGTTTATGTGAATAAATTTTCTACACAACACCCTCACTTGTGGCAAGCAAAGGCACAATGACCCTCACCCAGACCAGCCTCAGGCTAATGACCTCATTAGCTAAGGGGTAAAGAGAAAAGAAAAAAAAAACAGAAAAAATGAAAAAATATTTAAAAAATCTAAAAAAATTATAAAAAATTATAAAATTTGTTCATGTCAATGTCGATAGTGCCACGTAGAGCCGGTGCCCATGTTGATACTTTCTAGCTTAAATTGGTTAGATTGACTAAATTGGTATCAATGTGAAAATATTAGAATTAAATTGATCCAGTTAAAAAGTTTAGGACTGAATTGATACCAATGCAATAGGTTTATGACTTTTTTGGTACTTTTTCTTGCTTGAATAGGGATCTAGTCCTCACACTTCTTTTTTTCTTCCGTCTTACCAAATGAAGCATCTTCATCCTCCTTAAATGGATCGCTCCACCATGCTTCACTATATTCATATTTAGGAAGAAAAACACAAAGGTTACGAATATCTACTTGTCAGCCAAACTTTCCCTGGTGCTTATGATCATTCTTGTTTTCATACAAGCCAGCTCCAAAGCTCAAGAGAAGGTTGAAGTCCAAATCTATAATGCTTTACGTCCACCGTTGACGGTTCACTGTAAATCTAAAGACAATGATCTCGGTTTTCATCACCAAATGGAGATTTTCATTCAGACCCAGCTTTTTCGGCAACACTCTGTTCTTTTGTAGCTTTCAATGGCCTGATGCATTTCATAGTTTCAATATATATATGTGGGGAAGAGAGATCTTGATCGGTGTGACTGGTGTGTTTAGTTTGTTAAACGCAATGGTTCGTGTTCATTCAACAAGTTCTGTGAAAAATGGAATCCCTAAAACCTCGCGAGCGCGCTACAGTGAGTGACGGCGACTTCAGCTGCTTTGGGGACGGGACGGTGGTGGCGTGGCTTCGATAGTGTCTAGGGGGGTTCGGAGTGAAAGGGGCTAGTGGATACACTTATAGGGGGTGAATAGGTGTATAAAAATTTTCGTAGGACTTAAAAGGATATCTTTGATGGACAATAAGACAGAATTCAACTAATAAATGAATAAATAACTCATAAGCATAAATAAGAGGTTTAGGGATGAGAGAAAATGAACACAGAGTTTATAGTGGTTCGGCTTAATCCAAGCTTACGTCCACTCTCCTGCACTAACAACCCACCTGCTGGATTTCACTATGAATCAAAAGAGTCGTTACAATATCACGTCCTTAAATCCACAGTGTAGAGATTTTGCTACACTTCCTTAAGGTCTCACAAATATCTAATCTCTCTTTTGAGTACAGATTTCGCTCAACAGTTGAATCAGCAAAGAACAATGAGTTTCAGACTTTGGAATTTCTCTATCATGCACGCACTCGAATAACCAAAGCTTCTTCCTTATATACTCCTTCATGCCTTCATACCCGTTAGCACTTTCCAAAGGAGTTCTTCCATCTAACCGTTGGACGGAATCAATTAGGGAGATCTTCAAGTTACTTAAGGAATGTGATGATAGCCCACTAATCATGTTTGCCCATACAATCAGGATCTAGGTTTCCATAAGTAGAACCTTCCAAGTATACCTTACCAATCAATGAATCCAATTTTACTCGTATCAAAACGAATAAAAGATCTCGAAATGCCATCTCTAGCCGTGAGAAGCTTCTTTAACCGCTCGAATCAAATTCTTAAATAAATCCTCATTTATGGATAAATCTTCTTCGACGGTCTAGAAAATGTCAATGAAGGCAAACTTTAAAACTTGAATCTAGTGGTCTTCAGACTTTGACGGAAGAGTCTGCAAGTCTTCAGACTAGACTGATGGAAACGTTTTGTCAGCTTCAAAACACATAAGGAAGTTTTCTCCAACAATCTTCCCCTTTTTTATGGTGACAAAACTTTCCTGCAGATTTGGAAATTTTTGACCTGCAAAACAATACTCAAGCAAACAATGATATCTCATAAAAGATAAATAAGTTAGGATAAATATAATATCGAATATGCATCCACAGGAAGTAGGTTAGTCTTGTAAAAACAACTATCTTTACCATATGTACCAACAATGCTTGAAGATACTGCAATGCAAACATAGAGTCAAACCACAAACCCGAAAACCACAATAATCCAAAAGTCACAATCTCTCAGCCAGACAAAAGTTTAAAGACAAAAACAAGTCTGAGTTTAAATCAAACAAATCTACACTTCTCCCCCTTTTTGTCAGCATTAAAAAAGGTAGAGACGAAAATAAGAATTGATTTAAGATTGTTTTGGAGTGCGAACAAGTTGTAAATCTCCCATTGACTTGACTGTCTCCTCCAGCTTTCTTAGGTAGCGCATGACAAAATTTCTAAAACAGAAATTGATTTCTGGCCAGAAATCAATTTCTCAATTTCTATTCCCCAGCCAAGTTTTTGAGTAAAGAAACCTGTTTGATAACAACTCAAAATTTCTATTTCTGAAATAGAAATCCATTTGATAACAGAAAAAAATTTCTATTTCTATGAATCATGTTGTCCCCATCCTTTTACATCACTCTTCTTGGTGCTTGTGATGATAATTTAATTTGATAAAAGTTGGTAAATCACTTTAATTTAGGGAGAAGTGCCAAAAAAGTCCTAAACCTTTTGTCTTTGTGCGGATTTAGTCCTAAACCTTTCTATTTGGTGCCGATTTAGTCCTTCCGGCAAATTTAGCTCGGAAAATGCCTACGTGGATACAAAGCCAGCACCGGCCGTCCTACGTGGATGGACCGGCGCTGACATGGATGCCTGAAAACAAAACGACGCCGTTTTATTAAAAAAAATTAAAAATTAAAAAAATTAAAAAATTAAAAAATTTTAAAAAAAAAAACCTAGAACCTAGTTTAAAACCTCCTTGTTTTATTGAGAAAATAAAATTTGGCGTCCAAACCCGACACCGCATTTATTTTCTATTTTCTTGCCTAACCACCCTTTTTGGAAATAATCTCGCGCAACTTTTTTTTTCTCTAAAGCTTTCGGATTTATTTCGTACGGGAGCACGTACGAATTTATTTCCGAAAGCTTTAGAAAAAAAAAGTTGCGCAAGATTATTTCCAAAACAGGTGGTTAGGCAAGAAAATAGAAAATAAATGGGGTGTCGGGTTTGAACGCAAAATTTTATTTTCTCAATAAAACAAGGATGTTTTAAACTAGGTGCGTGCAAAGTTTGATCGATTAATTTTGAGTACGGGAGCACGTACGAATTTATTTCCGAAAGCTTTAGAGAAAAAAAGAAGTTGCGCGAGATTATTTCCAAAAATGGTGGTTAGGCAAGAAAATAGAAAATAAATGCGGTGTCGGGTTTGGACGCCAAATTTTATTTTCTCAATAAAACAATGAGGTTTTAAACTAGGTGCGTGCAAAGTTTGATCGATTAATTTTGAGTACGGGAGCACGTATGAATTTATTTCCGAAAGCTTTAGAGAAAAAAAAAAAGTTGCGCGAGATTATTTCCAAAAAGGGTGGTTAGGCAAGAAAATAGAAAATAAATGTGGTGTCGGGTTTGGACGCCAAATTTTATTTTCTCAATAAAACAAGGAGGTTTTAAACTAGGTGCGTGCAAAGTTTGATCGATTAATTTTGAGTACGGGAGCACGTACGAATTTATTTCCAAAAGCTTTAGAAAAAAAAAAGTTGCGCAAGATTATTTCCAAAAAGGGTGATTAGGCAAGAAAATAGAAAATAAATGGGGTGTCAGGTTTGAACGCCAAATTTTATTTTCTCAATAAAACAATGATATTTTAAACTAGGTGCGTGCAAAGTTTGATCGATTAATTTTGAGTACGGGAGCACGTACGAATTTATTTCCGAAAACTTTAGAGAAAAACAAAAGTTGCGCGAGATTATTTCCAAAAAGGGTGGTTAGGCAAGAAAATAGAAAATAAATGCAGTGTCGGGTTTGGACGCCAAATTTTATTTTCTCAATAAAACAATGAGTTTTTAAACTAGGTTCTAGGTTTTTTTTTTTTTTTAATTTCTTTTTAATTTTTTTTTAATTTTTTTTTAATTTTTTTTTTAATTTTTAATTTTTTTTTTTAAATAAAACGGCGTCGTGAGGAGAAGAAATGGGGGAAAGCACGATAGTGAGGAGAGGAGAGGAGTCTGGAAGGAAGAAGTGGAGAAATAGTTTTCTATTTCTACTTCAGAAATAGAGAAGCTACAATTTCTAGCTTCTCATTTCTCCTCCAAAACAATTTCTGAAACAGAAATCAGTTTCAGAAATTGAGAAATCAGTTTGTGTTATCAAACGGGTTTCTCCAATTTCTCTGTTCCGGGGAACAGAGAAATTGAGAAACTGAGAAATTGAAATTTTACCATGCAGTACCTTAGATCCTTCTTCAAATGTGTTAAATCCTCACCATTGGCAGTTGCTTGAATTTGAAGATTGAGGGTATGAACTTGATTGATCAAAGATTCTGAAGAGGCTTGATAAGCATTTTGCATATTCTAAAATTTGCATCCCAAGGCATAAATTTGATCTCGCATCTCCATGAGAATATCAAGCAGTCTTCTGAAGTCTATTGTGTTGTCAGTTTGAGTGCTTGCTTCAACATGATCAAATTGTGGAGTTAATGGCACATCAGCATGAGCATCCAGATTCAAAGAAGATGCCTCATGACCTTCTTCAGGGAAGTGAGAGGCATATACATCTTCTGGATTGGCAAGAGAACAACTGACATCATCACTAGTAAAAGCAAGTGAAGGAGTACCTCTTTTCTCAGCAGCTCCCCCTATTTCAGTGCCTTCAGGTGGAGAGAAGTACTCTTCATGTTCTATTTCGTCTTCAATAATAGGATGGCCTTGTTCTCCTTGTTGCTCCTTATCTACATCTCATTTTTCCTCTGTCTCCTTCCTTATCGATTCCCTCTCTTTACTCCTTTTCTCTGTCTCTTCTGGATCTTCTCTATCCTCTGTTTCTGGAACAGAACGCTGCAACTTCCTTAAAGCAAGAGCGGAGATGGTAACATCTGAAAGGGGCTAGTGAATACACCTAGAGGGAGGTGAATAAGTGTATACGAAACTTTTCGCAAGACTTAGAAGAACATATTTGATGGATAATAAAATTCAGCTATTAAATAAATGAATAACATGAAAGAGTAAATAAGAGGTTCAGAGATGAGAGAATATGAACACAGAATTTATAGCGGTTTGGCTTATTCCCAAGCCTACGTCCACTCTCCCGCACTGATAGCCCACCGGCTGGATTTCACTATGAATCAAAATTGTCGTTACAATATCATGTCCTTGATTCCACAGTGTAGAAACTTTGCTACACTTCCTCAAAGTCTCACAAGTATTTAATCTCTCTTTCGAATACAAGTTTCGCTCAACAGTTGAATCAACAAAGAATGAGGAGCTTCAGACTTTGAAATTTATCTATCACGCATTGCCTTGAATAACTAGAGCTTCTCCCTTTTATACTCCTCAATGCCTTCATACCCGTTGGCACTTTCCAAATGAGTTCCTCCATCTAACCGTTGGACGGAATCAATAAAGGAGATCTTCGAGTTACTTAAAGAATGTGATGATAGCCCATCAATCCTGCTCGCCCATACAATCAAGATCTAAGTTTCCATAAGTAGAACCCTCTAAGTATACATTGTCAATCAACAAATCTAACTTATTCGTATCAAGATTAAAACGAATAAAAAGATCTTGAAATGCTATCTCCAACCGTAAGAAACTTCTTTAACCGATCGAAACAAATCTTTAAACAAATCCTTGATACTGGATAAATCTTCTTCGACGGTCTAGATACTGTCAATGAGGGTAGACTTTAAACCTTGAATCTGATAGTCTTCAAACTTTGACGACAGAGTCTTCAAGTCTTCAGACTAGACTGATGGAAGCGTTTTGTCAACTTCAAAACACATAAGGAAGTTTTCTCCAACAACATCATCATCTTCTTCTTCTTCTTCTTCTTCTTCTTCTTCATCCTACAAGATGATCGCTCTTCTTCTTTTAGATGGAGCTGTCACCGGCTCCTTTCCTTTTCGCTTTGGAGCAACAGAGTCTTGATGAGATTGGTGAGGAGTCTTTTCCTTGAATTTCTCTAGAGCCTTGTTTAGCTCTTTCAAACACATCTTAGAAATCATCTTCAGCCCTACCACCATTTGATCACACGTCTGAACACACAGAATTCTTGGAGGCTGAATGTTAAAATGTCTAAATAGCTTAGTAACAAGTGTTGAATAGGGAAGTTGACCATTGTCCTTCAACATTGATCTATACATGTGAAACATGATAGTATGCGGTAGAGAGAATTTTTTACTAGCGTTGATAGCATACATCAGCTTTGCTTCTGAATTGGAGACATAAGTTTTTGACATGGATTTGGGTCTAAGACAGTTGATTACAATCTTGTGAAGCAAAATATTCGAAGCATTCATCCTCGAATAGGAAATTCGACCTTCTGTCATTCCATCTCGAACAAGCTCCACTATTGCACGACCAATAGACACACTAATTGATTGAAATAACCCTCTCTCTACTCCAATCACATCAACCAGAATGTCCATGTCCACCACATAATCCTGGTCTCTAACACTGAAAGAAAATCTATTCGCATCCAAAAAACTTAGATTGGAATAGAAATAAGCAGAAAGTTATGGATGGGCTATAGTAAAGTTAGAGCAAAAGCGTTCAAGCTGAAGTAAAGTAAACTTCTCCCACAACTTCACATTCAGAGATTCAAGAAAATTGAAATCCACACTCCTTGGGTTCATCACCCCTCGCTTTAACAAAGTCTGCTTATATTCCTCAGAACGAAGCAAATCTGATTTTAGTCCTCGAACATTCGCAGCAATACCCATTCTAGGCTTGAAATGAGTAAACAACTTTTCATCATCATTTCCATTAGGCTGACTAACTCCTCCAAAACATGGATCACTTGGGAAATTTGCAAAGGCCCTATTTGTAGAACCAGCAGGAGCAATTCCCAAACGTTCCATCGTTTGCAAAAAATGGGTTTCATTTTTGTACCCCTTTTCTTTCAAAAATTCGTCAATAATGATCATTGGAGAGCCTCCATTCTTTAAGGCAGATTAAAGTTTGAAATTAAAGGCAGGCTTTTGAGTTCTTACGGGTTCAGCATCTTAATAACTTCTTCCTCCGTCTGTGGTCTAGCCTGAGGAGAATGACGCGGTTGAGAATGTTGTGGGATCTGCTGTTGCCTTGGAAAATCTTCTTGTTCGATAAGGTCAAAGTGCGTAGAACCCTCGCTCATATGCTGTGGTCCCCTGCTTACCTTGAAGACTTTCTTTGGAAAGACATTCTCACAGTCTTTGAGAGTTTTCCGAACTCGATTCACGAGAAAGATGAAAACTTTAAGGATTAAACTAGGGAGTAAAGGTAAAAAGATAGAGTTTTGTGCTTTTAGGGTTTGCGAGTAAAAAGAAGAAGAAGAACAGTATATAAAGCAATCAAACCGAGGTATACAAATCGTCAAAAAAATGTCTTTTAAAAAATAACTGCCTTTTTTAAAAATGGGTAACTGCCATAAAAATATAACTTCTTTTTCGTAAAGGAATGATTGTTGTAAATACAAAAACTTGGAAAGATAATGTCAATCAATTACGGATTAATAGATAAACATACCTTTTTCAAAAGATAAATTTCTAAAACTAAAATAACTTACAATCGTGATCCTTGATCATCTAAGTCTGAATATCTTTTGGCTTCTATCCCTGAGTCGGAGCTTCTTCAGACTTTATAATATTTAGCTTGTGCCGAATAGACTCAAATTGGCTTTTCTCTAGAGGTTTTGTGAAGATGTCCGCCAGCTGATTCTTTGAGTCAATAAATTGAATCAAGATTTCTCCATTTTGAACATGATCTCTTATAAAGTGATGTCAAATCTCTATATGCTTTGCTCTTGAATGAAGAATTGGATTCTTGGTAAGATTGATCGCGCTTGTGTTATCACATTTAATCTCGGTGCATAAGTCTTCGATTCCAAAATCTCTTAACTATTGTTTTATCCATAAGATTTGATAACAACAACTTCCAAGAGTCACATACTATGCTTCTACTGTTGAGAGATCAATCGTACTTTGCTTTCTTTAGAACCAGGATACTGTCTTGTTTCCAAGTAATTGACATGTAACTGAGGTGCTCTTTCTATCAACTCTGCATCCAGCAAGATCTGCATCTGAGTATCCAAGAAGAGTAAAGTCTCCATTTTTAGATACCAAAGACCTAACGAAAAGGTTGTTGCGACATATTTGATGATGCGTTTCGTAGCACTTAGATGATTATTTGGGATCTGATTGAAATCTGGCACAAATACAAACACTTGCCGCTGGTGTGTAAGTTTCATCATAATCTATCCTTTCTTCTTGTGTATATCTCTTGGCCACGAGTCTTGCTTTGTTCCTTATGACTTTTCCTTTTTCGTCCATCTTGTTTCTGAAAACCCATTTAGCACCAATAATAGATTTACCTTTTGATTTAGGAGTTAATTCCCAAACATCATTGATACTGAACTGTCTGAGTTTTTCTTGCATAGCTTCAATACAGCTTTCATCTGTTAAGGCTTCTTCTATACTTTTAGGTTCTATTTCAGAAATAAGAGCCACAGCGCTAGACTCTTCATGCATTTTGGATCTTGTTCATATACCTTCATTGATGTTGTCACGCTCCGATCCTCGGGCACGCGCCCATCCCTCACCTTGTAAATTTAATAACGTGTGATATCCCAAGACTATGTATCGCCATCCCTTTCAATTTATTATGCACATGCAGAAGCAGTTATCAATCCCCAGACAATAAAACAATGGGATAGAAAAGCAGGCCATATTTTTCATATTGAAATTCACAACCACACTTTCATTAACAACACAACTCATAGTATATTTACAATACTATTTACAGCATAAAAATCTCACACCTATTTACACTAAGACATGGTTCACAAAAGGGATGGGATCTCAATCCACATCCGGGTTGTACTCCAGATCCCTCTCTAAATTATCTTCTTCTCCAAAAATCTTTCTCCTCCTCAGGTTCCTCCTTCTCAGCTCCTCCTTAGGGTCCTGAAAGTTGTCCCACAATCGGGATGAGACTACGTCTCAGCAAGTTCTACCCTCTAAGACTCGATTAGTAAACTAATACACTACTCAATTGCCTAAGCACAGCACGAGTCAGGGGACTTACCTTGGCCTCAGATTCCATCTGCATATTAGTACAATTCAATAGGTACTCAAACAATCACATCACCGATCGAAGCATCGATCAAATCGACCTAGTCGATTTCATGTCAATCAGATCATTTCTCAGTCATTCATCCGACACCAAGCAATTTCTTAGATTTAGTGGCTTTATAGTCCCACCGACCTCTCAAGATCTAGTTTAGGAATGAATCTTAAATTCACTCATAAATTACTTTAACACTAAATAAAGCTCAAATAAATAAACGGACTGCACCACGACGATCAGCACGAAATTCCGGTCACCGGCCATCCCGGTTGAATTTCTGGAAAAATAAATAATTAAATAATAAATTTCGAAAATTAAATAAATAATTATTAAAAAATCCAATTTATGCCCGTAATGCCTTATTGGAAGCCGAGACGAGCTCGGAAAGTTACCGAGACCCGTTCAATAAATAATAAAACATGTCTACTTGCTAATGTCTATTTCTAACCACCTAACATGCATCATTAAGTCTCTAATTTAATTTATCTAAACTAATTTAACCACCTAATTGCATTTAATTAAATCTAACCAACCCTAAGTATAATTAGCAGACTAAGAAAGCATTAGTGAGTAAAACTCACTCAGCAAAAGCGGGAGACCGAATCACCGCAACGGCGACGCGACGGCGGCCGAAATCGGATTTTCGGCAACACCGACGAGCTTGGGCCGAGCCAAGAAACCTTGCAAGCCCGCGGAAATTATGGGCTTGGGCCTACTGAAATTCTAGGCTGATTACACTTGGGCTTCAAATCGTGAGCTGAATTGCCAAACTCTTGGGCCGAAGATGGGCTTCAAATTGCTAGACTTGCTGGGCTTGAAGACTACAGGAGATGGGCCTCAAATTAATTTGCTAAAATTGGGCCAAGACTGTTGGCTTTGCTGGGCTTCGAAGCTGAACTTACTGGTCCTGATTTGCGGCCCAAATGAGCTGAACATGCGACCGCCCAACTGAGGAAATCACGGAGCTGTTGGGCTTTGGCTTCGACACTTCAATGGGCCAGAGACACGTGAGCGAAGGATCGGTGGACTGGGCAGGCGCTTTGCTCGATTCCACGAGCTACCTTCGTTCGAGCGTGGAGAAGACCACGCAGGCTAGCTGCTTCGACTTCGCTTGGTGGTCAACAAAGAGGAGGGAAACTGCTTTTGTTGACTGAGGAGCTGCAAGCCGTGGACGCGTGGAGATGTCCTCTTGAAGTTCTTGGTACGTGGAAAAGAGGACACCGTTTGCTGGCTTTCGGCCAAACGGCAGCAACAAAGAAGAAATTGATTCAGTGGTGGCTTCGCTCAATGGAGATTTATGGCCCAAAAACCTGCTGAGGTTGACTGAAATTCGGTGGAGATGGGATCAAAAGGCCGACTTCAACGTGGGGAGGGAAACAGACATGTGGCTGCTCGGATGCCAAGAATGCGAGGAGGAATGAAAGTGAAGAAGTCAAGCTGTCCAAAGAAAAATGAAAAAAGTTGAAATTGCCTAGCCAATCCAATTGAAAGCCAAAGCAGCGAAGTAGATGGGGATGGAGGAGGCGTGCTTGAGACGTTGAGAAGAAAGTGGGCAAAAGTCAAGGGTTATCCAACTCATTGAATGCATTGTCCCCTCAAAACTTGCATAAATATCACCATGTTTCCCCCACTATTACTTTCCAATATAAATTCCACCATTAATTTATATTGAAACCAAAAATTGCTATCTCCTCATAGATCAGAATTTCACATTTTTTTGAGTTCGATTTCTTCACTCAATTCCCCAAATTGAGGTCCAATTTTGATGAAGAAAAATCCCGTACAATTTTCTATAAGTCCCTGACACTCAAAGACTCGGCCTGAAAGTCGAAATTTCCTTTAATTTAGCCTATCCGAATTTCTGTTGATTTTCCGCGGCGTCCGCAATGATTTTCCGTAAAAATCTCGGAGTCTCTGAAAAATTTTCTAAGATTGAGTCGACACTCCTAGAATTAATTGT
Organism: Eucalyptus pauciflora; assembly: GCA_007663325.1. NCBI lineage: Eukaryota > Viridiplantae > Streptophyta > Magnoliopsida > Myrtales > Myrtaceae > Eucalyptus > Eucalyptus pauciflora. The sequence continues at coordinate 1,203,461 of VMYD01000011.1, forward strand.
GACATGAATGAAACTTCAATTTCTGAAATCGGACTCGAATTGGCGGTTAATTTCTATTCGACGTGTTTTTTTAGCGTGACCTAGACTACCGGGTAACTTTCAGATATTTTTAAGTGCAATTGACTCGTGGTCGATTTTCTTCAAGCCACTATGAACCCACTCGACTCATTGACGACTCTCGATTGTCATGAAAGTCCCGATGATCCAAATACGGACACAGGGTACCAAAATAATAAGGGAATCAGTCTAGTGCCGATCGACATAAATTTTCTAATTTAGTGGTGTCACCCACGATTAGCCATACATTGCTGTCGATCCAGTCTATCTCTGATTTCAAATCAATTTTTAACTGTGTCGTAATAGCCTCTAAAGATGGACACAGTCGAGAAACCGATTCCTGGTCGAATTCTCAAGTTTATTGCCTTAAAATTCCTAATAATTTTCCTAGATAGTCTAGTTATCTCAAGAATGATCAGTTCTGAGAATAGCCCTATAAACACGTCAATGAAACGTCCGATTCAATCAGAAGAAAATATAATTGAAAATTTGGGATGTCATAGATGTTGCCAATGATGAGTTCTTTGGGATGACTAGACTTGTGCTTCCAGTTACTGGTTGGTCTGACAATCTACTCATCTTTTCATTCATTAGATTCTTCAAGATTCGTACGTTGTTGATCTTCTGTAATCTGAGCTACTTCAGAGGAATTAGACTTTGTAGAGTCTGGAGTAAGTTTAGATTATTCAGATTGAGTCTGAATCAATTGATTTTGTGTAAAGTCTTGAAATTTGACATTCATTAACTTTTCCACAGATTGAGTCTTCCATAGATTGAGTCTTCTTGTTGTAAACTCTGTAGGCTTTGCTGGTGGTTGAATATCCAAAGAAGATTCTTTCGTCTGATTTTTCTTCAAACTTACCAATGCGATCATTTGCATTTTTCAAAATAAAACATTTACAGCCAAACACATGAAAATAAGAAACAATTGGCTTTTTTTCCTTTGAACAACTCATAAGGAGTTTTCTCGAGAATTGGCCTCAAGAAAACTCTTTTAATGATATAACATGCTGTAGAAACTGCTTCAGCCCAAAAACGAGAAGAAATGTTACTTTCAATTAAGAGAGTTCTTATCATTTCTTGCAAAGATCTATTCTTTCTTTCCACGACTCCATTTTGTTCTAGAGTATATGGCGAAGAGAAAACATGCTTTAAACCACATTTATCACAAAAATTTACAAAGCCTTGATTCTCAAACTCACCTCCATGGTCTGTCTGAATGCTTGTTATAGTATATCCTTTCTCATTTTGAATTTTCTTAGGAAATTTTGAGAAATGAGAAAAAGTTTCAAACTTACTTGATAAAAAGAATACCCAAGTATAGCGAGAATAGTCATCTACGATTACCAAGCAATATTTCTTCTCACCAATGCTTTGTGTTTTGGTTGATCCAAAGAGATCCATATGCAGAAGCTGCAAAACATGATTAGTTGAAATTTGATTTACAGGTTTAAAGAAATTTCTTACCTGTTTTCCTAAAACACATAGTGTGCATAATTCTAATTTTTGAAATCTTAAGTTGGGCAGTTCACGAACAAGCTTTTTGGATGAAATTTTGGCTATTTGCTTCATATTAATATGGCCAAGTTTTCTATGCCAAAGATTCTCTTCATCTTGAATAGAAATTAGACAATAAGAGCTTTCTGATTTGATATCCAACAGATAAATATTTTCATGTCTTCGACCAGTAAAGGATTGAGACAAATCCTTACTAGTTCCTGAACATATCCATTCTTGAAAATTTATTTTAAATCCAATGTCACACAATTGGCATATGCTGAGAAGATTATAGTTTAAGCCTTCCATCAAGGAAACATTAATGATTGTGAGACTCCCAATATTAACAGTTCCACATCCAATAATTCTTCCTTTGACATTTTCACCAAAAGAAACTTTTCCACTATCTATCTGGGTAAGTTTTATAAAGCAATTTGAATCTCTTGTCATGTGTCTTGAATAGCCACTATCCAAATACCATTTGATCTTTTTATTGATAGTGACCTGCAATTATGCAAGGATTTCAAGTTTTCTTTGGTACCCATACTTTCTTGGATCCAGGGGAGTTAGTTCCAAAAATAGTCTTTGCCCAGTTTCTCTTAACAGGTTTCCAGACTTTAGGACAATTATTCTCAAAATGTTCCGAGCTGTTACACTTTGAACATTTAAGAGTACTTCAACAACAGATTTTACAAAAACTTTTTGAAAATGATTTTTGTAAAAAGTTTTAGCATTTTTTTATTTGATCATTTCTTTTACCTTTGGGAAATCAATTAACGTAACTGTTTCCGGTATCATTCCCAAACCTGATTTATAAAAATAAGGTCTTTGAATTGAAAGAATTTTATCAAGCTTTTCAGATCCATTTGAAAATCTTTTTGAAATAGTTGAAATGTCTTCTTTCAAGAGGATGTTTTCTTTTGAAAGAAAATCTTCATTTTCTTTTGAAGTCATGAAATTGTTGTTCAGACTTTCAAATTTTTTCTTCCAAGAAATTTCATGTTGCCTTAGTACAGAATTTTCCTTTTTTCAGTTCGGAAATCCTTTTAAGAGATACTTTAAGGCTAAGACAAAGTTCATCAATATACTTTGAAATTTTAATAGGAATTTTAAAGTTACTTACCTCTATTTCCTTGTCAGAATTTGAGTCTAAGTCTATTTCAGAGTCTGAGTCTGATTCTGAGTTTGCCATCAGACAAATGTTGGCATATTCTTCATCACTTTCTTTACATTTTGTGTCGCTCCAAGTCTCTGCTTTGAGAGCTTTCTTGAATTTCTCTGTATTTCCTTTTTTTTTCTTCAATAGAGGACAGTTGGGTCTGATGTGTCCTTTCTTTTTGCATTCGAAGCAAATCACGTCTTTGTTGAACTCATTATCTTCAGTTGCTTTATTCTGAAATCTTTGAGTATTTTACTTCCTCCAGTTGTACTTTCTTCCCTTTCTGTTTAACTTTCTGAACTTCCTTATCATGAGTGCTAATTCTTCATCGTCCAAATCATCTTTTGTATCTGTAACATCAGAATCATCATTAGACTTTAAAGCAATTGACTTTTTACCTTTAGGACCTTCCTCTTCATCAATTTGCTCCACTTCGTAAGACTGAAGTGTGCCCACTAATTCGTCGATAGATAAAGGTGCGATCATTTGTGTTTCTCTAATGGAGGTCTTGATGTGATTTCAATCTTTAGAAAGTCCTCACAGCAACTTATTGACTTTCATTTGCCTTGAGATTGGTTGACCATGATATGCAAGACCATTTACAATTTCTGTAAAACAGCTAAACATATCAGTGATAGTTTCTCCTAACTTCATTTTGAAAGATTCATATTGCCCAAGAAGAATGTTGATCTTTATTTCTTTGACTCGATCAGTTCCTTCATAAGTAACGTGCAACTTATCCCAGACTTCTTTTGTTGTTTCAAAGGATGAAATTCTGTTATACTCAGTAGGAGATAAAGCACGGTATAAAGAATAAATAGCTTTTGTGTCAAGAGCTTGTCTCTTGGTTATCTCTTCTTGTGTCATCTCTCTAGCATCTGCCACTTCTTTCCCTCTTTATGAAGTTGAAGTTATTGTAGGAATAACTCATTTTTCCACAACATCCAATTTAAGGGGATCTTTCGATCTTAAGAAAGCTTTCATCTTGTTCTTCCATACATTGTATTCATTTTCATCAAAGTATGGAGGTCTGGTGTTGCTTTGACCTTCAACTAGTCTTGGAGCCAAAATACTAGCCATAGATCTTTAGCTTAAGAAGTAAAACACTTCAATAAATAAGCACACAGCTCTGATACCAATTGAAAGGGGCTAGTGGATACACCTAAAGGGGGGTGAATAGGTGTATAAAAATTTTCGTAGGACTTAAAAGGATATCTTTGATGGACAGTAAGACAGAATTCAACTAATAAATGAATAAACAACTCATAAGCATAAATAAGAGGTTCAGGGATGAGAGAAAATGAACACAGAGTTTATAGTGGTTCGGCTTAATCCAAGCCTACGTCCACTCTCCTACACTGACAACCCACCGACTGGATTTCACTATGAATCAAAAGAGTTGTTACAATATCACATCTTTAAATCCACATTGTAAAGACTTTGCTACACTTCCTCAATGTCTCAGATATATCTAATCTCTCTTTTGAGTACAGATTTCGCTCAACAATTGAATCAGCAAAGAACAAGGAGCTTCAGACTTTGGAATTTTTCTATCACGCACACATTCAAATAACCAAAACTTATTCCTTATATACTCCTTCATGCCTTCATATCTGTTGGCACTTTCCAAAGGAGTTCTTCCATCTAACCGTTGGATGGAATCAATTAGGGAGATCTTCAAGTTACTTAAGGAATGTGATGATAACCCACCAATCCTGCTCGCCCATACAATCAGGATCTAGATTTCCATAAGTAAAACCTTCCAAGTATACCTTGCCAATCAACGAATCCAATTTTACTCGTATCAAAACGAATAAAAGATCTCGAAATGCTATCTCCAGCCGTGAGAAGCTTCTTTAGCCGCTTGAATCAAATTCTTAAATAAATCTTCCATTCTAGATAAATCTTCTTCGACGGTCTAGAAACTATCAATGAAGGCAGACTTTAAAACTTGAATCTGGCAATCTTCAGATTTTGACGGAAGAGTCTGCAAGTCTTCAGACTAGACTAATGGAAATGTTTTGTCAGCTTCAAAATACATAAAAAAAAGTTTTCTCCAACACGGAGGACAGTGAGACAACACAGAATCGGCAGCTGGGCACGAAGACGCACACGGGATAGTAGCAAACGCGAGCTGGCATGCGGGTGGTGCGACAATGAAGGAGCGAGCACCAGTGGGCTTGCGAGCGACCGCTCAAGCAAAGAGGTGGGGCTGCCCATTGCTCTAGTTTTTTTGCTCAGCTTTTCCCTCCAACTCCCAAGGAAAAAGCCTTGATTTGAGGAAGAAGAAGGAGTTGATGTGAGGGCCCCTCTTTGAGAGCCAATGGGCTTCTTACACTTGTCAAAACCCCCTCCTACATGGCCCCACCATGACCTCACATGACATCACCATCCTCACTCCTCTAATCTTCCTTGACAAGCTTCCAATAGGTCCAAAATGCCTCTCCCCCATGGCATACGAATTTTGTGATTTTGTACATCAAAGTCATTCAATTTTCTTCAATTCCCTTCTAATTGAGCCAAATTGAAATCCATCAATTCATCCAATGTAACCACACTTAAATCCACATTTTTCCTTGACCATAGAACTATCTTGGATCCTAAAAGAGTGACCAAAAGCTGGCCTACCAATTTTTCCGAACCAAAATAACCATACTTTGATTTTTTTTGCCGAAAAACTCGGTTTGTATAAAAATCTTCTGAAGATGAGTCAACGTTCCTAAAATGATTTGTGACACAACAAGACTTCCAATTTCTAAATTCGGTTTCAATTTCACGATTAATTTTACTCTAGCGCGATCCTAGCGCGTCTTAATCTACCGAGTAGCTTTTAGGAATTTCCGTGCATTTGACCTATGGTTGATCATTTTCAAGCCATAATGTACATCTTCGACACCTTGGCGACTCTTGGTTGTCATGGGAATCTCAATGTTTCAAATACGGACACAAGGTACCAAAACGACAAAAAAACCAGTTCAGTGCCGATCGACAAAAATTGTGCAATCTGGTGGAATCACCCACACTCGACCACATGCCCTTGTTGAGTCGACCTGTCTCCGGTCTCCAATCGATTTTTAATTATACCGTAATGACATTTGCAGATTAGCTCAGTCGAAAAGTAGTTTCTGGGTCAAATTCTCCGGTCTAATGCATTAGAATCCCTTAACGGCTTCACCTGATAGACTAGTCTTCTTGTGAGTAGCCAACTCAGTAAAAAGAACTATATGCGCGCAGATTAAATGCCCAACCCATTCTATTGAAAATAGAATTGGAAAAAAAATCAAGATGTCACAAACATTCATCGGGGTATATCAGTGAGCTACTACATGATACTTGCATATCATGAAATTAGTATGTCAACTGTGTGCATCTGAATGATTAACTAAATATCATATCATGGTTTCTAGTTCTAATTCGTTGCATACATAATCATAATCATTTTTGATAATGCATGACTTACATCTTAAATGAACTTAAATTATATGTTTGAAAAGTGTAAGTAAATACTTGTTCTTTTAGAGGAAGTTGATCTTCCTATTACTGAAGTGAGCAAGTGATGAGAAAAATTGACATGGTTGATTAGTATTTGAGATGGCTTTTGCGAATATGTACTGGAATACGTGGATCTTGACATGTTTGTGAATCTATATTGTGATGTGTTCTCACAAAAGACAAAACGGTTAACATGTTAGATGAGGGACTGGGCTCCAAGCACTCGAATCATCTAGAAGACAAGTTGTATTTCCTCAAGTGATCCAATTATTTTATTATGAATATGTAAATAATTATATGACATAAAGTTAATATATATTTTACTTTCATCAAATGAGTGATTGTCACTTCTGAAGTATAATAATTCCTTGAAATGTCATGTAATATTACTCATTGAATGTTTATCCTATTGCACTTTTGGGTTGAACAATAAGATGATCTCCTACCTTAAACTTAAAGACTTCATTTGCTGAGCTTAGGCTCATCCAAATATTTTACAAATTGGTCGAGTTTGGAGTTTAGGGACATCTAAATTAGCACTTTTGAAGATCTTTTTCAGGACTTAATCAGAGTACGCAGCAAGGTAAGAGTTTATATTTTGCATATGGAGAATTGATTATGTACAGAAAGAAAAGAATTTATGAACATCATTTGAGGTTTTTTATTTTTTTTGGCCTTTCAAGGTTCCAATTGTATGAAAATATTCAGTCGTGACATGTAAAAATAGAGATTATCTATTGAAGTGGAGGAAGTGGGCAATTACAAATGATATGCTGAAGAAACCGTTCACCCTATTATTGAGGATAAAATTACAATGTTGAACGTTTGGTCTAAGTTGACTTATAAGGTAGTATATAGATGACGTATCAAGCTGACCGAATAATGCAGCTTTCTCATTTGCTATTGTATGATGAAAAACACATGTAACAATATGTTTTATTTTATTATAATCTGGAGGTCGAAATCGAGCCTAAACTGAAATTACACCTTTGTGACAAATGAACGAAAGGTAATTAAGTTCAAGCATCTTACAAAAAAAATGATTGCATCGTCTCTAATACATGTAAATCAAAAGAGACTATCTTTAAAAACAATATATATATATATATCACAATCATTTTTGTCTCTACTATGTATCTATCTGATTTATTAGTATAAACTTTATAATGCATAGGTCAATAATTTTATTTCTATCTCACGCATTTCAACATCAAAATTTGAATATTTCCTATCCAACAGCAACCTTTGAAATCAAAAAAAGAGGTTCAAATCTTGGATGGTTTTTCTATTATCATTTCACATTTATTACATGCTACATATATTTATAAAATTTATTTCTTTACATTATTTAATGATTTAAATAGTTTTGGGAAAATTAACAAAGAGAATGAAGTGCCGTCGTTTTCTTAAATAAAAATTCGAAGTGAACCTTATTTCAAATAAGAACCTGAAGTGGTCAAATTATATCAAATAAGAACCTGAAATGAAATTTGTTTCAAATGAAGGGTCAAAGTAGCCATATCAGTTTCAAAAAAGAGCCCAACTTCTCATATCGAAGGGCATCTTCGTCTTTTAATTTATTTTTCTGTTTATTTCTTTTTTCTTTCCTTTTACTTTTTTTTCTTTTTTTCCTTATTTTTCCACTTCCCTCCGTCGGCCACAGCAGAGGCTGTCAAACTCAAGCGAAGGTAGCCCCCACCAAAGTCGAGTGAGGGCACTTCTTGCTAGATCTGGCGAGAGTTGCCCTATCCGACTCCGTGTGAGGGCCGCCCTTGCCAAATCTGGCTCGAGCGACCCTCACCATGCTCAACCTAGGTGAGGCAACCCTTGCCGGATCTGGCAAGGGTGACCCACCCCCTGGCTTGGGCTAGGGAGGGCCACCCTCACTTGAGACAGGCAACCATGAAAAAAAAAGAGAGAAAAAAAAAAAAGTCATCGGTCGACCAAAGGTCTTCTTACTTGAAATAAAGTCTATTTCAAAATCTTATTTGAAAAAACAATGGCACTCTGGTCTTTATTTGGAATTTTCTCAATATTTTTTAGTATATGCAAGGGAAAATGATCTTTTTCTTTTCACACGGAGAAAGGAACGCGTTCGGACGTCGTGGGTGTCGCGAGGCTCGTGGTATTGACTCGCTTCTGCAGAGACCGCGTCAGAAGATGAAGAAGAAGAAGAAGACAGCGGCAGTGGGACCAGGTCACACACTCTACCTCCGCCGTCGACCGTGACGGAGCTCGACGGCCGTCGACGGCGGCGGAGGAAGAGACGACTTTGTTATGCTTGTGAAGTTGCCTAACCCTTCGGCGTTGTTGACCAAGTTCGCCATTAATTTATTCCCATTTCTTCTCAGAACTTCGCTTCGTCTTCCCTCTCATTTCCATGAAAAGTCACGATTCCCCCATGAACGCCACCACCGCTGCTCTTTAAATTCCGTCCGTCCCCACCTCCCTTGAATGAACCCAGCATCGCGACGAAATGGTGGGCACCATCACGCTCGGGAGATCCTTAGCGACCCGCGATTTCGCCTCCTCTAGGCACGCTCCCTTGGGGAACCTCGCCGCCTCCGTCTCCCTCCGCCGCCCCCTCCGCCGCCCGCCGGCGGCCCTGCGCGCGTCCTCCGATGACGATCGCTTCACCGTCCTGGTGGCGGACGAGCTCGGGGAAGCGGGGCTGGATATCCTCAGGGATTTCGCGGAGGTTGACCACGCCGTTGACCTCGCACCCGAGGAGCTGTGCGCGAGGATCGGCGGGTGCGATGCGCTCATCGTCGGGAGCGAGATGAAGGTGAGCGGGGACGTGTTTGGCTGCTCCCGTGGGAGGCTGAAGGTGGTCGGGATCGCCGGGGGTGGGATCGACAATGTGAACCTGGCCGCGGCGAATGAGAACCGGTGCCTGGTGGTGAATGCGCCGAACGCGAGCGCCTCGGCAGTGGCAGAGCACACGATCGCCCTCCTGACGGCCATGGCCAGGAACATTGCGCAAGCTGCGGTTTCGGTGAAGTCGGGTCAGTGTTTGTCTCATAAATTTCAATCCCTTTTCAGCAATTCTAGTTCTAGCTGTTTGTTCTGTTCTGGCAATGTTTAGTATTGGGAGTGCATATATAGAGGAAACAATGTAGAGACTCAAACGGTGACTGCTGAATTGTCTTCTGCGTCTATTTAATGCATATTTACCTGTGAAATCTTTCATGACATGCACTACTTTTGTCCCTAAAGTTGTTGGAATATATCATAAAATCAAAAGCTATCGAACATTCCATCGGATCGTGGTCCAGTTTCATGTGGAACAATCAGAGACAGGAACATGGGACCTGGAGTCTGCACGTAGAAAGTTCAGCTATACTCATGTGCAACTATGGTTTTGTGATCTAAAAGGGTTCGACAGCGATAATCGGATGCTTTCTCTAGGCACCTTTTTTTGGGTCAACTTGTCGTATCCAATTGGCATTACCCGTTAGATCGTGAAGGTCCCAGAGATTGATATGTTCTGAGCCATGAGCATGGCAGGTGATTATCCCTGCTTTTTCGGAACCACACCAGATTCTAGATGGATTCTTTTCATACCTTAATGCTTGAGGAATTAGAGGAGAAGAAATTCATAGTCTAGTCAGATATACGAATCTGAAGCGGAATCGGTCTGCAAAATGTGTTTCAAGATGTCTTAGTAGAACCACCTAGTAGTTACTGCAAGATGCAGTGTAAATTCCGGAAATCCCGTTTCCGTACGTATAAATTGAAATAGTGAACTAGCTTTTCTTCGGTTTATGAGGTTCCTTTCCACCTTGAGAAATCGGGATGCTGAAGGAACAGGTTGAGTTTGTGAATCTCAGTATATTTGTGCAGGGCTGCTATATTTACTGGCATATTTCCTCATTAATAGTAGCAATGTCTTTCTCAGGGGTTACCCCGAGATCTTACAATTCTGCAGAGGAGCTACTTGATTGATGACAGTTTTCTATAGCTGACTGCTGGATAACAGAACGAATTTTGATCGATCCGGCGTATATTTCTGAATGGAACACTTGATAATAACAGATTTTCTATCTTGTGTACATACTACATTTTCTCAAACTGTATAGTGAAAAAACTCGAACTGTTTTGGCTAGAAACTTGGAAGTGATTTTTGGTATACATGCATCGGCTAATGCAGGTAATTGGCAGAGGAAGAAGTATGTGGGCAAGTCTCTTTCAGGGAAGACCCTTGCTGTCTTGGGTTTTGTAGAGGTCGGGTTTGATGTTGCCCAACGCGCCAAAGGTCTTGGAATGCATGTAATCGCATATGGCCCATACGCCTCCAGTCATCTAGCCCGTGCAATCGGGGTAGAGTTGGTGACGTTCGACAAGGCCATAGCGAATGCAGATTTCATCTCCTTACATATGCATTTCACTCCTGCCACGCAGAATATGCTTAATGATGAGACCTTTGCGAAGATGAAGAAAGGCGTTCAAATTCTGAATGTCACTCATGGAGGATTGATCGATGAAGACGCTCTAGTCAGGGCACTCGATTCAGGAATTGTGTCGCGGGTACTTCTGTCGGTCTCCCTTTTGTCTTTTGGAAGACTGCTAATTAAATCATCCGGAACATTGAAGTGATTCTCTAACAGGCAGCAGTAGATGTTTTGATAGAGGAGCCGCCAACAAAAGACAACAAGCTCGTCCAACACGAGAAAGTTATCGTTACCCCAAATCTCGGAGACGGTACTTTTGAAGCTCAGGTTGGTTGAATGGCCTGACTTTCCGAATGCTTAAACTTTTCACTTTCTGTGCCATTAGATGACAGCAAAAGCTAATGTGCAGGAAGAACTGGCTATCGAAATTGCAGATGCCGTCATTAAAGCTTTAAAAGGAGATCTTCCTTCGACCATCGTCAATGAACCGATGGTTGCTGCTGAGGTATCATCTTGCATCTTTATATCGTGCAGCATCAGGTCTCTTCATGAGCTAACGCCATGCGATGTAACAAATAATGAAGTCCTGCATTGATCCTTCAATTTCATTCGAATGCCCGTAAAAAACAATGTTATCTGAGAGCTAAAACATATCCTTTTCAAGGCTAAAGAAACCGTTCCATTGATAGTTGCCTGTTCTTACTACGTTCGTTAGGCATATGTCCTGCACATTTCAATGCTCCTTTGTTCTATCAGGTTCTCGCGGAGTTGAAGCCATTTCTGGACCTGGCAATCAATCTAGGAAGATTTGCTGTCAAACTAATCGCGGGAAGAGGTGGTTTTAAAGCAGTAAAAGTCACATACGGTTCTGCTAGAGAACCGGATCAACTCGACACGAAACTCCTCCGAGCCGGGGTGATCAAGGGCCTCATTGAACCCATTTCCAGCGTCATCGTCAACTGGGTGAATGGAGATTCAGTAGCCAAGCAAAGAGGACTCAGAATTACTGAAGAGCGAGTCACTTTGCCCGGTTCGCCGGAGTACCCTCTCGAGTTCCTCCAGGTTCAGATCGCAAGCGTGGAGTCGAGATTCGACGGCGCCCTATCGACATCCGGGGATATTGAAGTTGGGGGTCAGGTGAGAGACGGGCTCCCCTTCCTGACTAAGGTGGGGAACTTCGAGGTGGACGTCCGGTTGGAAGGCTGCATACTGCTATGCAGGTCGATCGATCAGCCAGGTCTGATCGGGAAGATCGGGAGTGTCCTGGGGGAGGCGAACGTGAACATCGGCTTCATGAAATATACGAGGGCGGCCGTCGACTCGGAGAACTTGGAGAGCATGATCTCGATCAAGGTGGACGATCAGCCGACCAAGGAGACTTTAAAGAAGATCGGTGAGATCGCGGCAATCCGGGAGTTCGTCTTCCTGGTCGTGTAAAGATGGAGGAAGCTAACGCATTATTTCATTGTACCTAGAGAACACATTGAGATTACGTTTGATCGTCCGGATTTCTAATCTTAGGATTTTTTTTATATCATGTCCAATTTATTGGTGAATCGCAATATTAAAGTCGGATATATTCACATCATATCATGTATATTTTTTTAATATAAACGGCATATCATTATAAAGGTATATAAATGAACCTAAATGTTCATAAAGGGATATGGTAAAAATCTCTCGTAACAACTATTCCTTAATTTATTTTTATTTTATTTTTCCTATTTTTTATATTATTTTCTTTATTATTTTTTTTTCCCTTTCATCATTTTTTTAATAAAAATTTATCAAAAAGTAAACTGTACTAACATACCTAAAATACAAAAATACCTAAAATATATAATAAATATAAATATTTAATTTATAGATTGAATTTTTATTATAAGATAGAATTAAAGTTGAATATATAAATTAAGATAAGATTAATTAAAAATAATTTGTTTTTTTTAATTTTAATTTCTTAAATTAGAATTCAAATATTATTTATATTGAAATATAATTTCAATTTTATTAATTTAATAAGTTTGTTATTCGAGAAAAATAACTTTCTTATTATGGACATTAAAAATCATATCCACATTTATCCCACCTCCCCCATGAGATAATTTTATCTTGTCTATATCCCCCTTATATTCGACTTTATCATGTCCTGAGCGAGCATCAAACGTAGGATAGGATAAATCATATCGTATTCCGAATTTTATCCCGACTGTCAAACGCAGCCTAATTGATTCCCTTTCATTTCTACCGTTGTAGCTTGAATAAACTTGGTTCCCCTACAAATGTTCTTTTTTTATAATTTTACTATGTTCAAATTTGAACTTAATGATTTTATTAAAGGATTAATATCACCAAATTCCTTTCGAATTAGTACATTCGTGACAAATTTATCCTAAATTCATTTTTTTATAATAAAAAACTCCAAACACGTACATTTATGATAAATTTACCCTTCATTATTTTCATTAAATTGGATTAATATTACAAAAAAATCACTAATACACTTGTGACAAATAGAGAATAAAATCTCATTGGTACCACGTGTTATCTAATTCAATAATTTGACAGTAAAATTTAACAGATTAATGAAGAGTAAATTTTTCATAAATATACCAGTTTGAAATTTTTTGAGATGATAAATTACCTTGTGATAAATTTATTATAAATGTACCAGTTTGAGATTTTTCATTATATTAATCATCCTTTTTTTTATCTTTTTTTTTTAAAGTTATCTTGAAATGTGTTATTTGCACCTGAAATTGTTAATAAGACCTCGGAGAAAATACAATTTTTTGCATATTCTCTTTTGAAAATGGATGTGGTCCCGACCACTTTCGAAAGTATGTTATAAATTAGATATTTGTCACTGTCATACATAAGATAAATTATAACTAATGACTTTTGTAGGTGTCTTGTCATCTTCTCTTTATCTTACTCTAAACGAACTTGGATTTTTCGGGGGCGACGTAACGCGTCTTCCAACTACACAAGTTCGGTTCACATAGACAGCGAATATTCAAACCACTCTTGTCGCAAGAAGTATCAAAATCGAACCAAAAAATTGAACCTGTCAAATTATCATACATTTTCAATTTAATTTAAATAATAAAAAATAACCTTTTTTCGGTTCAATTAATCAAACCGAACTAAGAATCACTTCTCTTCTTAATATTATAATTTACACAATCTCTCTTCTTTTCTTATTAAACATTCTTTAATATTTTAAAAAAGATAATCGAACAGAATCGAGCATTCGGTCTGAGTTATATTCGATTCGAGATGTGGTTTGATTCAAAGTTAATGCATATTCAAATTGTTTGACTTGTTTCGAATTTCCTTAAAACCTTAACCAAATCAAAATATTGACACCCTTATTTGCCGCACTGCCTAATTACGGTGGACCTGGTGTCGGGTAGTTTCCTAACCATTAGGGTTTTGGTGGGGCTGTCTTAAGAGTGTATGATTTAAAAAAAAAAAAAAAAAAACATTTTTTTTCTTGTTATTTACTTTATTCAGAAATTCAAAAGAGATAGGTGGTGGGTGCGCCAAGCCCAAATCTCAATAAAGATTATTCGACTTCTTATCGTGACACATTTAATATGACGATCGTTATAAACTATAATCGTGGAAAGGAGAACTCCAGCATGAGATGATTCCATCGTCCGTATTATTTGTTTGGGAAATTTGGACAAATTGCCATTGACAGCTCTTAATTAATTCATCCAATAATTCCCCAGAAAAAAAGTTGATTGTTGTTGTACCAACTAGATGAGGGGAATATCACAATGGATTTGTTGCTTTAGCACAATGCGCGGGACTTTGAATGCAAAACAGAGAAGTCCTTTCTTTTGTCGAATGGTGCAATCCTGGGGACTTACTCTCTTCTCTATTTTCATGTCCCCACTGACCGTCGAGTACTTACATTGCAAATAAATCTTGTGCATCCCATATTGTATTGATGCATCTATCCTCAGTGTTATCTAGCGTGCGACCTTATCTCAAGACAAAATGAAACTCCATTGCGAGATTTTGTAAGATTACCATAAATTATTCTAAAAGTTTAAGTTATTAGATAAAAACGTGATTTAATAATTTGAATTCAAAACCTCCAGCTTTAAAACCACATGAGATTTTATGAGATCATTGTCAATTATTCTAAAAGTTTTAAATTATTAGATGAAAATGTGATTTAATACCCATATACAAAAATGGCCTCATCCTCAAATCCATAATCCCAATTGATAGCTTTTGAGAACTCAAAAACCTAATGCTCATGAGCCCTTATCTCTCTCTCTAGACGGAACAATGTGACGGTGATCACATTTGACCCATCCAATGGTGACAATGGTGACGGGTTCAAAGAGCCCTTGGGATTGGGATGAAGTTGGTGATTTAGTTTAGATGGAGCATAGAATCTTATTGAGGAAGTTCAAGATGCACTTCATGCAAGTGACTTTGGTGTAAAAGACAGGCATGGTGCCCCTAAATCGTATGAGGAAATTCATGAAGCTTGTCGAACGCTAGTGTGGAAGGACAGCATCAATCATGACTTCCCATCAATCCACTCCTCGGAAAATGCAGCATCGATCGCGACTGCCGTCGAGATCAACAGGCAGCGACATTCTGCGTTCAATTGAATGCGGACATTCAAGGGGTATTTGCCTTTTGGGTTAAAACAATGGACTTAATTACCATATACAAATGATTGGTTTTGTCATTGAAAAAACAATCTTTTGTCCGAATATTTTACTGAAGAATGCAAGATAAATAAATATGTATTTTCATTAAAAAATCATTTTCAATGAAAATGGTTAGTTTTCATTTGTTTGATAATTTAGGCAAATTAATTATCTTCTCATTATATTGAGAAGTTATTTTCTCCTAATTTAAGCTTATCATTTTCAATCTAAATTGATTAGTTTTCTGCTATTCAAATTCTTGAAATTTTTTTATCGAAAAATACTTGAAAGTTGAAAAAAAAAATTCATGGAGACAATCTTCCTTTAAACAAACAAAACATAAATTTGGTGTTTTCAATTTGCAAAAAATGTTTTCTATAAATTGATTAGTTTTCCTCATCCAAACACTAGAAAGTTTGAAAAAATTTCTTGGAAATAATTTTTTTTCAGATAAATGAACCCTTTAAATTTAATGCTTTCTCGACATATTAATCGTGAATTTGTTAGAAATCCCACCCCCAAAAAATTTTAACTATATATAAATAGATAAATTATTTTAAACAAGTGATGTGAGATATCTTAAAACCTCTCTTGCAAGCAACATGACTCCGGTATCATGATCAAAAGTTCAAAGGCTTCAATTTATTGATGAATCGAGTCTGCATATGAAAACAAATAAATCCTATAAATAAGGATGTCAAATATCTTAACATCCCCTCTTGCACTCATGCCTTGTTAAAATCTGACTTAAATGTTTATTAATTTTTACGTCTAAAAGTACTTTTATATATAAGTATTCACTTTTTTTTTATAGCCAATTACTTGTGGGGACCAAAATTCCAAACATCATAATGCAATAGTTAATCTTTCAAATGAAAAATTCGAAGTTTACAGATGGTTGATGCTGCTTTTCCAATAGAATGTTCTTTTATTTTCTTGTGGAAAAATGCAATAAATAAATAAATGCAGGACTGAAGTGGTGGGGTTACTCTTTTTCTATCCTTCAATCTTTTAATTACTTTACCGATCATAACAACTGTAAGTCACAACGTTCGAGGCAGGTGGCCCTAAGAAATAGACCTAAAGCATCGAACTATTCCATTGGGACATCAAAATTAAGAGCCCACTTTGGTTGACTTTTGAACTTCGATCTTTTTAAGAAGTGGTTGGATGAATGAGATAGACTGACAAATGAAGTTGTTTTTAGAAGGGTGAAGCTCCATTTATTTTATAGAAAAATAAAAATAATTACTCATATTACTTAAAAAAAATTAATGAACATAAAATAACTGTTTAGAAGTAAATTGATGTCAAAATGAAAATGAAAAACCATAAACTGGAACACTTGTGACAAATGTATCCAAAAGTAATTTTTCAAAAAATTATCGCTTATCTTGCTTACAAAAATAAAATAATAAATAGAAAATATTTTCATCATTCACAAAAATATTTAGATTTAATTTGCTATTTATGATAAACACATTTTTCATTGACCAATTATTTCAAACGGTAGAACTGATTGTTTAAAAAAAAGGTTTCCCAAATCATTTACTATTTTCATGAAACAACGAAGTCTAATTCCACACTAGTTTACATTGGAAACTTCATTTTTATATTTAGAAACTTCACAACAATCCTTCCTCCAAATTCCAAAATAGTGAAATATTCATCGGAAAAGTTAGGCTTGTCCTCCATACACTTTTACCTTTTTTGTTCATAATCAAATCCATGTATGTTAAATTTATTTGATCAAGTCCAACTACCTTCACAAATTTTCTGATTAAGTCCCTTCAACATTAAACCCGACCAAATCCAGCTGATATGACCATTGCTCGATGTTGTAGTGTGACATGGATGAAATTCTTCCAACACAAGTGGTCACATGTACTTGTTTATATTGATTAAATTTCATTTACATCGTACCATAACGTTGTCCACATTAATTCAATTTTTGTACACATGTCCATGCAAGCATTTGCAAATTTCGTCACCATCACCCTTTTGTCATGTTTGCTGAATTTGGTCAAATTTGACATCCTTCGATCATAATCTGATGATTCAAACCTTTGATTCAACTTATCTCTCGAATGCATGCAAACTGCCTACTAGATTCACAAGAAAGCAAACATGACCTCTAAAATTATTCTAAGAGAGATGCATTGCATTTCAAATAGAGAATCTCTTAGGGTGTGTTTGGTAACGATTATGTTCTCGGGAACAAATTCTGACAAGAAATTATTATTTTTTATTCTGTTCCTGGGAATTGATTCTGAGTAAAAAAACGCGTTTGGTAACTGTCCAAAATTTCTGATTCTGGAATAGAATCGTGTTTGGTACCGTGCTCATTGATTATGTTCCACCGCCAGGGCTGGGCAAGGCCCGCCTGGCCACCGGCGAGGCTGGGTGAGCCTCGCCAGGGCTAGGTGGGCCTTGCCTAGCCCCAGCGAGGCTTGCCTGGCCGCCTCTGGCGAGGCCAAGCCTCGCCGATGGCTAGGCTTGCCTCCAGGGAGCTTGCCGGACCTCCCCCTGGCCTGGCGAGCCTCCGGTGAGACCGGCGGACGGCGACCAGTGGCAGCGGGCAATGGTGGGCGGCGATCGCAAGATAGCAAAAGGGAAGAAAAAGACTTTCTAGGTTTTGATTCTCTTTTTGATTCTCAGACCGAGAATCATTTTTTTTTATTCTTAATTCTTGTCAAAAACTGATTCTATGAATAAATTTGTTCCCGGAAACAAAAAATTTACCAAACGCGCTTCTGTTACCAAACTGATTTTGGGAACAAAAAATCATAATCAAACACTGTTTGGATGGTTACCAAACAGTGCCTTAACCTCCAAATCAAGCGCCAATCACATGGTCGATCCCTACCGAACACAAACTCTCATTTCAAATATATATCCTTACCTCTTATGCAGCAAGCTGGCAAAGACCATCTACTCCAATAATCAAATCCCATCACACAAAACCCACTTCCAGGCATATAATAATAATAATAATAATAATAATAATAATAATAATAATAATAATAATAATAATAATAATAATAATAATAATAATAATTAGCATCTTGTCATTTTCCTATTTTTAGTGATTAATAAAACAAGGCTCCCACCAAACTCATTTGCACTGGTCTAGACAAGGCCTAATGAAAATGGCGGTGACATAATCAAAAGAGTCGGCAAGAGTTCAAATGTTCAAATCAAACCACAGTATCATTAGCTGTCAAGAGATGCTTTTTTACTAACGTTCCACAATTATTTATTTATTAAATACAACGGCCCCCATTTATAAAAAATTCACGATCAATCCGCCCCGCATTGTCCACTTTTTTATTGGCCCTATCCTCTATAAATTAGCGGGTCCAATTTGTAGATTAATAATCAGTCAGGCCCGATCTTGATGAAATTTTACCCGATACATGTAGACGGATGCGATTCGAATGCGGTCATAGAGAAATTATTTACATCAGGAGTTTCAATATAGCTCTACCTTCGAATACTCATACCAATTCGGTCATTTTTGGTTATGATGTTTTTCATCGACATTATCCTTTTCTTTTATCAAACGAAAATGAAAAGAGTTAATTTCCATTGATTTCTATAGGTTTTTTTATTATTAGAAAATGCAAAATCCATTGCAACCTTAGGTCCTAACCATGTCCTTTATATATTTATTTTTGGGATGTGTCCGACAAGTCCTAAAACTTGTTGCAAAAGTACAATTGAATCCGAAAACTTGCAAAAAGTACAATTAAGTCCTAAAATTTGTTAAATTGATCAAATTAAATCCTTCCGTTAATACCATTAACTTATCTAACAGAAAATGGTATTTTTAAATTAATTTCTCTCTCTTACGTGGCACTTTAAAATTATTTTTATCCAAATCTTATTTAAATTATATTAAAAAAATTAAAAAGCTGAAATTATATTAAAGCAAAATTGAAAAGAAATGGGAGGCAGGATAGAGCCTTGCTAGTAGGTGCTATCGTCGCCGCTACCACCTGGCGATCTGGGTGAGGGTGGTCAACTCTCGTTGGCCCTAGGCAAGGCCCAACAGCCCTCGCTGACCCTAGGTGAGGGTGACCAGCCCTCGCTGGCCTTAGGCGAGGCCCAACGACCCTCGCTAGGCTCGGGCAAGGGTGCCCAGATCTGGGTGGTGCAGGTGCTCGCTTGGGCCTAATGAGCGTTGTCAACCCTTACCTAGGGTTGGCGAGGCTTGTTGGCCCCAAGTGACAGCCGATGTTGCGCAGATCTAGGTGGGCAACCACAATATGGCCTCGTCAGCTGTCTCCTATGGTCGGTGACGTCTCCCCTAGGGTGAGTAGTGGTTGGCCACCCTCGCCCAAGGTCGGCGACCTCCACTAGCCCCTTCGGCGATGGGTGGCGCCAGCAACGATGGCCCTCTCCTCCTCCTCCTCCTCCTACATTTTCCATTAATTAACTAGACAATATTAACTTTAAAACTTCATTACACTTTTTGTAAGTTTTAGGATTCAATTGTATTTTTGTAACAAATTTTATGACTTATAGTGCACATATCCCTTTATCTTTTTAGTGTTCTTTGCCCTCCGAAGATGTGGAATCTTAGGTTTAGCTGCATTTTTCCTTGGCGTAGTCCTTAGTTTTGGCTGCTTAGTGAATCACATAAATGGCTAACTTCATGATAACTAGAGATGTTAAAACAGGCTATGAACCCATATTTTTTTACTCATAATTCGGCTTGGGCGGCTTGGGCAGCCTCGAGCTGGCCTCACGCCGGCTTGGCGAGGCTCGCCCTCGCCGGCAATGGGCCAGTCCCGCCGCCCAGGCCTCAAGGGCGGCCTCGGGCCGAGTCGGCAAGGCTCAACCTCGCTAAATCCGACGAGGGTGAGCCTCACTGCCCAAAGTGAGGCCGCCCTCGTGGCCACTAGTGAGGTGGCCGGCGAGGTCGAGGTAGACCTCGCTGGCCGTTGCCTTTGGCTAGTCGCCAAGGTCCGGCGACCGGCCAAAGGAAGAAGGAGGAGAAGGAAAAAAGAGAAAAAAAAAATAAAAATAATTCAAAAATATTAAAATATTATTAAAAGTTGTTCATGTCAGCGCTGATCAAGCTACGTTAGCCGGCCGACATCCAGTTAGCAAAATCCGCCCAAAATTGGCCAAAAAAGACTGAATTGGCACAATGTAAAAAGGTTTAGGACTTAATTGACACCAAAAAAATGTTTATGACTAAATTGACACAAACGCAAAAGATTTAGGAATTTTTTAACAGTTTTCCCCACCTTTGTGACAAACAGCAATTTGCTTGAGAAAGAAGGCAGGGAGCAAATGCCAAAAAAGAAAAAGAAAAATGAATGGTAAGACTTAAAAGGGAAAGAAAAAAGAAAGAAAAAATAGCTCAAAATCTAATTTTTTGATATGCTCATCTAATTTGTAGAGCTCCCAAATAATATCATTATCTACTGAAGGGGCAATAAATTAAATTTGAGCACATCAACGAATAATGTTAATCTGGATTGATTTAGCCGATGGGATTTAGAAAAGTTTGACATCCTCTCAAGTAGATAAGTAATAGATGTCTACTTAAACACGACGAAGATCGTAATCCTAAATAATATATTATTTTGTATTCGCGAGGATTTTATATTATCGTGTGTAGAAAAAAAAAAAAAAGTTGCATGTCCAATGCCAAAAATCCAAGGTCGGGTCAGACACCACTAGCTTATAAAGTGATCTGATGATGGGTAAATGAATTACCTTGTTAGATTGCAGGAAGACTAAATAAACGAAAGATAATTAAGTTCAAGCATCTTATAAAAAAATGATTGCATCGTCTCTAATACATGTAAATCAAAAGAGACTATCTTTTTTTAAAAAGAAATCTCAATCATTTTTGTCTCTACTATGTATCTATCTGATTTATTAGTATAAAGTTTATAATGCATAGGTCAATAATTTTATTTCTGTCTCACGCATTTCAACATCAAAGTTTGAATATTTCCTATCCAACAGCAACCTTTGAACACAAAAAAAAGAGGTTCAAATCTTGAATGGTTTTTCTATTATCATTTCACATTTATTACATGCCACATATATTTATAAAATTTATTTCTTTACATTATTTAATGATTTAAATGTTTTTGCGAAAATTTTAAATAAGAACATAAAGTGCCATCGTTTTTTTTTAAATAAAAACTCGAAGTAGACCTTATTTCAAATAAGAACATGAAATGATCAAATTATATCAAATAAGAACCTAAAGAAATTTGTTTCAAATGAGAGGTCGAAGTAGCCGTATCAATTTCAAAAAAGGGCCCAACTTCTCATATCGAAGGGCATCTTCGTCTTTTAATTTATTTTTCTTTATTTTATTTTTTTCTTTTTTTCCCTTCCCTCCGTCGGCCAAGGCAAAGGCCGTCAAACTTTGCAACTTAGGCAAGGGCAGCCCCCACCAGAGTCGAGTGAGGGCACTCATTGCTAGATTTGGCGAGAGTTGCCCTATCCAACTCTGTGTGAGGGCCACCCTTGCCAAATCTGGCTCGAGCAACCCTCACCCTACCCAACCCAAGCGAGGCAACCCTCGCTGGATTTGGCAAGGGTGACCCTCACCCTTGCTTGGGCTAGGGAGGGCCACCCTCACCTAAGACAAGCGACCGAGAAAAATGAAAAATAAAAAATAAAAAATAAAAAAAATATGGTTACAATTTTTTTAACCAAAAAACCCTTTTTTGGATGACCGAAATAGTCACTGGCCAGTCCAAGGCTCTTCTTATTTGAAATAAAGTCTACTTCAAATCTTTATTTGAGAAAACAATGGTCCTCCGGTCTTTATTTGGCATTTTCTCAATATATTTTTAGTATATACAAGGGAAAATTATCTTTTTCTTTTCACACGGAGAAAGGAACGCGTTCGGACGTCGTGGGTGTCGCGAGGCTCGTGGTATTTACTCGCTTCTGCAGGGACCGCGACAGAAGATGAAGAAGAAGAAGAAGACGGCGGCAGTGAGACCAGGTCGCACACTCTACCTCCGCCGTCGACCGTGACGGAGCTCGACGGCCGCCGACGGCGGCGGAGGAAGAGACGACTTTGTTAGGCTTGTGAAGTTGCCTAACCCCTCGGCGTTGTTGACCAAGTTCGCCATTAATTTATTCCCATTTCTTCTCAGAATTTCGCTTCGCCTTCCCTCTCATTTCCATGAAATGTCACGATTCCCACATGAACGCCACCACCGCTGCTCTTTAAATTCCGCCCCTCCCCACCTTCCTCGAATGAATCCAGCATCGCGACGAAATGGTGAGCACCATCAAGCTCGGGAGATCCTTAGCGACCGGTGCCTTCGCCTCCTTCAGGCACGCTCCCTTGGGGAACCTCGCCGCCTCCGTCTCCCTCCGCCGCGCCCTCCGCCGCCCGCCGGCGGCCCTGCGCGCGTCCTCCGATGACGATCGCTTCACCGTCCTGGTGGCGGACGAGCTCGGGGAAGCGGGGCTGGATATCCTCAGGGATTTCGCGGAGGTTGACCACGCGGTTGACCTCGCACCCGAGGAGCTGTGCGCGAGGATCGGCGGGTGTGATGCCCTCATCGTCGGGAGCGAGATGAAGGTGAGCGGGGACGTGTTCGGCTGCTCCCGCGGGAGGCTGAAGGTGGTCGGGATCGCCGGGGGTGGGATCGACAATGTGAACCTGGCCGCGGCGAACGAGAACCGGTGCCTGGTGGTGAATGCGCCCAACGCGAGCGCCTCGGCAGTGGCAGAGCACGCGATCGCCCTCCTGACGGCCATGGCCCGGAACATTGCGCAAGCTGCGGTTTCGGTGAAGTCGGGTCAGTGTTTGTCTCATAAATTTCAATCCCTTTTCAGCAATTCTAACTCTAGCTGTTTGTTCTGTTCTGGCAATGTTTAGTATTGGGAGTGCATATATAGAGGAAACAATGTAGAGACTCAAACGGTGACTGCTGAATTGTCTTCTGCGTCTATTTAATGCATATTTACCTGTGAAATCTTTCATGACGTGAACTACTTTTGTCCCTAAAGCTGTTGGAATATATTATAAAATCAAAAGCTATCGAACGATTCCATGGGATCGTGGTCCAGTTTCATGTGGAACAATCAGAGACAGGAACATGGGACCTAGAATCTGCGCGTAGAGAGTTCAGCTATACTCATGTGCAACTATGGTTTTGTGATCTAAAAGGGTACGACAGCGATAACCGGATGCTTTCTCTAGGCACCTTTTTTGGGTCAACTTGTCGTATCCAATTGGCATCACCCGTTAGATCGTGCAGGTCCCAGAGATTCATATGTTCTGAGCCATGAGCAGGGCACGTGATTATCCCTTCTTTTCCGGAACGACACCAGGTTCTAGATGGATTCTTTTCATACCTTAATGCTTGACGAATTAGAGGAGAAGAGTTTCATAGTCTAGTCAGATATACGAATCTGAAGCGGAATCGGTCTGCAAAATGTGTTTCAAGATGTCTTAGTAGAACCACATAGTAGTTACTGCAAGATGCAGTGTAAATTCAGGAAATCCCATTTCCGTACATATAATGGAAACAGTGAACTAGCTTTTTTCTTCGGTTTATGAGGTTCCTTTCGACCTTGAGAAATCGGGATGCTGAAGGAACAGGTTGAGTTTGTGAATCTCAGTATATTTGTGCAGGGGCTGCTATGTTTACCGGCATATTTCCTCATTAATAGTAGCAATGTCTTTCTCAGGGGTTACCCCGAGATCTTACAATTCTGCAGAGGAGCTACTTGATTGATGACAGTTTTCTATAGCTGACTCCTGGATAACAGAATGAATTTTGATTGATCCGGCGTATATTTCTGAATGGAACACTTGATAATAACAGATTTTCTATCCTGTGTACATACTACATATTCTCAAACGGGATAGTGAAAACACTCGAACTGTTTTGGCTAGAAACTTGGAAGTGATTTTTGGTATACATGCATCGGCTAATGCAGGTAATTGGCAAAGGAAGAAGTATGTGGGCATGTCTCTTTCAGGGAAGACCCTTGCTGTCTTGGGTTTTGTAGAGGTCGGGTTTGATGTTGCCCAACGCGCCAAAGGTCTTGGAATGCATGTAATCGCACATGACCCGTACGCCTCCGGTCATCTAGCCCGTGCAATCGGGGTAGAGTTGGTGACGTTCGACAAGGCCATAGCGAATGCAGATTTCATCTCCTTACATATGCATTTCACTCCTGCCACGCAGAAGATGCTTAATGATGAGACCTTTGCGAAGATGAAGAGAGGCGTTCAGATTCTGAATGTCACTCATGGAGGATTGATCGATGAAGACGCTCTAGTCAGGGCACTCGATTCAGGAATTGTGTCGCGGGTACTTCTGTCTGTCTCATTTTTGTCTTTTGGAAGACTGCTAATTAAATCATCCGGAACGTTGAAGTGATTTCTCTAACAGGCAGCAGTAGATGTTTTGATAGAGGAGCCGCCACTGAAGGACAACAAGCTCGTCCAACACGAGAAAGTTATCGTTACCCCAAATCTCGGAGACAGTACTTTCGAAGCTCAGGTTGGATGAATGGCCTGACTTTCCGAATGCTTAAACTTTTCACTTTCTGTGCCGTTAGATGACAGCAAAAGCTAATGTGCAGGAACAACTGGCTATCGAAATTGCAGAATCCGTCATTAAAGCTTTAAAAGGAGATCTTCCTTCGACCGTCGTCAATGAACCGATGGTTGCTGCTGAGGTATCATCTTGCATCTTTATATCGTGCAGCATCAGGTCTCTTCATGAGCTAACGCATGCGATGTACCAAATAATGATGTCCTGCATTGATCCTTCAATTTCATTCGAATGCCCATAAAAACGATGTTATCTGAGATCTAAAACATATCCTTTTCAAGGCTAAAGAAACCGTTCCATTGATAGTTGCCTGTTCTTACTACGTTCATTAGGCATGTGTCCTGCACATTTCAATGCTCCTTTGTTCTATCAGGTCCTTGCGGAATTGAAGCCATTTCTGGACCTGGCAATCAATCTAGGAAGATTTGCTGTCAAACTAATCGCGGGAAGAGGCGGTTTTAAAGCAGTAAAAGTCACATATGGTTCTGCTAGAGAACCGGATCAACTCGACACGAAACTCCTCCGAGCCGGGGTGATCAAGGGCCTCATTGAACCCATTTCCAGCGTCATCGTCAACTGGGTGAATGGAGATTCAGTAGCCAAGCAAAGAGGACTCAGAATTACTGAAGAGCGAGTCACTTTGCCCGGTTCACCGGAGTACCCTCTCGAGTTCCTCCAGGTTCAGATCGCAAGCGTGGAGTCGAGATTCGACGGCGCCCTATCGACATCCGGGGAGATTGAAGTTGGAGGGCAGGTGAGAGACGGGCTCCCCTTCCTGACTAAGGTGGGGAACTTCGAGGTGGACGTCCGGTTGGAAGGCTGCATACTGCTATGCAGGGCGATCGATCAGCCAGGTCTGATCGGGAAGATCGGGAGCGTCCTGGGGGAGGCGAACGTGAACATCGGCTTCATGAACGCTACGCGGATCGCCGTCGACTCGGAGAACTTGGAGAGCATGATCTCGATCAAGGTGGACGATCAGCCGACCAAGGAGACGCTGAAGAAGATCGGCGAGATCGCTGCGATCCGGGAGTTCGTCTTCCTGGTCGTGTAACGATGGAGAAGGCTAACGCATTATTTCGTTGTACCTATAGAACACATTAATTGATTCCCTTTCATTTCTACCGCTGTAGCTTGAATAAACTCGGTTCCCCCTGCAAATGTTCTTTTTTTTTATTATTATTTTACTATGTTCAAATTTGAACTTAATGATTTTATTAAAGGGTTAATATCATCAAAACCCTTCAAAATAGTACATTCGTGATAAATTTATCATAAAGTAATTTTTTTATCATCAAAAACTTTAAACACGTACATTTATGATAAATTTACTATTCATTATTTTCATTAAATTGGATTAATATTACAAAAAAATCACTAGTAAAATCCCAAATCGTTACCACGTATCATCTAATTCAATTAAGTAATTTGACGATAAAGTTTAATAGATTAATAAAGAGTTAATTTGTCATATATGTATCAATTTTAATTTTTTTTGTAATTATAAATTAGCTTGTAATAAATTTATTATAAATGTACTAGTTTGAGATTTTCCATTGTATTAATCATATATTAAATTGTAAACCTATTTTGTTCATTTTTTTTAAGTTATCTTGGAAAGTGTTATTTGCACTTGAAATTGTTAATAAGACCTTGGAGAAAATACAAATTTTTGCATATTCTCTTTTTGAAAAAGGATGTGGTCCCGACCACTTTCGAAAGTATGTTATAAATTAGACATTTATCGCTGCCATACATAAGATAAAGTATAACTAATGACTTTTGTAGGTGTCTGGTCATCTTCTCTTTATGTTACTCTAAACGAACTTGGATTTTTCGGGGGCGACGTAACACGTATTCCGACTGCACAAGTTCGGTTCACATAGACAGCAAATATTCAAACCACTTTTGTCGCAAGAAGTATCAAAATCAAACTAACATATTGAAACGATCGAAAATTCATACATTTTCGATTTAATTTAGATAATGAAAAAATAACCTTTTTTTTCGGTCCAATTAATCTAATCGAACCAAGAATCACTTCTCTTCTTAATATTATAATTTACACCATCTCTCGTCTTTTCTTATTAAACCTTCTTTAATATTTTAAAAAAGATAACCGAATAGAATCAAGTATTTGGTCCAAGTTATATTCGATTCGAGATGTGAATTGATTCAAAGTTAATGCATATTGAAATTGCTTGATTTGTTTCGAATTTCCTTAAAACCCGAACCAAATCAAAATATTGACACCCTTATTTGCGGCGCTGCCTAATTACACGGACCTCGTGTCGGGTAGTTTCCTAACCATTAGGGTTCTGGTGGGACTGTCTTTAGCGTGTACGATTTTTCTAAAAAAAAATTAAAAAAATATTTTTTTTTCTCGTTATTTACTTTTATTCAGAAATTCAAAAGATTCCGGTGCATTCGCCCAGGGATGTCAGGTTCAGTGTCAGATGCGTGTGCGAAATCCACCACAAAAGTACAGCAAATCGGTCCACACCAACCGATTAAAAAATTCCGACAAAAGAACCGATCAAAAATTGAAAAGTTTCCAGAAATAATCTTTTTATTTGTGTTTCAGACGGATAAAGAGAAAAATAATAATTTATTTGTGACTTCACTTCCACGTCCCGTAAGCCCCGCATCCATAAATGTTTGGGCCGGTCGAAGTGACGCAAAAAATAAAAATAAAAAATAAAAAATAAAAGATGCAGTCTATGCTTCTATATTTATTTTTTTGTACAACAGGAAAGTAAATTAGAAAATGAATGAATTATGAAAAAGCACGTCTCAAGTTTCATGACTTTTGCACACACTCATCTAAGTATCATAACTTTTCGAGCGGAGTATTGTCACTTTTACGGAATGTACACTATAAGCGACATGCCATATGTGGCAAATCGTTTATTCTTCTAAAAAATTATGGTAAAAGTTCTGATACTTATATTTGATGTCATTTTCACCGAATGAATATGAGACTAGACAAAAATTGCCCTTTGAGTTTGTTGGAAAAAAATAATTTGGTTGGCGAGCCTGTCTCTGAAAAAGAAAATTCAGTGCATGCACTCTAAATTTATCTGGACAATAAAAAAAAAATGACGAGCTGAACAAGCATGATATAGAGATTATCATATCTAATTATTTAAAAGAGTTATAAAAAAAATTAAAATAAAAAAAGAAGAGGGAGAAAGAGAGAGCAGTGTTTTGCGGGAGAGAGAAATTATTAAGTTTAAAATTTTCATTAATTAATACACTTTTTTTTATAAGAGGAAAAGTCGCAATCTTCAGCTATACAAATACACGTGCATATACTCCCTTTACATCCTCACTTCTTTATATCCTCTCTACCGTCTTATTCATACATTTTTTTTTTCTTTTTTTTTCCTTTTCTAAACATCTTTGATCATTTTATAAAAAAAAAAGAAAAAAAAAAGACAAGAATGGCTAAAAATTAATAATAATGTCGAAAAAATCTGACTGAAACCTGACAGGAAAACTACGACCTCGGTCTCCCGCCGTACGCCTGCTTGCACACCGCGTCCGGCTTCTGCGACGGCGCGCATAGCTGGGACGCCGCCGGACACTCCCTCAGGCAGTTGTCCCCGAGAAAATATTGGGTGGTCCGGGACCTCCACGTCAGCGTGGTCCCGGACCACTCAGGAGGTGCCATGTGGAGGGTGGGCCCACTTGGTGGTGTCTTCTCCCTTCTTCCCCTCTCTCTCCTCTTCCTAGCCTGCCGAGTCCTCTCTCCTCCTAGCCTGCACGCTCTCTCTCCTGTCAGAGCATTTATTGCGGCTTAAGTTTTTGTTTCCTTTCTCAAACGAAGGAAAGAGAAGCCCCGTTCGTTCTCCATTTCTTTTCTCTCGAAAATTTGAATCTGAAAATTTCTCTCTCCCCGCGCTCGTTGCTGCTCCGCTCCCAAATAGCGCTCGCTCTCCGACGACGACGGCCCCGCTCTCTCTGACGACGGCGACGCTCCCGCCGACGACGGCCTGTCTCTCTACTCGCCGGCCTCTTCGCTCTCCGACGACGGCCGCCCTCTCTTCGACGACGGCGACGCTCCCTCCCGACGACGGCCGTGCTCTCTTCGACGACAGCGACGCTCCCTCCTGACGACGGCCTCTCTCTCTACTCCACGGCCTCTTCGCTCTCCGACGACGGCGACTCTCCCTCCCGACTACGGCCCCTCTCTCTACTCGACGTTCTCTTTGTTCCCGAATCGCACTCTCTCCTGACGCTGGGCTTTCGCCGACGAGGGCCGCGCTCTCTCCGCTATGGTCAAAGCCGTCTCTCCCGAGAAGCCCTAGATCTGCGACGACAATCCCCGCTTCACTTCGTACAGGGCCAACGAGGTCCTTGGTCGGAACTGGTGAGTTGATCCCTCTCGTGTCGATTTGATTCGTGGGGCTTTTCCCGGCCGCCTCTGTTTTGGTCGGTCTAGCGGGTAGTGGAAATGGAGAGGATTTCTGGGCTCTGCTCTTCTTTTGTTTTGCTGTATAGGGGTATTCCTGGGATCTGTCTGTCGGATGAAGGAGAGCTTGTTGTTTTGAAGTTTGAGATATGTTGTGAAGGAGCGATTTTTCCGGCTGCCTCTGTTTTGGTCGTTGTAGTGGGTAGTGGAAATGGAGATGATTTCTGGGATGTCATTGCTCGTGCTCAGGATGAAAGTACTGGTTATATACTGCCAAATAAAATTCTTCTTGAAGTTGGTACTGTGAATGTGCAAAGTTATACATTGATTTATCTGACCATTAAATCTTGTGCTTATACTGATTCAGTGATGATTGTTGTTTTGTGGGAAAAGCCAAGCAGATGCCTGTGACCACTGGCAAGTTGCTGCGGTTGGTCAAATCAAGGCACCCATATGTTGAGCGTAATCTTGCTTCAGTCGTCAGCATCATTAGGACTTCAATACAATATTTTAAGATATAGGAGTAGAAAAATGGATATAGCTTATGTTTGATTTCATATATGTATTCTAGGTAGCTCATCGGTCGAAGAGTCATAGTTTAGGTCTTTTATTTTTGTTCGGTGCACATGACTTTGGCTTTTATGGTTTCTAAGGGCTGGGTTTTGGAGCGCAATGGCCTCGAATCTGAGTAATCAATCTCGTAATGTGCTCAGCAAGAAAGTCATGGTCAATAAGGAGGTATCATGAATCGTATTGTCTTCATCTTCAGACTGTTAAGTATTTGAAGCTACATTATGTGATTGTTCTCTTATTTTGGCAGTTGAATTTGCTTATGTACAGGAATCCTTGGACAATATAACTCTCTTTTTCGATTATAACCATGATGTCATTTGTTTTATTATTCCCTGCGACTTTTTTCACGGAAGGTCTCAAGTTCACTCCTGCATCCCCACAAGCCGCAGTGAGTGTTCTTTCAAACTTTAATAATTGCTCAAAAGGGTTCTGTATATGGATGTTTTTCTGATATGCCTTTTTTCTCATCTTAACAACAGGCGCAACAGGGATTAAATGTCCAGCAGGTATTAACCAGGTCCTTCCTTGCAGCATTGTGCTTCCATGCATACCAGCAGGTGAGGCTTTTTGCCCAATGCAATATTTTCATTATTTTTGGGTCAGGGGCCACACATTTCTTTGACGATCTAAATCTTTAGCTATGTTGTGTGCCTCATTTATAATTGCTTTTGGCATTCATTTTCAAATCTATAGCTGTGACCTATTACTTTAAGCACTCAGAACCCCTTGAGTCTTCTCTATAGGACATCGAGTTTAGATAAGCAAATTTACGGGATGGCAGAAAATCGAAAGGATCAATTTGCGACATCACTAGTGAAATTTTTTTGGAAATTTTGAGAAACGAAACGGCTGTGTCTCAATCATTGTGACATCAGTTGAAAATCACTGTGGGGCAATAGTGATTTTTAACTCATCTCGCATCGGATCAATTATCCCTTGATATTGTTGATCTTCTTATTGGATCAGCAAACTCTATAATGTTGTCTGTTTACATGTCTATAGAATTGGATAACCATCTGCTTCGGATTAATCACGATATGCCACAATATCTGCACTAATGTGCATAGTGTTCGTGCTCGCAAGAACAATGAAGTACATGCAGGAGAAGGAATTGATTGTTTTTCAGTCATGCAGGTCTTCAATAGCACTTTTTAATGGGGAAATACCAACATTAATTGTTGAATTTGTGCAGGTCTCTTACATGATACTACAGTGGGTATCGCCAGTGAGCCATTCCGTAGGAAACTGCGTGAAGCGTGTTGTGGTCATTGTCAGCTCAGTTCTCTTCTTCCGAACTCCAGTTTCACCAATAAATTCCCTAGGTGATTTATGCTACCATCTGAACAGCCTTTTTCCAAGTTTGTTATTTTCTTGGCTTTTGTTTCTTCCCCTTCCCTCCCCAAACCTTAGTGAGAAAGCATATAATGGCATTTGCTTCTAGGGAAAATGAGATCTGGTAACTGTTTATTGGTTAATCAACTGGTTTAGCTCGGTTCCATAGTACTACTATTGTCATTGCTATTTAGATTATTTTGCTCTCATGGTTATGGTTTTGTTATCTTTCTCATTGTGGTGATGTTATTAGGTACAGGAGTGGCCCTTGCTGGAGTCTTTCTGTACTCACGCGTGAAGCGCATTAAGCCCAAGCCAAAGACTGCTTGAAGGACCACCAATGATGCTCTGGAAGAACGAAACAGTATCGGTAGTGGCAGGGTCCTATGGATACATTGCGCCTGGTAAGTTGATTATTACTCTCATAATCTTCCATCGAATTGATCAACTATCAGATCTTTCCAGTGTCCCAGTTAATAACCGTATTACCCTTGCAAAATAGCTACTGGTCAATGCTAAAAAGTGATGAAAGTATCACATATGCTCATCACCTTTCCTTAGCTAACAATGCTGCAATTTTTTTATGTTCGCCGACAGAGTACGGATACACCATGAAGGTTGACGAAAAGATAGACATATACAGCTTCGGTGTCGTACTGTTGGAGCTCATCGCAAGCAAAAGGCCTCTAGACCTCGAGTTCGGAGAATCCGTCGACATTGTTGAGTGGATACGGAGGAAAATCAGGGACAACAGAGCTCTGGAAGAAGCTCTAGACCCCAATGTAGGAAACTGCGAGCATGTGCAGGAGGATATGCTTTTGGTGCTCAGAATAGCGCTCCTCTGTATTGCAAAGCTACCGAGAGATGGACCCTGCATGAGGGATGTCATAACCATGCTCGGAGAGGCGAAGCCTCGGAGAAAGAGCAGTAGCAATGGTGCCGCAATGTATGAAGCTAGCAAAGACAAGCCAGTTTTTAGCACGTCACCTGTAAATGGCCTTCTGTAGGGACTGAGTTCTGAGCATTTGAGTCCCTTTTGGCTAATAGTTCCTTCAATTTTTCTCTGTATGTAGAATTTCTTAATTAAATGCTTGTAGCTACTGGTTCTGATGTCTGTAGAGATCACCGATAATTGATGTAGGTACCTTTTTTTGCAAATAAAACTTCATTTGCTGTATATCGCCGTCCGAACCCGACACCCCATTTTTTTTTTTCTATTTCTTGCCCAACGACCCTTTTCCAACTCTTTTTTTTCTTGAAAGCTTTCGGAAATAAATTCGCACGTGCTCCCGTACTCAAAATTAATCCATCAAACTTTGCACGCACCTAGTTTACAACCTCATCGTGTTGTGGAGAAAAAAAAAATCGGCGTCCGAACCCGACACCCCATTTTTTTTTTCTATTTCTTGCCCAACGACCCTTTTCCAACTCTTTTTTTTCTTGAAAGCTTTCGGAAATAAATTCGCACGTGCTCCCGTACTCAAAATTAATCCATCAAACTTTGCACGCACCTAGTTTACAACCTCATCGTGTTGTGGAGAAAAAAAAAATCGGCGTCCGAACCCGACACCCCATTTTTTTTTTCTATTTCTTGCCCAACGACCTTTTCCAACTTTTTTTTTTCTTGAAAGCTTTCGGAAATAAATTCGCACGTGCTCCCGTACTCAAAATTAATCCATCAAACTTTGCACGCACCTAGTTTACAACCTCATCGTGTTGTGGAGAAAAAAAAATCGGCGTCCGAACCCGACACCCCATTTTTTTTTCTATTTCTTGCCCAACGACCCTTTTCCAACTCTTTTTTTTCTTGAAAGCTTTCGGAAATAAATTCGCACGTGCTCCCGTACTCAAAATTAATCCATCAAACTTTGCATGCACCTAGTTTACAACCTCATCGTGTTGTGGAGAAAAAAAAAATCGGCGTCCGAACCCGACACCCCATTTTTTTTTCTATTTCTTGCCCAACGACCTTTTTCCAACTTTTTTTTTTCTTCAAAGCTTTCGGAAATAAATTCGCACGTGCTCCCGTACTCAAAATTAATCCATCAAACTTTGCATGCACCTAGTTTACAACCTCATCGTGTTGTGGAGAAAAAAAAAATCAGCGTCCGAACCCGACACCCCATTTTTTTTTTCTATTTCTTGCCCAACGACCCTTTTCCAACTCTTTTTTTTCTTGAAAGCTTTCGGAAATAAATTCGCACGTGCTCCCGTACTCAAAATTAATCCATCAAACTTTGCATGCACCTAGTTTACAACCTCATCGTGTTGTGGAGAAAAAAAAAATCGGCGTCCGAACCCGACACCCCATTTTTTTTTTCTATTTCTTGCCCAACGACCTTTTTCCAACTTTTTTTTTTTCTTCAAAGCTTTCGGAAATAAATTCGCACGTGCTCCCGTACTCAAAATTAATCCATCAAACTTTGCACGCACCTAGTTTACAATCTCATCGTGTTGTGGAGAAAAAAAAAATCGGCGTCCGAACCCGACACCCCATTTTTTTTTTCTATTTCTTGCCCAACGACCCTTTTCCAACTCTTTTTTTTCTTGAAAGCTTTCGGAAATAAATTCGCACGTGCTCCCGTACTCAAAATTAATCCATCAAACTTTGCACGCACCTAGTTTACAACCTCATCGTGTTGTGGAGAAAAAAAAAATCGGCGTCCAAACCCGACACCCCATTTTTTTTTTCTATTTCTTGCCCAACGACCATTTTCCAACTTTTTTTTTTCTTGAAAGCTTTCGGAAATAAATTCGTACGTGCTCGCGTACTCAAAATTAATCCATCACAACATTTAAGCACAGAAATTGCGCATTCCATGTAAAGAACAATGATCAGGAGATACGCGCAATCAAAATTAATCGAACATGATAAAAACAAGAAAAACTAGTTGCATCACAACTTCAAACATCCCTCCGACAAATTCTGTAGTCGAAGAACGTTTCTCATTTATCAGAACATCTCTGTAGCATACATGGAACATAAGTAAAAACTAAAGTAAACATAGCCATCAACTAGTATTTCAAGTGCCTGTGACCAAAACCATCTGAAAAATGAACCTCCTCAGAATCAGAGATTGACGCACCGATTATACGTACTGTACAGAGGTAGACACCAAAGCTGACTTTAACTGCCAGTATAATGTGCCGAAAGATACTTGTACCAAAGCTCTCTGCATCATCGGCTCATGATACTTGAACAAACTTGTCTAAAGCGGATGTATCCAAAGCTGCAAACTCCTTAACAGCCCCAAGCACGGCAAGTCCAAGTTTTACAGCGTCATCGTGAGTTGGTGCCTACAGCAGGTAAATTTTGAATTGAATTCTTAATCCAATAAAATCATTTTTATGGTAGCTTGTGTAAGAGATTCCTCTACCTCAATGTTAAGAGGAAGAACAGGATCATGAAGCGAGAGCCTCAGAAGGAACCATCCTCCAAACCCAGATACCCGGACCTGTTTAAGCAGCAATCAGACTAGAGATCAGCATCACATGCAAAATGCAAAGCTCACCCAGTGTCTTGCGCTATTCAGGGAGAAAAGAAGAGAGGAATTAACTAGATAGCATGATGGACCTGCATTTACTTTATAGTAAAATACTCCTCTGAGGTCACTAGTTCAGATATTATTTTGGTAAGCGCACAGCATTTTGCTCAACTCATTGTGGACTATAATTTTGACTCCTCTTGTAGATACAAATCAAGAACCGACATGGACTCCATTGCGACATTTAACTCTCCTTCTTGCTCCCATCCCCAGGAGCATTCAGAACGTATGTACTTTAATTGACAATTAGAGCATTAACTTGTCTCCTCAGCATACGAACACGATAATACACAATATAAATAGCTGCTGAAATGATGAGGTCCAATCTATTAAGAATAACTTCATCGATTCAAAACTTACTCCTTCATAATTTACTGGAGCTTTCTGAAGCTTTGGGTCTAAATCAATAGAGTTCTCCAAGTGGTTCAACACTGCCTCTCCATAGTCTCGGAAAGATCTGTAACCTCTACACTATCAGGATCTTAGAGAAGGAAAAAGAAAACGACATTGCTAGAAACCAAGAAACCAAGAAACCAAGTACCCTCCCTTTAAGTCCGGATGACTCTGGTTGATCTTCAACCTCAATTCTACAGCAACAGCTGCTTCTTCTAGACCCTCTACCAAATCTGTCAAGACTCTGCTGCCGCTACCTGCTCCTGAAGCTCGAGCTGAAGCAAGTTTGTTGAGAACTTTGACCTATAACAAAATGCTTAATAATTATGACTCAAAGCTTTAAGTTCATGCATTGCAGTTGGGGGCATTTAGAATTCATCTCTGCAACGTCAACGCTCGTCTATTTCAAAAATTTTAATAGCAATTTCCATCTCAAATTGTACTTTATACAATTAAATCACAGAGATCATGCAATTCGAAATAACATTAGAATTAAGGATACCACTTCAAAAATGTTTTAGAACAAAATGCTGCCATAGAAAAGAGTGATCAACTTTCTGGCGACTCAATGATTCTAACAATCATCTCATTCAACTAACCAAATCATCTCGTTCAACTAACCAAAAGAACTATACATAGAAATTTAAATTAGCAAATGGTAACAACCAAAGAACTAAAAAGTGAGCATCTATTATCAGCAAATTTTACAAACAAAAGAAGACCAGGAATCATCAAAAAGCACAATTGTAAAAGCTTAATACCTTAATTGTCCAATCTGCAGAGCCAGTGCAGAATCATTAATTGCTAGGATCAAATGCGATAGATCTCACCTATCCCAAATGCCCACTTATGACCTTGCACATACAAAAAGGAGAAAACAAAACACATAACAATCCAAGTAAGCGAGCAAATAACTACAGATACAATAACATGGACAAGACACAGCTGTATGATAAATTCAAATGTATAATTATCAAATGACACCATAACTATTACTGAAACAAAACAAGAACTTTCTTCTAGCTGCCAGAAAAATTAGGCCACAATTCTCACCCTGTAGTTCTTCCATGGAGGATGCCACACAGGACGTGGCCACCTGCTTGGAATTCTTTCCATAATGGCTGAGGTAGACAAATTCCTAAAAACAGAGTGAGAGCATGAGGCCAAAGCAGATTAAGTACCTTAGAGCAGAACTTAAGATGACTCGGTGATCCTTGAATGCATGAGTCGAATTATGAGAATCCATGAAACAGCGACGACGACGCCGACCCAAAAGTCAAAGGCGCCTTTTGCCTCTGCTCAGATCACCTCTGAAAGAAGAAGAAGAGTAGGAGGATGACGATACACACCAGCTCGACACAATTATCAGCAACGCGACCAAACCCGCTTTCTCTTTCCCCATTCTTCCTGCCTCTCTCTCCCTCTGTCTGTATTACAACTGACGAATAAGCAAGAAGGAAATGTTCTTGGCAAAAGTCAAACCCGTCCCTGTTCTTGTCCGATTATTCAGACACAGCAGCAGAAAGACCAGGTCGAGGCCAATTATAGGGCCGGTTTCTTGCATGATGGAGCAAATGATTGGCGAGGATTTATGCTGATGTCTGTAGTAATTGAGGAACCATTTTCTCCAGGAAATCCAGGCTCCTACCTTAACTCGATAATCAATCGTAAACAGCTTTCGTTGGTTGTCAATCTTGGACTCGCAAATGAACAATCAGCCACCAAGCGACATGCCTCTACAACTTTATAAACTCCCAGTACTGAGTTGCATTTTCTGTTTACTGACCAATTTCATAACAATGCATGTAAAGCCTCCAAATCGCACTTTCACAATGCATAATTGACCAAAAATTCTATACTGTTCTGATCAAAATTATTGGTCAATGACATCCCAGAAATCATCTCCATTTCCACTACCCACTACAACGACCAAAACAGAGGCAGCCGGAAAAATCGCTCCTTCACAACATATCTCAAACTTCAAAACAACAAGCTCTCCTTCATCCGACAGACAGATCCCAGGAATACCCCTATACATCAAAACAAAAGAAGAGCAGAGCCCAGAAATCCTCTCCATTTCCACTACCCGCTAGACCGACCAAAACAGAGGCGGCCGGGAAAAGCCCCACGAATCAAATCGACACGAGAGGGATCAACTCACCAGTTCCGACCAAGGACCTCGTTGGCCCTGTACGAAGTGAAGCGGGGATTGTCGTCGCAGATCTAGGGCTTCTCGGGAGAGACGGCTTTGACCATAGCGGAGAGAGCGCGGCCCTCGTCGGCGAAAGCCCAGCGTCAGGAGAGAGTGCGATTCGGGAACAAAGAGAACGTCGAGTAGAGAGAGGGGCCGTAGTCGGGAGGGAGAGTCGCCGTCGTCGGAGAGCGAAGAGGCCGTGGAGTAGAGAGAGAGGCCGTCGTCAGGAGGGAGCGTCGCTGTCGTCGAAGAGAGCACGGCCGTCGTCGGGAGGGAGCGTCGCCGTCGTCGAAGAGAGGGCGGCCGTCGTCGGAGAGCGAAGAGGCCGGCGAGTAGAGAGACAGGCCGTCGTCGGCGGGAGCGTCGCCGTCGTCAGAGAGAGCGGGGCCGTCGTCGTCGGAGAGCGAGCGCTATTTGGGAGCGGAGCAGCAACGAGCGCGGGGAGAGAGAAATTTTCAGATTCAAATTTTCGAGAGAAAAGAAATGGAGAACGAACGGGGCTTCTCTTTCCTTCGTTTGAGAAAGGAAACAAAAACTTAAGCCGCAATAAATGCTCTGACACGAGAGAGAGCGTGCAGGCTAGGAGGAGAGAGGACTCGGCAGGCTAGGAAGAGGAGAGAGAGGGGAAGAAGGGAGAAGACACCACCAAGTGGGCCCACCCTCCACATGGCACCTCCTGAGTGGTCCGGGACCACGCTGACGTGGAGGTCCCGGACCACCCAATATTTTCTCCTCACAGCCACTTTCATCCGAGTCGCTTGTCTAATGGTCGTAGATGTAAGGGTGCCTGTAGGCCCTGTCGCCCTCAAATTCGTGGCCCTGTATGGTTGCGTCGATAGACACCTAGCGGGACCTCTTCCACTGCATAGCGATGGCCACGACGAAGGCGGTTCGGCATGATAGACGGACCTTGGGAGGAGGTGGCCAGAAGCTAGGATGTAGGTGGATGGACGGCATGATAGGCAAATAGCTTGAGAAAGAGAGAGTTCAGCAGGACGAGGCCAGGGAAAGGCATTAGTATAGATGCTGGGCACTTTTGAAAAGCTCTGTGTCTTTTGTTTTTTGATAAATCCGATTGAACTCTCTGTATATAAATAAGCCTACGGTAGGAAAGAAGCGAAGCTTGATGGTTGCCCCCAATTCTATGCTTGTTCTCTTTCTTCTATCGTATTTTCTGCTTCTGTCATTCTTTTAGGTCGTGTAAATATCGTAAGCCTATAGTCATTATTCGCTACGTTGTTTTCTAAAAAGACGAGATGGGACGATAGGAGCTATCGCGTGCACCAGGGGTGGCGGGCATGACACCGCAAATCCCTCGGTCCCCACCATGCCGAGCACCTCCCCACCGCCCTCACCCACTACCCCAATGCCATTGCCCTCGAACTCTCCTCTTGCCCTCGCGTTATCGATGTCTCTCTCGCCATCGTCACCATCGCTTGCGGGAACGCACTCCTGCTCCCTTAACCTCTCTAAGTCCTAGTTCTTCACCACCACCAGGCTGCTAGGTCGTGGCAACTCAGGCGACCCAAATACTCAGGCAACCCAAATTTGGGTTGCCTGAGGTCACACGACCTCTTCGCGGAGGTCGCTTGACCCAAATCTGGGTCGCAGTGAGCTAGTGACATAACTCGTAGGGGGTCGTTGAGGTCATGCGACTAATCGAGATGGTCGCCACGACCACACCGACCTCACATTGCCATCTCTCCAGCCCATTGTCGGCCCCTTGCATTCTTGCACAACCTCGCCGGCCCACCTCAACAGAGAAGAAGGTGAATAGTCACGAGGGCAAAATCGAAAAAACGAAATATCAATGAGGATATTTGTGGGATTTTCTTTTGTCTTATGCTCCCTCATCATGCTGAGAAGGCTAAATGCGCAAGGCAGCTCATACTTATTTTGGGCTTTCAGCCTTCCAAAGGCTTGCTTTCCCGCGATCATTTTTGCAAAGGAATTTTCCAAACACCATTTTTTTAGCCCAAAGGGCTTTGGATGCCAAAAGTGGCTTGGAAAAGCCACTTCCAAATGTACCATTTATCCTATGTTGAGTAAGTACCAATGTATAATAGAATAAATTTTATCATATCTTGAATTTTATTATAACTACCAAACACAACCTTTGAGTATTAGTTTTGGATAAATTTATCACAGGTATATCGATTTGAGATTTCCGTAATATTAACCTAATTAAAAAGAGGTATTTGGACCTCTCACCCCATGGGAAGTATTATCACCATGTAAATTTTGGTCGTGTCAAGATGCGAGATGATCTCAACTCTCTTTTTACGGGGACCATGATAGCACGATGATGGTGAATTTGCTCGAAATGAGCAGGAATTATTGCTTAAAATCATACATTTTTCAGCTCACATGAAATTCCTACAGTAATGCCCGAAATGGACATTGATTATCTTTTCCCACTCTTTCTATAAATGAAAAGTCGTTTGAAGTGCCTCTAAATGTTTTTGGTTGTTATCTTACTTTGCCTAATCTCGAGCATGCGATACATCTCATTTTGTGTCGCTTATTTAAAATTTGTCTATATTTTTTCAATTTCAAATACTATCTTCTCATATTTTTGAGATAAAGAAAGTTGCATTTTTTATGAACAAAGTACGACGAATAAACACTAACTAATGTAAAGAGATAATTTTATATTACTTGAGAAGGGAAATGAACATCATGAGTACTTTAAGTTTTATAAAAAATTCACTTGAGTGTTATAACTTTTTTTCGATTATTTAATTGCCAAATTGGTAAAAAGTCATTTATTTTAGTTCCCCCACGCGAGACTTTCTAACTATTGCCCTATGTGGCTTTATTTAAAGATAAAAAGTTCAACTTGGTTTTTCCTTTAAAAAGTTGAAGTGCAAAGTAGACAACCTTCGATCAACGTGGCAGTCGTCAGTTCAACCCACATAAAAAACGAAGGAGGAGAGGAAAAAGTAGTATCAGAAGCATCAGATTCAAATTATTCCTGTACGACACTGGTGGTGAAAAGGATTGATTTCCTTTCTCAGTGAGACAATGACCACGACGACGATTCTTTTTTTTTTTTTCTTTTGGCTGGAAATGATGGACAATGCTGAGGCCCTGATTTGCTAGAAATTGAGAGCCGTCGTGCTGATGACAGTGATGTTGCTTTGCGTAACCGAATGGGAGTGCTTTGAGTGGAGAGAAACCAACACGTTGCCCATGCCTGAGCAAACTTCCGCTTCGAAATCGTAGCCACGCAAAGTCCTCTGAGCTTGAGCTCCCAACTGGTTGATCGTGACCCGCTTCAAATAAAAAGATGAGGAGAAGCAAGCATCAATCTGGGCAAGAACAAAGATCCCACGATGTTGTTTCCGCACTCTGTTGCTGATTGGCCGAGGCAAGTCATGTATCACCTTAAATTTTTTGACAAAGGAAAATCTCCCGTAATATTCAAATAAACAATTTTTAAAAATTATAACACTCAAGTAAATAGAAAATTTCATCATAATGAGTGCCATGCGAATGTTAAGGCATGTGATCTTATTACCACCTAAGAGTATATATATTTCTCAAATCCACATCAAAGATGCATTACGATACGAATATGGAAAAATATCCTTGTACTAAATTGTAGCATCCTTTTTTTTTGGCGATTTATCACAATCATAATGTCCAAATTAGGTTTGATGTTTACGTGAATCCTTATCATTTATAATTTGTAATTCTAATATCTCAGAAAAGTTACCAAAAAAGTCATAAATTTATTATACAGTGACCAATTCAGTCTTAAATTCTTTAATTTTGCCAATTTAGTAATAAACCTTTTACTAATTGTCGATAGTCTTTTTAGCTAATTCTAACTAAAAATCACTACTTGACGCTCGCCGTCTTGCATGGTATGATCAACAATCGATGTTGATGTGGATAATTTTTTTCATTTTTTAAAATATTTTTTCGATCTAGTTTTTTTCTCTTCTCGTTCTTTACTTATCTTCTTTTTCTTTTTTCCTGCCTTTAATTTCTAGCCAGCGGGGCCCAACAAAGACAAGCAATGCCCTTGCTGCCCACAAGTGGAGGCCTCCGCGCCCTCACCAACATTGAAAAGTAAAGTAATTAAGAAATACTAAGAACATAATTTAATGAGAAGTAATTCTTTATAATGTATTCGGAACACATGATAACATTTTCATGGTTCCTCACCGCATTGAAAAATTTCCATTCAACCAATTCTCATTGTATTCGGTGTTTGTGTGTATATTGTATAATTTGGAGCCCCAATCAACCATATTGAAAAATTTCCAATTACTTGACTACAATACTACAATCAAATTGTGAAAGAACTTGAGCTCCATCTTTATAAAAGTTCAAACCGTGTGTGCATATTATATATATTTTGGGACAGCTATGACTTTCTTTAATTAATGAAAACTTATTTAAAAAGAGAATAGAAACTCAATTAAGCTAGCACATCTTAAATTGAAAATCGTTGAGCTCGAGTTCCGCTGACTTAAGGAGCACGGTTGGGAATCAAATTGACCCGAGCTACTTGCAATTAGTTTACTCGGTTTCACTCGGGACATGTCTAGCATATGTAGCTTCTAGGACCTTTTCTCTTGTTCATGTAACAAATTATAATAAATAAATAAAAAATTCGCGTGGCAAGGTCATTGCGGGCGGAAGGTCGCGGTCGCCGTTTTGTTAGGCGGGCACGGGTTCTTTGTTAGGAGAAGCGTGCGCTGTGGCATCAGGTTTTTGACTCGACAAAGAGGAATGTTGAATAAGACTGGAGAAAGGGAGAGCACGTGATGCGACGGCGACTCTCGAGGACCGCGACATCTTCCCCTTACGCCAGAGTGGAAAGACAAGAAGGTGGCAACACACGAACCATGGGCGCTTCCCAGGTGAGTTCCTGTGGGCAGAAGACCTCTTCCTTCGTACGGACCTTAAAAATGTTATCTCCAGTGGGTCCCAACGGAGCTTGTAGTTGTCCGACCAGCTTTTGCCTCGTGCTAGCCCAGCCCATGTACTTTTTGGGCCAAAGCCCAGCCCACATGCTTCAATATCAGATTGCAGTCTTTTGCAGCCCCAATGGAACCGGAGACTAG
Organism: Eucalyptus pauciflora; assembly: GCA_007663325.1. Classification (NCBI taxonomy): domain Eukaryota; kingdom Viridiplantae; phylum Streptophyta; class Magnoliopsida; order Myrtales; family Myrtaceae; genus Eucalyptus; species Eucalyptus pauciflora. Next base: position 1,245,828 of record VMYD01000011.1, read on the forward strand.
GGGTGAGCAAAAAAACCCGCTGGACCAAAACCATGCAACCAAACCGACTAGCCAATTTTGGGCAATTTTCGGAGGCATTCATTTGATTCTTGATTCCTTAAAATTTGAACTAGTGAATTTCGGTCCTATTTTCCAATTTCAGGTGTGGAATCACTGATTCGGACTATCCAAGATGGACTGATTTTTTTTTTATTATTCTTATTTGATATTTGTAATTTCTCACTCTTCCAAGGTAGCCACGACTCACTCACTCACACATACTCTCTCTCACTCCCTCCTTTGTCTATCTCGCTCGTCTTTGTCTCGCTTCCTCTCTGTCTTGCTTGCAACCCTAGATCCTTCCCCCTATCACATGGCGATGAAGAAGCAGGGATCGCTGAATGCTCGATCATTGCCTTCGTGTTCGTGCTAGTCATTTGCATGGAGCTCTATGACGCCACCACAGTCATTGACATCTACCACCTCATCGAGCACAACATCTTCGGCGTCCCCTTTGGATCTTGGGGCTCAACCACCATCTATGTCTCGTCATATCCTCCCCCCTCCCCCTTCTCCCCCAACAAAAGCCAAGACATAGATCTCTACCATGCTCTTCATCTCCATCCTCGATTTGAGTCTCAAATACGTGAAGGGACCTTCATTGCTTATACTTAGAGATGAGACCTTTCTTCTTCTCTCTCAAAACTTTGAGCGGCTGCAAGGAATAGGGAAAAAGAAAATATTAAGCATCGCTGATTCCTAAACCCACCTAAAAACCAGACTAATTGATTCGGTTCAGTTTGATTTTAAGAGTAAGTGGGCTGGTTTCCAGTTTCACAAAATGGGAACTAGACCAATTTAGTTTCAGGACCCACCCAAAATTTATCACCCCTAATGGAGACATGAAAGACAGACAACTTGATGGACCTCCCAAGTAGACCTCTCTCTCTCCTAATTTTTTTTTTTAATTGGCAACTGGCCTTTCCTTTTCCATCAAATTTTCCCCTTTGCTATCTGGTTTTGCTTCTATATGAGACAAAGATAAAATTAATGGCACCCCTACTATATGTCCTCTATTTTGGTGCTAAAATTTTTTAAATGATTATTTAAGTGTACAACTTGGAAAAAGCAATAACTTGAGTGACTTCAACTTGCCAAAGTCACTAAAATATACACTTTAAAAGTTTTAGCACTAAATTGATAATTCATAAAGTTTTGACACTAAAATGATTATTCTTAAAATTGTAGCATAAGGACACCTTTTAAATTGTGTCGTGCCCAATTTATGTACCCAACAATGTCATTAAATGCATTGATTATTCACACCTTGGGAAATTAGGATTAAATTTGGGGAAAATCTCAAATAAGGACCCAAAGTGCCTTTCTTTTCTCAAAAGAGGACTTTGAGTGCAATCTGTTTCAAATAAGGACCAAAAGTGGTCATTTAGTCTCAAAGAAGGACCTCACTTACCGGACGGTGAACAGATGCATCTTCGATGCATATTCCGGTGGCCTGTTTCAAATAAGGACCAAAATTGGTCATTTTTTTTCGGTTGACTTGTTCTGATGGTGCCACACCAAAGCGCTCTCCTTGTGAACTAGTTTCCCACTCAGCTGCACTGTTCCACCTACAGGACAAAAGGAGCCAAAACCCTAATGACGGGGAAACTATATTTATAACAAGAAATACATGAGATTCTGTTTTCCGCATACCTTATAAAATACCCATGCTCAGTGGCTATTTCAAGCATCTTGCACGAAGAAAGCCACTCACTTAATGATTTTCTCCCCCTCCCACTGATAATAAATACAGTGTTCATTGGATCATTATAGAGGGTGTTCAAAACAGAAAGGACTTCAGGCCCTGGCATTTTATTGATAGAAGTTTCAGGAACAACAGTGCCGTCATAATCCAGAAATATAGCTCTTCTCTTTGTCTTCCTATAAGAAGAGACTACGTGATCAATTGATAACCTCCTAAAGCTGGGAGAAAGAGAGAGAACTCTGAATCGTAATCCTAGACCAAATGCCCAGCACCGCTTCTTGTAATGATCTCGGCATGCTCTCTCCAAATCGTGTGTGAAGCTGCGTGCCCAATATGCCACATCATGAGTATTGACATATTTGTAATGTTTCTCGTGTCTTAATTGCTTCTCAGAACTGCTCATGTTTATCGCTAAACTTAAAGCATCAGCCACATCATCAACGTCCCAAGAGTTGACCCTAATTGCTCCACTAAGAGAAGGCGAGCAACCAATGAACTCGGAAACGACAAGCATGCTCGTGCGGGGAGCATCCTTCATTATGCCCAGTGCTTCATCCATGGTTAGAGTTCCCTGCTTGCAGACAACATACTTGTAAGGAACTAAATTCATCCCATCTCTCACGGCATTCACGATGCAGCATTCTGCTACTGCATAATAGGCACTCTTCTCGTAATGTGGAACAGGACGGTCGACTAAAACCACAGGCTCATAACCGGCAGCACCATAAGCTTCATTAATCCTTTTGGCAGTTAAATATGTCTCCTTTTTTGCTTCTTTGACATCTTTGCCTGAACCTCTGGCTGGATTCACAATTTGAACCAGGACTATTTTGCCACGTAATTGCAGATGCTGCTGCAAGAGTTGCTCCAAAGCTAGTAGTTTTAGACTGATGCCTTTAAAGATATCCATGTCATCAACACCAAGAATCACTTTCATCCCCTTGAACTGTTCTTGAATTTCCTTGACTTTGGTGGATGTACCCATGTGAACACCTATAGGCAAAATTTTGATATACATTGTCCGACCAAAATACTCCAGTCCAATATACCCATGCTTAGATTCATAATCCAAGCCCAGTGTTCTACCACAGCATGAAAGGAAATGGCGCGCGTAATCAAATGTATGGAAACCTATAAGGTCACAGTTCAGCAATCCCCTCAAAATCTCATCCTGGACAGGCAAGGTTCTGTATATTTTTGATGAAGGAAAAGGATTGTGGAGGAAGAATCTGAGTTTGACTCGATGAAATCGCTTTCTTAGAAATGTGGGTAGGATCATAAGGTGATAATCATGAACCCAAACATAGTCATTGTCAGGACTTATGATTTCCATAACCTTATTTGCAAAGATTTTGTTTGCAGATACATATGCTTGCCAAAACGAACGGTCAAAACGCTCCCCATGGTATGGACACATGGGAAACATGTAATGGAAAAGGGGCCATAACTGTTGTTCGCAGAATCCAAGAAAAAACCTTTTTTTGAAGATCTTGAGGTAGAAAGTTGGAACACAATTGAACTCCCAGATCGACGACTTCTCCAGCTACACCTTTTGCCCTCGAGGACCTTCTTGTAGGGCCTCAATTTGGATGGCCCCCCTCCCCACGGCCAACGAAGGCTTGATGGCCCTCGCCCGCTGCCGGTGATGGGTGTCGAGCCCTCGTCGGCCCTTACTAGCGGTTGGCGCTTGCCAACCTTTCCCCAAGTCCGATGTTCTTGATCTGGCCAAGAAGAAGTGAATAGGGGATGAAGAAGACGATGAACAGGGCAACCAAAAATGGAAAAAAAAAATTGGACGAAAATACCCTAATCAGGCCACTGGAATATACATCGGAGATACATTTATTCATCGGCCGGCGAGTGAGGTCTTTCTTTGAGACTAAATGACCACTTTGGGTCCTTCTTCGAGATGAACTTCTCTTCAGGTCATCTTTTGAGAAAATGATGGCATTTTGGGTCATTATTTGAGATTTTCCCTTAAATTTGTCCCAATACGAGCCCCATTGTTAATCCTTGCCGTTGACTGAAGATGAAATTTCCACAAGACTCCAAGCACTTTTATGCAATCTCAAAAGAGAGTAAGGTCAAAGTAGAAGCAGATGCAATATTATAGAAATGTTTAAAAAATTTCTTGCTTCCGTATTATTTTTTGGGGCAAATAAATAGATTTTTGTGATTTTAAATGAAATTATTTGGAAAGATTGTTTGTTTCGTGATTTGGCTTTCAAGTCTAACAAAACAAAGAAAAATAGTCTCAAACTAGAACATTTCCTCTGTGATTTTTCCTTTTGGCTCTTGAAGTCCTTTTCTTAAAATTTCTACTTTTAAAAAGCTTATAACCAAAAATTTACGTTGCCAAAACTTTTTAAAATCATCTATGTGAATGACATTGATGAATCACATCCGATTTTTCAACAAATTAAGTCACTTAAGTGATCCTTTTTTTTTTTAGTTGTGACACTTTAAAAGTTGAGAGAAAAAAAGCATGGTATAATAATTGTGGCAAGGCTTGACTCAGGAAGACTTCAATGTCAATTCCAATATAAAGTAGCTGCATCAGAAAATTATGTCAGACATTGGAGAACTTTCCAACTTTCATTTTCATTTTCTATGTGCATTGCGACAGATGAAAATCTTTGTCGCAGCCGACATTAGGATAATATGGAAAGGATGATGCGGCATACGATGCAGCATATGGATGAAGTGGCTTTAATTTCAAATAATCTAAAGAGCAGAGTGACTTGCTTGAAAGTAGCCATAAAGTGACTTCCTGATATAGCCTAATATGTCATGTAAATAAACTCCATATGTCTGTGAAATACCATCAAGTGAAGGGGTGGAAAAGATCCTCTTCCATTATTGCCCTATGTCAGATGAACCCTTAATTTATGAAATTGTGAAAGTAGGCATTTTCAACTACTGATTACTTTTGAGGAGTTTAGCTAAATCAGGAGTATTCAATTACATCCTAGTTGAAAATTTTCTGGAAAAGGTAACGCTTTTTACATTTTATTTTATATTGAAGCGGACACTCTTCCTTTCCCTCTTTCTTTCCTCATTACTGTGGTGCTTTTGACCTTTTGGGCAATTTCTTTGGCCTAAAAAGATAATAAATTGAAAGGTTTGACTAGACGTTTTGCTTCAAAAGTTTTTGAGTGAAGAAAGAAATAATTGCGTCATCGAAAAGAAAGGCTTCATTCTTGAAGCTACATTTCTCTATGGGGGACTTGGTGTGGTAAGCTTCAATGTCCACATTATGGCTACCGACCCTTTAACTCAACCAACACCATGCATATAAAGAAATATCTGGCACTAATGAAGCTTGGTGGTAATTTGTCGACGGCCAATCTATAGTCCTCTTTCTATTATTGAACTGTATTTAATAGTGGTTTAGCTTAAAGGTTTGTTCCTCTGATGAACTCTGTGCTGCATTTGTTACCTTGAGTTAAGCACGTCCTAGTTATTTATAATCTTTCAATTTCCTTGCAGAAAATACTGTTTTCTCTCGCTGTCAAGCCAGGTGATTTATACCACTCTGTGATGAGGAAACGTGCAGAACTTGGTATGGTGCAAAGAGCAAAAGAGCATTAGCAATTCTCAAATCTCAAGTATGGACACGAGCTTTGTGAGTAATTTTGATTTTAAATCATTTATGGACTGTACTTGTCAATTCACTACTTGTTGCCCATTATATATAGAACAATGTCCGCCTGCACTGATCACTTTATTAATTTTGTCGTAAAATGAGTTCTTTTTATATTTGGTTAGACTGTTCTTGCATCTCGATGCCATGTCTTGACGAAAGGTCTGCTTTTGAGGGTGATTATTTGGCATCTTTGTCTGAAGTGATTCAAGCTCTGTTGAATGCGGATTCAACTACCGATCAGTGGTATGTCGAGGTATAGCATTAATCTCACTCGTCAGATGTGAGTCGGTATATATGCTTTCTTGATGAACTTTATGCACATTAAGTTGTATTCTTTACAGGCTGATGTTAGAGAGGTAGGGGAGGCTCTGAATTCATCCATGAAGATCATGGACATCGTTGCTTCCCATGTCGAATGCTTCATGCCCAAGGTGCAATGCATTCCCTTCCTCTTACCTTTCTCATATATTAAAAACTTCTCGATTTCATTTCTAAACTAGCCAGAGTGGTTGGTAGAGAAAGAGGAGTTATTGGAAAAAGTGGTGATTTGTTGTTTAAGAGATACTTATCCTAGGTTAGCCTAGTCGAATCTGCTTGAAATGATTCAGGTCTCACATATGATCAAGTGGTAATGCAGATTGTAGGAGCTACTCTTTCCTGTATCAAATTGTTCTTATGTCTTCCGCTGACACTGTGCCATACCTAAATCCATCCTTTAAGAGTTTTGTCCTCTAATTTTCAGGTGAAGGGGTGTAGCTTGACAGGCCAAATTATTCAATTTCACCGATACGTTCAGTCAATTTCATGAAGGATAAGGCTTAATAGCAGCATCTGATACAATGGCTGCACTGAGATCTATGTGCTGTGATGATTGCTTGCGTTTTCTAGTGGTGGCAGAAGTCGTGTGGTAGTGTAAAGGCGCGCATGACAAAATTTCAGTTTCTCTATTTCTTTGTTTTTTTGTTCTCCGGAATAGGTTTGGAATAGAAATCCGTTTAGTAACGCAATTTCATTTTTCTATTTCTGGAATGGATTTCTGTTCCAGAAATAGATTTGGTGCAAAAATTAAAAGTTAAAATTTTTAGCTTTTCTATTTCTAGAACAGAAATGAGAAATCAAATTTTTTTTCATCATTCACTCTTGTCACCGCCCGTTGCCCACTCGTCGCCCATGGGATGCCGGACGCCTGTCGTTGGTTTCTGACTGCTTGCCACCGGCCTCGCCCACCAGCCATCGACCGCCGGCCATTGGACGTCGGCCGTCGGCCATCGCAATCCGGTTGCTCATTGCCAACCTCCAATTGCCGGATGTCGGTCTTTGGTTGCTCATTACCAATCATTGGATGCCGGAGGCACATCACCAACCGTCGGATGTTTGCTGGTAACTTTCTGCCACACGCCACCGGTCGCTAGATGTCGGCCGCCCACCACCCACCGGCGGACTCTGGCCACTGGCCACCGGCCGCCGCCCTCCCTCCTATCACTGGGCTCCGGATGTCGGACGTCAGACATCGAACTTCGGACGTTGGACGCCGGTTGCCAGTCGTCAGACTCCTGTGTTGGACTTCGGACTTTGGTCACCTGCCACCGGTCATCGAACTTGATGTCGGATGCCGAACGTCGGACTTCAAACTTCGGCCGCTTGCTGCTGTTCACCGAACGCCGAACGCCGGTCATCGAACGTCGGACTCTAGCCACTGGACGCCGGTTGTTGCCGCTCCTAGAAATAGAAATTTTTTTGTTATCATACGAATTTTTATTTCAGAAATAGAAATTTTGAATTGTTATCAAACGCGTTTCTTTACTCAAAAACTCGTCCATGGAATAGGAATTGAGAAATCAATTTCTGGCTAGAAATTGATTTCTATTCTAAAAATTTTGTCATGCGCGCCTTAAACATTCAATATATTGAGACACATTCAGTTTGCTCTACAAAAAAAGTCAAGGAAAGGACGCAAGTTCACTTTTTTTTTTCTTTTTTTTTGGGTCAAAGTAACATTTCATTCATTTTCATAGAAACACGAGAGAGATACTTTTGTAGTTGAGATAAATTCTAAATAGGTTCAAAACAAAATAAGCTCTAAATAACAAGGTTAGGGGTCACACATTTAAAGAATAAACCTACAACTTTTGAAAATCAAAGTTGATGACCAATCATCCAATTAGTTTATACGCCTAGATACGATGTCCCTTGAAAATGCTAGTATTACCACTTAGAGGGGGGTATATAGGTGTAAAAACAAATTAAGCAAATAAATGCAGAATAAGTTATATTTTAAGCAAAGTCTAACGAAAAGTGCCACCAGACTTCTGAAGTAAATTTAGACTCAATTAGTGATGGTTTAGAAATTTGATAAGTTCATCAGAAAAAAAAGATTGATAAGTTCATCAGAAAAAAAAGATTGTAATGAACAAATCAAAAAGAGTTAAGGGAAGAGAAAATTGAACACGAGATTATAGTGGTTTGGCTTAGGTCATGCCTACGTCCACTCTCCCATGCTGACAGCTTTCTAGCTGTAATTCACTAAAATATCAACAGAGAAATACAATAATTTGAGTACAAACACTTAGTGGAGGATTTTTTTTTTCTCACTAACTCACTCTTCTTGTGTTTTTCTCTCTTGAATATAATTTGCAAGTGCTGTCGATGAAGAACAAGTGATTGGAAATGCCTCAAACTTTGGAATTTCAATTTTCAAGCACTACCTCAAATGGACTGAATGACCTCCTTAAATACTCCTCTACGCCTTTCTAACCGTTGGCATTCTCCAGAGGAATTTTTTCCAATCAATTCATTGGACAGAATCGATTAATAAAATCTTGTAACCGTTTGAAGATTGAGATGAAGATCCGATGATTCTAGTTGTCTATACAATCATAATCTAGGTTTTCATAAGTAGATGCTTCCCAAAAAGAAACTTGTCTTCAAAATTGATTTCATTAAATTCCATCAATTCGTGATTGATTCCATCAATATATATATAAGGTAAGTGATATTCTTTGCTGGAAAGCCATATATTAAGGATAAATCTCTTTTGTACTGAATCCTTGTCAAAAGATGAATAATCTTGAGTTTGATTTTATCTTTGTTCTGGACTTGGTTTTAGTCTGGATCTCGTTAGAGTGGGAAAGATTTCTGAAGTAAATAGATTTTGACAAAATATATTCCACAATATAGCACAAAAGTCTAGTATTTTTCAAAATAAGAAAGTTTTGTTAACTTCAAAACCTGATAGAAATTTTCTCAACAATCTCTCCATTTTTTATGGTGACAAAACTTTCATACAGATTCAATCATTATATGAAAATAAATGATTATGCAAAACAACACTTTAACAGCAAATGATAATTGATAGAGAAAACAGACATAAACATAATATATACACATAGTCTGTATATAGTCTGCATCCATAAAACATGTCAATTAAAAAGTCTGCAAACCACACTAAGAAAACTCAAACACAATCACAAGTCAAAGATAAGATTCAATATGCTTAATCTCTCCCCTTTTTAGTAATAAGCAAAAAGATAAAATCAGTTAAGCATAAAAAGAGGTTGGGTTTAAAAAGGATCAGGCCTGTTTTTGAACACGAACAAGGTGGAAATCCTCAAAGGTTTGCATGGTCTTCTCAAGCTTAGTTAGGCATTAATGATAAATAGTCTCAACTTTTATCAAATTTTGCGATGCATGTTGGTTCAAAGTTTGGACTTGATCATCAAGAGATTGTGCCTTTCCTATGAGAGACTCTGAAGTAATATCGAGAGCAGCATACAACTTCTGGATTTCAAACCCATTGCATATTGCTGTGCCTTAATCTCCAAGAAGAGTTCTATTATCTGAGGATAGTTTGATTCTGGTTCTGTTTGAGCACTAGTTTCAGCAAATTGTACCGGTGGAGTATCCAAAGGTGAAGGAATATCGACTTGAACGTGTGAAATTCGTTGCTCCCCCTAAACATTGACTTCTTTGTGTTGACCCTTAGGTGAGACTTCAGGGAAATGAGATGAAAAAATGTCTTCAGCATTTGGAGGAGATTGATTGATTCCATCACTAGCAGTTGGTTCAGTAAGAGGAGTTTTCTCACCTACTCCCCTGTCTTAGTGGCTTCAGTTAGAGAAGTAACTTCTCATTCCTAAACCTCTTCTCTTCCAGCACGGGTTTGTTTACCAATTCTTGTCTCCCCAACACCTTGGGCATCAATTTCCCTTGTATCTTCTCCTTCCTTATCAGTCTCCTCTTGTTCTTTGTTCTCATTGGCATCTCCTTCTAAGTCATCATCCTCACTCTCTTTCACTTCAGTTTCTTCACCATCACTCTCTTCTTCTGGTTATTTCTCGCTTTCATCCTCTTCTTTTTCCTCAGAATTAGCTATACCTTTAAGATCACGCAAGCCAATAGCAAAGATAGTCTCGCCATCATCATCTTCCTCTTCTTCATCCTGGAGAAGAATAGGACGTTTCCTTTTTGATGTTTTTGAGGCAACGCTCTTCCCTTTGCGTTTCTTCTTAGCAGCAGATCCTGGCTTGACTTTGCTAGCAGATTCCTTCTTCAGAAGTGTGAGGGCTCCAGAGAGATCCTTTAATCTCATCTTTGAGATCATTTTCAATCAATTTGCATGGGAACAATGGTTTTGGAATGAAGTTGGGATGTCGATTGAATCTGAAAGTGTTTGAAGAGTCTGGTTACCAATGCTGTGTATGGTAGTTGTCCGTTCCCCTTCATAATAGTTCTGTACATGTGTAGTAGGATTGTGTGAGGGAGTGAGAAAGTAACACCATTATAGATGGCCCACATCATTTTTGCTTCGAATTTGGAAACATCAGTCTTTGAAGCAGCCTTGAGTCTGGTGCAGTTGATGACTATTTTGTGCAGCAAGATATTATAAGCAGACATTTGAGCTGCTCCCTCTAGGAATCCTATCCCTTACCAGAAACTTAGTGACCTGCTTGTTAGACATATTAATGGGCAAGAATCCACTCCTCTCTACCCCTAGAATGCCAGCCAACAGATTAACATCAACATCAAACACTCTATCACACACAATAAATTGAACATGAGTGGGGTCAAGACAGACATGTTGGAATAAAAGTACGCTGTCAATTCAGGGTAACCTCTGATGTCTCCACACAGAACTTCTCCATCTAAAGTTTGGCAAACTATCTATCAAGTTTACCTTGATGGCATCTGGAAAGTCAAAATCCATATTACGAGGGTTGATGACCCCTTTGTTCAACATTTGAAAGAAAACTTTCTTATGGTCTTTTGAACGAAACAACTTCTCTTTTTTCTCCAACAATTTCAGCAGCAACACCCATTTTTGTTTGAAAGTTTTTGAAAACCATCTCATCATCATCTTCCTTTTTGCTCTTAGTCTGACCCTCTGTCCTAAAGCGAGGATCAGTAGGAAAGTTCGAGAATTCCTTTTCCGCTCTTCCAACCTTTTCTAGCCCTAGCTTCTCCATGGATCTCAAAAATAGAGTTTTATTTCCGGAACCATTTTCTTTTAGGAAAGAACTTATGAAATCCATGGGACTTCCTCCATTTTTCAAAAATTCATAATGCTTAAGAAGTACCTCAGGCCTTCTTACTGAAATAGGAGTTGCTTCCTGAGTAACTTCCTCTTATGCTAAATGGCAAGGAGAGTTTCGAGGTGAATCGTCTTAAGTGAGATCAAAATGCGTCGGACCTTCAGGGACAAATCGAGGCCCATGACTAGTAATACGAGAAGATTTCCTCTGATAGGACATCGAAGCAGACTTGGAGGACTTCGATGACGTGTTCGTATGTGAACGGGTGAGAAATTTTGCAGAGGATGTGAGAGAAGATCAAGAGAGGCAAGGGTTAGAGAGTAAGATTAGGGTTTGAAGATAGTCTGGTTATCAACAAAAAAAGTTGAAGGTTTTAAAGATAACGAAGTATGGCAATCGAACCATCATAAAAAGAAACTTCCGTTTTTAAAAATTCAAAAATATAACTGTCAACAATTTTCGAAATAAATTTCGAAATATCAACAGAGATATTACAATTTCCAAAAATATAAAAAGCAAGTAATAATTTGAGAATAATCGTACCTGTTCAAGAAGGAAAGATACTTACGCGTCAAAATTTAAAATAAAACTACCGGAGTTTGGAAGGCTTTCAGAAGGATGTATTTACTATATGTTGAATTGATGAGTCTGCTCATCTATAGACTTTAGCCAAATGCAAGAGTGATATTTAGCTTTTCACGGACTCGAATAAGCCTTTCTTTAAAGGTTTGGTGAATATATCTGCTAGTTAATTCTTCGAATCAATGAATTGAACATTGATTTTGCCATTTTGCACATAGTCTCTTATGAAGTGCTGGCGAATTTCGATATGCTTTGCCCTTGAATGAAGAATAGGATTTTTAGTAAGATTGATTGCACTTGTGTTGTCACATTTGATTTCGGTGCAAGGTTCTTCTATTCAAAAGTCCCTTAATTGTTGCAAGATCTAGAGAATTTGTGAACAGCAACTTCCAAAAGCAACATATTCTGCTTTTGCTGTTGAGAGTACCACAGTGTTCTGCTTCCTTGAGAACCGGGACACTAACATTTGTCTTAAAAGTTGACATGTTTCTGAAGTATTTTTCTTGTCAACTTTACAACCGGCCAGATCAACATTAGAGTAACCAAAGTAATGTGAAGTCTCTACGTTTTGGATACCATAGACCTAACTTTGGATAAGTCACAATATATTTGATAATATGTTTGACAGCACTAAGATGAGACTCTCTTGGGTTAGCTTGGAATCTGGCACATATGCACACAATGAATAGAATATCATGTTGAGAGGTAGTGAGATAAAGAAGAGAACCAATCATGCTTCTGTTTATCTTTTGGTCAACTTTCTTTCCACCTTCATCATTGTCAAGTTTTGAAGAACTTGACATGAGAATCTCAGTCTTCTTGTAGTTTTCCATCCCAAACTTCTTGATAACTTCTCTGGCATATTTCTCTTGATAGATGAATGTTCATTTCTTTGATTGTCTAACTTGTAGACCTAAAAAGAATGTTAATTCACCCATCATGCTCCTTTCGAATTCTTCCTGCATAGACTTTGAGAATTTCTTGCACAGATTTTCGTTAGAAGATTAAAAGATTATATCATCTACATATATTTGAACAAGTAGAAAATTCTTTTCTTCCTTTTTGATAAACAAGGTTGTATCGACCATTCCTTTCTTAAAACCATTGCATACCAAGAACTTACTCAGTTTCTCATACCAAGCTCGAGGCGCTTGTTTCAGACCATACAACGCCTTCTTTAGTCTATAGACAGGGTTTGATTTTTTGGAATCTTCAAATCCTGGTGGTTGTTCCACATAGATTTCTTCTCGTATGAATCCATTTAGAAAAGCACTCTTGACATCCATTTGTAATAACTTGAAATTATGAAAACACGCATATGCAAGCAGTAGTCTAATGGTTTCTAACCTGGTTATAGGTACATATGTCTCATCATAGTCCATTCCTTCCTCTTGTGTATATCCTTTTGCCGCAAGCCTTGCTTTGTTCCTAGTTACTTTGCCCTTTTCATTCATCTTGTTTCTGAACACCCATTTCGTTCCAATCATAGGTTTCCCTTTCGGTTTTGGAACTAGCTCCCATACATCATTGATACTGAATTGTCTGAGTTCTTCCTGCATTGCTTCTATCCAGCTTTCATCAGATAATGCTTTTTCTACTCATTTTGGTTATATTTATGAAATAAGTACTAGTGCGCTTGAATCTTCTTTAGCTTTGGATCTGGTGTGGATTCATTATTCTATATTGCCAATAATGAGTTCTTTAGGATGACTTGATTTATGCTTCCAGTTGCTGTTAGGTTTGTCATTTCCTATAAGGATTTGCTGATTGTCAGTTTTCTTCGATTCTTCTAACTTTTGTTCTGCTTGACTTTGATCACTAGAAGATTGAAGTCCCTCGAAGGAATAATACTTTATTAAGTTTGAAACTAGTTCAGACTCTTCAAGCTGAGTCCGATCTTGTTGGTTTAGAATACTTTCCTGAAATCTGACATTCATGGATTCTTCGATAGTTTTTGTATTCTTGTTGAAGACCCTATAAACTTTGCTTGAAGTAGAGTAACCAAGAAATATTCATTTATCCGATCTTTTTTCAAATTTTCTAGGCCGATCATTTCCATTCTTCAAAATAAAACACTTGCAACCAAACACATGAAAATGAGAGATATTTGGCTTCTTTCTTTTATATACTTCATAGGGGTCTTCTCTAGGATGGGCCTTAAAAATACCCTGTTAATTATATAATAGGCAGTAGAAATTGCTTCTGCCAAAAAACGAGAAGAGATTTTATTTTCTATCAGCAGAGTTCTGGCCACTCTTGTAACGATATATTTTTCATTTCCATAACTCCATTTTGTTCTGGGGTATATGGTGAGGAAAAAACATATTGAAGACCACTCTCGTCATAAAAATTTGCAAATTTTTGATTTTCAAATGCTCCCCCACGATTAGTCCTTATACTTGAAATGGCATAACGTTTCTCATTTTGAACTTTCTTGGCAAACTTTGAAAAGTATGAGAAGGTTTTGGTCTTCCTTGCCAAGAAGAAAACCCAAGTGAATCTTGAATAATCATCCACAACTACCAAATAGTATTTTTTTCCACCAATGCTCTGTGTTCTTGTTGGTCTAAAAAGATCCATATGAAGAAGCTGTAAGATATGATTAATAGAAACTTGATTTACAAGTTTAAAAGAGCTTCTAACCTGTTTTCCCAAGATACAATAAGTACACAACTCAGACTTCTAGTACACCATTTTGGGAAGACCTCGTACCATCTTTTTAGATGAAAGTTTAGCAATCTGTTTCATATTCACATGTCCAAGCTTGTGATGCTAGAGATATGATTTATCTTAAAGTGGAATAAGATATTGAGAACTCTCTAGACTTATGTTCAAAAGATAAATATTGCAATGTCTTTGCCCAGTGAAGGATTAAGATAAGTCTCGACTTACTCCAGCATCTTCTTGAAAATTGATTCTGAATCTTGTATCACATAGTTGGCTTATGCTAAAAAAATTGTAATTCAACCCAGTGAAATATTGTTGATGATTAAACTTCCAATCCTCATTGTTCCATGTCCAAAATTTTTTCTTTTACTGTCCTCACCAAACAAGACATTTCCTCCTTTTTTTCTTTCTAGTTTTATGAAACTGCTTGAATCTCAAGTCATATACCTAGAATAGCCACTATCCAAGTATCATTTGCTTTTCCTTTTAATAATGACCTGTAGTAAAAAAGAAATCTCAAACTTTCTTTGGTACCCAAATTTTCTTGGATTCTGACGAGTTAGTTTTAAAGACAACCTTTGCCCAATCATTCTTACAAGGTCTCCAAACTTTAGGACATTCATTCTCAAAATGTTTTGAGCTATTACACTTAAAACATTTAAGAGTATTCTGGCCAATAGGTTTTACAAAAACTTTTTGAAAATGATTTTTATAAGAAGATTTTTGGAGTCTTTGTCTAAGTCTCTCATTCACTTTAGGAAAATCGATCGAAGGAGTACTTTCATTGTTCAAACCTAAATCAAGATTTGTTAAAATAAGGTGTTTGAGCTGAAAGAATTTTCTCTAAAGTTTTTGACCCTTTAGAAAACTTTGTAGAAATATCTGAAATCTCCTTTTTCAAACATTTATTTTCTTTTGAAAGAGAATTAGCATTTCTTTCAAACCATCAAAATCATTTTATAGACTCTCAAACTTTTCTCTTCAAGAATTATCCTGTTGCCTAAGCTTTGAATTTTCCTTCGTTAGTTCAGAAATCCTTTTAAGAGAGGATTTGAGGTTGAGGTAAAGTTCATCTATATATTTAGAAACTTTAATAGGAATTTCCAAATGACTTAGCTCGATTTCTTTATTAGATTTTGAATTTGTGTTTGAGTCTGATTCTAACTTTGAGTTTGATTCTGAATGAGCCATCAGATAGATATTTGCAAAAACCTCTTCATTTTCCTCACATTTTGTGTTTTTCCAAGTTTCTGCTTTAAGAGCTTTCTTGTATTTTTCATACTTTCCTTTCTTCTTTTTCAACAAAGGACAGTTAGGCTTGATGTGTCGCTTTTTCTTGCACTCAAAGCATATTACATCCTTGCTTGTTTCAACATCTTCCATTGATCTCTTAAGGGAATTTTGCTTGCTTTGCTTTTTCTAGTTCAATCTTATTCCTTTCCTATTCGATTTTTTGAATTTCTTTATCATAAGGGCCAGCTCCTTGTTGTCCATGTCATCGTCTGTATCTGTATCATCAGAATCGACATTAGACTTAAGTGCAATTGACTTCTTACCTTTTGGATCCTTTTCATCATTGATCTATTCCACTTCATATGATTGAAGAGTGCTTATCAGCTTGTCAACAGAAAGAGGCATGATCCTTTGCGTCTTCTGAATTGATGTCTTCACATGGTTCCAGTCCTTTAAAAGTCCTTGCAGTGGTTTGTTGACTTTCATTGGAGCAGAGATTGGTTGACCTTGATATGCCAATCCATTTACAATTTCCGTAAAGTGACTGAACATATCTCCAATAATCCTCCAGGCTTCATTCTGAAGGACTCATATTGGCCAAGTAAGATGTTTATTTTTGTCTCTTTTACACGATCTGTTCCTTTATAAGTGATGTGAAGCCTATCCCAAACTTCTTTAGCTGTTTCACATGAATAAATTCTATTATATTCAGTAGGAGACAAGGCACGGTATAAAGAATAAATAGCTTTAGTATCAAGAGCCTATCTCTTGGTAATTTCTATTTGGTTGGAATCTTCAGCATCTTTATCTATGACTTCTTTTCCCTTGTTTGAAGTTGATGCTGCCTTTGGATTGATTCCCCTTTCCACAACATCCCATTCTAAAGGATCTCTGGATCTTAGGGATTCTTTCATTTTATTCTTCCACACATTGTATTCTTTTCCATCAAAATAGGGTGGCCTGGTATTACTTTGTCCTTCAATTGGCCCTAATGCCAAGATACTAGCCATAGAAGATCTTAAACTTAGAAGTAAAAACACTTTAATAAAACGAGCACCACAGCTCTGATACCAATTGGAAATGCTAGTATTACAACCTAGGGGGGGTGAATAGATGTAAAAACAAAACAACCAAATAAATGCAGAATAAGTTATATTTTAAGCAAAGTCTAACAAAAAGTGCCTCCGAACTTCTGAAGTTAATTCAGACTCAATTAGTGATGGTTTAGAAATTTGATAAGTTTAGAAAAAAAAGGATTGTAATGAACAAATAAAAAATAATTAAGGGAAGAGAAAATTGAATACGATATTTATAGTGGTTTGGCTTAGGTTAAGCCTACGTCCACTCTCCCACATTGATAGCCTTGTGGCTGTAATTCACTAAGATATCAACAGAGAAATACAATGATTTGAGTATAAACACTTAGTGGAGGATTTTTTTTCTCTCACTAAGTCACTCTTCTTGTGTTTTTCTCTCTTGAATACAATTTGTAAGCGCTATCAATGAAGAACAAGTGATTGGAAATGCTTCAAATTTTGGAATTTCAATTTTCACGCACTACCTCAAATGGACTGAATGACCTACTTAAATACTCCTCTATGCCTTTCTAACTGTTGGCATTCTCCAGAGGAATTTCTTCTAATCAATCCGTTGGACAAAATCGATTAAGGAAATTTTGTAGCCGTTTGAAGATTAAGATGAAAATCCGATGATTCTAGTCGCCCATACAATTAGAATCTAGGTTTCCATAAATAGATGCTTCCCAACAAGGAACTTGTCTTCAAAATTGATTTCATCAATTCGTGATTGATTCCATCAATATATATATATAAGGTAATTGAGATTTTTCGTCAGAAAGCCAGATATTAAGGATAAATTTGTTTTGTACTGAATCCTTGTCAAAAGATCAATAATCATGAGTCTGATTATATCTTCATTCTGGACTTGGTTTCAGTCTAGATCTCATCAGAGTGGGAAAGAATTTTGGAGTAAATAGACTTTGACAAAATATATTCCACAATATAATATAGAAGTCTAGTATTCTTCAGAATAAGAAAGTTTTGTCAACTTCAAAACCTGATGGGAGTTTTCTCAACATTCCCAACACCATCTCACCTTTGAGAAAAAAAGGTTGAATAGGCATAGACCTAACGGCTCATGAATCTCCTTCGATTCCCTTTGAAATTGGACTCGTACAATAACAAAACCCGAGGGAAGCGAAACTTCAAAATCACGCACTTTAAAAAACCTTAAAATCTGCACTAGATCTGATCAAAATCACCTTGAAACGAAAGGAAAAGGTTTCTAGATCTAGACTAGATCAGACAAAAGACCTTCTTAAATGGGAGGAAAGCTAGAAAAAGAAAACAAGGAACCAAAACACCCAAAGGAAAATGGAGGTTAAGAAGAGATCTAGCTGAAATCCTCCCCTCTTTCATGGAGGTTGAAGAAGAAAACTATGTGAAGATAAGAGTGAGAGGAGAGAATCCTAAGAATGAGAGAGAAACATGTTAGAAAATTCCTTATGATGTTTTGAAGATGACAAAATAAATCAAGGGCTACTAACATTTTTAATGATTAAGTAACTGGGTGAAAGATGCACAAGTTGCTATGCAAATGATATTCTAAAAGGAAATACTTAAGAATGTGACAAGTTCAGAATGAAGCAAGTTAAGAATGTAACATGTTTAGAACGACGCAAGTTCAAAACAAACAACTTAACATAACATGACACAAGCCCAAAACATATAACGTCTAGTGATCTAGTTTGAATTCTATACCAAGATATATTTGATTGGCAAATCAATCCTGAAAACAAGTTCTTTCTAAACGGAGAAGCTCTACTAATTTTATACCAAGAAGTTCTTTCAAATCAATTCTGATTAAATTTTATCACCTGTTCACCCCCTTTATGTGATATGGGCTAGCAACATCAATTGGTATCAGAGCAGGTGCTCGTTATTTTTGAAGTGCTTTTACTTCTGAGCTAACAATCTTCTATGGCTAGCATTGTAGCATCGGCTATCATTGAAGAATAGAGTAATACCAAGCCTCCATATTTTGATGGATCAAATTATGAGATCTAGAAGAATAAGATGAAAGCTTTTCTTAGATCCAAAAATCTTTTGATGTGGGAAGTTGTGCAAACTGGGATAAATGCCTACCACCCAAACCACAGCTACAACTATGATTGATGAGTTGGAAGATGAGAGAAGAACTCCACCTCAAACTACAATCACTCCTCAGAATCTAGCAAAACGAGAAGCACTCGATGCTAAAGCTTTGTATTTTTTATACCGTGCATTATCTCCTATTGAATATAATCGTATTTCTTCATGTGAAAATGCTAAGGAGATATGGGATAGACTTTAGGTTACCTTTGAAGGAGTAGAAAGAGTCAAAGAGATGAAAACAATATTCTCTTGGGCAAATATGAATCTTTCAAGATGAATTTAGATGAAACTATCACCAAGGTGTTCACAAGATTTACGAAGATCATCAATGGACTCGCATCTCAAGGGAAGACATTTAAACCTATAGAGAAAATTAATAAACTTTTCCGAGGACTTTCCAAGGAATGGAATACTGTGAAAACTTCCATTCGTGAGACATAAAGAATTATGGAGGTGTGGACATCTAGAGTACCAAAACTTGGCATGGAGGACACTTAATTGTCAAAAGTTTGGAAAGGTATACTAAAGTGCCAAAATCAGAGCAAATTGGGTCAATTAAGTACCAATGGCGAGAGATTATGGCCAAAATGCTCACGTAGCATTTTTTCGATGAGACAAATGCAAAACAACGTCATTTTGCACATTGACATGGCTAGAAAAGTTAAAAACGATGTCGTTTTGTATCCTGGCATGGCTAGATAAGCCAAAAACAACGTCTTTTTGCCTCAAATTTGAATTTTAATATAAATATTAATTAAATTAAAATTTAAAACTAAATAACAAAATAAAAAGAAGAAGAAGAAGAAGAAGAAGAAGAAGAAGAAGAAGAAGATTGTAGAAGGCTCATTTGACGAGGGCTGTGCAAGTCCTCGTCAAATGGGGGAGGGTTTGTTGGGGTTGCCAGGCCTTGGCCAGGGGCCAGCGAGCCAAGTCGACTAGTGGTGAGAGCTTGTAAGCCTTTACCCAGATTTAGGGCAAGGGTCGTGGCCCTCCTTTAGTGGGCGATGAAGCTTGGCCCAATTGGGCAAGGGTCGGCAATTCTTATCGGATCTGGGGGGCAAGGGTCACGCTTTGGAGGATGGCCATGATCGTTGCCCTAGATTTAGGCGAGGACCCCAATGCGCGACAACCCTTGGCTTGACTTGATGAGGGTCGGCGACCCTCGCCCCAGATTTGGGCACGGGCTTGTAGGCCCTGGTCGACCCTCCCCCCACGGGTGACGGTGGGAAGGCGATGGCGAGGGCTTGCATAGCCCTCACCAAATGAGCATTTTGCAATCTTTTTTTAATATTTATTTAGTTTTAAATTTTATTTAGTTAATATTTATATTAAAATTCAAATATGAGGCAAAACGATATCGTTTTGGCTCTTATTTGTTAACTTAGTTTTCCAGTGAACCACATAAGTGACTTGTATTATTAAAAATAAGCCATGTCGGATTTTGAACACCCTGAATTGGAGTTGGCACTTAGACGTCCCATTTTTCAAAGAAAGTGGCACTTAAATATACATTTTGGAACTTTTGGCACTTAAGTGTTATTCTATGCCAAGTTTTGGCATTTGCACTATACTTTTACCAAGAATCATGCTTGTCACTATTGATGAGCTAATTGGCATTGTCATGGCGGATGAAGCAGAACATGTCAATGTAGAGGATATTCCTAAAAATGACGAAGATAAGGAGTATGCAAATATTTGTTAGACTTATGCTCAGAATCAGGATCAGACTAGGAGAAAGAGTTCAACGTACGTTATTCTAAAATTCCTATTGAAGTATCAAATTATACTGATGAGCTTTGTTTGAATTACAAATTTGCTCTAAAAAAAAGATTTGCGAGTTGAAGAAGGAAAATTCTAAGCTGAGGTGAAAGGATCTTTTTCAAAAAGACATAATTGAGTTTTTACAAAAGGATTTTTCGCAAATAAAAGAAAAACAAGATTTGCTGGAAAAAGAAAACGCTTCTTTCAAAGAAGAAATTTCAAAAGTTTCTAAAAAGTTTTCTTTTGGTTTAAAAACTTTTGAACACATTTTTTCTATGCAAGTTCCGTATTTTAACAATTCTGGACTTGGCTTTGAAAAAGAAAACATGATCAAAAATGATTTTCCAAAAGTCAAAGAGAGATTAAGGGGTAAGTTTTCGGTAAGGAAGGTATATTTTTAAAATTCTCAATTTGTTTTGGGTGCATACTTTAAATATCTACAAAATCTCCTTGTACTTGATACATCATATCTCCATAATAATTTTTTTTGCTTTACTTAGACTTCATGCATCGTGTGTTAAAATTGATTATGCTAATTATATCTTTTTGGAGTAAGAGTGATGCATTTTTATGGGTTATGAAATTGGATAAATATGATTGATCAATATCTCGCTTTCAAATAGTTCAATTGATTGGATAGATACTCAAGGATATTATTCTCTCTAATCTTGTCATGCTTTTCTTAGTGAGAATTTCATTTTATGAGATATTATTATGCAATATATATTCCTTAAATACTCTATTGAGATGAGTTGGAAAAGTATTATTGAGTTTCTACAAAGATTTCATATTTATCATCTTGCCTTGCAAAATTCTATATGAATTTATCATGATTATGGATGATTGCTTATGACTTAAATATGATTTATATTGCAAATATCTCTTCTCATCAGTATAAGGCATTGCGCATATTTATTACACAACTTGGCCTGTGGTAGAAATATTTACTTTCCTTTTGCAAAATGCATCAATAATATGCTTTTGAGATTTATTATTTCATTAACCTTGAAAGATATCATTGCATGTACTTGGATATTCTTGTTATATTCTTAGAAGATATCTTATAATTGGCAAGTTTGGTCTGCAAATTGGAGGAATGTATGTACGTGATATTTTTCTTATTTTTTGCAAAGATTGTTGTTTATTTTACAAGAATTTGCAGGTGGCAAAAGAATCTTTCATATGAAGTTTGGAAAGTTTGACCCGAAAAGTCGTGAGGATTCCGCACCATTTTCGAATAATCGAGAATTCTCCTCTTCGCACAAAATTATAGCAAATTATTGAAGGCGCCTCAAATTATTGAGCAAGCCCTTAATGTGTTGTGTGAAAGGTTGAGTAGCTTTAAATTTAAATATTCAACACTCTTATATATGCTATTCAATTTATTTATTTGAAGAAAGGGCATTTTATATCATGTGGATATTATAATAATGTATTTGTGCAAAAAAAAATTGTTGAGTTTATAAAGATTGAATTCGAGACGAGCTTGATTGAAGAAAACAAATTTCTATCTCGAACTTCAAAAAGCGGACGATTGTGATGGATGTTGTTGCTATAAAGGAAATAATGGAAAAACATTTTATTCAACATGCACAAGCCACAATAAGTGCTATTTACAAAATATTGTCATGGTGATAGGGAGAGAAAGTGAATGCAAAAGAAAGGGATAGAATAATGATCATTTCAAAAAGGCATCAAATTGAGAGGGAAGTGTAAATCAAATATGGAAAATTCTGATAAAGTTGATTTAATTTTTGCCCAATCTTGATTTCTATGAAAGGAAGAGGTAAATGTGTTAGAACTTGCTAAGTTCTACAAAATCTAATTAGTGTTTCTTTTATTATCCCCTACTTTTTGTCATTAACAAATCTCATATTTACATTATTGTTTGAGCTATATGAATATCCATGATGCATCCATGATTCTGATAGATATTTGCTGATGTTTGAGCTATATGAATATCCTTTATGTTTGTCGTAGCATGATATTTCTAAAGATTGTGTTTCATACCTCATATATTTCCAAAGATATTATGTGAAGTTGAGTTCAGTTATATATTCTTTGCATCATACCCTTTCCATTGTTATTGCTTTTCGATTATAACAAAAAAATGGGGAGAGAATATAAATATGCCTATATGTTGATATTATTTATTAAGCTCAATCTATTTGCTATCTTTTGATTTGTTGAATTTTTAAAATTTGCAAATTGAGCTATGTGCTTATGATGCTTTGATTTATTATTATTTTTGAAAGCGTGATTGCACATTTGCATATTCAGAGACTGTTTTGTTATCATAAAAAATGGGGAGATTGTTAGGGAAATCTTTTTGATGTTTTGAAGATAACAACATAAATCAAAAGCTACTAACATTACTAATAATTAAGTAATTAGGTAAAAGATGCGCAAGTTGCTATGCATATGATATTCTAATAGAACATACTTTAAGAAGTGACAAGTTTAGAATGAAGCAAGTTTATAACGTAGCAAGTTCAGAATGAAGTAAGCTCATAAAAAGATAACTTGATAGAATATGACATAAGCCCAAAACATATAACAGTTAATTATCTGGTTTGGATTCTACACTAAGATATAATTGATTGGCAAATCAATCATGAAGACAAGTTCTTTCTAAACGGAGAAACTCTACTTATGAAAACCAATATTCTAATTGTATGGGCGATCGGAATCAAGTGAAGATTTTATTTTTATCACTCAATGGCTACCAAATCTTCTTTACATAGATTTGTCCAATGGGTAAATCGAAAGACAATTCTCTAGAAACTATCTAACGGCTAGTTCGGAAGTGAATGAGTATATAAGGAAATTAAGGGACCTGAGAGCAAGTAAGAAACAAGGCTAAGAATCTATAATTTCAAAGTTTGAGCGAAATTTGATCCTACACTTGTCTTTAGCATGCTCAAACATTTTTGATTGTGAGAGAAATATCAAAAGAGTGATTTAGTGAGATAGTGTGATCTATCATTAAGTGTTTACACTTAAAGTTATAATTTCTTATTGATCATATAGTGGAGTCCAACTAATAAGTTGTTAGTGTGGGAGAGTGAATATAGGCTTGACCTAAATCGAACCATTGTAAAACCTTGTGTGCAATTTCTCTAATCCTTACTCTCTTATTGTTCATTGTTAGAGTTTATTGCACACTTGTAGGTTACTTAAAGTTTGTTATACCGCATAATAGATTCTAAACCTTATTCTAGAATCTAGACCTTATCCAGACTTTAATCTTGATTTGTTCTATTCCACATTAATTTGTCAAGTTGGTTCTTTCATTATTTTTGCAAGCTTTGTATATCAAAAGGTGATTGCTGGGGTAGGTCACTATTGCATTTTTGTTAGCAGGGCATGGACTTTTGGTAGGGGTGATCCAGAGTTGGTGCAAATTTCATTTTGAACTTGAAACCAACTTGTCAAAACCGGTGAAACTTGGAATCCATCCTGCGTACTCTAGAACTTGGAATTTACCTTGTCATAGGTTCCAAAGTCGATTTTAGGGTTTATCAAAGTATCACTTGTATTCTTAATTGAACGTTTGCAGTGAATCATCACCTCTAATGACTCTATTCGCTGCTACAATCCATTGACTATAACTTATATTTTGACACACGAAGAAGCATTAACAAAATAAAAATCTCAGTTATGCATGTTGTTGGAAATGAAGGCTCAGATTTGTGATTCTAAATTATACACTCATCATCTAATGCTATAGAGAAGGTATAGAGCAAAAAAAAAAAAAAAACACAAACACTTGTTCTGATTCTAAATCCTAAATCCTAGAACGTGCTCATTGGAATTGAATTTTTAATTTTTGGAACTTAAAACTTATCATGCAAATCACTGAACCGGTTTTCACCACTAGTCCAATTATCGATTTATCTTGAAGTCATGCTTACTCCTAATTTTTGGTTAGGAGAAAGATGTGCAATATGGAAAATATTAAAAAGAGAAGATAGAGAGAGATGCGATGGCTACTTTCGAGGAGCGCGGCATCTTTTTTTTATACGAAAGACATGAACGTGGCAACATGCGAGCCCCAGGCATGCTTTCTAGGGTCACGTGTCATCCCCTCTTTCCATAGGGGAGAGTGAAAGATTTGCCAGGTGTAAAATCCTATTGTATTCGAGGAGTCAAGGATTTGCTGGGAATTCCGGATGGAAGAAAAGGCAAATCCAAATATGGTGTGGAAAAACCCACATCGAGATGAATGGAAGACGACCGGTGAAAGTTTGCCTCTGATTGAAGGAGTGAAAGAACCCCGAAGTCCTTTTGCTCCGTACGGACTTTTGGGATTTCCCAAAGGCTGGAATTCATTATTTTAAAAATGTATTTGTCCGGCCGGTTTTGCCTCGTGCTAGCCCAGCCCATTTACTACTTTTTGGGCCAAAGACCAGCCCACATGCTACTTTTTGGGACAAAGCGCAGCCCACATTCTTCAATCTCAGATTGCGGTGTTCTGCAGTCCTGGCGGAAGGGGAGACATGAAATGCAGAAAAAACTGAATGGGCCTCCCAGGTGGAGCTCCCTCTCTCTTACTCTAGTGGCTTATTGACTTTTCTTTTTCCGTTAAATTTTCCTCCTTGTTTGTTATGTTGTTTCACTTCTATATGAGACAAGGAAATGATCAATGACAACACTATTATAGGACGCTTGTTTTAGTGCTAAAACTTTTTAAATGATTATTAAGTGCACTACTTAAAAAAGCGATAACTTGAGTAACTTCAGTGATGAAATATCTGACTTGGCATCTTGAAGTCATTAAAATGGGCACTTTAAAATTTTTTGACAGAAAATCAATAGTTCATAAAGCTTTGCCACTAAAACGATTGTTTTAAATTTGTGGAATAAGGAGATTTTTCTTTTTAAATTGTGTAGTGTGCAATTTATGTGTCGAATAATGTCATCGAATGCATTGATTTCTCATTACTTGGGAAATTGGGATTAAATTTGTCCCCATACGTGCCCCAGCATTGATCCTTGTAGTTGATTGAAGGCGAGCTAGTCCATTTCCACAAGACGCCAGGCTCTGTTATGCAATCTCAAAAGAGAGTGAGGTCAAAGTAGAAAGCAAACGCAAAATTATAGAGATGAAGAAAATTGTTCTTGCTTCCGTGTTATATTTTTGGGAAAAATAAATAGATTTTTGTGATTATAAATGAAATTATTTGGAGATTGTTTGCTTCATGATTTGACTTTCAAGTCCAACAAAAGAAAGAAAAATAGTGTCAAAGCTAGAATATTTCCTTTGTGATTTTTGGTTTTGGCCCTCAATGTCCTTTTGTCTAAATTTCTGTTTTTAAAAAGCTTATAGCAAAAAATTTCATTGCCAAAACTTTTTAGAAACATCTTCTTAAGTGACCCCGACGAATCACATCAGATTTTTCAACAAAATAAGTCACTGAAATCAAATAAGTGATCACTTTTTTAAAAGTTGTGACACTTAAATAGCCATTGAAAAGTTTTAGAGCCAAATAGGCATTGTACAATAATTGTGGCACTTATACTGTTCATTTCCCTTCCCGAAGATTTAAAAGTTATCCAATCTAATCTAATTTGGATACCAAGCAATGCGACTCAGATTTAGGGCTTAAAAAGTCATTTTCCTAGGCCCATCGTGATTCAGAAAAAAAAATTAATTTTATAATGATACGACCGAACCTGGGTGAGGCCCACAACAAAAATACATGTCTTAGCTTGATATTTGCTTTGGGCTTCTTTGTCATGACCCCAACTCCATCTCTAGGGTCTTGAGCGGCAGGGGTTATTTTTACGACGTCCCAGGCTTGTCGCCGTCTCGATTCTTTTTATCTTGTTATCATGCATATGCAGAAACGTGAATAAACAACTCCCCAGACAAACAACAACTGGAAGACTAGGATCTACATTAAGCAAAACACACTAATTTATATTATAACAGTACTTTTACAAGCCTTTTCTCTACGGGCCCTCTTTTCTTTTTACATCACAGTACAAGTTTTCCACATAAGCCAAGGGAAATCCCATCTCCTCTAGCGTGAGTGCAGCTCCCAAAACTGATGTGAAACTTCCATGCCTACAAGATTGAAGGATAATGGATGGATTTTAGGGAAATTCAATAAGTAAAATTCCTAGTACTCTACTAGGAAAGCATCTCATCATCGAAGCTTAGCAAGTACAACACTCGCAAGCAGTGTCGATGGCAGATCAATAGCAAACTTGTTGCTATCCTTGATTACATGCAAACGTCCATCGCAACATGCTTCAATGCATACTTACCTTTAGTTTATCAATAAATATATCAACATATCACACTTATACATATACCGACACTTATGCAAATTCATTTACCGTCGTTCTATCTTAACTAGGCCCTCCCGACTCAACTGAGGCATCCAGCTTCAAGCTAGGCATCCTGACTCAATTAGGGCATCCCGGCTAAACTGAAGCATCCTGGTGCTAGCTCACTAAGGCATCCAGGCTCAACATAGGCATCCTGGCTCAACCAGGGTATCCCGGGGCTAGCTTACCCGAGGCATCCAAGCTCAAACCCAAGCATCCTAGCTCAGCCAGGGCATCCCATTCAATGAACGAGGCATCGCCGCCAACGTTATGTGGCGACGAACGCTTTTTCCTCTTTAAATGCATGTATAAATGTATCACACAAGTTGGTTCTTATCTTTTCTCTTATCCAATACATGCATGGCCCGAAGGCATGCTCATTCATTCGTGTGTGTCATGAGTTTCTTATACTTCACTAGCAAATATGTCGGGAATGATCTTTGGTCCGTAACTTTAATCAATCACTTAGCGTTAATCCCCACATCGGACAAGGCTTGGAAACGGTACGCCTTAATATCGATCCAAGACCTCGAGACTTGGGTACACCTCGCTTTAGTGATGATCCCAAGCTTGACAAACCTCGGCTCCAACCCGATGTGAATACACATATATCAAGAATGACCCTCGGCTCGCGTTTTCATTCAACGCGAAGCACAAAGTCCCCGCGTCCACTTGATCTATAGAAATCGGCATGCTTGGTGCCTTACTAAGACCTTGTGAATTTGGGTGATCCCGGTCCCGATCAAGGCATAAGATCGACACACCTTAATGTCAACTTAAGACCTTGCGGCCTTAGGTGATTCCCACACCAAGCGAGGCTTGGACCCAACATCCCATTTGTGCCGAAACCAAGGCTTTATGACCTTGCCTTGCAATGAACTCAACTCGAATGAACCTCGGCCTCATTCCGAGGATGAACAACTTAAGCACACGTTCAAGCACAAACATGAGCAAAACCATACAAAAGATCCAACATCCTACCCACGGCTTGACGGTAGGGGTGAGTGGTTCTTGGTTCCTTACAGGTTCCGTCTGGAACCTGGAACCTACCCTTGGGTACAGGTTCCTCATTTTTTGGAACGTGGAACCTACCCATTAGAACCAAGAACCTGGAACCTACCCTGTCACAGGTTCCCGGGTCGGTTCTAGGTTCCAACAGGTTTTTTTTTTTTTTTTGTCTCATTTTTTTGGTTTCTTTTTCAGGGTAAACTATGCAACAATTGCTCAATCCCGCCATTGGGTAAGATCTTAAGGAAAATCTGTGTTTGATGTTATAAGCCAGCATTGTGATATTCCAAACCACTCTTTAAGTTTATAAGCAAACTTAGTTTTGCTATATTAGATTAAAAAGAAGAAGTAACAATAGGATACTACATAATAAAATTGAATTCTCTATGAACTTTATGAACCTATGACAACATCCATCATAGTCTCCTGCACACTGTAAAGGCTAAAAATCTCTTAATATCTAGGCTTGATACTACATGTGTAAGCAGACGAATGAGCTACATCATATTGACCATTTGCATGACAGAATCAACAAGCCAAATAGAAGCTGATACTTAGGTCGTTTCAAATTTATGAAGTTACCATTCAAAACTAAACAACATAAACTTCATAAAAAATGTGTGCAAAATTAGAACCTAGTGTAGTTGTTGACTCATCTAAACATCTTCTTGTCAAATAAAATATGATAAAAAGAATTAATGAAACAATGATGGAAAGAACGGGGCAAAAAGTACGGTGCCTGTAAAAGAAAAAGAGCATGTAGTTGCAAATGCAACTCGACTCACTCTGATGCTGAAAAGCATAAGAGCATGAGGGAAATTCCTATGCAACCTCAACCGTTCAAGTTGGCTTTGATTGGTGGGCAGCATTTGCAAACGAGAGAGAAGATTCAGAGTCCACTCATTGAGGTCGTGAAGACTCAAACTCAGTGGTCATGTCATTTCATTGATATGCTTAACAGGTAGATAAGCGCAGAGTTGAGAAGAATCTGACGGACTAGCAACAACACATGCAAGTTTGCCTCAATAGTCTATCTGAAATCAGCCACCAGGAAGTACATGCTAGTGAAAAAGAATAGAAACAAAAGGGAAAAACATCATATATCAATATGTTTGCCTTTCCATTGCACAAGGTAGCCAACCGAAAAACGCGGAAAGGCAAACAAACCTGAGAACTATATAATTACTGTAGATATAAGAGATACACCACAACCACCCTTTTTAATTACTCAAAGTAACCTAAGCTTAAGGTTTTGCTAATGATCATATAGTCAACAGAATAGAAGTTTACACCATCAGTCATCTTAGCACAGCAAGATAACCTAAATTTAAGGTTCATAAAAAACCCTAGCTGCTCCGAGGAGACATATTTGACATGTAGTCTCACATACAGATCGAACTTCCTTTTAGAAGATCTGAAGTCTAGCACCATTGGGGTCTCAAAGTTGCAAAGCAGAAGGCACTGAAAAAATTTGCCACCAAAATTGTCCTACTGATGCTGCTCATATATCTGCATGTATGCCTCCGAGAGTGCAACCATTTGAGGAAGCGTTTCTGAAACATACAGATCCTACATCTCATACCTAAAGCATAATGTAGGACTTGTCAATCTACATGATAATTGCACTCTTATTTTCCCAAAAATCATAGAGAGGGAGAGGGAGAGATTTACCAAAGTTCTTCAGACTTCCGTCGAACAAAAACCCTGTAAGAACCTTCACCAGGTTTGCCATCATGAAAACAACGTTGGCAATCAAATCATACTTTGCTCGCAGCCTCTCCTCATCTCCTGGTGTGGGTAATGGAATGTAGTCCTTCAATTCCAAGTTCTTGATAGGAAAATTGACTGCAAAAGCCATCATAAGTAATCGGATACTTAAAAGTACTAATTAGATCAACATTTCACATTCACCACTTCATATTGTCTTCTAAATCAAATCGCAGCATTATGAAATCGCTGATTTGATCATCATCAAAGTTCCCCAATTTTTTTCCAACCAAAATCATCAGGTTCAAAAGCTTACCTAGAGTTGGGTTCTTCTCCACAAAAAAAATTGTTTTTTGTAAATCTACACATATGGAGAATGAGATACCGAGGCAATCTCTTAACACGGTATCTCATCCTTGCAAGGCAGGGATGGACAACCTCTGTTATTGTTTCTCCATCAAATTTCTTCAATATATCGAAAGGGGTACCTGAAAGAAAATAAAACATTAAGTTAGATCAATAAGCACTTGGGACTACAATGGTGCAGAAGTGCCACATAAATCTTTAAGGAACTCTCTCATCTGATATTCAACTTAAAGATTCCCCATCACATGATACAAGCCTATGATGAAAATTCATGATATGATAACAATCCCGAACTATCTTAAAGTGTATTATTTGACTCGATTCTTTCAATAAACGGTACCAAATTATTATAAAGGACTGACTGAGCAGGAGGCATCTGATGTGCTTAGGCGTTAGGGGGCGAGCAGCATTGGGGGCAATTGGGCGAGCGGCGTCGGGGGCGAGCAGTGTTAGGGGTGATCGGGTGAGCGACGTCGGGGCGGCTAGGCGAGCGGCGTCGGGGGCGATTGGGCGAGCGGTGAGCAGCGTCCATCGGGGGATCGAGCGGCGAGTGGCGAGAGGCGTCCATCGAGGGATCGAGCGGTGAGTGGTGAGAGGTGTCCACCAGGGGATCGAGCCACGTCTAGTGGCAGTGTCAAGGGCAAGCGGCATCTAGTGGTGGCGTCTAGTGGCAACATCGAGGGCAAGCGACATCCAGCGATTGAGCGGCGAGGCGAGCGAGGGTGACTGTGTTGAGGGAGGCAAGGGTGGGGCGAGCGGGGAGTGATTGGTGTCTAGTAGTGGGACGAGCGGCATCTGGCGGTGGCATCGATGGCGAGTGGCGTCCGATGGTGGCGTTGAGGGCGAGCGGCGTTGGGGATGAGGCATAGGCAGAGAACGGGAGAGGACAACTGAACTGAGGGATAATTATTTGGGGGCTTTTAACTTTTAGGAACCCTAACCTAATCGGTTCCGGTTCTTACGATTCTGGTTCCCATAGGAACTAGAATTGGAACCGGGAATTGCCGGTTCCCAGAAAAAGGGAACCAGGAACTGGAACTGGTCCCTTTAGAACCGGGAATCGAACCGAACCCTCCAGTTGGGTTCTTCAGTTCCCGGTTCTACTCGGGAACCGCGTTCACCTCTACTTGACGAGTGAGCACCTAACTAGACTTGACAATCGAGACTGCTGCCCTAGAGGAGACATAGGGATCTTACTTACCTTGATGAACCTCGAGCACTAGCTTGAATTACTTGATGAGGGGCGATGGTGCAAGGTTGAGAGAAACAGAAGAATGGCGTGTAAAGGGCAAGAGGGGAAAATGGCTCAAGGTAAAAATGAATAAGGTGGTTCCGCTATTTATAGTCTCAAACCTCATCATTACTCATCCAAGTGGCCCAATTACGTTTCTTTAAGTGGCACGGCTATGCCATCAAGGTGGCAAGCCTAGTTTGCAAGGTGGCATGCCTAGAGTCCTATGAGAACACTTGCCATCTTCTTATTAGACCACCTATTGACTTGCTCTCCAAGGCTCAATTTAGGCTCATGATGTGCCTATGGTCCTAAGGGACACATAAGCCCCTGTGATGCCTAATGTCCTCTCTTGATTGGTTGGCCTTTGCCTTGCTCACCAAGGTTATCTTTTAGGCTCATTATAACCTAAGATTCTAGAGGACACCTAAGCTTATAAGTCACCACCTTCTTCTCAAAGGCAAATCTCAAGCCATCATTACCAAGCCAAATGGCTCACTCTAATTTTTCCAAGTGTCCCACCTAAAGTCCTCAGTTGGCAAGCCTTATTGCACCTAAAAGAATGAGGTGTCATAGCTATCTTGGTTGGCATTCTAGCTTCTAGGCGTCATCGATGATGGCTCACTTTTCACTCTTCCATTGGTCCACCTATACCCCATATTTAATGAACATTTAATAGAGTTTGATAAGAATGGTGCCGTAGTTGCCAACTTGGCAATTTTAGAACATTCGGTCATTAATGAGGGCTCGTGTATCGCTCTCTAATTTGTCAACTTGTGCGGCGCCTTTTTCTAGAATCTTAAAAGATATTTTGGCCACCATTATAACTTTTGACTATTCAAACAACAACTCACCCCTTCATTTAATGAGGGGTTTCTAGAAATTTCTTTATTTTGTCTTTTTCTTCATTAATAAGGCAATCTAGAGAATTTTATCATCCAAGTTGGTTCCGGGGCCGGAGAAGGGATCATTAGGTACACATCAAAAAATTGAATCATGTACACCAGAGGTTCGGTCATCACATCCCATATTCGCCCAAACCGCTTATTTGGACGGTCGATCGGCCAATAGGGTCAGTTATCCTTTGATCGGTTCGAGATCAATCCTAAAGCTACCCATAGCCTAGAACTAAGCCAATGCACTCATGGACCTTAGAATTAGTGACGGAATAGCCGGGTCTATTCTTGGGCTCATTCCAGTCGGCACCCGATCCATTGGTAGGGTTTGTGGCACCCCCAAACCTGATAGGGTCGCCATAGATACTAAGCATTTTTATCTAAAGCAATTTCTAGTTCTTTGACGTTAGTAAAAAGGGGAGTCGTAAATAGGGGCCGAGGTTTATAGGCATATATATATATTTTTAAACAAACATAGGGATTAGCGCTATGAGCTAGCGGAAATTAGAGGCGAGTCTCACCATCTCTCCACTTCCTTAGCGACAGCACAATGCACACCAACTACACAGTGAAAGAAAAACATAAGGCTGAACCACTTTTATTTACATTTTAGGATGGACATGTTGGGTCGGTATAGCCAAAAAGGGAAAATCGAGACTTTTCACTATGCTCGGTTATATCTCTAATGAGATCATTGACCCCCTATAACAAAACATGAAAGACCTTCCATCTATAAGTGTCGGCTCTATCTCCAAAAAGTGTTGTCCCTCTCTCTTTCTCTCTCTCTCTCTCTCTCTCTCTCTCTCTCTC
This sequence comes from Eucalyptus pauciflora, assembly GCA_007663325.1. Classification (NCBI taxonomy): domain Eukaryota; kingdom Viridiplantae; phylum Streptophyta; class Magnoliopsida; order Myrtales; family Myrtaceae; genus Eucalyptus; species Eucalyptus pauciflora. Next base: position 1,278,516 of record VMYD01000011.1, read on the forward strand.
TCTCTCTCTCTCTCTCTCTCTCTCTCTCTCTCTCTCTCTCTCTCTCTCTCTCTCTCTCTCATGAGCCATCACACCCAGTCAGGTGCATCGGGTGGTGGCGGTGGCAGCATCCCTAGCATTTGCCCGTCATGCTGAACGTGGACGGACAGAAACTCCTGGATGACGGGGCCCCCAGCCAGGCCCACATCGTATATGACTAGCACCTGAACTCTCAGGAACACCAGTCCAGGGATAGTGACACAGATGTGCTCCATACATTCCACCTCCACGCCCGATGGAATGCCATAAAACGTGCCCCGTGAAACTGGAGGGAGATGCATCTCTCTCTAATCTGAAATGTTGGTCCCCGAAGGGGTGAGTACAACCACTCAACAAGTAAAAGACCAATGACCACTCATAGCATCATACAATACAATCATAGCATAGCATGTCATTTAAGTATGCATACATAAATTACCTTGATATCATGTACATGTCATCATATCTCACATACATGCATCATCATATAGTCATCATCCTCATCATACCATAGGTGCATATACATCCATGCACTCATCATCCATGCTATCAAGCATTCATCACCATGAGATCCATTCATACCTTCATGATTCGCATTTTCAACATCGAATAGCATCTATTTACATGCATATGCCATATGCATACACCCATGCACATGATTCACTTTCAATTCTTATCTTTCACAAGGATCTCATCAATTTTTCTTCCTAGGGACCAATGTTTGCATCCCAAAATTTATCGCTCGCACCCAACCTGGCATCGCGAGGAACCTCTGGCACACACCTCCGGGCATCTCGAAACTCCCGAGGACATCTGGCACACACCTCCGGGCATTCGGCTCACACCTCCGGGCATCCCGACACTCTTGGGGCATCGTTGGCTCACACCTCCGATGGTCATTCATATTTTCATACATTTCTTTTCCAATTTCACACTTGAAATTTCCAATGCAATTGATTTAAATTGTTCTTTTGAAATCATGCAGTATGCATTAAAGAAATTGTCCTTTGATTAAATGAAATCTTTCTTTGAGATCATGGAAAATTTATCATTTTCTTTAATGTCATATGAAATGCATGAAAGCCATTACACCATTATATGAATAATAATCCAAAGTCTCATAATTCACATAACAATTCATACGGACCACACATCACAACATAGAATTGGCCATACGTTCCAATATCATAAATTTCGAAAAAGTACAGCTTGCACAGGTTTCATATCACAGTCAATTAAATAGGCAAATGAACTTCAAAAATCATGAAATTTAACTATGTTGTAGTTAAGACATAGATAAAGATATCACATGAAGGAAATTCCTCCAAAAGAAATTTAAACAGAATAGATATAGGTCATGCATTCCTACATCAGCAAGCCCGAAACACACAGTTTGCACGGTTTTCAAATCACAGTCAATTAGATAGAAAAATGACCTTAAAAAATCATGAAATTTAACTATGTTGTAGTTAACACATAGATGAAGATATTACATGAAGGAAATTTTTCCAAAAGAAATTTTCACAGAAAGTTATAGGTCACGCATGTCAACACTTCCATGTCCGAAACACACACCTTGCACAGTTTCCATATCACAGTCGGTTGAGTATGCAAATGGCCATAACAACTCATGAAATTTGAGTATGTTGTAGTTAACACATAGATAAATATGTTTCATGAAGAACATTTCTTCAAATGAAGCTTGTACAGAAAGTTATAGGTCATGCATGTCAATATTCTCATGTCCGAAACACACACTTGCACAGTTTTCATATCACAGTCGGTTTAGTATGCAAATGGCCTTCAAAACTCATGAAATTTGAGTATGTTTTAGTTTAAGATGTTATCTACAACTTTCATGAAGGAGTTGAAGCAAGAATCCAACTCAAAACATACATGCAAGCCTCTACAACGTTCGGGGTCGAGAGGTATACTCGAAAAACAGAACACGTCTTCAAAAGCAACCCCTTCTAGCTTCGGTTCCTTAGACCCTAAACACCCCAAATCCTACACCATTCCAAAACACACATGCAAGAGCAGCAAAAAAGATCCCAACTTGCCTCAAAGAACAGACCAACGACGGCACACGGATGGCGAAAAAGGGCGGACGATTAGACGGACGGTGGGCGGCGAGTGGCTCCTTCCTCCTCTCTCGGTTCTTCTCTTTCTCTCAAAGTCTCTCTCCCTTTCTCCCTCTCTCTTTGCACGACAAAACCCCCCTCCCCTTAACCGGTTACTTTTCCTTTTAGCTTTTCCTTCCCTTAATCATTACTAAATTGACTAAGTGCATGGGTGCCATTTGGCCTTAACAATAGGACACATGGGGGAGGCATGCATCCGGATCCCCCTCCCCCTTTTGCTCGGTCGAAGGCCCATTATGGGCCTCATGGGCCCGGCCAAAATGGCCCACTTTAGGCCCTTTATCCTTGGGCCTAAAGTTCAATCCAAAAATTAACTTTTTTACCTTTTTACTTTTTAGCAAATTCCACTAAATTCCCTCTCTTAGTTGATTTCAAATTTCAAATTTCACAAGGTCAAAAACTTGTAACATTTAATCTATAGGGATCAAATCTAAGAGATGCATAGCAAGAATAAATTTCTCTTATTAAAATAACCTATAGTATTAACTTAAAAACTCAAGAACACAAGCGTATGACACTTAGTTTTAAGGGAAAGATTAATAGCTAAAGCATAAACCATAGGTAATTTCATTACCTAATTATGGGCCTTAATACATCTTAGGGCTTGTCTCTAATTTTTGGGATGCCACAGGGTTCATGGTTGGTGCATTATCGATCCATGATCGGATATCACCAATTTGAGATTCTGCTCTGATCACTAAGAATTAAATAGGGAATGATGAATTTTGATCGGAAGACAATCTTATTTGATTAATTTGGATTGTCCGTGTACCGGTACATAATTGGGCGGAATCACCCATAATCAGAAATTGCGACCGGTCGGATCGACCCATGACCATATGCCGATCCAAAATCATCTCGTGACCAATTCTCGTGATTAAAAAGTCATCTTATGAGCTAGTGATCCTATCCCATCAGTATGGTCAGAAGAAAATTCGGGGCCAATACCTTGACCAATTCATTACTGGTCAATCGGTCGGTCGGTCGAATTATGACCGATCCATGATTCCTTGTCGATCGAACCGATCGATCCATAGCCAATGGCCCATGATCGATTCTATTAGGACCTTATGGCCGATCCTTACGGGGTCGGAAGTCGAGGATGTTACATTCTTAGCTCGGGGAGACCCATGATTAAGTCTACCTCCCATAATTCTAAAAGCTAAAAAAAAAATCCATAGGATTGTGAGACGTTGTATGTGTGTAATTTGGTCATTTTGCATCTAAAAATAAATAAATACGTTAATATTTGTTATCATTAAAACAATATGTGGGCACTTAATTTTTTTACAATGGTTTGACCAAAATTTAGACTCACTAAAATAGCGGTAGAAGGATACATCTAGGTTGTGTTGTGACAAGAATTTTCAACGGCTATCAATGGCACTTAATTTATCCAAACCAGACATCATGACTGTTGGGATTTTACAGAACATGTCTAGGCTAAATAAACATAAACGCAACGGAAGCAAAGATAAAATTCTACTATACATGTTCCTCCAAAGGCGTTATTTGTGCGTTTTAATCAAAAATCAGAATATCAAAGGGGTTTTACGGATTACCTCTCGAAGTGCGCTTTAAACGACTTGATTCAAATGTTCTTCAGTTTGAGCCCCACAAATGTCGGGCCTTTAGTTTAGACACACCACCAACGCACCTCGAACGAAAAAGAGCTTGCAGGTAATCACCACTGTAATTGTGTTAGCAATCTTGTGGAGACAATCCTCTGCACATGGTTAGCAACCATTTGTTAACCATATAGTTCTCTCTCTCTTTCTCTCTTTTTCTAAACATAACCCACTCACCCTATCTCTGCTCTATTTATAATGTTTTGGTGAAGTCAACATTTAACTTCCTCTAATAGCTAGTCTTTTAACCTCTCAAAGAAGTTATTGACTACCTTTTTTCAGAAGCTACTTCTTCCATAATTTGGTCTTTAACTTCTCAAATAAGTTATTGACCACTTCCTTCAGAAGCTAGTCTATAACTTCTCAAATAACTTATTGACTACTTCCTCCAGAAGTTAGGTGACCAAGAGAATAGCTCTTGTAAGTGGGCTGCGTCTGATCAAGTGAATTGGTTATGGTGTATGACATCCTTAGGTTCATCACTGAGCTGGTAGTAAGACTTGCACTAATACATTAGTACTCTCAAGAGAATTGATTGTCCCGATCAATCTCTACGTCCTACAAACCATGATTGAAATCTAGCAATATGTCATGGCTACCTAGATAGTGTGAATGCTTTAAGAACATAATGAATCTGTCAGCTCTGGCTACAGTGTAATTCAATCCCTCTGTCTTACTATGTCCCGATCGAACAAAGACCATGGAATATTTGTCAAGTCACCAATTCGATCATATGCACAAACCTGATTGACCTGCATTTTATATGAGACATAAATAATTTATTCTCGGTTACAACCTCGGCCGAGGATTTCAATGCAGTGTCACAATTAGATTGCATAGGACATCATTACTGTACCTTGCATGTAACAAGGAGACAGATTCCATGTTGCGCACATGTGTAACTTTGTATGTTAATGAGTTATGACCATCAGGTACAGAGACAGATCAATGAGCCGCCAATATGCGTACCCATGAGCCATAGCCATCCAACACACAAGTTAACATTGTGCCTCATGTCTAAGGATTATCTACACAAGACTAGAGCAAGAATGATTAGTCATTGACCCCACTAAAAGCCTCCATGTTGCCAATCGTTCTATGTGTGTCATGTTTAATGAACTTGTCTGCTACAAGCACCTGTGTTCTAACTTAGGCATCATAATACTCAATGACTCGTGACTCATCATTACCTTAAGTATCCAATACTTAATGGTGAAGCTAAGAACACACCGGTCTCAACAGGATCATTAATATCCATTCAATGATCCATTGATCGGGAACGGTTTAAAGATTCAGTCTAACTTTGAACCCGTCACGCATATTCTTAACGTCTCAAGAATAAGTCCAGTCACAATTAATCTTATGAAATCATTCATATAGATAATTGGACAAATGAATGAATATGTCTTTGTCATTAATTTGACAACACAACTGAAACCCCTAACATGTAACTATTACCTGGTTGCTTTAGGGCATATAACTAATAGATTGTTGGATATGACGACGTCTAACTTTGAACGTTTGATCTTGATGGAGTTGAAAAATTGTGATTTTCCGAACCAAATGATGAAATCATGTAAATCTGTTCGCAAGCTATCCGATGCTTCAAAAGTCAGTTCAATCATAGCTCATAGCTTTATGTAAGATATCGCGACTTATTAACTTGGCTATTTTGGGAAAATTTTATAGGTTGCATGTCGTTATGGCATGTACGTCTATATTGGAATAAAATAATGACTTGATGGGATTGGATTCATGCTTGTTAGTTGTTAGTACATGCGGTATATCGATTTGGCATTGGATTTGTGGCCATTAGTTTTTGTGTCATTTGATGGGATTGGACTCGTCTCCGTCAATTGTTCTGTACTCATGCGATGTTTACATGTTGAACTGGATTTGTCCTCCCCGTCTGATTAGAACTTTCAGTTTGTACGTTGGAGTGGATTCGTCTCCATTATATCAATTCAGAATTTTGTTCGCTATACACGAGAAGTATAGATTGTGTATGCTGTTTGGACTGGATTCGTGCTGCTTTGCTTATCTATCATTTGAATGTATGATTGATATAGGGATGGATTTGTTTGTATGAATTTGATTGCTCGCATGTATTGTATGTATTGTATATGTTCAAAAAGATACTAGTCACAAACAACACGATTGGAGATGAGTCGTCATTTGCTCCATGTGCACTGATTTCACTCGAGGGCCATCAATACAGTTTCCACTTTTCAAAACCGAAAGGAAAGACTATGTATATTAATTAGGATATCCTATGATTTTGTATGATAAAACTGATGCGTAAGTGAACAAGTGATTTCGAGAACAGGGAATTTTAGGGATTAAGTGTATGAGATAATTGTTGAAGGATCATTTGCAAATGCAGGGATAGAAAATGATTGCTACCAAGGTAGAAGTACATGCCACTGACCAATGAGAAGGATCGAGATCAATGAAGTTCACCACAAAGGCTTAAATGACAAGCCACTTGTCAAGGATAAAGAATTTCGGGATAGGTGAAGCCCACCACCAAAGCCTAAATGAAATCCACCAGTTGAGGATAGAGCACTTTTTAGCTCACCACTGAAGAGTAATCCACTCTTCAAAGATAACCACTCAATCATAGGAAAATCTCATGTATTTTCATTCATCAAAGTCTAGTCTAGTCATGTCTGCATTACAATGGAGAGCCTTCCTCTATTTAGAAGAGAGACAATATCTAGGGAACTATTGTAACATTAAAGGATTGGATTTAGAACTTTGACTCTTGAAACTTACGTAGCATTAAAGACCCCTAGGAACTTAGGATGTAATAAATGATAGAGAAACTTGCACTCTTGATTCTTCTGTCTTTCAAAATTCATGCTTCCACCTTGACTAGAAGATAACTATCTTGAAAGCTCATCGAACATCCCTGGAGGTTACCCAAAATCGCCTCCCATCGATAGGTTAGTGTTCGGCCTTGAATTCGGCATATATTATGATGATTCGACAACTCCGTAATCATTTTTATGATTGATAGTTTTCTCCATTGATAATTTCATTTATAGACCCATCGAGTCACGTTGTACCCAAATTCTTTGTTGGCTTGGATTGCCATTGATAGTGTTGAGTTCATTGATAGAACTAAGTCGGATGCTCCCGCATCATCCTCCCGCATCATCCTCCCTAGGTTGTTTGAGATTTGAGAAATCTTCATCCTTTAAGTAAGAAGAAAGGTCTCCCACATTAAAAGTCACTGAAACTCCAAACTTCCTAGGAAGATCAATCTTATAAGCATTGTCACCAATTCACACAATAACTTTAAATGGACCATCGGCTCTAGGCATGAGCTTGTTCTTTTGATGATATGGAAATCTCTCATCCCTCAAATGAACCCATATGAGATCACCTAGTTGAAATTAAGCCTTCTTCATAGATTAAGCTCTTTCTTTGTCGTCGAAGTTCACTGTGAGTTGGATGGAATTTGAATCAAATTGATTGGTGTGAGAGGGTTGATTTCATAAACAACTTCAAAAGGTGATTGATTAGTAGTATAACTTAATGATCGATTATAAGCAAACTCAACATGTGTAAGCTTCAAATCCCAATCTTTCAAAGGCTTACTCGAATAAGAGTAGTAAGAGTATGATTGGTTACCTCTATTTAGCCATTAGTTTGGGGATGACAAGTGGTGCTAAATAAAAGTCGTGTACCAAGCATCCTCCATAGTGTCTTCCAGCAATAACTTAAGAACTTGGAATTGCTCTCCAACACAATCGTCTTTGGTACTCTATGAAAATGAATAATCTCTTTGAAATATAACTCAACAACATGAGATGCATCATTGGTCTTGTGACATGGCACAAAATGAGCCATTTTTGAGAACCGATCAACTACCAGATTGCATCTTTTCCCCTTTCAGTTTTGGGCAGAGCCACAATAAAATCCATACTAACACCTTACTAAGGTTGCAATGGAATTGTAAATGGAGTATACAATCCTTGATGGAAGTGACTCTTTGCTCTTTGACACATTGCACACCTTGAGATGATAGCAAGCACGTCTCCATTCATCTTTGGCCAATAAAAATGCTCTTGAAGAACCTCAAAAGTTCTGTTAACACCGAAGTGACTAGCCAATCTTCCACCATGTGCCTCACGAATCAATAACTCTCGAAAAGAACTCTTTGGCACATATAATTGATTTCCTTTAAAAGAATCTCATCCTGTAAATAACAAGTACCTCGAGCTCTTTCTTACAACTACTGATGATGGATGAGAACTCATAATCTTTAGAGTAAAGTTCTTTTATCGATTGGAAACCAAACATCCTTGAGTCTAGAGTAGTAAGCATAGAATATCTCCATGATAAACCATCCGTTACAACATTAGTGTGGCCAAGTTTCTCCTTCGAGATAAAAGAAAATGATTGAAGAAATTCTACTTATTTTGCATGTCTCGAATTGAGCTTGCGTTGGCCGCTAATAAACTTGAGAGCCTCATAATCATAATAAAGAACAAATTATTTTGGTATTAAATAATAACTCCAACGATAAGGGGTTCTAGCAATGGCATATAACTTATTGTCATAAGTTGAATAGTTCTTCGAATCTATCAACTTCTTGTTGAAATATGCCAAAGGCTTTTGGGCTTGCACAAGAATAACACCAATGACAACTCTGCTTACATCACACTCAATTTCAAATACTTTATCAAAATAAGGAATTACAAGAATAGAGGACTCATAAAGCTTTTACTTGATTGCTTCAAAGGCATTTAGAGCAGCCTTTGTCCATTTGAAAGATCCCTTTTTCATGCATTTGGTGATTGGAGCCATGATGAGATTGAAATCCTTCACGAACCGTCGATAGAAAAAAACAAGTCTATGAAAACTCCTTACATCAGAAATGGACTTTGGAACCGGCCAAGTCTTCATAGCCACCACCTTGGATTGATTGACGAAGATCCCATCTTTTGAAACCTCATAGCCAAGGAACACGATGCTTGAATAGAAGAACTCACATTTGTCCCTTTTAGCATAGAGTTTATGTTCTCTTAGGACATTGAAAACTTGTTTCAAATGATATACATGTTCTTATTCGTTTTTACTATAAACAAGTATATTGTCAAAATAAACAACGACAAATTGACCAATAAAGGAATGAAGAACCTCATTCATGAGTATCATAAAGGTGCTCGGAGCATTTGATAATCCGAATGACATAACCAATCACTCATAAAGGCCTCATTTAGTTTTGAAAGCCGTCTTCCATTCATCACCTTCTCACATTCTGATATAGTGATAGCAACTTCGCAAATCTATCTCGGAGAATACAGTAAAACCATATAATTCATCAAGCATATCATCAAGTCTAGGTATGTGGTACCTATACTTAATGGTGATGTTGTTGATGGTTAGGCTATCAACATACATTCTAAATAAACCATCTTTCTTGGGCATGAGTAAAGCTGGAATGAAACATGGGCTCATGCTTTTTCGAACATATCCCCTATCAATAAGTTCAGCGACTTGTCTTTGTAACTCCTTTGTTTCTTCTGAATTGTATTGGTAAGCAGCTTTGTTTGGTAGAGGAGCTCTGGGAAGTAAACCTATGATGCTCAATATTAGGGGTGTCAAAAGCTAAGAAAACCGGGCCAAATAGAAAATGAAAAGTTCGGTTTTCATTTAGTTCGGATAATATTTGTTAGGACACAATCTCTCCACTACCCAGCCTTCGGGGAAAGGAAGGGAGGGAAATGTCGGATTTAGGGATACTTGACCACAAAAACTCTCTCACGGTTCTTATTTACAAAGGTGTCATCACCTCGCCCCCTCGGCGAACATCTAGTGAGTTCACTTGATTACAGTTGCGAACTCTCCCAAGCTTGTGTCTCGCATGACAACGAAAAGTGTTGTGACCCTACCTTAACATCGCGGCACGTCTTGATCAATAGTTTAAAGGTTGAAAGGAAATCAGACGTAAATGTGAGTTTAAGGGTATTTTTATGATCATGTAATCCTCTCAAGATGTACATCCACCAAAGACTGCATCACTTCATCTTTAACAGCTTCTCCATGTTGAGTATATTAAATCATAACCGTGAACCATTTCCAAAGGTTCATACCTCTCACAATGATTTTATTAAACGATCTAGTTGTTTAAGACAACCTATATATAATATGGGAGTTGTCACTAGCCTCATTTTTGGGAGTTGGCTAGGAAACCCAATCGAGGGTTGAGAGTGGTCCCTCGATTCCTACACAACTAGATATCCAAGTTCAAAGACTTAGGTTACGCTAATATATCTATTAGCATCATTTCAGTACCTAATAGTATGTCGTGTTACCTAAAGTGTCCATGCGTTTCATTTTACCTTTTAAGGATTGTTTATCCTAAACTAAGTGATCATGCATGGATGGTCATTTTTATGCCATTCTATTTCTAAGAAAGATGAAAGGAAGCAATCAATTGTATTGAAAGTACAAAATAGTAAGTTAACATCAAAGGAAAGCGGTAAATTTATCATACAACCTGAAAAAAGATAAAAAAGGAAAGGAACCTATAAGTCGTCGGGTTTTTATACAAATAAGGAGACTCGACATATATGTCGGGAATGAATGGTACAAAATTACGGTTGGGATGAATATCGACCTTTCACCGTCTTTGTGTCCTCTTTGTCTTTGGGATCCTAATCTAAACCTAATCTAAAAACTATAGCTAGGCACATACAATGGAAATAAACAATCATGCATGTCGAAACAATAAAAAACACGACATAAGGTCAAGAATCAATCAATCAGGTGAAGTAAGGTTTAAAATCAACCAAATTTGGGCCTCGGGGTTGGCTTTTACAATTCATGGCAAGTCTCTCTAGACACCTACCCAATTTATTTTATGACTTATAGCCATTATTGACTATTTGTGTTCTCGCATGGTCAATAACACTTGTAGTTCCCTAAAAATGCATTCTAAATGACTTCCCAAGATTTTCTCTCTGTATCAAGCATTGCTCCTAACATACATCTAGAATTCACATGCATGGTCACGAATTAAATGCACAAGTAGGCTTTTTGGACCTTATTTCTCAATCAATCAACCAAATGATTAAACTATCGGCGGGTCATTTATTACAAAGGCATGCGCCAATCACGAACAAGCATTTCTAATGAATGACTTGATTATATGCATGGGTGATACATGTGATGTTTCAAAAAATGGATTTGAAATCATCGATAATGGAAAGTAAGGTTTTTGAGATAAAGTGATATCTCGGCTATGGAACGCATTCAATTGACAAAGTTGGCTTGGGGCTCGTATTAATGCACTCACAGGCATTGAAGACATTTTAAATACAGTCCAAACATGATTATTACAATGTCAAATCAAATTTTAAAGAGATTTGAAGACATTTTAGACTAAGGAATATCTAGCCTATGGAACACATTTAATTATTAAGGCTAGCCTGGGGCTCGCATAAATGGACTCACAGACATTGCGGACATTTTAAATATGATCCAAATCACGATTTTTCCTCAGTCAAATCAAGTATTGAAAATAATTTCTAAATGTTCGCTTTCGGAAACACACATGTAGCAAAGCCATATTAGGGTGCGATTAAAAAATCAATTCATTGAAAACCATTTGACGATGCGAATTAAAAGATTTGAAACAAATTTCATAAGGATAACATGACCTAATTCCATGCACAAACTAACCTAAAGATCTAATTGAAAAATCACAACAAAAAGCTTATAAAAGAAAGTTTCAGACCAATCACAGCAAGTCACAAAATTGGGTGGAACTTATTGATGATCTACCCTAGAAAATGCATAACATGATATAGAACAACTTTCATGAAGAAAAATTTCTTAAAAGAGCTAAGCATGATTTTATAAAAATCTAATAATAAGCAACAATGCATTAGGAAATTGCTAAATCAGCAGGACATCAAGTCATTTCAATCAAGATTTACCCTACCAAATGAAGTCTAAAAATCATGAAATTTTACCACAACAAAGATTAAATGATAACAAACAAACCTTTTTAAGAGTCCAACTCAAGCATCCCTACCGAAAAATTGGCACAAAAATGGCAAATGTCTGTCTAAACAGGGGCAAAGACAAGGATCCGAATTTAATCCTAGGTCAGAATTCCAATCTAACTTATGAAAAATGGAAAATGGGCCAAACAATGAAGAAATTGCATGCAATCAATGGCATTTAAAAGGTCTAGGTGTGCTTTACGATTTCCTAGAAAGGCCCGACCTCAGTTGAGGTCAACTCAGTGCTCTAAGGTTGAGGTTTGTGAAAGTGTGCACGTCAACCATTAAAAACTAGAATGCAAATATGCATTATTAAGTCTTAAAATTATTTATGTAATGCACAAACGGAATGAAAATCACATATGACCTAGAATTGGATGCGACAAGTGATTAACATAAACATCTAACTCTATATCGGCATGTGAAAATGTCATACAAGTTGGTGTCATATTTGCAAACTTCTAAGTGCAACTAACCTAATTGTGGCATAATTTTCACATGTGAAATGTCATTCAATCATGATGAACCACATATGCATACAAAACTTGTAAGGCATAGTTCAATAATTAATGAGGCACCGACATGAGATTTGGTCTCTAAGAGACCTAAGCATGCATGAGAAAACATGCACATGATAAGGCATTAAGCTAAACTCAACCTGACAAAAGATGTTCGATTTTAGGTCAACTAGGAATTTGCAAAAGTCTAATGAAAAATTCATCACAAAGAATGCGTAATGGTGAGCATTTTCCGTTAAGACATCAGAGCCTAATTATGAACACACAAATCATGACGAAAATGGCAAAACATGTATGCATTACTATACGACCTAGTTGCAGCAGAACCTATGTATGTTTGCACATGCGATTGGCATACCAAATGGCGATGAAATCATGTAAATCATATACCAATGGAAAGCACGCAACATCTATTTCAATCTTCATGAAGATCCTAAGGTCAAACAAGCTCATCTATATGCTCAAATTTTTCTAAATATGCCTCGAATTAGTGCATGGCAGACTGACATATACTTAGATTTAAGCGGTTTTGACCCATTAAAACTTGTCCAAAAAATATGAAAAAGATATAAGACATTCTCAAGAAAATTTTGAAGAGAACTCGTGATAGATAAATTTATCAAAAATCAATCACAGAAGCCGGGACAAAAATAGCAAAATTCTTAGGCGGGTTAAGAACATAACCTAAAACACACTAACTATGGAATTGAGCAAATTGTGAGGCCTTTTTCGAGCATCAAATGATAGCTGTTTGGGCTGTGCAACCTATCAAATCAAAGGTCTCGGAACACACTTTCTAAGTCTAGAAGGCCTCGAGTTGAAATAAGGCCATCTAAGGCCTCGTTTTAGGCCCAACAACAAACATGTCATAGAGATTCGAAAATTACAGGTTTGCACTAAAATCACATAATCAATCATAGGTCATCATCAATCCACATTCAACCTCAGCAAATTAATGATCTAGTTTATCAACAACCTATCTAAGCATTTAATATAGTCTTAAGTGTGAATCCTAGCCTCGGTTAGCTATTCTAACCTCACTTCATTGGATTCAAGCTTAGAAAGCAACCTTTGTGCAATTTCGTTGGTTTTTGACATGATCGGATGAATCGATCTCGTCGGAACTTGTTCAGACTTCAATCTATCCTCCAAGAGACAGATCAATATGCTTGGGTCTACCTATGGATGGGTCGAACTAGCAGTTTAAACAGAAAACAAAACCAGTCTAGGCTTGGATCGGCCTTTGAGCGTCGGAGGAGATTTGGCAGCAATCGATTAGCCTCTGACCACGGTGAGGTTAGAAAGCCTCCCTAGGCTAATCAAAAGTGATTAGTAGCTTCAAGGATCGCCAATGACTGCTGAATTAGGTGATTGAAGAAATTGGTCCGACTCAGACCAATTTTAAGCAAAGACGGAATATTTGGTCATCGAAAGTCGGTGACACTTGATCGAATGCTGACCACTGGACAGTTGAGAAGACACCTAGAAGGAGATCGTAGGTGATTGGAACCTCCAAAGATCACCGGCCAGGGTCAGTTTGGCTGATTGAGCAGGCGAGCAGCAAGGCCGGTGAAGATGCCGGTCTTCAAGGTCATGAGGGAAGGTGGTTGTACGGGCCGCTCCGGCTATATCCATGGCAGCCTGAGCTTGGATAGAGGAGAAGGTGAACATGAGGGGTTGTTCGGTGATGGTACCAATTGAGTGGCCGCCAGTGTGGAGGCAGAGCCGATGGAGGAACGTTGGCCCGTGTGAGAAAGGAATAGAGAGAATTGGGCAAGAAAATTCTCGGAGCGGGGTAGGGGTTGGGGGAAGAGAGAGTTTTTCTGGATTTTGATATGAAGTCTAGCATAAATGAGTCCCCTCATTTTAGAGGGAAAAATCCTATTTATACTACTTGCAAATCGGTTAATCTTGGACTTCGGTTCGATCCAACTGTTGAAATGGCCAAATCACAATTTTAAAGGTTTAATCATCATTAAGAGGTGTTGGACAATCGATTAGATAGGTCCGATTTGCAAAAATTCGAGTTCAAAATGAGAATTCTACTTAAGAGCCTAATTATGGGTCAAATTGCAAATTCATAAAATTCGAGGGCCTGTACAATTATGAGAAATTGAGGGCATAGCAGTGAAATTGATGTGGTGAGCATTCTAGAATCGTTTGCCGGAGGTTTGAAACCAACTGGCAAGGGGCCAAACCGGCCTGCCTTGCTAGCAGCTGGTTGGATCGGTCATACCGGTTGTGGCACCCCCAAAACCGGTAGGGTCGCCACAGATACTTATCGCTATGCCTAATGAACACTAGTACATTTCTTAGTAGAAGCATCGTAGTTCCTAGGCATTTTTCTTCTTCGTTTTTTTTTTTTTAAAACGGTCCCAGCGCGACTCATTAGCGGAAGCATAAATTAATATCACCATCTTTCCCTCCAACAAACATGATACAATGCACACCACTAATCTCCATAGGAAAGGATAAAGCCGAGCCACTTTTATTTACATATTTTCATGATGGATTTTCACGGGTCGGTACATCAAAAGAAAGGCCAAGACTCCTCGCTACACTCGGCCGTAACCCCAAAAAGAAACACTCGACCCACTATGTTCAACGTGTACGATTCCCCCCCCCCCCCAACAACTAGTGTCGGCTATTTCTCAAAAAGTTACAACTCCTACTCCTCACGCGCAGGCCATCACACCCATTTTGGTGCGTCAGGCGGTGGTGGTGGCAACATCCCTCGCATCACTCCGTCTCGACAAACGTGAACAGATACGAACTCTTGAATGACCGGGCCCCCAGCCAGGCCCACATCATACATCACAAATGTACGAATCCGAATGAACGTCAGACCGGGGATGGTGGGACAGTCGATCTTCGCCCACTCGACCTCCACATCTGAAGGAAGGCCGTAAAAGATGCCCCGCGTGACAGTAGGAAGCAGCATCGTACTAATCTGAAATGTTGGTCCCCGAAGGGGTGAGTACAACCACTCAGCAGGTAAAGGAATCCAATAACCACTCAATGCATCATACAATACATGTCACTCATGCATCCAAGCATACTTACCTCGAAGTCGTGTATATACCATCATACATCATCATCACAATCATAACACATACATACCATCAGGCCATGAATGATCATCATCATATCATATCATTTATGCATATCATCATGCCATAGGTAATCATCATCATATCATGTCATAAATGCATGATTCAATTTCCACTTTTAACTTTCAATTCGATCACCGCATCACTCTTTCTCGGGATCATCAATTTTATCCCATTCTTTACACTCGCACCCCATCTTGGCATCGCGAGAAAAACCTCAGGCATTCAGCCACTTAAGGCCACCGGGCATCCGCCAACCCACATTCCGGGCATCTCACATCCCAACTGGCATCACGAGGCATCCCCTCGGGCAAAGACCTCCGAGGCTTCCGGCACCCAACCATTCCGGGCATCCTGATACTCCCAGGGCCATCCGGCCATGTATCTCTATACATTCCGGGCATCTGGCACCCCCCATCCCAGGCATCTTGATACTCCTAGGGCATTATCATCCACCACAAACAGTTTCCT
Organism: Eucalyptus pauciflora; assembly: GCA_007663325.1. Classification (NCBI taxonomy): domain Eukaryota; kingdom Viridiplantae; phylum Streptophyta; class Magnoliopsida; order Myrtales; family Myrtaceae; genus Eucalyptus; species Eucalyptus pauciflora. Next base: position 1,294,423 of record VMYD01000011.1, read on the forward strand.
CATTTATCATTGTTCATGTTTACCAATTTAGGTCTCAACTTAACATGGCACATGATGTAATGGCAAACAAAATCACTTTCATCCTTTGATCTATGCATGCATCATCAGTCATCATCATACATGCAACAAGACGCAATCATTCATAACAATCAGGTTTATGGAATTTGTACCATTCAAATAGTCCATTTATCATGCCTTTTTGGAATTTATTTAAATTCCAGCTTACACCATTTTGAAAATATTTAAATTAAATATCCACATGATTCCCAAAAATCATGAGATTAAGGCATATGATAAACAAGACATTAAGATAGTGATTTCATGGAAAACACATGGCCAATAAACTTCCACACAAAATATATCATTCACACAATCTCCGCATGCAATTTCGGATAAAAACAGAATGTGCAATTTTTGAAATAATTCGATTAAAATACCCAAACGACCTCCGAAAATTATAAATTTTACCCGGTTATAGTTAAGACACTAAATTAGATTTTTCATGAAGGCTTCTAGGCTAGATTCGTTTTAGATAATTTCCTATAGTCGTTCGAAGCTTCTGGTCCTTATACCGAAACGTCCAGTGTAGTCATCTCCAAAATACCGAGTTTTTACCCACTTATTTTTCTTCGTTTCCTCTGAAATTTGGATATGTTTTACTTCAAGAGGTCCCCTACAACTTTCATGAAGGAATCTAAGTCAACTTTCCAAAGAACAGTCTCCATATGGGTCCATGAAGTCTCGGGTGTCCAGTACCGCGTCTCCAGATTTACCGTCTTCAAGAGTAGGTCGATTCACTAGGCTATACTTGTTCATTTTACGTCAAATTTGAGTATGTTAGTATTTAAGATGTTCTCTACAAGTTTCATGAAGAATTCGAAGAGATATTTTTGATAAAAATCAACATGCAACCACAAATCTACCACAAGGTCAGCAAAACAGTTCCAGATCTAGTGTCTCCATAGGATGAGAGTTTGAACCCTTAAATCTCCATCATTTTGCACCAAATTTTATTATGTTGTAGTTTAAGATGTTGGCTACAACTTTCATGAATAAATAAAAGTCAAAATCGAACTCAAAACATGCATGCAAGCTCTCACAAGATTCTGACTCAGGTGGTTCATGCGAAAACAGCAACATCACTCAAGGACAAGTCATTCTAGCTTCGGTTTCTCCCTCCTATTCGCCCAAAATTCGACATTTCTACAAACATACATGCAACACACACATGCAAGAGTAGCAAGAGGACCCTAACTTGCCTCTAGATCGAGGAGAACGACGGCACACAGCGGACGAATGGGCGGCATGCGGCGGCGACGGGCGACTCCTCCCCCTTCTCGGCTTCTCTTCTCTCGGCCTCACTCTCTCTTTCTCTCGCACGATTCTCTCTCTCTCTCTCTCTCTCACTCACTTGGCCGAACAACACAACCGGCCACCCTCTCTCTCTCCTCTTCCTTTTATTTCCCCAATTCCTCATCATTTGCAATCATTAGATTGCCTCTTCCAATGGCCAATGCATGCAAGTCCTCCTTGCCACTTGACAAGGCCCATGCAATGGGCTTTGGGCTTGGGCTTGGAGGCATTTGGGCCAGCAATGGGCCGGCCACTCCTCCCCCTTTCATGGTCGACGGCAGCCCACTTGTGGGCTTTAATGGGCCGGCCAACTTGGCCCATTAAAGGTCCACTCTTGGGCCTAAGGCCCAACCTAAATAAAGAATCAAATTTTACCCATTTCTTATTCTTTCTTTTAGGAATTTAATTACTAAATTCCACATGGCCAAAAATCTTGTAACATTTTATTTATGGGAACTTAGTCTATAAAATGCATAGCCAAGCATAGATTATTCTCATTAATTTATCCTATAGTCCAAATTTCAAAAATTCATGAACACAAACACATAACACATAGCCTTAAGAGAAAACTAATTGCTAAAGCATAAACCATAGGTAATTTCATTACCTAATTATGAGCTTTAATACATCTTAGGGCTTGTCTCTAATTTTTTTTTTTGGATGCCACACCGGTTCACCTCGATTTGATTGGTTCTTGATCGATTCCTGACTGATTTTGGTTGGTTCTAGCTGGTTCATGCATTTTTGGCTCTTGTGGATTCAAAATTTATGCAATTTGGTCCCTTGAAGAGAAAACTTGCACGATTTGAGGAAAAATGATCCGATTTCAATTCAATTAAGCCAATTAAACTTCATAAACGTAATCTTTAGATCCTTTATTAACTTAGTTGAATAATTATCACGAAAAAGAAGACCATGGGTACTTGAGATGAGCCTTAAGGGCTAAAATGAACAATTTTGAAATTTTATGGCGAAAATTGCAAATTAATTGAAATTAAATTAATGTTGTACTAGACCTATTTAACTAATTGCCCATCTGTAGGATCTCCTAATGAATTTAAATTGATCTTGAATTGAGGTTTCAAAACTTAGGCAAAAAATGAATCGGGTCTAATATTAAATTGGATCTAGATTCATGTAATTGAACCCTAATCTTGAATCAATCAACTTAAATTTCTTCGATTGAAACTTGATGGCTTAGTTTTCTCGCTTTTCAAGAGAGTGAAATCCCTTAAATCGAAAAGTCATAATGTGAATTTCTCAAAATTGACCTCGGATTTAGATTTACCTTAAGAAAAACAAGTAGAAAATAATTGTTCGTTTGTAAGTCGTGAAGGACTAATTTTGACCCCCTAATTATTTGCCTTCCAATGAGGTAATTTACAAAATTGAACGCACTGGCAGATTTATAATAGTCTTTAGACCAAATGTCATTTTATATGACTAAAATAAAAGTAATTTTATTTTTGGTCCATTTAGAACCTAAAATCGATTTATACCCTTGCTCAATACCTCTTATGGGAGGTAATCTAGGTGATAATTCTTCTGGAAACATATCTACAAATTCTTTCAACAAGGAATGCATTGTTGGATGTATGGGTCACTCTATCTCACTCTTTTTCTCTACCATGAGCAAAGCAAATATATTCTTTTGTTTGTTAATGGCTCTCTCAACCTGTGTTTCATCACCGTTAGGCCTTTTTTGGACTTCTTTAGATGGCTCGGCAAAAAAAAAAAAAAAACTCCCTGACGTATTCCTCAATACTCATCTCTTGTTGTTTTAAGGAATTGAGTTTGAGGAACAAGTCTTGTTTATTATTATCGGGCAAGAACCTCTTTTTCATCAACTTCTTGAGTTTTTACCAAAGATTTGATTTGGTCTTTTCCTTCTCTGGTTCATTAATGTTTTAGATTCTCCCACCATAGAAAAACATACTTCGTCAATTTAAGGACAACAACCTTACATCTTTTCTCATCCGAATAAGACTTGAAGTCAAAAATATGTTCAGTTGTGTGCAGCCAATCGACAAAATCATCGGGATTGAGACTACCTTCAAATTCCAGCACCTCCACTTTGATTTCACGATCATTCTCCTTATGCCTCCCTCTTCTTCTTCGGATTTAATATTCAAAATCGCTAGAGTTGCCTCCAGTGGAATTTGAATCACCATTAGAACTTTGATGAGAATCCGAGTCGTCACATTGGTGAAGATTATTAGGATGCCTTGCTAGTTACTCTTGTCTTGTCGGATCCTCTAGAAGATTGAGGACTCACTCTATTTGTTGCTGGAGAATCTGTATTACACGATCTTGCCTTTCATTATGTGCTGGCTCCAAAGTCAGGTCTCTTGGAACCGGATTATTCATTTTTTTTTTCACTAAAATAAGAGATGATATAGGAAATAGGTAACAGAAGGAATCACTCAAAATGAGTTCAACCTTGAGCTCCGATACCATCATGATGCATGTTGGGGCAAGTTATTCTGAGAAAAGGGAATTTTAAGGGTTATTGTATGGGAAAAGATGTGTATGGGATAGTTGTTGAAGGATGATATGCAAATGCAAGGATAGAAAATGATCGCCACCAAAGTATAAAGAACATGCCATCAACCAAGGATGAGGATTGGGATTGATGAAGCTTACCACTAAGGCTTAAAGGACATGTAACGCCCCAAATAGACCAATAGACGGACATGCAAAAATGAAATATTAAGGAAAATAGGCTAAATAGCCTAAAATTAAGGCCGTGATGAAGCCATTTTCCCTTGACCACTTACCTTTTATGCAAGAGGAGTCTTGGACAAGCCAAGATCACCTCCTCAATTATTTCTTCAAGTCGGCAACCCCTCTCCCCCATCTTTCTCATCACTCTCTCATTTCCCTCACTGTCTTCGTCGAACCGCTCTCTCCCTTTCACCATATCACTTTCTTCCTCTCACTTGCAAGCTCTCTCTATCTCTCTGTCTCTGTCTCTATCTCTGTTTCTGTCTGTCTGTTTGTCTCCCTCTCTCTCTTTCTCTCTCGTTCTCGTTCCCTCCTTCTCACCCAGGACAACCAGCAAGCTCAGGACTTTCCTAAGCTCACGGTAAGCCTAGGAGGAGAAGACCGAAGCACTAGAACTTTAAGGCAAGGAGAAACAACGTTTTCCTACTTCCTTCGATAATCTTAGGGCTTGGTTTTGTAGAATAGGAATCTTGGTTGTTGTTCTTGGTGTTTGCTTATTTTTGTGGCCATGCATGTGTGCCGTGATAATAAAATAAAGATGTTAAGATGCTGTGAAGGTGCGGTTTTAAGGAAAGAAAGACAAGCATGTCGGTTTTAAATTCCGGATGGCATTGCATGTGGTTTTGTTGCTTGTGTTTAGCTTGTAGGAGCTTTTTCATGATCTATAACTGAAAATATATGTTGCATGTGCCTTGTGAGCTCTAATGTGATGGTATGATTAAGCTATATATTCACGGGATCCTTGTAGTAATTGGTGAAGTTTAAGGTATTGGAACGTATTCTTGAAATTGAAATTGAAAAAAAGGACTTTCTTACACCAAAAATGCAGCATTTCGTTTACCTTGAAATTGAAGACGCCGCTCTGCCCACGATCTTTGCCCGAAGTACGCCCAAACCCTATTATGATCTCCCCCTAAAATTCTTAGCAACTTGCTCTAGATTCAATCTCGTCTTTCCAATTTCTTAAAGCCAAGTCGTTCTTCCACCAATCGCCTCCATGTCTCTTTCTTTTACCGAAAAAATTTCAGAGCTTCGATCAAGGCCAAGTACTCCATCTGGATCGCAGTTGAAGGTGTAATCGTCTTTGCGAAACCGTCGATAAGGGTTCCCGACGCATCTTGAAGAACTCCTGAGATGGCCCCTACTGTTGCTCCTTCCATAAATGCTCCGTCGATGTTGATTTTTAAAGGTAAGAGGCTTCGGTGGGATCCAATCTTTGAGTCAATTGAGTCGTTTCCATGTAAAGTTTCGAACTTTGCTTGTTCCACTTGCTGAAATTGCTGAGTAATGCTTGTGCTGAGTCAATTAAGGTTTCTTGAATTTGGGGTTTAACCTTAGAAATACAAAGTCATTCCTTGCTTTCGAAATGAATCACAAAAGGGTTGCAATTTCTTCAAAAGTCAGTGAATTTCCTGGCTGTTCAATTATGTGTTGGAGCCAAACCTCAATTCGCAAAAGGTTTTGACGCGAAATTTGGATTTTTACTTCAGGATCCGACCAAATTGAGTTCGTCCATGGACAAAGCAAGAGTAGATATTCCACCGATTCTGCTTCTTGATCATAGATTGGGCATGCTGGCCGATGTAAGATTTTATGCCAATAGAGATTTTTTGTTGTGGGAAGAGCATTTTGACATATACTCCGAAGGAAAATCTTAATTTTAGAGGGGGGGTCTTCATGTTCCAAATATGGTACCATAGTTTGCGAATGGCTAAAATGGTGACGTTGCTTGCATGCTGTGTTTGCAGATTCTGATCTCTCCAAAAGAACTGTTGGCTTAATTGGAGTTGAAATCCCATTTGCCTAAACTTTGTAGTCAATGCTGACATTTGCTTATTATTTGGGAAATCAAGATCCATATCATGCATACAATTTGGGAGGAAAATTACTCTGATGTTGGCTTTGGCCAAGCATGAATATATATGCTCTGATGTAGTTTGTTCAGCATTTGTCTTAGAAGCATGAAACAAAATTTTGAAGTTCTTATTTGCATTTTCTTTTGGTAAGCTTGTTGCATCCTAATAGGGACATGAATTTTAGGTTAGCATTATGAGGTGCATTTAGGACCTGATTTCTTGCTGTTGAGAATGATTTCAAGATGGAATGAGTTATGTTGTTGCTATTGAGGTTAAGCCATGTAGACATATGCTAATGTGCTGTTGTTCAACTTTTTTACAGGTTAAAAATGCAGGTGCCATTTTGTGCAAATTGAGTGTGATTTGCAAAACTTAATAATTTTAATATTTAATTAGAAAATTACCGGGCATTGGTTTATAGCACCGAAAATGTTTTTATCGACTATATAAATGGTGGGAGTTTTGAAAGTAAAGATATTATATTTTTGGCTGAGGCTGACCGTGTATCCACACATGATTATTTTTATCGGGTATGATAAAAGTGGTACACTGGTTGGTTCAGTAGAATAGTATATTGTATCAGCCTGCGGGCTCGACACGTCAGCTTAGAGTGAGTAGTATACCCTAAGTATTGCATAATTTTGGTGAGCAATTAAGTATTGGACAGCTTTGGTGAGCAATTAAGTACCGCACAACTTTTGGGAGCATTAGCCATATACTATATTAGCTTGAGGGCTTCGATATATCAGCTTAGAGTGAGCAGTATACGTTGTTGTCAGCTTTTGGCGAGCATTTCTATCTATCTTTAGCTTAGGGTGAGCAGTCCTTGATGTGATCTGATTGGATAGATAGTATTGATTGGATTGACCGAGAGATGGTCTTAATGACATGGAATCGACTGATTCGATTGATCGATGGCTCGATCTGAATTGATGCTTTAGTGTGTTGAGGTGATTTGTTGAATTTATAAGTTGTAATGACTTGTAGGAAGGAACTGAGGCAAGGTGAGTCATCTGATCGGTGCTTGTGCTTAGGCAACCCTAGGGGCATGTTTCCTTCCTAGTCAGGTCTTATGGGGTGAACTTGCTGAGACGTCGTCTCACCTTGTTGTGGGATAACAATTTCAGGTCCCTAGATGGCAGCTTCTCTCGAGCATTTCGGATAGCTGAAGAAGGTCACTGAGCAGAAGTGTTTCATTCCGCTTCACAGTGACCCAAGGGGATGGGTATATGAGTTGGTGAAGTTCGTGGTTTGGGTCAATGTGGGTCTACCCAAAAGGGTGCCCTATCAATACAGATCATGGTATCGCTAGAAGTGGAATGGGCAAAGAGAGGGGCCCATACCGGAGTCCGAGGTTCCTTTTTATGTGCTGGAGGTTGCTTTTAGGAAAGGCATGGCAGATCCTTCTCAAGGTTTAGTGGTGGACCCAGACTTGTTAGATCCAATAACCCCGGAGTACTCAGTCGAAGACTCGACTGATTAGAGGATCTGTAGCCTTTACCGCTCCCCCTTTTTGCAGACCTTGTTTATAGATCGGCTGGTTTTGTAAATGACTTGTTATGATATGTGTATATAAGTGTGGTTTGATTTTCAAAAAGGAAAAATTTGTGGCCCTACTTTTCTATCACATCTTGTTGTTGTCCGGGGATTAATTATTTGCTTCCACATGTGTATTAAAATGAATGGGTCGGCGATGCGTCCTGGGACGTTACTTTTTAATCGACAGTAGACAGATGGGCACACGCTCGGAGGATCTGGGTGTGACATCCCTGTTTAAGTGGTATCAAAGCATGGTTAGTAGTTGGAGTGATAAGGTGTGATAGTTTCTTGGATAGTTAGTAGGAAAGGCCTTTATTTTATGCTGGTGCATGTGTGTGATAGTTGTTTGGTTGAAGTGTTTGTTTGTGTGGATCGCTCAACTTGTAATTCTATGTGGAATTGGAAGGCAGGTTTCTTTAAAGACCCTACAAGATGAGTGATCATGAGCAAAGGACTCTTAGGAACATACCATGGGTCCAGTGACTTGGGGTAGGACACCAACGAGGGTCGGTACCTGAGGAGGCCGTGGTAGAGTGCCAGCTCAGGCTAGCGCAAGTGGTGTAGCACCACTTCTCGTTGGTGCTAGGGTAGTAGCCCCTGAGGATCCAAGGTTTGCTGGGATCATGCAGGCATTAGAATTGCTAGGTAATAGTATGGATCAGCAAGCTTAGATCTAATCTGCCAGTGCTGCTGCTAATTCCGTCGCGGATGCTGCTACTGGTGTCGCACCTGCCAAGGTTCTGCCAGGGAACGTGGTCGCTGGAAGACCGATGCATAAGTTGGTGGAACAATTTCTGAAATTGAACCCACCGAAGTTTTCTGGGGCAAGAGACCCTGAAGCCGCAGCACTATAGATTCAAGGCTTAGAGAAGGCCTTTGCATTGCTAATGTGCAGAGAGACGGAGAAGGTAATTCTTGCAACCTACCAGCTGCAGAGAATTGCGAGTACTTGGTGGAGAACCACCCAAGGAACGGTATTCCCGAAAGGTGTAGCCTCGGAGTGGAATGCCTTTGTTGAGATCTTCAATAATAAATACTTTTCTGAGACTGCCAGAGAATTGAAGATGGAAGAATTACAGCACCTTCGCCAAGGCTCAATGATAGTAGATCAGTATGAGGCGAAGTTCACTGAACTATCGCAGTACGCTCCTGAACTGGTCGAGAATCCAATAAATCAAGTTAAGAGATTTAGAGATGGACTCAGGCCGGAACTAAGGAGTCTGCTAATTTTGCTCAACTTGCGGAATTATAATGATCTGTATGAGTGGGTCCAAATGATAGAGAGAGATCAAAACGAAAGAGCCACCGCATCTAGGTCGCGGTTTGGATCAAATCGAGATGGGAATCGGTATGGGAAGAAGCCCATGACCGGAGGAAGATTCCCTGTTCCGCCGAATAGGAAGGGTGGAGTTAGCAAGGTAGGGCCGAGCCATAATGGGATATATCGCTTTTGTGGAAGGCGACATGGTTTGACCTCGTGCCCTCGAAGGATGGGCGCCTATCTTAAATGTGCCCAATAGGGTCACATAGCCAGAGATTGTCTTAGAAGACCAAGAGGACAACATCAGTTACCGCCACCGCCACCGATGGGTTAGATCAAAGCGTGCGCACTACAGAACACACCACAAGGTGGACAGAACAGACCCCCAGCTTATGGGACAATATATGCCCTCACAAGAGGTCAGGCTAAGGATGCGTCTGATGTGATTATAGGTACAGTTTTGCTAAACAACTATGCTGCTTATGCTTTATTCGATGCTGGAGCGATTCATTCTTTTATTGCTGAGCAATATGTTAGGTTGATAGGATTAAGTCTTGAGTTGCTGGAGTTAGTGGTTAGCATATATACACCGTTAAAGGATAAGGTGTTATCTGCATTGTGTTGTTCTAGTTACAAGTTAGGGATTGGTGAGCGAGAGGGGATGATAGATTTATTAGTTCTAGCCATGTATGACTTTGATTTGATAATTGGCATGGACCAGCTCACCAAGCAACGAGCTAAGATGGATTGTTATCGTAAAGCGATTCAATTTGACTTGTTAGAGGGTGAGACTTTCGAGTTTGTTAGAAGTCGAGGAAAACCTTCGATTACATTGATCTCGTCACTTGAAGCAACTCGTTTGTTAGACGAGGGTTGTCAAAGTTACCTAACAATTATCGTGGATATGACAGTTGAGGAACTGAAGATAAAAGATATCTCAATGGTGCAAGAATTTCTAGATGTATTCCTGAAGGAATTGCCAGGCTTACCGCCAGAGAGGGAGATTGAGTTTGTGATTGAGTTAACACCTGGGATAAAGCCAATCTCTAAGGCTCCTTACTAGATGGCGTTATTTGAGTTGAAAGAACTGGAGGTGCAGATGCAGGAGTTGTTGGATAAGGGATTCATACGTCTCAGTGCATCACCTTGGGGAGCACCAGTTTTGTTTGTGAAAAAGAAAGATGGTTCGTTGCGTCTGTGCATCGACTATCGTCAACTCAATCAGGTGACAATCAAGAACAAGTATCCATTCTCGAGGATCGACGACTTGTTCGATCAGTTACAAGGAGCGTCGATATTTTCAAAAATCGATTTGAGGGTAGGATATCATCAGCTGAGGATCAGGAAGGAGGACATTCCAAAGTTAGTGTTTTGTACTCGATATGGCCATTATGAATTCACTATAATGCCAATTAGTTTGACGAACACTCCAGCTGCTTTTATGGACTTGTGAACTGAGTGTTCAAAGAATATCTGGATCAATTCGTGATTGTGTTCATCGAAGATATTCTGGTATATTCGAGGAGTGCTGAGGAGCATGAGAGTCATCTGAGAATGGTACTTTAGACTCTGAGGACTCACGAGCTATGCGCCAAGTTCAACAAGTGCGAGTTTTGGTTGACTTTTGCTGCTTTCCTAGGTCACATGATTTCAAGCGAAGAAATCTCCATGGACCCGACCAAGATTGAAGCAGTGACCAACTGACCAAGACCAACCACAATGATAGAGATAAGAAGTTTTATGGGTTTGGCAGGTTATTACAGAAAGTTCGTGGAAGGATTTTTGGCTTTGGCGTCACCGTTAACTCAACTCCTGAAGAATGAAGAAAAGTTTGTATAGACAGACAAGTGCGAGCGTAGTTTCCAAGAGCTTAAGTGTAGAGGCTGACTACCGCACATGTGCTGACCATTCCATCTGGTCCTAGAGGATACGAGATCTACAGTGATGTGTTGTTCAGAGGACTGGGTTGTGTGCTGATGCAACATGGAAGGGTTGTTGCATATGCCTCTCGCCAATTGAGACCTCATGAACAGAACTACCCGACACATGACTTAGAACTCTTGGCAATTATTTTTTCTCTGAAGATTTGGAGACATTATTTGTGTGGAGAAAGATTCTAGATCTTCATTGACCATCAAAGTCTCAAGTATCTATTCTCTCAGAAGGAGTTGAATATGAGACAGCGTCGATGGATGGAACTTCTGAAGGACTACGACTGTGATATCTTATATCACCCTGGAAAGGCGAATAAGGTCGCCGACGTTTTGAGTCGGAAGTCTTTAGTCGCACATATGCTGGTTAAGGAGTGGAATTTACTTGAGAGAGCGCGAGATTCGGTTTTCAAATTTGAGGTAGGCCACATTTCGAATCTTATGGCCACCCTTAGAATTGAGCCGGATGTGCAAATCAGAATCAAATTACTTCAGCTGACAGACCCAGATATTCAGAAAATTTTACAAGAGGATATCGATAAGAGAAAGCTGACTTTTAGATTTTTGAGGATGGAACATTGAGAATCCGAGGACGATTGTGTGTACCTAACGATGCAGAGCTTAGAGAGGAGATCTTATCAGAAGCTCATCATAGCAGTTACAACATTCATGTACAAAGATGTATCAGAATCTATGTCAACACTACTGGTGGTCTAGTATGAAGGTGGACATCGCCAAGCATGTCGCCAAGTGTCAGATGTGTCAGCAAGTGAAGGCACAACATTGTAAGCCGGGAGGACTTCTGCAACCTCTCGAAATCCCAAAGTGAAAATGGGAGCACATCACGATGGATTTTGTGACAGGTTTACAGATGAGTCAGAGAGGTAATTATTCCATTTGGATAATGGTCAACAAGCTAATAAAGTCGGCTCACTTCATTGCAGTACGAAAGGATCTTGATTTGGATAGGCACGTAGAGTTGTACGTGCGTTAGATAGTTCGACTGTGTGGAGCGCTGGTAACGATTACCTCAGACCGAGACCCAAGATTTACAGCTGCTTTCTGGAAGAGTTTGCAGTCTGCCTTAGGAACCAAGCTGTAGTATAGTACGGCATATCATCCTCAGAAGGATGGCCAGTTTGAGAGGACGATCCAAACCCTCGAAGACATGCTGCGAGCTTGTGTATTGGATTTCAAGGGAAGCTGGGAGGAATAGCTTCATCTTTGCGAGTTTGCCTACAACAACAGCTACCAGCAGAGCATTCAGATGGCTCCTTTCAACGCATTGTATGGTAGAGTGTGTAGAACTCCAATGTGTTGGGATGAAGTCGGGGAGAGAAAGATCACGGGCCTAGAATTGGTTCAGTTGTCGGTGGATGCAATTGCAATCATCAGGGCAGGTTAAAGACTGCTCAGAGTCGCCAGAAAAGCTACATAGATAAGCGTCGGAGACCATTGGAATTCTAAGTTGGTAATCACGTTTTTCTGAAAATGTCACCAATGAGGGGTACTTCGCGCTTTGTCAAGAAGGGAAAATCGAGTCCGAGGTACGTAGGTCCATTTGAGATTCTAGAGAGAATCAGGATCCTAGAGAGAATCAGGATCCTAGCGTATTGTCTTGCATATTACCGTTGAGACTGGCGCAAGTTCACGACGTCTTTCACGTGTCAATGTTGAGGAAGTATGAGCTTGACCCGACCCACATGCTTAATTTCGAAGAATTGGACGTGGATGACAGAGTATTAATCGTTGAAAGCTTGGTTCAAATTGTGGATAGGAAAGAATAGGTTCTGCGCACCAAGACCATCCCGTTGGTCAAAGTGGTCTGGCAACACCACTACACTAGGAGAGTGAAGAGTCGATACCCCCCACCTTTTTGCTTAAAGTTTTGTAATGGTTTAAATTTCGAGGATGGAATTTTTATAAGAGGGGAAGAGTTTTGACATCCTGGAATTTCAATTCTGTTTTTGATTAAATAAATCAGGGCTTTCATCGACGTGCCTATAGTACTATTCTCAGAGCCGATCACTCATGATATAACTAGACCATCTGGGGAAGTCATTAAGGAATTTTAACGCATTAGACTTGAGAATTCGACTAGAAATTGATTACTCGACCGTGCTCATCTGCAGAGATCATTACGGCATAATAAAGATCGATTAGAGATTAGAGATATGTCGGTTCGACTAAGATATGTGGCTAAACATGGGTGATTCCACCAATTTGTAAAATTCTCGTCGACCGATACTAGACTGATTTTTCTATCGTTTTGGTACCCTGTGTCTGTATGTGAAACTTCGAGATTTTCACAACCATCGAGAGTCGCCAATGTGTCGAAGAGGTTCATTGTGGCTCGAAGAAAATTGACCACGAGTCATTTGCACTAAAAATTTCTAAAACCTACCCGGTAGTCTAGGTCACGCTAAAATCGCTCAAGATTGAAATTAACCGCAAAATTGAATCCGATTTCAGAAATTGAAAGTTCTGTCATGTCATAAGTCATTTTAGGAACGTCGACTCATCCTCCGAAGATTTTTCTATCAACCAAGATATTTGGCGAAAAGTCGACATAGGACCATTTTCGACTGGAAAATTCAGAGGACCATTTTTTATCGCGCAATTGGGATGCAAGTAGGTTCTATTGGTGAAGAAAAATATCAATTTGATTGAGGACTCGACAGTTGAATTTTTTAGAAGCCAGGTTAAGTGAATTCAAGTGAGGATTTAATTCAATTTGAGGGGAAAACCTCCAAAATTCGTAGCCCCCCTTGGACACCACCTTGGACCCTCTCATTTGCTTCTAGAGGAAGTTTTGGAGTTGGATTTTGGCTAAGGACTTGGTGGACCACACCAAAGAGACAAAGAGATGAGAGTGAGACCAAGTGGCCCCCCCCCCCCCAAAAGGCAGTCGGTTCCCCCTTTCTCCTTCCTACTCATCCGTCGACCCCTCCTCCATTTCCAGCAAGCTGAAGTCTTCAAAAATCCCTAGTAGAACAGCCAGCAGCCATTCGAGCAAGCTGCACGCTCGTCAGACTGTCGTTGCTCGCCGCTCGCGTCCGGTCATGCCTCGCGAGCCTCACTGCTTGTCCCATCATTCCGCGGCCATGTCGCGTCTAGATCGTCGTCCCCTGCAACCTCGAGCTCACGCTGCCGTCGTAGTCGTCATTCAAGTCGCCGTCGTCGCTTGCCGTTGGTCGCCTGGATCCGCAGCAGCTTCGCCAGTCCAGCTTTGCTGTTTCAGCCGACCCGAGCAATCCCTTCGGCCACCGACTAGAATTGAGACCCAGCTGGGGTCTTGATGCTTTAAGGCCCATTTACGAGCCTTTCTCGATCACGCTTGGTGTCTCCGCTTTGGAGATTGTCGATCATCTCCACGTCCTCGTCGTCATGGTCCCATTGGATCGCTAATCAAGTGAGTTTACTCACTAATCCCTGCTTAGGAAGTTAATTATGCTTAAGGGTTGATTAGTTTAAGTTAAATATGGATTATGTGGATAGTTAGAATAGATTAGCAATTTAATCATTCGAAATTGCATGCTAGGTGGTTAGAGTAGTGTAATTAGAGCCTAGACAAACTCTAGTATTTATCTAGAGTGGTTCGGAATTTTTCTAGGCCCGTCTCGGCTTTTAAATAGGCTTTTCCGGCCTAAGTGTGTATTTTTGCTATTTATTGGCATTTATTAATTAATTTTTGAAATTATTTAATTAATTCTTATTTTCCGAAAATTAGACTGTGATAGTCGGTGACCAGAATTTTATGCTGATTGCAATGGTATAATTTGTTTATTTAATTGACTACTATTTTGTGCAAATTGAGTGTGATTTGCAATTTTGGGTATTTATTCCAAAAATTAATAATTTCAATATTTAATTAGAAAATTACTGGGCGTCGGTTTAGAGCGCCGAATTTTTTTTTATTGACTATATAAATGGTGGGACTTTTGAAAGTAAAGATATTATATTTTTGGTTGAGACTGACCGTGTACCCACACATGGTCATTTCTATTGAGTATGACAAAAGTGGTACAATGGTTGGTTGAGTAGAATGATGTACTATATCAGCCTGCAAGCTCAATACATCAGCTTAAAGTGAGTAGTATACCCTAAGTATCGCACACCTTTGGTGAGCAATTAAGTATTGCGCAGCTTCGATGAGCAATTAAGTACCGCACAGCTTTGGCGAGCATTGGCCATATACTATATTAGCTTGAGGGCTTTGATATATCAGCTTAGAGTGAGTAGTATACGTTGTGGTCAGCTTTTGGCGAGCATTTCTACCTATCTTCAGCTTAGGGTGAGCAGTCCTTGATGTGATCTGATTGGATATATAGTATTGACTGGATTGACTGAGATATGGTCTTAATGACATGGACTCAACTGATTCGATTGATCGATGGCTCGATTTGAATTGATGCTTTAGTGTGTTGAAGTGATTTGTTGAATTTATAAGTTGTAATGACTTGCGGGAAGGGACTGAGGCAAGGTGAGTCATCTGATCGGTGCTTGTGCTTAGGCAACCCTTGGGGCGTGTTTCCTTCCTAGTCGGGTCTTAGGGGGTGAACTTGTTGAGACGTCGTTTCACCTCGTTGTGGGATAACAATTTCAAGTCCTTAGATGGCAACTTCTCCCGAGCATTTTGGATAGCCGAAGAAGGTCACTAAGCAGAAGTGTTTCATTCCGCTTCACAGTGACCCAAGGGGATGGGTATATGAGTTGGTGAAGTCCGTGGTCTGGGTCGATGTAGGTCTACCCAAAAGGGTGCCCTATCAATATAGATCATAGTATCGCTAGGAGTGGAATGGGCAAAGAGAGGGGCCTATACCGTAGTCCGAGGTTCCTTTTTATGTGCTAGAGGTTGCTTTTAGGAAAGGCATGGCAGATCCTTCTGAAGGTTCAGTGGTGGACCCAGGCTTGTCAGATCCAGGAACCCCGGAGTACTCAGTCGAAGACTCGACTGATTAGAGGATCTGTAGCCTTTACCCCTCCCCTTTTTTGCAGACCTTGTTTATAGATCGGGTGGTTTTGTAAATGACTTGTTATGATATGTATATATAGATGTGGTTTGGTTTTCAAAAAGGAAAAATTTGTGGCCCTACTTTTCTATCACATCTTGTTGTTGGTTGGGGATTAATTATTCACTTTCGCATGTGTATTAAAATGAATGGGTCAGCGATGCGTCATGGGATGTCGCTTTTTAATCGACCGCAGAGGGATAGGCACGTGCTTAGAGGATTGGGGCATAACAGTCGTAGGACATTTCATAAACTTTCTAACTAGATATAGATTGCATCAAATGGTCGTCATTTGGTAGGTGAATTGCTCGCGCAAACTCATGTTTGAGTTGCTGCAATTTGCAATGTTGAATTCTTTGCCCCATTTTCCCATTGTCATATAGAATTTTGTGAACCAAAATGGACTTTGATGTCTTCATGAGAAATGATTGTGACATTGCATTTGGCAAAAGAAAAGCGCAAGTGCTAAAATTTAGCACGAGAAAACACTTAATTAAGTGCCAAAAGTTACGAAAGATACACTTCAATAACGCTTTTTTTGAAAATTAGGATACCTGAGTGGCAAGTCTGACTACCCTGACCGGAAATTCTACGTGGCAATTTTTTAATAGTATAACTTGCCTATGTGGCTTGCCAAAGAGTTGAGCCAGCAAAGAAGAACCAAAGGGACGCAATTTTAAATTTAAATTAATTAATATTTATATTAATTATCAAGCCACGTTTGCAAAACGACATTATCTTGGCTTATCTAGCCACATAAGCATGCAAAACAACGTCATTTTGCACTTGTCTCGTTGGAAAAACATCACGTTATCATTTTAGCCAAATTTTCTTGCTATTGACACTTAACTAACTCATTTTGCTTTGATTTTGGCATTTAAGTGTACATTTCCTCACTTTTGGCTCTTAAGTATCTCCCCATGCCAAGTTTTGATATTCTAGAGGTTCGGGTCTCCATTGTAGTCTATACATATGAATGTTCGTGGATTTTTATCATGACATTAGATTAATGAAAATTATCTATGTTTAGTGCAATCTCTGTTGCTTTTATGACTATTGTGTCTCTGTGAAAATGTCTTCGATTGAGCTCTTTAAGAGCGTAATTGGTGCATGATGCCTTCTAAGCATACTTAAAGGACATCATAAGCTTCGAAATGATGTATGGAATGCATGATTTGAATGTCGTTTGCTATGTGAAATTCACTTGCCAAGTTAACATAGTGCTGCTGAGAATCTCATATGTTTTGTCATGAGTGCTTCTTAATGATAAGCTACTTATTAACGTTCATGAATTCGTGTGATTTTTTGTGCATTGACCTAGTGTTAGATATCTTAATCAAACTTGTTCATCACATTTAGCTCCATATCATGTTTGAATGTCACAATTTTCATGCATCATTTAGGTAGTTTAGTGAGCCTAGTATCATGCATTTTGTTCTACCATGCTTATAACTTATTTGCACACTTTTGCAATTGCCATCATTTGAGCATGAATTTGACCTTAATTGAGTTTGATGTCTCTAAAAAGTCTTAGAACACATCTTGAGTATTCTAATGACAGTTAATTTTGTCTCATTTTCTTGTCATTTAACCCATTTTCTATCTTTGCAAAGTTTGCTTTGAAATTTGTCACGATTGAAATTTGGAATGCTTGTTTTGCCACTACTGAACCAAACCTATTGTCATTTTTGTGCCAATTTTCAGTAAGGATTTTAAGGTTGATTCCTTAACAAAATTTATTTGCCATCCTCATGTCTAGGTTGTGGTGAAATTTTAGAATTTTTAGGCGCCGTTTATTAGGTCAAATTGCCATTGATTTTTCATGATGTCCTGCTGTCATATTCTGTTCTTGATGCATTGTTATGTGTTCTTGGATTTTTATAAATCTATGTGTAGCTTATCTTGGGAAACTTTCTCCATGGAAGTTTTTCTTATTTTGTAGTTGACATAATGTAACTTTCTTAAGGTCAATTATCATGGGTCATACCCCAATTGCTTTGATCTTGATTGCCCTGTTTAATGTTCATTGTTGTGATTCTTTGCTGCAATTCCATTCTAGGAATTTTTTAGAACGGTTTGCATGCTGAATTGAGACCACTTGTCTTCACGAATTTTGATCCTCATTTTTTGAACTTCTCACACAAAAATTCTTAGAAAATAAAAAGCATTTTGCCACAACTTTAAAACCCCCCAAACTTTGCAAAACTGAAATCTCATATTTTGATTTATCCAAATTCAATTTTCATTCATATGATGTCCCATGGGAAGCTTTCATTCTAAAAAATGCTTTAGCATGGTTTGAATAGTGGCTCAACATGAATTTTGTTTGAGTTTGAGTCATATTTAAAATGCTTGTGAAGCTCGATTAGTGTGCTCATTGATGCACCCGAGTTAGCCTTGACAATTAAATGTGCCTCATAGTTACGAGGGAATCACGTCTCTCTTTCATTCGAGTTTTCACATTACACTCTATATTCAAATTTCCAAGTTATGTTTTTGACTTGGCATTGACATTCTCTAGGTTTATGCCATATTTAGGATGTCTGCTAAGCTTGATCAATGTGCCCATTGATGCACTCGAGTTAGCCTTGGTGGCTAAATGTGTTCCATAGCCATGATAGAACTATGCCATGTTGTTAATAATTTTTTGTACAATCCATTGTTTGATTGTCTCTCAAAAGATTTTTGAACATCATTTGAATCTTTTAGCTTTTGATGTGTTCACTTTTGTAGAATGCATGTGGATGTGTTTGGTGCATGATAATTGAATAAGTGATCCAATGTCGGCTCACTAATTTGCTTGATTGATTGAGATTCAAGGCCCGATTGCTTGCGTGGATATATACTTTCCCCTATGCATGTGATTTTTAGACGTATGCATAGGTGCGATGCCTGATCTCGCAGGATATCTTGGGTCACACTTAGAACCGCTTTAGGAACTTTTAACATTGATTGTCATGCGAGAACACAAATGATGACCAATGACTACAAGACAATCAAAAATAAATTGGGTAGGCGTCCTAGATGGATCGTCACATGAACCATAAAAGGCCGGCCTCGAGGCTTTGTTTGATTAGTTAAATACATTGACTTGATTTCTTAACTATGATTGTTTTTGTTTGTTTGTTGTGCATTTTTATTTTTTTATATTGTAAACATTCTAGTTTTAGTACTAGACTAGAATTAGAGTAGACTTCTGGAGGTGGTGGTCTCGAAAACTCGAAGACAATGAATGGTCGATGTCCGATTCGACCTTATTTTGTACTATTCATTCCCCGATATATGTTTTGGGTTGTTTCATGTTGTATAAACACCCAATGAGTTGTAGGTTCCTTTCTTTTACTTTTTCTTTTCTTTTAGTTTCAAGTGTATGTTAGATTTATCGCTTCCCTTGAAACTGTTTTGAATGTTTGCTTACTGCATTGTCTTTTAAATTTAAATTGATCAACTTTCTTCATTTTCTCTTTGTAGAAATAGATTGACATGAAACCAATCATCCATGTATGATTACCTAATTAATTTCTCATTAGCATGAAAAAGTATAAAGACATGCATGGACACCTTAGGAAACACGGCAAATCGTCAAGTACTGAAAGGGCATTAATAGAAATATTAATGTAACCCAAATCCTCAAACTTTACAATCTTTGGTTGCGCCGATATCGAGAGACTATTCTCGACCCTCGATTGGGATTTCTAGCCGACCCCTAAAAACGAGGCTAGTGGCGACTCCTAGAATCATATTTTAGGTTGTTTAACACTACTAATAATAAAATGAATACATCATGTAGGGTATGGGTCTTGTAGAGACTCATCGTGGTTTAGCATACTCGACAAGACTAAGCAAAATGACGAAGTGATGCCATCTTTGGTGCATATTCTCTTGAGAGGTTTGCCATGGTAAGAATTTCCATAAATTCATCTTTTATACCGAATCTCTTTTTTCAAAGTGTATCATACGTATGGAGACGAATCATGACACCTTCTCGCTATTGTGCAGGGTATAAGTTTGGGAGAACCTGCATTTGTGTAGATTTCAAACTCAATGGGCCAAAACTAAGGACGAGTTGATGATGTCTTTGGTGGACATGACCGCGAGTGTGAAATTGCGAGCAAATACCCCTAATCGCCGCACTTCCCCAAGTTAAGTGTCGGGTTGCGACAATGTTATAAATGCTAACCTTTAGAAAAAGACTTACACTTGCGTGATAACTTAAATAAAATAAAGGACGAAGATTAGTTAGTGGTGGATTGGAATGCCATAGGACAAGCCACCTGCCAAGGATAAAGGATCGGGATAGAAGAAGTTCACCACCAAGGTTTAATGGAAATTCACCAGCTGAAGATAAAGCTATTCTTAGCTCACCACCGAGGAATAATCCACTCTCCATGAATAAAGAGAGCGGAAAGGAGTTGTCCACTCTTTGAAGATAATTACTCAATTAGAGGAAAATCTCATATGTTTTCGTTTATCAAAGTTTAGTCTAGTATGCATTACAATGGAGAGTCTTCCTCTATTTAGAAGAGAGACGATAACATGGGAACTATTAAACATTAAAGGACTTGGGAACTAGAAAGCATTAATAAAGAGCCTAGAGACTTAGAATTTTGATTCTTGAAAATTACGTAACATTAAAGACACCTAGGAACTTAGGAATGCAATAAACGATTTGGAAACTTGCACTCTTGATTCTTTTGTCTTCCAAATTCGTGCTCCTACCTTGACCAGAAGATAACCATCTTGAAAGCTCATTGAATATCCCTAAAAATTACCCAAAAAAGGCTCCCATTGATAGGTTATTGTTTAGCCTTGAATCCGGCATATAATATGATAATTCAACAACTCCATAATTATTTTTATGATCGATAGTTTTCTCCATAAATAATTTCATATATGGAACCATCGAATCATGTTGTGCCTAAATTCTTTCTTGGCATGGATCCCCATCGATAAGTGTTGAGTCCGTCGATGGAGCTAAGGTGGATGCCTCCGCATCAAGAACTTAAATAAGAGATGCGGTACTGAAAGGGAGGCGTAGGGGTTGCTAATCATCCCCTCATAAGTAATGGAACCCACTAATCCACATATTTAGTTTTCATAAAACCAGTTGAACCTTAGGTGATTAGTTAACTTCTCGTAGCACCTAAGATTTGAGATTCCCAATTTATCTAAAAAATGATTGGTGGCGATTCCTAAATTGTTTTAAGATTTGACTCACAATGAAGCACATGGAACTAGATAAGGAACGTATATTCGAAATTGCTCGACTCTTCTTATGTTTTGATTATGGTCTCTGATTTTAAAGTTACTACTCCTCTGAAAAATTCCAGTACGCGGGTTCGTAAGATGCGAGGCACTACGCGCGCAATAGGAGATTGATCTTTCAATATTACCTGTTTCCCAAATGTGGGTCATATATGAGATGTCTCCCTAAGCTGTTAAAACTCTTTAAAAAATCTCTTCGTTAGTAATAGTTCTTAATATCATTCACTTATGAAGTAAGACATAATTCTTTCTTATAATGGATATTAATAGAAATTTTTCAATCATAACAGTCATTACTTGTTATATGCTACTTATTATTGAAATATATATAATAATCTAAAGTAACCTCTAGTTTTCTTCGATAAATAGATTGGAAGTCATAAAAATTGTCAAGAAATACAATCGAATACTAAAACTTTTAAAAAGTAATCAAGTTCTTAAACTTATCAAATTGATGCAATTAAGTCATTCCGTTAAACTTGACCAATGAAAAGTGCCAACATGATATTTTGCTAGTTTCTCTCTTTTACATAGCGTTGATGTGGCTAAAATATGAAAGATAAGGTTAAAATGATGTTTTCGTCCAAATTTGATTTTTTTTCTCCCAAATTTGATTTAAATTAGATTAAAAAAAAAGCTAAATTTAGAAAGAAGAAAGAAGGAAAGAAAAAAGCCATGCCACTGCCGCCACACCACTATCGACCCCTACCATCGACGAAAAGGGTTGGTGGTGGTGGGACAATGGCCTCACAAATCGCAAGCACGAGCCCTCAATTAGATATGGCTGAGGGCCATCATATCTTGGCTAAGGGCTGATGATGGTGGGGCTATGTCTAGCAAGTGTACTTAAGCCTTGCCAATGGCTGGTGACCCTCATTAACTGCAGGTAAGGGCTTGTTGATCCTCACCTAGATGGCCAAGATCAAGCCCTCCTTAAGCCTTGGCTAATGGCTGGTGACCCTTGTTAACTGCAAGTGAGAGCTTGTTGACCCTCACCCAGACGGCCAAGATCAGGCTCTCTTAACCAGATTGACTAAGCTTGGCAACCCTCATTGGCCATCGTCCCATGATCGTTTGCCCTTTCTGACAATAGTAGGGTGATGACAATGAGGGTGCTTGGTTTTCCTCCTTCCTTTTTTAAGCTTATTTGTTAATCTAATTAAAATAAAATATAGGTTAAAAAATCATAATTAGATCAAAACTAGTCATGTTCCTTATACTTCATGTTTTAACCAAGTTAGCCCCATATTGGAGATAGAAAATAACCAAAAAAAAAAAAAAAGACACATTAGTATTTTTCATTAGCCAAGTTGGATGAACTTAACGGAATAACTTGATTGCACTTTTTGAAAATTTTAAAACCCAATTGCACTTTCTTGATAAATTTTAGGATTTCCCAACATATCTTTTCTTTTCTATTCAATATTAATTTGTTAATACTCTTACTTCTGAGATAGATATCTTTATATTGTACTCTTTTAGAATTTCATCATACGAATATTTTCAAAGAAACAATCTATATGTATTTCAAAATAGAATCTAAATATACATTTACTACTATCCTTAAATATTTATACGTATCTAAAGATTTGCTAGTGAGAATGAAAAATAGATAACCTGTGTAAAGCTCGAACTTTAGCATACCACGTGGTTTAACCTAGTATGAGCTTTACCCGCATACACATAGATGGATGTATGTGTGTGTATATATTATTAGGATGTTGGTAAATTTATTATAATCTTGGTAATATATAGACCATATTAGTAATATTTAAATAAAGTTAGTAACTACTAATTATTTTTGACATTGGCAAATTAATTATGATGTTGATAACTTACTAACAAGTTTACCATAAGCAAGTTACAAGTCATATCCTTTTTACCAACAACATTTGAGAATTACAATCAACTTTGAAAATCTACCTAACACCGAAAAATTTCAGTATTTTGCTCTGTGAAATCCAAGAATTTTGCATGTTTTTTGTTCATCAGTTGATAAAGGCAACTTTGTCCCTACATCATTAGCAATCTCCATGGTACCTTCTTGTTTGGGACATACATATTCCATTGCACACTTTACTCATCGACTGTCTCACCTTAGAACCATTAAGTCAATAACCGGTCAAGTGCTCTAAGCCGATACTCACCTCGTGCGTCGTTCAACAGAAGAGGACATGAGCAGAAATTACCTGTAAAGATCTTTTCCCCTGGCCATGCCTTTGTCTTGCTTATAATCTATGATAGGTCTTCGAGTTGTTGAGATAAAACCCATTATTAATCTCAATCCCTCTAACCTTTGGCCATGCATTTATTTATACTGATTAGCTCAGAGGAAACGAAAAAGTTATCTTAGCAAAGCGGCACATCAAATTCTTTCCTTATTTTTATTTTGTCTCTTTTTGCTTTTTCTTAATTTCAAATTGACAGTAGCTTAGGTCAGCTCCATCGTTTTTTATATGTAGTTATGTTTCCTCTGAACTATCACGAGAAAATCATAAAGAAGGTGAAATTTTTAATTCTCACTTTCCATTTTTAATAAAGGAGATCTATCTTAGTAATGGAATCACATTTATTGGCCAGTACTGGAAACCCCTGAAGCAGGGATTTTATTTCCTCCCATATTATTAGTTTTTATAAATCTCTGTTCCCACATAACTACGACGGGAAATATGAAAGTACACGTCACATGGAAAACCTCAGCGACGAGGAGAACCTCTGTTTGTCTCCTTCGATAATCCACCCATTTTTCTTCTAGAATAGGCAAGGGATAGTGACCCTGTTCCTCTTCTCCTTCATTAATTCAACCTCAATCACTCAAACCTTCAATTTACATTTCTGCTCTTCAGATTCTATTGTGCAAATTGCTTTCATCCCCTCTTGCGATGAGGAGCGTGGTGACTTGCTACAGCGAACACGCCATCAAAGTATCAGACTCCTACTGTTCTGGGCCTTCAAACCAGTCCTATTTGTCCCCAGTTTCGGTCTCCTCGATGCCAAATGCGGTCACTTGCATCTACAAATCGAAGCTCTCCAATCAGAGGCGTCTCGTGATCACGATCGCATGGTGCAACAATTTCTTGGGCCAAGGCCTGACCATAAGCATCGCCGACGACAAATCTTCTCCTCCCAAGGGTAGTGCGAACTCCTGGCAATTGCAGAAGAGGAAAGGCGCGAAAAGTTTCCAATCTGGGAATTCGAGGATTGAAGTTTTCTGGGATCTCCTCTCTGCTCAGTTCGATAGCGGGCCAGAGCCAGTCAACGGGTTTTATGTTGCTGTTTTGGTTGACTCGGAATTGGGTCTGCTTCTTGGGGATATGAATGAAGAACTCGATGTGATCAGATTGAGAACAGGGTTACCCAACGCAAAATTCTCATTGGTTTCTCGGAATGTGCATTTCTCGGGCAATTCGCCCTATTCGGCAAAGGCCCAGTTCAGCAGTTCGGGCATAAGCCACGACATTCTGATTGAGTACGCTCATGAGCAAGATTCGCGGAATCCGGTGTTGTCCGTGTTGGTGGACAAGAAGAAAATTTTCCAGGTGAAGAGATTGAGGTGGAACTTTCGGGGGAACCAAACGCTTTACGTGGACGGGGTGTTGGTCGACATGATGTGGGATGCGCATGACTGGTTTTTCGACCCGAGATATGGGTATGCAGTGTTCATGTTCAGGACTAGGAGCGGATTGGACAACAGGTTGTGGTTGGAAGAGAAGAACTTAGATATGCAGAAAGAGCGGGACAATATCGGGTTCTGCCTTCTGATCTGTGCTTGTAAGAGTCCTAATTAAGCGATTCTACACCGTCCTTTCTTCTGTTCTTTTGTTGGGTTTGGTCCTGATTGCACTTTTGCTTTGTCATTTTGGCATTTTTATTTTGTGGAAAAAAGGAAAAAGATGGATGGTGTCTACTGGATATAGCAGTACATAGCTGGAGATGTAAATTTGTGCTTCAAATTGTACATGGAAAACTTCAGTTGAATATATTCTGATATTGTCCGTGCGAACGCCAAAGTCTCCTGAGGGGATGGAATGAAAAGAGAGAAAAGAAAGGAAGATTTCCTAAATTGTGATCCCTTGATCCCTTTCTTCTGGATTGTGAAGGTGATCATGTGCTGATAATTGGGCTGAGTACTTTTTGAAAGATAAATAAATGAATATTACACTCAGAAAGGCTTCCAGAAAGGGAAAAGAAAAAGCTTTTCTGCTGATATCGCAAGAAAATGTTGATCACTTCTGCGCATGCATCATCGTCAGCGCGATGAAGTTGGAAAAAGGGAATTTCCCGGGGACCAAAAGAGCAGCTCGCAGGTTATTGCAACTTCCGATGATTGAAGGAGCAAGTTGCGAACAAGAATGAGAAATTACAAACGTTTTCAAAATATTTCGGAATTATAGTAATTTTATTTTGATTTTATGGACTTTTTTGCTCTCTTTTTTTTCTTTTCATTTTCTTGTGGCGTTTGAAATTTGATTTTTTTCTTTAAAGGATTTTGTGAAAAGCAACTAAAATACTTTGACTGTTCCATGAAATGAATAATCAATGATGATATAATATTTTTAACAGTATTTCATGGCCACTTGTTGACAAAATCTTTTGTTGATGTTAAATTTCTAAAACTTTTAAAGATTGCGAATATTGACACATATTTATTTAGAATTTTTTGATGACTTCTTAGAATTTATATCTCCATCGTGCTATCACTTATTAATTCTTCAGTTACGTGATAATTTTCATCAATTGGTTGTAACTTGTAAGTGATGGTACCTAATACTCATCAATCATTCCAAGATGATTGTAATTTTTAGGTGGTCATTGTAACTTCAGCTGAATGATAAGGGTGTATTTGGTCGCCCTAATAAAAGAGGAATAAGATATATGTTTTTAAATTAATGTGTTTAGAGGGACAGTCCTACTGGGACAAGTCCAGATAAGTCTTGATAAAGTTTTTGATAACTTACACGGCTACTAGAGATGGGATGATTAAAGCCCCCCACCCCATGACAGAATAAAAGAACTTAAAAGAAACTAAAAAAAATGGCGCCACCGTTGGTGCCGCTGGCAACCATAGGGTATGGTCATACCACGCGGACGGTCTCATCATGCTGGTTGCATCTCTCATACGACCACCATCATGGTAGTCGCCTAACATTTCGCCCGTGTGTCTCTCTCTCTCGGTCAACCATTAAATGATTGATGGGACCACCATCGCGGTAGTCACTATTGACACGTAAGACATATAGTAGAACCTTTGAAAAAAATCTAACTTCGATCACTCTAAGATCTTCCCCTCCCTATTTTTATGGTCAGTTGTGATAATTCAATTTCTTATATTCATTTTAGGAGTCACCGTGAATCGATTTCTTAGGTCAATGGCCAACCTAAATAAAATTACTAAAAGTTAGTGAAAGTTACTTAATCACCTAGGAAGGTCAACTGGCCTTTGAACGCTAAAATCAAAATCTAGGGTCCATGGGTTGGTCACTGGTGGAGAAGGATTAGGCACCCCCTAGGTTGCCCTTTCAATACTAGGTTACTCAGTTTATTTCTTCATATGTGTAGCATATTGAATGTTGCAAATCGAGGATCACCAGGTAGTAGTGCCTCAATTCTTAGGATCGTGGCAAATTTTATATTTGGATAATTTATTAAATTATAATAATCAAATTGTTAAACCAGGTAAAGTCACTTCCAATCAATTAAAGAAAACCTATGTCTATTGGACAATGCTGATCTATGCATACAAATCTAGTGATCTCAATGCTTTGCTCCAATAATTTGTAAGGGTTCTCTTTTGGTAACCGATTGAATCAAATGTCTCAATTTGGAGAAAATATAAGCCTTCAACGGCGTCATCTTGTATATGTTTTAAAGGCAAATTTCCCTCTTGAACCATATTGGATATTTTATTGATATCATCATATATGATTTTTCAGTGAGCTAAGTTGCGTAAAATACTCAAATGAACTGTTTCAAAAAGATTTTAAATCTAAAATGATTTTGCGTAAAGTTCCACTATCAAATTAATATCGTGCAACAATTTTGACACTTTTGGTGTACTTTTTTTCTTAGAAGTTTTATTAGGTTTGACAGTAATCTTATGAACGAATTCATCTGTGATTTAAAACATTCATAATTTGAATTCACACAAAGTTATATTTAACATTAAATAATCCAAATAAAATTGTACATCCTTCACTTTTCATCCGATTATCGTGTGATTAGTTCACTAGTTACTACAACTTCGTGCCATGGTGACTCGGACAACTGCAGGATAACGCAGGGCTGGATCTGATAATGATGCTCATGAATTGCTGACAGGTCTTCCTCATTCACCTATCTCACCTATAACATCAAAGTCACGACAGTCAATGAATCTTTGAATTAATATCTAACGTAAATCTAAATATTCAATCAATGTTTACCTTCCACATAAGTGCCCCTCTCCGTTCAGAAGACAAATTAGGTAACCGAAAGTAATCAAAATTACTGGGAATTTCAAAAAAAAAAAAAAATATCATTTAATAGTCTAACTAAATGTAGTTTGATGTTGTCTTTAACGCATCATTCTTACATGAACGCATTTATAGTTTTTCAATTTTTAGGGAAGTCTCCAGGGAAGATCCGGGGAGTCCGTCCAAATTACCTCACTATATAAATATGCGCTATATATATATGTGTGTGTGTGTGTGTGTGTGTGTGTGTGTGTAATGAAATAATAGATGAATTATGGGCACACTAGTCCGGAATGAGAAGGAGGTACCGTTTTCTCTAGCATCTGCGAAAGGAAGAAAGCCCATGAGCTTACAATAAATTAACATTTTTCCTATGATCAATGTCATGACATATCCTTAGGACAAAATTTTATTTGGAACAATTTCATACATAGAGTGTCCTTCGGACGAAATTTTATTAGCTATAGGTTATTTTCTTATGACGTGCATTCTTTAGGGTTTTCAAAAATATTTTCATTGAACAAATCAATATGACAAAACTTGTGTCATCACTACATCATATAGAAGAGCGGACAGAAATTAAGGTATTCGATCGAATACCTAATTGGTGTTTTTATACTACTATGTGGGTGGACTAATACCTTTTCATATTACATCTGATTTCCTTGAAGCGTTCTCGCAATTTAAATAAATATTTCTGCTCTTTCTTCTTCATCGAATCATTTTCATGAGATCAGTTCTATAATGGAGATCAATTCGTTTTCAGTATTGATAGAGAAGTTGTTTATTGTTTGGGGAAAATTGACATGGGGATTGGAAGGGCTAGGGTTAGGAGTGAAGTAGGTTGGTTAGTTGGTCAATGCGTAAGTGAGGTTTGAATAACTAAAAGGGTCTCTCTCTCTCTGGGGATCCATATGACCATCAACTACCCTTTTGAGGAGAGATCAACTAACTTTGTCCTCCTCAAGAGGATAAGTCAATGGCTAGAAGATTAGATAAATCATTCCGAGGGGCGAGGAGCTATCAGCTCTGCGACAAACCTATCCACGACTGAGCATTGTAGTTTCAATGAAGAAAACTTTTAGGAGAGATTTAGAGAGGTAAGACAAGAATAGTAGAGAGACAGAGAAGAACTTTGGAAGAATGAAACTCAGTCCGTACGCGGGAAAATTATCCAATTAGTCATAAATCATTCGAATGCAATTTAGTTCTAAATTTTTCATTTTTGTAAATTTAGTCTTCAACATTTACATGAAATTTTAATATAGTCAATCTAACCATTTTTCGTTGGAAATTGTTGATGTGGCGGCATGCCATATAAGGTGGTGGCAGTGACTAGATAAATCATATTAGTGATTTCCGACGAAAATTTATTGGAATGACTAAATTTGAATTTCACACGAAGGTTTAGGATAAATTGATAAAATTGAAAAGTTCTTAATTGAATTGGAATTCATAAAATAGGTTTAAGACTGATTAGATAATTTTCCCATTGTATTGTCATCATGCTTGGGAAGAAATTTCACTCAAAGGCGCCTTAGTTAGGAAATAAATCTTCAACATTGAAAAATGGATCAATTTTCATGTTCTTAGGCAGTTAAAGCTCATAAGCGTTAGGATCAATTCTAAAAACCACACGGTATATTTTAGTTGCCAACTTGCCATATCATACAACTTTCGAAAAATAACGGGTTCCGCCTCTAAGTTCTATCGGAGAACCATCACATCCCTCTCTTCCCCCACGCGGGCCCCCGTGGGGTCCCATCGACCGGTTTATCCTACGATGAACAGTAGCAACAAATGGGAAAGTTCATGACTAGTCGCAGTTTTTGGTTTAATCTCAGCATGAACTATGCACGATGCAAACAACTCGACAAACTAAAATGGAAGAAGGACACTAGAGTGCTAGAAATTGTGCACGCGCTTACTTTATTACTATTTTTTTAACCACTTTTAGTGCCAAATTTTTAGGAAAACGATATTTTCAATGCCAACTCCTATTTGTTTCACCAGAAATCTGACGTGACTTTTTTTTTTTTTTAAGTTTCTTAAGTTGATGTGGCTCGCCAAAGGGACTAGTCAACATTTAAACCACGTTATGTTGCCTGTCAAGTTTCCCCCAAATAAGAACTCTAAATCTCCAAATTGAAAGATAAAACTAGATTTGAAACCCTAACCCGCCAATCGTTCGAAATTCACACCTTAATTCAATTAAAAGTTTGATTAAATGGAGGGTATGGGCTTCATCGGCAGCTCAAAGTCGTTGATGGAATTAATAATATCCAATAATACTATTCTAAAAGCTTAAGCTATTAGCTGTAATTCGGTTAATAACTCAATTTTGCAAATACTAGGCTTGAAACAACTCAGAGCATTGAGGGAATGAACAATACCTAACAATACTATTATAAAAGCTTAAGCTATTAGATGAACCTAACAATACTGTTCTAAAAGCTCAAGTTGTTATATGAAGGCGCAATTATTCTATCATTCTCCCTTATACTTAGTTTGGTCTTTTTTTTACCTGTTGTGAAATGTTGCCTTGCTTTCCTATCCCATGTTGTTTGTTGTAAGGGGTATTTGTTTTACTTCTGCATGTGCATTAAAATGAAAGGGTCGGCGACTCGTCCTAGGAAGTTGCAAATATTTATCGACCAGTGAGGGATGGACACACACTCGAGGATCGGGGCGTGACAGAAATCCTCGACCGGGGTTCTAATCGAGAATGCATAGTTCATATCTCGAAGAATACATGTCACTTAGATTTGGGCATATGATCAAATTAATGGCTTGACCAATAATTCCGTGGCCTTTGTTCGATCAGGACATGGTGAGATAGGAGAATTGAATTACATGGTCGCCAAAGCTGACAAGTTCATTATGTTCTAAAAATATTTCACACTGTCTAGGTAGTCATGATATATTGCTAGATGTTACTCATGATTTACAGGAACAGGAGATTGATATGGACAATCAGTTCTTTTGGTTGTGCTTATGTGTTAATACAAGTCATACTGCAAGTTCAGTGATGAACCCAGGGCTTCAAACTCACAAAGTCTGTGAAATGTGTTTTAGACTCGACTGCCGAATCAAATATCTAAAGTGCGCTTGGATTCAATGAACGAATTAATAGTCTAAAGTGAGTTTAGAATTAATGGCATCATTAACTATCTGAAGTGAGTTCAAAATCAATAGCCAATTAATGATCTAAAACAGTTTCAAACATAATGGCTAAATTAAACATCTGAAACGCTTTCAAAATTGACAGTCACGTGAAGTTCTAAAATGGTTTCAAAACTTAACGGTCGCATTAATGATCTGAAACGGTTTCAGAATAAATTGACAGTTTAATGATTTGAAACAGTTTCAGATTAAATGACTAATTAATGCTCTAAAACAATTTTAGATGTAACAATCAAATTAAATATTTGTAACAGTTACTAAGTTAATACCCATAAAGACTTGTAATAATCACAAATAAATGTCTAAAATAATGCTTGTAACAGTTAAGTTAATGTTCGAATTAGTATCTAAAATAGTATCGGAACTTGTGCCCGTCAGAAGTTATGACCAAATTAATTCTAAAATGGTTTTAGAGTTAACGAGCCGATTTAAATGTGATCTACACTGGCTATAAAAGGTAATACATAGAGCATATCACAAGATGATCAACAATCGGCAATTGAGAGTATTTATAGTGATCAACCGAATCATTCATACATTAGAGCAATTGCTAGCACAATTGTAGTTGTAAGATATTTCAATTTTTCTCTTCTCTTCAACGTGAGAATTGGTAGTGTGTCTGAACTAGAGGCCCAACATTTATAGGGCTGAATCTGAAGAACATCAGAACCTGTAATACGAAGAGATCATGCATTATGTATTTGAAGAACGTTAGAACCAGTATTATTGGAAGGCATGAAACATTTGTAGTTGAAGTCTAAAGAACGTCGGAACCACTTCTGCAAGGACATTAGACGTTCGTGCTCAGAACCCAAAGAATGTTAGAACCAAATTTGAAGCACGGTACAAGGTTAATATGATTAACACATTTATTTCTTGTATGTGCTTTTTGTTAAAATGCACGAAAATGCTTTGGAAACACGTGTATAAGCTTTTTACTTCCACTACGATCAAATTTTGATCTTAATTTACTTATACATGTATGCTTGTTTATTGAAACAAACACCACCAAGATCTACCTGTCTTCTTTCTTCCACACGCTACCTCAAAACATCAGCTCTTCCTTCGTGGACTTGATTTCTGGTTTCATTTTGAGGAAGTGTTGACACATAAATTTGAGTTGACATGTCATTGAAAAGTAAAAATTGAGAATTTGGTTTCTAATCACAACGGAACCCCATTTCTTGGACAAAAAGTGTGATTTTTTTTATTTTTATTTTTTGCATTGTTCTTTTTAATCAATTTCTAGTTCATTTCAAGAAAAACCCGAAAAGTTAAACGGTTGATTTTCGGATTGCCTTTTTGGTCAACCCTTTGACAAAAAGTCAACTCTAGGTCAAAAATTGACTTTTTACGCAAAAAAATCCATTTAGCCTTAATTTCACTTTTCTTGAATCAATTTCTCAAAAATTCAAAAAATTGACCAAAAAAATCAACATTTTAGGAAAGGTCAACTAAATGGTTGATTTTTATCAAACCTTTGACCAAAAAAATGGAAAAAAATAAAAAAATCCACAAAAATATTTCTTTTCACATCAATTTGATTTTTGTGTCAAAAATTTCATAAAATTCAATTAAGAACATTGATTTATGAATTTTTCAATTTTAGATTCTAGATCGACTAAAAATAAAATTACTTTTATTCTAGTCATAATTATGTGTATTTTCTTCTTTGACATTTGATTTAGGGACTGTTTTAAATCCTTCTGTGCATTTAATTTTACGATTTATCATGTCAAAACGTGAATTGCTATTTTGAATCCTAATTAGGGGACCAAAATCAATCCTTCATAACTTATGAACAAACGATTTTTTCTCACTTATTTCCTTAAAATAATTCCAAATTTGAAATTGATTTTGAGAAATTCAC
This sequence comes from Eucalyptus pauciflora, assembly GCA_007663325.1. NCBI lineage: Eukaryota > Viridiplantae > Streptophyta > Magnoliopsida > Myrtales > Myrtaceae > Eucalyptus > Eucalyptus pauciflora. The sequence continues at coordinate 1,326,869 of VMYD01000011.1, forward strand.
ATAAGAACTTATCAATTTAAAGAATTTTGTCCTCCCGTTCAATCATCAAATCTAGGTCCAATTTTAATATCAAGCCTAGATTTATTTTTGACATAAGCCCGAGCGTTTTAATTTAAGGTCAATTTGAATGCGATAAGTGATCTTATACATGGGTAGTTCATTAGATAGGGCAATTGCGACACTAATTGAGTTCAATTTTAGTTAATTTGCAATTTAGTCCATGGAATTGTAAATTTTATCATTTAACCCTTTGGGCCCAATTCAAAGCAACCATGGTTTTGAATGGTTGCTTTTTCACGATAATTATTTAATTAGTCAATAAAAGACCCCTGGATCATGTTCATAAGGTTTGCTTAGCTTAATTGTATCTTAATTGGTCAATTTCTTCTTAAAAATGATAAAATTCATTTTTATGGACCAAATTGCATAAATTTAAGACCCACAAGGAACCCAAGTGGACAAAACAATTGAAACCGGATCAAACCAGTCAAAAACCGATAAAAAACTAATGAACTAGACTGAACCGATCTGACCAGTCTGATCGGCCATCGGCAGGGCTAGCCAATTCAGCCCCTTGCAGGCCGGTTCTTGACCTTTGGCAACTGGTTCTAGAATATTCTCATGTCAATTTCACTTTTGCACTTTTAGTTTCTCGAAATTTTATAAATTGACACTCGAATTTCATGAAATTGCAAATTAACCTCTCATTGGACGTCTCAACGCAATTCTTGATTTTGGCTTGGGTTTTTGCAAATCAAACCATTAGATCAATTATTTGACACCTCGAGATCATGATGGAGCCTTCGAAATTGATGTTTGACCGTTGAATCAAAATTTCGACCGTTGGATCGAATCAACAGCCAAAATCACTTAATTTGGGGAGTATGTAAGGTAAATTTTCCCTCTAATTTAAAAGGGTTTCATTTTGCATAATTTTTCCTCTCTCCTTAATCTCTCTCTCTCTCTCTCTCTCTCTCTCTCTCTCTCTCTCTCTCCCTCTCTCTCCGCTCTATTTTGGCGCCAAAATCATATCTCTCTCTCTCTCTCTCTCTCTCTCTGTCTCTCTCTCTCTCTCTCTCTCCCTCTCTCTCCGCTCTATTTTTGGCGCCAAAATCATATCTCTCTCTCTCTCTCTCCACCAGTTCGACCAGATTCTTCTCCGACAAAACCGTTGCTGCCGGTTCTAGCCCCTGCCGGCAGCGTTCCTACTGCTAGATTTGATCTGACCTGATCTTCAGATCATCTTCTACTTGCATCAGGTCGACATAGGTCAGATCGGTCACCGGATTAGCTTCGGTGACCTTGATCTCTCAACCGGCACACGAAGGCCAATCCGATTAGACTGGTTCTATTTTCTTTCACTACAGGTGGTTCAACCGCCTCTCAAAGTTGTTCCTTGCCATCCAAATCTAATCCTCAACGATTTGTGAACATTTGATGGAAGTTTTGGCAAAAACTTCGATTGATTTTAATCAAAATCAACTAAATCGCAATAAAAGGTAATTTATCGATCTCGAACCCTATGAAGTGAGGCTCGATTAGCCAGCTGGGGCTAGGGTTCAATTTCAAGTAAATACATGATGATTAAATACTAGATGATGGATTTGGAGAGTGTTTTGCCGCAATTTAGTGCTTTTCAATGATGAAGTTGAATGATTGTGCTTGATTTTGCTTAAATCTGTAATTTCGTAGCCTTAAGACTAATTTATTGTTTTGGCCAAAACGAGGTTCGAAATGACCTCATTTCAACTCGAGTCTTCTTAGGCTTAGATAATACACATCACAAGCTTAGAATCGATAGCTTGCACACCCTAATGGAGTGTTGTTTGACCCTCGAAAAATACCTCCAAAGATGAGCAATTTTGTAGTAGTTTAAGAGGATTTTTTGTTCTGTTCTTATTCCAAAATGAGATTTTATTATTTTTGTGTAGCTCCTATAATGATTTTGGACAATCTTACCTTCACGAGTTTTGTTCCAAATCATCATTTGCATGTTCTGTAATTTTTTTTGTGATTTTTTAATGTGTTTAACTAGGTCAAATCTGCTCAGATCCAAGCCTAGGTCAGTTTGTTCCATGCTGATCTATGATTTTCTTATATGTTTACTGATCTATATATTGATTTATGGAAGAACTTTCCTTCATGAAAGTTGCTCATATTAGTCTGAAACATGTTCTATATTTTTCTCGGACTTTTTAGACATGTTTAACTAGGTCAAAATCGTCAAATTGTCATTAAGTATTGGCCAATTTTGCTGTCTTTACATGCTTGTTTTGAAATTTTCTGATATGAACATGATTGCGATTGTTTAGATAAACTTTCTAGATTCGTTTGTGCATGAACCTAGGTCATTCCATCTTCATGAAAGTTGCTCTAAATACCTTGATATTCATTGTTAAATGATTTTCGACGAATTGGTTTTTCAAATATAATTTAAAAAATATTTTGGTACATGTATTGTTTCCCCAAAAACAATTGGTTATAAAGTTCTTCCTCAAAGCTCGATTTGACTTAAAGAAAAATCATGGTTTGAACAATATTCAAAATACATGCAATGTTTGTGAATGCATTTACGCGAGCCCTGAGCTAACCTTAGCAATTGAATGTGTTCCATAGCCTAGATGTTCCTTAATCCTAAATATTTCCAAACCTATTTAAAAATCTCATTGACATTATGAAAAATCATGGTTTGAACTATATTCAAAAAGTCTGTGATGATTGTGAGTGCATTTATGTGAGCCCCAGGTTAGTCTTGGCAATTAAATGCCTTTCATAGCCAAGACATCTGTCACATCCCGATCCTCCAAGCGAGTGCCCATCCTTCTATGGTCAATTGAACAGCGACATCCCAGGACACATCACCGACCCATTTGTTTTAATGCACATGTGGAAGCAAGTAAATAATCCTCAAATAACAACAAAATGGGATAAAAAAGTAGGCAACAAGTTACAACCAAAACGAGCTTTTTATAAACATTTCAAGTTTATACACAATATTAGGCTGTTTACAAAAGATCGGCTCAACAAAAAGGGAACCGTCCTATGACCCACTAGTTAGACACTTTTGTCGATTCTTCGGTCTCCTCCTCAACTGTCTCCAGAGCTTCGAGTCCTCCTCAACTGCTATCTAAGGACCTGAAAATGTTATCCCACAACGGGGTGAGACGATGTCTCAGCGAGTTCCACCCCTAAGACCCGACTAGAAAGAAAATACGCCCCAAGGGCTGCCTAAGTACAAGCACAAGTTAAAGGACTTACCTTTGCCTCAATTCCTTCCTGCAACTCAATATAACTCATATTTCATATACGTGCAATCATCACTCAACAATTGGAACACATTGTACTATATCTCAATCGATCACTTGTTCCAACTATTAATCACGGCCCCACGGGCACGGCCTACTAAATGTTTAGCAGTAAATCACGGCTCGATGGGCACAGCTTAGTCTAAGTTCGGCAGTAATTCATGGCCCAAAGGGCACAGCCATACTTCGGTAGTTAATCACGGCCTAATGGGCTTAGCTATACTTCCACGATTAATCAATGGACCAATGGGCAAAGCCTACTAGAAGTTCGGCGGTTTTCTCAACCCATCCCATATTGTCACACACAACATATGTCACCAAATCTTTCAATAGTCATCTTACTACGACTATAAACCTTCACATGAGTATCCACCCACGGCCAAGGACATTGTGCTTCCCACTTGAATTCCTCAATTAAAATAATGTCCTGGCCTATTTTCTTTGTGTTAAAATACCTGATAAAAATAATCATGTGTGGGTACACGGTCGGTCTGAGCCAAAAATATAATATCTTCATTTTATAGAATCCCACTATTTTTAGTAGTCCACAAACACATTTTTGGCATTGTAAACTGACGCTCGGTAATTTTCTAATTAGATACTAAAATTAATAAATTTTTGGATAAATCCCTAAAATTACAAACAACACTCAATTTGCATGAAATAGTAGTCAAATAACTAAACAAATTACACCATTGTAATCAGCATAAAATTTCGGTCACCGGCTATCCTGATCTAATTTTCAGAAAATAATAATTAATTAAATAATTACGGAAAATAATTAATAAATGCCAATAATGCACACTTAGGATGTAAAAGCCTAATTAAAAGCTGAGACGAGCTCAGAAAATTTCCGAACCACTCTAGATAAATACTAGAGCTTGTCTAGGCTCTAATTGCACTACTCTAACCACCTAACATGCAATATCGAACGATTAAATTGCTAATCTATTCTTACTATCCACCTAATCCATACTTAACTTAAACTAATCAATCCTTAAGCATAATTAAATTTCCTAAGCAGGGATTAGTGAGTAAACTCATTGGATTTGCGAGCTGGTGAGTCCACGGCGACGGCGGCACAACGACTAGCGATAAACTCCGAAGCGACAGTGCCAAATGGAGACTAGGCTAGGCTGAAATCAGCCACAAAGCTGGCTAGAAAATTTACAGGCTGCTGTGGCGTGAAGAACTTGATCGCTCGGGGAGGGAAATGACGTGGAGATGGGCCGAAATTGCTAGTGGTTGACTGAGCAAGGGAGAAGACTTTACGGCTTCGGTGGAGATGCAGTTGCAGACTTGTGGCTTTGACGGCATAGGTGGAGCAGGGAGCAACGAAATAGAGAGGGGAAACATGGAGATGGGGGCGCAGAACCAAAGCTGTCTTCAGTCAACTAAAGCTTTGTTGGAGAGGAGAGTTGACTTGGTGGACATGTGGCAGCAGCTAGGGGGTTCGATGGAGAAGATGGAGCAACGGACGTCCACGTGAAGGCTTTGAAGGAAATAAAAAGAAGGAGGAGCAAGCGTGGAGGTGACTATTCGAAGGGAAAGAGGTGTGTAGGGAAAATGACGAAAATGAAAGGAAAAGCATAAGCCGACGGGGGAGGGGTTGTTCGAGCGAGGAAGGGAACGGAGGAGCATGCATGAGAAGCCAAATGAGAGGGGGAACAAAAGTCAACAATCTTAGCAATTTAATTGAATGCTTTAGTCCCACAAGCCCTCAATCTAATCCTTTATGTCCCCCAATACTTTCTAGCATATAAAATCCCAAAAATAACAAATTTTGATGCCCAAAATTTACACCCCATTAAGCTCCGAATTTCCTCAACCTTAGGCTTCAATTTCTTTATCAAATTCATCAATTTGCTGTCCAATTTTGTAGAAGAAAAAGCCCACAAAATTTCCACACTTTCCTTTCACCAAGTGACTCGGTAAGGAGGCCAAAAACCCCTTCGATTTTGCCTATTCGAATTTCCGTTCTTTTCCGAATTGTCCGAATCGATTTTTCGTAAAAGTCCCGAACTCGCCGAAAATTCTTCGAACAATGAGCCGATGTTCCTAAAATAAATTGTGACATGATAGAACTTTCAATTTTTAAAACCGAGTTCAAATTCGCGGTTAATTTCAATCTAACGTGATTTTAGCGTAACCTAACCTACTGAGTAGCTTTCAAGAATTTTTATTGCAATTGACTCGTGATCGATTTATCTCAAGTCACAATGTACCTCTTTGACATATTGGCGACTCTTAGTGGTCGTGAAAATCTCAAGGTTACGGACACAGAGTACCAAAACGATAGAAAAATCAGTCTAGTACCGATCGACAAGAATTTTGCAATTTGGTGGAATCACCCACCTTTAGCCACACATCTCGGTCAAATCGACCTATCTTTGATCTCTAATAGATTTTCAACTGTATCGTAATGACCATTGTAAATTAACACAGTCGAGCAATTGATTCCTGGTCAAATTCTCAAGTCTATTGCGTTAAAATCCCTTAATGACTTCTCCAAATAGTCTAGTTATCTCATGAGTGATAACTCAAAGAATAGTACTATAGGTGCGTCGACGAAAGACCCGATTTATTAAATTGAAAACAGTATTGAAATTCTAGGATGTCACAACATCACTTTGTCTTAAAACTTTTTATGAATGATTTTGAAAGATGTCTTTGAAATAACACATGTACTCTTCATACACATAATCACGCCATTCATTAGAAATGTCTGTGTTTGTGATTAGCGCATGCCTTTGGTGATAAGTGATCCGCTGGCGACTCATTCATTTGTTTGATTGGTTGATAAATCAGGTCCAGAAGACCTACGTGCATGTTTAATTTCTACAATGCATGTGACTTTTAGATGAACGGTAGGTTCAATTGATGCATGATATCGAGGGAAAACCCTGGGATCACATAGATCGCTTAGTTAGGAGACTTATAAATGTTATTGGACATGCGAGAACACAATTGGTCGATAATGACTATAAGTCACAAAAATAGATTGGGTTGGTGTCTTAGTGGGACCCACGTATGAAAGACAAAGGCCCCGAGGCCCTAGAATTTGATTTTCGCACTAAACTTTCTTTAAGTGATTGATCTTGACATGAAGTTGTGCTTTTGGTTGTTTTGACATGTATGCTTGTCTCTTTCCAATGTATGTATCTAGTTATAGATTTCTTAGACTAGGTTTAGATTAGGATCCTGCAGATGGAGAAAACGCGAAGACGTTGGAGGTCGATGTCCATTCTGATCGTTATCATGTACTATTCATTTCCCCAACATATGTCTCAAGTTCTTTTTGTTGTATAAAGCCCAAGGAGTTACGAGTCCTCTCATTCTCTTATCTTTTTCAATTGTGTTTTTCTTTTATATTTTCTAGGATTGCATGGTAGATTTACAACTTTCCTTGATTGTTTACTTATCACTTCGTGTTGACACATAAATTTTGGCGACCCGTTTAGTCATTTATTAGGAGTTAATTTTATTTCTAAAATTTTTTGCATAGCATATAGATTTAGGTGCATTTATTTTTTATTTGCATTGTCTGCATTTTGTTGGACCGGTGGCGGATGGGTTCAAATTAGATGGACCAGGCCCACGAAGCGAGCAGGTTAGCCCAAGCCCATGTTTTTTTAATAATTGAAAAATTATCTCACGGGAAAATAGAAATATTGAAATTTTTCCAAGATATGATTTTCTTTTGGATAGGGCAAGTGTTTGAAAAATATTGTGAGCTCATCTTTGCAGGATTTGAAATTTGAGAGAACAAATATTGCGTTCGAAAAAATCCTCATAGATGTTGATCTAACCCAGTCCACTCACCTATAAATAGGTCGCTACACTACAGAAGGAGGAGAGGGGCCACACATATTGATACATATGGCCACACAAGAGGGTTTTTTTTTATCACGTCGAAAGGGGCTTTTCTTGGTTTTGAGGTCAAAAGTTCAACACAAAAAAGAGAGCCTTTTGTTTCTTTCTTTCTTTCGTCGAGGTGAAGTCCAGATCAGTCCGCAGCAAACTAACCGCCGACGGTTGCTTAGCAGCTTTCACGAAGCCTTGTCGTTGTGCTCAACAGTTGTTCACGCTTCAGACTAGGCGAGTCTTCAAGCAATTCCAACAAGCACCGTCGCCTCGGCTACCATCTGCCGAACCGCCATCGTCCGGGTGCAGCTAGAAGTCTCCAACCTCCCACCTCATCGTCGACGAGCACACTTTCAAGACTTATTTTGGCTTTTGGTCAAAGCGGTGGAAGTTGTCACATATTGCATGGTGAGTTTTGGAGAATTGCCCGTGAATTCTTGAGAAAGAAATATAAGTGGGGTCAAGGGCAAGAGACCATCACGACTTTGGAGTTCTCCCCAACAAAAACACCAAAATTCGTTGGCAATTGTCGAGGAGTCCCACATGCGGCCACGCCATAAAGAATGCGCAGATCACTTCGTCACATCATCAGTGCATCTCGTCATCATCCTCGGACACCTTACAAGCGATCTTAGCGATTTATTTTGAGGAGTACGCTTAACGCTCCACTGACCCGGTGACACTATTCAGCAGCACCGACAATTCCTCTTTACCCTTGCATGCGTGCATGGAATTTCTGGTCTTGTAGGAATCGAATTGGAATTGCCGAGTTCCCGCAATGATCGCTATTGTTTATTGCCTGCTGCTATTGCTGACTTGTATCGAGTTGACCATGGATCTGTGAACTCGTACTTGTCCTCGTCCTTACATCATTCCTTGCCGGTCCCATTCTTGGAGATAACTTTTCCGAGCTAGGATTGCCAAGTCAAATCTTGATCAATTGACGTAATTGAGCTTCCATAGATAGTCCAGCAAGTCCAGACGATCTCCTACACCACTCTCGAGTCCCTCATCGTTCCGTCCGTGACTCCGTGCTGAGCCGCAAAGCCCCGACGTTTGTCAATCGTAAGCACCACCGCAAGCCGTCAAGATCCCGGTTAATTTTTGCAGGTCTCCCGAGAGTACTAACGCTTCACATTGCCCAACGTTGTTGCTCTTGATGGTCTTGGGACGCATCTTTCGATCGTTTGTTGCTGCCCTCATAGCATACAAAACTCTTGGTGTTCGTGGAGTTACCAGTGGATCACTGCCCTTCCGAAGTCCACCAACGAAAGGGGTGGAGGTTAAAAAGAGTCAAAGTGTCCTCGACGATCCCATCCTAGTTCGACACAGTGAGCATCTCGGGCACTTTGAAAAAAAGGAGCCCAACGACATCCAAGACTCCCTGTAACTTGAGCCGCAAGCCGCACCGAGCCTCCATTGTGGTTCACTTGAACCTATCAGATTTTTGAAAAGTCCAAATTTAGGTAGAAATTTATTTTATTTTATTTGATAGGTTTATCTTTAGTTAGATTTAATTTATTAGATAGATTTGCTTTATCTTATTTTAGGTTTTGATATTCTATCTCTTTGTCTTTTTAGAATTAGTCTTTAAGGTATGATTGAGATTCCAACATGAAAGTGCCCCTCAAATTAGGGATTGTCAGTTCGATTTTCGCGCTCGAAATCCAACTCGTAATCCCTTGCAAAAATCGACAATCCGATCTCATGTCCGAGATTCGATTCGCGATTTAATTTTAAAATTGGACAACCCGATCTCATGCTCGAGATATGGTTCGCCAATTTTCGAATATCAATCTTATCTTGTTTGATTTGATGTCGTGGTGTTTGAGTCAGTTTTATTTTCATGAAAAAAGAAAAAGAAAAATTAGAATTAGGGCATTATTTGCACGTAATTGCATATTAGATAAAAATTGCATTTTAGGTCTAGATATATTTTTAGATAAATTGCATGATAGGTTTTTTTAAATGCATGTTTATAAAGCATTTAGAATACATAATATTTCACTTTAATTTGATTTTCATTTTTAAGTGATTTTAATTATGAATTTTCGTTAAATAAAATCATGGAATGCACGTCATTTAGTTTTTATTAGGTTCATTTAATTAGAAATTGCACGTCATTAGAATTAGGTCATTTTGATTAATTTAGATTGCATATTTAATTATTGCATGCTCATTAAAAAATCATTAGTTTTTTTTAATCATACATATAGTTTAAGACATTTTGCCATGCCATATTATTTCATTTTAGATTAGAAGCATTGCATTTCATATGGACTATATTCTCATTAAAAAGTGAAGGCAAAAATTGGGTGATTACTTGTTAATTAGAAATCATATCTTGGATTGCTGATATGAATTCTGATCTAACAACGCAGATGCTTTCATTACTTTGAGGTAAGTTCTGCATTATTTAATTGCTTTCCTGAGTGTTAAATTGGTGGTATGCGCACCTGCATGATCGCCTCACATGTTAGGAAAGTGAATTAAAACAATCCAAGCTGCCTGCCAAACATTTTTTCGAAATAAAAGAGAAAGGTACCGAAGGGGCACTAGGATAGTCTAGTGTAACCAAGTCCTCGTACCCAAAATCTCTGGTTTGTAGGAGTAAAATGATTCTCCCATTATTTTACTTAGGTGTCTAATCGACCTACCACAAATTGATTAGTGGCGACTCCCTTTTGCATGCTAGATATTTGAATTTAAATCGCGAGTTGGTATGGGCTTGGGAGAGCCCGAGCTAAGTCTAGGCTTAGTAATCCATTAACCTAAACCCTAGGTGGTGAACTCGAAAATTTAGTCGCGACACTTCGTAATTTTCAATTCAATTGGATGTTTCCTTTTCGTTTTCTTTAGAAATATAATAGTATGAAAATAACCAACCACACATGATCAATTAGTTTATGATTAACGATCCTGAAAATGTAAGAAGAAATGCATGGACATGTTAGGTAAACACAACATACTGTTTAGGAACTGAAAGGGCGCTAATAGAGATATTGGCGTAACCCAAGTCCCCAAATCTAGATATATAGCTGCGTATGAATCAAGGGAACACTCCTGATCCTCAATTGGGTTTCTAGCCAACCCCAAAAAACGAGGCTAGTGGCGACTCCCGTCTTATTTTTAGATTGTCATAAACAACTAGACTGTATAAATGAACAAGTCACGCAAAGTACAAGTTTCAATGAAACCCACCATGGTTTAGCATACTTAATGTGGCAATTCCCCAAAGGATGAAGTGATGCTATCGAGAGAGCTACCATGGTAAAGGTACCCTTAAATTCGATATTCACATCTGACCTCCTCTCCCAAGGTGTGTTACCCATGTGGGTACGGGTCATGATACTCCGTTGTCACGTGGGTTACGAGCTTAGGAGAACTCGTGATCTCATGGTGGGAGCTCATGAGAAGCTTGACCCAAAAGGCGAAGTGATGACGTCTTTTAGAACACAAGCCATGAGGAAACTCTCGTGATCAAGTACCCCCTAAATCTGACATTTCCCCATTCTTCTCCTCGCGATGGAGGGATCGAGGGCGGCGAAATTGGGTTGCGACAAGAAGCTAAGCTAATGATGACTCAGCTCATGCATTGTTCTTAGCCATTAGTGTTTGTTTGATAGTGACACTATTCAAGCTAATTCGACTTCGGATTTATGGCATAAAATGATGTTTCGCCAGTTTTGTTTCCCACAAAAAATCTTTTACCAAGTGATGCAGAGATTCAAGTTCTGTGTTGAATCCAAAAAGAGAATGTTAAATGCAAGGATAAATTTTATTCTCAACTTGTATATACAACCTTGACAATTGATACCCAGACGACTCAAGGACCAACAGCTTCCAGGCACAAATTACATCGAAATTTAATCAACGATTTAATCTGAACACAAGTAGATAGATAGCCTACACTTTACGCTCAATCTATGTTGAAATTTAATTTACAACATAGTTTGTTTTAGGCATATAGTTGGAATTTAATCAACAACAACACCCTTGGATAAGAAACACAACACCAGAATTTAATCGACGATGCTAAGCTTGTGGAACAACATCGGAATTTAATTAACGATGCTAAACTAAATACGGACATGCCGAAATTTAATTAATGACGAGAATCTTGAAACCTACAGCTAAAATGCGATGAAGTAAAAAAATAAAAAATAAAGATAGTTGTTGTATTGTTCGGGGGGGGGGGGCTTCTCTTTGTTGAACAGGTTGCGGTATTTATAGGGCAAAAGGGCAAACTAGTCACCATCAATCGGTTACTTCTCCTTCAGTGCCATCCTTAGCATTCCCCACATTTTTCTTTTCTTCTTAGCAATCCATAAGCAACTATTTCTTGACTTATTGATAATGCTTGCACGACTTGCTCATCAAGTAAGTAACGGTCCTTATTTTTATGCACATTTCACTCGGTAGTTACTTTTGCTTGAGCTCTAATGCTAGTTCCACTTAAACTCCAAGTCCGATGAGTTGCTCTAATGCGATGCTAGCATTACGACCTTGCTATCAACTCAAGTATATATTTCTAGAATCTTGTTGACACTTTGCTCAAATACCCTCACAAACACTGGCTATCCTTAGCTTTCACAAACAAAATGGGGGTGTATCACTCTTATTTTGCCCTCATGGCCAACACGTGACAATAGGGATAATTTTGGGTGCCAATACAACTTAAACTTTTAGGATGGTCCACAAAATCTCACACGTAAAGTTAGAACTCCTGAGTTCAAATCTTATCATGCCTCATTTGCCTCACAAATTAAATATGTCCACTTAATAATACTAACACATTTTTATAAACAAAGGGGTTTAGGTACAAAACGAGTCTGGTCAAAAGCCTACAAAAGATCAACTCTAAAAAAGGAGCCGTTCTAACATACTAGTTGAACACATACGCCGATCCTTCGAACTCCACCTCTACAGACTCCGGGCCTTCGGTCTTCCACGACCACCATCTAAAAACCTGAAAATGGTTATACAATAACTAGTGAGACAATGTCTCAGTAAGTCCACCCCCTAAACCCCTATTAGGAAGGAAATACACCCAAGGGTGGTCTAGCCACACACAACAGAGGACTTACCTTGCCTAAATTCCTTCCTGCATGTTAGCACAATTCATATCTCATATACGTGCAATCATCACTCAACAATTGGACTGCATCATACTATATCTCAATCAATTACTCCAACAACTCAAATCATCAAAACGGATCAAATCATCGGTCAATCGACCCAGTTGATTCCATGTCATCAAGACCATCACACGGTCATTCCAATTATTCATTCCAACTAGTAATTACGGCAACACTCGGGCACGGCTTACTAAATGTTTAGCGGTAAATCACGACCCAACCAGCACAACCTAGATTAGGTGGTAATCATGGCCCGATGGGCGCAACCTCTATCATGTGGTAATCACGGCCCGATGGGCACAACCTCTATCAGGTGGTAATCACAGCTCAATGAGCACAACTTATTCCAAGTTAGGCGGTTTTCTAGCTTAGCCAGGTGTCATACAATTCACAATCAATACACAATTTCACAACATCACTCAATTGATCAATCCAGCAATCAATTACACATTCTAGCCATACCATAGCAATCGGCTCGAAATTGTATCGAGCGGCTCTCCCGGCATAATTTCCGGAAAATATCAACAATTAATAATTCAATAAATTTCGAAAATTAATGTAATTTAAATATTAAATAATTCCATTTTCGAAGGAACTGGAGTTACATCTCTTTTTCATTTCCATTTAAGAGATCTTATGTTAATTAAAAGTCTAATCATGCTTAACACTAATCTAATTGCATAATTAGACTAATTAATCCATCCACTAAACTAATCATTCATCTTATCTAATTAACATTTAAATAAACTAATCTAACCACCTAAACATAATTAGCATAATCTAAACACCCCTTAAGCATCATTAACTCCCTAAGCAGAGATTAGTGAGTAAACTCATCGGTTTAGCGTTCTGGTGCGTCCACGACGATTGCGACGCCAAGGTGAGCGACAAACCTCCTAGCGGCGACACCAACCAAGGCTAGGAAGGGCTTGGAAACGGGCCACGAAGACCTCACGGCTTGTTGGTTTCTGCTTTTGTTCTAGGCTAAACTGCAGAGAGAGAACCAGCAGTTGAACGGCGAGGAAACGAGCCGATCAAAGCTCCGGTGAATGGGTGGTCGGCAATTGGTGGCTCCCGAGGGTTAAGGGGGACTTGATGGAGATTGGGATGGGTGAAACTTGAGTCAAAATGGGGAGAAAATGGAAGGAAATACGAAACAGTTCACCCCAGGCGGACTTCAAGCGGTTCGGCGATCGGTGGCTTGTCGCCGAAGGATGGGACGCCCAGTGGCTCCGTTGGGTGAGCGGCGAGGTGCTCTAGTACGTCCTAGATGTGCTAGTCACAGTGGTGGGTGGAGCATGAGCTAATTCACACGAGAAGATAACTTTTAACTCAGATCTTTGACGAAAGGTCAGTTGGAGCAAAACCTGGAATGAGCAGAAAACAACGGAGGAAAGAGGTCCAGTGGCTTGGGTGGGTGTGTGACCGACTAAGGGGCTGCTGTGCTTGGTTCCTCTGGTATTTTGGGAGCTTCAAATGGCCTTTAATGGAGAAAGGACGGAGAAAGAGGAAGAAGAAGGGGGCTACTGAAGAGGGTCCACCAAATGGCCTCCAAAGTCTTCAACCTTAGCCTCATTCACTCATTGCTTGCCCCCACCACTTCAGCCCTATCCTTAGCCCTTTCTCTCTCCTCAAAGCTTCCTCAACACACCGTTGAAGTAGTCCAAATGTTCCTCCCCCCATGGCATATGAATTTACACATATGTTCCTTCATTTTCATTCAATTTCACTCAATTCCTCTTCAAATCCATTCAATTGAAGGCCAAACAAATCAGACATGGTGTCCACACTTAAACCATGATTTTTCCTCATCAATTGAACCAATTTAACGGTCATGGGTGCACTAAAAAACGGTCCCTCGAACTTTCCCGATCCAATTTCATCAATTCTTGATTTTTCGCCAAAAATCTTGGTTTTTAGAAAAATCTTCTGAAGGTGAGTCGACGTTCCTAAAATGAATTGTGACATGACAGAACTTCCAATTTCTAAAATCGGGTTCAATTTCGCGGTTAATTTCTATCTGGCGTGATCTTAACGTGTCCTAACCTACCGGGTAGCTTTTAAGAATTTTCATGCAATTGACCCATGGTCGATCATTTTCGATCCACATGTACATCTTCGACACATTGACGACTCTCGATTGTTGTGAAAATCTCAAGATTTCAAATACGGACATAGGGTACCAAAATGACAGAGAAATTAGTCCAATGCTAATCGACAAGAATTGTGCAATTAGGTGGAATCACCCACACTCAATCACATACCTTTGTCGATTCGACCTATCTCTGGTCTCTAATTGATTTTTAACTGTGCCGTGATGACCACCTTGCAGATTAGCACGGTCAAGCAGTTGATTCCTGGTCGAATTCTCAAGTCTATTGCGTTTAGATTCCTTAACGGCTTCACCTGATAGGCTAGTTATCTCGTGAGTGGCCTACTCAGAGAAAAGAACTATAGGCGCGTTGAAGAAAAGCCTAACTTATCCAATCGAAATCGGAACCTGAAATTCAAGATGTTATAATTTCAATACAATGTTGTGATTAGATCGCATAGGACATCCATCTTGTGTATCTATATATAACAAAAAGACAGATTCCATATTGCACACGCATGTGCCTTAATATGTGAACAAACTATGATCATCAAGTATAGAGACGGTTCGATGAAGCGTCAATTTGCGCACTTGTGAACCATAGCCATCCAACATATAAGTCAGCATTGTGCCTCAAGTTTAAGGATCTTACACCTAACCAAAACTTGAATGATCAGACATTGACCCCGCTTAAAGCTTCCATGTTGCCGATTGTTCTATGCATGTCATATTCAGTGAACTTGTCTGAGACAAACGCCTATGTTCTAGCTCGAATATCACAATACCCCATGAATTATGACTCATCATCCCCTTAAGTATCCAATACTGGTGGTGAAACTTAACAACGCACTGATCTTAACAAGATCATTGATATCCTCTCAATGATCCATCGATTGGGAACTATTTAAAGATTCAGCATAAGTGTAAACCTGTCACGTATATTCTTAGCGCCTTAAGAATAGGTTCGGTCATGGCTGATCTTATGGACTCATTCATATATAAATAGGACGATGAATGAAAACTTATTTGCCATTAAATAATCCATAACATGTAACTATTACTTGGTTGCTTTAGGGCATATAGCTAACAATCTCCCACTTGCACTAAAGCCAACCTATCTCATGCCTCAAACCCATCTTGGTAAGATGCCTTTCAAAAGAATGTTGATACAATGCTTTAGTGAGGGGATCCACCACATTTGATACAATGTTTAATCTATTCACTGGTGAAAAGGATCAATTGACGTTTGAGCATATTAATCATTTCTTGACATAATGCGGAGATACGACACATGTAGATCATTGGAAGCTAAGGTTGTTCCCTTTATCGTTATCAAAAAATGCCTTGATATACAATATTGTTATCAAACTCGATTAATTCATGGGAATAAATAGAAAGATTATTCCATTCCCAATTCCAAAGAGTTGTCCTAGATTTGTTAGTAGCCAACTTGTCAACTATGAAACAGCTACATAGTGAGTTAGTCGACCAATTTATTTCTAGGTTTAAGAGAGCTAGAAATAAATGCCTAGTCCATTTACCTGAGAAAACCTTTACGAATCGTACTTTTAATAGTTTGAAATTCGAAATCTAAGAAAGAACGTAGGGCAATCCTATTCCAATTTATTTTAGTTGTCCACCATAGCCACCAAGCATGAGAACTTCCTTAAGGAAAAAGATAAGAGGCATGGTAGATGGGCAAATATTAATTGAGTTGATTCAGCAAACGTAGATGAAGAACTAGAGTAGATAGACATAGTAGAAATGGCTATTACTAAAATGGTTATTGATAGACCATGCATTTGTCAAGCATTAAAATCAGCCAAAATAAGGGAAAAGTCTAACATCACGCCTAAAGCTGAAGAGCTAATTTACTACTCCTTCGATGCTAATAAAACTACAGAGATATTCGATCTATTACTAGCTGATGGGCAAATAAGACAGATAAAAGAGCAGAACATACTTGCTAAAAAGGAATTGCTAGGAAAGAAATATTATAAGTAGCATCACTCATGGAGTCACAATACCAATGATTGTGTGGTCTTCAAAAGAAACATTCAAGATATGATCAAGTAGGAGAAAATAAAGTTTACTGATGACAAAAATAAAACTCCTATGGAAGTCAATGTGGACCCATTCTATATCATGACTGGAATGATATCATTGAAGATCAGACCCAAACCTAGAAGTTACTAGCAGCCTCAATTATGTGCAAGATGTAAGTAGGTAATCAGATAGGAAGAAAATAATCCTAAGTGCTAGAATAATCAATTTAGTGAAAAAGCCGCTGAGAGGGTATGCAATCTAGGCTTACTTCCCAGTTCAAAAAGAATCAATTTTAAATAAGCTAGTCTACCCTAGAAAGCATCGTGCATATTAAAAGAGAAGAGTTCCTCCAAGGGGCTCGTAATCTGAGAAATATCAAGGTTCTCAATTGTGTTCAAGGTGTAAGCAGTTGATCTAGTAGTAAAAACACTACTCTAGGGGGCATTACAATCAACATGATGCTATGGTCATGTGACATCCAGATTTTTCAACCCTGTCTTCTACTGAATGAATCGGGCATTTCATTGACGCGCCTATAGGACTATTCTTAGAACTGATCATTCTTGAGATAACTAGACTATCTGGGGAAATTATTAAGAAATTTGAAGGCAATAGACTTGAGAATTCGATTAGGAATCGGCTTCTCGACTGTGTCCATCTTTATTTACCATTACGGCACAATTAAAAATCGATTTGAAATCAGAGATAAACTGGATCGACAGAGATGTGTGGCTAATCGTGGGTGACACCACTAACTTGGAAAATTCTCATCGACCGGCACTAGACTGATTTTCTTATTGTTTTGGTACCCTGTGTCTGTATTTGGATCCTCAAGATTTTCACGACAATCGAAAGTTGCCAATGAGTCGAGCGGGTTCATAGTGGCTTGAAGAAAATCGACCACGGGTCATTTGCATTTAAAAATATCTGAAAGTTACCCGGTAGCCTAGGCCACGCTAAAAACGCGCCAAGTGGAAATTCACTGAGAATTCATGTCCGATTTCATAAATTGAAGCTTATGTCGTGCCACAATAAATTTTAGGAGTGTCGACTCAGTCTCAGAAGATTTTTCTAACACCTGATACTTTTTAGGAAAAAGTCGTCGCCGGGTTGTTTTAGTGCAGAAAATGCCGGAGATGGTTTTCGGTCGCAAAATTGAGATGCAAGATGGGTGATTGGGTGAGGAAAGTTATCAATTTGATAATCGATATATCAATTGAAATTATGGTGGCCAATTGAGAATAAATCAACAGAGAATTGAAGAGCAATCGGAGCCTATTTGTTAAGGAATTCGTATGCCCCCACCAATTGTGATCTTTAGACCAACTCAACTCTCTAGAAGGGGTATATTGGACTGAAAATAAGCTGGTGGAAGACAGCTAAGGTTGTGGATCAACATGAGGAGACAAAGAGGATATTTGTTGTGGAAATTGAAGGCAAAAAGGGACCCTCACTCATCTCTTCCTTATCCTCTCTTTTGCTGCCGACCGAAACCCTCATCCCCGCCCATCTCGCACATGACAATAACGGAAGAATCAACAAAAGTAAAAGCAGCCAGCACCTCCACTTCTGTCGGTCTCACTCCCCTGCCGTTGCCACCTGCCAGCTTCTTGGCCTACTTCGGTCAACAAGCGAGCCACCGGAGCTTCTCAATTGACCGAGACGCCCTATCTCGCTGCCACTTGGTAGCGCTTGCCTTGGGTTCAATCAACAAACCGGCGTGAAGACCACCGAGCGAAGCTGCTTCTCATTCTCTTGCTGCCAGGCGTTCTCGGCCCATCAACCCAATGAACGCCAGCCCACGCGTCCACTAGTCCGTCTCCTTTGGTCAACCGCAGCAAACACGCCGAGATTCACTGGTTGACCAAACAACCTTAGCTTGCTGCCATTTGGCCGTGAGTCTTCAGTTAGTGCCCTCAGTTCCACGCGGCCAGCGCACGCCTGCTCGAAGACCAGCGAAGCTTGAAGCAGTGCAGCCCAGCTTGTTCGTGATTCCAGCGAGCCTCCTCGAAGAAATTCAGTTCACGCTCGAGCGGCCTTTGCTGTTTTTGTTCGGCCCATCAACCCAGCAAAGCCAGCAACTTGGCCCAATTATGCAGTCTTTAAGCCCAAGCCCAAGAGAGAGGCGCAATTCCAACAAATCAACTTGAAGCCCATCTTCAGCAGGCCCAATCTAACTTGGGTCCAGCCTAAAAGCAAGAACAAATCTCAATTGGGTTGAGATTTGTTGGGCCTAGCTCAAGGTCCGATCCAAGCCCGCCGGTGTTGTCGAAAGCCCGATTTTGCCATCGTGGTGATTCGGCCTCCGCTTTTACCAAGTGAGTTTTACTCACTGATACTTTCTTAATTTGCTAATTATGCTTAGAGTTGGTTAAATTTAATTAAGTGCAATTAGGTGGTTAGATTAGGTTAGAACAATTAAATTAGTGACTTAATGATGCATGTTAGGTGATTAGACTTAGTCACTAGCAAGTAGAGAGCTTCTAATATTTATTGAATGTATCTCAGGATTTTTCCCAACCCGTTTTGGGTTCTAATCAGGCATTATAGGCCTAATTTGGATTTTTAATATTTTTTTATTTATTTTTCGAAATTAATTATTTAATGAATTATTTTTCAGGAAATTCAATCGGGATGGCCGGTGACCAGAATTTCGTGTTGATTGTCATGGTGAAGTCCATTTATTTAATTGAGCTTTAATTTATATAGAATTGATTTAAATTGTGAAATTTGAGGATTTGTCCTAAATTGTTTGTTATTAAATATTTAATTGGCAGATGGCCGAGTATGGGTATATAGCGCCAGTACATTGATGGGCTATATAGTAGAGAGAATGGTGAGAGCTAACTGAGAATGTTATTGGCCAAGACCAATCAGGTACGATATTATTGGACATACGTGGTTCGGTGATTGGAAGTATCATTGGCGAAAACGACGCCTTAAAGAACGCATGTGAATGACTTATAGACAAATGTGGTTCGGTGATTAAGGAAATGTCATTGGTGAAAACGACGCCTTAAAGAACTCACGATGTTGTCTATTGCCGATGTCACCTTGGTGAAAACGGCACCCTAGAAAGGACACATGGCTCAGTGATTGAGGATATCACTGGTGAAAACGGCGCCTTAAAGAACGCATGGTGTCGGTGATCGATATGTCATTGGCGAAAACGATGCCTGAGAAACACATGTGATTTGGTAAATGAGTACACCATTTGGGAATCATGATATGAGTGAAAATGACCTAGAGGTAGTTTGAATGACATGTAATCGACTAAGTCGATTGATCAATGCTTGATCGGATGTCATGAATTGTTTGAATATCTATGTTTAACCTTGAATTGCAGGTTGGAACTGAGGCCACGGTAAGTGCTCTGACTCATGTTGTGCTTAGGCAACCGCTTGGCGTATTTGTTTACTAATCGGGTCTTAGGGGGTAGAACTTGTTGAGACGTAGTCTCATCCCAGTTGTGGGATAATATCTCAGGCCCCTAGATCACCTGAGGATTAGTTGGCATCTGGAGCTGAGGATGAGCAAGAAGAAGAAGATGAAAAGTTTAAAAGAAACGAGCTGAGTGGAGAAGAATCGAAAGAGGATCAAGATGATCTTAAGTACAATTCATATGAGGACTGAGATCCCATCCCCTTTTGTGAACCCTGTATATATGTGGATAGAATGAGACTAAAAAGGTTGTGAATAGTTTTGTGAAGCACTCTAAGTTATGCTCTGTATAAAAGTGTGGTTGTGAATTTCAATATGAAAAATATGGCCTGCATTTCTATCCCATTGTTTTTATTGTTTGGGGATTTATAACTACTTCCGCATGTGCAAATATAAATGAAAGGGTCAGCGATACATAGTCCTGAGATATCGCATTCTAAAATATTTGTTAAGAAGGATGGGTGCGTCTCCGAGGATCGGGGCGTGACAGGTCATTCGCGAGGTATTTCAGGTGCTTTAACCAAAGAGAGCCCATTTTATGTGAAACATGACCTTTTAAAAAGTTTCATCCAGTGACTAATAAGTTATTCAACCGAAAATCTGAGGAGGGAGATCCTATCATTGGAATTTTAGGAGAACATAATGGAAAGTATGACTATTATGTCAATTACAATCCACTCCCCACTCATCCTTGAGTAGTTAGTCTATCTAGATGGGGATAAGAGTTCAATGATGAAAATATGAAGTCGACAGCTAATTATTATTGTCAACGAACCTTAAAGATAACCCATGATCCATCTACCGACAAATGGTATAAGGTTGACAGGGTTCAACTCATAAGGAGCAGCTTGACATGAAAACAGAAAAGGAAGATGCAAAGAAAGAAGAAGATGTGTTTATTCCAAAAGCAACTCAACTAGGTTCGTATTGCTTAGGACATACTTTGATAGTAGTCCATGAACAGAAGAAAACCAAGGCTAAGAATTTGGTCTAGAGGAGAAAGCCAAATGGTGATAATACAACTTCCAACCAAGGTGAAAGATTGGCCACAAAAGTAGTTGCTCAGTCGCCAGAGCAAAAGGAGAGGCTATTGTCAAGATTGGTATCATCATTGAGCTCATGCATGGTGGAGGCAAAACTTCTTAATGAATTTCACGTAGTCCCACCCGGTATGAAATTATGTGAGGAAATCCTCAAAGATGAAAAAGAAAGGGCGCATTTTGATGATAGAGAAGTAATGAAATTTGAGAAGCCTCTTGCACTGAGTTCATATCACTTGAGGGCATTAAATATTAATGCTATGACTAATGGTCAGCTCGAGTGCTAGTCAATAAGGGGTCTACTTTGAATCTCATCCCTTGTCATTTTTACAAGAAAATAGGGAGAAAAGACAATGAGATCATCCCATCAAACATCCAATTGTCAAACTTTACTAGGGATGTCTCAGAAATCGAAGGAATATTTGTGACTGATCTAACTGTAGGGTCAAAGACTTCCAAAACTTCTTTTTGTGCAGTTGATGTTGATGAATCATACAATTTATTATTAGGAAGAGATTGGATTCATGGTAACCAATGTGTACCATTGACTCTTCATCATATGTTGGCATTCTAGAATGGTGACAACTTAGAGTATGTTAAAGTAAATACTAAGCCGCAAGTAACTTGATCACAGGCGTCGGAAACAATAATGGGATTCCAGGGGGCATCGTAGGACAATATCTATGTGAGCAGACCCCCAACAGTATTACGTTATGTAGTCTCGATAAAGGAATAGTTGAGTGGGTCCTAAAGAATCAATTGGCGGAGCAATTTAATAAGGTTGTTTATAGAGAATCTTATGTTATCAAAAGATCTTATTAGGAGGTACTCGGTCTATAGAGCCAAACTAGCAAAATAGGATGTTGAAGTTGTTGAAGGACTTTTAGAGTTCAATACGTCGCCTATTAAGGATCATGAGAAGGTGATTGAAGCTCAAGACTTATTGAAAGAGATTAATCTTGGCATAGATACCAATCGATGCCCTATTTATGTAAGTGCCTTACTTGATAGTGAATTCAAAGTCCGATTAGTAAATTTGTTAAGGAAGTACAAAGACTATTTTGCTTGGGATTACCATGAAATGTCTAGATTGGTTAGAGATATAGTTGAGATATCGACTACCGACAAAAAAGGGGTTTTAGGCCGCATAGATAGCTTCCAAGATGGTTTACACTAGAAGTCATGCAAAAGGTCACAGAAGAAATCGAAAGATTGCTCGTGGCGGGCTTTATAAGAAGAACATGGTACATTGAGTAGCTATCGAATATTTTTCAAGTAAAAAAGAAAAATGGGAAGCTCAGAGTGTGCATAGATTTCCATGAGCTAAATGTGGCTACACTCAAAGATGAATACTAGATGTCAATGACTGACATACACATCAACTCAGCCTTTGATGATGAGATTATGTCACTCATGGACGGTCATTCAGGCTACAATAAAATATTCATAGCAATGGAGGATGTCCATATAAATGCATTTAGGTGTCTGGAGCAATTGGCACCTTCAAATAGTTAGTCGTGCCTTTTGGACTGAAGAAAGCAGGCACTACATACCAGAGGATGATAAATTTTATTTTCCATGACATGATTGGTGACTTCATGGAGGTTTATACTGATGACGTCATTGTTAAATTGGACTAGGTAAGTCACTTTCTTTATTTAGAGCAGACCTTTGTTAGGATGCAGAAGTTTACATTAAATATGAACCCTTTGAAATGTGTTCGGAGTTAGGGCCAGCAATTTTCTAGGATTCTTGGTTAATCAAAGAGGAATCAAAATAGATAAAAATAAGGCTAAGGTAATTATAGAGTTAACACCACCAATTACCAAAAAGCAACTTCAGATGATATTGGGAAAGATAAATTTCTTGCATCGATTTATTGCTAACCTGTAAGGAAAGATCGAAGTATTTTCCCCGTTATTGAAGCTTAAAAATCAAGAGGAGTTCGTGTGGGAAGACAAGCATCAATAGGCGTTCGATCGAATAAAAAAAATGTCACCAACCCTCCAGTTTTTATGCCACCCGAGGTGAGTAGGCCGTTGAAGTTGTATTTGTCGACCATCAATACTACAATCGCATGCATACTGGCACAAGAAAATGATGAGGGGAAAGAACAAACAATTTATTATTTGAGTCAAATGTTGAACGATGCAAAGACAAGATACACGGCTATTGAGAAACTATGCTTGTCATTGTATCATGCTTGTATTAAGTTATGTTATTATATGCTGCTGACTATAGTACATGTAATATGTAAAACAGACATAATCAAGTACATGTTAACTCTGCCATTAATAAATGGTCGAATTGCCAAATGGGCATTGACACTCTCAGAAATTAGCCTGGTCTACGTCCCACTTAGGGCAGTTAAGGGACAAGCAATGGTAGATTTCATGACGGAATATCTACGCATCAAAAATGAAAATCATATAGAAGGGTGTGTTCAGGTAGTTCCTGGGTCAGTAGGAGCTGGAATTTTATAGTTTCTCTCCATGGGCATAGGTCTAAAATAATGTTTAACCTTGACTTTGATTGTTCAAATAATCAAGCCAAATGCCAAGCATTAATTGTTGGTTTAAATATTTTGGCTAACATGAAAGCACGATTTATCAAGGAACTAGACGACTCTCAATTGGTTGTAAAACAATTGTCTAGGGAATACCTGTGCCTCAAAAAAAAATATTATTTCTCATCATGTGTTGGCCAATCATCTTTTCGACCACTTCGACGATTTCCAGTTGGCTCATGTCAAAAGGAATCAAAATACATAAGCCAATGAGTTAGCTCAAATGGCATCCGGTTACAAAATATCTAAAGAACTAGCGGATCATATTATTATTACCCAAGTGAGGGCATTGCATTCGATAGATAATAGAATCATGTTGATTCAAGATACATAAGCACTAGGTAACGATGTAGCGAGGCAAGATTGGAGAACTTCATTTATTGAGTATTTGAAAAATTGTGTTGCCAATGATAACAATTGTAAAAGAAAAGCAATTAAATATATGTTAATTGGTTACGATTTATACTGGAGAATAGACCGTTAGCTATCGATATATTTAGGGAAACACGAATCTATACTTATAATGGCTGAGGTACATAAAAGAATATGTGGCACACATAAGGTTGGGGTCAAGATGAAATGGCTATTACATCGACACGATTATTTCTGGCCAACTATTACTCAGGATTGCATCGACTGCGCTAAGGGATGTGAAACATGTTAAAAGCATGACCTTATTCAACATGTGGCAATCTCGATAATGAAGCCCATAATTAAACCTTGGTCATTTAGAGGATGGACAATGGACATAATTGGAAAAATACATCCTCCCTCATTTAAAAAAGCATAGTTTTATCTTAGTGGCTACGGATTATTTCACAAAATGGATTGAGGCCGCATGTATAAAAATATTACATAAAAGACAGTGAAAGAGTTCATTGAGGAATATATTATCCATAGGTTTGGCATCTCGGAGTCTATAATTGCAGATCAAGGGACAATATTTACTAGTCATGAGGTGTTGGATTTTACTAAGCCAAGAGGGATTAAGATGATCCACTCAACGCCTTAGTATGCTCTGGCCATTGGCCAAGTTACTAATAAAATAATTATTAACTTAATTAAGGAGCATTTGGAGGATAACCCAAGGGAGTGAGATTCTTTGTTATCAATAGTATTATGGGTCTAAGAGATACTGTGGTTAGCCCATATATGTTAACATATGGCTAGGAGGACATACTACCTTTTGAGATTATTGTCCAGTCATTGAGGGTAAAACTTCATGGAGAACTAGCCAAAGAAGAATATGATGAACTTATGTATAGTGATATTGATGAATTAGGCAAATGTAGGGCTGCCACCTTAGAAAAATTGGTCCTTCAAAAGAACAAAGTCGCAAAAACTTATAATAAGCGTATAAAAGAGAAATGATTTGACATTGGTGACGTAATGTAGAAGACCATCTTGCCAACGAGCATGGATAATGAAAAATTTGGCAACCGGTCACCTACTTAGGAAGGACCATATGTGATTACCAAGGTCTTTAGTGAGGATGCTTATCGATTAACGGAGGTTGAAGGCAAAGAGTTGCCGCTATGATTAATAAGGAATTCTTAAAAAGATATTATCCAACTATATGCGAAATGCAAGAAAATGAATGATGCAGTAAGGAAAATGGGGTGCTATTATTAAAGAACACCACATATTTACAACCCTAGCCAACTCATTCAAATCTTGAATGTCTTTTGAAGTCGAGGACAAAATGGATAGGGCGAGACTCAAGGAGTTTGTTCCCTTGGATTGCTGAGTCACTGGCCTTCTCCAAATCATACATAACCTTGAACATGGTTCGGCGCTTCCTCTCCAAGCCTTCTAGGATGACAACTTGTGACTCAACAAGATCGTTGATCTAGTTGATGAGGGCACTGGTGTCCTTAATATGGGGGTTGACCAGGTTTAAAGTGTTCGTTTGCACCGCCTTGTCCAGTGTGGCCTCTATACTCTCCAACAGACTTAGATCATTTTCCAACTTTTCATCCAAGTCCTTCACTTCGGCCGCCACGTAGTCGCGAAGGTGCAGGAATTGGTGTACATGATGTTGAGCGAACTTCAAGCGTTCACTAGTTCGTCATATATTATTTCTACACACCCTTTTTCTTATTGCTTACATTGGTGTGCGTGCTTCGAGGCCGTGCGAGAGTCGATGGTGTACTAGTTGGCCTAGTAAGTTTCGAGGTCATGATCGAATGTGATCATGAATTCCTTGTATCTATGCAGGAAAGGATGGTCACCAAAGATATAGCTTGGCCTGCATTGCAAGGCTAATCTTTGAATGGCCTCCATAGTCTTTGGCTGTTTTGAGATTATAGCCAAAGTCAGTATCAATTTTGAAAGTAAACCCTCCACAGAATGAGGAAATTGTCACTCGAGGAAGGAGGGGAGGAGGAGGAACGACTTGCCATAGCTTTGAAGTCTGGAGTAGCGGTAAAATAATCTAAAAATTTAAGCGTAAGGATGAATGGGTTCATCCTATGCACAATCCTTTATATAAAGACAATACCGGGGCTTGAAGATGGAGCCTGTGCAGTCAAGATAGATGTTGAAGTGGTAGGAGCCTTAGCATGTGCTGCGTTACTAGTTATAATGATGGGTTCAGCTATCATTCATAACAGATGGTTATTGCAGAACACATAGTATGTCTATTGTTGAATCATATTCAAATAAAACTTACAATAAAAAACTAGTCTAAGAGGACTAGAGTCATCATGTTCTAATAAAGATGGAGAGCAGACAATAAGGTTAGATGGCGGCAGGGAGTTTTGTCGAAGAAGTGGAAATGGTTGGGACATTGTTTGCAAGAGTTTCTTCTAAAGGGATAAGGACTGTTGAAGCGTCAATTGCTAAAGATTTCCTCAAAAAAGCATAAGCGGTTGAGACGAGGATTTCAAAAAGTGTTTTGAGTTGTTTCTTGGGAAAGATAGGGGAAGTTCTTTTCCTTTTCCTTAGCTATGGTATCAATTGCGCCAATGTTTCTCTATCTGAGTGTGGAATATACAGCCATTTATAAAGTAAAGGATGTACACAGAATAATGAATGTGAAGAGGTTATAATGAGTAAATAGGAATAGAGTACCTTCATCTGAGTCATTAGAAAGGTCGATGGCTTCGTTGTCAGATCCTTCAGGTTCATCAAGGCTAGATGGAAGTTTAGGTAGAAGTTTACTTGGCAAAATGCTGTCATCGGATGCAACTGTCACGACCCGATCTCACCACCAATCCTCCCATGAGGAAAGGAAGGGGAAAGGTCAGGTTTAGGAATACTTGACCATGAAAGTTTTCTCACGATTCTCAACCACAATGATGTCGTCACCTCACCCCTCAGACGAACTTCTTATGAGTTCACTTAATTGTGATCGTGAGCTCTCCCAAGCTTCTATCCCGCGTGATAGCGAGGTGTCATGACCTTACCTCGACGTTGCAATATGTCATAGTCGACGGTTTTAAGGCCGAAAGGAATCCAGACGTAAATGTGAGTTTAAGGGTATTTTTAACAACCATGATAGCCCTCTCAAGATGTACATCCACCAAGGATGGCATCACTTCATCTTTATCGGCTTCACCATCTCGAGTATGCTAAATCACAATTGTGAACCTTTTCTCAAGATTCATGCCCCTTGCGATGAATTCATTTATACGGTATAGTTGTTTAAGACAACCTAGAAATAAAATAGGAGTTACCACTAGCCTCGTTTTTAGGGGTAGATTAGAACACCCAATTGAGAGTTGGGAGTGTTCCCTCGATTCCTACGCAACCAGATATTTTGGTTTGGAGACTTGGGTTATGCTAGTATTTCTATTAGCGCCCTTTCGATACCTAATAGTATGTCCATGCATTTCTTTTTTAATTTTTCAGGATCGTTTATCCTAAATGAGGCGATCATGCGTAGTTGGTCATTTACATGCTATTCTATTTCTAGAAAATGTGAAAAGAAAGCAATCAATTGAATTGAAATTACGAGACAATAAGTAAACAACTAAGGAAAGCAACAAATCTATCATGCAATCCTAAGAAAGATAAAAAGAGAAACAAAACTAAAGGACAATAAAGAAAAGAACCCACAACTCATTGGGCTTTATACAAATAATAAGAACCCGACATATGTCGGGGATGAATGTACAAAAGATATGGCTAGATTGGACTTTGACCTTTCATCATCTTCGCGTCATCTTCGTCTCGGGATCCTATTCTAAACCTAGTCTAAGAACTATAGTTAGGTAAATATAATGGAAAGAAACAAGCATACACGTCAAAACAACCAAAAGCACAACATCATGCCAAAGTTAATCAATCAAAGGAACTTCACAATTCACAAATCAAATTTGGGCCTCGGGGTCGGCCTTTATAGTTCATGCGTAAGTCCCTCTAAGACACCTACCCAATTCATTTTATGACTTATGGCCATTATTGACCAATTGTATTCTCGCATGTCCAATAACACTTATAAGCCTCATAACCAAGCAATCTATATGATTCTAGGGTTTTCCCTCGATATCATGCATTAGTCCAAGCATACATCTAGAAACCACATGCATCTAGGAATTAAACATGCATGTAAGTCTTTTGGAATTTATTTCTCAACCAATCAAATAAGAAAGTGAACCGTTGACACGTCATTTATTACCAAGGGCATGAGCCAATCACAAACAAAGACGTTTCTAATGAATGACGTGATTATATGCATGAGGGTACATATGATATTTCAATGACATTTTTTGAAATCATTCACAAATTTTTTTAAATAAAGTGATGTCTTGATTATGGAAGGCATTCAATTGCCAAGTTTAGCTTGGAGCTCACATAAATGCACTCACAAGCATCGCAGACATTTTGAATACAATCTAAACCATGACTTTCATAATGTCAAATCGGGATTTAAAGAGATTTGAAAATATTTCGAATTAAGGAATATCTAGGCTATGGAACACATTCACTGAAAAGGCTAGCTTGGAACTCACATAAATGCATTTATAAGCATCGCAAACATTTTGAATATGGTTCAAACCATGACTCTTCATTCAGCCAAATTAAGCTTCGAAAAGAGCTTCTAAAAAAGGTTGCTTTTGGAAACACCACATGTACCAAAACCTTTGAAATATGATTTGGAAAATTGATCCATTGGAAGCCATTTTACAATGGATATCAAAGGATTTAAAGCAACTTTCATGAAGATGGCATGGCCTAAATTCATGCACAAACTAAACTAAGTAGTCTAGCTAAACAATCACAACCAAATTCATGTCATAAAATTTCATACCTAGCATGACAAATCAGAAAAATTATGGCAAAACTTCCTAACATTCATGACATGATAAGCATGATTCTATAAAAATCAGAAAACGAGTGACGACGCATTAGAAACTTATTAAGACAGCAGGACATCAAATCATTACAAGCAAGATTTGTCCTATCAAAAGAGGTCTAAAAATCATGAGATTTTCACATGATATAGTCAACATGACGACAAACAAATTTTATTAAGAGATCAAGTTGAGAATCCCTACAGAAAAAAAATGGTACAAAAATGACAAAAGTTTGTCCAAACTAGGGTAAAAACTAGGGTCTAAATTTTGACCCTAGGTCCATATTCTAGTCAAGTTTGAGAAAAATAGAAAAGGGACTTAACGACAAGCAAATCACATGAAATTAGTGGCAATGGAAATGTCAAAGAATGCCTTACAACTTTTTAGAAGGGCTCGGGCCCAAGCTAGGTCAATTTGGTGCTCTAAAACAAAGATTTCTAAAAATGCGCTTATTAGTAATTAAAAACTAGAACATAAACATGCATTATTAGACCTCAAAGTCATTCAAGTAATGCACAAACCACATGAATTTCACAAACTACAGAGGGATTTCATGCGACCAAAAATTAGGGTAAACATTTAACCCTAAGTCGATATGCTAAGATGTCATACAATCTGATGACAATACAAGATGGCTTGACTCATAATGACATGCTTGATTTTAAGTGTAACATGCACTTTTACGACACAAATTTAACATGCGAATTGGTACTCAAATGTAATGAGCTAAACATGTACACAAACATTATAACATGCAATTCAAATGTCAAGAAGACATCATTGCAATATTTGGTTTCCGAAAGACCTAAACGGGCATGGCAAAATACATACATGGTAATGTCTAGTTTCAGTATTAACACTACAGAATGAGTATGATTTCAGACCCCTAAAGATATGCAAAAATTCTATGAAAAGTCTTATATGCAGATCATGTAATGAGAAATATTTTTCATCAAAAGACTAGAGCATAAATGAGATCATGCAAATCACGACAAAAATAGCAAAACAGACACGAGTCTTTGACATCCCTAATTGCAACAACACCCATACTCTTTCCTACATGCAATTGATGCTCTAAATGACATCAAAAATTTACAAACCATACATCAATTAGGCACATACAACATGTAGTTCATGTCCAATGAATACTCTAAGACCAATTAAACTCATTTATAGACTCAATTTTACTAAAGCGCAATTCAGAATGGTGCAAGGCAAACAATCCTATTTTCAGTTTTACGCAATTTTGACTCACCAAAACCTATCCGAAAAATCAAGAAAAAATACAGGACATACACGAGAGAATTTAGAACAAAACTCATGAAGACAATTTTGTCAAAAGTCTATCATAGAAACCGGCATAAAAATAGAAAAGTCAGAAGGTGGAAAAGGAACAAAACCAAAAACAGACAAAAATTTCTACGGATACGGAGGTGTTTTTCGAGGGCCAAATGTTGTTCAATCTTGGTTTAGGACTTATCAATTTGAAGCTCATGATGTGTATTTTCAAAGCCTCGAAGGACTCGAACTAAGATAAGGTCATTTCAGACCTCAATTATGTCAAGACAACAGGTCAATCTAAAGATACAAAAATGTATATTTAAAGCCTAATCAAGTTCAATCATTCATGATCATTCAAGAACACATTCAAACTTCAGCAACTCGTCAATGAGCAAATAAACATAGCATATATTACTAAAGTTGAACCATAGCCCTACTAGTTAATCTGGCCTCGCTTCACGGGGTTCGAGATAAAGGAGGTTATCTTTGATACGGCTTTTGTCATTTATAATCACAATCGAATGAGATCCTTGCGGAAACATCATCGAACCACCACGAATCACCAAGGATTAGATCTAGACGGCTAGGATCACCTTTGAGAAACGCTCGAACCACCGGGTTGGCATTGAACTAGAACTGGTCCGATCGGACTGGTCTTCATGCCCGCTAAAGAAAGCATGGATTGCCGGAGCTTGCTAGTGACTAACTAGCCGATCCTCGACCATAGTGAGGTTGGGGAATACCTCGGGAACTGGTCAAAGGTAGACAGAACCTCCAAGGATCACCGATGACCACCAGTTCAAGCAATCAAAGGATCGATTCGATTCATATTGGTTTCAAGCAGCGATGGAGATCTGCTTGATCAAAGACCCTCCGATGATCACTCACTTGGATGCCAATCACAAGGACTTCAAGGATAGCTAATGAAGAGCATCGTTGAGCTTCAACACATTAAAAGAGCACTGGACCATCGATCTGGTTCAACTAAAGCTTGGAGAGAATCACCGGCTTCTATGTCGGTGATCAAACTTAGATGATCGGCTAGCTTGATCGGGCTGATCAAGACAAAGTTGGAACTTGTGGAAACTCCGATCAAAACCTAGAGGGAGTGGAGATAATCGGAGGATGTGGTGTGGCCGGAGGCACCGCCAATGGAGGCTCAAACCAACGGAAGGACAGTGGCCGTAAGAGAGAGAGAGAGAGAAAGAGAGAGAGAGAGTTTGGGCAGGAAAACTGAGAAGGAAGAGAGAGAAATCTATTTTAGAGAGAGATTAATTTCGTGCAAATGAGCCCCCTAAAATTGGAGGGAAAATTGGCTTATATACTATCCCCAAATCAAGCAATCTTAGCCGTCGATTTGATCCGACTGTCGAAATTCAATTTTGAAAGCTTACTTATGATCTTAAGGTGTCGAGTAATCAATCTAGTGAGTTTGATTTACAAAAACCCAAGTCGAAATTGAGAATTGCGTCAAAATGTCCAATTAGGGGTCAATTTGCAATTTGATGGAATTCGAAGGCCAATCTACAAAACTTTAGAAAATTGAAGGTGTGGATGTGAAATTGACACCAAGAGGAACTCGGAATTGGTCGTTGGAGGTCTAGAGCCAACCTGTAAGCGGCTGAATCGGCCGACACCACCGACACCTAGTTAGACCGATCAAACCGATTTGCTCTGGTTCTATTTGATCCATTTGGTTAGAGCCCTTTGTAGGTTCAAAATTTATGCAATTTGGTTTCTAAAAGACTAAATTGAAAATAAAATTTACACTATTTAAGAGGAAATTGCCCAATTGTGATCCAATTAAGTCAATCAAATCTCATGAATGTGATTTAGGGATCTTTTATTGACTTAATTGGATGATTATTACAAAAGACA
This sequence comes from Eucalyptus pauciflora, assembly GCA_007663325.1. NCBI lineage: Eukaryota > Viridiplantae > Streptophyta > Magnoliopsida > Myrtales > Myrtaceae > Eucalyptus > Eucalyptus pauciflora. The sequence goes on from VMYD01000011.1 coordinate 1,358,820, forward strand.
ACGAATCAAAACTATGGGTGCTTTGTATTGAGCTTAAAGGGCTAAAATGATCGAATTGGCAGTTTAATGGGCAAAATTACAAACCGATTGAAATTGATTTCAATTAAAGCCACAATTACCCTATCCAATAACTACCCTTGTGTAAGATCACTTAATATGTTCAAATTGACCTTGAATTGAAGTGCTTAAGTTTATGTCAAAAATGAATTTAGGTATAATATCAAAATTGAATCTAGATTTATGAAATTAAACCATAACCTTGAATGAGTCAACTTGAATTTTACCAATTGAAGCTTAATTGCTTGATTTTCTTATGCTTGGAAGGCTAAAATTCTTCAAATTGAGAAGTTCTTACGTGAATTTCCCAAAATCGATTTCGAAGTTGGACTTATCTTACGAGAATGAGTGAAGAACAATTGTCCATTCGTAATTAATGAAGAATCGATTTTGATCTCCTAATTAGGTTTAAAAACAACAATTGTATTTTGATCTGACAATCCACAAAATTATGCACGAACATATTTAAAATAGTCATTAAATCAAATGTTGAAGAATGAACTACACCAAATTATGACTACAATGAAAGTAATTTGATTTTTTGTCGATTTAAAATCTAAAATCGAAAAATTCAAAAAGCAAGGTTTTTAATCGATTTTTGCGAAATTTTCGACACAAAAGTCAAATTGACATTAAAAGAAATGTATTTATAAATTTTTTATAGTTTCAATTTTCTTGGTCAAATTTTTTAATTTTTGAGAAATTGATTTAACAAAAGTGAAATTGAAATTAAACAGCATCTTTTTAGGTAAAAAGTCAATTTTTGACTTGGGGTTAACGTTTGATTAAAAAGTTAACCAAATAGTTAACTCAATAGTCAACCGTTTGACTTTTTAGATTTTTCTTGAAAATGACTTGGAAATTACTTTAAAACGATAGTACAAGACAAAAAAAAATGAAAAGCGACACTTTTTTGGCCGAGAAATGGGCTATGTCGTGATCATAAACCAAAATCTCAATTTTTTTACTTTTCATGACACGTCGACTAAAAATCAGGTATCAAGAGCTGCTCCTCTTTGAATAGCTGTCCCTCTTTGAATGGGAGTTCGAAGAGGTTCCACTCAAAGACAAAATTGATACCTACCATTTTTAGTTGACTCAACTTTAGGAATAAAAAATAATAAAATAAATTATATTTGATTAGGAACATACCTAAACAATTACCTTCACTCATTGGGGTATCTTGACTCATGTTTGGGATTCTTTTCTCTATTTCTCTCATGAGATGAAATGAAGGAAAAGAGATTGTTGAGGAAGGGGAATGATTTAAGGACGGCTACTAACCTAAGAAAGAGGTTTAAGGATGAAGTCAAAGTTTCTGAGGATAACTTGAAACCTAAAGCCAAAGTTTTTAAGGTCAACCTGGAACCTAAAATTGAGGCTTCTGAGGACAACCTAGGACCTAAAATTGAGGTTTCTTAGGACAATTTGGGACCTAAAGCCAAGGTTCTTGAGGATAGCCTGGGACCTAAAGCTAAGGTTTCTGAGGACAACTTGGAACCTAAAGCTAAGGTTTTTGTGAATAGCCTAGAACCTAAAACTAAGGTTTCTGAGGACATCCTGGAATCTAAAGCCGAGGTTTCTGAGGACAACCTGGAACCTAAAGCCGAGGTTTCTATGGATAGCCTGTAACCTAAAGCCTCGGGGGTATGGTTTTAGGTGACCAAAACCCGGTTCACTAGGGAACATATATTTAAAAAAAAGGATTTCGAGATTGCTCAAAAGCCAATCTTGCGAAATTATTCAAACATGTCTTGGTAAACTATACCAATTATCCAACCAAAAAAAAAACTATACCAATTATCAAATTCCTTTGGGGAGGACTTTAACAAAATGAAGTTTGGTTAACCGCTTAAGGGTTAAATCAAATATGCCAAATTAGAAATAACCTAATCAAAAGGTCTTTTACATTGGCTCTTTAAAAAGGATTTTATTCCCAACCATTGATGTGGGAAAGCTACTCAAATCTCATTAGAGATGTCTTAGGTAACCTATGTTTAAGGTTTTCAGAAATGTTCACAGTGAATACAATACATTGATCAAAAAGGCTTCTGAAATGACCGTAATGATGACTTGGTCATAAGCTTACACAAGAGGTACCTGCTTTGAGGCCAAGAAATGAATATTCAATCAATATCTTCATCAGGTTTACAAGTCAAGAACCTTGAAGATAAGACAAGATAGGATTGCTTCCACTCCTTCTAGCAGTGGCTCTTATGTGAAATTCTCATTTCAACTAGAACCATCCCAATCGGAAGAGACTTCAAATAAGAATTGTAATGTTGGTTCGGGTGAAGCTTAAAAGGCTTGAAATTTTTTTCAGATATCAAGAGCTTAAAAGTGAGTGATTATCTTGGCAATTCACACAACTTTTCCAAAATCTGACTCTTGAAATTTAACTTATCTCGAGAGTCCTTTTGACTATTTGTTTTAAGACATGAGATGTTCGCTCTCTTTTCTAATGACATTGCTTGTAATATATGTTTTTGCAAAGCTTTTCTTTTATTTTTCAATGGGTGATCTCTTGCATGACCATTGATTTTGCTTTCCTTTGCATTTTTCTTTTCACATTTTTTCATGGGCATTGGCCTTGCTTTTTCAAGGCACACTACTGTTTCTTGCACCTTAGTTTTCACTCTCTTGTAAGTATCTAGGACTTCGAGTGGTATTACAAACATGACAAACATTCTCAATTTTGTTGGTAAACCACGTGCCTTGCCCTAGTGTGGGTAGTGAATGGAATTGGCTAAGCAAAGGGTAATTGTGTTTGGGTAGTGAATAGAATGCTCTTCATCACTTCGAGATGCTTCAAGCTTTCATAAAAATTCAGCTAAAGCTGTCACAAGAAGATCGGTGTAAGTGAAAGCGATAAAATCTTTCTTGATTTTTTGCTCCATAGTTTTCAACCAAAACTCCCTATTTTGCCCCCAATGTGGGGTTGTTCTTGATAGGGTTGTTTTGGAAATGCTCTCTATCTAGCTCAAAGCGGCTTGCAAGGGATATCAATAGTGTTTGGGAGTGAGAAGAAAATGTGTTTATTATTTCAATCCATATATTCACTGTGAATGAATCCTATGCCCTAAGACATGGTTCTTTTCACTTAATTCTCTCAAGGTATGTATAAGGATGTGTTTGGCAAAGGGTTGCCTCCCATCATTTTGACACTACCACTTGACATATTTAACAATCCTTTTCAAGTCTTCCAAAACATCAATAAGATAAATTCCCCTCAGTGGGGAATTAAGATATGAGGAATGTTTTTCAAAAGATATCTTCCCTTGAATCTACTAGGGAGACTTTTGGAAACAAGGTTGAAGGAAATTTGTAGACAAAATAAACTTTGTTTAGCACAAGAGTTCACTTCTAGAATTCTAATTGACTCTTTTAGTGTTCTAAAGGACAGGGCCACTTCTAAGTTTTAAAGAATATGGTCATTATTTTGGAGGTTTTGTACTCCTGAGATTGATCTCCCATGGGTAAGTAGAATCTTCTTCAAAGATCCTACAAAATGATTAAACATGCAGATGTAATAGGTATGCATGGGAAGCATGACCCAAATATCCTAAAGTGGTTTGGATTTAGTCTAAAAACAACTCAAAAGCCTTTCACTTTATTTATGGATAATAATACTTCTTGACAGCATCAGTATTTACAGGCTTTGGCAATTCTTGGCTATCCATTTCTACAAGAATTATTGCTCCACCCGACAGTACCTTCTTCACAACATATGGGCCTTCGTAGCTCGGAGTGAACTTCTCACGAGGATCTGGAATGATAGGCAAGACCTTTCTTAGAACAAGATTATTGATCTCAAAATGTCTCGGTTTAACCTTAAGTTAAACGACTTGGCTACTTGTTTCTGATAGCTTTGTTCATGGCATAGGGCTGTTACCCTCTTTTTTATCGATCATATAGAGTTGTTCAAACTTTTATTGAACCCACTCAACTTCAAAGAGCTTGACTTGAGAAAGTACCCTTACTGAAGGGATTTTCACTTCCACAAGTAACATAGCTTCCATTCCATATACCAATGAGAATGGCGTTGCCCTAGTTGAAATGCGAATTAAGATTCGGTAAGCCATCAAAGCATATGACAACTGATCATGTCAGTCATGATAATTTTCAGTTGTCTTGGCTAAAATCTTATTGACGTTCTTATTTGCTGCTTCCATAGCTCTATTCATTTGTGGGCAATAAGGAGAAGAATTCAAGTGGCGAATATGGAACTCACTGAGTAATTTGTCCACTATTTTTTTGTTTAAGTTTGATCCATTGTCAGTGATGATCGATTCGAATCAACCAATATTGAGCGATGATATCATGACGGGTGAACTTTGCCACACTCTTTGTAGTGACGTGGGCATAGGAACCGGCTTCAATACATTTGGGGAAATAATCGATAGCTATTAAGATAAAGTAGTGTCCATTCAACGCCTTAGGATTAATCGGTCTAGCGGTATCTATGCCCCACATCAAGAAAGGCCAGAGCTCGAACATTTGATGCAATTCATTGGGAGGGACATTGATTTTATCTCCACAGACTTGGCATTGGTGACAACACTTCACATGTTAAATACAATCGGCTTCCATGGTCAACCAGTAGTAACCAAGTCTTATGATTTTTCTTGCTAGGAGATGACCATTTATATGAGGGTCATACTCTCCTTCATATATCTCTTTCATCAGGAGTTTGGCTACTAAATCGAAATACCTTTTATAAAGGGCTCCTCTACAGAGGAAGAATTTGCCATCTCAAAGGTAGTTCATGATATCATAATACCAAGGTTGACCATCAAGTTCTTCTTCAACCATTAGGCAATAAGCAGGCTTTTTCAAGATATTGATTTATAAGGGATGAATGCTTAAACCATCAGTTACTTGTAACATTGATGATGAAGTCGCCAGAGAGTCAGCAAATAGATTTTGTGATAGTGGCAGATAATCAAAAGATATTTCGTTAAATTCCTTGACTAGGTCTTCGAGATATTTATGGTAATGAATCAACTTTACATCTCGTGTTTACCATTTTTCTCCATTCTAAAGGATGATGAGTGCGGAATCACCATAAACCTAAAGGTTTTTGACTTTCATATCGATGGCCAACTGCAGACTAAGGATACAGGCCTCATATTTAGAAATATTATTGGTACAAGGAAATACCAACTCCATAACTACTAGGTAATGTTGACCCTCTAGGGATATTAAAACTACCCTAGTGCTAGAACCAAAAAAATTAATAGTGCCATCAAAATACATGGTCCACTTATCATGTGAGACTATGTAAATCCATTCATCGACTTCATCTCAATCATCAGACTTCTCGGGATTTTCAGCTAACATGTCAGCTATAGCTCGTCTCTTGACAGACTTTTGTGCCATGCTTTGAATATCAAACTTGGAGAATAATATTTGCCATTTGGCAAGCCTTCCGATCAACACGGGCTTCTCCAAAAGATATTTAATCGGGTCATTCTCAATCACTAGCAAGATGCGGTGGTGAAGAGTATATTGTCTCAATCAATGTAATACCCAAATTATGGCTACACACGTCTTTTTTCCACAATAGGATATCGGATCTCGAAGGTAGTGAGCTTTTTACTAAGGTAGTATATAGCACATTCTACCCCATCCCGTGGTCCTTTTTGCGCCAACATAGCTTTTAAAGACTCATCATAGATGGTGAGATACAAGATTAGAGGCACGCCTTGAATAGGTGGCACCAATACATGTGATTGTGAAAGATATCGATTGAGTTCTTCAAATGATTTCTAGCATTCTTCATCCAAGTTGACTTTAGTATTCTTCTTCAACAACTTGAAAAACGGCTTAGCGGCTTCTAATAGTTGGGAGATGAATCTCGCGATATAGTTTAATCTTCCCAATAGACTTCGGACTTCCTTAACAGTAAAGGGAGATTTTAGATTGCATATGGCCTTTACCTTAAATGGATCTATTTCGATGCCCTTACTACTAACCATAAATCCAATGAGCTTCCCAGACTTTACCCCAAATATGCATTTTGCAGGGTTAAGCCTCAACTTAAATTTCCTCAGTCGGTCAAATAAATTTCTCAAGACTTCAACATGGTCCTCACCTTATCTTGATTTTGCAATCATATCATCATAATAGACTTCAATTTCCTTATGCATCATGTCGTAGAATAACGCCACCATAGCTCTTTGATAGGTTGCCCTAGTATTCTTCAAGCCAAATGGCATAACTTTGTAGCAAAATGTTCCCCATGGAGCGATGAAAGACGTTTTAGTCTTGCCTTCCTCTTTCATCCAGATTTGGTCGTAGTCAAAGAATTTGTCTATGAAGAAGAATAGCTCGAAGCCGGCTATACTTGTGGCACCCCCAAAACTCGATAGGGTCGTCACAGATACTACGCGAAAAGAAACTAAGGCTAGAACAACTTATACGGCGATATAAGAAAGAATTGCAACTCAGGCTGAAGCTTAGGCGTAAAAAAATTTTCTTTTTGAAAAGGGCTTTAAGGATTTGCGCAGCTCATAGCGAAAATAAGAGACGAGTCTCACCCTCACTCCGCTTCCCTCACAACAGCACAATGCACACCAACTATTTTTGATTAAAAGAAAGCACAAGGCCAAACCACTTTTATTTACATATATATTTACGAAGGGTAACACGGGTCGGTACAAAAAGGTAGGCCAAGACTCATCTATGCTCGGCCTTCAACCTCAAAAAGAGACACACGACCCTCAAAATAAAACGTGTAACGATCTCCCCTCGGACTACTAGTGTCGGCCATCCCAAAAAGTTGTTAACCCCTACTCCACGTACGCGGGCCATCACACCCATCCCGGTGCGTCAGGCGGTGGGGGTGACAGCATCCCCATCATCACTCCGTCACGGCGAATGTGGACGGAGATGTACTCCTGGATGACTGGGCCTCCAGATAGACCCACGTCATAAGACATAATCGCGTGCACACGGATAAACGTCAGTCCCGGCAGGGTGGGACAATCGATCTCTGTCAGCTCGACCTCCACATCATATGGAAGGCCGTAAAATACTCCCTGCGTGACGACAGGGAGCGGCATCGTACTAATCTGAAATGTTGGTCCCCGAAGGGGTGAGTACAACCACTCAGCAGGTAAAGGAATCCAATCAACACTCAATGCATTTAAACAATACGAACAATTTCAATATACATGTCATTCATGCATTGTAGCGTACTTACCTCGAAGCCATGTATATGCCATCATACCTCATCATCATAATCATAATACGTACAAAGCATCAATTACGAATGATCATCATCATCATACCATATGATCCATACATGTCATCATGTCACCATGTCATCATATCATCATGCCATAGGTAATTATCATCACATCATATCACATATGCATGTCGTCATCATATCTTATGTACATGCCATCATGTCATCATGTCATCATCATATCTTATGTACATGCCATCATGTCGCTATATCACAAGTGATTATCATCACATAATATCACATATGCATGTCATCATCATGCCATATTACACATGCATGTCATCATCATGCCATAGGTGGTTATCATCATGTCATATCACATATGCATGTCATCATCATGTCATATTACACATGCATGATTTAATTTCCACTTGGAATTCTCAATTGATCATCACATCACCCTTCCTCGGGATCATCCATCTCATACTTTACACTCGCACCCTATTCGGGCCTTGCGAGAAGAACCTCCGGAATTATGCCAATCATGGCCACTGGGCATCCGGCACCCCCACATCCCGGGCATCTCGCATCCCAACTGGCATCACGAGGCATCCCCTCAGGCAAAGACCTCCGAGGCTTCCGGCACCCAACCATTCCGGGCATCCTGATACTCCTAGGGCCATCCGGTCATGTATCTCTATACATTTCCGGGCATCCTGATACTTCCAGGGCATTATCATCCGCCACATACAGTTTCCTCATTTACCATTACTCATGTTTGCCAATTTAGGTCTCAATATTCCATGCACATGATGCAATGACAAAACAAGCTCACCTTTGTTCTTGTACATGCATCATCAAGCATTTGCATACATGCAGTAAATGCAATCACCCATAGTAATTTAGTTCTTATGGAATTATATGCCACTAATAACAATGCACTTACCAAATGCATTTAGAATTTATTTAAATTCCAATTTATTCTACTTTGCAATTAATTAAATTAATTAATCACATAAATCCCAAATCAAAGCATATAATAATTTAATGTCATAAAATAGAAATTTCTGCAGAAAACACATAGCCAAACAATTTCTACACAATAAACAATATTTCCACAATTTCCGTATATAATTTTGGATAAGGGCAGAACGCACAGTTTTCTAAGTAAATCAATTAAAATACCCATACGACCTCCGAAAATTATGAAATTATACCAGGTTATAGTTAAGAAATTAAAATAGATTTTTCATGAAGGAATCTAGACCAAATTCGTTTTAGATAAATTTCTACAGACCCACGAAGCTTCTGGTCAGGTTACCGAAATATCCAGAATCCTATGTCCGAAATATTGAGATTCAACCTATCTATCCTTCTTCGTTTTCTCTGAAATTTGGATATGTTTTACTTATAAGGATCCCCTACAACTTTCATGAAGGAAATTAGGCCAAAATACCAAAGGAATACCTCCAAATGGTTCCACAAAGTCTCGGGTATCCCACACCGCGACTCCAGATTCATTGTCTTCAAGGTCAGGTTGGTTTCCGAAGCTATACTTGCCCATTTTGCTTCAAATCTGAGTATGTTAATCCTTAAGAAGTGCTCTACAAGTTTCATGAAGAAGTCGAAGAGAGATTCTTAGTAAAAAAATCAACATGCAACCACAAATCCACCACAAGGTCAGAAAAACAGTTCCAGATCTAGGGTCTCCGAAAAATAAGGTTTTGACCCTTCAAAAATCCATCATTTTTTCACGAAATGTTAGTATGTTATAGTTCAAGATGTTAGCTGCAACTTTCATGAAGAGGTCCAAGCCAAAATCGAACTCCAAACATGCATGCAAGCTCCCACAAATTTCTGACTCCAGTGATCCGTGCGAAAACAACATGCACCTCCAAGAACAAACCATCCTCACTCCATTTTCGTGCATTCAAAACAACAAAAACCCAACCAACATGCAAAACACACATGCAAGGAAAGATGATGGACCCTAAACTCGCCTTAAACGCAAAGAGGAACGATGGCAAGCGGCGGACGGACGGGCGGCGAACGCCGGCTCCTCCTCCTCTCTCTCGCGGCCTCCTCCTCTCTCTCGCAAGCTTCTCTCTCTCTCTCTCTCTCTCTCTCTCTCTCTCTGTCTCACTGTGCGACAACCCCTTCCCCCATCCGGCCACTCTTCCCTTTTTGATTTCCCAAAGGCAATCATTGCCTTGCCTTTCCCATGGCCAATGCATGGCAAGCAAGCTTTGCCACTTGGCAAAGCCCCATGCATGGGCTTGGGCTTTAAGCTTGGGCCCTCTTGGGCCTCCTTGGAAGAAGTGGGCTGACCACTTCTTCCCTTCCTCTTGGGCCGACAACAGCCCACCTTGTGGGCCTTAATGGGTCGGCCTCTTGGCCCATTAGGGTCCACCCTTGGGCCCAAGGCCCAATCCAACCTTCTTTTTCATTTTAATTGAAACTAAAATATTAATTACACCTAATAAAAAAAATTCTATAACATTTTATGAGAAATTTAACCTATAACGAGCATGGCAAAACATAAATTTATCCTTATTAATTACCTTAAGTTTAAATTAAAAACACAAGGCACAAGGCACAAAGCCTTAAGAAAGAACTAAAGCTAAAACACACACCAATAGGTAAATTCATTACCTATTTAAAAGCTCTAGGGCACCTTAGGGCTTGTCCTTGATTCCTAGGATGCCACAATACTGTCAACCAAGACATCAATATATGGTAAAGGAAAGTCATCCTTAGGGCTTACCTTATTTAGGTCATGGTAATCAACGTAGATTTGTACCTATCCATCCTTCTTCATAAATGGGACTATGTTGGTACTCCAATTAGCATAATGGGTGACTTCAATAAAACCAACATTAAGGAGTTTCATGACTTTCTCTTCAATTTTCTTTAGCGGAATATTAGGATCTAGCGATGACACGTGTTTCACGATCTTGGGATCTAAACCCAACATATCAGCATAAGACCAAGGAAAAACATCTTGATATTCTTTCAAAAGTCCAATTAATCTATGGACATATGTTTGAGAAAAATCTACCCCAATCTTTATTTCTTTAAGGTTTTCATAATCTCCTAAATTCACAGTAATTGATTGCTCGGAAGTCAGGGTTTGAATTCTTCACGTCTGAGCCATTCTCTTGTAATAATTAGGTTCACCAAAATCTCTTGAATACGAATCCAAGCCATGTGAATGACTATCAGGATGTGAAATGCCATGCCTGAGATGCAATCGAAAATGGTTAGTATGTAAAATAAATGAATGCAATGCATGCAAATGTTATGGAAAACTTGTTTTTGAATTTTGGGTTTTCAAAAAAAAAATTATTGGGAACTCGCCCTCATGTCATCAGACATCCTTATTCCATTAAAACAATTTGAAACTATAGATCATGTGGAAACTTAGGCCTCAAAGTATCATCATAGGACTGGTTTGGGATACCTCATACATCTTTACAAAAGATGCAAATTTAATTGATATGCAAAAATTGCATTACAACGTATATTGTCTTGGATCAATAGAGTTCGTAATCCAAACTATTACAAGTATAAAAGAATGGAATTCCCTTGTGGGGGAGAAATGAATGGAATACAATTGAAATGAAAAGTAAGAACTAAAAACATCCCTTACACAGCGGGATCAGTAGGCTCTTCATCTTTACCAGTGGCCACAATCATGCCATCTTCAAATAGATCAGTGAAGTGATGGACAGTGGCTTCCTCTTCTTGCAAGTGCTTCAGTAGGCTAGAGAAAAAATCCTTTAACAATGGAGGTAGAAGGCATTAGTAACTCTTACCCTTAATATTTGGGTCCTTTCAATTACCTTGACCCTTTTGATTGCCTTGGTCACCTATGCCTTCACAGTTGTCCCTCTTGATCACCTAAATAGGATTTGGCACTCCTTGGGCAAGCTTGCTTAAACCCTTACCAATAGTAAATCTGTTCTTGAGTAGTTCTTTGCTCGACACTAAGGAGGCATTTGAGAACTGAAGCTTCCCAATGATTGACCCAGCAAGTACATCAGTAACAAACACGAGCTCAAACAAGTGGTAGCTCAATTTCCCTTTGATTTTAGGCTCAATGTAAGGTAGGGCAGTGTTGTGGAAAGTCTCCACGTCTCTTTCGCATTGAATGGTCACAATCTATCCATCGACGGCAAGTTTCATCATCCAATGAAGACTTGAGAGAATAATCCCTACGGCATGGATCCAAGTGTTAGGACTAGAATTAGCACCTAGAGGGGGGTGAATAGGTGATAAAAGCAATTTCAACAATTTAATCCAAATGAGATATTAATGAATTAAAACAAACAATCACAGCAAATGAAAGTAATGAAAGATAAAAGGATTAAGGATAGAGAATCAAGACTCCAGATTTATAGTAGTTCGGCTTAGACCAAGCCTACGTCCACTCTCCCGCACGGACAGCCCTTCTGGCTGGATTCACTAAGAATCAAAAAGAGTGATTACAGTCTCACGCTCTTGAGTCCACAGTGTAGAAGCTCTACTACACTTCCTCAAGGTCTCACTACAATATGATCTCTCTTTTGATTACATATAACGCTCAAAGAATAAGATCGCAAAATAGAAAAGGAGATTCAGACTTTGGAATTCTTCTATCCGACACCCTTCAACAACTGGAGCATCTCTCTTATATACTTCTTCATGCCTTCAATACCGTTGGCACCTTCCAAAGAAGTTCTTCCAATCAACCCGTTGGACAGAATCAATTAGAGAGATCTCGAGCTCTTTAAGGTAAGTGTTGATAGCCCATCAATCATGTTCGCCCATACAATCAGGATCTTGGTTTCCATAAGTAGATCATTCCAAATATAAGTTGCGAAATCTTTAAAAAATCTATACATATTCGATTACGAAAGTAAGATCTTCTAGTGCTGAATCCAGTAGAAAGATATTCTCTAGCCGTTAAAACAAAGACCATATAAGATCAGAATAAAAAGTCGGTCTGGAGACTGTCCATGAGAGTAGACTTTGAAACATGAGTCTTGCTAGCTTCAGACTTTGATCTTCAAACTTTGTCAATAGAGTCCGTAAGTCTTCAGACTAGACTGAGGAAAATGTTTTGTCAACTTCAAAATACTTCAAGAGAATTTATCCAACAATCTCCCCCTTTTTTATGGTGACAAAACTTTCCTGCAGATTTGAATATTATTGCCCTGCAATACAACTTTTAAGCAAGCATTGATATCTCATAAAAGATTAGAATAAAAATAGTAGAAGTTATCTTGTACACAGATGTCCTGCACACAGACTTACCCTGTACACAGATCTGCATCCACAGAAACCTCATTAGTCATGAACAGACAGTACTATCTTTATCTAAAAAGCTTAAAGTAATGTAATAATGAGCACACATTCAAAAACTGCACACATTCAAAAACTCAAGATAAAGTCAAAATATCAATCACAATCACAACTCAAAAATTATTTAAAAATGAAGATAAGATTTGGTTTGGTTTGAGGATAAAGTCTGGAATTGTAGAGTCTGAAATAGGAATGTGCTTGAAAATCTGCAAAGTCTTCTCTCCCTTTTTGTCAGCATAAAAAAAATCAAGGAGCACGAGGAATGCGAACAAGTTGAAAGTCCTCCATAGACTTGACAGTTTCTTCTAGCTTCCTTAAATCTTCCTGTAGTTGGGTAAGAGCAGTGCCTTTTGCAGTGGCCTGAATATGACGCCAAACCTCTTTAAGCTGATCATGCATAGTGATGAACATTGCATGATTTTCATTATGCAAAGTCTGAAATTCATACCCCATAGCATAGATTTGGCCTTTGAGCTCCAAGATGATATCAAGCAACCTTCCAAAATCTCCTGAATTGTTAGTCTGAGTGCTTGCGTCAGCTTGGTCTGATGGTGGAGTCAAACCAGTATGAATATCAGCAGGGAGTTCAGTATGTGGAGATGATGCCTCTCCCTCAGGAAACTGAGCAGCATGAACATCTTCAGCATCAGGAGGTGATCGACTAACACCAGTTTGTGTATCTTCTTCTCTAAAATTCAGTAGAAGAGGGGTAAGTTCTCTATGTGTATCTCCCCTTGTTTCCATGTCTTCTGGAGGAGAAAAGAACTCTTCTTTCTGAGGAGTTTCCTCAGTAACAGGTTGTTGTTGATCCTCTTTTTCTGCTGGAGAATCTGTTTTTGCTGGTTCGTCCGCTTGTTCTGCTTTTTCTTCTTCCTCTTCCTCTCTTTCTTTCTCTTTCTCTTTCTCTTCTTCTTCCTCTTCTTCTTTCTCTTCTTCTTTCTCTTTTTCTTTCTCTTCCTCTGTTTCTGCAAATTGTTATTCTAGAACAGCTTCTGAAACAAGTACAGAAAATTGAGAAACAATAGCAGAGATGGGTAGAGCATCCTCATCATCTTCATCTTCCAAGATGATTGCCCTTCTCTTCTTGATAGAACTAGCCACTGGTTCCTTTCCTTTTCTTTTGGCCGCAAAAGAGTCTGGTTTGAACTTGATAGGAGTCTTCTCCTTGAACTGCTCCAGCTTCTTGCTGAGTTCTTTCAGACGCATCTTTGTTATCATCCTCAGTCCGATGACCATTTTATCAATAGTCTTCACAGAGAGAGTGTGAGGAGGCTGAATGTTCAGATGTCTGAAAAGACGAGTGATGAGAGCAGCATAAGGGAGTTTTCCCTTGTCCTTTGCCATGGACTTGTACATGTGAAACATGATAGTGTGCGGCAAAGAGAAGTTAAGACCAATCTTGATTGCATACATCAACTTAGCCTCTGAGATGGATACATCTGTCTTGGATGTTGATTTTGGTCTAAGACAGTTGATCACAATCTTGTGAAGCAGAGTGTTTGTTGCATTCATCCTGGAGTAGGAGAAACGACCTTCAACAATCCTGTCTCTCGCAAGTTCTAGAGTAGCATGACTTACAGACACACCAATTGATTGGAAAGCACCTCTTTCCACACCAATTACATTTGCCAGAATGTCCTTATCAACAACATACTATTTATCTCTCACACTGAAAGAAAAGATGTCTGCATCAATGAAACTGAGATTGGAATAGAAGTACGCTGTTAATTCAGAATGTGCCATATCACAGTCAGTACATAACTGATGGAGTTGAAGTTTTTCAAACTTCTCTCTCAGATTTATGCTCAATAGGTCCAGAAAATCAAAATCCACCGTCCGTGGATTCATCACTCCACGCTTCAGCAATTTTTCATACATCTTCCCATGTCCGTCTGAGCGAAACAGTTCTTCCTTCTTCCCACGAAGGTTTGCAGCCACACCCATCCACGGTTTAAAGTGTATGAACATCTTCTTATCATCATCCTTTCCCTCTGGCTGATTTATACTACTAAACCTAGGATCACTGGGAAAGTTTGCATAAGCATTTGCAGTCGTTCCTTCAGGAACAATCCCTGACCTCTGCATGACGGTGAGAAAGTGAGTCTCATTCGAGTAACCTTTCTCTTTCAGAAATTCATCTATAAAGGTCATTGCGGAACCTCCTTCCTTCAATGCAGAGTAAAGCCTATAAACAAAAGCAGGCTTAAGTGTTCTTACAGGTCCAATACCTTCAACAACTTCTTCTACATCTTGAGAGCGACGACCATGAGGTCTACTTGAGGAAGAAAGCTGTGAGATCGTTGAGGAGTTTGTTCAGATGGAAAGTCGCTTTCTTCGGTGAGATCGAAGTGTGTAGGCCCCTCACCAGATCCTTATGGTCCCCTGTTTGCTATTCTTGATGACTTTCTTTGGTAAGACATTGTTGCTTTCTTTGGAGAAGCTTTCTCACTTGTGTCGCAATAAAGTTAAAAGCTTTGAGACGAAGAAATTTTGGAGAGAAAAATACAGAGAAGTGAAAAGCTTTTGATCTAGGGTTTCTGGGTAAAGTGAAAACGAAGAAGGAGTGTATAAAAGATAATAGATACGGGGGAAATCCAAGCGTCGCAAATTTTGGAAATCTTAAGAATTTCCTTTTGAAAATAACTGCCTTAATAAATCGATAACCACCTTTTTTTAAATATAACTGCCTTAATAAACTCAATTAGAGATAAACAGACAAACTTACCTTTTCGAAATGACAGTTTAAGTAAATGAACTTACAGTCGTGTCGATTCGTATTCTCAGTCTTCAACCTTTGAGTCTGATACTCTGTCAGACTTTAGATTCTGAGTCTGAGATTCAACATTCTTCAAAAGATAAAATATTGAGTCTTGAGCGAATAGACTCAAATAAGCTTTTCTCAAGTGGCTTTGTGAAGATGTCTGCCAGTTGATTCTTTGAGTCTATGAATTGTATCAAGACTTCTTTGTTATGAACATGATCTCTTATAAAATGATGTCGAATCTCAATGTGTTTTGCTCTTGAATGTAGGATATGATTCTTTGTAA
Source organism: Eucalyptus pauciflora (assembly GCA_007663325.1). Classification (NCBI taxonomy): domain Eukaryota; kingdom Viridiplantae; phylum Streptophyta; class Magnoliopsida; order Myrtales; family Myrtaceae; genus Eucalyptus; species Eucalyptus pauciflora. The sequence goes on from VMYD01000011.1 coordinate 1,374,456, forward strand.
GATTGATTGCGCTGGTATTGTCACATCTTATCTCTGTGCAAGAGTCTTCAATATCAAAGTCTTGTAGTTGTTGTTTTATCCACAGTATTTGAGAACAGCAACTTCCAAGGGCTACATATTCTGGTTCAGCTGTTGAAAGAGCCACAATACTTTGTTTTCTTGAAAACCAAGATATTGCCCTGTTTCCAAGCAATTGACAAGTACCTGAAGTGTTTTTTCTTTCAACTCTACAACCTGCAAGATCTGCGTCTAAATAGCCAAGAAGTGTAAAGTCTCCTTCTTTGGGATACCATAGACCGATCTTAGCAGTAGTAGCAACATATTTAATAATACGTTCAGCAGCACTTAGATGAGATTCTCTAGGATCAGATTGAAACCTAGCGCATATGCAAACACTAAATAATATGTCAGGTCTGGATGCAGTAAGATAAAGAAGTGAACCAATGATACTCCTGTATAACTTTTGGTTGATTTTCTTCCCTGCTTCATCTTTGTCTATCTTCAAGGAACTTGACATTGGTATGTCAGTCTTTTTGCAATTTTCCAGACCGAACTTTTTAACAAGTTCTTTTGCATATTTCTCTTGATGAATGAATATTCCTTCCTTTAGTTGTTTCACTTGTAGACCGAGGAAAAATGATAGTTCACCCATCATGCTCATCTCGAATTCATCCTGCATAGACTTAGAAAATTTATTGCACAAAGTCTCATTAGATGATCCGAATATAATGTCATCAACATAAATCTGAACAAGTAGAAAACTTTTACCTTCCTTTTTAATAAACAAAGTAGTGTCTACCTTTCCTTTAGAGAAGCCATTATGAATTAAGAAATTACTTAGCCTTTCATACCAAGCTCGAGGAGCTTGTTTCAATCCATATAAAGCTTTCTTCAGTCTGAACACTGAGTCTGGTTTCTTTGAGTCTTCAAATCCAGGAGGTTGTTCCACGTAGACTTCTTCTTGAATAAATCCATTCAGGAATGCGCTTTTGACATCCATTTGAAACAACTTGAAATTCTTATAGCAAGCAAAAGCAAGTAGTAATCTGATTGCTTCTAACCTTGCTACTGGAGCATAAGTCTCATCATAGTCTATCCCTTCTTCTTGCGTGTATCCTTTAGCCACGAGTCTTGCTTTGTTTCTCGTTACTTTGCCTTTTTCGTCAACTTTGTTCCTGAAAACCCATTTAGCTCCAACAACTGATTTACCTTTTGGTTTGGGAGTCAATTCCCATACGTCGTTAATACTGAATTGTCTGAGCTCTTCTTGCATTGCTTCAATCCAGCTTTCATCAACTAAAGCTTCTTCAATATTTTTAGGTTCTATTTCAGAAATAAGAGCAACAACACTAGACTCTTCTCGCCTTTTGGATCTTGTTTGAATTCCCTCATTAATGTTCCCAATAATGAGTTCTTCAGGATGACTAGACTTGTGCTTCCAGTTACTAGTCAGTCTGATAGATTGTTGATCTTCTTCTTGAGTAGATTCTTCATCAGTAGCTTGTTGTACTGATTCCGAATTAGTAACTGCTTCAGTGGTGGTAGATCTAGCAGTGTCTGGAACAGATTCTGAATCTTCAGTCTGAATTTGCTGAACTTGTGGAGAGTCTTGAAATTTGACATTCATTGATTCTTCCACAGTCTGAGTCTTCTTGTTGAATACTCTAAAAGCTTTGCTTGTAGTTGAGTAACCAAGAAAGAATCCTTCATCTGATTTTTCTTCAAACTTACCAACACGATCATTTGCATTCTTTAGAATAAAACATTTGCAACCAAATACTTGAAAATAAAAAACTATTGGTTTCTTTCCTTTAAAAATTTCATAAGGGGTTTTCTCAAGAATTGACCTTAAAAACACTCGGTTTATAATATAGCAAGCAGTTGAGACAGCTTCAGCCCAAAACCTTGAAGAAATTTGATTTCCAATTAAAAGTGTTCTTGCCATTTCTTGTAAAGACCTATTCTTCCTTTCCACAACCCCATTCTGTTATGGTGTATATGGAGAGGAGAATTTGTGCTGAAAACCAAATTCATCACAAAATTTAGTAAAGTCTTGATTTTCAAACTCACCTCCATGGTCTGTACGAATGCTTGAGATGGTGTGACATTTCTCATTCTGCACTTTCTTAGCAAACTTTGAAAAGAGAGAGAAAGTCTCTGACTTACTTGAAAGAAAGTAGACCCAAGTAAATCATGAGTAATCATCCATGATTACTAGACAGAACCTTTTTCCACCAATGCTTTGCGTTCTGGTAGGTCCAAACAAATCCATATGCAGAAGCTGCAATACATGATTAGTGGAAACTTTATTTATTGATTTGTAAGAGTTTCTAACCTGTTTACCCAATACGCATGGTGTACATAGATCAGAATTTTTGTAATTGAGAATAGGCAATCCTTGAACAAGTTTCTTGGTAGAGATCTTGTTGATTTGCTTCATATTGGTATGGCCTAGCTTTTTGTGCCATAGGTTTGCTTCATCTTGTACTGATATTAAGCAATGTGATCTTTCTTCATTCACATCCAGAAGATAGATATTTTCATGTCTTCGTCCAGTAAAAGATTGAGTAAAGTCTTTACTGATTCCAGAGCACGTTTCTTTCTGGAAGTTGATCTTGAAACCAATATCACACAACTGACTTATGCTAAGTAAGTTGTAATTTAATCCTTCAACTAAGAAAACATTATTGATTGACAAGCTTCCAATCTTTACTGTTCCTCAACCAGTAATTCTTCATTTGTTGTTACCACCAAAGGAAACTTTTCCTCCATCTATCTGGACAAGTTTTATGAAGCAGCTTGAGTCTCCTGTCATATGTCTTGAGCAGCCACTATCAAGATACCATTTAATCTTCTTTTTGATAGTAACCTGCAATTAACACGAATTCAAGCTCTTTTTGGTACCCATACCATCTTGGGTCCAGAAGTGTTAGAACAATAGACAGTCTTAGCCCAGCTCTTTTTAACAGGTCTCCAAACCAAAGGACATTCTTGTTGGGACTAGAATTAGCACCTAGAGGGGGATGAATAGGTGTTTAAAGCAATTTTGATAAATTAATCCAAATAACTTAAAATCAACAATTGCAGCAAATGAAAGCAGTTAAAGATAAAAAGGATTAGGGATAAAGAATCAAGACTCCAGATTTATAGTGGTTCGGCTTAGACCAAGCCTACATCCACTCTCCCGCACGGACAGCCCTTCTGGCTGGATTTCACTAAGAATCAAAAATAGTGATTACAATCTCACACTCTTGAGTCCATAGTGTAGATTACTCTACTACACTTCCTCAAGGTCTCACTACAATATGATCTCTCTTTTGATTACATATAACGCTCGAAGAATGATATAGAAAAGGAGATTCAGACTTTGGAATTCTTCTATCCGCACCCTTCAACAACTAGAGCATCTCTCTTATATACTTCTTCATGCCTTCAATACCGTTGGCACCTTCCAAAGAAGTTCTTCCCATCAACCCGTTGGACAGAATCAATTAGAGAGATCTCGAGCTCTTTAAGGTAAGTGTTGATAGCCCATCAATCCTGCTCACCCATACAATCAGGATCTCGGTTTCCATAAGTAGATCCTTCCAAATATAAGTTGCGAAATCTTTAGAGAATCTATACATATTCCATATGAAAGTAAGATCTTTTAGTGCTGAATCCAGTAGAAAGATATCCACTAGTCGTTAGAATAAAGATCATATAAGATCAGAATAAACGTCGTTCTGGAAACTGTCCATGTGAGTAGACTTTAAAATATAAGTCTTGAGTCTTGCTAGCTTCAGACTTTGATCTTCAAACTTTTTCAATAGAGTCTGTAAGTCTTCAGACTAGACTGATAAAAATGTTTTGTCAACTTCAAAATACTTTAAGAGAATTCATCCAACAATCTCCCCCTTTTTTATGGTGACAAAACTTTCCTACAGATTTGAATATTATCGCCTTGCAATACAACTTTTAAGCAAGCATCATAAAAGATTAGAATAAAAATAGTAGAAGTTATCATGTACACAGATATCCTGTACACAGACTTTCCCTGTACACAGATCTGCATTCACCGAAACCTCATCAATCATAAACAGATAGTACTATCTTTATCTAATTTAAGAAAGCTTAAAGTATTGCCATAGTGAGCACACATTAAAAAACAACACACGTTTAAAAAACTCAAGTCAAAGTCAAAATAACAACTCAAAAAAAAATATAAAAGATAAGATTTGGTTTGAGAACAGAAAATCATTCGAAAATCTGCAAAGTCTTCTCCCCCTTTTTGTCAGCATTAAAAAAATCAAGGAGCTCGAGGAATGCGAACAAGTTGAAAGTCCTCCATAGACTTGACAGTGTCTTCAAGCTTCCTCAAATCTTCCTGTACTTGGGTGAGAGTAGTGCCCTTTGCAGTATCCTGAATCTGACGCTGAACATCTTTAAGCTGATCATGCAGAGTGATGAACATTGCATGATTTTCATTCTGCAATGTCTGAAATTCATATCCCATGGCATAAATTTGGCCTTTGAGTTCCAAGATGATTTCAAGCAACCTTTTAAAATCTCCAAAATTGTCAGTCTGAGTGCTTGTTTCAGCTCGGTCTGATGGTGGAGTCAAGCCAGTATGAATGTCAGCAGGAAGTTCAATGTGTGGAGATGATGCCTCTCCTTCAAGAAACTGTGCAGCATGAATATCTTCAGCATCAGGAGGTGATCGACTAACACCTGTTTGTGCATCCTCTTCTCTAAAAGTCAGTAAAAGAGGGGTGTGTTCTCTGTCTGTATCTCCCCCTATTTCCATGTCTTCTGGAGGAGAAAAGAACTCTTCTTTCTGAGGAGTTTCCTCAGTGACAGGCTGTTGTAGATCCTCCTTTTCTGCTGGAGAATCTGTTTGTTCTGGTTCATCTGCTTGTTCTGCTTTTCCTTCTTCCTCTTCCTCTCTTTCTTCCTCTTTCTTCTCGTCTTCTTTCTCTTCTTCTTTCTCTTTCTCTTCCTCTTTCTCTTTCTCTTGCTCTTTCTCTGTTTCTGCAAATTGATGTTCTGGAACAACTGGAACAGATGCAACAAATTGAGAAACAAGAGCAGAGATGGGTAGAGCATCCTCATCATCTTCATCTTCCAAGATGATTGCCCTTCTCTTTTTGGTAGAACTAACCACTGGTTCTTTCCCTTTCCTTTTGGCCGCTGATGAGTCTGGTCTGAACTTGATAGGAGTCTTTTCCTTGAATTGCTCCAGCTTCTTGCTAAGCTCTTTCAGACGCATTTTGGTAATCATCCTCAGCCCGATGACCATTTTATCAATAGTCTTCATAGTGAGAATATGTGGAGGTTGAATGTTCAGATGTCTGAAGAGACGAGTAATGAGAGCAGCATAAGGAAGTTTTCCTTTGTCCTTTGCCATGCATCTGTACATGTGGAATATGATGGTATGCGGCAAAGAGAAGTTAAGACCAGTCTTGATTGCAAACATCAACTTGGCTTCAGAGATGGATACATCTGTCTTGGATGTTGATTTGGGTCTCAGACAGTTGATCACAATCTTGTGCAGCAAAGTATTTGTTGCATTCATCCTGGAGTAGGAGAGTCGACCTTCTGCAATTCTGTCTCTTGCAAGTTCAAGAGTAGCATGGCTTACGCACACACTGATTGATTGGAAAGCCCCTCTTTCCACACCAAGTACATCAGACAGAATGTCCTTATCAACAACATACTCTTTATCCCTCATGCTGAAAGAAAAGCTATTTGCATCAATGAAACTGAGATTGGAGTAAAAGTACGCCGTTAATTCAGAATGTGCCATATCACAGTCAGTACAGAACTGATAAAGTTGAAGTTTTTCAAACTTCTCTCGCAGATTTATGCTCAATAAGTCCAGAAATTCGAAATCCACAGTCCGTGGGTTCATCACCCCACGCTTCAACAATTTTTCATACTTCTTCCTATGTCCGTCTGAGTGGAACAGTTCATCATTCTTCCCTCGAAGGTTTGCAGCCACACCCATCCATGGTTTAAAGTGGATGAACATCTTTTCATCATCATTCTTTCCCTCTGGCTGATTCATACTACCAAACCTAGGGTCACTGTGAAAGTTTGCAAACGCTTTTGCAGCCGTTCCTTCAGGAACAACCCCAGACCTCTCCATGACAGTGAGAAAATGAGTCTCGTTTCTGTAACCATTCTCTTTCAGAAATTCATCCACGAAGGTCATAGCAGAACCACCTTCCTTTAATACAGAGTAAAGCTTGTAAACAAAGGCAGGCTTAAGAGTTCTTACTGGTTCAATATCTTCATAAACCGTTTCTGCATCTTGAGGGCGATGTCCTTGAGGTCTAGTTGGGGAAGACCGCTGTTGAGATCGTTGAGGAGTTTGCTCAGTAGGAAAGTCGCTTTCTTCAGTGAGATCAACTGTGCGTAGGCCCCTCACCAGATCCCTGTGGTCCCTTGTTTGCTATTCTGGATGACTTCCTTTGATACGACATTGTGCTTTCTTTGGAGAAGCTTTCTCACTTGTGTCGCAAGAAACTTGAGAACTTTGAAACGAAGAAGTTTTGGAGAGAAAAATACAGAGCAGTGAAAAGCTTTTGATCTAGGGTTTCTGGGTAAAGTGAAAACGAAGGAGAAGAGGTTTATAAAAGATAACAGCTACGGGGGATAATCCAAGCGTCGTATATTTTGGAAATCTTAAAATTTCCTTTTTGAAAAATAATTGCCTTAATAAATCGATAACCACTCTCTTTAAATATAACCGCCTTAAAAATAGACAGATAATCTTACCTTATCGATAAGACAGTTTAAGTAAATGAACTTACAGTCGTGTCGATTCGTATTCTCAGTCTTTAACCTTTGAGTCTGATGCTCTGTCAGACTTTAGTTACTGAGTCTGAGCTTCAGCATTCTTCAAGAGATAATATATTGAGTCTTGAGCGAATAGATTCAAACAAGCTTTTCTCAAGTGGATTTGTGAAGATGTCTGCCAGTTGATTCTTTGAGTCTATGAATTGTATCAAGACCTCTTTGTTCTGAACATGATCTCTTATAAAGTGATGTCGAATCCCAATATGTTTTGCTCTTGAATTTAGGATAGGATTCTTTGTAAGATTGATTGCACTGGTGTTGTCACATCTTATTTCTGTGCAAGAGTCTTCAATGCCAAAGTCTTGCAGTTGTTGTTTTATCCACAATATTTGAGAACAGCAACTTCCAAGGGCTACGTATTCTGCTTCAGCCGTTGAAAGAGCCACAGTACTTTGTTTCCTTGAAAACCAAGATACTGCCCTGTTTCCAAGCAATTGACAAGTACCTGAAGTGCTTTTTCTTTCAAATCTACAACCTGCAAGATCTGCGTCTGAATAGCCAAGAAGTATAAAGTCTCCTTCTTTGGGATACCAAAGACTGATCTTAGCAGTAGTAGCAACATATTTAATAATATGTTTAACAGCACTTAAGTGAGATTCTCTAGGATCAGATTGAAACCTAGCACATATGCAAACACTAAATAATATGTCAGGTCTGGATGCAGTAAGATAAAGAAGTGAACCAATGATACTCCTGTATAACTTTTGGTCGATTTTCTTCCCTGCTCCATCTTTGTCTATCTTCAAGGAACTTGACATTGGTATGTCAGTCTTTTTGCAATTTTCCAGACCGAACTTTTTAACAAGTTCTTTTGCATATTTCTCTTGATGAATGAATATTCCCTCCTTTAGTTGTTTGACTTGTAGACCAAGGAAAAATGATAGTTCACCCATCATGCTCATCTCGAATTCATCCTGCATAGACTTAAGAAAATTTCTTGCACAAAGTCTCATTAGATGATCCGAATATGATGTCATCAACATAAATCTGAACAAGCAGAAAGCTTTTACCTTCCTTTTTAATGAACAAAGTAGTGTCTACCTTTCCTTTAGAAAAGCCACTATTAATTAAGAAATTACTTAGTCTTTCATACCAAGCTCGAGGAGCTTGTTTCAATCCATATAAAGCTTTCTTCAGTCTGAACACAGAGTCTGGTTTCTTTGAATCTTCAAATCCAGGAGGTTGTTCCACGTAGACTTCTTCTTGAATAAATCCATTCAGGAATGCGCTTTTGACATCCATTTGAAACAACCTGAAATTTTTATAGCAAGCAAAAGCAAGTAGTAATCTGATTGCTTCTAACCTTGCTACTGGAGCGTAAGTCTCATCATAGTCTATCCCTTCTTCTTGCGTGTATCCTTTAGCCACGAGTCTTGCTTTGTTTCTCGTTACTTTGCCTTTTTCGTCAACTTTGTTCCTGAAAACCCATTTAGCTCCAAGAACTGATTTACCTTTTGGTTTGGAAGTCAATTCCCATACGTCGTTAATACTGAATTGTCTGAGCTCTTCTTGCATTGCTTCAATCCAGCTTTCATCAGCTAAAGCTTCTTCAATATTTTTGGGTTCTATTTCAGAAATAAGAGCAACAACACTAGACTCTTCTCGCCTTTTGGATCTTGTTCGAATTCCCTCATTAATGTTCCTAATAATGAGTTCTTCAGGATGACTAGACTTGTGCTTCCAGTTACTGGTCAGTCTGATAGATTGTTGATCTTCTTCTTAAGTGGATTCTTCATCAGTAGCTTGTTGTACTGATTTCGATTTAGTAACTGCTTCAGTGGAGTTAGATCTAACAGTGTCTGAAGCAGATTCTGAATCTTCGGTCTGTATATGCTGAACTTGTGGAGAGTCTTGAAATTTCACATTCATTAATTCTTCCACAGTCTGAGTCTTTTTGTTGAATACTCTAAAAGCTTTGCTTGTAGTTGAGTATCCAAGAAAGAATCCTTCATCTGATTTTTCTTCAAACTTACCAACACGATCATTTGCATTCTTTAGAATAAAACATTTGCAACCAAATATTTGAAAATAAGAAACTATTGGTTTCTTTCCTTTAAAAATTTCATAAGGAGTTTTCTCAAGAATTGGCCTTAAAAACACTCGGTTTATAATATAGCAAGCAGTTGAAACAGCTTCTGCCCAAAACCTTGAAGAAATTTGATTTCCAATTAAAAGTGTTCTTGCCATTTCTTGTAAAGACCTATTCTTCCTTTCCACAACCCCATTATGTTCTGGTGTATATGGAGAGGAGAATTTGTGTTGAAAACCAAATTCATCACAAAATTTAGCAAAGTCTTGATTTTCAAACTCACCTCCATGGTCTGTACGAATGCTTGAGATAGTGTGACATTTCTCATTCTGCACTTTTTTAGCAAACTTTGAAAAGAGAGAGAAAGTCTCTGACTTACTTGAAAGAAAGTAGACCCAAGTAAATCGTGAATAATCGTCCACTATTACCAGACAGAACCTTTTACCACCAATGCTTTTCGTTCTGGTAGGTCCAAACAAATCCATATGCAGAAGCTGCAATACATGATTAGTGGAAACTTTATTTATTGATTTGTAAGAGTTTCTAACATGTTTACCCAGTACGCATGGTGTACATAGATCAGACTTTGAATAATTGAGAATAGGCAATCCTCGAACAAGTTTCTTTGTAGAGATCTTATCGATTTGCTTCATATTGATATGGCCTAGCTTTTTGTGCCATAGATTTGCTTCATCTTGTACTGATATTAAGCACTGTGATCTTTCTTGATTCACATCCAGAAGATAGATATTTCCATGTCTTCGACCAGTAAAAGATTGAGTAAAGTCTTTATTGATTCCAGATCACGTTTCTTCCTGAAAGTTGATCTTGAAACCAGAATCACACAACTGACTTATGCTAAGCAGGTTGTAATTTAATCCTTCAACTAAGGAAACATTATTGATAGACAAACTTCCAATCTTTACTGTTCCTCGACCAGTAATCCTTCCTTTGTTGTTACCACCAAAGGAAACTTTTCCTCCGTCTATCTGGATAAGTTTTATGAAGCAGCTTGAGTCTCCTGTCATATGTCTTGAGCAGCCACTATCAAGATACCATTTAATCTTCTTTTTGATAGTAACCTGCAATTAACAAGAATTCAAGCTCTTTTTGGTACCCATACCATCTTGGGTCCAGAAGTGTTAGAACAATAGACAGTCTTAGCCCAGCTCTTTTTAACAGGTCTCCAAACCAAAGGACATTCTTTCTCAAAGTGTTCTAAGCTTTTACACTTGGAACATCTTAGAGCATTTCTACCAACAAGTTTTACAAAAACTTTCTGGAAATGTTTCTTGTAAACAATTCTAGCTAGTCTTTGTTTAATTCTTTCTTTTACCTTCGGAAAATTAATCAGTGGAATAGTTTCAAAAGTCATACCAAGACCCACCTTATCAAAATATGGTCTTTGTATCGAAAGAATCTTATCCAGCTTTTCAGAACCATTTGAAATTTTTTTTGATATGTTAGTGATATCATTTTTCAAAAGATTATTTTCATTTGAAATACTGTCTGAGTTTTCTTTCACAACAACAAAATCTTTTTCCAGCTTTTCAAACTTTTCTTTCATTAGTTTATCATGTTGCTTCAATATAGAATTTTCCCTTTTCAATTCGGAGATCCTCTTAAGAGAGGTTTCCAGACTAAGACAAAGTTCATCAATATATTTAGAAACTTTAACAGGAATTTTTGAGTTACCAACCTTGAGTTCGCTGTCTAAGTCTGTGTCTGAATCAAGGTATGAGTCTGAGTCTGATTTTGCCATTAAACAGATATTGGCATAATCATCGTCACTTTCTTCACATTCAGTATCACTCCAAGTCTCTGCTTTGAGTGCCTTCCTGTTTTTCTCAGTCTTCCCTTTTCTCTTCTTTAACAGAGGACAGTTGGGTCTGATGTGTCCCTTTTTCTTGCATTCAAAGCAAGTCACTTCTTTATTAGAATCATCTTCCTCTGTTGACCTGTTTTGAAACCTTTGAGAATTTTGTTTCTTCCAATTGAATTTCCTTCCTTTTCTGTTCAACTTTTTGAATCTCTTTATCATGAGTGCCAGTTCTTCATCATCTAGATCTTCTTCAGAGTCTGTAGCATCAGAATAGTCATTAGACTTTAAGGCAATAGATTTCTTACCTTTTGAGTCTTCCTCTTCGTTGGTCTGTTCCACTTCATAGGATTGAAGAGTCCCAACCAGTTCATCTACAGAGAGTGGAGCAATCCTTTGTGTCTCTCTTATTGAGGTTTTTTATGTAATTACAGTCTTTTGAGAGTCCTCGAAGGAGTTTGTTGACCTTCATATGTCCTGAGATTGGATGTCCCTGATATTCAAGGCCATTTACAATTTCAGTAAAGCGACTAAACATGTCAGTTATTGATTCTCCTGATCTCATCTTAAAGACTTCATATTGTCCCAAGAGAATGTTGATTCTCGTTTCTTTCACACAATCAGTTCCTTCATAGGTAATGTGAAGTCTATCCCATACTTCTTTTGTTGTATCACAAGAAGATATTATGTTATATTCAGTAGGGGATAAAGCACAATATAAAGAGTAAATAGCTTTGGCTTCGAGAGTCTGTCTCTTAGTGATTTCTTCTTAAGTCAGAAAAGTAGGAACAGCAGTTTCTTTTCCTCTCTCTGATTCCGATGCAGCAGCAGGAATGATTCCTTTATCAACCACTTCCCATTCCAAAGGATCTTTCGATCTTAGGAATTCCTTCATCTTATTTTTCCATATGCTGTAATCTTTTCCATCAAAGTATGGAGGTCTGGTATTGCTTTGACCTTCAACCAACCCTGTAGGCAACATACTAGCCATAGATCTTTTACTTAGAAGTAAAGACACTTCTTATAAACAAGTACACAAGCTCTGATACCAATTGTTAGGACTAGAATTAGCACCTAGAGGGGGATGAATAGGTGTTTAAAGCAATTTTGATAAATTAATCCGAATAACTTAAAATCAACAATTGCAGCAAATGAAAGCAGTTAAAGATAAAAAGGATTAGGGATAGAGAATCAAGACTCCAGATTTATAGTGGTTCGGCTTAGACCAAGCCTACGTCCACTCTCCCGCACGGACAGCCCTTCTGGCTGGATTTCACTAAGAATCAAAAAGAGTGATTACAGTCTCACGCTCTTGAGTCCACAGTGTAGATTACTCTACTACACTTCCTCAAGGTCTCACTACAATATGATATCTCTTTTGATTACATATAACGCTCGAAGAATGATATAGAAAAGGAGATTCAGACTTTGGAATTCTTCTATCCGCACCCTTCAACAACTAGAGCATCTCTCTTATATACTTCTCCATGCCTTCAATACCATTGGCACCTTCCAAAGAAGTTCTTCCAATCAACCCGTTGGACAGAATCAATTAGAGAGATCTCGAGCTCTTTAAGGTAAGTGTTGATAGCCCATCAATCATGCTCGCCCATACAATCAGGATCTCGGTTTCCATAAGTAGATCCTTCCAAATATAAGTTGCGAAATCTTTAGAGAATCTATACATATTCCATATGAAAGTAAGATCTTTTAGTGCTGAATCCAGTAGAAAGATATCCACTAGTCGTTAGAATAAAGATCATATAAGATCAGAATAAACGTCGTTCTGGAAACTGTCCATGTGAGTAGACTTTGAAATATAAGTCTTGAGTCTTGCTAGCTTCAGACTTTGATCTTCAGATTTTGATCTTCAGACTTTGTCAATAGAGTCTGTAAGTCTTAGACTAGACTGATAAAAATGTTTTGTCAACTTCAAAATACTTTAAGAGAATTCATCCAACAATTCTTTCTCAAAATGTTCTAAGCTTTTACACTTGGAACGTCTCAAACCATTTCTGCCAACAGGTTTTACAAAAACTTTATGGAAATTATTCTTATAAGCAATTTTAGATGGTCTCTGTTTAATTCTTTCTTTTACCTTCGGGAAATCAATTAGTGGAATAGTTTCAGAAGTCATACCAAGACCTAACTTATCAAAGTATGGTCTTTGTATTGAAAGAATCTTATCCAACTTTTCAGAACCATTTGAAAATCTTTTTGATATGTTAGTAATATCATTTTTCAAAAGATTATTTTCATTTGAAATAATGTCTGAGTTTTCTTTCACAACAACAAAATCTTTTTCCAGCTTTTCAAACTTTTCTTTCATAAGTTTATCATGTTGCTTCAATGTAGAATTTTCCCTTTTTAATTCGGAGATCCTCTTAAGAGAGGTTTTCAGACTAAGACAAAGTTCATCAATATATTTAGAAACCTTAACAGGAATTTCCAGGTTACCAACCTCGAGTTCACTGTCTGAGTCTGTGTCTGAATCAAGGTCTGAGTCTGAATCTGATTTTTCCATTAAACATATATTGGCATAATCATCGTCACTTTCTTCACATTCAATATCACTCCAAGTCTCTGCTTTGAGTGCCTTCCTGTTTTTCTCAGTCTTTCCATTTCTCTTCTTTAACAGAGGACAGTTGGGTCTGATGTGTCCCTTTTTCTTGCATTCAAAGCAAGTCACTTCTTTGTTAGAATCATCTTCCTCTGTTGACCTGTTTTGAAACCTTTGAGAACTTTGTTTCTTCCAATTGAATTTCCTTCCTTTTCTGTTCAACTTTCTGAATCTCTTTATCATGAGTGCCAGTTCTTCATCATCTAGATCTTCTTCAGAGTCTGTAACATCAGAATAGTCATTAGACTTTAAGGCAATAGATTTCTTACCTTTGAGTCTTCCTCTTCGTTGGTCTGTTCCACTTCATAAGATTGAAGAGTTCCAACCAGTTCGTCTACAGAGAGTGGAGCAATCCTCTGCGTCTCTCTTATTGAGGTTTTTATGTAATTCCAGTCTTTTGAGAGTCCTCAAAGTAGTTTGTTGACCTTCATATGTCCTGAGATTGGATGTCCCTGATATTCAAGACCATTCACAATTTCAGTAAAGCGACTAAACATGTCAGTTATTGATTCTCCTGATCTCATCTTAAAAAGACTTCATATTGTCCCAAGAGAATGTTGATCCTCGTTTCTTTCACACGATCAATTCCTTCATAGGTAATGTGAAGCCTATCCCAGACTTCTTTTGTTGTATCACAAGAAGATATTCTATTATACTCGGTAGGGGATAAAGCACAATATAAGGAGTAAATAGTTTTGGCGTCAAGAGTCTGTCTCTTGGTGATTTCTTCTTGAGTTAGTAGAGTAGGATCAGCAGTTTCTTTTCCTCTCTCTGATTCTGATGCAGCAGCAGGAATGATTCCTTTATCAACCACTTCCCATTCCAAATGATCTTTCGATCTTAGGAATGCCTTCATCTTATTTTTCCATATGCTGTAGTCTTTTCCATCAAAGTATGGAGGTCTGGTATTGCTTTGACCTTCAACCAACCCTGTAGGCAACATACTAGCCATAGATCTTTTACTCAGAAGTAAAGACACTTCTTATGAACAAGTACACAAGCTCCGATACCAATTGTTAGGACTAGAATTAGCACCTAGAGGGGGGTGAATAGGTGATTAAAGCAATTTCAACAATTTAATCCAAATGAGATATTAATGAATTAAAACCAACAATCACAGCAAATGAAAGTAATGAAAGATAAAAGGATTAAGGATAGAGAATCAAGACTCCAGATTTATAGTAGTTCGGCTTAGACCAAGCCTACGTCCACTCTCCCGCACGGACAGCCCTTCTGGCTGGATTTCACTAAGAATCAAAAAGAGTGATTACAGTCTCACGCTCTTGAGTCCACAGTGTAGAAGCTCTACTACACTTCCTCAAGGTCTCACTACAATATGATCTCTCTTTTGATTACATATAACGCTCAAAGAATAAGATCGCAAAATAGAAAAGGAGATTCAGACTTTGGAATTCTCCTATCCGACACCCTTCAACAACTGGAGCATCTCTCTTATATACTTCTTCATGCCTTCAATACTGTTGGCACCTTCCAAAGAAGTTCTTCCAATCAACCCGTTGGACAGAATCAATTAGAGAGATCTCGAGCTCTTTAAGGTAAGTGTTGATAGCCCATCAATCCTGTTCGCCCATACAATCAGGATCTTGGTTTCCATAAGTAGATCCTTCCAAATATAAGTTGCGAAATCTTTAAAGAATCTATACATATTCGATTACGAAAGTAAGATCTTCTAGTGCTGAATCCAGTAGAAAGATATTCTCTAGCCGTTAGAATAAAGACCATATAAGATCAGAATAAAAAGTCGGTCTGGAGACTGTCCATGAGAGTAGACTTTGAAACATGAGTCTTGCTAGCTTCAGACTTTGATCTTCAAACTTTGTCAATAGAGTCTGTAAGTCTTCAGACTAGACTGAGGAAAATGTTTTGTCAATTTCAAAATACTTCAAGAGAATTTATCCAACACCAAGGACGTCCCAACAGCAAGCTAAAGTTGCTTGGAATATCTAGCACTTGGAATATATGAGCAATGGTCACAGGGCCAACCATCAGAGGTAAGTCAATTTCCCCTAATGATTCATTTCTCATCCCATCAAAAGCTCAGGCAGGAATCTTTGGAGGGCGGATGTCACGCCCCGACTCGCTTTGAGCGTGCGGCACCCCTCACTTACCAACTTTGGCCATTCGATTGTGACATCCCAAGAGGTGTCGCCGACCCATTTGTGTTATCATTTATATACACAAGTGGAAGCAAAAACAAATCTCCTAGCCATTCACAACAAAACAAGGATAGTTTCAAACACACTTATATATACATATATGCATCCATAACGTCATTAAAACATACTAGCTATTTATATCCAAACTTCAACGTCACTCGTTACACCATTTCATGTTCAATCAAAATGTGCGGTCATTCGCACTTCCAAAAGGTTTCAGGGTTAACCTAGCTCCTCCATGCTACAAAGCAACTTGAAAGGAGTGGTACCCCATGCGCCTAGTATGCGTCCAACTCAAAATACCCTAGCTCGGGCTTGCTAGTCCCAATTAGGGCCTGAAAAAGGTTAAACAACGAGGAGTGAGAT
This sequence comes from Eucalyptus pauciflora, assembly GCA_007663325.1. Classification (NCBI taxonomy): domain Eukaryota; kingdom Viridiplantae; phylum Streptophyta; class Magnoliopsida; order Myrtales; family Myrtaceae; genus Eucalyptus; species Eucalyptus pauciflora. The sequence continues at coordinate 1,390,307 of VMYD01000011.1, forward strand.
AAACTCAATGAGTGAACTCCCTAGACCTCGCATAGGGAAGTCATTCACCTCAAAAACGCCCTAAACGTGCAACTTATCTATCGACGGCAGATCAATAGCATAGAAACCTCTACCTTCACTTCCCCAAAGCCATCAATATGAGCATATAAACAATTCTTGAAACTCCTCATACACTAAGGAGCCAAACATAAAAACATGCAATATAACATAGTCATGTGCCCATGCCATGCTATAATCCAAACCTACTCATATATTAATCTTATGTCACATGTGTGCAAACTATAGCATTGCTTATTGCTTTTCAAAATATGCATTCATGCACTCATGTTATGCAATAATCCAGAATTGCTCATATATTAATCTTAGATTATACGTGTGCCAACTATAGAATCACTTCTCAAAATATGCATCCGTGCACTCATTCACTTTTCACACAACCATGTCCAAATTATTATGGCCACTCGAGACCCAAGGCCACCCCGAAGGTTCGTAGTCATCTAGCATAATCAAGCATTGTCCCACCCCATCGAGCACGGCATCATCCTGCGTATGCATATGCCTCAAGACAGCATTCCAATAAGGAACTTCATTCCAAAATCCATCCGCAAATGGCATCCCGTTGACTTGGGGGCATCCGAACTTAATCAAGCATCGTCCTGCATAATTATACGCATCATGGTATTTAAATGATCACACGAGCATACATCACTCAAGCTCATTTCATATCTTTCTCATTAATTGATGGAAAAATGTGTAATGTCCATACAATATGCAACAACACTAATTACATACAACCATATCATGTTGTCATACCATGTGATCATATCCCAATCATGCATTTGTCAAATTAATCATACTTCTATCTCATGGCATATTATCTCATAACAACGCTTTAAACACTTCATCATACTATCGTTTCACATATTCATACGTACGCGCTAATTAGTCACATGCCATCATGTCATACTTGTATCTCATATCATATCACCCAAATACATCACTTGAACATTTCAACATGCCATCTTTCCACATACCTCACATGCTTATTAGTCACATGACATCACGAGCCCTCGCCGACCCTGGGTGATCAGTGGCAAGGGCCTCCGAGCCTTTGCCCAAATTCGAGGTGAGGGTTGCGAGGCAAGGGTCGCGACCCTCCCCAAATCTGACAAGGGTCGGCGGCCCTCGCACACCTAGGCCAAGGCCTGCAACTGGCTGAGGATCCTTGCCTTAGATTTGGGCGAGGGCTCGCGAGCCATCGCCACCGGTCGGCCGAGGTCACCAGGCCCTACCCCCTATCATTGTCGGCTACTCCTGGTGATGGCGGGGAAATGGCAGCGGTGAGGGCTCAACCCTCAATCACTTGCTTCCTCCCTCTTTTTTTTTCTTTTTTTTTTAAAATTAATTTTTATATTAAAATTCAAATCTGCTCTAAAATGATGTGGTTTTTGCGTTTCTTTGCTGAGTTATCTCTCCAACGAGCCACGTAGGTGAGCAAAAATAATAATAAAATTGCCACATAGGATTTCTGGAGGGTTTGCCGAAGGTGGCACTTAAGTGTCCCACTTTTAAAAAATAATGGCACTTAAGTGCCACTTTTCTAACTTTTGGTACTTAAGTGTCCCCTTGTTCCAAGTTTTGGCACTTTGACCATACTTCTTCCGAAATTAGTCTGTAGGATCAAAAAGGTAGTAATGCTTTTTCACTCTCATAAGGGAAGAAATCAATATCCCTATGATGGACTTCCAAGATGGCCTTAAAATAATAGATAAAAGGATAAATGTTTGAAGGTACCTTCTTGGGTACGCGGTTCAAGAGTCGTTAACTTAGAGGAGGTCTTCTAGGTACAACGCATAGTGTGGGGTATAAGGAAGGTTACAAGAGCTGGTGTAAAAATAAAAAAATCAACGTATAGAGCCATCCACACTTGTAAGACCCAAAAGGGAGTAGAGATAATACCACTCTTTTTGGACTTCATTAGCGCTGAAGCATGGGTGAAACCTCTATATAAAGAAGCAAGAACAACTTAAGCAAGAGCAATGCGCTTACCATGTGCAAGATTAGCAGCTGTCTGGAGATAATCCTTATTGACTTTAATTGTAGGGCTGAAGAACATGTATCTCGACAACCAACACAATAAGAAAATGATGTGTTCCCTAGTGTCGACAAGTCCAGTCACCTTACCAAACCGTTCAAGGAATTTACCATATGCAAGGACTCCATTTAGGATAAAAAGGGCTCAAATGTGAGCAATTTCTCAAAAGAACGACCAATCAGTTGAAAGTCTGCTATGGTATACATATCCAGAAGGGTGACAGTCATGGGCCCCCAAGAAAAAAAGAAGAAGAAACAATTAGTGGAAGGGGACAAGAAACTTATTGTAGACCCTACTAGTCCTTGCGTTATATCATGAGAAGATATGCTGGTTGCAAGTGCTTTCTCAATTCTTGCACTTATCCAAGCAAAATGGGTTGTATCATCTTCTCTTAGTCAAAGATACTATTTATGGAAATCAGCTTCAAATGAAGGTAACCCATGAAATCGGGAAGAAGCTTAAGACTAGATGTCCCAGAAGAAGCGATGTTGGAAGGCTAAAGTCTCACCGTGCTTGGTAGGGAAGCAAGTTTGGACTGAAGGAGGGATCTTGTTATGGTCTATGAGACTAGGACCAAAAAGAAAACAGCTCGCTGTGCCCTCAATAGCATCTAGCAGACTAAAGTGGCAATCTTTCGCATGTTCCCTTATTTAGAGAGTGACAAAATTGTTAATATAGCTTTCTAAGTCACATTTGAAGGTTTTCTTTGGTGCCATAGCAGATGATGAAATAGAGATGAAAAGAATCACAAAAGAGGATTTGGAAATAGGAAAAGAAAACGAAATGCTAACAAAATCCCTAAGGAGATACTGGTAGAAGACAACAGTTTGGGGAAAAGAAAATAGTTGTTTGCGAAATTAGAAGAAACACGTCGAGATAATACAAGGAATAGAAATCCGTATAAAGAAAAGATGTCTGGAGACAAAAGGGAATGATAGCCTTGGAAAATCACGCGAAGACGAAGTATTCCTTTAAAGTAAATAAATTCAAATTTATTTATTTTAAAAAGGGGCATATGTTGACACACAAAATTGCCCCCGCTCTCACGTGCTAGCCACGAAGGCAATAATAAGAGTGGCACGCCTGTTTTGTTCATGAAAATTGAGGGCAGCCAGCGTTTGTAAGGGTATTTGAGCTAAGTGTCAGTAGGATTCTAGATAGATATATCTGAGTTGATGGCAAGATAATTAATTGACACGTGTCAAGCTATGAAAGCAACGCATCAGACTTAGAGTTTAAATGAAATTAGCATTAGAGCTCAGGTAAGAATAACCGCTACGCAAAATGTGCATAAAAATAGGGAATCTGTTATTTACTTGATGAGCAAGTCGTGTGAACATCATTGACAAGTCAGGAAATAGTTACTTATAGATAGGTTGCCGAGAAGAAAAGGAAAACATGGGGATTGCTAAGAGTGGCGCCCAAGGAGAAGTAACTGACTGATGGCTACCAGTTCGTCCTATAAAATCCGCAACCTATTCAATGAAGAGGAGCCACCCTCCCTCGAAAATACAACAATTATTTTTACTTTATCCCACTTTAGCCGTAGTTTTCAAGATTCTCATCATCGAAATTCCGGTGTTGTTCCACAAGCTTAGCATCGCCAATTAAATTCCGGCATTGTGTTTCTTATCCAAGGGTATTGCTACTGATTAAATTCCAGTTATACACCTAAAATAACCTATGTCATAGATTAAATTCCAGCATAATTTGAGTCCGAAGTGTAGACTATGAACTATTTGTATTCAGATTTTGTGCCTGGAAGCTATTGGTCTTTGAGTCATCTGAGTATCAATTGTTAGGGTTGTATATAAAAGCTGACAATAAAATTTATGCTTGCATTTGATATTCTCTTTCCAGATTCAACACAAAATCTGAGTCTCCTATAATAAAACCAAAACACATTGTTTGATTAAAGATTTCAAGTAGGTAACAATTCAACCATCAAAACACGAAACTCTCGGATGCTGCCAACCCTCGCTAATCAAAGTCAAGAATCCAAATTCAGATCAGCCCATGACTCCATTAAGATACAAACCTCGAAAACTGACGCAACAGTTCGATCTACGGACAACGACAATCCAAGAACCCGGAATCACGACCACCACAAACTGGAAAAAAAAAAAAAAAAGATGCGAAATGGGGTAATCAAACATTGACGATGAGAGGAAGGAACCCATCGGAGGAGGAGATTTCTCTACCACGAACAATGGTCGAGCCCTAGTTTGTTCCTTTCCTAGCAACGTCGTTTGCCTCGGGTGGTGTGACATGGTTTTACTTTCACTGAGCCGCATAGGATTGTTCACGTGGATTGATTTTCTTTCTGAAATGACACATCAAATTAAAGTTTTAATTATAATTGTCATGTATTCATTTTGACTGAAATTTTTCTTCAGAAGCACTTAAATGATTATTTTTTTCTGATTTGGCACTTAAATGATCTAAACTTTTGATATTAAATGAGCACCGTACACAACTTTTGATACTTCTAATGTCCTGTTGAATATACATAAACATAGTCTACTCTTACCAATAGACCTACTTGAACTCGTGGTATTGTTACATGCAAACTCAGTTGTAAATAAACCAAAAATCCCAATTTCTTAGCTTATCATCAACAAGAGCCCTAAGATGGCTGCCCAAAATTCGATCAACAACCTTTGCTTGATCATCAATCTGTGGATGAAAATATAATTGAAAATTCTGAATTAGTACGAAAGAATTTTAAAGTGTCTCTGGAAAGTAGATAACAAGCATAACATTTCCGTCGAACGCAACAGATATTAGCAACCCATGAAACTTAACAATTTCACTAAAGACAAACTTAGCAACTTGGAGGCTTACGTAGTCTTCACTAGACAAAATCCATGCTAAGGTCTTTTCAGGTTATATGCATGGAAAGGGAAAAGTTGTGAGACAAGTGCAATACCGGGAGACAATGCTAGCGACATCCATACATAAAGTCGGGCCAATAAAACCTATCCTCTCCTAAAGCTACGGTCTTGTCTCTACCAAAGTTTCTGGTTCCCAAACAATCAGATTCCTAAAAGAAATCTCAGGCATGAACGACTTAGAACTTTTGAACGAGTAACCATCCCAAAGGACAGGATTAAACATTTAAGAAAATCATCCTCTTCACATTATAAGAACAAAAACCCAAGAAAAATTGTGATGAAGAAATATTGATCTTTCAACCTCTCAATACTAAGGAAAAATTACTTCAAAAAGTCTTAAACTTATTGCACTTGTGATAATTCAATCCTAAGCCTTTCAATTTGACTAATTTAGTCCTAAACCTTTTGACAATTTGCTAATTTAGTTCTAAAATTCTCAATTGTGCCATTTTGGTCCTAAACCTTTTAACAATTTGCCAATTTAGTCATTTCGATCAATTTTCGCTAGAAATCATTGTTATAAAAATCTAGTCAGCATGACTACTCTACATGGCACCACCGACGCTGACGTGGATAATTTTTTATTTTTTATTATTTATGAATTCTTTTATTATTTCTTTTCTTTTCTTTTTTTCTAACCCTAGACTAGCGAAGCCCATAACCCTCGCCTAGATCCAAGCAAGGGCTGCGATGCCCTCACTTGTAGTGTAGCCCTAACCAACCAACGGGCGAGGTTCGTGGCCCTCGCCTAGATTTGGCCAAGGGTATTATGGTCGTCACTTGTGATTGGCGAAGGCATTTAGAAAAGAAAAAGGAAAAAAAATCATGATAAAGAAAAAACTAAAAAAAAAATCAGAAAAATTAATACAATTTTAAAAAAAAAATTGTTCACATCAATGCTAGTTGTGCTAAGTAGGACGGTTGGCGCTAATTAGCCTGCCATATTAGTGATTTTAGGCTAAAAGTGGCCAAAAGGACTAAATTTGCAAAACATTAAAAAAATTGTGACTAAATTGACAAAATTACAAGATTTATGATTGAATTGGCACAAATGTAATAGGTTTAGGATACTTTTGGTAATTTTTCCCAAAACCAAGAACTTGAATGTTCATATGTAAGCACGTAGAAATATTAATAAAGAATCGTGGAAAATGAAGCAAAAACAGAATCGCAAGACAAGAGAGAGGACTAAAGAATAGATAGGAAAAAGAAGGAGACACAAACTCTTAGCAACAATCCAATATTGTTAATTCAATTCATGAAAAGTAAGCAAGAATTGTAAAATAACGGTATTTTCAGTGTCACCAGTAAACCCTAGTTACCTAATAAAATAAACACAGTATTGTAAAGATTAACACCTAGAATACTAATGAGATAAGACAACTAAAATTGTTTAAATTGAGTCAAGAAATAGTGTTGCTTTATGCATGAAGAAGTAACAATCGCCATTCCTGCATCAGCAACTGTCTTGACATAATTTCAATTGCTGTAATACCAACCTGCTTGTCCTCCTCATATCCATCCAAAATTTCACGTAGCTTCGGAAGTATATTTGACTTTATTGACTCCCTAATCTCCAAATATAACTCCATAAATAACAATTCTCGCCTTTGAATGTTGTACTAGTACTTTTATCGTGAGATAAGCCAAGAAATCTAAATGACCCAAACGGGCAAGAATAAGTACAATAACATGAATTTTCCCTAGTTCGACCATGAATAGTTTTAGAACCCAGCAACAAAGAAAATGCAGCACTTGATTTTTCAATCTCGTCAAATTCAAACTTCTCAAGAGCAGGCTCATATTTTGGAGATTTAGAATTTGAACTTGATGGAGGTTCTGTATCTCATTAGCATATTTCGTCAATATGATTTGCCCCCAGACAAACTCATTATAATGACTGAATTCAATATGAACTTGGCGTCTTTCATAAATAATTCTAGAATCACCACCGCTTAAAAGAAATTTCTTATGGACTTTGTTACGGTTTAAGAGTGAGTTTAAAAAAATTATTGAGTGAACAAAAAATTTGAAGAAATGTCAATACGAACGAAAAATTTGCACACCAACTTAATAATTTCTAGCAAATATATGGAGAGGCAGGTTCGTTTCCGGTTATTCTCATCCACCATACTTGGAATCGGATCCCATTCCGACTTGATTGGATTTCTACATACAGGTGGGACTTTCTTCGTATGCGCTAGACATGAATCGAGTGAGACAGAGCTTGAGCTTTGATCGCCGATGGATACTACTCCGACCAAGGACAGAGGAGAGCAGTGGTTGGAATAAAACCGACGTCTGGTGTTTTTTCAAGGAGGCCGCCTCAGTTTCACTATAGACATGTCGTTTTTTGCCCAAAATTTCCACCCCTTGACCACGCTTAATTCCACCACCCATTTACGAGCCAGAGAATTGTCCTGAGCTATAATATATTTAGATCAAATAGATTTATCAAATAGAATTATCCAAGTAAATGAAACTTGGGTCACATAGTGAACGGAAAAACTACCAAAAAAATTCTAAATCCATTGCGCTTTTGCTAATCCAATTCTAAATATTTTAATTATGCCAATTAAGTTTTAAACATTTTCATGTTTTACCAATTGAATCAATCTGGTTAACTTTAGCCAAAAATCACTGATATGGATGTAGGCCATCCTATGTAGCATCGTTGATACAAATGTGAACAATTTTTAATAATACATTTTTTAATTTTTAAATTTATTATTTACAATTCTTGCCAGTGAGGGTCAAGAACCCTCGCCTGGTTTGGGTGAGGGCCAACATCTTTGCCAGTTGGCCAATGAGGGTTGCAATGCCTTCACCTGATCTAGGCAAGGGCCTCTGTGCCCTTGCCAAGACTTAGGTGTTGGGTCCTCACGAGCCAATAGACAAGGACATTGCGGCCCTCGCCATCCCACAAGCAAGGTGTCAACCCTCACCTTTGGTTGACGTAGGCACGGTGGCCCATGATGCCCTTGCTCATACCAAGAAGGATCATTGGCCCTCACCTTTGGCTGGCAATCTTGTCGACTAAAATTGTAAAATTAAAACAAATAAAAGAAAAAGAAAAGAGAATAAAAATTGAAAAATATGAAAACATCATAAAATATTGTTTATGTCAGCATTGGTCGTGCCATGTAGGATGGCTAGTCCACATTTGTGATTTTTGGCCAAAATTTACTAAATGAATTTAATTGGTAAACCGTAAAAAGTTTAAGATTGAATTGCAGATGTGTGATATGTTTAGAACTTTTTGAAAAAATTTACCTTGTAGTGAACAGCAAAGTGACGACCCTCCTAAGGGTTGTTAAAATTATCTTCTAAATGTGGTATTTCTGGTATTTGTTACCTCAAGATCTTAAAAAAAACTAATAATTTTCAAATGAAAAAATTACCCATTTAATTCTAAACTTATTATATGAATGTCAATTTAGCTCTCAATTTTTTTAATTTTACCATTTTAGTCCTAACTCATTGCGTGAAATTCCCATTGAATTTTTCATTTAATTTTTGCAGGAAATTACTCACGAGACGATCTAGTCATTGTTGGCTATCCTATCTCGCACACTGTCACGTCAACGAAAATTAGGCAAAAGTACTATATTAAAATTTCAAGTAAAGATTTAAGACTCAATTAAAAACATTAAAAATTTATGACTGAATTGATGTCCGAATAATATATTTAGGACAAACTAGATAAATTTTTCTATTGAGTTCGATTGAACCAGAATAATTTTTCTACGTTGACTAGGACTCAATTGTCCAACTCATGTTGTTTGTGTTTCCTCAAAAAGTGGTTTCTCACGGGACGGTTCCCTCAACTCCAGCATGTGGATGGATGAAATGTCTTGACTTCCTCAAACTATCGGTCGGGTGGTCTCCAGATGTCATATGGCAATTTTAACCGACTTTTAGGTCAGAAATTTGACCGAGCATTATTTTCCCAAGGCTAATTTTGGACTTTCAATAGGTGGACACCAAATTTGAACTTAGTCTTTACAGGTAGTATAGGCAACACCTTCCAGCAAATCCTGTCTAGGGCCTAACGCAGAAAGAGACTTTCTGAAGAAAAAACAGTATTATTAAGTAAAAACAACCACAAGAACAGAGAAGAATTCGGCTTTCGCAAAATGCTCCAACCTCTTGCCGTCGTAAGTGTTCCCTCAATCAACAATTGTAGATACAACCTTTACATACAAAATTATGAGAGGAATAACTATACATCTTTACCAATATGATATGACAGAATTCGATAATAATGTTCTGACGGAAATCAGAAAAATAATCATCATAGCTATGTTGGGGCGACCTTAATGTAATAGTCAGAATTCTTGATGACGAAGAGACATGTACAAGAAAGATCCTGCAAATAGCCAAAAAGGCACACGTTAGGACATAAGGACATATCAAGAGATTCGAGCTAACAAGATCTTGAAGCAAATAGATGCCATAGTATATTTGAGAATTGCCAACGCAACTTGCAAATGAGTAGGTAAAATACGGCCTCAAAGATTTTCCTGCGGGAGTCTAATGTGTCCTAAGAATGACTACAACTGACATTGCTCATGCTATTCATTTAAAGAGCCCAACTGACTAAAATATCAACAGCCACCCCTTATTCATAGCTTTAAGACTTTGGAAAGCGGCCACACTCACATCTCAGAGGTCACACGACTGCATGGCATGAGCAGGAACAAAAAACAAGGAAATTGCAGGCTGTCCTATTTCTTTGCTTGCACAGTATCCAATCATCATTGGTTACTTATTCTTAGGAAAGTGTGAACTTACAAAACATGAAGTAGGATTATGACTTTGCAGCCAATTTCAGATTTTACACTTCCCCTTTTCTAGATGTGAGAACTCTGTTGAGCTAAATAAATGATTAGACATAGGGAAAATTATGCGAAAGAAGCGCACCGCAGAGGGTCACAAGGTTTGCATGACTGCTGCGCGTCACCCCAAAAAGTCCCAAGTCATATCAACACTCCTCAAGCAGCACTCATCTAGGTAATTAGCGGCATGTTTACATGACTTTGTTGAGGCAATGGAGGTTTGACCAATGGCTTCAAAGATTCCATAATACTGGAGAAAGATGGCCGTTTCCAAGGTTCACTGCAATTGAGTAATTTTTGTCTTGGATTAAGCACAAATAATTTCTAGTCGGTAACGTGAGAACTCACCCTAGATTTACCAACTCCACATACATACATATATACATATATATCAGTTACCCAATGCAAGCACATCCCCTCCTACCCACATTTATTGGTGGGGGTTTTTTTTTAGCCGGGGGGGGGAGGAGAGGTACTCACCTGACCCAGCAGACCTCAATAATAGAAGCCACTTGAGGATTCAAATCTCGTGGAATCTCAAGTCTTCTCCCCTTGAAACCAACTGCCGCCACAACCTAAAAGGGAAAAAAATAAGCATCTCACTTGATAGCTGGATAAGAAAGATATATCCACTTTCAGTAGAAGCACCTAAAAAGAACCAAATGAGCTACAAAATATGTCATCCACATCAAAGATAAATCAGCTATCACTCAAGATTTTGTGGATCCAAGTCACCTCTAAATTTGATGGAAAGTGTGATATCAAGAGATGGAGTCTTAGAAATGCACCAGAGGGCTCATGACTATGTTTGTGCTCCTCATGCTCGACAATCTTAGCCTATTCCTTACTCAATTCTATTTACCATGAAATAGCTATTCTATTTGTCCTATTTCACTCGATGAAGCAAAAACATACCACAAATAGTTTCCTACTCTTCCTAGCAACAAATGTTCAGTGAGATCAGGAAAATATCATTTCTCTTCAAAGTTTTCCTTCATCTTTAAATTTAAGAAAATAGTTCTGTATCTCGTATCTTCCACTAAATTCTCAAATCTTGAATAGTTTCACCAAACAGACCTGCGCAGGATTTAAATTACTCCACGGTTGTTGCAGTGTTGCAAGCTCCCACAAGATTACTCCAAAGCTATAAACATCCGACTTTTCATTTGATGGCTCGTCACGGAGAACTTCTGGTGCCATCCACTCAGGCTAACAAAATGCAATCAAAACCATCAATTATCAACCATGATTGCAGGGAGAGAGAAAAGGCTGAACATGATTCAAGTACTTTATGGAATCTCAAGCATAACTCTACTTACAGTTCCTGCTGCTGACTTTGATGAGAGAAATGTCCTTGGCTTAAGACGGGAAAGACCAAAATCACAAACCTACAAATCAGAAAGGAATGAAGATTAAAATGTGATCAGTAAAGAATTCATGATTCAAGAGGATCTGTTGAACCAGTAGACAGATAAATATTGGAAGAAATTAACTACTTAAGCATCGATGCAGAATGGTCATTTTGAATGGACGTCTCTTTTTTTGACTCAGTAAAACTTATTGGTCCATAATTCCAAGTCCCAGACCAATCCTAGTGGCCAAACCCCCTCTTCCCCTGGACAACTTTTAAAAGAGAGTAAACAAATCATCCTGATAAACCTGTCTGAATGCAACAAGGAAACTAAATAGGCATCTTTTGAGACCTGAAGAAAATCTGAGTCCTACCTTAACTGTATACTTTTTGTCGACCAAAAGATTTGGAGATTTCAGATCGCGATGAACGATTGGAGGATTGCGTTTGTGAAGATAATTCATTCCTTTTGCCTGATAAAAAAAGGAATATCATTGGATAAACAGCAAACCAAAGGAGAATATCATAAAGAAATACAATGAAGACAACACAACATCAATTAAAAATCTGCAAAACCAAGTTAATGATTGCATACCACATCGAGTGCCATGTTCAACCTACGCCTCTCATCCAATATTTCTCTCGCACCAGGTTTATGTAAAAGCCTGTACAAGCTACCTCTGCAATATAATATAAAAATAGATGAAACTTCCCACAATAAAAATCACAAATTTACAATTATACAAACTTTTGCAAGTGGATAACTCCAAAGAAAATTAAACCTTGATAAATATTCAGTTACTATGGACAATTTCGGAGGCTCGGTGACTGCACCCATAAAGAGAACTATATTTGGATGCCGCAACCGTTTCATTATGGCAACCTGGTGATCACCAGAATAGTGAACATAAAAGTAGAAAATAAAACCAGAATTAAGATAACTACAGAGAAGGGTAATCTTTCAAATACATTGACAACGAAGAGCAAACCTAAGTTGCAGCATACCTCCCTCAAAAATTCCTTAAATCGTTCTGCATGAAAATCCTGTTCCATGAGAATCTTCACTGCAACTTCCTGGAAATAAAGAGAAAAATTTGCCAGATGAAGTAGTAGATAACCTATTGCTAAACTAAATGGAAAATTCTTTCAAATATCCTGATGGCACTACACTACATGACAGATAACGTGAGAAGGCAGGTCCACAATGAGATGAACCCTGATGCAAGCAAACACAAACGCCTGTTCATGCCTTATTACACAGTTGACAATACAAGAAACAACAGTATATTGCTGCAGGTGCCATGCATACATCACACATTTTATCACCCTATGCAAAATTGAATGACTATGGCTTTGAACTGCAAAAGGACCATTCTAATTGAAGCATCATTACCATTTTCATTGAGGCCTTCACCAGCCTAACTAAACCACTCTTTTTTAGATAATAATGAAGTGTTTATGTACTGAACATACTACTGCAAGGACACTCATGAGGAACCATAAACTACTGACGCCACATTCAAATATATCATTTTTCTTCCACATTCCCAAAGACTAGACACCAAGGTAATTTGCTTACCGATCCATGCCAGTCAGCACGATGAACCGTTCCAAAGGACCCTGCAGTGACACCAGATCAGACCCAAAACCAATTCTTCCCAAAATTTGGATGTACCAAAAGTGCAGAAAGGGAAGTCCACCATACTAACACTTTTTTGGCTGAACCACCTAACTAATACTTGAATATCTGAAATGCTATTCGACCAAAAAGGGTAACAATACCTGCTCCGATTCTCTCCTTTAATTCAAGATCACTCCAAGGAATTATTAGATCCTCTATATCAAGTGATACTTCATCGGCAAACCTTGAATCTCTAGAGGCATCCACTCTTGGATCAGGCCTGGCTATTATTGGTCGAGAACCTGGATGCCCACTTGGAGGGATGTTCTTACGGGGAATTGGATCCCCACCAATTTTTGCAGAATGTACAATATTTTGTGGAGGTCTGCAAGACTTAAATTGTTGGGAATCAGCTTCCTCAGCACTTGGTTTGGCAGCCTTTTCATGCAGCAGCAACTGTGGGTTTTCATCACTGCTACTTGAGCTTTGCATGTTGCCACTTCTTTCCATGTCCCTTGTATCAGACTGCAGATACATAGGAACTCTGGACAAATCTTCGTCAACAATACCTATAGTGGCAAATGAATGGCTTGTGAGTGGGATCTAGCATGCTAGATTAGCCAAGTGTTTGTATTGTACTGTAAATAATGACACAGCTTCCTACTACTCTCAAATATGGCAACCTGAAAATTTTGACTACCCTAGAAATGGAATTATGATCATTTTAGCAGTTCCCGAGCATTTTGAAGAGGAAGATTTGTAAGGAAAAGGTTTCTTCAAACCCCACAATCCGTAGTGGCAAAAAGTCATGATACGAGTCTGTTGCCATGCCAGAAAAAGGTCAGTCACATGAAGGTTTTGTTTACTTTTAGTTACAAATGATATACAGAAGATACTAGCTCTTTCTGTGATATTTTCATGACAATGTTCCCTATCTATGGAAGAAAAGTACCAGAGACTATAAAGAGAGAAGGAGAGGGAGGTGAGTGAAGGGATCAAGACAGGGAGGAATGGAGGAATCAGACAGGCAAACTATCTGCTGATTCCCAATGACCGGTCAACCAATGTAATAGGATGCTAACAACTTTGGAGAACTATATTAGGGTCTGAAAAAGGAGGAAACATGAGAATGAATGATGGTATAATAAGAAGAAAGTGAGCAGTCCCAATGTACTGTTGAACTAGGAGAGAGTGGCTAAGAAGCTAGTCTCCGGCAGTTGCCCAACAACCTCTATAATTGCACCCTACAAGGAGCTAAAGGGGACTTCTGGATGGTTGGCATCATACATATAATTTTCAGCCCTCTAGTTGTAATCACAAGCAAGTGTTGTAACAAAAAAAAGAAGAGATCCATTTGAAACGGAACCATTTAAATAAAACTAGCACTTTAGTTTATCAAAAACATAAAAACAAAAATGAGAGAAATCAAAGAAAAGAGTTTCTTTGCATCCATATTCTCAGATGGAGGATTCAGAGATAAATACGTAAAAGATAAGCAGGATGTTGAGAACCCAACCATCTGTTTGCGGCATGGAAGGTACATCAAGATTATTATCTAAGTAGCCTATAGAAATGCAAGTGTTCCATATAGCATACTGTCAGTTTCAGGGACATATAAAGTACAATACTAACTCTATTTTATAGCATCTGCATTTTGGCAGACTGATTTCTAAAACATATCCTCTATGAACCCTCAGCAACCACAATGGAAATCAAATATTGCAAATCACCTAATGGATGGCATCATAATAATAAAAAAAAAAAGAAAAAAAAAGGGAATACTGCACAAAATGAGAGGCAGAAAAAGTCTCTCTTGAAAGAATGCAAAGAAACCAGAATATGTGGGCAACAAATTATTACCGGTAAGCATAATACCCCCATTAGACCCCACTTGCTTTATGCCTAGTTTTGTGATTCCATGAACACTAGCTATGACAAGTATGGAAATATATCAACGTCTGAGAAGGAAAAGAGAGTTTGCAGCCAAAACGGTGAGACTTTACTACCTGTTGAAGGATCATCAAACACAAGATTAAGCATCTGGCAATCCGCGAAATACTGTTTGGCTAATGACCTGAAATCAATTGTCGGGTCACTAGGTTTAAGACGCGGAAACCGTAGTGGTGATGATATTGAGATGGATAATGGCCCATTGAGCAAAGAACTAGGCTCACACAAATGACCAGGCTTCCCAATCAAATCAACAAGATACTCCCTGCCACGAAGAAACCAGCTCATCAAAAGTCACCACCATTTCTCCAAGATAATGATATGCATAGGAGACAGCAAAACTCTCCATTCCTATGACAATGGATTGAAAAATGCAAGACTAAGCAAAGCTGTATGAATCTCAGCATTAAAAACTGCAAGGCAAACATGAAACAATCAGGAGGGAAGCTCGTAATACTTTATTAATGTGGTTGACATTCACTGCTCAACAATACACTGATAAAAGATGAAAATGCGATCTCAATCTATAATATTAATTTGAAAAAGCTTTTCGAGGGACTTAGCCATTCTAAACAATTGAAACAAGCTCTAATCTATGGCAAACTCAACATTTATAATCTTTTTCTTAAACTCAAGTTTGTTGTCATTCAGATACAATGTACATGGACTTCTTGAATATTAACGTTTATTCCTAATTAATTGTTTCATTAATCATCCCTGGTAATTTATTTTATTAATTTGTTACCAAATTTAAGGTGTATTATTGCCTACCCAATTAATCTCCATTAAGGTAATAATTTATCCATCCTTTTTAACATCTTTCTTAATATTTTTATTGCATTAATCTCTCTTCCCATTGTTACCATTTCTCATATCTTAATTTGTCTTTGTTCTCTCGTCTTCCTCCAACACTAGGTCTCCAACTTCTCTCATTTTTCCCTATTTTTGTCGATGGAACAAATACAGAAAGTCGTGAAGAAACAAGCATGAACATCCAACATCCGTAATAGCCAAACATTCTTAAGAAGTTATTTTCTACTTCAAATGGCTCTTTATCCACATGTTCTTACTTTTACAAACTTTTTTTAAATTCATTTGGCTGAAAATTATCTCTTCCTATAGTTCGTTATTTTGATTGGAAGAGGTGATAGATTTTGTTTCCTCTCAAGATGTGAGGTAATTCAAAAATCCAAGTAAACTATCTTGAAGAACTCAAAATAGACTCTAAGCAATTCCCATTTGTGAGTAGAAAAATGTGATTTTAAAAAGTCTCAACTCTCTAATATCATTCTTTTCTGTTCGGTGAGTTTATGAAGTTTCAACCAATAAATTTTACTCTCTCTAGGTACATGGGTATAGTACTTCAAAAATTCCATTAAACAGTTTATAACATTGGTTAACTAATTTTTGCAGGTTAAGAATGGTGAAACGTCTCTTTCTTATATCTGGATTGGATAATCTTGATGGAGATCTTCCCTATCTTCATTTACTAGAATTTGGAACCTGATTGGAACACTGCATCAATACGATTGTTCTTATTGAATATAAATATTTGGCACAACTATCTTGACGACCAATTAATAGCATTTTTATGTACTAATAGGACCTCCTGCTTAAGGCTTATAAGCCTTAAGCAGGAGGTCCTATTAGTACATAAAAATGCTAGCGTTAAGCAGGAGGTCCTATTAGTACATAAAAATGCTAGCCTTAAGCAGGAGGTCCTATTAGTACATAAAAATGCTAGCCTTAAGCAGGGAGCCCTATTAGTACATAAAAATGCTATTAATTGGTCGTCAAGATAGTTGTGCCAAATATTTATATTCAAAAAGTACATCTAAATTAGCATCGACTTCAATTAGTTAAATTTTCATATGATACTGAAATATAATTTTGTCATATGTGATTGGTATAGTCCTACCTCTTATGGCTACTCTGCGACGATCTAGTTTATGAACAACAACAATAGCAACTAACCAAGCTTCATCCACTAAGTGGGTCGGCTATATCAATCCCAATGTGATCATGAGAGAAAAAGCTTGCTCATATGACTGTTCTCCAGATGTACATATAGCAACATGACAAAAACAAATACCTTTCAAATCCAAAACGGACAAGACAAGATGCAGCATCCTCTCTTGTACAGTATTTGCATCCCTTTGCAATTCGACTTGGTAAATCAATCATGTCAGCGAGTACCTACAAATATACATGTCAAGTGTATCAGAACTTCTATTCTAACTTAAATAAATCTCTATAACTCAATACAGGATAAATAAAAAAGACCCGAATGGTTTACCAAATTTCATAATAAACCTGAACATTAGATATGGACCTCTAAGAATGGCTAAAGAACAATATTTGCTACATCAAAGGTATTAAAAACAAAATTCAGTGTGATTAAACCATATTATCATAAAAAAGGGTCAGCTCATGTTTATCAAAATACAGCCTAAACCATATCAAAATAATGCATCATATATATTTGGAAACCTTACTTTGAAAAGTAAGGCGCGATGCCTGCAGAGACCAACTGAGAGGCTACCTATTGGAACAACAACAGATCCTAAGCAATCCTTAAGTTCATGACAGCATTCCATCCAAATTGAAATTAAGTCATCCTCTCCCCCCGAAGCTGAGCCCCTTCAAGACCAGTAATAGAGAGTGATTAAATCAATAGAAACAATCATATCCAGATACATTTATAGCAAGACCAGGTTAGAAACTTGAAACATACCCCATAAGATTGCAAACAAGCTTAGCAAGTTGGTCCACAACCTCTTTAGTGGTTATGCAACTACCAGATATACCAAGAACCCTATTCTGAAATTCTTTTAAGCTTGGGTCACTGTGTCGATCAATCAGAACCACTTCCATTGAAGAGTTGGTGGAAGGATCAACAGACTTGAGAGATTCAATTGTTGGAATTCTACCATTCTCCAGCAAATCCGTACATACTGTCCACACATAAGGATTCATCCCATGTATAAGGTAAAACCCATCAGGAATTTTGTCAGAGTATGACAGGCAGCCATTTACCTGATAAACAATTAGAGCATTATGACAAAAGAAACTTGAGCAACAATAATGACTACATAAGCATGCATCAATTAACCAAAAGGAATGTAAGAAAGGAAGTAGAAAAACTAGAAGAAGAGGAAACTATAACAAAAACAATAACTTGTCATAGTGTTCTTCCAAAGACAGATAAGACAATCAAGTTAAATGGGCTAATCACACTCATGCAAAACAACACTTTGAGAAGATTAATTCTCCATTTATTTGACTTTTCTAACATAAGATTCAATAGCCACAAGTCTCAGAAATTAAGGGAAAGGAAGCATGCTGTGATTAAAGGATTAGTATTTACAACATATGCACCCATCTCGGTTCTCTTTTTGTTGACAAGTTTTCCTTCTTGTTTCATTATCAAATTGCTGTGCTTATAAATGAATTTATGGTTGGGGACACTCTTGGAAGTCTGTATAGAACTGCACAAAAAAATCGACATCTTTCATATGAAAGCCATTATCATGCCGTGACATGAATCCACCAACAGCATCCCACAAGATTTAGTCTTCCTGATCCCAACTCCCAAGAAAATAAATTTGTGAGACCGTCCATGAAAATAGAAATTAACTGTACAGAAGGAACATATCCATTCTTCACCCAAAGACTCTAATTCATCTTGCATCTTGCCTGTTTGACAACTCCAGCCCTACCTACCACACCCAAATAAAGAAAATAAAAGAAAAGGCCACAAATAGGCATGAATGATCAACGCATGAAGACGAGGAAAGGTACAATGTATGTCCAGACAATATTTTTGTACAGCCACCCCTCTCCAGATGCAAGGTGATACTAGAAAAGGCAACAAACTCCATCAAAGCTTCCTATGCTGGTGGAAATCATCTCACTATTGCTATAACATGGTACTTCTCTAACCAAATTGCATGCCTAGCCCTAGAAAGGCCAAAAACTTGATGTTAGGGAAAACCCCAGATGGAAAAAAATATATTAGCAAACTAAAATTTGTTAGAAAATCACTGAGAAAAAGGTTGGTTCCCCCATTATGTCAAAATATTTCCTGTAATAAGGTAAATATGCCTACACAGTACTAATACATCACGAGTAACCAACAAACTGTAAAGCAATAGCATCTAGACAAGATGATCATGTTTATACATAGTATAGATCAAGATACGTATGTAATGGAAGTATATACACAATTTGCTTATTTCATAAGTGCCATATCATACATATTGTAACATATGGACAGAATCACCCATACTACATTTTTGACAAACACCCCCCCCCCCAACCCTTAAAAAGGAAAAACAAAGAAACAAAAAAGAAAGTTCATAGTATGGATCCTCCCATGATCCTGTTTGTGAACTCAAGCTTAATTTCTAATATGGTCCACAGTTGGGCTACTTTAGGGAGGATGAGCATGAGCTTGGCATTCTTTTGAAAACTAAGCCTAACATGGACTAAAATTTCTATCATAAGTTCGGACCAACTTCCAACACAAAGCTTTCCATTCTGTGCTCACATTTGCTAACTTAGAATTGGGAGGCAATTAATCTGAAACAAATCAGACCTAATATCAATTTGAAAGTATGTTTTCCACAACAACAGGATCAAGTGAGAGCTTCATCTTACCTAAACTAATATTATCCTAGTTTGTGGCCAAATCATAAACTATTTGCTACAACTCATTAAACATAATTATCCAGGTAAGACAATGCTTGCTAAAATGTACAAGAGTCAAGGACAGATATATAGAGGGGAAAAAAAGAAAGCAAAAATAAAAAAAGAAAGAAGAAGAAAAATAATTACGTTTGTTGGTGATGTCTTGTTAAAGATGAGCCTCAGTTCTATTAACCATTAAAAGAATGGTGAACTAAAGAAATTATGAAATGATGATGGACATGGTACTCCAAGAGAAGATAACACTTATAAAACCAAAGGCCCTCAACCGTGTCCATGTTCCTCTATAGAATTCTATATCCAAGGACAATGATGAATGCCTGATTATAAACAAAGCACTGAATGAGTGTCTTAATTTAAAATACTCTTACACTTCTATCAAAAACAAAAGGATTGATAAACTACACTTAAGCTCATACTGATGATGGACAAGATACTCCACCAGAGTATAAACCACACTTGCAAATCTACTCCGTTAAGATGTTTTCAAAATTGAAGGTCACTGAACTCCACATACTCCAAAAAATCAACATTCTATGTTCACTATTACCAAAATAATTTCAGTGCCAACGCAGATAAGAAATTGGTGGGTGAAATCGAATATCCACTTCAGATGACAGAGTACCTAAATTCACATGAGGACAATGGAAAAGGTAGAAAAAAGTACCCAGAAGCGATGTGACACTGCCTCAGCTGAACCTGAAGATGAAGACCTCGAAGCAGACTCATCGGGAACAGGATCTAAAAAGTTTGGATCATCAGCGCAAGTGGCCTCGGACGAAAGCCTGAGCGCCAAAGCCAATTGCAACTGATAACTCTCCTCCGTCTGCTGAGCCCAGCTCTTCCCTGAAGACGATCCTCCACCACCTGCCGCCACAGCCACCGCCACATCCATCCCCTTCACCCTTAATTCCCCTCCCACACCGCCGCCCCCAATTCTATACACGTCCTCGTGCCCATAGCCAAACACATCCATATCGTTGGCGGCCGCAGTCGACAAAGTGGGCGCATAGTACTCCCCCGAGAACGAGCTCTCGCCGAAGCTACTCCCGCTCGACTCCCTCTGCAACGGGATCGGAGCGTACAAGCTCCCGATCCGGTTGCCCCTGTGATCGCCAGCGGCGTCCCAATCAAAGCCCCTCTCGGCCTTCCCCTTGGCGTTGCTCTTGCTGTCGCCGGAGAGGGAGGACTCGTAGTAAGGAGGAGGAGCTCCGGCGGGCAGCTGGTCGTCGGGGAATTGGCTGAGCAGAGTGTAGTTGGATCGCCTCCCGGGCATTTCCATCGAGAAAACCCTCCCCTCCTCGTCCGCCCACAAAAACCCTAGAAACCCTCAGGAATCGCCATAGCAGCTCCTCGTAGATTTGACAGAGGGTGTGCTCGAAATTCTCTCTCTGAATTGGGAATTTGATTTGATGGCGACTTCCTGCGTCTGCGTCTCCGTCTCTCTCTGAACCGTTTTGCTCTGTGACTCGGAAATCGTTTTCGGAGAGAAGGCCGAGGGGTGCGTGTGGAGCGAGGCGTCCAGGCGCGGTTTTGGTTCGGTGGCTCAACCGTAATATTCCGTCGAAAATCCCCTTCTTTCTGGTTTCGGCTTTTTATTAAATTTGCTTCGCATTGACCTTTGATTCCATTGGTGCACTACTGACTAAACGCCGGTGTTGCGTTCGCACGTGACTCGGTCGTTTCCTGTTTTGGATTGGATATTTGGTTTTTGGCTGTGTTTTCTCTTTTCCATTTTCGTATCATGGATGAAGATTTTGGCGAAGACTCCGCCGGCCTCTTCGGGTCGGAGTAAGGGTGACAAAAAGTCATGTTTCTGATGGTGCCAATTTGAGTATAAATATCTTAACTTGAACACGATTCATTGAATAGGCACGTGAAAAACTCAATAAACACGATTTTTTTTTCTTTTTAAAGTTACCAGAACATCGTCCGCATTGCCAATTTAAATAAATAGGTCGAAATTTAGCAAATCCGATCCAAACATGACCCAAATAAGCCGTGTATCTTCTTTGAAGTGTTACTCATAAAAAAAATCAATGAAATTATGGATTTAATCTTTTTCCTTGAATTACTCGATGTTCCTATTTTTTTGTTGAAAGAAAATTGCATTCGTTATTCAAAAGGATACGGAAATACATAGTTTTCATAACAAAATAAATTGAAACAGACTCGTTTCATAAGATCAGATCGATGGCCGATCATTGAATTTCGTGTCTTTGTAAGTGATGAGCATATGTTAGAAATTTCTTCTCCAATAACTATAACGTTGCCAATTGATGGTGCGCACTTAGGTTCGGTTTTCTCTACACGTCGCCATACAGAGATAACCAAAATGGGTTGAATAAACACAAAGCTAACATGTGGAAGAACAAATCTGAAATGACAAAACTTTGACAATTACCATTGAAACTAGAAGTAGATAACCTATACATAAATAGAGCAAAGGGGCATTAAATCCCCAAAAGCATATTTTTAAAATTCTTATATCTAAATCGGGAGAAAATAGCACCCAATTCTAGAATTAGATCAAGAGAGTTCAAACTCTCAAATTAAGAATTAGACGAGCGAAAAGAATTCCCAAATCTAAATGGAGAGAAAAGAAAAAGCAAGAAAATAATAATAAAATACGAACAAAATCAACAAAATGATGGAAAGAAAAGAGAGAGGGGAGAGAGAAGACTTTTCGGCTCCTCCTGGGAATCCTCAATGTCCATATTAGCTGACTTGATTTGGGAGAACTTCATATTATAATTAGTCAAGAGCGTACATCTTATTCGTCTTTAACACAATACAAGTATATGATATTAATAAATAAATAAATAAACGTAGAGAATAGCAAGCACGTGAATGATATATCATCGACTTATGTACAGTTATTCTAATTTAGATTCATAGTTTAAAATGAAATAATGAGTATTTCTTTCAAATCTCAAAAAATTGTGATCCCTATTATTTGGTGGATAAATCAAAACATGCAACATGCGTGGGGTCGCAGCCTAGTGTTATGGGTCGAAACCGTTTGTGATGGTAGGGCATGTATTTCGCTTCATGCAACATGCGTGGGGTCGCAGCCTAGTGTTATGGGTCGATGGTCATGAAATAAACCGTTTGTGATGGTAGGGCATGTATTTCGCTTTGATGGACTGGTTCATATCCTTTGGCACTTGGATGGGGCTCTTGGAACGGCTCGCCTCCCACGAATTAATGGATTGGAACATGGAAGTGGTACCATGAGTGACGACTTTAATTCGTATATTTTATAGTTAGTGTGGTACCTTCATAGTAACATCTGCAGAGAGAGTAGTCAAGTTGTTTTCGCCTTTTTTCCAAATATAAAAATAAAATTTTATGTCATGAAAATTCTAAATTATTACACCTACAATTAGGGGTGATCATGATCCAAGTGAACAGTTCCTACCTTAAAATCAAGAATGCCCCACTAAGGATCGATTCTGAAAAATTGAAATCAAGACTTGCTTGTTGATTCTATGGATCCACTCTGGAACTGAACCATCGATCTGGTCCAGCTCCCAAGTGAGTTTGTAGTACCGATCCCCAATCCCTATAAAATTGCATTCATTAATTAATATCGTGGTGAATTTAGTTTCTATTTAGAGCACCAAAGTTTGTTCAACCTTATAATTGGGTTGAATTGCGAATCTTTGATTTTGATTAAGGATTGAAAACTATAGAGCAGAACGAATAGACTATACTCATTAGCTAAAAACGTAATTTCTTTGAAGGTTATAGTGTAGTCTCTTAGGATTTCTCAACACCAGAAACATGTGGAGAATTGGACTTCACTTTAAAAGTATTAACCTCCACAGAAGTTAAAACATTAATCACTTGATCCATCTTTTTTCAATGTCAATCTAATTTGATAATGGGAATGGTTAAGGAGAGACCTAACTCTAAAAATGACCCGTTAGCTCTTAATTTCGTCTCACAATGACAAAGCGCCGCAACATTTATGGACACCTCCAATCGATTTTTTCCTTCCTCTTTGTTTATTTATTTTGTTTTGGTTAAGAAAACAATTAAATGGATTATTAGAATGAAAAAGAAAAGTAGGGGTTAATCTTATTATACACCTAAGAGATAAAATTAGTCAATAATGTCCAATAACTATGAATATATGTATATGTACATAGATATTTGGTCAAAAAATCACAAAATAATTAAGTAATTGAGATAGAATTTCTTTTTCTTATATATATGTACACACACCAATTCGGTCTAGGTGGGTGGGCAAGTGGTTTCATGTTTAGAAATAAGAACTGGACCGATACTCACTAGTTCCTCTAAATTGGAACTAGGAACCGAACTGCCCCTCATGAGAGCAACCAATTCCGGACCATTTCGATTTAGTTCCGGGCAGTTGCTGGTTCTTTAGTACACCTCCTACCTACAACAAATTTACCTCAAATTAATTTTTGAGTCGCCAAAACTACAAGCTGGTATACTTATAACAAATTTATTCAAAACTAATTTTTGGGTTCCCAAAAACTCTAAATTAATATACCTATGACAAATTTATCTCAAATTGATATAGGTTTTCTCGTGAATTTTCCATGTCAATTGAATTATTGTCATGTGTCATCTAGCGTAGCATTTCACTATGAAATTTCACGAAAGTTAACCGAGAGTAAACATTTCAGGAATGTAATAGTTTGGAGTTTTTGGTGACCAAAAAATTAGTTTAGAATATATTTGTCTCAGGTATACTAATTTGGAGTTTTTAATGACTCAAAAATTAGTTTGGGAGTAAATTTGTAAAAAGCATATTAGTTTGGAATTTCTTTTATGAGTTTAACAAAAAAACAAAAACAAAATGTATTTAGAAAACATGTGATTCTATTATCAAACAAGTAAGAAAAACCTGCCCAAGAAAAGGCAAACTCCATCAACATGTGTAGGAAACGGATTCCTGCAAAACAAACTGATACTCGAACGATTGAATATCGAAAAACAAACATGGAAACATACCTAAGGAACATGTAACACCGATCAAAAGGCATATCACGAAGATAGACATACCTTGTTTGCCACAAATTAAGTACTCGTTACAGTCTCAGAGGAATTGTTTGAAGCCCTTGTAGTTTTATTCTTCAAGAGAGTTCACTATTTTATAAAAAGGGAGAAAGAACGTATTGTTCTGTTTTCTATAATTCTATACTTACATTTCCCTTTTCCCTTTTCTTTTTTTTTTTTTATATATATATAGCAGTTAATTTTTACTGAAAAATAACCAATTTTCCTCTCTCATGGGCTCTTCCTTTATGGGCCGGGTTTGGCCCAACATGAGTAGACGGGCCTAACTTGGCCCATCAAATAAAAAACCCATCATTTCCCACTCGCACATGGTTGGCTGAACATAACTCTTTCTTCACCTCTCAGCAATGTTCATGCCAATAAATAATCTGTACAACCAGCATACTTCGAAAGCTTGTTACCATACATCTGTTAATAATATATAGTAGCTTAAAATGGGCATCTCATTTTTTAGCATATATAATATGTAGTAACTTAGATCGATCGATTATATTTATATATCTCTTTCAATCTCTTTTTAATAATGACATATTATATTCACAATTGTGATTATTCCCAAAGAACAATATAATTGGTCAATTAGTGAATACAAAATTAGAATGTGATTCTCCAAACTTGATCTTTCTCTTTCCTTGGAACTCTTAATTTTAGTTCAACTTGTTTTTCTAGAATTATTCCATTAGATCAAATCAATTACATGATCATTGGCAATATTCTAAGATAACAAATATTGAATAGAAATCTTGAGAATAAGTAAGACTCATGAAGGCATTTAATTAAGGAACTATTTTCCTAAAGAGTTTCACAAGATATAAAAGTTGAGATCAAAACTTTTACCACTCTTATTGGTCGTTTTATGCATAGGTAATATGAAATACGTATTACGGTATTAACTCATTTCCCACGGAGTGTATGTCTTCAATTTCAATACCATACAGATGATAATTTAAACATACCTAATGTCTAACTTGAGTTCACGAATCTACTCTCTCAAAAAAAATCCATTAGAACTCACATATAGCATCAAAGACAAATAAAGTAAATATTATGTCGTCATATTAACACTCAGTTAAGGCAACATATATATTTTAAGCTTAAGCTCTCGATTATTACATAGATAATAAGTTTAAAAACCGTCTCATCTTTATTTATTACATAGAAATACAGGCAATTACCAGTATGAGTGAGCTAATATTTTATCTATCCAACATACTTTCTCAATTTTATATGATGTTAAGATGCATAAACATCAAACAAAAACCATACACATTAATAATGAAAGACAATTTCGTTAAATGTGAACAATTAGGAGGTATGGACACCTGGAGTGCCAAAAGTTTGGAAAGTAACACTTAAGTGCCAATCCAGCCAAAATGCTGACGTGACGATTTTCCGGCGAGGTAAGTGCAAAACAACTCGTTTTGCATGCTAATGTGGCTAAAAAAAATGCAAAAACAATGTTGTTTTGTCTCTAACGTGATAAAAAATTAATATAAAAATGAATTTAATTTAATTTTAAAAAAAATTATTTAAAACATTTAAAAATACAAATACAAAAATTTAAAAGAAATGGGGGGAGGGAGACGGCTAAGGCTGAGCCCTCGCCACTGCCGCCGAGAAGGGGTGGCGAAGGAGGGAGGAGGGTTGGCCGGGGTTGTCGACCCTTGGTCAACCAGCGATGGGGGCCCGCAAGCCCTCATCGGATTTGGGCGAGGGTCGCGGGCCCTCGTCGCCTCCTCGTCGCCGCCGGGAAGGGTCGCGACCCTCGCCTCATATCTAAGCGAGGGCTCGCGGGCCCTCGCCGTCATTCAACCCGGGTCGCCGGGCCCTGGCCAAGGGCCAACGACCCCGATAGATGCTCCCCCCACCGTTGCCAGTCCTTCCCGGCGAAGACAGGGAGGCGACGGCGGCAAGGGCTCAACCCTTAGCCGCCGCCTCCTCTCCCCCACCCTTTTTTTTTTAAATAAATTAATATAATAATTATTATTTATTTTTATAATTAAATTAAATTAATTTTTATATTAACATTCAAATCCGCTCAAAAACGACGTTGTTTTTGCCTCTTTTTGTTTAGTCAGCATTTTGGCAACCCACATAGACGAAAAAAAAATTGCCACATAATATTTCAGGTAGGGTTCGCCGGAGATAGCACTTGAGTGTCCCACTTTTCAAAAAAAGTGGCACTTTCCTAACTTTTTGGCACTTGAGTGTCTCTTTGTATCAAGTTTTTACACTTGAGCTGTACTTTGTCCGAACAATTAGTGAAATTACAATATTCAGTACATCAGCATCTATGTAGTCCTAGTGATTTTACATGGCCACATAACATAGGGGTGAACGGTTCTAGGTTCCTTACTGGTTCTGTCTGGAACCTAGAACTTGCCATCGGGTACAGGTTCCTCATTTTTTGGAACCTGGAATCTACCTGTCGGAACCAAGAATTTGGAACCTACCATGTCACAGGTTCAGGGGTCGATTCCAGGTTCCGACAGGTTCTTTTTTTTTTAAATTTCATTTTTAGTTTAAAAAAAGGGAAATGAACGTAATAATAATAAACAAGCTTGTCATTCATCAAAGAGAATACAAAACGAAGAAAACTATCAACAGAAGAAAATGAATTATTGACAAGGAATTCAACTAGATAACAAAGAATACCAACATTGATCGGTTATCTTTCTTGACCCGAAAAATAAGAATTATGATATGATAGAACAAAGAATCAATCAATGCATTTGAAGTTCCAACGGACCCATGCTTTTTGGCTGTAAGGATGCCGAACAAAGTCACATAGCCACGACCATTCCAATTATTTGCCCCTTTCTTCTACATTGCAACATCAGAATTCAAAAACAATCAAGCAGCAATAGACAAGGCCTTTTAACACTTTGTCCAACATGACATGTATAGATTCACGGCTATTCTCATCTGTGTACATAATTCTCTTCCCCAGAAGTTTCATTAGCTCATTTTCAATGACTCATTCCAGCTTCATGATTGCTAATTTGTTGATGAGACGAATTAGAAACGGATCTGAAGCTATGTAGCTCTCAGGTCGATTGGCTTTTATTTGCCTAAATCATTTTCATGAAGTATGCCATATGGAGACAGCATGCATTCGACAATGGGGAAAAATTGAGCCTGACATCATCACATGAATAAGCCGAGTCCCAATAAGGACATGTTCCATAATAAAAATTCAGCCTCCAAGCAAGTGACTAATGCAGGAAAAAAGAAGCCAACGAGAAAGAATTTAGCCATACCCATTGAAATCCAACAAGAAAGGATAACGAGAAATGTTAGGGCAATCAGATAGCCAAAAACTTTGAAGATATCATGCAATTTGATGGTAGGAATGTAAGCTCTAGACCCCTACCAAGAGCAACAAAGCACCCACCGAAAAGCATCCGATCATTAACAAACTTATGAATTTGAGATCTCGTCCGGCCTGCATTGTGCAAACAAGCACAAATTTGTTAGGAGCTCAATCCGTGAAGAAGTAGCTCCTTTGATGACAAATAGAGCAAATCAGCACATAATTGGATATGAGAACTACTTAGGGTGCGTATGACAACGCTTCTTGGCTGGGGAAGAGTTTTTTATTTTTATTTTATTTTTATTTATTTTTATTTATTTTTATTTTTTTTTTCAGAAATAGTTCTTTTCTATTTCTATTTCGGGGAACAATTTCTGAGTAAAAGAACCCGTTTGGTAACTACACAAAATTTCTACTCTTGGAATAGAAAAAGAATAGAAATGCGTCTTTACCAAAAAAAAAAAAAAATAGAAATGCGTTTGGTAACGCAACGATTTTTTTTGTATTTATTCATTTTTTATTCTTGCTCATGGATTGCCGGCGACCGGCGGCGGCGGCCGGCGACCGGCGGCGGCAGGCGGTTGGAGGTGGCCACAGCAAGAGAAATGAATAAAAGAAAAATAAAAAAGCAAATTAGCTTATTTCTAGAAGTTGTTCCTAGGAACATAAGTAATTTTTTTTTTGTTTCTCATTTCTGCTCTAAATCTATTCATAGGCTAACTTTCTATTATGGGGAATAGAAAAACAACTTGGTGTTACCAAACGGGTTTCTGTTCTTTTTTTGTTCCTGGGAACAAAAGAACAGAAATTCTAAGGATTAGAAACATTACCATGCGCAGCCTTAGTTTCCTTTTCTTTCTCTATCTTTCAATCCTATTGTTTTTTCCTCAAACTCTCAACAATTTGGCATGATATGTTATTAATGCACATAGTTTCAAGAGTTTACTAAGGTCTGGAAGTAGATGTACAAACAACTAATGCAAAACTAGAGTTGCAATTGCAAATGCTAATGATCCTAATCCATTTTATATTGTGAGTTATTCAAACGTATCAGCTCAAAGATGGATTTGCCGAGAGTAAGGGGCGACCGAATGTGGAATTAGTAAGTTGGGGCTAAAATGAATTTTTAGAAAAGTGAGATACTGTACTTATTTCCCTTTATTTGAGGGAGAAGGACAAACTGCAAAATGTATATAAAAGCATAACTGAATATATGCATCTGCATCAACAAAATCTCTATGATTTGCTAGTGTTCCCACAAAGCCCATCTGAAAAAACAAGGAATAAAAGTGGTTGGACAATGATAAGAGAAGTTTGGATCAATCATAGGTCAAGCGTATTATGCTAATAGAACTCACATTAGTTACTGCTTGCAGAGGGTTGAGAGAAAATTATTACCAGAATAATGAGCAACACCACAACTTGCAATTAGATCATAATGAGCAATTGCACTTTCTCATTTGTTTGGGTTAATGCTCAACACATTGCCATTAGACCAACCAAATAATGCAAGATAAATGTTTGTAAACTCACCACGACAAAGCTGCATCTCGCTTCACATGCAAGGATGTAAGGTTTCCTATCAAAATTCACAAATACAAGTAAGTTATTGTCATAGGTAAAAGGAATAGAATTAGCATATATACTTGTGCCATTATGGGTGGATTTTTCTTCTTCTACTTTTTTCTATATACTTGTTCATCTAAATTAACATAAAACAAGTGATGTGAGACTGTCGATCCACTCCTTTTTGCCGGTTTAGCTTTAAACAATGATGTCTTGGGCATGTTAGATCTGAAAACATGTATGCCCAAATCGAGCACCCTAGTGAAAAACAAGTGACTATGTCTTCCCCTGAATGGGCAAGTAAATGATTCCATTTTTGCCAGTTTAACTTTCTCTACATTTTCCTCCCTAAATAGGCAAGTAAACGATTCCATTTCTAATCCTATCAACACAAGCTTTGGATCCACAACTAGAAAATATGGAAAATCAAGAAATGCATATTCAACATTGAACTGGCATTATCTCTCATCTAGGCATAGACATTATCCCCAATATTGCCCTATTCCTTCTCTGCTTGCCCAACCTTTAGAATATTCTCTAGAGCTTCTAAGCAAACAGTTACATATTTACAATCCTTGGATTAGAACACACAAGCATGACCCTTCATCTCTTTTGCTTCCAACGCAAATGCCTCCACCTCTATCAAAGCCCTCATAGTTCGAGTCGACAAAGGCAAATTGGAACCTACTTTAGGGTCCAATGCACAGGTCAGAAGTTCCTCTCCACAAAAGTCACCCTCTTTTAGGAATCCTTTGTTATAAAATCCACTCCTCCCACCATCGGTGGTTACGCTTTCCAGTCGTCCACATATAATGAACATCATCTCATTAACAGGGTCCCCTTCCCTCACTATGTATGTACTTGGATCAGGGCAGACAAGGATGACACTCCCACATCTTAGAAATTAACCAAATAAAGTAGCTAAAATGTTAGATTAAATCTAAAAGTGAAGAGCAGAAATGACAAGAGATTGGACCTATGATTAAGGCTAGAGGAGGCGAGTTTCTTCAGTGTCGAGGGCGGTGAGCGGTATCAAGGGACGTCGGGTGGCATCGAGTGGCATCGAGTGGGCGTTAAGGGGCCAAGCGGTGTCGAGGGGGCGTCAAGGGGCCGAGCGGCGTCCATCGGGCATTGAGGGCATCCAGCGCAGTCAAGGGGGGGGGAGTGGTGTTGAGAGTGGCGAGTGGCGTCGAGTCATCGAGAGGAGAGAGCTAAGTCGGCGTTGAGGGAGTCAAGACACTACATTGCACATTGGAGTGGATAGGGAGAAGAGAATGAACGAAATAACTCTGAAACAGAGTGGAGTCGCGAGAAAAGGGAGAAGGAAGATACAAAAGAGGGAAGAAAAAAATAAATTAGGGTTTTTCCAGTTCCAATTCTTGTAGGAACCGGGAATCGAACCAGGAACTGCTGGTTCCCAAAAAAATAGAACCAGGAACCGAAACTTTCCCCTTAGAACCAAGAATCGAACCAGACCCACCGGTCCAGTTCTACGCGGGAACCGCGCTCACCCCTAACATAATATATCTCTAAGTATTGGCTTTGTCATAGGATCTACTATTATTTTATGCATAGATATGTACTGTAAGTTCACATCTTTTCGTACAACCATATCATTGACAAAATTATACTTTGTATCTATATGTTTGGTCTTATCATGATATTTTGGATCATTGGTGTACACTATTGCTACTTGGTTATCACAATTGACTAATAATGAGTTTGCGGCATTTTTAACAATATCTAAATGATCTAAAAACCTATTAAGCTAAACACCTTGTATTGCTATTGATAATGCCACGAACTCAATTTCCATCGTGGACAAGGCTAACGTTTTATTTGTTACTAGGCTATACACGTTTGTTTATTACTATTATAAGATATAGTGCCATTATTTCATAAGAAAACAAATCTAGAGGTAGATTTTCTTTCATTTAAATCTCCTCTCCAATCAACATTTGAGTAGCCTTTAAGCTGCAGATCCTTTTCTTGATAACTCAGCCTATAATCAACAGTTCCCTTCAAATATATTAGTATTCTTTTGATGGATTTTCAATGTGTTTATCCTAGATTGGATTTGCATCTACTTAACATTCAAATAGCAAAACAAATGTCAGGTATTGTACACATCATAACGTACATTAAGTTTCCAACAGCATTAGCATAAGGAACACATTGCATTTGTTCTCTTGTGGAGTTTTTGGACAAAATCTACCATTCAATCCTTCACCTTTTGCAATAGAAGTGTATGTGGATTTGTAGTCTTGCATACGAAATCGTTCAAGAATCTTATTTATATAGGTCTCTTGCGAAAGAGATAATGATCTTTTCGAACAATCCCTTGAAATCTTAACTCAAATAATATATGCAGCATCATCCATGTCTTTCATCTCATAGTTGGAAGATAACCAACTCTTAACAATATTAACAAACTTTATGTTGCTTACGACAATTAGTATATCATCAACGTATAATGATATGATCACGAATTAATCTTTGGATCTTTTGATGCATACACAATGATCCTCATCAATCATTGTAAAATCATATACCATTATGGCATTATGAAAATGTATATATAATTGTTTCGATAATTGCTTAATTCCATATATTGATTTCAAAAATCGACATACCTTTTGTTTTTGGCCTTTCAAACTGAAACCAATGGGTTATTCCATATAAATTTCTTATTTTAATTTTCCATTGAGAAAATCAATCTTTACATCCATTTGATATAACTCAAGATCCATACTAGCAACTATTGCTAGAATAAGGCAAATTGAAGTAAATCTCATTATAGGGGAAATGTTTCTTCATAATCAATTCATTCATGTTGATTATACCCCTTCACTACAAGATGAGCCTTATGTTCCTCTATTGAGCCATTAACTTTACCATTTATTTTGAGAACCAATTTTTCCCAATGACTTTACGTCCTTTTTGAAGATCAATCAATTCCCAAATATGGTTTGACTTCGTTGATTTCATTTTCTCTTCCATTGCATGCATCCACTTTTCATTATTAGGGCAATTCAGAGCCGCATTTACATTCCTCGGCTCATCTTCATCTTGTGGAGCAACCATAAAAGTTTCCCCTTCAATGTCAAAACGTCGACGATGAATACTTTTGCAACTTGTTCGTCGTACAAGATATTGTAAACTTTGCACATTAATTTCCATTATATTCCCACTTGAATTAGATAATGAATATATCATCTCATCAGGTGATTGTAATTGAGACTGAGTTGAATTCAATTCATCATTTCTCGTATTACTCCCATTTGGACAAACTTTATTAAGTTTATTATCTCGATCTAAAGTTTCAAATAGGGAGTAGTAACTTATTTCGCCATTCCTAGAAAATTCATTCTCTAAGAATGTAATATCACGTGATTCAAATTCAATTAAACTCCCACTTTCCTACTCACCTATAAATACATATCATTTCAAGTGTTCAGAGTATCTTATAAAAATACTTTTCTTACCTCTATGACCTAATTTCTTATACTTGTGAGAGGGTTTATGAGTATAGGTAACACAACCCCATGATTTAAGGAAACTTAAGTTGGGTTTTTTACTTGTCCATAACTCATATGAAGTGGAAGAAACTGATTAGGAAGGTACACAGTTCTATATAGGCAATAGTTAATAAAGTATCATCCCAAAAGGTGATAGGTAAGTTAGTATGTGCCATCATAGATCTAACTATTTTTAATAGGGTTTTGTTTCTCCTTTTCGCAATACCATTTTGTTGAGGAGTATAGAGAATAGAAAACTATCTTTCTATTCCTTTTTCGTCACATTAATTTCTAAACTCATCAGATAGATACTCTCGATCTCAATCGGATCTTAACACTTTTATTTTCTCATTTAATTGATTTTTAACCAAGCTCATAAATTTTTTGAAACAACTATATGCTTTAGTTTAAGAAAAATCAAATAGATATGTTCGAATCAAGTATAATCATCTATAAATATGATGAAATAAACAACACATGCCTTCATCTCATATTCATTGGACCACAAATGTCAGAATTGATTAATTGCAAAGGAAATTAAGCTCTTTTACCAAATGGTTTTCTTGTCGTTTTCTCTACTAGGTAATGTTCACATAGGGGCACATAAACTTTTTCAATGTTGCCCAACAAGTCCTCTTTGATTAGTTTATTCATATATTATTGGCCAATATAACTAAGTCTAGCATGCCACTCATTTACATCGTTATCATATGAATTAGAAGACGTGGAGAAGGAATAACATATATTAACATTACCATAGTCAATATCTAATACAATAAAACAATCTAGAAAATAACTACAACCATAGTAGTTTGTATCCAAATACAAACCCACACAATTATTATGAAAGTTTAAACTAAAACCAAGTTTAACCAACACTAACACAGATACTTAATTTCGACGAATCTCCAAAACATATAATACATAATATAGGAACAAAATACATCCACCACGCATATTTAATTGGCAAATATCAATCCCTTTTAGTTCAACTTTAAAGTTGTTTCCTATATAGATCCATTTCATTCCAGTCGGTACTCATCGAAATTCCACGAAAGATGCTCTATCCTTCGTTACATGGTTTGTTACTCTTGAATCTCCAGTTTACAAAGAATTAGATTAAGTTAAGAATACAGAATTTGATACATAAGTAAAGAGGTACGAACACCTAGAGTGCCAAAACTTGAAATGAACCCTTGTGCCAAGCAAAGCCTGTTATGTCCACAAATTTTATTCGACCTTGTTTCCAAAAGTCTCTCCAGTAGGGTCAAAGGAATGTGTCTTTTAGAAAAAAACAAAAAACAAAAATTCCAGTACATTTTCATTCCCTAGGGAGTTGAATTTAATCAAAATGCGAATTGGAAAACCTGAAAATGATTGTTAAATATGTCAAGTGGTAGTGCCTAAAATGATGAGAGGCAACCTCTTTGCCAAACATGTCCTTATACAGTCTTTGAGATAATTGAGTGATAAGAACCATGTCTTAGGGCATAGGGTTCATTTATATTGAATACATGGTTTGAGATGATAAAGGCATTTTCTTTCTTAATCCCAAACACTATTGATATCCCTTACAAGCCATTTTGAGCCAAATAGGGAGCATTTCCAAAATAATATTGTCAAGAACAACCCCATATTGGGGGCAAAATAGGGGGTCTTGGTTGAAAATTATAGAGCAAAAGATTTAGAAATATTTATTTCTTTCACTTGCATCAATCTTCTTATGCTAGCTTCAGGTGATTTCTTATCAAGCTTGAAGCATTCCGAAGTGACGAAGAGCATTTCATTCACTACTCCAAACACAATTACTTTTTGCTTAGCCAATTTGAGCCTTATGCAATTCTTTCGTAACCCCAAGTGATGATTATCTCCCCACACTAGGACAAGGTATGTGATTTACCAACAAAATTGAGAATGTTGATCATGTTTGTAAATGTCACTCAAGAGTCCTAGATGCTCAAAAGAGAGTGAAAACTAGGGGGCATGAAAAAGTAGTGTGCCTAGTAAAAGTAAGACCAATGCCCATAAAAAATGCAAAGAAAAGTAAAAATGCAAAGAAGAGCAAAATCAATGGTCATGCAAAAGACCACCCATTGAAAAACAAAAGAAAAGCCTTGCGAAAGAAAAGATGTATTGCAAGCAACGTCATTAGAAAATAAAGAGAAGTTCTCATGTCTCAAGACAAATAGTCAAAAGGACTCTCGAGATAAGTTAAATTTTAAGAGTCAGACTTCTAAAAAGTTGTGTGATGGTAATGATGCCAAGATAATCACTCACTTTTAACCCCATGATATCTAAAAAGTTTTCAAGCCTTTTTAAGCCTTAGTCGAACCAACATTACAACCCCTGTCCGAAGTCTCTTTTGATTGTGATGGTTCAAGTTGAAAGGAGAAAATCACATAGGAGCTACCACTAAAAGGAGTGGAAGCAATCTTATCTTATCTTATCTTCGATGTTCTTGACTTAAACTTGATGAAGATATTAATTGAATATTCATTTCTTGGCCCTAAAGTGCATACCCTTTGTGTAAGCCCATGACCAAGCCATCATGATGGTCCTTTCAGAAGACCTTTTGATCAATGAATTGTATTCATTGTGAACATTTCCGAAAGCCTTAAACATAGGTTGAGTGAGACCTCTCTAGTGAATTTTAAGCAATTTCCCACATCAATGGTTATGAATAAAAACCCTTTATGAGAGCTAGTGTGAAAGACCCTTTTTGATTAAGCTATTTCCATTTGACATATTTGATTTAACCCTTAGGTGCTTAATCAAATTACATTTTGTTAAAATCCTCTCTGAAGGTATTTGACAATCAGCATTATTTACTAAGATATGTTTGAATGATTTCGTAAGATTGGCTTTTGAGCAATCCCTAAATCCTTTTTAAAAATACATGTTCCCCCTAGTGAATTGGTTTTTTGTTATCCTAAACCATAACCCTCGTTTTTTGTTTTTGGTCACCTGAAACCAAAATTCCCCTCAATTTGAGGTTCCAGGTTGTCCTAAGAAACCTCGACTTTAGGTTCCAGGTTGTCTTAAGAAATCTCGGCTTTAGGTTCTTGGTTGTCCTAAGAAACCTCAATTTTAGGTTCTTAATTGTCCTAAGAAACCTCGACTTCAGGTTCTAGGTTGTCCTAAGAAATCTCGATTTTAGGTTCTAGGTCATCCATAAACCTTGACTTAGGTTCTAGGTTATCCATAAACCTTGTTTTTAGATTCTAGGTTATCCTTAAACCTTATCTTTCAGTTTATAGGTTATCCATAAACATTGTCTTTAGGTTCTAAGTTATCCTTAAACCTTGTCTTTTAGGTTCTAGGTTATCCATACATCTTGTCTTTTAGGTTTTAGGTTATCCTTAAACATTGTCTTTAGGTTCTAGGTTATCCATAAACCTTATCTTTAGGTTCTAAGTTATCCTTAAATCTTGTCATTAGGTTATAGGTTATCCTTAAATCTTGTCTTTTAGGTTCTAGGTTATCCATAAACATTATCTTTTAGGTTCTAGGTTTAAACCTTGTCTTTTAGGTTCTAGGTTATCCATAAACTTTGTCTTTTAGGTTCTAGGTTATCCATAAACTTTGTCTTTAGGTTTTAGGTTATTCTTAAATCTTGTCTTTTAGATTCTAGGTTATCCATAAACTTTGTCTTTAGGTTCTAGCTTATTCTTAAACCTTATCTTTAGGTTCTAGGTTATCCATAAAATTTGTCTTTTAGGTTTCAGGTTATCCTTAAACCTTTTCTTTAGGTTCTAGGTTATCCACAAACCTTGTCTCTTAGGATTTTAGGTGATCCTTAAACATTGTCTTTAGGTTAGTGCTTATCCTTAAACCATTCCTTTTTCATTTAGCGATTTCATTTCCTTCATTCCATTCCATGAGAGAGAGGTAGAGTGAATAAACCCCAACAAGAGTTCAGATACCCCGATGAGCAAAAATAAGTGCCATACATCCCTAACCAAATATCATTTCTTTTTTTTGTCTTTTTCTATTTCCAAAGTGGAGTCAACTAAAAACTATAGGTATCAAGTTTTGTCTTTGAGTGGAACTTCTTCGAACTCCCACTCAGAGAAGGACAACTACACCTGATTTTTAGTCGACGCGTCATTAAAAGGTAAAAATCAAGATTTGTGTTCTATCACAACGGAGCCCCATTTCTTGGCTAAAAAGTGTTGTTTTTCATTTCATTATTCTGTATTGTTTTTTTAAGCAATTATTAGTTCATTTTCAAGAAAACCCGAAAGTAAAACGATCGGGTTGACTTTTCGATCAACACTTTGACCGAAAGTCAACATCGGGTCAAAAATTGACTTTGACCCAAAAAGATACCATTTTACCTTTAGTTTCACTTTTATCAAATCAATTTTTCAAAAATTCAAAGATTGGATAAAAAAAATTAACCTTTTAGGAAAAGTCAACTAAGTGGTTGACTTTTGGTCAAACCTTTTAACCAACAAAAAATAAAAAATGCACACAAAAATTTCTTTTAATGTAAATTTAACTTTTATGTCAAAATTTTCACAAAATTCTATCAAGAACCTTGATTTTTGAATTTTTCAGTTTTCGGTTGTAAATTGACCAAAAATCAAATTACTTTCAATATAGTCATAATGAGGTGTAGTTCCTTCGTCGTCGTTTTGTTTATAGATTATTTTAAATCCGCTCGTGCATTTAATTTCACAATTTACTAAGTCAAAATGAGAATTTCCATTTTAAGCCATAATTAGGGGTCTAAGTCAATCCTTCATGAATTGCGAATGGACATTTGTATTTCACTCATTTTCTTGAGATGAGTCCAAATC
Source organism: Eucalyptus pauciflora (assembly GCA_007663325.1). Lineage (NCBI taxonomy): Eukaryota > Viridiplantae > Streptophyta > Magnoliopsida > Myrtales > Myrtaceae > Eucalyptus > Eucalyptus pauciflora. The sequence goes on from VMYD01000011.1 coordinate 1,428,017, forward strand.
CGAGGTCAATTTTGGGAGATTTGCTTGGATGCATTATAATTTGATTGATTTGGTGTGTTCAAAGATTAGAAAGCCCAACTAAGGTGCTTCAATTGATGTAATTTGACTTGACCCCCATTCTAGACTGGAGTGTAATTGAAGTAATTGAGCTTCAATTTGGCCAATTGAAATTCAATTGAAAATATGAGTTTAGGTTGTAATCTTGCTTCAATAGGAATTCAATGAATTTCAACATTTTGTGCACAATTAGTCAACTAGAGATAGCCTAACCACATCTCATTTGATTCGATTCATATAGCAATATTTGATTTCGTTTAAATTGGGCAAAATCAGAAAAAATTCAGACAAAAGTCAACCTGGTTAACTTGGCGTTGACTAGATTTAACTAGCGAATTTTTCCAACCATCTTTTGGCCGGAAACCACCATATGCTGGCCCACTTCATGGCCAATGCACTCATGCCTTTAATTTTCAAATTTCCAATTTTGTTCCAAATTTTACGAAATTCGCAAGTAAATCCCCCATGTTATGAAAATTGCAAAAAAGACCCCAATTAATACACAATTGATTATCATTCGTTCATTAAGAATGCATCGTAACCATTGAAATAAGCATATGCTTAATTAGGATGTTCATAACAAATTGAACAAACCAATTAGCTAAGAAGACCAAGTCTTAACCTTTGGATTAATCCAAGGGCTAAGATTTGATCTTGTCCAAGACTACATAACCAACTTTCCCTCCAAATTTTGAAGAGGGGGGGCTTCATTATGCCCAAAAATCTCTCTCTCTCTCTCTCTTTCTCTCTTTCTCTCTCTCTCTCTCTCAAAATTATCGCCAGTTTCGCCCCTCACTGACGGCCACTTGATCGAGGCCACCAGCTGAGAGGTCCCTCAGCGCCTCCTATCCTCGATTGCCAACATAGGTTACCAAAGAGGCGACCACAACTCTATCCGACAGCTTCTCGGTTATGGCACCAAAGAACAACAATCAAGCTTATCTATTCCCCAATCGGCTGGTTCAATTGGATTAGCGTCGATCGCCGATCATCCTGCCGAACAAGATCTAGTCCTAGGAGGTTCGTGATGATTTGATCAAAGTTCCAAAGAAAGTTTTACTTGATCGCAATCGAAATCAAGAAAAACTACATCAAAAGGTAATTTCTCGGTCTCGAACCTCGTGAAGCGAGGTCGAATTAGCCGACCTGGGCTAGGGTTCAATATTAGAGATATATGTTGATTATCGATGAGTTGCTGAAGTTTGAACTTGAATGATCGTGCTTAATTTTGTTTAAATTTGCAATTTCGTATCCTTAGCATTGATTTACTTTTTGACCAAAACGAGGCTCGAAACGACCTCGTTTCAACTCGAGTCCTCTTAATATTAGATAATAGACATCTGGAGCTTTGAAACGATAGGTTGCACGCCCCAATTGAGTACTGTTTGATCCTCGGAAAACATCTCCGAAGATGAGCGATTCTGCTATAGTTCAGTTGGATTTTCGGTTATATTTTTGCACCAAAATGAGACTTTATTATTATTATTTTTGTAGCCTTCTGTGATGATTTTTGGACAATATTTTTTGCAAGAGTTTTGTTCCAAATCCTTTTATGCACATTCTATAATTTTTTCATGATCTTTGGATGTGCTTAACTAGGTCATATCTATCTAATCCAAGCCTAGGTCAATATGTTCCGTATTGATCTCTGATTTTGTCCTTTTTGTGTTGATTTTTGTATTGAGTTATGGAAGAACTTTCCTTCATGAAAGTTTCTTTTAATTGTGTGGAGAACATCCTATAATTTTTTCATGATTTTGGATGTGCTTAATTAGGTCATATCTACTCAGATTTGAGCTTAGGTCTGTATGTTCCATATTAATATATGATTTTTTCGTTTTTGTGATGATTTTTGTATTTAGTTCTGGAAGAACCTTGCTTCAGCAAAGTTTCTTGTAGTTGTGTGAAGAATATCCTGTAATTTTTTTTATGATTTTTGGATGAGTTTAATTAGATCAAAATTGCTTAGATCTTAACATAAGACAGTCTGTTCTGTATTGGTCCAAATTTTGTTTGATGAAATTGAGTCCACAAATGCACTTATTTGGTCTCAAATCCTTCATGAAAGTTGAAATATATGATACATATGTTCAATGGATGTATACTTTATAAAGGCTTGACATTGGCAAGTGAGTCAATTGCATGAGTTAATGTTAAAATTTGTGATGTGCATCTCTATTTTATCATTTTTGATGTGATTCATACAATCATATTTAAATTTCAAACTCTTAATGAGAAATGTTCATCATTGAATGTTCTATATATAGGATTTTTATAAATTTGTGCTACAACAGCTTATGTTCACCAAGAAACTCAAGCATTTCATCAAGAATCTTGAGTCATCTTGTGTATTCATTGAATTGTATGACATCTTTTCATGCCGACTTAGGGTTAGATAATAACCCAAATTGTTTGTCGCATCTAATTCTAAACCACATGTGATCTTATCATGCTATTTGTGCATTACGAATGATTTTGAGATTTATTAATGCATGTTTGTATTCTAATTTTTAGTTACTGACATATGCACCTTTAGAAATCTTGATCTTAGGGCACTTGATTGACCTAGTTTGGACTTGAGCTATTCTAGGAAGTCATAAGACACACTTAGAGATTTCCAATACCACTAATTTCATACAAATCACTCATCGTTTAGACCATTTTCCATTTTTCAAAACTAGATCAGAATCTGGACATGAGATCAAATTCGGACTCATGTTCTAACCCCTATTTGGACAAACCTTTGATATTCTTTTTTTTTTCCATTTTTTCTATTAGGATTTTGCACTTAGCCTCTTAACAAAACTTGTTCATCAACATATTGGTTGTGTTGTGTGAAACTTTGGTGATTTTTAGACTTGTTTTGATATGACAAATCCCTGCAATATTGGCTAAGTGTCTTGCTGATTTGACAAATTTCTAATATGTTCTTGCCCGTTATATGACTTTTGTAAAATCATGTGTAGCTTATTTAGGAAAAGCTTCCTTCACAAAATATATTCATTATCATGTCATACATATTAGGAAATTGTTCCATCGTTAGATTGTCAATGGGTATTACTCAATTTTATTGTCTTTGCATGCTTGTTCTGAAATTTTCCTAATATAAACATGATTGTGATTATTTAGTTATACCTTTTATGTTAGTTTGTGCATGAAATTAGGCCATGCCATCTTCATGGAAGTTATTCTAAATGTTTTGATCTTGGTTGTTAAATAATTGGCCTTTCCAAATTGCATCTTTCAAAAAAAATATTTCGGTACATGTGATGTTTCTCAAAAACAATTTATAAAAAGTTATTCTCCAAAACTTAATTTGGCTTAAGCAAAAATCGTGGTTTGGACCATATTCAAAATGCATACGACGCTTGTGAGTGCATTTATGCGAGCCTCGGATTAGCCTTAGCAATTGAATGTGTTCCATAGCCTAAATATTCCTTAATCCTAAATATTTCAAACCTTTTTAAAATCATAATTTGACATCGTGAAAGTTACGGTTTGAATTATATTCAAAATATCTGCGACGCTTGTGAGTGCATTTATGTGAGCCCCGGGCTAGTCTTGGCAATTGAATGTCTTTCATAGCTGAGACATCACTTTGTCTCAAAACTTTTCATGGATGATTTCGAAATATTTTTTGAAAAATCACATATAGCCCTCATACATATAATCACGCTATTAATTAGAAACGTATGTGTTTGTGATTGGCGCGTGACTTTGGTATTAAGTGATCCGCTGACAGCTCACTCATCTGTTTGATTGGTTGAAAAACAAGGTCCAAAAGACCTACACACACGTTTAATTCCTAGAATACATGTGATTTTTATATGTATGATAGGGTCGATGCATGATATTGAGGGATTACATAGATCGCTTGATTAAGAGACTTATAAGTGTTATTGGTCATGCGAGAACACAATTGGTCAATAATGGCTATAAGTCATAAAATGTATTGGGTAAATGTCTTAGTGGGACTCTCGCATGAAAGACAAAGGCTGACCTCGAGTCTCCAAAATATGATTTTTGCATTGAACTTTCTTTAAATGATTAATCTTGATATGATGTCGTGTTTTTTATTGTTTTGATGTGTGTGCTTGTTTCTATCCATTGTATGTACCTAGTTATAGGTTTCTAGATTAGGTTTAGATTAGGATCACGAAGATGGAGAAAGCGCGAAGAAGGTGGAGGTCGATGTCCATTCCGATCATTATCATATACTATTCATTTTCCCAACATATGTCTCATGTTCTCTTTGTTATATAAAGCCCGACGAGTTATGGGTCTTCTCTCTTCCTCTTATCTTTTTTTCTAATTGTGTTTCTCTTTTATATTTTCCAAGATTACATGGTAGATTTACTACTTTCCTTAATTGTTTACTTACTATCTCGTAATTTCAATTCCATTGATTATTTTCTTTTCTTGTTTTCTAGAAATAGAATAGTATGAAAATGACCAACCACACATGATTGCTTAGTTTAGGACTAATGATCCCGAAAATGTAAGAAGAAACACGTAGACACGTTAGGAAAACATAACATACTATTTAGGTACCGAAAGGGCGCTAATAGAAATATTAGAGTAACCCAAGTCCCCAAACCTAGACATTTGGTTGTGTAGAAATCGATGGAGCGCTCCCAACCCTCGATTGGGTTTTCTAGCTAAGCCCTTAAATGAGGCTAGTGACAACTCTCATATTATTTTAGGTTGTTATAAACAACTAGACCATATAATTAAGCCCGTCGTACGGGGTACGAGTTTCGATAAAACTCATCATGGTTTAGCACACTCGATATGGGAGTACCCCAAAGGATGAAGTGATACCATTCTTATGGGCGAAGTGTATTGTCGAAAGGGCTACCATGGTAAATGTAACACCCCAATTCTCAAGCGCATGCTCATCCCTCGGTGGTCGATTAATTTGCGACATCCCAGAACGCATCGCCGACCTATTCATTTTAATGCGCATGCGGAAGCATATAAATAAATCCCCAGACAGTACAAAGATGGGATAAAAAAGCAGGACCACAATTGCACAACCATAACACACATTTATACACAGCTGACTAGTTTATTTACAATACTAATCTAAAGATAGAAATCTGTACAAACATAAAGTCTACAAGTCCTTTAGGCGTTGGAACCCCCAACTGAAAACTCCAAGGTCTCCTGGGGACTTGGGTTCACCACTGCACCACCAGGAGGGTCAGCTGTACCCTCGCCAAAAGCAATCTCTAACACCGACATTGGAACCTCATAATCTTGCAGGGAACTTTCCCTGGGTCCATTTTGCCCACGACGATACCACACTCTAAATTGATAGGGCACCCTCTTAGGTAGACCCACATTGATCCAGACGATGGTTCTCACGAGTTCGTAGACCCAAGCTCCTTGGCCCCCAGGAAGAGGAATCTGAGAGATCTGTTCGGTGACCCTCTTAGGCTGGCCAAAACGTTCCGAAGGAACAGCCATCTAAGGACCTGAAAAGGTTGATTCCATGATGGGGTGAGACAATATCTCAGCAAGTTCACCCCTTAAACTCCGACTAGGAAGGAAATACGCCTAAAGGCAATTTATAGACACACAAGACAGAGGACTTACTTTGCCTCAGTTCCTTCCTACACGTTAGTATAATTCATATACTCAACCAATCAATTCAATCCAAACCATCAATCAATTGATCCACTCAATTCGATACCATCAATACCATCTATCAATCAGTACCATCTATAAATTCAACACCATCTATCAATTCAATTGACACAATCACTACTCACACAAGCTAAAATAGATGGTCATAGCTTTCACAAGCTGATATAGATTGATAGTAGCTCGCCCAAGCTGATATATAGTATACTACTCTCACAAGCTGACATATCAAGCTCATATAGGCTGATATAGTATACTACTCTCACAAGTTGATGATAAATGCTCTCACAAGCTGACATGCAATAAGGCTCTCACAAGCTGATAATAAATGTTCTCACAAGTTGACGTGCAATAATGCTCTCATAAGCTGACGATAAATGCTCTCACAAGCTGACGATAAATGCTTTCACAAACTAACGATAAATGCTTTCACAAGCTGATGATTCACCGTGTTAAAAATACCTAATAAAAATAATCGTGTATGGATACACGGTCAACATGAGCCAAAAACGCAATATCTTTCTTTTCAAAAATCTTACTATTTAATATAGTCCATAAAGACATTTTTGGCGTTATAAACTAACGCCCGGTATTTTCTAATTAAAATCCCAAAGGATAGAGGATGATCGATTAATCTCAGGAGCTAACAATAAAGCTCATGGTTGATTAACTATTTTGAAATTGGCTAATTGTAAGATACAAGGAAGTGGAAGGCACAAATAGAAGATGTTAGGAGGAAACAGGCAGGAGAACTGCCCTGGGGTGAGAAACCCCATGCCATCCTTTGTATTCCCTCTCTATCAGGAAAACAAAGATAGATAGGAAATTTGGGGACCCTATGGTGGGGAAGGTAGACCCCACGTCAGAGTGTACTTGCATACTCTAACTACTGTTGGGTAGGTTGGTATAGTAGCCATCCACGTCTAAGGTGAGTAGGGATGGGTGAAAAGCCCACTACAAAACTAGCACGTGTTACGACACTACTCACAACTGCAAGAGGTGGAAGGTACAGATAGAAGATGTTGAATGAAGACACCAACGAAGTGACGGCTAATTTTATTATTTATTTTTTGACGAAGACGACTAAATATCTTAGTGGCTTTAGAAGTGATAACTATTTGTGGATAAGTATGCGAGGAAAAAGTCTATAACCTCGAGAATGCAATTTTAACTGTCCTCATAGTGATAACTGCTTGTAAGTGGCTGTAATTCATAGGCTATAAATATTGGCGGCATGTAATTGTGGGAATGACAAACACACGACTTCTCAAAAAATTGTATTTTATTTACCGTCCAAAATTACTGCGGAATCCATCTTTACACAAAATCGAGAATCAACCTTTCGTTGAAAGATCTATCATTAATTGGGTAAAACCCTATATTTGGTGGAACGTGAACAAAGCCAAGATAAATTTCTATTTCTTTTCATAGCCAATTAATATTTCTTCGGCCAGATACTAGCCGACTAGTTGACATCACTTTTCCTACTTTTAAAAGGATCTAAGAATCTCACGATATCAAATTTTAAATAAGTAGATTTCGAGTAAAATTTTAGTCAACATAAATAGAGGAAGAGCCACGGGGGGCAGCCAAACCCGAATGCCCCGTGGAGTGAGAGTGGCATATACCCTACCTTACATGATTCTCATTTTTTTACAATTAATTCTTGTTCGTGCAATAATTTTCTAAAATTATTCGGAATTTTTTTCGTTTCTAAAGGTGCTTAGAAATATGGTTGTGTCGCTCGCGCCTTTTAAATACATGTGAAGGCGTCGATGATGAGGCCACGAATCATATAGACACTTAAACCTGACCTTACATACGATGTATATTTTTATACTTTGTAAAGTAATTTTCACTTGGCTAGTGATACAACTGCTTATGAGGGCAGGAATTGCCTAAAAGCACATTCAGATTAATGGCCTAGTAATATTTTAAAGGGTTAGGACCACAAAAAACCTTAAATTGGTACAGTCATAATAAATTTATAAAAAAACTGATTTTTTTATCATAAAAGGTCCAAACTAATATACTAGTGATAAATTTACCCCAAATTAAGTTTTTGACCATTAAAATTCCCAAATTGGTATATTTATAACAACTTTATCATTTGTTAGTTTCCGTTAAATTAGATTAATACAACAAAAAACCGCAAATTGATACGCTTGTGACAAACAGAAAATAAAATCCCAAGTTAATACACTTATTAACTATCACATGTCATTCAACTCAATGATTTAATGATAAAATTTAACAATAATTAACGGAAGATAAATCTGTCACAAATGTACCAATTTGTGATTTTTTGTGGTTAAAAAATTAATTTTTCATAAATTTATCACAAATGTTTTAGTTTGTGATTTTTCATTATATTAATCCATACATGGTAGGTGTTGTGTTTTGGACATATGAAGTAGTCAACAGAGATGATTACTCGCAATCATAGGGGAATTTAAGGACCATTGAAAATCTAAGGTTATTAGAAAAGGTGGAGTGGAAACTAAAGAATTTGAGAGAGAGACAATGTCATCCATGCTATGTAATGGGGTACAAATATGTATAGTTGGGAAATTCTTAAATATGTGCTTCAGGTGCATGTGAATTCAATACACCAAAGCCTTTGATTTTGATGGGGTCCATAAGTACCTGCTGCACCTAATAATGACTCGTCAAGTTGCACCCTTTCCTCGAATTATTCTACATACGGTTGATTAATCCCCCTAACCAAAGGTAGAGATGGTTTCAACATTTCATATTATATTTATTAGTTCAATCGGATGCCAAATATCAATTATATTCAATCTTACACGAATGTGAAGCACTCCTCCAGATGATATTCTAGCTCCTTACGAATTCAATGATACTAGAAGGTCATTATGTCTTTGACAAGTCTTACATCTGCATCTTGATTTTTTCAGTCCAAGGCCAAATTCAAACTCCATGTGAGGGTAGTATTCTGGATTTGTTTGATGTCCTAATTGAGGAAAATTGTCCAAAAAATTATAAAACTATTTTAGTTTTGTCAATTTAGCCTTAAAACTTTTTAATTTTAACAATTGAGTCTTTCTAGCCAATTTTGAGCCGAAAATCGCTTATATGAATGTTGGTCGTCGTATGTAACACAACCAGCACTAACGAAAGGCTTGCTAGTGGCCGAGGCTGACCTTACTTGCTTCAGGCAAGATCAAGCCTTGTTGAAGCAAGTGAGGTCGGCCTTGCCATGGCTAGTGTCGCCTAGCGAAGGGAGGCTTGCCCTTGTCGGTGGTTGGTGGGAGTGAGCTTCACTAGAGGCTAGCCAAGTCGATCTTGCCAACTCTTGCCTCTAGCTAATTGTCGAGGCCTAGCCACAAGGAAGGAAAAAAAAAGAAAAGGAAAGGAAAAAAAAGTTAATTTAAAAATTAAAATATCAAATTGTCAACGTTAGGGTTCGTCATACTATATATAATGGTTAGGGTTTATATTAGCAATTTCCAGCCAAAATTGATCTAATGGACTTAATTGTCAAAACTTAAAAAGATTTATGACTAAATTGATAAAATTAAAATATTTATAGTTGAATTAACAAATGTGCAATATGTTTAGAACTTTTTTGGAGAATTGTCCCGTTCTAATTATTACATCAGATAAAATTCTATTAGGAAAAAAGGCTAAAGGGTTATTACAAATAATGACGTGGAATATAAACATGGGCAAAGGAAATATGAATTTGTTATAACAGTTGTAAGGTGAATGTATGAAAATATTACTTACTCTTGTGGAATGTAAAGTCTGAAAGCCAGAATTCAAGTTCCAAAAGTGGATATTATAATTATCTACCGCATGCAAGGATGTGCAAGGATAACACTTCAATTTCTCTATTTTCTTTTATTTTTTTAAACAAAAAATAACATAAATTCATTTGGTGACATCAATTAATTTTTCTATTCTCTGAAATTAAAAAAAAAATAGCCGGGGAATAGATTTAGAATAAAAATAAGAAGTAGAAAAAAAATAGTTTCTTATTCTTGGAAACAATTTTTAGAATTAAGTCATTTTTTTTCTTTTCCTTCTTTTTTTTATTTTCTTCTTCTTCATCGCCGGTCGTCACTCCCTACCGTCCGCCATTAGCTATCGACCGTCCGTCGCCACCGCCCGTTGTCGGTCGCTGGATGCCGCCAGCAGTCACCGGCCATCGGCTTGAGGAGGAGTAAGAAGAAGAATAGAGGAAAAAAGAAAAATCTATTATCAAAAAATTAATAGGAATTATACCTTACAAAATAATTTGTAGATTGTACCAAACGTACTACTATTTTTTTTCTATTTTGAGAATATAAATTTTATATAATTATCAAACTAGTTCTTTCACTCAAAAATTATTTCAACGAATAAAGATAGAAAAAATATTTTTGAAAAGAAATTATTTCTTGAGAGAAAAATATTACTAAATGCACGTTAGAAGGCCGGACTAGAAAATCTGCGATGTAGCCAGTTTCTCGTGATGTAAACCCCCCAGGTGCCGAAATTTGAGAGGACAAGAAAGAATGGACGTTGCCTCGAAGGCCGTGATGGAAAGATTCCTCCTCGATGCTCCAGTTGCGATGGTCAGAAGAGAAAATATAAAAAGAAAAGCATATTTTGATGGTCATTTAAGGTACTTCAAATTTTGCTGACATGATTCATGCGTCTCTAAGCAAAACTCCATATTAAAAAAACTTAAATGTTTCTTCTTGCAAACTCATTTTAGAATCTCCCACTAACAGTTTGGATATATGTATATATTTTTTAAGTTTGGGCGATTCTAATTTTAGTTTTTTTTTTTTTTTTTGGGCAATTGACTTTGAGTGTTTTGTGTGGGCGTGAAAATATAAATTTGAGGAGGGTATATTTAGGGTGATTATGGACTTTGGTAAATAAGGGCACAATGATAATTAATGGGAATGTGTAAAGTGATCTTTAAAGGTAAAGCTCATATATGTATTTGGTATTTCAAGGAAGAAAGATATGTAAGTAGTCAGGCAGAACATATTTTTGGTATTTTTCCTTTTTGGAGAATCTACCAGCTTTCCTTCTATTAACGTTATGGATGTCAGTAGGTAGCAAACATATATGGTCATGAAGTAAGACTAAGATTTTGTAAGTTTCTCTCTTGCTCTATAAGTAGAGCCATCTTATGTACTCTTTCATAAGTTATGAAATAAAGGTGTAAACTTTGAGTATTTTCTCTCCCTCCCTTAAAAAATTGTAGGATACTTAGACTTTCTATTTCGTCTTCATTGATGTTGCAAGAAGCTTTGCATTGGACCCAATAATGGATAGAGCAACTAACGATAAAAATACCATGAAAACATTATGAGAAAGAGATAATAAAAGGGAAATTTTGACTCTTTAAATATGAAGAAGATCCGAATCCACAGCCTAGTTTCTTGGTCCAACCTTATTGCTAGAACATCCAAAAAGTGAAATCTTGAATGTACTGCATAGGGGAATGCACCTTTCAGATCACCTGGAGAGATGGATTAATCAAAGTAAGTGAAAACTAGACCGAACACTACCTGACCATTAAACAGGAATAAAAAAAAAAAACTAATTTTTAAATATATCAATCAAATAGTTTTTTTCCCTTATGTTAATCCATCTATCGGTCAACTAGGGGACACCAATTCCTCAAGCTTCGATCCTGCTGGTGCCGAGACACAGCATGTTTTAAATCTACTCTTAGCTTCCGATGGCCTCCAAAATGAAAGAGATTCGGCATCCTCATCTATTTCAAGAAGTCTCAATGCTGGCATTGGCTCCGGTTGTTTGTACTAGTCTCAATGACCCCTATGAGATGACAAATTTGGTCGTTCCCCTAGTAGTGCAGGCCGTAACGGAGTAACGAAATGACTTGAGCGTTGAGCCTATGCCTTTGATGTTCCTATTGCATAAAGTAGGTTTTAGATACAATTTTAAGGAGAACTCTTGAGAAGAACTTTCGGTTCTAATGGATCTGTAGGAGTCAATCAATCACATAAAAAAGAATCGAACGGCATCACATAAAAAAAAAAAAAAAAAATTGCAGGGAGCTAACTGGAGCCGGTGAAGTCACGAATTACTTGAACCGAAGTAGACTTGGACGAAGTGCAAATACAATCAACTGCACTCGCGGCTTTGTCAGTCTTCGCAACAACTTCAGGAGATTTCATGGTGAAAACCCCAACTCGAATCCTAGACTAAAAAGAAAACCCAGAAACGAAGAAGAAGCTCTTGCTCCGACATTACTTGAACTCTTATCTTAGCTCCGGAATTTCATCTCAAGCCAACAACTAACTGCGTTGCTGGAGAAAGGGACAGAGGTCACGCAGGCCGGCCTGAAGCTTCCTCTTTTGAATGAGATGCATCCAATCCAGCCCGAAGGTTCCTCTTCTGAACAAGATGCATCCGATCGTTGCTGATACCAACGAAACAAAGGCCACGTGAGGCCGTGCCTCTGGCAACAGTGGCCGGAGTGGGAGGAGATCAGGAGAGTGACCAAATTGAAAAATGGTGGGTAGAACTAACAATTCACCCACAACAAAACTAGAGAGAATGCTCTCGTCCAGTATTAATAAAGGCAAAATAGGAACTCCAAAATATTAATGTGCGCAAATAGAATGGAAAAAATGTTCATCGATCCCTAATATTGCCTTCCGAAAATGAAGAAAGTTTAAATCCGAATCTGCCTTAGCTTTCAATTTTGCTAATGGCTCCCCAAAACGGCCCAAATTTTTTTGCTGAAAGCCCTGGCTTATATCCAAGGGACTTTAGATACCCAAAGTACAAAGCATCCTTGCTTCTGGTTTGCGGCGTCCTTTTCTTTATCTATTTTATTTTATTTTAAAAATTCTTTACAAAAACCCAAGGCAAATTGTGTTTACCAAACAAACTCAGAATTTCATGAAAGCCATTGTATTTGTGCAAAGTCTTTTGAGAAAAACTCAAACCAAAAGCAGCTTAAGACCCCCACCAACCCTCCACCCACGTGACGACTGAGAGTAGTGAAATCAATCCGATAACCCCTTTAAGATTGGGTCCTATGTAAAAGTGAAACCATTTCACTGAAAATGGTTGATGACACGTGCCTAGATTCCCAAAGCGCCCAGGAGATTTTGTTGGAGGCATCTGCAAACTCATGAAAACTGAGCAGAAGGACGAGGAACGAAGAAACTGGTAAAAAGCTTCGACAAAGTCACCTCTCTAGACAACATTTCCCCAGAAAAAGAGCGTCGGCTTATGTTTTTTCTCCATCTTACCTCCAATCTTGGCTCGACCTGCATGTTGCAAGCCCGAAAATACAGTGTATACATCATCCGTAAATGTCATATTTTCCCCTTGGGATTCTATGATTCATGTCAGCAACGAAACAGGAACACCTACGAATAATAATTAAAGTGTACCAGCACAAGAAACCTACGAACAATTAAGTTGAGACCATTAAAAATCTAAATAATCGTTCTTCTCACCGATCCTTTTCGATTGACCAAGGAATATTACACACCCAATTACCATGACAAGAAAAGAGTGAATTTTGCACAGCTGCTAAACTTTTCTGCATTAACTCATGACCAGATAATGAAAAAAAGATCTAAAGGGATATTCATACACAAGCATGCATGATTTACCGTCCAGTTCTAGATTGAGAAGTAACAAAGCATCATCAAAACTCCACATCATCGTTACCATTGTCATTCTTGTTATTTGCTTCTTCTCTTTCCCTGTTCCACAGCTCGATTTTGGCCCGTCGCTCCACACTACTTTCCCTGACTGGACTCCTGTTCCTCCTACCTCCAGGGCTCGCACTCCTTCCCCCTCGGTGCCCAGGGCTTCGGCTTCTCGGCTTTCTACCCCGATCACGGTGACGGGGTTCTCTGTCATCATCTCGTCTGTTTAAACCGCGAGAGCCATGTGGACGGTTCTCGTAACTAGGCTTATGAGGACTTCGACTGCGGCTGTGCCTGCGCCTACTTCTCCCAAATAATCGCCTTCTCAACTCCCTGGAAAAGACGTGGACATCTCACTCAGTTGCTGCAATAAGAAAGTCTGGGAAGTATAGTTAAAAAATGGACATCACCTGCTAATCTTCTTCAGATGCATAAAGTTGCAGTAACCACCTCTATTGCACACATTTTCCTCATATTGCCTGCAAGTAGCTTCGCGAAAATCGGTCACTGGAGAGAAGTCAACGATGATGGGGCGCCCTGGTATGAAAGATATTTATGATCTCATGCATAAAGGATCAACAACATTATATGTGCAACACAAAAATTAAGAAAAACATTAAAAAAAGCCTATGATACAGCCAAAGTGTAGGAATGATGTCATAGAAGAGGAGAGTTTTGTATGAGCTTAACAACCATAAAGCTAAAAAAACCTCATTAAAACGTGGCTGTGACAGTAGTGGCAACATCATACAACAGAATAAAGCCATAGCATAAATGCTATCTTTTTATCAACGCATATGACAGTGAATTTAAGGTGCAAACAACTGAAAGTACACCGTTGTAGGCCAAAGAGCCACTCAGCACCTAGATTTCATTTTATCTCAAATTCTCATCGAAGATAATTCAACATTTATTAATCTGACTTTCATCCTTGGTAAAATATCAACTAAGCCATATAAACAGAGAATCAATTAGCAGATCCTTCGTCCACTTCCCTACAGCATTTAGCTTGTCAACATTCTGACACCCAATGCAGAAAGAAATACATCAGTGGCAAAATGAAAAGCAAGAAGGTAAAGGATCTAAAATCTTAATATAACAACTAAAACTACTTATAAAGAGTGCATAATATATTTGCCAAATGATAACAGAAATCAGAAAAGAAAAGAATGAGGTAATGAGTCAAATTTGCCAGATGTGAGTTACCTGACAAAACTGATGTTCATCAGACTTTACTAAGAAACGAGCATTTTAGTGTTAGACGGCAAGAAAACTTTCCTGGACAATCCACTCGACCTAAACAGCTCTTGGGACCAAAGCCTAAAAACCTGAAAACAGACTAGTCAATTCAAGCGCCCAATATTTTAAGTGCATGTTCTAGTAGTTTTTGTTCCTCAGAATCTAATGGTAATCAGGTTAACACAAAAAGACCAGTGATTAGGAACTATCAAGTGCACTCATCACAGCAAAATCTTTGTCTGCTTACTTCACTTGATCAGTAAATACACATGTAGCCCCAAACAATAACAAGGGCACCAAATTTTAAAAATGATTTTGTTCGGCGTAGATGGTAAAACCAATTTCAATAGAAAAAAGTCCAACCATGACCTTTATTGGAGTGTGTAAGTCCAACCACGACTGTGATATGTAAACAAAGCATTGGCATGCACTACTCATCATTGACAACATTATCTAATATATATAGAATTTTTTTCTTTTTTCTAATTGGATACCACAGAGTATTGAGATAGTTGAACTTCGAAGGGAAGCAAACCCACTCTACTCTATTGTTGGGCATTGCCTCTCCGTGAAATTAAGGTTAGCGCATGTTACTAAATTCCCTAGGATCTAAGCCCTTGATCGACTTCAAGATCTCCTAATGTTAAAGCCATTAAGAGCCACATCAGTCCCATAACATCTTAAACTCTAAAAGGACACAACTCAATAAAGTAAACAGAGAAACAGAGAAAGTCCTATAATACATAGCTAAAATAGCTAAGGACTAACTCCATTAATTAAGCCTCTGTAATTTTCTCAATGCTCCTGCATTGCATATACCTGAAATACTAACTCTTAGCCAAAACCCTTGACCATTTTGATCAAGATTGCCAAGTTATGTTAACACATATAGAAAATGTCAAGGTAAGGTAGATTAGCGACAGATTGATATTCCATACTAACATTCTTGCACTCTCTGTCACTTGCTATAAATGAATTTGTCTCGAAGCATATTTATGTTCTGAAGAACTGACCCGAAATGCATTCAATCTTTAAAGAAATTGAAACCACATATCAAGCATTACATACAAACAGTTGAAGTCTCCATTAGTCCCATAATGAAGATTTGGAACAAGAATTTGGAGAACCCTACAAATGAATGTGATGGAGGATTTAAGTAATCACCCTCCCATTCTTCCCTTGTGACACCTGACACATTAGAGCATTTCCCAAGAATTTAAATGTTTGGGCCCTAATTACTAAAAATGCAGCACACGTTCTTATGAAGTTTCTTTATCCTAGTTAAAATTAGAGCATTAAAACTCAATGAAAAATTTAGGTGCATAAAGGTAGATAGTTATCTCTCTACAGGCTGGCTAACCTTTTAGCAGATTTTCAGACAGAATAGACATCTAAATTGCTACATATTTGTGATAGGATACGCCACTCATCTGGCTAAGCCTTTTAGAGAAAGACATGCTCATGTTAGAGTCGACAATCAAAAACAGATTTAACTCAGAAGTTAGTTAAGACAAAGTGCAAGCAAACGATAAAAAATTCTAATCAGAATTACACAAATCCAGAAGCAAAAACATGTTGGATGAGAGTACATATTTCTCTGATCACTTTAAAAAAACAATGCTTGATAAGATGGGCAAAAATAGGACAACCAACAAAAATGGGAGGAATGTGGATTGCTTATCCTATATATAGTTCATAATTATTAGCTTAGAATTAACGAGATTGAAACGATTCATAGACAGGTTGTAATATCTCTGTCTCAAGATAATGCTTTCTTTCGTCCCTACATAGATAATTTACAGGGTTGGCTGTGGGTGTACGAAGTATAGAGAAACACCCTCCTTTTTCCTCATAAAATAGAAATATCAATCAAAACGAATAAAGGAGTAGCTCGCACATGCACAATTATCCATCTTAGACTTTACTAGTCTCATTTGGGCTTTGAGTCAACAGCAACCAAACTTCAATTTTAAGAAACAACAGCAGTTCTAACTAATCTACCAATTGTTGTACTCCACTAACCACATGTCCCCGAACAACCCAAAGAAAGAACAGAATCACCTTAAACCTTAGTCAAAGCAAATGAAAGAAAGAGTCGAATCAAACCTGCATAAAACCTTCCAGTTAAATTCTGAACAGCATTGGCAGCGTGTTCTTCCTCTCGAAACTGTACGTACACATTTCCAACCTGCACAAATAGAGACCATAAAAAAACAAAGAAAACGAACAAATCCCAATCAACAGTCGCACATTCTCAAGCACCAACGAAAAAGAATTACCATGTGGTCGGCAATATTGTCGCAGATATTTAAATTCTCGATGTCGCCATACTTGCTAAGCTCCTCAAACAAATCTTCGTAGAAATCCTAATCCAAATCACAACGAACAGACACCAAGCGAGCACTCAGGTCAGGCTAAGACAGAGCCGTGAATCGCACGGAACAACAAAGGAATTGAGAGATCGGAAAAAGGTTGGGCTATCGGACCTCGAAGTGGTCCTGGACCTTGCGAGGATCGAGGTTCTGAGCTTGAGGGTCGACGCCGGGAGTGAGCATGTCGGGACGCTGGTACATGTTGGAGAGGAGGATGGTGGGGCTGATGGTGGGCTTGGTGTGGAGCCGAGAGCAGCGATCGCCATGCCTGCAAGCTCCGATCTTGAAGTAGAAGGGGCAGTTCACTCTGTCCTTCTCAGTCCCGAATATAGAAGCCAAGTGCTCCGCCATTGACGATCACCGATCGAGCTCTGCAGATTCTTCGAGGTTGCAAAGATTTTAGTTCGACAGGCGTTGGCTCTCTCCTGCGATTCTATTTCTCCGATCTAGGGTTTTCATTCCAGCGTCTGCTGATTGTATTTATTTTATTCGTCCAAACAATAAATATTTATAATTTCTTTGCAGAAAGCAACCACATGAGCAGGTTTGCCCGAGAGGTTAAGGGGGAAGACTTAAGATCTTCTGCACATAAGTGCGCGTGGGTTCGAACCCCACAGCCTGCACTCTTTTCATCTTTTTTTAAGTTTTCCTGTTTATTATATTGGTCATGCAACCTTCCCCTCTCTCTCTCTCTCTCTCGACTTTCATTCCAAGGTTCAATTCATAATTTTAGCTTATAACACATCAAAACGTCAATCATAAATGAAATCAGTCCGATCCTTTAAATTTTGTTATATCTATAATTTAAAGTTCAATCTAATATCTTTTTCTCATGGCGCAATGGTAATTTGGCATGTCATTCATAAACGAAATTTATTAAGAAATAAAAATTTACTAACTACGGGGCACAGCCAATCTATCTAACAAAAGTGCGCGAAGCCCCCGAAAGGATTATATTCATACAAGGATTTCACACTATCAATCAAAGTATCTGATGAAATTGGGTAGAAATTATTTTTGAGCTCTTAAAATGACAGAATTAGGGGTAGGATTTTTCAAGAACTCTTAATAAAAATTAAGGATAAGTATGGTCCATATTGGATTGGTCCAGAACCTAAATCAATATCCAATCCACACAATGTTGTCCTTAATTTTTGGGAGCAATGACCAACCATATTGAGCTAGATCAAACCGACCCTATGGGTCCGATTGGGTTCTAAGGTTAACCCAGGACCAATCAATTTTTTTTGGCTTCATCTTTTGTATTCTTTGAAAGCACAAACATACTCTTTCACATTATATATCCATCAACAATGCAACATTGGATAACCAAACTATGAACACTGGTACATATCAAACATAAATCTAAGACAAGGTAACAACATAAATGTGCAATTATTGACTTATGTTCGTGAGGTAGGCCAAGAGAAGAGAGTGATTTCATCAAGTGAACTGCGCTTGTGAGGCTAGCAAAGAGAACCGAAAAACAAGCAAACTGAGTGAGGTGATCAAAGAGGATTTTTTTTTTTGGTAGAATTTGGGCTAAGTTTCTACTTTTAATTTACATAGTAGAATTGCATAAGAAAGAACAAAAGTAGAGGTGATGGGGTTTAGAATAGACAAAAAATATATTATATGATATATAGCATATATCAAATGGTTGATCATCCATTACTTATTGCACCATATTCAAATCATCATTTCTAAGCATATGAGAGCACTTAGGGTTTGAATCCTAACTCCGGTCGACTAACTCAACATTGCCTCATCATATTCGAGTGTTAGATCGCGACTTCGCGATTTCTTCGAGTCGAACTTGAACGAGCATTGATCTACAGACCATCGAGCCACGAGAGACGTCAAGGGGCTTCGTCGGGGGGTCAGGATTGCCTAGGTCGTCGGACTACCATCGGTTAAGTTTGATTGGCATAGGATAGTCGCCGGACAGGATCGGCAAAGGGATTGGGGGCGCAAGAAGATACGGTGAGGAATCAGCCATCGAAAGAGGCTCTGATCACTAAGACAACAAACCTCTAATCATTAACGTGTTGAGGATTTGTCAAGAATGTTCACGGATCAAGTTAGGAAAGCACCGACCAAAAAAAAAAAGTTAGGAAAGCCAAAGCTGCTAGCGGATCGGTGATTAGGGCTAGAAATCGCACCCGCTTCTCTACCAACGTAAGCGCTCGGTGGTCGAACCGAAAGAGAAACATCATTGTACGAGCGGCTTCGAGGTGCCAGTGATCGGTAGCAAAAGTAGGACATATGGAGGGCGCAGGATGGCTACCTAAGGAGGATCGAGGCGCGAGAGAGAGAATGTGCAATCTGAAAATATGAACCCCCTAAGTTTTGGATGGAAAAATGGTTATACATATATGAGGCAAGATCAAACCTTAGCAAATCAAATCTTAGCCCTTGGACTAAGGTTTGATCTCCTTAGCTAACTAATATAGAGATTAGTTAGTTAGGTTTGTTGAGGATATTTTGATTTGAGCACATGCTAATTTGAACGGTTGTGATGCATCTCTAATGAACAGTGATGATTAGTTCTTGACTGATTCCGAAATTATGGATTAATTGAGGGGCATTTTCATAATTTTGCAATCTAAGGATTATTTTGTAAATTCAAAAAAAGAAGAAGAAAAAGGCAAGAGTATGTCGGCCACGAGGCAAACTGCCTCATGGTGATCATTGGCCACCGGTGGCCTAAGCAACACCGACACTGACATGAGACACGTGCCACGATAGGACACGACACGCCGATATGTCATTTCTCAAAAAATAGAGAATTCCGACACATTGAGACACGTTGTATATTATATGTATATTTTATATATAAATAACAAATTATTATTTTTTTATGATTATTTCAATCAAATTAATTAGATTCAAATTCACAAATAAATAAATAATAGTAAAATCATATAATAAATTTACACTAAAAATATTAATCCACAATTTATTATTATCCTTTAGTGTTTCAATTCGATAAATTCAACTCTATTTCAATAAATTCATAAAACTTGGAAAGAAAAAATAATAATTTATATTCTAGACTTTTGTGCCAAATGTGTTAAAAGAAAAAAAGAAAAAACTTGAGGGTAAATTTTGTATAACAAAAAGTGAGAATCAAAAGAGAAGAGAAGAAAATATTAAGTTTTTCTTCTTTCCTAATTTGTTACTTTTATTATTGATTTTTATTTTTTTTCACATATATATTTTGACCATTGATTTATTGAAAAATTTTAAAATTAACCTCAAATGTCGAATCCTGTGTCAAAAACTCGAATGTCGAAATTCTGACTCAAGTGTCGAAAAAATTGACCAAATATCGAATTTTCCAACACGTGTTGACTGAATATCGAAGAGTGTTCGAGAGTGTCGGAAAGTGTCGGACACGTGTCGAAGTATTCGACACGACATGAAAGCTCTTAAAGAATGTCGATACTTCCTAGCCAGTGGCTAGTTAGAAAATGGCCAAATCGGCCACTTTCACCAACGATCAATTGGACTAGTTGAACCGATTCGAACCTGTTTGACTAGTTCAATCAATCATCTCTTTTTTCTTTTCTTTAGTGCAATTTAATTCTTTAAATACTAAATTGAAAAGAATCTTTGCTCAATTAAATATCAAAATGGGCAAATTTTCAATTAGTTCAATTGCCAATATTTTAGATGGCCTATTGCATTCAAATTGATGCTAGAACAAGGGTGTGACCTCTACGTCAAAATTGAAGTGAAGGTCAATGTTGAAATTGAACATCAACCCATCAAATTCAAATTTAGTCTATGATAGGTCAACTTGAATTCCACCAATTAAAGTTTGTTAGCTTGTATTTCTCAAATCTAAGTAAGCTAAATTCAACAAATTGGAGAGTTCTCAAGTGAATTTGCCAAATTGACCTCGGATTTGGATTTATTTTAAGAAAATGAGTCAAATGAAAGCATTGGCTCACAATTCATGAACAATCAACTCAGACCCCTAATTGGGGCTAAAAATGGCAATTTTCATTTGGGATCATCAAATCTCAAAATTAGCTACATGAGTGAATATTAAATGACCTCTAGATCAAATGTCATAAAAGTAACTTTATTTTTGGTCGATTTCGAATCTAAAATTGAAAATTTAGAAAATGAGGTTCTTAATCAATTTTACAAATTTTCAATGCTAAAGTCAAATTGAAGCTAAAAAAATAAATTTTTCCAAAACTAATGTGGCCAAAGCGATATTAAGGCTAAAAGGAATATTTTTATGCAAAACATCAAATTTTGACTTGATGTTGACTTTTGGTCAAAATGTTAACCAAAAAGGTAATCCAAAAGTCAATGTTTGACTTTTTGAGTTTTTTATAGAAACAAATAACAAATTGTTTGCAAATGATTGACCAAAAGAAAGAAATGAGAAACAACACCTTTTGTTCAAGGGCCCTGGTACGATCAGGAACCATAATCTTAATTTACCTTTATTGACGTGTTGGCCAAAAATTGTGTGTGAACAGAGTCAATTTAAGGTTAACCCTGGACTGATGCTCCCCTTAATAAAAACCAAATTTGCCCAAAATCTACGATCAAGTCAAAAGATATCACATTCTCAAATCATTGGACACGTTAGATATCGGATAAGCGAGGAAAATGTGGTTAAAGCTCAAGGTAAAACTAGTTAGTCAATATTCGAATTGACATGTCAAGGGCACATGCCTTATCAGTTATCAAGGAAAATTGTCTAAAAAAACCTAAATCTATTACACGTTTATTAATTCAATCATAAACCTTTCAATTTAATTTAAACTTACATTGCTGACAGAGATGCCAATCGTCTTATGTGGTACAACCAACGTCAACGTGAACAATTTTTAATATTATTTTTTGACTTATTTTGAATTTTTTTTATAGATCTTTTATCTTTCTTTTCTTTTCTCATTTCTCTCTTTTTTCTTTTTCTTTTTTTCTTGTGGCTGGCAAGGGTTCAGCAACCCTTGCCTAGCCTCGCTCAAATTTGCATGAAGCCATTGCGGCCACCATAGCCATGAACCTAAAGCTTGAGCTAGAGCGGCCATGGCAGCTCCAAGCTCAAGAACTAACGGCCAAAGCTTGAGGTTGAGTGGCCATAGTAACTAGAAGCTTGAGCTCAAGGTTTGTGGCCAAGGGCAAGGCCATCCTCACTCGTGGCCACAAGGTTGAGTGAGGATGTTGCGATCCTTATTGGCCACAAATAAAAAAAGAAAAGAAAAGAGGGAGGCAACTGCAACCTCAAGGTCTAGCGGCCAGAGCTCAAGCTTGAGCGACCATGGCCACAAACCTAGAGCTCAAGCTTGTAGTTGCCATGGTCACTCGAGCTCAAGCTTTAGGTTCATGGCCATGGTGGCCATGGTGGCCTCGCCTAGTGGACGGGCAAAGGCTTCACAAATTGCCACAAGTAAAAAAAAAAAAAAAGTAGAAAAGAAAAGAAAGGAAAAAAAGGAAAAAGGAAATAAAAATTAAAAATTAAAAAATTAGAAAAAATATATTAAAATATTATTAAAAATTATCTACGTATGTGTTGGTCATACCATGTAAGACAGCTAGTATCCACATTAGAGATTTTTGGTAAAAATTGTTCAGATAAATTCAATTGGCAAAATGTAAAAAATTTAAGATTGAATTGAAAAAAGTGTAATCAGTTTAGGATTTTTTGGACAATTTTCCCTAGTTTATCTAGAGAGGCATGCCTCCCATGCAATGAGAGGGAATCATATTTTCATGAGAGGGGTGTACCTCTTCATAGGGGCACACACCATACCTCTAAAGGCATGACTTTCAATTTATGAGACGCACGCTCGACATTAATTCATGTGCGTATTAGGAACATTTAATAGTAAAAGACCCACATAAACTACATTTTAATTACTTTGGTGTGGAATGAATTTAAGTAGGGAGGCTCTAAACTTAATTGAATTTTCACAATTGAGCCCATGTGAGCATAAAATTTGGTTAGGCCCCTTTGAGTCCTATAGTGGTCGAAAATCGCATGTGTATAGCACATGAGAAATGCTTAATTGGGAAATATTGCATTATTTGATCAAATTTGGAGCCAATGAAGCCATTATCTTTGACAATTTCAAGTTCATGGAAATAAAAAAAAAATAGGGATGTTTTAATTTTGCTAGTATAGATATATTGATATATCCTTTTAACCAAATTTAGGAAACTCCAATTTTAAGAAAACTCCAATATTCACTTATAGGAGGGTTATATTCTATTGAAAAAGGGATGGGAGGGGGACACAATAAATAGAGAAAGCAATATAGAGAGGATCGTAAGTCCTCTTGGTCCAAGCACTCATCGCATGAAGCTGTGCCTAATCACTACGACTAGCATTCCTTGATGCTCCATGTGCATCAGCAACTTGATCATTACCATCATCAATTCGAGTATTACCAACATATTTTGAGTCCCGACACCAAGCCTCCAAAACCCACGTCCACTTTAGTAGCAAAATATGGGTGTTGAAAAGTCGAAAGGGGAAAAAGCTGAAAAAAAAAGTGGAAGAAAAAGTTGAAAAGTCAATAGAAGCAACCGTTATACTTTGAACGCTTTAAGAATGAGAGCTCACTTACGCTGGGGAAAAAAGGAAAGAGATATAACAAAGAGGGAAAGCAAGAAAGAAGAAAAAGAAGGAAGAAAAAAGAGGGACTCGCTTGAATGTCTTGTCAAGCCGATTCAATTACGTATCACAATACTTGGTAAGTGCTCACACTCATTGTTTGTCTAGTCGGAGAAATTCCTAGTATTATAACACAAATTCGAAATTTTACAAAATTTGAGTTGTGAAGTTTGATTTTTTAGTTGTTAAGTTATAGGATTTAATGGAAATGGTGGATTATGGCGTCATAGAGCTGTGGTTTAACGATAGTCATTTTAGAGCAACAATTTGGCTGGAATAATAATTCTAAGATTTCGTGTGCAAGTTCCGTATTGGGTTTGGATTTTAATAATCATTTTGAGGGAGCGATTTGTTAGTGGCTATGAGTCATTTTATTAGTGTTTATGATTAGCATGGTTGTTTCGTAGTTGTTGTATTATTTTACTTAATCTTGATGTCAATTCTCGTTTAATTATTAGGATTACGAGACGTTGGTTTGGGTGAGTTTCATTGTTTGATTTTCGGACATTCCAAGTGAGTAGTGCTATCTCTTCTATAAATTTCTGAACTTTTATTTTGAAAGTGAAAGAGATTTGATATATTATGAGTTATGAAAGAGTATGTTTATTGTATAAAAATCTAGATCAGACATTTACTATGTTTTAATATTTGCTAATGGTTTTAGAAATGCGTTATGAGAAAGGTATTCTAATATATATGTTGAATTATGAACTTTGTTTATGTCATTAATTCTGAAATGATTTGTGAAACGATTTCGAATTTATGAAATGGTTCTTGAAATGTATTCTAATTTATGAAATGAGTTTAGAAATGATTTCAAAAAGGTTGTATGAAAAGTATTTCTAGTGAATGAGTCAAGTTATGAAAGGTTATTTGTTGGTTTGAGTGATGTATTTTGTTTATTGAATAAGGCAAAAGACTATATATTTTTATTTGAGAAAGCATTTTGTGATATTGGTTACAAATTGGGTTGTGAATTATAAAGAATGTTATTTTGAGTGTGAGGTGCTCAATGTTTCTATAAGCCTATTAAGGAGCTTGCGGGTATGCATACTAATATCTATATATCATTGTGGACCAATAACTGGTAATATAGGTGGAGACCTCCCTAAATGAGAGCTTTGTTGTCTTGTCACTAGGTGTTATGTGTGATCATGATTAGATATTTGAGCATGAGCTTGATCAATAAAATGACCATTAATATGTGATTTAAGATTAGTAAATGTAATGAACAATTGACATGTGATTTGACATTAATCGATGGAATGGACATTGATGTATGTATGATGAGATTATTTAATTTAATAGACCATTGTTATGCGAGTTGTTGAAATTGGTCAATGAACTGCATTATTGATGCTTTTTTATGATTTTATTCATTTAACAAATATTTTTATGATAGTTATGCTAAAGTGAGTTTTTTTTTTTATAAATTTTTTTATGCATATTATGTACTTGAATTGAGATAAATGAGTTGTTATATTGTCTTGTAAAGTGCATGGTGGATGCTCAATCTGTTTAGAAGAGATACACACTACTCACTAAGCCATGATTGCTCACTTCTCTCCTTTCCAATCTTTTTAAGTTTCTCAATTAACTGCCGATAGTATGCAAATGCTATGGCCGGGACTTTGGGAGTTGGACTTTTGGGCACAGTTTTAGACTACATCATTTAGATGGAAGAATGGTTGTGTCACTACTCGTATCCTTAAAAATTTTGGATTGTGACATCTTATGTATGAGTTTAGGTTTTAATATTTGGATGTAAATTTCGTGGGACGTTGTGAGATTGTGCATTACTTTACAGGTGTGTTATCTTTTGTTATATACTAGGATTCATATCTTATTTGTGGCCGAGGCAGGTATCGTGGTACTTAAGGGTTTGGAAGACCTTGTGGATGATGCTATTAGGTCAGTATACGCTCGAAGGGACGTAATGTGATGATTGAGCGAAACTTTGGTGGGCCAAAGGTGACAAAGGATGGTGTTACCATGGCAAGAAGTGATGAATTCAATGATAGAATTAAAAACATTGATGTTAAGAAAAGGGAGTTTGAGCAAAAAGCCTTGCCAAGTCAATTGGACTACGTATTGCAACACTTAGTAAATGCCGGCACCCTTCGTTCGTCTAATTTGAAAAGTTTTAGGATTATGATACAAATTCGAAATTCTATGAAATTTGAGCTACAAAATCCAATTTTTTAGTGGATAAGCTGTGGAATTTTATAGGTGGATTATAGCATTGTAGAGTGTGAGTTTTGACAGAGTTTTGACAGGAGTCAATTTGGCAGAACGATTTGGCCAAAGTGAGAATTTTAGGGTTTTGCATGCGAGTTTCATGTTGCATTTATGTTTGAATAATCGTGTGTAGAGTTGTTTTGTTGTTGTTATAGTATTTTACTTAGTCTTGACGTCAATTTTTATTTAATTGTTAAGATTATGAACTCTTCGGTTTGAGTGAGGTTCTTTGTTTGGTTTTTGGGTATTCCAAATAAGTGATGCTATCTGCTCTATATATTTCTAAACTCATGTTTTAAAAGCGAAAGAGATTTGATATATTGTGAGTTACGAAAAAACATTGTTGACATATGATTTTTAGTCAACATATTATTAAAAGGTAAAAAATCGAGATTAAGGTTTCCGATTGTGACGGAACCCATTTCTCGACCAAGAAAATGTCGTTTCTCATTTCTTTCTTTTGCTTTATCATTTTAAAGAATTTATCATTCATTTTCAAGAAAAACCTAAAAAGTGAAACGGTTGACTTTCGAATTGACTTTTTTTGTCAATCTTTTAACCATGAGTCAACCTTGGGTCAAATTTTGGTTTTTTATCCGAAAAGATGCCATCTAGCTTTAATTTCACTTTTATCAAATCAATTTCTAAAAAATTCAAAGAATTGACCAAAAAAAATCAACTTTTTAGGAAATGTCAACTAAATGATTGACTTTTGATCAAACTTTTGACAAAAAAAAATTAAAAAATAAAAGATTCACAAATACATTCCTTTTAATGTCAATTTGAATTTTGTATCAAAATTATCACAAAATCGATTAAGAACCTTATTTTCCTAATTTTTCGGTTTTAGATTCTAAATCGACGAAAAATAAAATTACTTTCATTTTAGTCATAATTAGGCATACTTCCTTCTTCAACATTTGGTTTAAGGACTATTTTAAATTCGCTCATGCATTCAATTTCGCGAATTACTGAGTCAAAATGTGAATTGCTGTTTTCAGCCCTAATTACGAGACTAAAATCGATTTTTCATGACTTGTGAACGGACGATTGTTTCCCACTCATTTCCTTAAGATAAGTCTAAATCCAAAATTGATTTTGAAAAATTCAATATGAACTTATCAATTTGAAGAATTATCCTCCCAAGCATGAGAAAGTCAAGCAATTAAGCTTCAATTGACAAAATTCAAATTGACCCATTCATAGTTATGGTTTAATCTCATAAATCTAGGTCCAATTTTAATATTGGGCCTAGATTCATTTTTTATATAAGCTCGAGCGCTTCAATTCAAGGTCAATTTGAATGCAATAAGTGATCTTACAAATGGGTAGTACATTAGATAGGACAATTGTGACATTAATTGAATTCAATTTTAATAATTTGCAATTTTGCCAATTAAATTGCAAATTTGATCATTTTAGCCCCTCAAGCTCAATTCAAAGCCCTCATGGTTTTGATCCATTATCTTTTACGATAATTATTCAATTAGGTCAGTAAAAGATTCCTATATCACATTCATAAGGTTTGATTAGCTTAATTGAATCTTAATCAGCCAATTTCTTCTTAAATATGATAAATTTCCTTTTCAATTTGGTTCTTTAGGGCCAAATTACATAAATTTTAAAACCACAGGGGTCCCAAGTGGGCGAAATAGCCAGAACCGGACCAAACCGGTTAAGAACCGGTCAAAAATTGGCCAAACCAATTAAGAACCAGTTTGACTGGCTACTAGTAGGGATGGTCAGTTCACCCTTTTTCTAGCTAGGTCCTAATCTCCAGCGATTGGTTTTGGAGTTCTCACAATACCAATTTCATTCATGCACCATCAATTTCCCAAAATTTCGCATATTAGTTCTCGAATTTCATAAAATTGCAATTTGACAATCATACATTTTGACGCAATTCTCAATTTTGGTTCGAGGTTTTGCAAATTAAACTCATTGGATAAATTACCCGACACCTCGAGATCATGATCCAACATTCGAAATCAAATTTGAACCGTGAGATCAAAATTTCGATCGTCGAATCGAATTGACAAACGAAATTACATGATTTTAGGGCAATATATAAGCCTAATTTCCTTTCATTTTTGGGGGGCTCATTTGTGCACGAAATTTCCTCTCTACCAGACCTCTCTCTCTCTCTCTCTCTCTCTCTCTCTCTCTCTCTCTGTTTTCCAGCCTAATCGCCTCTCTCCCCTTTCTTTTCTCTCTACACCGAACGAATTCTTACCGATCTACTATCGCCGACCTCACACCGGTGAGTTAACGGTTGCCAATTTAGCCCCCTCGACGACCACACTTTCATGTCCTAGTTGCTGCAAGCCAGTGATCAACTTGGTTTTGATCGGAACTTTTCCGATCAAACCGAGCTCCCTCGGTGATACAAACTGGTCCATTTGGATCGGTTCAGTATTGATCCAAGCTGGTGATCCGTTTTTTCAAATTTGATCCTTGCCATTCAAATTTGGTCCTTGGTGGTTCACTTAAGTTCTGGCAAAATTTTTGATCGATTACGATCAAAAACATATCAAAAGGTAATATACTTGATCTTAAACCCCATGAAGTGAGACCGGATTAATCAATTGGGGTTAGGGTTCAATTTTAGGTTAATATGCTATGTTTAAATGTTAGATTGAAGGATTTGGATGTTGATTTGCTATGCTTGATTGTTCTTGAATGATATTGATGATTGAACTTAATTTGGCCTTAATTTGCATTTTCACAATTCTGTAATAACTTATTATTTTGGCTAAAACGAGGTCTGAAACAACCTTATTTTAATTTGAGTTCTCTTAAACTTTTATAATACACATCACAAGCTTCAAATCGATAGGTTGTACGCCCTGATCGAGCATTATTTGACCTTCGAAAAACACCTCCACATATGAGAAATTTTGCAGTAGTGTATGTTAGTTTTCAATTCTGTTCCTGTTTCACCTTCTGTTTTTTTTTTTCTATTTTTGTGCAGCTTTCTATGCTAATTTCTGGAGGAACTTTCCTTCATGAAAGTTTTTATTGTTGTGTGGTATATGATTTGTATTTTTTTTTTCGGAATATTTTGACATAACTAGTTAGGTCAAAACCACTCATATCTAAGCCTAGGTCAGTCTGCTCTATATTGATTCCTGATTTTGTCATTTTTATAATGATCTTTGTGTTAATTTTTAGAGAAACTTTCCTCCATAAAAGTTTCTTATAATTGTGTGAGAAATGACCTATAATATTTTTAGAATTTTTGGATGTATTTAATTATATCAAAATCACTTAGATTAAAATATAGGACAATTTGTCATGCACTATTCCGAATTGTGTTTTGGTGAAATTAAGTCCACAAATGAGTTTGTTTGGTCTCAAATCCTTTATAAAAGATGAAATATATGCGGTATGTGTTCAATTGATGCATGATTTGTGAAGTGTGGATGTTGTCTAGTGTGTTAATTACATGAGTTAATATGAAAAGATGCTGTAGAAATATATAGCTTGGATATGCACTTCCGTCTTGCCATTTTTGCTATAACTCACGTGATTACATTTAGGTTTCGAACCCTTAATGAGAAGCATTCTTCATTGCATGCTTTATATGTGAGATTTTTTGTAGGACTTTTACATGTCATGAGATGACTGAAATCATGCATATTCCTATGGAGTTAATTCTGAAACAAAACCTTAGCGTATATGCACCTTGCCATGCTTGTTTGAGTCATCTAGAGACCAAATCTTACTATTATGCTTTATTGACAATTGAATCGCATGTTGTAAGGTTCACACTTACATGTTTAAGTAATATCATTTGAGCATCATTTTGCACATTAAATTTGTGTTGCAAAAGTGTTCATCACGCTTAGGATTCCCAAACATATCATTAGAAATCTTAAATGATTTCATAATGTCATTTAAATTGTATAACATTTTTGCATACCGACTTAAGGTTAGATGATTATATAAATTTTCCATCGCATCCAATCATAAGTCTCACATAACTTTTTTTTATGTCATTTATGCATTATTTGAATGACTTTGAAGTTTTCTAATGCATGCTTGTGTTATGTTTTTCTTAGTTATTAACATGCACGCCTTTAGAGATCTCAATCTTAAGGTATCCAATTGATCTAGTTTGAACTCGAGCCATTCTAAGAAATCGTAAGGCACACTTAGAGGTTTTTAATGTTACTGATTTCATGTAGATCGTTCATCATTTGGACCACTTTCTCATTTTCAAAACTAGACTATAATTTGGACATGAGATCAAATTCTTACCACTGTTCAGACACACATTTATTATTTTTGTTCCATTTTTTCTGTAAGGATTTTGCACTTGGCCTCTAAATAAAATTTGTTTGTCAACATGTTGGCTATATTATGTGTAAATTTGATTATTCTTACACCTATTTTGATAGGACAAATCATTATGATATTGGTTGAGTATCTGTCTATTTTGACAATTTTTTGACATGATGTTACTTGTTGTTTGATTTTTATCACTTTTAGGAAACCTTTATTCAAAAAACCAAATTTAAAAAGGATTTGGTACATGTGATGTTTCCCAAAAATAATATCTAAGATATTCTTCTTCAAAGCTCGATTTGGCTTAAGAAAGACTTATGATTTATACCATATTCAAAATGCAGGCGATGCTTGTGAGTGTATTTATGCGAGCCATGAGCTAGCCTTCGCAATTGAATGTATTCGATAGCCTGGATATTTCTTAATTCAAAATATTTTCAAAAATTTTCTTAAATCCTTATTGCATTTTGAAAGTCACGGTTTGAATTATATTCAAAATGCCTACGACGCTTGTGAGTGCATTTATGTAAGCCCGAGCTAGCCTTGGCAATTGAATGCCTTTCATAGCTGAGACATCACTTTGTCTCAAAACCTTTTATGGATGATTTCAAAAGATGTATATGAAACATCACATGTACCCTCATGCATATAATCACACAATTCTTTAGAAACATCTGTATTTGTGATTGGCGCATGCTCTTAGTGATAAATGACCTGCTAATAGTTCATTTTCTTGCTTAATTGGTTGAGAAACAAGGTCCAAAAGATCCACATGCATGTTTTTTTTTTTTTTGGTACCCAGGGAACCCCGTACAGCTGGAAGCCGGCGGGTAAACCCTGGGGGCGACACGCACGACCACCACGCAAGTGCCACCGGGTAAATCACCAAATGACGCACTGGGGATTCGAACCCCTCCCCTTCGTGAGGGGGAGAAGGCCCGAAGCCAGCAACGCCACCACGGCGGGTGGTGATCCACATGCATGTTTAATTCCTGCAATGTATATAACTTTTAGATGTGTGATAAGGTTGATACATGATATCGAGAAAACATCCTAGGATCACATAGATTATATGGTTAGGAAACTTATAAGTATTATTAGCTGTGCGAGAACACAATTGGTTAATAATTGTTGTAACTCATAAAATAAATTGGGTAAGTATCTTAGAGGGACCCATGTATGAAAGACAAATGCCGACCCCAATGCTCAAATCTAATTTATAAAATTGAATTTCTTTTTAGAGTTGACTTTGGCTTGATGTCATTTTTTTTTTTATCATTTTGATGTTTATGCTTGTTTCTTTCCATTATATGTACCTAGTTATATAGTTTTTTTAGACTAGGTTTAAATCAGAATCTTGAAGATGGAGATGACATGAAGATGATGGAGGTCGATGTCCATTCTGACCATTATTATGTACTATTCATTCCCTGACATATGTCTTTAGATATTTTTGTCGTATAAAGCTTGATGAACTACGGGTTCTCTTTTCTTAGTATCATTTTCATTTGTATTTTTCTTTTATATTTTGTTTTAGGATTGCATGGTAGATTTACTGTTTTCCTTCTTTGTTTATTTATTACTTTGCAATGTTAATTCAATTGGATGCTTTCTTTTCATTTTCTTTAGAAATAGAATAGCATAAAAACAACCAACTGTGCATAATCGCTTAATTTAGGAGAAAAGATCTTGAAAAGGTAAAAAAGAAATCGTGGACACGTTAGGCAAGCACACCAAATTGTTTAGTTACCGAAAGGGCGCCAATAGAAATATTGACATAACCAAAGTCCTCGGATCTAGATATTTGGTTGCATAGGATTCGAGGGAACACTCATAACCCTTGATTGGGTTTCTAGCCAACTACCAAAAATGAGACTAGTGGCGACTATCGTCTTGTTTCTATGATGTTTTAAATAATTAGATCGTATAAATGAACTTGTTGTGCAAGGTACATGTCTTGATAATATTCACCATGGTTTAGCATACCCGCATATGGAAAACTCTTAATGGATGAAATGACGTCATCCTTACAAAATAGAGTACCAAAGGGAGGGTAACCATAATAAAGGTACCATTAAATCCAATATTCACACTTGACCTCCTCTCTCGAGGTGTGTCACCTGTGTAGATACAAGTCGCGACACTCCACTGTTACGCGAGGTACGAGTTTGGGAGAACTTATGACCTTATAGAGAGAACTTATAAGAGAATCGTTAGGAGAGTGAAGTGATGACATCTCTATGATTGAGAATTATCATGGTCAAGTATCCTTAAAGCCAACCTTACTCCTTTCTTTCCTCGTGAGAAGGATTGAGCAGGAAGATTAGGTCGCAATAAGCATGTTTATTGCATAAAAGTTTGGATCAAACATTTGCTATATTTTGGTATTGTTAATGGTTTTAGAAATGAGTTATGAAATGTATTGTGATATATGTGCTGAATTGTGAACTTGGTTTATGAAATAGATTCTAAAATAGTTTGTGAAATATATTCTAATTTATGAAATGGATTTTGAAATGATTTTTGAAAATGTATTTAAATTTATGAGATGAGTTTTAAAATGATTTGAGAAATGTTGCAAGAGTATTTCTAATGAATGAGCTA
The DNA here is from genome assembly GCA_007663325.1 of Eucalyptus pauciflora. Lineage (NCBI taxonomy): Eukaryota > Viridiplantae > Streptophyta > Magnoliopsida > Myrtales > Myrtaceae > Eucalyptus > Eucalyptus pauciflora. The sequence continues at coordinate 1,460,761 of VMYD01000011.1, forward strand.
AGTTATGAAATGTTGTTTGTTGTTTTGAGAAATATATTTTGCTTGTTAGACGGGGCAAAGATTATATGTTTTTGTTTGTAAAATTGTTTTATGAGATTGATTCCAAATTGTGAATTATGAAAGATGTTGTGAGTTTTTATTGGCGTTTAATGTCTCTGTAAGCCCATTGGAGGGCTTGTGGTATGTATATTAAAGTGAAAATATCCTTAGCCAGCTATTAACAATATACGTGGAAATCTTACTAAGGAGAGAGCTTGGTTGCCTAGTCACGAAGTGTCATGTATGATTATAGTTATATATTTTAGCATGAGTTTTGTCAATGGAGCATGAGTTTTGTCAATGGTCATAGACATGTGATTTGCAATTAGTTGATGGAATCGACTATTGATGTGTGGTTTGATGAAATTAATCAATTGAATAAATCATTGACATGTGAATTAATGAAATTGATTAATAGATTGGACTACTGATTTTCACTGTGATATTATTGATTTGAACAAATGTTTTCTACTATGCATATGATTATGTTAAAACGATATAACTTATCTTGTGTGTGTGTGTGTATTATATGTATTATATATTGGAATTAAAATAATTGAGTTTTGATCTCGTTTTGTAATGTGCATAATAGGTGCTCAATCTACTTAGAAAAAATATGCACTCACTGAAATGTGATTGATCACCCCTTTCATTCCTAATCTTTTCAAGTTCTTTGATTATGTCATCGTGTTTTTTTAATTATTTACTTTGCCTTATGATATGAATATGTCATCATGATCTTGAATCATGAAATCACCATGTCATTTGAATTGCCATGTCACCTGATGTCATCATATCATCATGTTTTGCATCATGAATTTGCCATGAGATTTTATATTATTATGTCATCAAGTCTGAACTCAAATTTTGCCATGTCATGTTGCAAGTGAGAATTGACATATTATGTGTTTTCCTTGCCATGTCAGGCCATTGATGAGTAAAACAATTTCTTCTAATTTTTCCGTTTTAAATATGAAATCATCATGTCATGTAACATTTGAGTATTACCATCTCTTGTCATCTTTCCATTTTAATTTCAAATTTTCAATTCATATAATTTTTATTATGATATCATGTTTGAATCCGTAACTATTATTTCACGTTGCATGTGATTATCATCATGTCATGTTATTTTTCCATCATGTTTGAATTCATTATTGTCACGCCATGTTACATGCGAGTATTGGCATGTTATGTCATTTTCAAATTATTATATTTGAATTCTGATTTTACATGTTGCATTTGGCTTATTCGTCATAATGCATTTTCCGTATATCTTGACATTTCACACACATGAAGTTATGCCACATGGAAATGGTTTCAATAATTAACAACATCATCAAAATAAGCGTTTTGTTGATATTTCAAATTATTAAATCAAAATTCATGCATACTTAAGAAATCATTTAATGAATGTTTTGGGACATGTAGAAATACCAACAGGGTACCATGAAACCTAATTCATTCCATGCATAACTAAACTTTTGGATACTAGACCTCTAAGTTTCCTTGGGCCAGTTCATTCATAATTGCACTTAAGTTGTTTGACTTCCCCAACACTAACTGAGCCCATTGATGTCCAATCGATCAAGGTTTTCCTAAATTGATTGGTGGCCACTCTAATTTGATATGTGAATATTGATTATTTTGCATTCATAAATTATTCAAATCTAAGATTTGGGAAGATCTTAGGAACCATGCTTCTAGCCAGCAACTCCTAGCAAAATTCTAGGTTCTACAAACTGGTGATTTCACTAGGGAGATTGAAAAATAACATATAGAGTTCAAACTATGGAAAATTACCCGATCAATCCTAAACCTATTGTATAGATGCTAATTGAGTTTTAAAGTTTTCAATTTTGCTAATTTAGTTCTAAATATTTGCGCAAAATTTCAATATAATCCTTTTGGTCCTTTTTCACCAAAGATTGTTAACGTGATGGTCTAGTCATCACTAACCGACTTACGTGACAAAAGTTTAGGATTAAATTTGCAAAATCGAAAAGTTTATGATTGAATTAACATTGTACAATATATTTAGTTTGGACAATTTTCCCTCTTACCTTGGAAGCTCTTTTAATTAAATTCTTCATTTTAATCATTTAATTTTTTAAATCCTCATTTCGCATTTTAACGCATTGCATCCATTCAAGATTATTATCATGCTTATTTGTGAATTAACTTTGTGATGTTGCTCGTGTTGTACATTTTCAAATGCATGCACTCTCGTCATTTATTTTGAAGTACATTCTTATGGTGCAATTCATGACCACTATACATTATACTAGATTAAACCCAATATTTACAATCAAACCTAGACCAATAGCGTCTTTCATGATTATCTCTGCATGAAATCTCTCCATCTGAACCCCAACTTCTATGGAGGTGCTACAATGTGCATTCAAATTTCAAAAGTTTCAAATATGATCAAGTCCTTCAAGTGATTGCTTAATCAATTTTGATCACGTTGTATTCTGGAAATTTAATGTGCAATCAAATTAAAAAAAATAAAATCAAAAAAGCCAAAACTAAAAGGAAAAATCAAATTGGTGTGGCCGGGGGAGGGGGGAGGAGGAGGGAAGTGTTTGAAGGTTTAGAGATAGTGCCACTATCCTTTTGTAAAAGGAGGAGAGGGCTCAGGCCCTTGGGCCACCACTCGCCGCCACTTGTGAGGGTCAAAGGTTTTGGGGGATTAAAGTCGGGGTCAACATCACCACTCCAATGTCATCGGGGCCTCAACGAATGTTGTTGCTTGAACTTTTTGTGATTGATCATGAATATGGGTGAGCATAATTCCAAGGTAAAACTTGGAACCAAAGAATTAGACCAGTGTGAACTTGTTTAGTTTTAGGTTCTAAGGCATATAAGGTAGGTTCTACGTTTCAAAAATTACAGAAACTCTTTCAATAGGTATGTTATAGGTTCCAAAGAGGATAAACCTGAAATCTAAAACAAGTTTTTATGTTTGTATAAATCTATGTCTTTGTGATCTTATGGTATTCTATGACGTCTGATGATAAGTGTATAATTTGGAACCATTAGTCTGAACTTCTATTTTATGATCAAGATTTTTATTTTGTTAATATTTCATATTTTTCATATATCTAGATATAAGTTATGGTCAATGGAGTGTAGCAACAAGTGATGGTCATTATTGGTGATGATTCACTGCAATCGTTCAATTAATAATACAAGTGAAATGTGGGTAGAACCTATTCTAAACCTGTGATAGGGTAGGTTCTAGGTTTTAAGATATGCAAGATAAGTTCTAGGTTCCAAAAAATAAAAAACCTGTTCCAGCTGATGGGTTCTAGGTTTCGGGTGAAACCTATACGGAACTTGAACTACTCACCCCTTATCATGAGTATCTTCCTCTGGAACTTGATGCAAATGGTGGCCTTTGTCACAAAGCTGAACTTGTTCCTCACTAACCAAGCTAGGAGTTGTGAATTCCCCATCGTGAAGTCCCAATCAATAAGATCTTTAACTCATAGTTGATCTCTCGGTTGTAATGTGTATAAACTGAGATATCGGATTGATAAGCTATTTGTGAATGAAATAAACCAAATCTACTTCTTAATTGCATCCCTCAACACATTCAATTAGAAGGTCTATCATGTTTGATGGTTTTGGTAAGCTCATAATGTTGATGATCTAGTGTGGAGATTATAGAGGGATTGTTGCTTCAAAAATTGGTTTTTGATGTTTCAAACATGGAAGCATGAAAGGTCACATAATGGTAGCGCAATGCAGAAAGTGGCAAGGGATGATGACCATCGGCTTGATCCTTGCGGGCGATACCGCCCTTAAAACCCTCAAAACCCCCTTCATGGTGCATTCCCTCTCTTTTATTTTCCTTTTATTTTTCGATTGGTTTGTATTATTACTACTACTACTACTACTTAATTTTGGAAATTTTAGTTTTTCTTATTGAATTTTTTTCCAACATGGCGTCCAATATGCTCAAGAAGAATAAAAAATTATCACTTCGAATTTATGGCGTGCCACTACAACAAATATGGTTGACACCTCCCTAGAAGGACTTGATTGCACTAATTCCAAAACATTTAAGACTTGATTACATTATTTCAATCATCTAAGACTTAATTGCACTTCGAATTAGAGTTGGCAAAATGGGTCATAAACCCATATTATAACCCATTTTTAGTTAAATAGGTCATATATGGGTCAAGTGAAAGTTAAATATGGGTCAGAAATTGGTCTAATAAAGTAAAGCACAAAAAGAAATGGGTTTGAATGGGTTCTTAGGAAACCCACTTTGAACCCATGACCTTCACTCTTTAACTTTATAATTTTTTTTTATTATAAAAGATCGAAATTATAATTATATTTCATATTTCATATTTCAATTTTATTTTATTTTATTTTATTTTTTATTTCTTTTTCTTCCTTCCTTAGCTAGAGGCCGGCAGGGTGACGGCCAACCACTGGCCGACGACAGGCGAGGCGAGGCTTGAGCTCGCTGCCAACGACTGGCGAGGCTCGAGCCTTGCTGGATTTGGTGAGACTCGAGCTCGCCGGCGTCAGGTGGGGCCTCAACCTTGCTAGATCAATGAGATCGAGCCTCGCCAGATGCTGGTGGAGCCTCGGCCTCGCTGGATCGGCGAGATCGAGCCTCGCCTAACACTGGCGAGCTTGATCTTGCCTATGCCCAGTCGCCGACCATCGTCGTGGCCGACGGCTGGCCAAAGAAGAAGAAAAGAGAAAAGAGAAAAGAGAAAAAGAAAAAATAATAATTATTAAAAATTATATTTTTTAAAAATTTAAAAAATTTAAAAATTATTTAACAAAAATTAAAAATTTGATATTTTTAAATATTTTTTAGAAATAATTATAAAAATTTTCCATTAAATTTGTATTGCATAAAAATTGTTAAAAAAATTGTATTGCATAAAAATGTTTTAACAATACTTTTTTTTTAATAAAAAAATTGTAAAAATGAGCTTTTTTAGGTTTAGTTAAAAAAAAATTCATGTTACAATTTTTAGTTATTCAATGGTATGTTCACTTCAAATAAGAGAAGCATGTGCATGGTCTAATTCTTTATAAATATTTCAATTTATAGGTTTTTTTTTTAACTTTTTTATTTTATTCTATTTACTATTCTTAATTTAATTTGAAGTTTTAATCCAATTAGAATATAGTAGAGGTGGGTTTTCCTAGAATATTAATAGGTTTTAGCAATACAAGTCGGGTCGGGTATGGATTGGGTATGGGTCACTTGATTTACACCACATGAATATAAATCAAAACGGGTTAAATGGGTCAACCCATTTTCGACCCCACCCAAACCCGACCCAACCCACCCATTTGACGGGTCTACTTCGAATTAAACTTGTTATTATCTAATTTTTAGTTGACATGTTGAAAAGGTAGAAAATTTGAGATTTAGGTTTCTGATCGCGACATAGCCCATTTCTTAGCCAAAAAGTGTTGTTCTTAATTTCTTTCTATTGCATTGTCACTATTAAGTGATTTTCAAGTTATTTTCAAGAAAAACCCAAAAATTCAAATGGTTGACTTTCTAGTTTACTTTTGGTGACTTTTGGTAAACTCTTTGACCAAAAGTCCACTCCATATCAAAAATTAATTTTTCACTCAAAAAGATGTCATTTAGCTTTAATTTCACTTGTCTCAAATCAATTCATCAAAAATTCAAAGACTTGATGAAGATAGTTAAATTTTGGTTAAACCTTTAATAACAAAATTAGAGAAATAAAAAATCCCCAAAAATATTTCTTTTAGTGTCAATTTGACTATTGCGTCAAAAATTTCACAAAACTTGATTAAGAAACTTATTTTCCAATTTTTTCTTTGATTTTAGGTTCTAAATCGGCAAAAAATCAAATTACTTTCATTGAAGTCATAATTATCTGCAGTTCCTTCTTCGACATTTGGTTTAGGGATTATTTTGAATATGCTTGTGCATTCAATTTTGTAAATTTCTCGGCAAAATACAAATTGTTGTTTTGAGCCCTAATTAAAGGATCAAAATTGATTCTTCATGAATTGCAAACTGAAGGTTATCTTGTATTCATTTTCTTGAGATAAGTCCAAATCCAAAATCAATTTTTGAAAATTCACATATGAACTTCTCGATTTGAGGAATTTTACTTTCTCAAGCATAAGAAATCTAGCAATTAAACTTCGATTGACAAAATTCGAATTGACCCATTTAAGGTTATGTTTTATTTTCATAAATCTAGGTCTAATTTTGATATTAGACCTAGATTCATTTTTGACATAAATTTGAGTACTCTAATTCGAGGTGAATTTGAACATATTAAGTGATCTTACACATGGGTGTTTAATTAGATGGAGTAATTGTGGTATTAATTGGACTCAATTTCAACCAATTCGTAATTTTACCCATTGAATTGTAAATTTGATCATTTAGCCCTTTAAACTCGATTCAAAGCATCCATGGTTTTGACCAGTTGTCTTTCGTAATAATCATCCAATTAAGTCAATAAAAGATCCCTAAATCGCATTCATGAGGTTTGATTGGATTAATTAGATCACAATTAGATAATTTCCTCTCAAAATGGGGTGAATTTTATTTTCTAAGGACCAAATTGCATAAATTTTGAATTCACAGGGGTCCCAAGCGAGCAAAATGGCCAGAACTAGACCAAATCGGTCAAGAACTGGTCAAAAACCGGCCAAATTGGAGTGAATCGATCTAACTGGTCTAATCGGCCACAGCGGTGCTGGCCGATTCGGCCGCTTGCCGGTTGGTTCTTGACCTTCGGCCATTAGTTCTAGAATCCTCCTTGTGTCAATTTCATTTATGCACTTTCAATTTCCTGAAATTTTGCAAACTAGTTCTCAAATTTCATAAAATTGCAATTTGACTTCTAATTAGACATTTTAACGCAATTTTTTTTTTTTGGCTAAAGTTTTCACAAATCAAACCCACTAGATTGATTACCCAACACCTTAAGATCATAATGAAATCTTCGAAATTAAATTTTGATCTTTGGATTACGATTTCTATCGTCAGATTGAATTAATGGAGATGGTATATATATATCTATTTTCCCTCCATTTTTAGGAGGGTTCATTCTGTAACTCATCTTCTCTCTCTCTCTCTCTCTCTCTCTCTCTCTACTATTTATTTTGGTGCCAACTGCCTTTCTCTCCTCCCTCTTTCTAAACTAAACAGGCGACTCGTCGGTCTAAAGCTTACTGGCCTCAAGCCGACAGCTCACTAGACACCAACCAACCCCTCAGCGATCCTTACTCTCTCCTCAACCCTCCAACAGTTGGCACTCCCTCCGACAGTGACTGGACTCACTCGAACCAACGAATCCTCCCACGGTTAAAAAAATCGGCGACAACATCACCGATCAAAAGAGCGTAAGACCTAAATCTCTTATTTAGATAGACTTTGTCTTCATAATGTTAAATTACTGGAGCTTCTACATCTTAACTAAATTCTACTATGCAATGGGTGAAGGATGATAAAATTCAAATTGAAGCTAGTCCCAACTGAAAATGAAACTTGAAAGAGCTAGAGGATAGACATCAAGGAAATAGGGAATGCATGGCAGTTTTCGGCAAATACAGTCGAGGGTGAATTTGCTGCTTAAACTATGGATAATGCAAAGAGAAGTATTTAAGTTCAGGCATCAACCGATAAAGTAAAGTGGGGGTCTCACCAGTTGGGGAAAGTGTTGATGTTGGGTTAGAGGAGGGTTCGGAGAATGGCTATCAACAGCAGAGGAGCTAGTCCTAGGTTTTAAAAAGAGGCTAGGCACTATGAGATGAGATTGATTCCTTCTTACTCCCATGCTTTGTTTCCATTGGTCAATCTTTATGCTCAAGGCTGCCCTTAATCCTAGGATACAAGCTTCATAATTAACCACTTTTTTTGTACATTTGAATCTTAGCTCGGTAACGACGGGATATCGTGCCCTTGTTTCAGACACCAGTACCGTGCCAAATCCTACTCCTTTAGCATTGGAGGCTGGACAGGAGAATCCAGGCTATTCAGGAAGACTTGCATCGATTCCCCAATCCTAAGCATAACTATAGAAACTGGAGGTCAATCAGAGGAAAGAACAACCAATGCCATAGGTTAGCAATTGCGCACCTAAACAACAACATAGAAAGAATTGGTCTTATCCTAGTGAGGCAAACCCCTTTTCTACGAGGTAGGTAGGTCAAATAGGCTCACTTAGCAATAAAGAAGCACGTGAACTTTTAGTGTGACGCAGACATTTTTCTTGGTTGATGGATGGGATAAATGCCTATGTCACTTTAGAATGTGTTGGTTATGTTGATGCAATTCTAAAATATAGAATCTAAAAAAGTTTATTTCCACCAGTTCTAGAGCTTACCAACTTATTATGAAAAATGGGTTTTATTTATTTATTTATTTATTTATTTATAGAGGTTGAGTAAGGGGGGCGGAGCTTAAGGCTTCTCAGCCGTAGGAAAAGGGGGAGTGATTAGTACATGTTGATGTCTGAAAGTGCTTCGAGATAAGAACAAGTAGATCATAAGTTAGTAATTGGATTTACTGGCAGAATAGATTGAAATCATTGATATGTTCTGCCAGTAAATCCAAACTAACTTATGATCTACTTGTTCACCGGCTTGATCGTTGGTCTCGTGGCTATGATCGATAGAGCAAACCTCGCCGACCCTCCTTTAGATTTGTTCCCGACCTGCTAGTGGTCAAGGCCTAAAGAACTAGCCACCGGACCTTCATCGGCAACTCTAAGCTCTGTCGGTGGTCTTGAAAATTGGTCAAACTGGATCGATTCCATTTCGTCGTCAAACCAACGATCCAATCAATTTGCAAGCAGTCCTAGCTATCCAGATCCAATCCTTGGCAGTTCGTAGAGATTTGATTAAAGTTTTGGCAAAAACTTTGGCTCGATTGTGAAAAAAATCGACAAAACCATATCAAAGGTAATTTCCTCGATCTCGAACCCCATGAAGCGAGATCAGATTAACCGGTCCCGGCTGGGTTCAATTTTAGGATTATATGCTATGTTTAGAAGCTTGATTGATGGATTAAAATAGTTGATCTGCTGTGATTGATTGTTCTTTGATGATAACTTGTATGATTGAACTTGATTGGCTTCAAACTTGTGATTTTGGTGCTACTAGACTGACCTACTACTTTAGCCAAAATGAGGTTCGAAATGACCTTATTTTAATTTGAGTTCTTCTAGGTTTTGAAAATATACATCACAAGCTTCGAATTGATAGGTTGCACCCCAATCGAACAATGTTTGATCCTCGAAAAACACCTCAGAAGTTGCTCGATTTTGTAGTATTTCGAGTCTAATTCAGGTTATGATTTGGTTTCGACTTCAGTTTTTGCTATTTTTGTGCAAGTTTCTATGATGATTTCTAGATAATATTTCTTCATGAAAGTTGTTAGTCATTGTGTGGAGAATGTTCTATACTTTTTTTCAGAATTTTTAGGTATGATTAACTAGGTCAAAACCATTCAGATATGAGCTAAGGTCAATCTACCCTATTTTGGTCCGAGATGAATTTAGGGGGATTTAAGCATGAGATTATCTTTGTTTGACCTTGAGGTCTTCATGAAAGATGAACCAGATGTCATAAAGGTTCAACTGACGTAAAATTTGCAAAGTTTTACTGTTGTTTAGTGCATTGATTGCATGCTTTAAGGTAAAAGAGTGTTGCAGCAATATAAACCTTGCATATTATGTGTCTATCTTGCTATTTTTGTTATGACTCACATGATCTCAATTGAGTTTTGGACTCTTAACAAAAAATGTTCATCATCGCATGTTCTGTATGTGTGATTTTTCGTTAGATTTCCATGTCGCTAGTTGATTGAAATCATATTTTTCCATGTCGCTAGGTGATGTTGAGGTTAGGACGAAACCATATCATATATGCACTTTGCCATGTCCGTTCGGGTCTTTTAGAGACTAAATCTTGTATTGATGTCTTCTTGACTTTTAAAGTACACATAACAAGGTTGGTGCATATATATGAATTGTCATGATCAAGCATCATTTAGCATGTGAACACTATATCTCAATAAGGCTAGTCGCATTCCAAAATCATCAAGTATGCCATTTAGGTCTTAAGTCAATTGGCATTGGCATCGACTTGCATGAACCTTTTGCATAACGAATTAGGGTTAAATGTTTATCCAAATCTTTTGTCACATCAAATATTTTGTCATTTGTGAATTTCATGCCTTTTGTGCATTGCATAAGTGATTTCTAGGCTTATAGCAATATGCTTGTGTTCTGGTTTCTAATTATTGATATGCGCACTTTTAGAGACCTCGGTCTTAGAGCATCAAATTGACTTTGTTTAGATCCGAACTCTTCTAGGAAGTTGTAAAACACACTTTGAGCTTTTGAATGCCATTGATTTCAAGCAATTTTCTTGTCGTTAGGTCCATTTTCTATTTTTCCTAAGATAGGACAGAATCTGGACCTAGGGTCAAAATTCGGACCCGTACTTTTACCCATGTTTGGATAGACCTTTGTCATTTTTGTACCATTTCTTCTATAGAGATTCTTGACTTGGACCCTTAGTGAAACTTGTTTGTCAGCATGTTGATTATGTTGTGTGAAAATTTTATGATTTTTAGACTACTTTTGATAGGATAAATCTTGGTTACAATGATGTGATGTCCTGCTATTTTAACAATTTTCTAATGCATTGTCACTTGTTGTTTGATTTTTATAAAATCATGCTTAACTCATATAGGAAAAATTTTCTTCACAAAATTTATTAAGTATCTTGCCATGCATATTAGAAAATTTTACCATAACTAGAATGGGTATTATCCAATTTTGTTGATTTGTCATGCTTGGTTTGAAATTTTTTGAGATGAACTTGGTTATGATTGTTTAGCTAAATTACTTAGTTTAGTTTGTGCATGAATTTAGACCATGCCATCTTCATGAAAGTTGCTTTAAATTCTTTGATATTTGTTGTCAAATGGCTTCCAATGGATCAATTTTCCAAATCATATCTCGAAATCACTTTGATATATGTCATGTTTCTAAAAACAACTTTTTTAGAAAATATTTTTCAAAGCTTGATTTGATATTGTGAAAAGTCATGGTTTGAATTGTATCTAAAATATCTACGATGTTTGTGAGTGCATTTATGCAAGCCCCGAGCTAGCCTTGGCAATTAAATGCCTTCCATAATCGAGACATCACTTTGTCTCAAAAAAAATTTGTGAATGATTTAAAAAAAAATGTCTTTGAAACATCACATGTACCCTCATGCATATAATCACGTCATTAATTAGAAATGCCTATGTTCGTGATTGACGCATGCCCTTCGTGATAAGTGACCCACCGCTAGTTCACTCTCTTGTTTGATTGGTTGAGAAATAAGGTTCAAAAGACATGCATGCATGTTTAATTCCTATAGTGCATGTGGTTTCTAGATGTATGCTATGGCCAATGCATGATATCGAGAGAAAATCCTGGAATCACATAGATCGCTTGGTTATGAGGCTTATAAGTATTATTGGTCATGTGGGAACACAATTGATCAATAATGGCTGTAAATCATGAAATGAATTGGGGTAGATGTCTTAGAAGGACCTACGCATGAACTACAAAGGCTAACTTTGAGATCCAAATCTGATTTGTGAATTGAACTTCCTTTGATTGATTGATCTTGACATGATGTTGTGGTTTTGATTGTTTTGATGTGTACACTTGTTTCTTTCTATTGTATGTACCTAGTTATAGTTCTTAGACTAGATTTGGATTAGCATCCTAAAGATGAAGAGGACACGAAGACGGTGGAGGTCGATGTCCATTCCGACCTTCATTTTGTACCATTCATCCCCGACATATGTCTTGGGTTTTTATTATCTATATAAAAGCTTGATGAGTTGCAAGTTCTTTTCTTTCTTGTCCTTTAGTTTGTTTCTATTTTTATCTTTCTTTGGATTGCATGATAGATTTACTACTTTCCTTGATTGTTTACTTACTGTCTCATAATTTCAATTCCATTGATTACTTTCTTTTTGTCATTTTCTAGAAATAGAATAGCATATAAATGACCAACCATGCATGATTGCCTAGTTTAGGATAAATGATCCTACAAAATTAAAGAAGATATGTATAGACACATTAAGTAAACATAACATACTTTTAGGTACTGAAAGCTAATAGAAATATTGGCGTAACCCAAGTTCGCGAATCTAAATATCTGGTTGCACAGGAATCGAGGGAACACTCCCAACCCTCGATTGTGTTTTCTAGCTGACCTTTAAAAATGAGAATAGTGGCGACTCTCGTCTTATTTTTAGGTTGTCTTAAAACAACTAGATCATATAAATGAATTCGTTGTGAGGGGGTATGAACCTTAAGAAAAGGTTCACAATTGTGATTTAGTATACTTGAGATAGTGAAGCCGATAAAGATGAAGTGATGTCATCTTTGGTGGATGTATATCTCGAGAGGGCTATCATGATTGTTAAAAATACCCTTAAACTCATCTTTACGTCTAGATTCCTTTTCAACCTTAAAATTGTTGATTTGGATGTATCGTGGCATCAAGGTAAGGTTGCGACACTCCGCTGTCACGTGGGATATGAGTTTGGGAGAGCTCACGATCACGATTAAGTGAACTCATAAGAGGTTCGTCCGGGGAGTGAGGTGATGACATCCCTGCGATTGAGAACTGTGAGGGAACTTTTGTGGTCAAGCATCCTTAAACCCGACCTTTCCCCTTCCTTTCCTCGTGAGAGGGATTGATAGCGAGATTGGGTTATGACAAAACCTTAAGAACTTTTGGGGTGGTTTCCCCATTTATTTTTTTAGTCCCATACCTAATTTTTTTTCTATTATTTGAGCCAAGTTCTATTTGTTGGAAGTTTGTTTGTAAAACAAACAAAGTGTATGTTTCCTTGTCCCACATAGGAAAAGTGGGAGGAAGTGGGCCAATTAATAAGTGTGGGATTTCTAGAAATGATTGGGTGTGAGCTAGACTCCACCATACCCGCACGCAGGTGCGTGAATAATTACGCGATTTTGGTGCGATTATTAGGCACACTTAGCACTTTGGCGCCCGCGGTTTCATTAGCACTAACCCCTTTGTTATTTTATTTTTTTGTATGATTATCTTAGTAATTTTAATTAATTCAAAGGTTGTTTTGTTTATTGAGAATTTTCGGAAATTTTTTTTTAAAACTTATTATAATTATCATAATTTTTTTTTAATATTCTGAATTTTTGTTTGTGTCTTTTCAAGACAACCTTTGAAAAAGATACTTGTTCAATTTGCAATATTTCCCCAAGGGTTGCATTTGTTCGTTTTTTCAACTACTTTCGAATGGACGCCTTTGTTCATCTGGGCAATTTTTCGAAGGGATACATTTATTCACTTTGCAACCTTTCATGAAGAGTTGCCTACGTTTCTAAGACTGTTTTATATATACATGTCAGTTTTCAGAAGAACAATGTGTGATCATTTTATCTTTTCGAGCATTCTTTCTGAAAAAACTACAGCCATCTTTTCAATTGTTTCCTAAAGAGATCTTGGAGAAATACTAGAATTGCTATCTAGTATTCTCATTTTGAGACTTTGTTGTATCTTGGAGGAAATTTGCTGGTGACCATTAGCAACGTTATGGGGCAAATAAATCTTAAAGAAAATGATATCATGCCTCAAAGTTCGACTTTATTACTCTAAAGATCTAACTTCATTGTTCTACCCAATTCGAAGCCACATCTTCCCAACAAATTTTAAGGATTTATTTTGTTCAACAATAGAGTTGGAGACAATCAAAGTCATGAATCAAGACATGGTCAAACTAGACCGGTTCGATGGGAACAACTTTGCTCACTGGAGGGATAAGATGATGTTCTTACTCACTGCTCTAAAGATTTCCTACATAATGGATCCTAACTTGGCACCTATAGAAGATCCGAAGCCTACTACCGAAGGAGGACAGCCAAGTGCAGAAGCCATTGAGATGGTTAATAAAGAGAAAAAGAAACATGTGGAGGATGAATTACTTTGTCGAGGACATATTATGAATACACTGTCCGATCGTCTGTATGACCTATTCACTGAAATGAATTCGGCTAGAGAAATCTGGAATGCACTAGAATACAAGTACAAAGTGAAGGAGCAAGGTACCAACAAATATATAATCGCAAAGTATTTTGATTTCAAGTTTATTGATACTAAACCCTTGCTAGAATAAGTCTATGAATTGCAAGTGCTTGTGAATAAAATTCGTGCCCTCAAGATTGATATTCCAGAAGCTTTTCATGTTGGAGAAATTGTTGCGAAATTGCCTCCAAGTTGGAAAGACTATGGAAAAAGGCTGATGCACAAATCAGAGAACTTTACTTTGGAGCAAATATATAAACATTTTTGCATTGAGGAAGAGTCACATTTACATGATAATTCTGTTTTGTACAATTCCAAGGTAAATGCTATGGAAAGAAAACAAAAAATCAGCCAAAACTTCAAAGTAAAAAGCAGGCATAAATTTAAGAGAACACAAAAGAAGAAAAATGGTTGCCGTTTTGTTTGTGGCAAACAGGGACACTACACCAAGGATTGCATTCACCGCAAGAGCATTTCAAAGGACAAGAACATTCCGACGGTGAAGGTAGATGCAAATTTGGTTGAAGAAAATTATGTAGCCATGATTTCAACCATGTTTTCGAACATGAAAATTTCTGAAATTTGAAATTAATGATGCGATGGCTATAGTTTCTGAAATCAATTCTATCACTTTCTAATCTGGTTGGTGGTTAGATTATGGAGCAATAGTCCATGTGTGCAAGGACAAGAACATGTTCAAGCAATTTGAAGAGATTGTTGACTCAAATGTTCAAGAGTTCCTTATGGTGAATAATGCTCTTGCAAAGGTTGCTGGAAAAGGCACGGTGAAGATAGACTTCACTTATGGAAAGAAGATAACTCTTCTTAATGTGTTATATATACTCGAAATTAGGAAGAACCTAGTTTCTATTGATTTACTTTGTAAGAGGGGGTTTCGGGTTTTGTTTGAATCTGACAAGGTTATCCTGTTAAAGAATGGGCTGTTTGTAGGAAAGGGTTATGCCAATGATGGCATGTATCAACTAAGTATCAATAATAATATTACTAGTTCTACTTATATTGTTGAGTCTTCTTTTTGGCATAGTAGGTTGGCACATATAAATATTCGTTATTTGAAGAATATGAAGAAGTTAGACTTGATAAATTTCAATGGTGAATTTGATAAATGTGAAATATGTGCTAAGTCCAAACTTACTAAGAAACCATTTTGTAGTGTTAAAAGAAATTCGAATTTATTGGATTTGGTTCATAGTGACATATGTGAATTGAATAGTATGCTAACATGTGGAGGTAAAAGGTATTTTATTACTTTTGTGGATTACTGCAGTAGGTTTTTATATGTTTATCTCATGAGATCGAAGGATGAAGCATTTACCATATTTAAGAAATATAAGGCTGAAGTAGAAAATCAATTAGAAAAGAAAATCAAAGTTCTATGATCAGATAGAGGTGGAAAGTATTTCTTAAATGAATTCTCTTCATTTTGTGAAGAACATGGCATTATTCATCAAGTTTCAACTCTATATACTCCACAACAAAATGGTTTGACTAAAAGGAAAAGTCAATCTCTTGGAGAAATGGTTAATTGTATGCTTTCAAATTCAAAACTACCAATTAATCTTTGGGGAGAAGCATGACTTACTGTATGTTATATTCATAACAGAATACCTTCCAAGAAAAATGACATAACCCCTTATGAAGTATGTAAACGTAGAAAGCCAAATTTGTCATACCTTAAAGTGTGAGGGTGTTTGGCATACTACCGAGTACTAGATTCTAAGAGAACAAAACTCGGTCCTAAAGCTATCAAAAGTATTTTCGTTGGGTATGTCGAAAACAGTAAAACTTATAGACTTCTTGATTTAGAGTCCAATGTCATTGTAGAATCGAGAGACATTGAATTTTTTGAGAATAAATATTTCACGAGTTCTGAAATTATTGAAAATAATCCAAAATCTATGGAAGCTCAAATAGATTCTCAAGAGAAAGAAACGAATGATTCTAAAGACATGATTGAACCAAGGAGAAGTACTAGAGCTAGGAAACTAAAAGACTTAGGTCCTGATTTTATTACTCATGTTTTTCTTGTTGAAAGAGATTGAGATAATAACGTGATAAATAAATACCATTTATTATTAAATTTAGAAGACGATCCTAGAAGCTTTGATGATGCTATGTCTTCTAGAGATGCTTCTTTTTGGAAAGAAGCTGTGAATGATAAAATGGACTCAATTATGTCCAATAATACTTGGTATTAGTAGATTTACCAAAATGGTCAAAACCTATTGGGTGCAAATGGGTTTTTAGAAGAATATGCATTCTAACGATTCTATCCAAGCTTTTAAGGCTAGACTGGTGGCCAAGAGATATAGACAAAAAGAATGATTATATTATTTTGATACGTATGCTTTTGTTGCACATATAACTTCGATTCGAGTTCTTTTTGCTCTAGCTTCCATTTATGATTTTTGTGTTCATCAAATGGATGTCAAGACTATTTTCTTGAATGGAGACTTAAATGAGGAGATTTACATGGAACAACCGGAGGGTTTCATTCTTCTTGGAAATGAAAAGAAAGTATGTAAATTGATTAAGTCTCTTTATGGGCTTAAGCAAGCTCCTAAGCCGTGGCATGAAAAATTTAACTCGGTCATATTGTCAAATGGTTTCATCCATAGTAGTGCCGATAAGTGTATATACTATAAATTCACTAAAGACTGTGGTGTCTTAGTATGTTTGTATGTTGATAATATGCTTATTTTTAGAACGAATATGACTGGAATTATTGAGACTGGAAAGTATTTAACTTCCATGTTTAAAATAAAAAATTTGGGTGAAGTAAATACTATCTTAGGTATTAAAGTTAAGAAACATAGTGGGGGTTATTCTTTAAGCCAATGTAGTTATGTTGAAAAATTATTAAATAAATTTCAACATCTTGGTTTCAAGGAAATAAGTACTCCAATTGATTCTAGTATTAAATTAAATCATAATACTGGTAGAGCGGTGGCACAACTAGAATATGCAAGTGCTATAAGGTCTTTAATGTATGTGATGCATTGTACTAGACTTGATATTGCTTATTATATATGCAAGTTGAGTAGGTATACTAATAATCCAAGTACAGAACATTGAAGAGCTATTACCAGAATTTTTGGTTATCTTAAGAGAACTAAAAATTTAGGATTGTTTTATAATAATTATCCGGCTATATTAGAAGGATACACTGATGGTAGTTAGATTACAAGTGTGGGAGATGAGCATTCTACTTATGGATGGATTTTTACACTAGCTGGAGGTGCTGTATCTTGGGCAAGTAAGAAACAATCATGTATAACTCACTCAACAATGGAATTTGAATTTATTGCTTTAGCGGCAACTGGGAAAGAGGTCGAATGAATTAGGAATTTGTTGTTGGATATCAAATTATGGCTTAATCCTATGCCTCCTATTTCTATCCACTGTGATAGTCAAGCTACTTTGGCAAGAGCCCATAATAGCACCTATAATGGTAAGTCTAGACATATTAGTTTAAGACATTAATATGTGAGACAATTGATTAAAGATGGTACCATAACAATTGTCTACGTGAGGTCAAGTAATAATCTTGCCGATCCTTTGACGAAGGCTTTACCAAAACACATGGTAATATGACCTCACAAGAAATGGGGCTGAAACCCTTTAATTGAAATCTCCAATAATGGTAACCTGACATTTTTTTATAACATCACTAGTTACAAAGCTTAATGGGTAAGAACAAGTTATTGAGGGCATGTTTGGTAACTATCCCAACAGTGCCAAATTCTGATTTTTTATTCCCAGAATTAGTTTGGGACGAGAATCGCGTTTGGTAAAATTTTTGTTCTCAGGAACAAATTTGTTCCTAAAATCAGTTTGGGACGAGAATCAAGAATAAAAAAAAGTTGATTATTGTTCCGGGAACAAAATTAAGAATCAAAACTCTTCTTCTTTTCTTTTCTTCTTCTTCATCAACTGAACAAAATTGAGAATCAAAACTCTTCTTCTTCTCTTTTCTTCTTCTTCATCGACTGCCGCCCGCCGCCGCCGCCGATCACCGATGACTGGTCCGGCGAGCTCGCCGGAGGCAACCCTAGCCACCGGTGAGGCTCGCCCAACCCCGTCGGTGGCCAGGTGGGCCTCGCCCAACTGCCGGCGAGGTCGAGCCGACAAGGGCCGGGCTTGTCGAGGGTCGGCAACCAGCCCGAAGAATAATTAGAATAGGAGAAAAAAGAAAGAAAAAAATTATAAAAATTATTTAAAAATTAAAATAAATTGATTTGGAACAAAATCAATGAACACATTACCAAACGCAATTCTATTCCAGAATCAGAAATTTTGTACAGTTACCAAACACGTTCTTTTACTCAGAATCAGTTCCCGGGAACAAAATAAAAAATAATCATTTATGATCAGAATTTGTTCCCGGGAACAGAATTGTTACCAAATGCGCCCTGAATGTGATTGTTTGATACTGACGTAGCCCTGATATGATAAGTCAGTATCGTCTGTTACATTTTGTAGGTTGGATTGAATTCGGCAAAAGAACCTTTCAAGTGCCATAACTTGGCAGAAATGGACACTTAAGTTCCATAACTTACAAAATGTACACTTAAATGTCACATTTTAAGAAAAGTGGGACACCTGAGTGCCATCTCCAGCGAAGTTGGCCGGAAATCATACGTGGCATTAAAATATTAATATTTCTCGCCGATGTGTCTCGCCGGAGAGTTGAGTCAGCTCGAATTCATCCCAAAAACGTCGTTTCGGGTGTTGGCCTAAAATAAAGCCCTTAAATCAGCAAAAACGCCGTCATTTTGGAATAATTTGAATTTTAATATAATATAAAATTAATTAAATTAAATTTAAAACAATTTATTTAAAATATATAAAAAATAAAATTTACAAATTTACAAAATTTACAAAAAATTTCAGCCCTCAACCGCCTCCTTTTTAAAATTTAAAAAAAAATTAAAAATTTTGTAAATTTAATTTTTTGTAAATTTTGTAATTTTTTTTAATTTTAAAATTTTAAATATTTTAATTTTAAATATTTTAAATAAATTTAGTTTTAAATTAAACTAAATTAATTTTTATATTAAATTTTTACCACATCAGCACCAAAATGACATTGCCACCACCTCCCTGCCGTCATTGGAAGGTGGGGGAGGGTCGGCTGGGGTCACCTCATTTTTTTAAAAAAATGTTTTTAAATTTTAATTTTTTTTTAAAAAAAAAAATTTAAAAATTTTTAAAATTTAAAATTTTTATTTTATTTTTTAAATGTTTTAAATAAATTTAGTTTTAAATTTAATTGAATAATTTTTTATATTAAATTTTTTATCACGTCAGCACCAAAACGATGCCGTTTTGCACTCGATTTGCTGGAAAATTGACACATCAGCGTTTTGGCTAGATTTTGGCCAGATTAACACTCAAGTGATCCATTTTGCTCCAATTTTGACACTTAAGTGTACCTTTCGTAAGTTATGGCACTTAAGTGTCCATGTCTGCCAAGTTATGGCACTCTAAGGGTCTGCATGTCGATTGAATTTTTAATGAAGTATAGTACAAACTTGTAATGTGTTGATAATAATAGAAACACATAGTAGATACTTCATCTATATGAGCTTAGAAGTAGTGCTGCTTCTTACGAAAATTAGGGTTGCTTTCTAGAGAGCTCATGAAACAGGATCAAGTACAAAACCATAATAGTGCGGAGTAATATAGAACTTCTCGCTGAAACAAGAGGTTAGTGTATATGCGGTATGCCCAGTTCTATTATATAAAAGTACAAGTTTAAAGCCAAGCTACTTGTCACTTTGATAGAGCTTTGATATACTTGCATTAAGTAAAGGTTTAACTCGAAAGAGACCTTTATGTATGTATATTAATCTTACTGAAATTTTGGCTGTACAGGTTTTAAATTTTGAAATCTTTGTTTTACAAACAAAGTGAGGGATTGTTGGAAGTTTGTTTGTAAAACAAATAAAGTGTATGTTTCCTTGTCCCACATAGGAAAAGTGGGAGGAAGTATGCCAATTAATAAGTGTGGGGTTTCTTTAGTGTAACTAAAGAAATGATTGAGTGTGGGCTTAGATCCCATCATATACGCGTGAGGATGTGCGAATAATTGTGCGATTATTAGGCGCACTTAGCACTTTGCGCGCCCACGGTTTAATTAACACTAACCCCTTTGTTATGTTATTTTTTCTTTTGTATGGTTATCTTATTAAGTTTAATAGATTCAACGGATGTTTTGTTTATTGAGAATTTTTGGAATTTTTTTTTAAAATTATTATTTTTTAATATTCCTAATTTTTGTTTGTGTCTTTTCAAGACAACCTTTAAAAAAAATACTTGTTCAGTTTGCAACCTTTCTCAAAGGGTTGCATTTGTTCGTTTTTTCAACTACTTTCGAATTGACGCCTTTGTTCATTTGGGCAATTTTTCGAAATGATACATTTGTGCACTTTGCAACCTTTCACGAAGAGTTGCTTACGTTTTTAAGACTATTTTATATATGCATGTCAGTTTTCAGAAGAACAGTGTGTGTGATCATTTTATCTTTTCTAGCATTCTTTCTGAAAAAACTACAGTAATATTTTCAATTGTTTCCTAGAGAGATCTGGAGAAATACTAGAATTGCTATCTAGTATTCTCATTTTGAGACTTTGTTATATCTTGGAGGAAATTTGCTGATGACCATTAGCAACGTTATGAGGCAAATAAATCCTTAAAGAAAGTGATAGTACGCCCCAAAGTCCGATTTGATTACTCTAAATATCTGACTTCATTGATATACCCAATTCAAAGCCACTTTTTCCCAAACACTATTTTCCTACTTTTTTGTTATGCATATGTATTCTGATGTGTTATACTCTTTCATTCAAGCCGCATCAACTTGAACACTTAAGACTCTGCCTATATTTGCTTCCCGTCTTTTAAAGACTCCTTTCGAAATGAATGATGCAGCAACTGCACAAGAAATAAGCAAATTCAATTTACTTACTTCAAGTTCAAAAATATCTCTTTGGAACGAAGATGCCAACATATCCGAAGCCCATGATAAAGAAGGCAATGGCTTGCACATAAAGAAATAGAAAGTAGTGATTCTTCCCAAAGGCAACATCGTAACAGCCACAAAAGCAAAGGTATACTCCAACACCAATCTCTAAGAAGTGAAATCTGAAAGCAAAATTCAAGCTAACTAATTAACATTGGTCACCATTAAAATAAGCAATGTATCAAATCATATGAGCAATCGTAAGGAGATTGTACCTTTCAGTGAATCTGAGCCGAGTTCTTTCGGGAGCACTGGTGGTGGCTTTGTTCTTGAGAGCATCTCCTAGTTTTTCTGTAACAATCCATTCGTTTACTCTATTGCCTTCTAGTAGGCCAATGATGGTAGCCTTGGTGCGATGCAACGACATTACATTCTCAAATAGAATCCAGAAAACCATTAGATGAAGTGATCTGCAAGTCATGAGATATATCAACAACAATATGTAGTAACCGTTGTCGATAGAAAGCAAAATGAATTTTCCATTCTGCTTTTAATTGACTGTGGTAGGAAATTAACCTGGGTGTACTAAGTGCATTTAGAGCAGTAATGATTGAAGGAATGTAGATAGATGCCCATTTTGGGACGGCGACTTCGGGCGTTAAAACAGTTGCTGGTAGAACGATGCAGTAGAAGAGGAAAGTGACGATATGAGCTACAATCTTTCTCACCATAAAGAAGCTGTAAATCACATACAACTTCTTCCACGTTGACACTTTCTGCAATGAAAAATGCTTATGGAATCGTATCAATCTCAGTTCATCGAATTACGGTAGTTTGCAATTTCTGATGGAATGAACAAAGAAACTCACTTTGTTTTTAATGATATCGAAAACCATTTTCCTGAAGAGATTTGCCGGACCACATGACCATCGATGTTGCTGATAGCGGTAAGCCTTAAGGGTACTTGGCAGCTCACTTTTCACCTTCATGAGAACAATAAGGAAACATCCACTTTTTACTTATTTGTGGAGCTTTATAATGAAAAAATTAAGATTTACCTGAACAAACAGTACCTTAAGACTACCCACATAAACAAACTTCCATCCTTTAAGACTTGCCCGAACGGCTAAATCCATGTCTTCCACGGTGGTTCGCTCCTTCCACCCTCCGGCCTCATTAATTGCAGAAATTCTCCACACACCAGCTGTTCCTGTACGCAATCCCAGCAAATATTCGCCAGTGGGGCTAGATTAATGATGTTAAAGACACCTTAGTGAAGAAGTAATGTTCAAGAAGAAGCTCAAAGTTTCCTTTGAAGCTTTGGCCATGCTAGCTTATATTCTTTACATACTTATTTTGACTTAAAGTATTTGATTTACATATATTCGATTGCTTTAACATTAGAATAAGTTAATTTTCTGTAAACAGTATTAATATGCTAGCGAACCAACCAGTGTGCATTATAGTGACCTTATTAATAGTTTGAAATTTCTGGACAAATGATTATCTAATATGGTTTTAATACAAAGCAAGATTTCAAATATTCATTTTCCATACAATATTGTTCTTTCTATGTAAAATTGAAGGTAAGAATATGTGTAATGTGGAAAAAGTTCGTCAGATTTTACTTAAGTAATGATGAAATATAAGAGTGAAAAATGTCCAAAAAATCTTAAATCTATTGTACAATGTTCAATTCAGTCTCAAATTTTTCAATTTAATCAATTTAGTCTTATATATTTTAACAGTTTGAGTCTTTCTAACTAATTTTGACCAAAAATAGTTGACGTAGATGATTTTTGCAATTTTTTAAAATTTTCATTTTTTTTCCTTTTCTTTTCGCTCCTTTCCTTTTTATTTTCATTTTCCCTATCTCCCTCCACCAGTTACCGGCCATAGGCGAGAGCTGCGACGCACTTGATGAGTTGGTCCACTCAAAGACATCCACCAATTTTCTAGGTTGACGACTAGACGTCTATTTGGCTGAAAATAGGAAAGAGTTTCATTTTCTGGTGACAAAAGTCCTTTTAACTTGTGATGACATAGTTATCAAATAAAAATTTCCACTAATAACCATATAACTACTTGGGAAACATATACTAGGTTACTTGAACTTTGAATGATTACCCAATAACTAATTTTCAATTTTTTCACAATTAACGCACTTTTTCTAGAATTCGACTAATCTTTGGGAGAACTATTGACATACTGGACAAATCGCCAACTTTTTAATACAGCGTCATTGCCACATGGACATTACGTCGGTATTTTAACAGGAAGATGATTGGATTCCATCAAAGTAGATCCATCAATCACAGCTCATCTTTGCCGTGCACTTAAGAGCACTACAGTGGAACCTCAATATCCACAGGCTTATTAGCTAAATGGCAATTGACACATACAATGCTCAAGGCTCTAGGCTAAGTAGCAGGAGCAACTTTTAATTTATTATGAGCCCAAACGATGAATTCAAGCTAGCTTTAAGGTTATCAACCAATGCAACGGCCCACACATGGGTGATGTTGGGTCACATATATTTTTTACCCAAGAAAAACTTTAGAAACATATGATTTTAAAATTAGACAATGCTAAGTAGAATCGACGTGTGAGGAGAGTTTTCCGATTTCTAAATATATAACAAGAAAAAAAAAATTCAGGAGAAAAGACACCGTACTAGTACGGATTAGTTAAGTGCGCAAAAGGTTTCTACTCTTTATGTTCAGCTTAATGTTGTGTAGTCCGACTGCATTAATCTAAGTTGAGGTATGCAAAAGGAAAATTAAGTCATTTCACAATTACTA
The DNA here is from genome assembly GCA_007663325.1 of Eucalyptus pauciflora. NCBI lineage: Eukaryota > Viridiplantae > Streptophyta > Magnoliopsida > Myrtales > Myrtaceae > Eucalyptus > Eucalyptus pauciflora. The sequence goes on from VMYD01000011.1 coordinate 1,484,704, forward strand.
TAGTTACTGTGCAATGGCTAATATAATTAATAATATCCCAAAATACAAATACGTAATATCTCCAACAAAATTGAGATGCGTTAGATGTGGAGTTAGATGTGGAATTCTGTTCATGCTTCGGTATTTCAGACACGTAGGTTTACTTTTTGAGAGATTGCCCATTTCTTTTATATGAAAATCATGGCCCACAGTGCATTATTGTTTCATGTCAAAATGATTTTACACTCATTACATGAGATCAGCTTCACATTTTCTAATAAAATGATGATTTGACATCTCATAAATAATATCATGGGGTCAGATGTCGTGCATTCATGGCATTGTGTAGTGTAATTTTTGTACATAATAATGTATAAGAAGGAAAAGAAAATAGGACTTTTACCATTAAATCCAAAGAAGGCATATGTGGAGGACCCAACTTCTTGCTCCACTGTGAAATGGTAATCCAATGACATCTCTTGCATTCTTGTCATCAAGCATTCATCCGAGTTCACTGCCACACGAAAAAAAAAACCAAGAATAGAAAATCGTATCAGCATTTCATATTAATTAAGATAAACTCCATCAAAGAAACGAAAAAAATTCCTTGTGAGCATGACGAAGCATGACACGAATGAGCTACAATAACCTAGGTATGATTTCACAAAACGCAAAAACTACATTTGATAGTTAAGAGAAAAGACAAAATATGCATTTAGTTCCTATCCAAGACAAGATAAGGCCAAATATAAGAAAAAAAAAACCAGAAAAAAAAAATTCCCATGTAGGAAGTGGGATAAAAGAGGATAGGATTCTTATGTCCATGATATAAAAGTTACTTTTATTGAACTTCTAACAAATAAAAAAAAAAGATTCAATATAACGAAACAAATGTAAAAACAAAGTTTGTGCTTATTTAATCCTATTATTATTTATGTATTTGAATATCTTTCTTTTTTATAATAATACTATATATATTTAGTATTTACATTTGTTTCATGTCTTAAGTATATTAGTATAGTTCATTATTTATATACTTTTAAATAAGGAATGATGGAAGGGAATAAAAAAAAAGAAATAATAAAGAAAAGAAATAAAAGAGAGAGGGAAAATAATAAGAAATAAATAAATAAAAAATAAAGTAGAAGAACCTATATTTTAAATGAACAAATTCAAATTTAGAAAAGATCTTTCTAATTCTCAAAGAATGATGGCCAAGGAGATTATTAAAAAAAAGAAAACCCTACCCTCTCCTTCTCCACTCTTCTTTAGCTCTCGATTGAAGTTTCACAATTCCTCCTTAGCTCTTTTGTTCATGTCCAAACTCCACAAAAATGATGAGAGAATTAAAGCTCTCTCTCTAGTTTATGTTGAAATTTCACAAAGCTGCAAAATAATCGAAACACTCTACTTTTCGGAATTGTAGAAGGTAAATGATCATGCTTTCTCTCTCTTAGTAGAATTAGCATTTGTTGGCAGATCTATCTCATTAATATTGCTGCAACTTATTTACGTTTCTTGTCATAGTCGAACCTATGACTCATAAATGTTGCAATAAATTCCTTTACTATTTAAGATTTAGATCCTACAATTATGGAGGATTGATTGCTAAAGATTGTTTCTGTTTGTGCATTTGTGATTTCTTTATGAGTGAATTGTGAGAGATTTTTGCCACCTCTATTTATGCATTTTCGGTTCATTTACACAAATATTTCCTATTATATAATGAACACAATAAGATATGAAAATATCCGATTTTATTATTATGATTAACCAAATAGTGAATAAGATATAGCGAATTTTCTGGAATTCATATCCTATTCTATCCAATTCTATTTTGGCTAAAAATCTATACGAGCAAACACAACCAAAAAGACTTGTGACTTGATCTATAGCTGCGGCCCATCTCTAAATGGTTATCACTATCTTGATTGTTTAAACTAGAGCATTCTTTTAGAGGGTATAGATGAAATCTGAGTAAAGCATAGGGTGGGAAGTTACTTGCTACGCAGGACAATGTACCACTTGGAGACGGCTCTTCAACTCTTTTGGGATGAAGTGTTACATAATTAGAGCCACTTCTTAAATTTGGAGTGAGGTCCTAGACTTTAGGCGGATATAGCGGGGATGTAATTGCTTTAGGCGGGGGACTCTATGACACTCAAATTTCATGTAAGATGGAACAAGACTCGAGGCTTGATTTTTATGAAAATCGATGTGTTAATTGTTGAATAAATACGAATATCAATTTGTTTAGTCGTTTAAGTTTTATAGTTCGTAAGATTAAGCTAATAGTTGTTGGGAGAAATAAATATGTCCTTTCACCAAGAGTCCCTGAATTCAAAGAAATACCCGGATAGTCCTTTATATATTTGGCTTTCTTAGCATTTATACCTTGTATCGACAAAGCATAAATTTACCCTTTACAAAAAGATGAATAACATTCATTCTTTAAATTGTCAAGAAGCGATGAATTTACATTTATCATGCCAAAAAAAAAAAAATTATACATAGAAAAGACATCTATTGTTAAATATTGTCAGCATGTGGTACCATAAGGATGGATCGACCAAGTTTAGTGTTAGAAATCATTTTAAACTGATAAAGTTTTAAATTATAATGGGGAGACACTACGACGAACACAAGCTAACACAAAGATATGCACAAAAAGAGAGACTCTTGTTAATAAACGTCAAGTCAAAATACAAGGCCACATTTAGCCATTGGAGGGGCTAAGAGTCCTTCCCTTCTCGTAAATGAATTGTTCTATTTTTCATCCTTCAAATCTCTTTACTTTTAATTTTTTTAATCAATTTTTTTTACTTACGCAATTTGTGTAATCAAGTACTGCAAACACTAAATTCAATCAAATTAATCCTACAAGGTCATTGGACACCGTCGGAGGAGTGTGACTTGGACAAAATTTCTTAAGGTCAAAATCCAATCGCATCTTGTTTAAGAGAGATTACGAGTGGAACAAGAGGAATTTTTATTTTCTATTTTTTTCACTGTAGTGTTAACCTTAGCAAAATGTTGAACACGTCACCTTCAAACGTTGCCGAAGGCTTTATTAGCATAACTTGGCCAGATATAGTGCCCAAAGAACTTGATTAGATAATATTCACAATTCAGTATTGGATAAGAAATTAATAATACTCAGTTTTCTATTAAGTTATTGTCTACTTTTTTATTAAAATTTTCTGTTCTAAATACTTAATATTCAATTCTTTGAAGCCAATGATCAAATTTCAAGATTTATCTTTTAGTTTTACCAAAGAAGCCTAGTCTACTATAATGTATTAAACACAGTATCTTGCGTTTTTTTAGTGGGACTTACTTAGGTGTGGATCCCAAACTTATTTGGAGTAACATCGTTGTGCTAAAACATATTTTATAATGTGGCATAACCCCAATGAATCTATAAACAAGGAACTGTAAGTTATGAGACCTTATTAAACATACATTTGAAGTTCGTAATGTTAGGTGATTTGCTAATTTGTCTCATTCATCAAAGAAAGACTCTGTTATCGAATGGTTGAATAATCGAAAGCAATTTACTTATGATTTAGTTGACATCTAACCATTGAATTATTCTTACAATGTTTTTATCCCATCTTTCGTAGCGGAAAAACCAAATGACCTAAAGCAGTGCAAATTTCTATAAGAGAGTTAGTGATGTGGAATTACTAGCTGGTGATCAAGGCCAGAAACCTAAAATTTGCATGAAAAACGTTTGTAAGTAGAGAGATTACCGAATGTCCAACGAGCCTGAACGAGAGCCAGTTCAGGGTTGTGAACAAGAAATGGAATGGTTCGTCTTAAAAAATCAGGCTTCGGTTGAAAATCAGCGTCAATGATGGCTACAAAATCGCATTGCTTCACGTAGCTCCTCTTCATGCCTTCCCTGAGAGCCCCTGCTTTATACCCATTTCTGCTGTCCCTTATCTCATACTTAATGTTGACTCCTTTGCTTTGCCATCTTTGGCACTCTAGCTTCACCATATCCTATCATTTTCATGCAAAAATAATATATTGAAACTAATAAAAAATAATGTCTTAAATTAGTAAACTCATAGAAAAACGTAGGGTTTTTGTTGGGTTTGTTAAATGAAACGATCTATATATGGCTTGGTGGTTTTCTTGGTACCTTAATGGTTGGATCAGTTGAATCGTCAAGAACTTGGATTATCATACGATCCGAAGGCCATGACAGTCCACAGGCAGCTCGTATGGAGAACTGATGAACCTGATCTACCCGAAATTATGTCATCAAATAAATTGAACAACGCTGATTCTGATAAAAGTCAATGATGCACTATCAATTGGAACAAGAAAGAAGAAAACCTCTCTTTCATTGTACATCGGGATTTGGACAAGAACCGTGGGATAAGCAGAGTTACCCGCTTCGATGTCGTCTTTCATTGGTTCCCATCTATAACGCTTCTCAGGTTCTTGACCGAGCAGCTTCACCAAAAGAATGACGATGCTCATGTAAACCTTTTCAATGAACAACATCAAAGACATGGTTGAACATAGAAGAATGGCCATATTCAGGAGTGGTATAAGCAATGGAGCTTTAAACAATGTCCATAACAATTGTATTTGCACAGCAATATCATCTCTGGTTCCCAGAAAAGCATCTGGAAGAAAATTTGTTGTGGATAGAGGATTCATATTTTACAGGAATGGAATAACTTGTGTTTGAAAGGAAAAATGGAGGAGGATCTAAAATTTGAAGCTTAATACATGAAAAGATAGTACAACAACAACCAAGAGAGGAGTGATAGAAACGGAGATGTCGATGAAAACAAACACTGAGAGAGAGAGAGAGAGAGAGAGATTTAATTTCTCAGAGTCCTAGATCTTCTCAAGCCTCATGTTCTAAACTGTCCCAGAGAGAGAGGTTTAATTTCTCACGGACCTAGATCTTCTCAAACCTCATGTTCTAAACTGTCCCTTTAAATAGATGTAAGGCCTCTATTCAACAATACAAATCCGAGCGAGAGAGAGAGAGAGAGAGAGAGAGAGATTTAATTTCTCACAGACCTAGATCTTCTCAAGCCTCATGTTCTAAACTGTCCCTTTAAATAGATGTAAGGCCTCTATTTAACAATACAAATCCGAGACACTAGCATGCTTTCCCTGGTTAAATCCAAGGATCTCAAACAGAATCGGAACGAATCCTACCATTTATATTGGTTAATGGGTGTGCAAATTTACTTTTGAGTTGCCGCTGGGAGCTCAAGAACTCTCTTCTTGCAAAGGGCATGATGTGACATTAATATCGGTTCAAGAGTTGCTGCACGTGAATTCTTGGAAATAAAATCTGCTGAGCTGTGAGCACGATGGAAGGGTTCATTTCGACAATCGATAAGAGAGCCGCTGGAATTATTTTGACTTTCAAGACGTTGAAGGATAAAAACGTCGAAAGTCAAAATTGAAAAAAAAAACACCTTTGAGGAAAAAAAAAAGGTAATATTGTTCCAACTCTACATAGGTCATCCATTATTGTGTTTTATGCAGAGTATACATGTAAAACATTCTTTCATCAGGGGGACTAAGTCACTGCTGAATGCGCCATTGAAGAAAATTGTTACTCGTTTCAATTCAAAATCGATCTGTTTCAAAATTGACTTGTGCCTTTTTTATTTTCTTTTGCAGAATATACAAAAGCGAATGGAACTGATGTGGAGAAACCCTAGATGGATAAAACGATTGCAAAGGAAGCACAAACTTGCTGGGAATGATGCATCTCCGAAGAGAAAAATGGAGTATTCTTTCCAACAAAATCATTTCAGTAGACGCTGGTTTGTTCATTTATTTCTACAAATAGTGTAAATGAACCACCGGGAACCTGATAAGTACAGCCTAAGCTAACTCAGAGCGCACCTTCCTTGCGAAGCGATGGTGAATGAGCCAATCAATGGGCATAAAGAAATTGAGGATGCAGATCAGACTAAAGCAGACTTCGAACTGATTCAACTGGTCCGAGTATTAGTTTCTAATCTTAATACTACTCAGTTTCATGTTTGACATAATCGCGTCCTTTCTTTCACACAGATGACAAAGTGAGACAAGACAGGAGCGAATAAGAAGATACAAATGAGCAAATAGAAAGGGTGGTCAACCAATTCGAAAAGAACTTTGCTAAGAAGACGGTACTGTTATTTAATAATTAGTGACGGTGCAATTCTGTCCATATATTTGTTGCACAAGTTCATGGCAACCGGTTAATTTTGTGGAAGAATTTAAATATAAATTTTATAAGATACACAACTTTAATTACTTCTATGGTGGAAGCTAAAGAAAAAAAGGACCACGGTACCCTAATATTTTTTTTTTCAAATTAGTTATTACATTAAAACAGTAAATGAAAATACTAATGTGGTTGACTAATCACTATAAAATAGTGGTGTGGTGTTAACGTGAAGTCTTACGTTGCTTTTTCAACAAATAAAAAAAATAGAACAAATGCCAGAAAGGGCCGACGATGGTAGGGCAATAGATAGTTGGGGTTGTTGGGCCTCGATTAGAGACTGGTGACTCTAGCTAACTATAAGCGACGGTCACATCCCTCACCCAGATCTGGCAAGGGTTGCCGTTGACTAGGGTGGGTTGGGTGGTGACGACGGTGAGGCCCGTGCAAGCCCTTGGTTGTTTTACTGCTTCCTCCTCCTCTTCCATCTTTTAATCTAGTTTATTTTCAATTAATTTAATTTAATTAATATTTATATTAAACATCAAATTTGGACCAAAGCAACATCGTTTTGGGTTTATTTTTCTTGTTTTAGCTATGTCATTGCCACATATGAGAGAGAAAACAATAAGAAAAGTCGCCTAGACTAGACAAAACTGGTTGAAGTTAGAATTGTGAAAAAGTTTCTCTATAGTTAGGGATAAGCAAAAGGAACCAACCATATCGAGGGTTTGGCCTGGTCCCCAAGGGCACAGGTTCGATTTCTGATTCCATAAAATTGGAATTTTGATCCAATTCCCATTTTCAAGAATGGAACAATTTGGATTGGACGAATTATTTTTTAGAATTTTAATTTTATTTCTTCAAAATTATTAAAGAATTAATTTGAACTCTAAATTAGTAGGAATTTTCTTAATGTTGTTGAGATGCAAATATTTAGACAAAAGGCTGAGAAAGATATGCTTTGGGAAAATGCATGGCTTAACTTTTATTCATGAACCCTCTTACAATTTCAATATTGTCATTTGATGTGGGACTCTCGATGTGTTTGGCTTCTTTCTCTTGAGGTGTCGAGCCTTCCATATAAATGCCTTTGACGTGGGACTTTTGGCTTGTCTCTGTTGTTGTGTCCAACCTTCCATGCAAATGCCAAGAGTCCTATATCGGACGAGTACATAGAGACCATAAAAGGGGTTGTAAATAAAAGTCAAACTGTGCGCCTGCCAAAGCATGCCTCTCTCTGCCTTTTGGCTAAGATACATGATAGTATTTGTTAAGTGTGTGATGCTCACAAAATTTTTCAAGTATTTTGATCTTTTTGGGTATAAAGAGCAAATGCTTGATTTTTAAGGAGGGGAAACCAATGCATTGTCGTAATCTTTCACCGATTCCATTGGACAACCAAGGATTCGGACCATCGATCTGGTTCCTAGTTCCACAACCAGTTGGTCCAGTTCCTATCCGGTTCTTGGTTCTTGGATAGGACCAGACTAAACTAGGAATCAATCACTCCTATCTAAATCTAAGTTTGAATGAAAATGTAGAACAAAAGAGAGGAGCAAAGGAAAACATAAAGAGAGGTGAGGGTTCGTGTAGTTAAAATTTAGAGGATAAAATATTAAAAATAGAAAAAATTAGTTAGAAAAAATAGGCCTTGATTAGGTTGTTAGATTTTAGTATTAGAATTAATTCAACTTTGGAAGAATTACTTCACTGTAGTATATCTTTTACTCATTCTTCATTATTATTATTTTTTATGTTGTGATTCATTTTCATACTTGAGTGGTTAGGTTTTGTTTAAGATCATAATAAATACAAAAAAAAATGCATGGACATTTAACATATAAGAACTTTAGGACTCATAATTGGTAAAAAGACTGCATGGAGACCTTAGCTAACGAATAATCAAGTTTAGGTATGAAAATAGCATTAGATAGATAACTAGTGTAATCAAGTGTCTGACCCTTGATCTTTGGTTGCATAGGAATTGAGGTATACTCCCACACCTCACTTGATTTTTAGTTGGCCCTAAATTGCTAGTGGCTACTCCTTATAGAATTCTCAAAGGGGTAATCAAATTCATGTAAAAATCTCAATGTCGTGCGAGGTAAATGCTTGGGAGAATCTATGCCGATTAAAAACCATTGGTCCCTAACTCGAAATTACATCTAAACCCATCATTTCCCAATGGGAGGGTCTCAACATTAACTAATATTACATGCATCGAAAAATGACTCGATCCTCCAAATTTGTGCACCTAGCTTAGAATCCCAATAGTTACCTTAAAAGATCAACAAACAATGAGTTGCAAGGTAATCGATCAAGAGCCATGAAGTCGACAACAAATCTTGTAAATCAGATTTATCGCATAATTGGCAACTTCCTCGTGGAATCCATATAATTAAATTGTAGCTGAAATTGGCTTATACTTGCATGAACAACAAATGTGTTGGTTCAATTGACGAAACATGAGTTAAACTTATGAGTTGATTGATAGAACCCGATGTGCCCCAATGAAATATCATTTATGAGAAGACTTAACTATGCAGTGCATGTTCAATGGGAGATCGCAGCAATCCTCCACAATCTGACCATTGAAGTTGACCCCATCCTGCGTCATCTCCGTGACCCTCCTACCCCAACCCCTCCCAACCTTATTCCTGTATTCTCCGCCGTCCTCTTTCCCCTCTTCGTTCCACGTCTCCCTCTAGATTCACTCCACCTCACCCTCCTAGCACACAAAAGACCGTCATATTGGTCATTTATGCCACATTGGACGTAGAATTTCTACGATGAACTTCAATTTCCTTTTAAAAAGTCACGAGGAGTAAAAAATTATTTAGAAAGTCACATGTGACGAATTGTCGAAATAAACACTTAAGTTAATGATTTTCAGCGAATAAAAGCTTCTCAGAGTTCTGCGATAAAAATGGTTTTGTACACAATTTCTCCTCACCTTATTTTCTAACAACAAAATGGTGTTGTAGGAGGAATCAATATCTTCAAGAGACGGCAAGAATTTATGATGATAGAAAGTGATACTCCTGCTTACTTTTTGGGCAAAAGTAGTCGCTATTGATCGTTACATTGTGAATTCAGTGTTTCTGAGGCCATTGTTGGAGATAACACCATATGAGCTGTTCAAGGGCAGAAAATCAAGCATAGTATACTTTCCAGTCTTTGATTGCAAATGCTACATTCTCAAGAATGCAAATCATAATTTTGGTATACTTCTTGCTGCTCAACTTCTAATGAAGCATATCATGTCTTTAACAAATATTAAAATAATGACTCCAATGATCGAGAGCCCTCATAATCACATAAACCTCCTTGTCGTAAGTAGAATAATTCTTCTTCAATTCAGCCACCTTCTTGCTGAAATATACTAGAGGCTTCTGGGCTTGGGATGAGGACAGCCTAGATGACGACTCCATTTGTATCACATTCCACTTCAAACACCTTTCAAAATCAAGTAGCGAAAGGATAAGAGACTCACAGAGTTTTTGCTTTATAATTTCAAGGCATTTTGCGCAACCTAAGTGTTGGAAAAATCTCATATGTTGTTTTGACAATAACAGCGGCAATTAACGCTACTAATGTGTGGCTAGGTTGAGTTAGTACCAAGTGCAATTCACACAAGTCACAATACAGATGGTGTCATAATCAGTAACAAGTGATCTTGATTGGTCTACCATAATCAGGAATGCTCTGCCAATATGGAAGGATCAATGCTGATATCCAACACCGAGTATGTGATGATATCAAGTTCCTAGGGATGATGGTAACGTGTTCGTTGGAAGATGACCATTGAACAAAGAAGACACAGCCGTTCGCCAGCTGGGAAATTGCAGCGGAAGAACTAGGAAAAGACCATGAAGCAATTGACAACTTTTCTTAAAATAGTCGGGGGATCAGCGAAGTGACAGGTTGATAGCTCTAGCCTCCATTTTGCAAAACCCGATGCTGTTTGACGGAAAGATTGTATGGGCAATCCCGACTTCAACATTAGTCCCTAACAACTCTCAAACCGTTGTTCGCTTCTCAAATAGTCTCCAATAGATTGATTGAAGATGGCCATATAAGGAGTAAGGCAGCTAGAAGAGGGTTGGACAAAAAGGAGAATACTGACGTTGTTCTATGTTATTTTGTTATCAAAATTATCACTGTATTTGTTTGGAAATTTTTGTGTAGGGTTCAAGCTACTTTGTAAATGTGATAAGATCAATTGTACATGGTTGATGGCAGTGTTTTTTTTTTTTTTTTGATAAAAGGTAATAGTTATATTGAGCAAAGACCAACTATACAAAAGATCACGGCACCAAAAAATAAATGGTCAATAGAATCAGGCATTTCATTGCAAAAAGCAAAGGATCCACTTTCTATTCTACCATAAGACAATAAAAGAGTCTGGGTGGGAAGCCTACGTTTGGCTATAAGCCAAAGGTTTACTTGATACCGTGGCGTGATTGCATTGTTCCATTCGAACGCATGCCGATGGACCTGAGTCCTCTTTCGCCTAATGGTCTCCCAAGCCGTAGCAACATTGAATCGGCCTAATGAATTCTCCCTTCAGTAAAAGTAGTCCAAGATCCGAGAAAGGCTCGAGAGGGGATGACTCAAGCACCATCTTGAGAGGCTGCCCAGTATCAAAGAAAGATCTACCACTATTGCCTCCCTAGAAAGCTCGGAACTAAAGATGATCGAGTCCGAAAAGATTAAGTTCAGAGGACCCCTAGGGAACCAGTTATTAAACCAAAGTGAGATTGAAATGCCATCCCCAATCCTCCAATAGAAGGCATTCCGGAACTCCCTCCTGAGAGATAAGATTTTCTTCCAAGCCCAGGAACAGTAGGTTGGTTTTTTAGCGACCCAAAAGTTCCTCGTTTTTAAAAAGGTGGAATGAATCCACTTGCACCACAACGCCTCCTTGTCTAAAAAGAGGAGCCAAATATGTTTCAGCAAGGTGGCCATGTTTTAATCCCGAAGCCTACGGATACCAAGCCCTCCCTCATATTTTGGAAGGCACACATCATCCCAGGCTACCTTAGCACCCCCTCTACCCAATTGCGAGCCTTTCCACAGGAATTGTCTGAGGATTTTCTCAATCTAGTCCAACACAGCTATAAGTAAAATAAATACACTCGCCCAATAGGCTTGGATAGCATGAATAACTGACCTGATAAGCTGAAATCGGCCAGCAAAAGAGAGAAAGTGATGTGTCCAAGCTTGAACCCTCGCTGTAATGCGGTTGACGAGAATGCAACAATCCACCTTGTTGAGCCTTGAAGTAATAATAGGAACCCCCAGATAGCGCACCGGTAAGTTGCCTTCTTGGAAACCGAGAATGAGGAGAATCTAATTCCTTAAAGAAGGCGAACCTCCAGCCAGGAAGATATTGCTCTTGCTAGGATTTGGAAGCAAACAACTCCAAGCCGAAAAGGTTTGGAGGCCTTATTTGAGGAGAGTCACAATAGGCAAATCAGCCTCACAAAATAGGAAGACGTCGTCCGCAAAGAAAAGATGCGAAAGATTCGTCGCCTTGCATTTCCAGAAGAACTTAAACTCTGACTTCGAAGAGGATCTAATTAGGATCCCAGATAGCACCTCCATAACCAACGTAAATAAGTAGGGAGAAATGGGATCACCTTGGTGCAGGCCACGACCACTCGCAAAGAACCCATGAAGCTCCCCGTTCAAGGCAATGGAAAACTTGGGAGTGCACACACAAGTCATGATAAGTCGAGTCACAAACTCAGGAAAGCCAAAAGCAAGGAGAACTCTCTCAAGGAAAACCCAATCAACTGTGTCATAGGCTTTCCGGAATTCCACCTTAACCGTACACTTAGGTAAGTAGGGCTCAAGGTGAAAACTGGAGAAGAGTTCCTAGGCCAACAAAATATTGTCCCTGATCCGCCTGCCCTTCACAAAAGCACTTTGAAATGAGCTAACTACACTCTTCAGAACTACTGCAATCCGATTAGCCAGCACCTTTGTAATACACTTATAGATAGTGTTGCAATAGGCGATGGGCCCGTAATCATCAACGGAAGTCGCATTAGGCACTTTTGGCACCAGCACTAGAATGGCATTATTTATCTCCCTTAAGAGCTTCCCCGTGGTGAAGAAGTCCATCATTGCTACAGTAACCAAATGTCCAACCGTCTCCCAATTTTCCTTATAGAATTCGATTGTAAAGTCATTCGGCCCAAGAGCCTTACCCCTAGCTAAAGAGAATTCGACCGTAAAGTCATTCCAACTGAGTGACCGGTCGATCAAGGAAGCTAACCTGGTCATCCGAAAGAGGATGCTGGATGACCTCACGAATCTCCCCAATCGAAGGCCTTCCCTGCTCCACATGCGGCATTAGGAGGTCCTGGAAATACTCAACAAAACGCTGCTGAACTAGTTGCGGCTCGGTAATTTGGTTACCCGAGGAATCTAATACATGAAGAACTCTATTCCTCAATTGTCTCTTGTTGACATACTGATGGAAGAATTTGGTGTTGCGGTCACCCTCTTTGAGCCACCTGACTCTAGATTTTGTCTAAAGAAAGACTCCTCCTTGGACTGAAGGTCTACGAAGATACGCCGTTGGTCCTTCTCCAACTCAGCAAGATCAATCGAGGAGGGATCCTGCTGAAGGCTGGCCTGCGTGCTCTCTAAGGCTACCCTCGCTTCTGACGTCCTAGCGGAGATATTAGAGAAGGATTCTCTATTAAGTTGCTTGAGTAGGCATTTGAGAGCCTTGAGCTTGCACACAAGCCTAAACATAGGCACTCCCTCCCCCAGGTCTTCCCAAATTTGAATAACAATTGCATTGAACTCTGGATGCTTTATCCAAAAGTCAAAGAACTTGAACGATTTCCTCCGAAGAATCGGGTTCAATACTTTGACCACCATAGGTGTATGATTAGAAATTCCCGACGCTAGGAATGAAGCTTCTGAGTAAGAGAAATCTAGGCTCCACCTAGAGTTCACTAGAACTCTATCAATCTTCCTAGCCTTTCTAGAAGAACCCAAGAAAGTTGTCCAAGTGTATCTGAACCCAACATACCTAAGGTTTTCCAGTTCCGACTGCGCCAAGCACTGGCCGAACTCACTAAAGCACGGGATCCAAGCAACAGAGCTGCCAACCCTATCAGACAGGTCTTTTATAGCATTAAAGTCCCTCATTACTAGCCAAGCTGAATTTTGCAAAGCAATGCTTCTAAGGATAAGGTCCTCCCACAGCGGTCTCCAGAGTGTAAAAGTGTGCTCGCCATAAACAACTGACACGCGGCGGACCACTCCCGAGTCCAACAACTTAAGGTTCCCATGAATCGCCTGACTAGTTATAGAGAAAGCTTCGAAGTTAACCTGTAAGGGGTCCCAACCAATCCAAATCCTACCCATAGGGGAGAACTCATAGTTAGCAAGCCAACACCAATCCCTTAACAGTCCCCAAAAATGGAATTGAAGAGAGTCTAAGGCACCTTCGTTTCTAATAAATCAACCAAAAACAACTGGTTTGAAAAGACAAGACTACGGACCTCCGCTTGTCTAATGGTGCAACAAGGCCCCTAACATTCCAACACCCTATGTACATATATACAAGTAAAGGAGAAGGACTAAGGGTTAACTCCTCTTCGCGGGCCTGCCCCGAGAAAGAGGCTGACCAACACAGGACGAAGGAGGAGGCGGGTCTGGAGAAAGAGCCAGCAACTTGTCATGCATGATCTTGGTCTCGACCTTCCTACTAGCAGGAGGAGCCTTTGATGACGAACAAGGGGAGAGTAGGTCATCATCTGAGCTGCCAATATGGTTGGCCGACTTGTCAGACTCCTCACCGGGGCTGGGCGACGCTAGTGTCGAGCCTTCAGCAGGGCTGATAGAATCATCCTCTGCGGCGGGGGACGAGGTAGACATCTTTGTAAGGATCTGCAATCCTTTTTGGGCCTTGCGAGTCGAGTTGAGGTAGAGGGCATACCCCCCCCCCCCAACTACAGCTGCCTTCAGCTTGAGAGAGCGCCCCTCATCACTAGAATTGACCAGTAGGGCCGAGCCTGTTTTCCTTTGAGGAGGAGGCTTCTTCTTCTTCCCCTTGACCTGATTCCAAGCCAGCTCAGACTCACCAGGATCATCCAATCCCACCAGAACAGGTTCAGGGAGACAGGTCGCAGCGAGGTGGGGGGGGGGGGGCTAGTCTGAGCTTGATGCAAGGAGGCCATTGGTTTGGGGATGGTTGGAGAGTCAACACAGCTGTGCCCAAATGTGCCACACTTCAAGCACTCAACCGGTTTCCACTCAAACTCAATAACAATCGAGCATGCCACCCCATTCAAGGTCACATTCACCGAAGATATCCTCGATTCATTAGCTTGGATCTCAATGCACACCCTAATGAAGGAAATCATACGCATTTGCTCCGTGCGTTGATCCACATAGAGGGGTTTGCCAATGACACTTGCGATGGCACTTATTGCCGGTGCCGACCACAGATCGAATGGGAGATTCTTCAATCTAAACCATACCGGTACCGAAGTTTGCTTGTCTTTCTTCAACTCTAGAAGTGGCTTCCATTGTTGCAAGATAAGTGGCACCCTTGCAACCGTAAAGGGCCCTTCCTCCAAAATTTTCCTAAAGAATAATGGATCGGGGATACGAAAGAAGAATCCCTGATCGTTGGCCATAACCTCCACAAGTTTCAGTCCCCAGTTGTGTTTTAGCGACTACTTCGTGAGCTAGAAATGAAGCCTCCTCCCCACATAATACCCAATAAGGCATTCATGCGACTTAAGATCCACAATGTCGAGCACTTCTTTAGAGAGGTTAACAACCGGGACATTGTCCACAAAAGAAGGAGGCACATAAGTTAGATCATACCCCTTCGTAGCCAAGCGAGCGACATTCACCCACGAGCAGGCAAGAGGGGGCTTCGAGCTTCACGGTTGCTGAGAGGGCTGTGGTCGTTTAGAGGCAGACCTCGCTTGACTACATCCCTTGGAGCGACCTACATGGGCCGGAGCCTTAGGTGGGGCCCGGTTCTCTAGCGACACAACAGCAGGGGCCTTACTCGAGAGCGCGGAAGGATGGGCCATAATGTTTCGGGAAGAAGGGCTAAGTGTCTTCTCACTAGCAACATTAGGCTAGGCCTCAATAATTAGACCATCCACCGCAGCAGGAACAGAGGCCATAAATACACCAGCAATCCTTACACAACTCGCAAACCTTACGGCAAAAAGACCATTGTAGAGAAGAGGGCATACTAGGCAAGAGCTACAGTGGGGTGAGGGGAGGAGCAGGCGAGGCTAGCCTCTTCAGCCTAGGCCCAACAGAGGAGTCGCGGAGCAGCCCGAGCAAGGAACAGACGAACAAAGCAGCAGAACAATCGCGCCTAGGGTACACCAGATCTCGCCTTGTAGGAAGAGATAGCAAAATCACCTCCGTGAGATGATGGAGGGAGCTCAAACGACCCTCACCACCAAATCTTGGCCAAAACGATCAGCTACAACCACCAGGAGAAGCAGAATACCAGGCGGGATGAACAGTGGTCAAGTTGCATGGTTGAGAGAGATGCAAACTTGAAACCGTGGTTGATGGCAATGTTTGTATCTTGATAGTGGGGAAAATTATCTAAAAAGTCATAAACATGTTGCACTTTTGTCAATTCAGTTCTAAACCTTTTAATTTTGCCAATTCAGTCCTAAATCTTTTCACTTCTTGCCAATTGAATCCATCCGGCCAATTTTGGCTAGAAAGTATTAATATGGATGCCAACGGTGCCACGTAGGACCGCCGGCACTAACATGGACAATTTTTAATGACATTTTAATATTTTTTGATTTTTTTTTCTTTCTTTTCAGCTTTATTCTTTTCATTTTCCAGTGGCTGGAGGCCTAGCCGAGTGAGGGGAGCCTTCACTCAAGTGTGGCCCGACGAAGCTTGGCCTCGCCCAAGCCAAATTTGGCAAGGCCAACCCTCACCCAAGCTAGGGTTGCCTCGCCAAGCATCGGCCAATTGACAACAATGCTGGGCAAGGTCGTCCTAGCCTAGGTGAAGGCCGGCCTCACTAGATTTGGTTTAGGCAAGGCTGACTCTCGCCTGGGTGAGGCCTCGCTAGATTTAGTCTGGGCGAGCCTTGACAAGGGCTCTCTTGCTAGATTTGGGGAGTTTGGTCCTCGCCCAAGCCAGGGTGGCCTTGCCCAGCATCACCGTCACCCAGCCAACTCCTGACCAAGCTACCCTGGCCTAGGCGGGGGACGACCTCGCTAAGCCTACGTAAGGCCAGCCTCACTAGGCCTCCCCTAGCCAAGTCGAGCCTCGCCTGTGGCAAGCTAGGCCTGTCGACTGGCTGTGGTTGGTGATCGGCCATTGCCTGTGGCCGGTTGGCCATCGAAAAATGAAAAGAAAATAAAAAATTCAAAAAATATTAAAATTTTATTAAAAATTGTCAACGTCAGTGCCAGCGATCCTATGTGACACAGTTAACGTCCACGTCAATATTTTCTAACCAAAATTGATCGGATGGACTCAATTGGTAAAAAATAAATTTATGATTGAATTAATAAAATTAAAAGGTTTAAAATTGAATTGACAAAAATGTAATAGATGTAGGACTTTTTTGACAATTTTCCTCTTGATAGTGCGATCTATCGATTGATAAGAGCAACACTTCTTGTTGAAAAAATCCAAATTAGGTGAAGGCATTGCATCATGAGAGGAATCATTTGCTCCCGCTTGGCAATCCTTTAGCTCCCTTCGAGATCTAACCTCGGGAGGGTTGCAACAAAGTCCTCAAAGGTTGTAGTGGCAGTGTTGAGCATCTAGATCTTCAGGCAACAAGGGATAGCTTCACGTGTCGCGTTGAACTCCGCAAATGGGCAACCAGCTTGACACCGATGCTGTCGAACTCCGCTTGTGATAAAGAGAGAGTGAGGGAGGGAGACAACCAAAGGGTGTGAGACGTGTGAGCACATCCACAAAGGGAGGGACGAGCTTGGCACTAGTGGCACCCCTTTGAACGTGTTACTCCTATAATTCAAGTGTGCAATGTAATATGATTTTATTCTATGATTTTTTTTTTTTATTTTACCCAAGAGCGTCTATTTGTAACTTCATAGGTCGTTTTTTTTTTTCTTTTTAGGTACTTGGGATCATAGATTAGTTAGGTCACAATTTATTTATTTTTCATTTTGGGTTTTTGACATGCTTACTCATATGCTAAGTAGCACCGACACGTAACACGGACACGCGACATGATACGACATGACACGTCGACACGTCATTTCTCAAAAAAAGAAAATTCTGACACGCTGGGACATGTTATATATTAAATTAATATTTTTATTTTTAATTAATTTGATTCAAATTTATAAATAATTAATTAATTAAAAAAGAACCTACAATGAATTTACACTAATCATTCAACATACAATACTTTTATTTTTCAAAATCTTTTTAACTTCATTTAATAATTTTTTCGATTAAATAAAAAGTCCCCTTGGGGGGTCCACCCCCAACCCCACCCCACCCACCCCAAACAAAGACAAGGATAATCTTTTGAAAAGGGGTCTCTTTCCCCCACCCCCAAATTTGTTATAATCCGAGACATAAACAAAGACAATGATAATCTTTTGAAAAGGGGTCTCTTTCCCCCGCCCCCAAATTTTTTTCACTTTTTTATCCCTCCCTCCCGTCACTTCCCCCTCCCTCTCCAACACGCCAACGTCGCCAAGTCCCTTTTTTTATTCTTTTATTTTCCTTCCCAAAACCCTAGTAGTGCCCTTCTTCTCCTCCTCCTCGCTACACGACCCATTTCCTCTCCTCTTCCTCTTCCTCTCAATCTCTGCTTGCTCTCAGTCCTCATCACAATCGTTCACCGCCTTGCCTCCAGCCCTTCCTCCCTCGCAACTGCAGCCTCATCGCTGATCCATCACAGCATCATAGAGTAGCGACCCGCGCCTCATTCTCTGCTCTTTCTCTGGCCGTCTCTCGCCATCGCTCGTGGCCTCGTCTCTGCTCCCTCGCCCTCGCCTCCACCCTCCATTGTCCTTTGGACATGCGTGTCGAAACGTGTCGACAAAAGTTGACCACGTGTTGGACACGACACGGAAGCACGTGTAACATGTCCATGCTACCTAGCTCATATGTTCCTGCACCTTTTTCCATTTTTTGTTTTTAACTTTCATGAAACTAAGGTTCTAGAACCTATAGTTATAAATTCATGTATTTATTATGGTAGAATAAATGAAATTTTCTGCTCTATTGATTAATAGCCAATATTCAGGCACTCTTGCATTTCATTCAGTGGATGGATTGTCATTTAAAAAGATAAATCTAAAGAGAACTTTCACCTGTTATGCCATCAGTTGGAACAAAGCCAATTAACATGACGATAAAGGGTAGTTTTTACCCTTGATCAATACCATATATCAAGTTCCTATATGCAGGGACTCTTTGTTATGAGTGCGTATTGTTCTTTGAAGGCATTCATATTGCATACATTTAGTGGCAAAAGCAGATAGATACAGTCAAATACAAACACATGTTTCAACTTCTATGGTAAAGTTGAAATAGGACAAAGGAATTACCTAGTTTTCCTTTTCATTCTAGTAACTCCACAATAAAAGGACCTTTTAAGTTTCATCCATCACTTTTATAAAGAAAAGTTCACCAACTCACATGTTTCCAACTCCAATATGACCACCGCTCTGATTATTATGTCCTCCATGTGGAATAGGTATTGCCTTTAATGGAACGGCTTTCCTTAATGTGATACCCATCCTTTCACTCATGTCCATCTCCTCCGGCTTCGTGCCGCCTGCTAATACCCAATCGAATGCATGCAACAGAGACCCCAACGCCAATGGAAGCACTCGAGAGGCGAGCGGCACAGCGGGGCACATTCTACGCCCTGATCCGAATGGAATGAACTCGAAATGGTGTCCCTTGTAATCTGCCGTGTTTGGCTCCAAGAATCTCTCCGGCTTGAACTTCATTGGGTCTTTCCATGTCTTGGGGTCTCTTCCAATTGCCCACACGTTGACTAGAACTTGGGTCTCTTTGGGTATGTAGTAGCCAAGCATCTTGCAAGAGCTCATGGCCATGTGCGGGACCAAGAATGGTAGGGGTGGATGAAGCCTTAGGGTTTCTTTGATGACTGCTTTGAGGTAAGGAAAGATTTCAACATCCTTTTCTTCGAATTTTCGGTTCAAGCCAATGGTGCTTCTCAACTCAGATTGGACTTTGGCGAGGGTATGGGGGTTGTGGAGTAGCTCAGCCATCGCCCATTCAAGTGTGCTTGTGGTGGTGTCCGTCCCCGCGGTGAACATTTCCTATCAAAAAATCATTAGCCACATATATGAATGTGGTAAATGTACTCAGCCATAGTCAAAGGAGTTTATACATGATAAAGAGAGCTAAGAATATAGAATAAGGTGACGAAATTTATGTAGTTATTAAATAATTGTTTCATATTCAAATGCTTAAGAATTTTTTGTCAAGAGACTTCGTAGATCTCTTTTGTAAAGAGGAAAGAATATTAACAAAAATGTGCATCATCCTTGATTCATGGTTACCAACAAAAGAATCGGCGATGACGTGCGCAAAGCTAGTTAAATGATGAAGTAATTCGTATTTATTATATACCGTTTTGGTCTTCATTTCATACGACAAAAGCTGATGCAATGAGGATTAAGATGCTACATAGTCCCTACCATTATTAAACGCGATGGGCCATAAGCATCGGCATCTACAGGACAAGCCTTATGTTTGCTTACTCACAATCAGTCCAATGGCGGCTAATAGGGGGTTCAACCTTCCATGATTGATGTAATCAGCTCACTAACCGGATCTTTAAGAGATATGGGACCATTTTATTTCAAGGGAAAAGAGACGGGTCACCGTGAGTTAAGTTTCGCATAAATTGAGTATATCACCAAGTTAATAACATCCAAAAATGTGCAGAGTGCACATGAGGTAGTACAAGTTCTTACTCTATGATTGACTTTATTCACCACATCATTCATGTCTATATAAAGTTTTTATGATCTCCATAAACATAACCATTAAACCCACCCAATAACATAAAGTAGTTCTTCCACTAATTGACAGACTAGTCAAATTCTTAGTTTAGATGCAAGAGAGTTCATATTTAAATCCCAATATCTAACACTCAGAGTAATCTTAGGAGTAACCTTCACTAACTCGTGCATGCAGCTGTATTTCGATATATGGACCACATGGTTTGTTTACATTCATGAGAATTAGTTAAGTCAAAAGTTTGTATATATCATGGGAAAAAAAACAGACATGACTAAATTGAAAAAAATTCAGAGAAAATGCTAAAGCTATTGCAAAATCATACTAAAACTGATTACGTGAATGACATGTTTTAATTAATTGCTGAAGTATGTGGTACGGATACCTTGAATGATTAGCTAAGTGAGTGTTGAACCAAGTGGTACCGCTAAGACAATCAGGCTTTAGAGCACCCAATAAAAAATTGGCATTCATTTATAGAAAAGGATTGTACTAATATTTCTTTAGTACTCCTAACATTACTCAAGCTTTCATTATGTAATTGTAATCTCAATTCTTTTGCAATCAACACTTCAATAATTATAACAAGGAAGGTCTTAATAGGATCAAAGGATCACCGAGACCACGAAGCATGGTGTATAAAGCGATGGATTGGGAAATTTCATGGTAATTAGGGTTTTACGTGCGTATGACCTTGAGAATTTTGTTTGTTGTATCATATGAGTTAGTATTGGCTAAACCATTGCACGTTTATCCAATCTATTGTAGCAGTGGCCACACGACCAACAGTAGCAATAATTAGTGAATTACTAATATGGATATTACTCACAAGTAAACTTAATTAGATGCACTTGTTTGTAACACATGAATATTAAGCCTTGGAAACAATTCCTCTAATTAAGGACGGAAGAAAATATAGCCCTGAAAAATATCGTTTTGTGTGTGTCACAAGAAAAGAGAGAGAAGATAGCTTACGAAGACGATGACATTGATGGTTCTTGAAGAAAACTTTGAAGGCTCCTCTGCACCATCACCACGGAACTCCAACAACACGTCTAAGAAGTCCTTCCTCTTATCTTCTGCAACTTCACCTTCTTTCATGCTCTCCATTCTTTCTTTGATGAACTGCCCCGCTATTTCAAACGCTCGCTCGACGTGGAATTGCGTATTCCTTCGTAATCCTTGTGGATCTAGCCATCTCAAAATCGGTAAGAAGTCCGCCACATTCGGCTTCCCGGCCAACTCCATCACCTTACCTGGAAAATTGCATCTCATGTCAGATTGCGATAGTTTTTTTTATTTGAAATCGCCCCATAGCCCTCCCATGCCATTTTTTTTTTTTTGGTGAAAAACACGAGAATTCATGTCCATTGCAAGTCTACATCATACTTAGAACATGTATGTGGGGTTCGGGCAATGATTTTTGGGCCATTTAATTGAAAGATTAAAGTGAAATCACACCAATAATAATATGGATCTATATTATTTTACGTTTGAATAATGATTTCCTCTTCTTCTTACGTATTCTATGCTTAAATTTACTTTCTGATTGTTATCATGATCGTGAATTATGTGCAGTTGCAACGATAACATGTACCGGCATGGTAAAAAAATTCGGCCCCTCTCTTCGACTTCGGATCCAAGAGGTCTTTGGAGAACATGAGATTGCCGATGAGATTGAAAGCCATCAAGAAGAAGAATCTCCCAACATCAATGGACTTGGTGCCGGAATCTCCTGCATCCTGTATGAATCGCACCATCCTATCGACGCACCTGCTCCGGACGCTTTCCATGGCATCTAAGCGCCTAGCAACAAAGAACTCGGTGGTGGAAAGGCGCCTCAACATGCGCCAGTGAGGACCGTATTGAGCTGTGATTATCGAGCCTTCGTTGCCATAGTCGCCCTTCATGGCCTCATAAATCTTTCTTCCTGCAAGAACGACGTCATGGTTCTTGAACATTTCGCGAGCCACTTCGTCCGATGAGATCACCACTGTACACATGGAGCCAAGCCAAAGAGTCATTATTGGACCGTACTCACGAGCCAAGTTGGCGAACGACTTGTGCGGAGTCCAACTCAGTTGGAATATATTTCCTACCACAGGCCACCAACGTGGCCCTGGCGGCAACTGTCCTCGCTCCTCCAAGCGACGATGGCAGCGCTCCGTCACCATTGCCCACAAAACCCAAAGCAGTAGGGCAATTATCAGACCAACAACCTCGTAGTCCATTTGTTTAGTCTCAGATTTTCCTTTGAAGCTTTACCAAGTATGGTAAACCTTCAGGGGTGTAGGTCTACTATATATAGTGGTTTCATGAAGTTGGTGCAAACGCGGTGAAATTCGTCCTTTTCTTCGAGGAATCTTCATGTGATCATGGTTACCGGATCTTTGTTAGTTCCGCAATCAATTATGGAATAAAGTAATGGACAATAATGTCGAAGTCATTACGACTTCCTACTAAAACTTATTTTTGAATCATATAGTATTAGAGGACCACATTCACAATATGGTGACGAAACATGAATTTTGTTGCAATTTCAGCTCTGTTTGTTCATGTTTCTATTTTTCGAAAAAAAATTCTCGAAATATAAATAAACATATATATGTTTGATAACTTTAATTAATTTTTTTTTAATTCCTTAGAATAGAAAAGTGGTCAGGGAATAGATTTGGAACATAAACAAGAAGTAGAAAAAATCGCTTCTTGTTCTCGAAAAATAATTTCCGAAATGTTATTTTCTTTCTTTTCTTTTTCTTCCTCTTCTAACCAAACACCATCGATCATCGCCGACCGCCACCCAGCGACCGGCTAGAGGACGAAGAAGAAAAGAGGAAAAAAAAAAGTAACATGTAAAACAATTATTAAAAAAATTAAATGAAATTCTACATCACAAAAAAATTCGTGGATTTTATCAAATGCATTTCTATTATATTTCTATTCCAGAAAAAGAAATAGCAAAAAGATATTTCATAAAGAAATTTATTTCAAAGAATAAAAGTGTTGCCAAATGCACCCTTAAAGATCCAATGTGACGGAACATACATGTTCTTGCCATTGATCCACCCGATAGAAATGAAATATTAACTTTGTCGTAGCAGAGCATACTAGAAAACACCTGAGGCTTAGAAATTTTTATTTCATTGATACTGCATTGATCCACAACGACAAAATCAAACATTTTTTGGATGTTGCATTGAGCAACGACAAGGCAATCAAAACATTGTCACCATTACATGGAGCAATGGCGGCAAAATTTTATGTTTCCTGCATTTGCATGGATAATCGACCACGAATTCCACCATTGAATTGAGCAACAAGGATGAAATGTTATTTTCACCAACTTTGACGAGACCACCAACTTATCAAACAAAATGGATATAGTAATTCTTTGCCATAGTTTTGAGGGGATAATTGTTTAAACAATCTTAAACCTATCATGTAATGATCAATTTAGTCTTAAACCTTTCAATTGTGCCAACTTAGTTTTAAAATTTTCAATTGTGTTAATTTAGCATTAAACCTTGGGAAAAAGCCACTAAAAACCCCAAACTTTGCCCAAAGTGACAAATTTACCCCAAACTTTGTTTTGTGACATGAAAAACCCCAAACTTTGCAAACTGTGACACACTTACCCCCATTAAGAGCATTTTTGTCTTATTCTTTATGTTTTTTCTTTTTCTTTTTTATTTTCTTCTTCTTCTTCTTCCCTCCACCGGCCATGGCAGAGCCAGTGGAGGGAAGCCGGCGTCGGGCGAGGGCCGCCCTCACTGACGTCGGGCGAGGGCACCCCTCCCTGGCGTTGGGCGAGGGAGGCCTCGCTCGACCCAGCCGAGGGCTGCCCTCACCTGACGTCGGCGAGGGCCTGGCAAAGGGTGCCCTCGCCGTCGTTAGGCAAGGGGTGCCCTCGCCAAATCTGGCGAGGGAGGACCTCGCTTGACGCCGGCCAAGGCTTGGCGAGGGAGGCCCTCGCTTGCGTCGGGCGAGGGGTGCCCTCGCCTGACATCGACGAGAGCCGCCCTCACCTGTGTCGGGCGAGGGCCTGGCGATCTGGCGAGGGAGGCCCTCGCTGGACGCCAGCTTCCCTCCGCCATGGCCGGTGGAGGGAAGAAAGAAGAAGAAGAAAATAAAAAAAAATTTAAAAACGTAAAAAGACCAAAATGCCCCTATGATTTAGGGTAAATGTGTCACACAAACAAAAGTTCAGGGTTTTTTGTGTCACAAATAAAATTTTGGGGTAAATGTGTCACAGTTAGCAAACTTCGAGGTTTTTCATGTCACAAAAAAAGTTTAGGATAAATTTGTCACTTTGGATAAAGTTTGGGATTTTTGGTGGCTTTTTCCCTTAAACCTTTGAACATTTGTCAAATTTTTTTTTAATGGTTGGATAAGATTTGTCAATTTAGTCATAAATTTTTTTGACAATTTGCTAATTTAGTTATTTAATTTAATTTTGGCCGGTTATTGCTAATGTAGACACCAATTGGTCATTAGCCATCCTATGTGGCATACTAGTGCTGATGTAAACAATTTTTGTATTTTTTTTTTTAAAAATTTCGTTTTTTGTTCCATTTTTCCTTTTCTTTTCTTTCCTTTCCTTTTCCATTTGCATATGATCAATACGTAGCCATGACCATAGACCAGCCACAAATGAGGGTCACCTCACTAGATTTGGTGAGGGCGGCCCTCACCCAAGCCACGACAACCTTAGTTGTGGCCAATTGTTGGCCATGGCCAAGTTCTAGCCACAGGTGAAAGGAAAAGAAAGAAAAAAAAAAAGGAAAAAGAAGAAGGAAAAACCGATAATTCTGAAAAAATTAATAAAAATGAAAAAAGTGTCCATGGCAATGTTGGTTAGCCATTTAGGATAGCCGCTAGTTGGTCTACATTCACATTAACGATTTCCAACTAATTTTGGGTGAAATGACTAAATTGGCAAATCGCCAAAATATTTAAGTCTAAAATGACACAATTAAAAGGTTTATGACTAAATTGACCATCATAGAATAAGTTTAGGACTTTGTGTATAGTTTTTCCTCCAACCAAGTGTGACAAAAATTAAGTTTCATCATTTTACAATAAGTTTCCTCCAACCAACTGCTCCCGAGTGTAACCTAATAAAAATGAACCTTATATAACTCCTATAATTGATGATAAGGCCAAAGAAAGAAATTTAACTTTAATTCATTAAATTATGATGTGTGTATCCCTCCTCCCTAGTGGTCATGGAATGGATGAAATAAATAAATAAATAATGTATTTTTATTCGGGAATGAAATCTCGTGGAAATTGCCTTTATCCAGTCTTCCAAATAAATTAACGTACATTTTTAGCTTTACGACTTTTTTATTATAGTAATCCAATCCTTTGTCTTTTAAATCTGTACGGTCAACACTGCGGTCAACTGTCATTATTAACTCTTGTATATTGATTCATATCGATGTAAAAGTTAAGTTTATTGTATTGTGTCGTATATGGAGATTTTCTTCCAATATTTCGTAATTTGTTTTCTTAACATTTAGAATAGTCCTTTAGAAAATCAAAATGATCGGAAAGAAAACGAAAGGGAAAGATGCCGCCCCGATTAGGGGTACCGCGTACGTACCCCTTAATCAACTTTATCAGAAGTGGATGCGGGCAATTCTCATTTGAGGAAAAGAAGAAAATAAACTCAGCAATTAATGGACGATCTTCTTCCACCTTTCAATTCTTCCAGATTTTACTCGTCATTGCCAGCTGCAATAGTGTCCTTTTCTCGTTGGTTTTCTCGTTGGTGCCTTTTGAATATGAGATTTTTTAACTGAAAGAAGTGATACTAATACAGGCAGAAGGCAATGCATATGCTACCCCTCAAACCAATGAATTTTTCTTAATTCGCCAGAATAGAACAGATACTCGATCTATGTAATCAAATATTTTAAAAAAAAATATTTTAATACATTTTGATGAGGGGACAAATACGATGTAATCGTTTGGGGACGGGCAAATCTTTTATATATCACGTAGATATGTAGTACGATTCGAAATCTTTTATGTGAAGTTGCACCGGCCATTAGTTATTCTCAAATTTTGGAATGATGAGACAAATAAGAAAAATTAAAGCAAGTGCTAAATATTTAATGATATGGACCACGTTCCTTGCATCGAAGGTTTGCCAAAGTCTCCTCCTTTGACAACGGCAAAAGGTTATATACTTTCACTTCATATCAGATATATTGAATAGAGATCTAGTATCTTAGCTGGAATTAAATGTTCATATGTCCATATCAATGTTTTCTATTTTAAGGTGACCATGAATTGAATAGGCATGTAATTTATTTGGTGCATCTTGATCTTTGCTATCATATTGGGGCACATAATTAATTGAATTTCTTTTTATTTGGGCTTAAATTGTCTATCTCCTTTCATTTTCCGTGACATCACTATGGGGCTAAACGTCGGACGGGGAATTTGGTCCCCTCTTGCTTGTCCGCCAAGCGATAAGTTTGTTAATAGGACACAGAAGTAATATCACAGAGATATAGATCGTTTGTCCTCCACTTTGTTAAAGGTTTTTTAACGTCTTGAAATGGCTTGCAGTGACAATGCACTGTTGCCAATGAGGATTGTATTAAAACTTTACAGTTATGAAAGATATGAAGAATCTCCAAAATAAATCTACAATCACAAGAAATGTGGGAAATATTCCAAATATCCCCAGAAAATATCAGTAATATCTCCAACAGCACCTCAAATTCAAGGTGCATAGACGTCAACTTTAGTTTGGATGAAAAAAAAATAGATCACCATGGCAGTTTAGTGTGCTGAAGAGACAACTCGACGTCATTGTTTTTGTGGTCGTTATGTATTGTCCAGAAACTAAATCGGACTGATTCTATCCTATCCAAGTTTTCGTTGGAGAGGTTCAGTTCCTAATTCTGAGTAAAAAATTGCTGGGGAATCAAACTAACCGGATCAAATTTGGAACCGGTTACATAATTCCTAGAAAACCCTAATTTTTCTCTTGGCATCTTATTCTCTATCTATCTTTTTTTGTCTGTCCTCTCTAACCTCAATCAAAATACTTCACTGAGTCTCTCTCCCTTATGACTCATCCTCCTCCTCACTTGCTCATAGCTCGCCCTCTCTTGTTTGAGCCTCACAACCCTCGGGTCGTTCTGACTCACTTTCAATTGCTCACTCTCATTCATTTTTTACTTTGAATAGTTTTATAATTCATATGTTTTTGTTGTATAAAATGAAACAAAAAAAGGAACAAAAAAAATGTTATTGAGTAGACACTAGATATGGACTAGAAAAATAGGACAAGTCCTAGAGTTAATTCCATGTCCCAAAAACTGAGAATCGGTTCTAATAAGTTAGGTTCCATGTTTAGAACTTATCCACCCTGGAATCAATCACCTCTAATTATTGTAGATGTTGTGCAGGCTATGTGGTAGGAGGCTCTTGTCATAGCAGATCTAATGTGGCGTTCATCTATGGACTAGCAAACAAATGCGACCAGTGCTACTAGTGTTGTTATGGGTAATGTGAAGAAACGTGGCCAATGTGGCTGGCGTTACTATGAAATAGATCTAAGGGCGGTGAGTTTAGTGGTGGTGTCTATATGTGGATAGAAATGCGATCTTTGTTGGTGACATTGTTACGAACACCATGGAGAGATTGGTTGGTGTTATTACAGAACAATGTTGTAGATCAACGTTGAGAGAGATATTAATAGTTATTGAGAAGGAGGATGTCATGATATACACTATCCGCTCATGGTGTGCATTGTTGTTCACATGGTGCACCTTAGCATCATAGGATTGTCTAACTCTCATACCAAGCCAAGTATTAAGGAAGAAAGAATTAAGGAATTTTCAGTATATTTATGTGTTACCTAATGAAAATTACATGGCCTATTTATAAACGTTATTAGATGATACATGATTAGATCAAATACGATCAATCAAGGATATGCAAATAAAAAATATGGAGAATCTCCTTGATATGCACAATCATAACAAAAATATGATGATTACTTTAAATATCTCTGGAAAACATCAAAATTATATCTAAGAAAATCATGTAGCGTTGAATGCCATCAAGATGCTTATTTAGCAATCAAATAACGAAAACTTATTTTGAATGCACTATTTTTTTTATGTTACTTATGATCAATATTTTGAAAATCAAAATTGTTATAATTAGATAATTAAGAAATATATTAGGATACTCATTCAGAGGACCTATATTACACAATTACAAAAAGCTTTAGTTCATACTAAAAGAAAAGAAGAAAACAACAATTTCTAGGAACTTAAGAAAGAGACGGAGCCACATATAATGTGATTTCATACTTATCGTAGAATGAATTATTTTCGTAAAATTCTACATACGGACATGGCAGTTCCACTATGGTTTGACATAGGTAATTCAACTCAGATCATACTTCGCTCAAGATATAGAAAACTTTCCTCCTTCCACATTCCGATTGGTGATGGATTTGCACAACAATTTTGGATTTTTCTTTTAGTGTCACTCCTCTCTTCTGTATATGTGTGTGTATGGTGCTCATGGGAATCGAAGTCGGACTGTTTATTAGCAGGGCCACGTTACTGTTGGCAATTTTAGACTTGACTTAATTAACGAATATTTTTACAGGTAAAAATCTTACCAAACAAAAGAAAAACAACCATCTCTCTCACACACACAACTATACTGTCTTACTCTGAAATGCAGCTCCGCCAATGTCGCCCTCCACGTTGCCATCAGCCCCTTCAAGCCGTTGTGGTCGTCACTTTGTCGTCGGCCTTCTTACCATTCTCCTTTGGTAGATTGTGATTATATATGACATGGTGGTGGGTGGTAACAGAGATGACAACGACGTGATTTCAGAGGTGACAAAGCAGGGAGCAAGGGAGTGTAAGCCGGCTGAGGAGAGGATAGGTTCGGTTTACTTTGATTTTTTATTGTTGCTTACTTATAATTCTAAATTAAATGTGAGTTGCCTTCATCTATGTAACCCGCAAATTAGAGATTTCTCCTAACCAGATATGAAAGAAAATATTGCCCATCCATGCCCGCATAAACCATTCTTACTTCGTTTTGTAGGTATTCAATCAAAATGGTGACTGGGCATAAACCATTCTTACTTCGTGTTGTAGGTATTCAATCAAAATGGTGACTGGGCTGAGCAAAGGAAATGCATTATCACGCTACTCCTGCTTTCAAAATGACGCTAGACTTTCTCAACTTGTGCGACACCAATGGGCAATAGGTGACTGTTGGGGTAACTATACACGAAAGGTTCAAGAAAATTTTAGTCTGACAACGCATCTGCCTATGTGAACAAGAGAAGAAAGAATACGCACATTAAAAGTCTCTTCTTCGAATATACCTCGCATGAACCTTTATTGCCACTTGAACAGTCTAATGCAATAGGACTCTATGTCCAAAAGCATCAAATCAAGTCATCAATCTTTCGACCAAAAAAAAAAAGTCATCAATCTGGACCACTGATGCTTCCGACATTATTAGCCCATTCTTTACATGCATTTTGCTGAAGTAGTCATTATTATGGTCCTAATGGAGTTGGACCACCGGTTGATGGATTACTTTTCTGGAAGTCTCCATCCATGACTCATTGTAAATATACATACGTGATCCGTGATACCATTTTACCATATTGTTAGGACAATATAAAGATGTCATATCAACAAGTTTGATGGGGCAGGAGAGGATTTTAAGCAGAAATCTCCACCAAAATCGTTTCGTGTATTTCTCATTTGAAAGTTGCGTATATAGTATGGGCTTCAGCTTTCCAAAGTAAAGGAATGTTGATTCAGAACAAGCAAACTAAATTTTGGTTTCGTATGGTCCTTGAGGTTACTTAGGCACACTTTATCGAAGTATGACCAAGTCATAAGATTAAGCGCACCATAGATTTGCTTCCCAAATGCTTTGCAGTTTACAAGCTATACGTAACCCGTAATAACTGACCCAAAAAGAGGTTCTGCATTCCCTCCTTTTTCTGCTACCTTATTTATATTTGGCCGAGTGAGTTGCATTTCTCTGCCCTGGGGATTAGTGAGTCTAAATGAACTCCGAAAAAAGAAGCTTAGATTTCCAAGCAAATTAACATGGTGGAAGGATCAGTTCTGTAATAACCAACACAAAACAAATAGGAAAAAGGAGCTCTCCGGCCATTTCAGCCCTTTGCGTGAAGCGGTTCTACTGACTGTTGCTGAAAACCAGCAATTTCCCCAAAAAATGCTTCAACTAATGAGGCCCCTGCTCTGTTTTAAGACTAAACAAACAAGAGCAACGCAAGCTCCACAGCAACTTTCGAAAAGCAAAAACAACGAGGGGGTGGGGGGTGTGGAGAGAGAGAGAGGGAGAGGGAAATGGAAGGGGAGAGAGAGGTTTATGGTTGTAATCTGTTTCGCTGAAAATGATCGTCGATGAAAGACTTTTACCAAAGTTTAGTTGATGAAAGACATTTTACCAAAGGTTAGATATATGGTTTCCTTTTAGAAGTGAGTTGGTTCTGTGACGATTCGGTCCGGAAGCAATTGATATGAATGAATTACAAACTAAGGATAATAATGAATAAAGGATGTGAGTAAAGAATCAATAAAATGAATTGCAGAAAAATTTATAATATGATTGATTGCAAATCCCTTATAATTGATTCATCTCGGCCGTATATAGCCTTGTACAAAGTATAATCATTGAGAGCGGTTATCATTTGAACTGTGACTTCTAACTACTCTCGAGATTCCAGGCGTCAATTGATTCTTCTCGGCCCTATTGTGTATTGATTTCTGCCCCTGCACATTATGCTTGGGTTTCAGCTGAAATAAGGGAGCGGGACTGGTGCAACGCAGTGGCAAATCATGTGGATACTCCGCAGGCATATGTGTGGAGGCTTCAAAATTTGGTCATAGGGGAGCATATTCTGAGACCATGTCCTGACAATCTGATACCTGTTAAGGTATAAGTTCTGGTTTTTTAAATGCTGCATCTCTAGCATTTTTTGAAGTATTCAACTCCTTAGCCTGAAGATTGCCCACCGGGTAAAAATAGTTGATGTAGAAGTCCTAATAGTTTAGGGAAGACTATGCTTTAGAACCTGAGTACACATTATCAGTTCTCAAACCCGAGTTCACACCATCAGTTTTCCATTCTGTGTTTGCAAAAATTTGTTCTATCTTCTTGAAATAGGTATTGATTTTAATCAGTCTAGCTGTTAAAAAATGCCTCTCACATTAATCGTACATTCTTGATAGTTGATCATTATATATTATAGAAATAGAGAGAGAAATAAGATTTGATAGTGTCAAAGACAGTAGGTGAGCATAGCCTTGTGATGTACTCTTTTATTCAGCTTTGGACATGTTCCGACTTAGGCAATATTTTCCTTTAATTTTTTCTTTTCTTCTCTTTCTTTACTTATACAGTTCTAATGTAACTTGAATTTTTATTTTATTAAAATCCCTTATTGCCTATTAAAAACAGAGTAGGTGCATAAAAGGAGCGAACGGTTGAAATAAGTAAGCATGACAAAAAGATTTACTTAGTTGATGATTTCTATGGTTATAAGAGCATCTTTAGCCTTTTGTAGTCACAGTGCTGAACTATGGAGGCGAAGTGCTGGCGCGTACATTGAAGGACAAAAAAAACGTGATTTGTTAAACACGGAAATGCAAATTGTTAGTTACTATACTCTAAATTGTAATATTCCCATAATAATATATTCGTTTGGCAAGTATTTCTCACAATTGTGTTTTTTTCTTTTTTGGGTCATAAATTTTTTTGTATTCACATACTACTCAAAACTCAAAAAAAGCCCATAATAGGAGTGTCATTAAAAAGCAGAGTCCATAGGGCTTGAGGTGGGTAAGAAAGCCAATTCCGTGGGAGAGTTTTCTCCCTTTGGGCTCAAGCCAGCCAGTCAGCCACATTATTAGCTTCTTTGAAGCAAAAGCCCATCTTCGAGTCTAGAAAGGGGGTGCATGACAAAATTTCTATTCCAGAAATAGTTTCTGGAACAGAAATAGATTTTTCTATTTCTATTTCTAGAAAAGTTTCTAAGCAAAAATAACCGTTTGATAACAACACAAAATTTCTACTCTAAAAATAGAAATTTGTTTGATAACGACACAAAATTTCTTCCTTTCGGATGGCGGCGGTGATGACCGACGACCTTTAATATAAAAAATAAAAATAAAAATGATTTATTAACAAAAAAATAAAGAAAAAAAAACAAAATAAATCATAAAAAAAAGAAAATAAGAATATCATTTTATTTTAAAATAAAAATATCCTGAAAAATAAATTTATTTTATTTATTCTATTTTATTTTATTTTACGAATAAATTTATTTTGAAATGAATAAAAATTAAAAATAAAAATAAATTTATTTGGCAAAACACTCAAGATAAATAAAAATAATTTATTTATTTTTATTTTTAAATGAATAAAATATCATCGTTCATCAACCGACGACGGCGAGGGCCGGCGGGCGGTCGGCGACTAACGGACGGTGGTCAGCGGCAACGGATGAAGGACCGGTTGACGAACGATGATAAAAAATTTTATTTCTCATTTCTGTTCCAAAAATCAGAAATAGAAAATTTCAACTTCTAAATTATATTCCAAACCTATTTCTGGAATAGAAATCTATTCCAGAAATAGAAAAACGGAATAGGTAAACGGAAAAAAAATTCTGGAACAGAAATTATCGGTTATCATGCACCCCCTAAGTGCTCGCACTTCCCACCAATCTTAGATCCGGTCTCTCTAAAGTACGTTTGGTTCAAATTTTTTAAGTAGCTTTGGAAAAATGCAAAATAATTTAGCCCAAGAGACTTTGGGAAAATGAAAAGGCTATTTGGTAAATTCTACATTGAGAAGCAATTTTGAAACAAATGCTATACGGTAAAAAAAACACATTTAAAAAGCCTATTTGGATGATTAATTTAATTTTTTTAAATTTTTACTTGTTTAAAAGTAAAAATAGTAATGTTAGTAACTTTTTTTAATTTATATTTTGACAACAATGTTAAAGTTACCATGTAAACAATTTTATTAAAAAAATTCCTTTTTTGGCTAGAAATTTTCCAAAAGGAAAAAATTCACATGAATGTGGTCTATCTCTCAAATAAAAAAAGAATACTTTCATTACGATAAACAAAATAACATATGCCTTGAGAAAAGATATTTATTGTCCTTAAAAATTACAAATTCCTTAAAAATTTCCTAGACTCATAGTTATTTGCTATGGAGCACTGACACTCTCTAGGAATTTTCGTGTTGTGTTGGACACTTCGACACGTGTCCGACACTCTCCAATACTCCATCAACACGTGTCGAAAAATACGACATCTAGTCAACTTTCCCGACACTCTCTGGCACTTGAATTGGAATTCTAACATATGAGTTTCTGACACGTGATTTCGATATCAATGTCAATTTTAAAAATTCAATAAATAAGAAGTCATAATATATATATTCATAATATATATATATATATATATATATGTGTGTGTGTGTGTGTGGGCGCGCGCGCGCGCGCACGTGAAAATAAAACACAATAATAAAAATAATAAATGGAGAAAGAATAAAAACATAGTATTCTCTTCTCTTCTTACTCCCACTTCATGTGATACATAATTCACCCCTCAAGTTTTTTTTTTTCTCCTCTTCCAACATATCTAACATGCGAGTCCAGGATATAGATTACTTGTTTTCTCTCCAAATTTTATGAATTATTGAAATAGAGTTGAATTTGTCACATTGAAACAACAAATGATATTAATAAATGACAGATTAATGTTTTAGTGTAAATTCATTCTAGGCTTATTTATTTATTTATGAATTTGATTCAAATTAATTTGATTGAAATAATCATAAAAATGATAATTTATTATGTATGTGTGTGTGTGTGTGTGTGTGTGTGTGTGTGTGTGTGTCTATATATATATATTTAATATACAATGTGTCCCAACATGTCGAAATTTTGAGAAACGACATGTCGTGTCGTGTCGTGTCGCATGTCAGTATCGGTACTACTTAGGTTATTTGACAACATAAACATGCCAAGTCAGAAGTTGTATTTGTAGCACTACCCTCTCCATTTACATCATCAACAATTGTTTAGGCACTACCCTTACTTTGGCAAGCCAATTAGTATGAATTTTGAGGGAATAAAAGAAATTAAGGGGATTTGTATTAGATTTGCCAATCTTCATTGAGTAGGCACGTAGCCAAAATTCCCTAGTTTTCTGTTTGTATCCAAGTTCATGGCACTGCTTTGCCACAAGAAACGATCTCTGTGGCAGAGCCAAAATTAAAATGAATTTGCAGATGTTTCTCGAGTCATCATCTCAAATACCCAACCGTAATAATAAACATGAACCAAATTAAGCTTTCATTATGTGTTATCACAAGAAGAGTAAAAGGTGCCCTCGTTTTTAGTGACTTCTCAACATATTACAAACGTGGACAAGAAAAAATGATGAATATATATCTTTGTAGCTGCCCTAAAAGAAAGGCAAGAATTCTTTGTGTGATGCTTCTTGTTAGCCACTTATCATGGACAAACAAAAAGCCATTCACGGTGATGGAAGCGGAGTAGCTTGTGCATCAAATTCAAGAGCGTCTCCGTATCTCCCTCTAAGGAAAAATAAAGCAGCTGTGCCGTGCACTGCAACTTTTAAAGAGATCAACTTGAATCTCAAGTCCATGAACATATTGTGTGGAACATGTTCAGATGACGATAGTTTATCATTGCCAGCAATCAAATAGAGACTTCACTGGAGTTCCTCTTGCTCGGCCTTCTAAATCATCACAGTTAGGCTGCTCACAAAGGCACAACAAAGGATTTGCGTAGAAGTAATCCTCCTCCTTGGGCTTATCGACAATAACCCTACGATGACCTGGCTGTGCCATCTTCTTCTCATGTGCCAAATGTACGGCGACTTCATAATTATTCTGTGGAAGTGTCCCATTCTGATGCAAATCCAATAAAACCACAAGCCTTTACGATCTAAGAGAATGGTTCTCTTAAATCCAAGATACCTACAGAAAAATGTCACAGTTTGCACACAGCTTTTTGAAGGAAAATGGGATAAATAATTTGACTTGTTCTTCCAAGGAAAATAATGGAAGAAAATTAATCAAGTTAACACGCAAATAAGCAATCTCAAAGGTCCTAAGGCAATCAACAATTAACCAATTAGTTAACTCCCCCTTCTCACATTCAATCGGGACAGATCCATCGCAATCAACAATTGACCATTCATGATATCTCAGTGTCTAATC
Organism: Eucalyptus pauciflora; assembly: GCA_007663325.1. Taxonomy (NCBI): domain Eukaryota; kingdom Viridiplantae; phylum Streptophyta; class Magnoliopsida; order Myrtales; family Myrtaceae; genus Eucalyptus; species Eucalyptus pauciflora. The sequence goes on from VMYD01000011.1 coordinate 1,520,204, forward strand.
AAAACAGGACAAACAAAAATCAATTCTTTGTCACAACCAGTAAAAAGACATAGATGAATCAATTGGTGACAGGAACAAAAAATCGTCATTAGCAGCGTATTGTGATGAACTCGTAGGCAGCCATCACGAAGCCATAACTAAAATTCACCCAAAATTTCAAATTTGATCACCACACCAACATAATAATCAAACATGCAGACAACACAAGACACAGACTGCGCAAATGAAACCCCAATTAAAAAGCAATCGAACATAAATTACCCAGAGCACAAGAGACGAGCCAACGATCGATGGCCAAGCATCTGGAATTAACGAAACAAATGATAACTATGAATTACCCGCGGCAACAGGCATTGGAGAAGCAGCAATGGCGAGTCCGCCGACAGAAAATGCTTGGCCATTGCACCGCCAGCTTGAAGTATTCGAATTCTCTCTAGTTGCCTCCATCATCAGCCTCTCCGGCAATCATCACTGCTGCGATCACCGCGATAAGAACCGTCAGGCGAAGGGTAGATGAAGAAGAAGCCATCGATGGAGAGAGAGAGAGAGAATCGGGTGTGACTGATTCGCATAATGCACGGGGTAGATCTAAGGCGAGCAAATTGAAGAGCCCGAGCGGACCAAAGAAAGTGCAGAGTCGAGTGGAGAGCAAGCGGAGTGAAGAAGCGATGTTTTCGTACATCTAGGGTTGTAATTTTGATAAGGGGCAAAATTGAAATTTTTTGGTAAGATTTTGAGGGCAAAATGGGTAACTAACCAATTTTCATTAACTTAAAAGTTCAAAGTAAGTCCGCTTTCAATCTTATCCATGCAAGCTTTCACTTCAAAGTTACTTGGGGATGATTACCAAACATTGCAACATTTTCCCAAAAAGCTTTGGAGGCCGAAAGCCCTTTGAGAAAGTTGTACCAAATGCACCCTTAATAGTTGGGCACAGTCCATATCCAAGGATATGTCTTCATGTTTCTCTCTCCAGCAGGTACTTTAGAGCTTTGTTTAGGGCTAGGGATTCGGCGTGAACTGCAAAGGCTGCCTTCACCAATTTCGCAAATCCATCAATGATCCTTCTAGTATAATCGCGGCATATGCAAACGATCGCTGCATTCGGGACTCCTTCGAATGACCCATCTATGTTAACCTTCAGACCTCCTTTTCTCAAGGGAATCCAAATCCGAGGTTGGCTTCTTCTTCTTTGCTCCGTGAAGTTATTGTTTTTATCCCACTTTCCGAAATTTTTTCGCTCGATCTCTACTTCCTCGAGGGTGCTTATCGGATCTGGAACTTGGTGCTTGAAGATAGGAGTTGTTGTGCGCCTTCCATATATACCATAAAACAGTGCCTACGTGCTTTAGTGAAGGTGAAGTTACAGTTGTCTTTGACAAGCTTGCATAACTAGTGCGTGCAGAAATTTTGCAATTTTGGAAACAGCAGGTGGTTAGATTGAGCGATTCAACCTTCAATCAGGAATAAGGAAGTTACATAGACCAGTTAGAAGGAACAAACTGTGCCCAGCCAATGATGTTGAAGTGGTGAAGTGGCTTGTGATTCGAGAAATACTTTTGTGAAGATTTTGTGGGATAACTCTCTAAGCTATTAAACAAATATGTGATTTAATATTTAATCACTCTAATACTCCATCTCATGCACAGGATGGACTTTGGCTAAGCCTAGCCTAAGTCTAAAGCAGGGGAATATATAATTGGAGAGGCAAATAAGGGCTTATAAAGATTTGAACCCAGGACTTTTTATTCTAATACCATGTAAAATCTTATGAGACCATAACCAAGTTTTTAGATAAATGTGTGGTTTAATATTTAATTACTCTAACAACTCTCATAACAAGTGCTGGTTATGTTGGGGACATTAAGTCTGTAATTTATATAGACCAGTTAGAAGCAACAAATCTTCAATTGTTTGCTTTCTTTCTCTTGTGTTACACGGGAAATGTGTCCATAGTCTATATAGATGATGTTGAAACCTAAGGAAAATTTATAGATATGTTATACTGTCATTTTTCTAGTTTAGAGTAAGAGTACATAGCGTAATGTCCCGTTTTTTTTTTTTTTTTTTGCTTATCTAAACATGTCACTTGCTGATACAAGAGACTGCATGTACTCATGCCCAAGAAATTTATCTATATATATGCGTACTCATATTGCTGGATAGTTGTATGGTATAAGCCCACCCGACAATCCTCAGGTCAATGAAGTTTTATGTACAGGGAGCACATCAGCAAGTTAATCTTGCAAGTGCTCTCCCTGACCTTGATTTCCTTCGTGACTTGAAGCCATCGGGATGCATGCACAACAAACGAAAATAAGAGCCTGTTTGTTAAAATTTGTTTATGTTCCCTGGAATAACTATTTTTGTACTTTTGATTTAGGGAACGAAAAAAGAATAAAAATCTATTTGATAAAATTTTTGTTCTTTGGAACAAAAACAAGAAATAGAAAAACTCTTGTAGATCTGGGAACAAAAAATCATTTTTTTGTTCCAGGAACAATTTCTAAGAATCAAAAGAACAAAAACTCTTCTCTGATATGAAGCTTCAGCCCGTGCCCTCTGTCTCAACCACTCCATCTATGCTCTCTCTATCTCAAGTCCCTCCCTCTTTCTCCGGGATCTCTTAGCTTCTCCACCATTCTGTACATCATCCTCTCCAGCACCTCCCAACTCATCATTCTCTCTGGTGCCAACAGCTGCTACTCCTTCACCAGCTGAAGCTTCTCATTCGAGATAAGTTTCATCCATCTTGCTGACCTGCAACCATAGGATGGACGCCTCCGACGAGGGCTTGGCTAAGCCGATTGACAAGGGCTTTGGCGAGAGCGACCCTTGCAGATCTAGGCGACGGCTGCTCGAGGCTCGAGCGCGAGGGCTCATTCGAGCAAGCGCTTGCCCAAATCTGCGAGATTCTCGCTCAAGCCCTGAGTGAGCGTCTCGCCTATGAGTGTCGCTGCTCGCTCAAGAAATTTATCTAAACATGTCACCTGCTATTACAAGAGACTGCATGTACTCATGCCCAAGAAATTTATCTACATATATGCGTACTCATATTGCTAGATAGTTGTATGGTATAAGCCCACCCGACAATCCTCAGGTCAATGAAGTTTTCTGTACAGGGAGCACATCAGCAAGTGAATCTTGCAAGTGCTCTCCCTGACCTTGATTTTCTTCGTAACTAGAATCCATTGGGATGGATGCACAATAAATGAAAATAAGAGCCTGTTTGTTAAAATTTGTTTTTGTTCCCTGGAACAATTATTTTTGTTCTTTTGTTCTAGAGAACGAACAAAGAATAGAAACCTGTTTAGTAAAATTTTTGTTACCGGGAACAAAAATTCATTTTTTTTATTCTTGGGAATAAATTTGGAACAGAAACAATAAGTAGAAAAACTCTTGCAGATCTAGAAACAAAAAAAAATCTTATTTTTTGTTCTAGGGAACAATTTCTAAGAATCAAAAGAACAAAAACTCTTCTCTGATATGAAGCTTTAGTTCGTGCCCTCTGTCTCAGCCACTCCACCTATGCTCTCTCTATCTCAAGTCCCTCCCTCTTTCTCCGGCATCTCTCAGCTTCTCCACCATTTTGTACGTCATCCTCTCCAGCACCTCCCAACTCATCATTCTCTCTGGCACCAACAACTACTACTCTTTCACCAGCTGAAGCTTCTCATTCGAGGTATGTTTCATCCATCTTGCTGACTTGCAACCATGGGATGGACGCCTTCGGCGAGGGCTTGGCTAAGCCGATTGACAAGGGCTCCGGCTAGAGCGACCCTTGCAAATCTGGGCGACAGCTACTCGAGGCTTGAGTGCAAGGGCTCGCTCGAGCTAGCGCTTGCCCAAATCTACAAGACGCTCACTCGAGCAAGCCCTCGTGCTCGAGCCCCGAGCGAGCATCTAGCATGCGAGCATCGCTGCTCGCTTGAGGGAGTGTCTCGCTTGTTAGCGTCACTTTTCGCTCGAGCGAGCGTTTCACAGGCGAGTGTTACTCGCTCAAGTGAGCGTCTCCCCTGCGAGCGCCGTTGCTTTGCTCACTTGAGAGAGCGTCTCGCAAGCAAGCGCTGCTCACTCGGGCAAGCGTCTCCCCTATGAGCGTCGCTACTCGCTCGAGTGAGCATCTCATAGGCGAACGCTACTTGCTCGAGCCAGCACTCGCCCAAATCTGCGAGACGCTCGCTCGAGCAAGCCTTCGCGCTCGAGCCCCGAGCCTCGCTGCTCACTCAAGCCAGCATGGGAGGGCTTGGGCCAGCGCGGCGAGGTGACAACTCTCTCGAGCGAGTCGTCGCTCAGATCTGCGAAACGCTGGCTCGAGCGAGCTTTTGCACTCGAGGCCCAAGCCAACACTGCTCGCTAGAGCCAGTGCGGGGAGGGCTCAAGCCTTGAGCCAGCGCAGCTCCAGTGAGGAGCGTTGTAATTCAGACCTCCAGGATTGTCTTTGATGATTGTAACATGTTTGGCTTGCTTCAAATGCCTAAAGTCACCGTTCTCTTTCTTTTCCGGTTTGAATTGAAGGTAATAGGAAGGGAGGTCTAATCTTCACTTTGGGCTTTGAACTTTAAGCATTTGGTTAGCATCCTAAACAAGCCGTGGGAACGGATTGGGTTTTTAATCTTATGTGCTTTGGGAGAACACTAAAAGGACTACTTGAATAACTGCTTTAGGGGTTGTTTCGTCCTCAATTTTGTTTGGTATAATGTTGACATTTAGCTTCAACCAGGCTTTTTCTACAATTCAGTTGGCTTGAAAATAGAATCATGTCTATTGCGAATCATTTGATGTTGAACCTTATCACGCTTACAACGTTAGAAATTACTTCTCATAGAAATTGTTGAAACACAGAAAATTAGTTTCATCCTTGATACATCTCACCTGGTTTAGAACTCTTGTTTGCATTAACATTGAATCAGTCATCTTTTTCTTCGACGTTTGTTTCTTTTTTTGAAAGGTTTTTGTAATCTATGACGCGTGCTGTGGCTGTCATGGATTCCATTTTTTCCTAATTATGTACTTGAGCTTGGTTTGGTTTTTGGTTATTTCTCGTCACTATAATCGTTTTTCATACTCACTCGACTGGTTTCTACTTGCTCGCTTGACATATTCTTTTTGCTAATTGCACAATTCCATTGACATTGGCGTTTCCAAAATCTTGCGCATCTCCAAAAATTAGTAGGTTTCTCATAGTGCTCTTTATTTCATTTTGAGCATTCTATTTCATTGATCATCGATAGTCATAGTACTGTGTAGTTCTTGTAGCTCAAAATGCAACCTATGTTATGTTCTATACAAGCTAGTTCAAGAATTGTCAATGTTGTCATTATAGTCTTCTCCGCTTGCATCTCTTGAGAATGATTTTGTGTATGGCGTGTAGTTCCAATAGTATTATGTTATTGATTTAACTCATAACTCATATGATTCTAAACTGGTCAAAATTAAAAGGCATTTGAGAAATAGACATTCAGTGCAAAGTGGATCGAGTCTTTAACCAACCTATTTGTAAGTTTGTTGGTGGATAAGGTCAAAAAGGGAAATCGCACCTCTTCTACTTACAACAAAGCGGGGTGGAAGAATATATGGACTGAATTCATTAAACAAATAGGATTCCAATATAGCATAGTACAACTGAAGAAGGAGGTGAACAAACTGAGAAAACAGTATGGTAGTTTTAAGAAACTCATTTCACAGTCCAAATTTGGTTGGGATAATGTGAATAAAACAGTTGTTGTCGACGATCCAAGTATATGTGAATCTTACATCAAGGTATCTTTTTAAATTTTTGGTCATTTTGATATCATTGTAGATATAAATTTTAAAATGTATGATTATGTTGTTGAAATGTCATTATTGTGAAAATTATAGGATAATGTTGTTTGGGCAAAATTCAAGAAGGATGGATTTCCTCAGTATCTCGAGCTATGTATTGTATTTGGTGGTACATATGCTAGTGGGGATCATGCCACAAGAAATGCTGAAGATTTGACGGTGTCGAAGGAATATGACAATGGTTATGGCAATGTAGGCAGTGACAATGGTGGTGGCAATATAGATGACTTCAATGAACACCACATTGATGAGAGAGTCTTTACATCTGACAATGCTGCAACTTCAGTTCATGGAAAGTACAAATTGGATAAGACTCCAAATACTAAGAGGAGAAGAAATAGTAACCAATCCGGTATTGCTGACACTTACAAAGCCATACAAGATCTTTTAAAAGCTAGGGCAAGTCAATATGTTAGTGGCTTTGCGACCTCAAGGGTTACACCACCACCTGTAGACCCTTTTTTTTTTCATATCTACTATGATTGATGTCCTAGTTAGTATGCATGAGCTAAAGCAAGATCTTTACAATAAAGCAGTGGAACGAGCATGCGTTAGTGCCCAATGGAGGGAGGCTTTCATCAAATCCCCACCTGAAAGGAGAAATGGACTTTTTCAATGTCTTTAGTAGATGTTTAGAAATATACTATGGATTGCATGGGATTTCATTGGACTGTATAACTTATGTTATCGATTAATATTTAGTTTTTAAAGATATTAGTGTTGAGACTCTTGTACTTATATGTGATGGCATTTCCTATTGAGACTCTATGACTTATGTTATTGATTGTTATTGGATATTTTTTCAAAATCTATATTGATGTTTTTATGTTTGTGTGATGGTATAATAACTATGGAAGGGGGATCAAATAGTGTGTCTAATGAGCAAGTAGAACCAGTTGAACACTTTTTGGATGATGATGATGTTGACATATTGATAGCATGGTTGTGCATAGTTACGATGGACATGTCCGTGCATACGAAAGAACCTATTAGGGACGGTAAACTATCAGGACCCGAATGGATAATGGAGATTATTTATGGACATTCAGATAGAATATATGAAGCCTTCAGGATGGAGAGACGTGTTTTTTTGAACCTATATGATTTAATGAGGGTAAGAGGTTGGTTAAAAGATAGTTGGTATGTTCGGATAGATGAACAAGTTTGGATCTTCTTATCTTTGGTTAGTTATAATAGCTCAAATAGAGATTTATGTGAGAAATTCCAACGTTCGGAAGAAACAATCAGCAAGTATTTCAATAGTGTTGAAAGCAATTCTCAAACTCTCAAAAGAGACAATCAGACCACCGTCCTTTGATGTCGTCTCACAAGAAATTCTTATGGATCCTAGTCATAAACGCTACTTCAAGGTATAATTTTTATATCGATTTTATACCATCAAATACATGTAATTGATAATCTTATATAATATTAGATTGGTAATAAATTGGCAGAGCTACGTAGGTGCTATGGATGGCACCCATATGTCCCCATGTCTCAGCGAATCCCATTTAGAGGCAGGAAAGGAATTACCGCACAGAATGTGCTGTGTGTTTATTCGTTTGATATGAAATTTACTTTCATGTATGCTTGTTGGGAAGTCTGCCAATGATTGTCGAGTGGTTTCAGCAGCACTCGAGACTCCTCGACAGCGATTCCCTCAACCATCACCCGATATTTACTTGGTTTATAAAGACAATTTTTTTTTATGATTATATTATGGTTGAATATCACAACAAATTTATATATATATCATGTTATACGGAAATACTACGTGGTAGATTCTGGTTATGCAGCACTTCCAGGATTTTTAACTCCATTTAAAGGTGAACGGTATCATCTTAACGATTATAGAGGGAATGGGAGATGGCCAAGAACATCAAGAGAATTGTTCAACCATAAGAACTCTTCACTAAGAATTGTAATTGAGAGATCATTTGGGCATTAAAGAATCGCTTCACCATTTTGAGACATATGCTTCCATTTACAATTCGAAAGCAATCACTTGTTGTAATTGCATGTTGTGCTCTCCATAATTACAAAATGGTTACCAAACGTGCTATAAGCTCCCACATTCATTTCCTCAAATATGTTTAATATGTTATAAACTAATGGAGCAATCTTATAATATCTTTTTTAAACTACTCGTGCTTGGGTTTTAAAGAACAGCTTCCAATGGAATGTCAGGAAGTGCATTATCCCAAAAATAGATTCATAGCGGGTTCCTGCTAGTTGACTGCATACAGGCTCGTCCCATCAGGTTATGAATAGGGTTCCTAAATGACACTGGAAGCAACCCCCACCACAAGGTAGGAGTGGAAATTCTTATGCAATCCCTTTGATTTCACTGATTCACAATCCAAATCAACTTCTTTTTATTTCATTATCATGAGGTAATGTTGGAATATGTTACCTATTCAATTTGTGTCAATCTCAAATACCAGATAATCGTTCGTGGCATTATAATTCCATGGGGGTGAAGCCCACATCAAGCGGATGGTTGCTAACAAGATTTGTTATTGTAATTTTGAGTTCAGGAAGAGCTTTCCATTTTTATGGATTGTGGGGTAATGTTCTTTGTTTTTTTAACTTAGATGTCATTTTGGAATGAGTTGCTCAGGACAGTTCGGTTCTCAAGTAGTCTCTTTGACGGTATTATCATCATTGTGTTTGTAATGGATTTATTGGAGACAAGTAAGTGTTGATATTGGGACTAAAAATTCGCTTGGGGGTTTGAGGTTATTTTGAAAAATGGGTTTAAACCGGGGTTATTGGAGACTGATTTGAGGCTTGATAAGTCTTAATTTAGGGACTTTACATCTGCTTGGGGGTTATAATAGGGGGTATCTTAGGCTATGAATCCAGTTGTGAGCTTTACTTGTTCATATGAGGGTATTTCAATGTTTGGGTTTCTTTTTTATGATGAACATATATATTCACGGTGAGGGGTTAGAATGGGATTGATTGGGGCTCCTTTTGATTAATTTCACGAGTTAGTAGAGGGGTATTTAGATGTTAGGGTTTCTGGCTTATATTCTTCATATTTGACCATCTACATTTTGTTATTTGAGCCTTGTGGAGTCTTGATATAGGGTTTGCAATTTTGGTTTAATGGTTATTTTACGTTTATGGGTTATTTGAGTATTTGATATTTTGGTTTATTTTAGACTAATTTTGAGTTTATTGCGAGCTTTTCATTCTTAAGAGTTTTGGGATTATAATTTAGATGTTATTTGAAGATTGTGAGTTAATTAGGTTTTTTTTTTTTATATCAGTCCTACTCTACTCCTATTCTAACTCACTCTCAAACTTTTGCCCTACCTCCTTGTAGGGCGTGGGAGTCGAAACCCACTCCTGAAACTAATTCGTCCCCACCCCAACTCTCCCTGAGAATGTGGGAATTCGAACCCCCATCTCTCCCTTCCAAGTTGGAAGAGTGGCCACTGGAGTAAACCCCAATGATTAAGTTATTTAGGTTTATCTAGTGGTTTCTTTGACGTCATGTGTTATTGAGGATTCATTAAGGAATTCAATTTATATTAGGGTTATTTGTGGCTCATTATTGGTGTTTTCTTTTTCAATTTATTTTTTCTTGGCAATTAAGACATGTTGTAATTTGATTTTGAGGCTATTTTGGTGACGAGAATGTAGTAATGGTTTATTTGTTATAATGGGGTTATTTGAGGCTCATTTAAGTTTAGTTATGACTAATGATCTAGGGAATTTTTCAAGATCGGGTGTTGTTTGTTTTCATCTTTTTGCGGGTAGTATGAGATGTTTAAGATATTTTTCGTTATCTAATGGATTCTTTGAGGATCATTTGTTTTGAGGATTTAGTAACGGCTTAGAGTTTATAAGGGTGGTTACTGGAGGCTAATTTTGAGTTTTACTATATCAACTTAAGGGGTTAATTTTGAGTTCAGCGTCGTTAATATTTTACTTCGTTTATCAAGGGATTTTGTTGATGTTTATTAAAGCTTTAGAGGTTTTTTGGGCCACATTTAGGGGGTTACAATTAGCTATTTCTAAACTAATTTGAGTTGATTTAGGGGGGTTTTCATGTTTAGGGTTGTTTCAAGATTAGGGTTTATTAATTGATTATTTTCATTATGTGGATTTTGTAGTAAGATTCTCAACTTTTTGCAATATAAGTGTTTATTTGACGCATTTGGATCATTTTAGGCTACGTTTGGTTGCCTGAACTTTTAAGAAGGATATAACTTAATAGGGTAGGATATGAAATTCAAAAGATTTTTATGTGTTTTATCAACTGTTTGGTAATTACAATAATATCATATTTATTGTTTGGTAAAAATAGCATATCAATATAAATGAATCGCAAATTTTACAAACGGAGATGATAGAAATTTCTCGCTACTTTTTTATTATTTAATTTTTTATTTTCCTCTATTTTTTAATTGATTTATTTTTATTTCTTTCTTCTCCTTCCATCATTCTCTAATAAAATTTTATTGAATAGAAAATTGTACCAATATATCTAAAATACTAAATCACCTAATATATGTAATAAATATATAGATATGTATTGAATTTATATTTTAAGATAAAATTAAATTCGAATATATAAATAAAAATAAGATTAAATTAAAAAATAAATGTGTATTTTCTATTATTATGAATTTCTTATACTGGAAATAAAATATTATTTATTTGGAAATATAATTTTAAATTTGTTAATTTAAGAAGTTTATTATTTGAGAAAAATAACTTTCCCGTTATAGATAATAGAAATTCTATCATCATTTATCTCATTTCTCTCATGAGATAATTTTATTCGATCCATATCCCATTTCTATTTGACTTTATCATGTCTTAAGCAGACACCAAATATAAGATAAGATTAATCATATCATGTCTTAAATTTTATCCTGACCACCAAATACGGCCTTAAAGGATCTAGATTGTAGACAAATGTTGTTGACAATTGGAGAGTTTATTTAAAAAAAAAAAACAAATAAAATGATAAGAAAATTTATCAAAAAAAATGGTGGTGGCAATCAAGGCAGCATGTGAAGCCGTAGCCCAATCTGACAAACTCATCGAGTGAAAAGGGTCTCTCCCTCGGGCTCAGATATTGATTGATTTCCTTAAAACCTTTTGAGATGGGGCCGGTCGGTTTGCCACCCCCCCCCCTGACGGCAAGGGTGGCACGACACTTATACTGGTTCTTTTCTGGGGTTTTTTACCTTTCAATGGAGTTGGGTTTGGGCTTAGATTTCGTTTCGGCTGGATTTGGGCTTTATGAAATGGAATTGGTTCAACTAAAATTGGAAAATAGGTCTTTGATTCGATGGTCCGATCTTAGTATTAGATTTAGCTTAGTGTCTTTAGTTGATTTTCATATAATTTAGAGATTTAAGTGACTTTTCTTATAGTTTATTATTGGTAGTAGATTGATCTTTGAGACAAGGAATTGGATTCAATTTGATTGTAGCTCATGGGATTACTAGCTCAAGACTTAGTCATAACTCATAAGGTCATGTTATATTATTTGCCCAACCTGTATCGGGTTACTTTACTACACTTCATCATTTTATTCACTTTTCATTTCATTACTATTCATGATTTGTGTTTTGATATGCTTTCTTTTACTTAATCGATAGGTTACTATTTTAGGGCCATAGTAAATACATGGACACTTAGGGACAAGAACCCTAAGACTTTGGCTGTGTAAGAGGTAAGGTACATCCTTATAGCCAACTCCAATAAGCTAGTGGCGATTCCAAATTTAGAATTATCATTAGGTTAATCAAAACTTAAATTGAATATTCAAACGTCATGAGGTAAATGTTTGGGAGAACGCTAGCCAATTGAGGACTATAATTTCTTAACTTGGCATTACCTCTAAATCCGTCCTTTTCCCCTAACGGAAAAGATGGGTCGTAGATTGATGGAGATATTTCAATATTAAGCATATATCACTAGTTTAAGGATTATATTCAACATTTAAGGCTTTTTATGTGTTTATGATAGTTTAGATTTTATTTAGGGAAGTCATCTAGAAAAGTTTGAACATTCAGTTTATTATTTGGGGTCCATTTGGTAATAAAATTGGGTCAGTGGTAAGATTCTTAGAAATTTTCAATTGACATTTTATCTGAGGAGTGTGAAAGCTCTATTGTTACTACTAGCTTGCTTCCTTGATTGACAAACAGGCTGGCTAGTGTTCCCCATTATTTTTAGGTCGCTTAGACCTTCAAGTCCACTAAAGTTGGACCTTTGCAATTTTAGATGTTACTTTAGACTTTCGAAATTCTGATATATGGATATAATTCTACGTGAGGATATATTTATTATTGCGGTTATTCCAATGTTGAGCATTAATCTATAATTAGCGGTTAGAAAGCGGTTATGTGAGGCTCTTTTTTAGTTGATTCCAGAGTTAGCAGAGGGTTATTTGATTGTTGGGGTTTTGGGTTCTATTCTAGGTTTTCTATGATTTAGATTATGTTATTTAAAGCTACGTTTCAGGGAAAATATAGAGTTTTTCATAAATGTTTTCCAAGAAACAATTTTCCAGAAAAATGTAACTATTATTCAATGTTAAGCTAAAATTTGAAAATGAAATAGAAAATATTTTTTGCTATTCAATAAGGAAAACAAAAATTCTCTATGCACTTTTTTTTCAATAATTTTTTATTATCTCATTTTTTTTAAAATCTATTTTTTAATTATTTTAAATTTTCAAAAATCGATTTTTAAATTATTCTTTATTTTTCTTTTCTATTTTTCTTTCGCTTTTTCTTTTCTTTCTTTTCGTCTTCTTCATCTTTGGCTGGTTGCCGGTCACAAGGCTCACCAAATTGACAAGCTACTACTAGCTCACTGATCTAGCGAGCGGCGAGCTCATCGGCCTCAAGCCTTGCCAGATTGGTCTGCTAAAGGCTCGAGCTCACCACTAGCTTGCCAATCTAGTGAGCAACGAGCTTGAGCTTGCTAGAGATTGGTGAGCGCAAGGGCAAGCCTTGAGCTCCCAACCTTTAGCCTCGCCAATTTAGCTACCATGAGGGTGAGCTAGGGGAGGCCCGAGGTTGGCGCCAGCCTTAGGGTGAAATTTGTAGCCGTGGCTAGCGACTGGCCAAAGAAGAAGGTGGAAAAAAGTAAAAGAAAAGGAAAAATAATAAATTCGAATTTTCTAAAAAAGAAAAAAAGGAAAGAAGGGGGGCTAATAAGGCATGAGACAAGAAAGAGTGAGTACGGAAAATGTTTTCCCCAACTTCTTTCCTTAGTGAATAATATTTTCCACAACTAGTTCGTTTTTCGTGAAATGAACACTGGAAAAAATTTCTCCATAAGTTATTTTCCATGAAATGAGCGAAGTCTTAGGCTTATGGAGTTTTATTTTGGTTTAGTCTATTGTTTAGGTTAATGGTTTGCCGCACATTTAGGGTTATTTGCAGGTACTCGTGGGTTATTTTGATAATGAGCAGTTATGATGCATGCGTGAGCGAGTAATTCTACAATGGGGGGAATTTCCAGTTAAGCATATGGGAATGGTGTGTATAGGAAATGATTTTTGATGGATGAAATGCCAATGCAAGATAGAATACGATTGCTACCAAGATTTAAAGTACATGCCACCAACTAAGAATGAAGATTGGGATCGATGAAATTTACCACCAAGGCTTAAAGGACAAGCCACCCGCCAAGGATACAAGACTTTGGGATAAGAGAAGCTCACAATCGAGACTTAAATGAAAAACTACTAGTTGAGGATAAAACGCTTTTTGACTCACCACCAGGAGTAATCCATTCTCCAAGAATAAAGAAAACCAAAATAATAATTACCCATTGTCCAAAGATATTTGCTCACCACGAAGAAAAAGTTCAAGTATTTTCATTCATCAAAGTTGTCTGCTTACAACTGAGAACTCTCCTCAATTTATAGGAGGGCTATGACACAAAAAATTGACAAATAATAAATACTATCCGAACATTAAAGGACACAAGGACTAGAAAGCATAATAAAGACCTAAGAATTTAGAACTTTGACTCTTGAAATTTACATAATAATAAAGACTCCCAAGAACTTACAAATGCAAATAATGACATGGGAACTTGCACTCTTATTTCTTCAAAAAATGGCATTTTTGTAATTTTGAAATATGAGGGAGCGACAGCCGCTGGTCATTGGCCGTAAGATGAGCCAAGAGAACTCCCTGTTCAACATCGATCAACGTCGAGTTGAAATAATTGGACCGATTTGACTCGAGCTTGACCGGGTTGAAACGGTTCATCCTATGTTCCATGTTTGTACTAATTTTCCCTATTTTGTCCAATTTGAATGAAATTAAAAATTTCTATGTGAATTGGATCAAATTAAATGCAATTGGATTGTCTCAAGTCAATTAATTGTGCACAAAAATGCCTAAATTTAGTCAATTCCTATAAAAATGACACCGCCAAGCTAGACTAGTATTTTTAATTGAAGTTCAATTGGCCAAATCGAAGCTCAATTATTTCAATTTGACTCTAGTCTAGAATGTGCCAAGTCAAATTTGGCCAAGTAAACCATGTCAGCTTGGTTTCACAATACTCGGGTAAGTCAAATTTGTCAAATTGAGATGATTCCAAGTGAGTTTGCCAAAATTAATGGTAGATTTGGATTACCATTAACAAAGTGAGCTCATTAAAGAGTGTAATTGCTCAAACCATAAAGAATTGATCGAAACCCTGATTACGACTAAAATTGAAGATTTTAATTCCACGTGCAAGATTCCAAAATTGGTTCGAAAATTAGATGTTGAATGACCTCGTGATCAAATGTCATGAAGGGAAGTTATCCTTAAAAATGACTAGAAATGAATTTCATTTTTGGCCGATTTCAAACTAAAATCAATAAATTGGAAAAAAAGAGAGGTTATTGATCGATTTTTACAATATTATTTATGCTAAAATCAAATTAAAGTAAAACGAAGATGAATTTGGGTTTTTTAGATTTTTAAATGTTTTTCAATCAAAATATTAACCAAAAGTCAACATTCTAGTGATTACTCAGTAAAATGTCAATTATGGGATCAAACTTTGTTTTTTTTTTTTAAATTATCGATGCAAAAGTGAAATTGAGACTATTTTTTTATTTTTTTATGCAAAAAAACCAAATTTGATTTGGAGTTGATTTTTTGGTTAAGTGGTTGACTGAAAAGTTAATTAAAAAATTAACGCTTTGATTTGATAGTATGATGAAAATTAAAAGGAAATGAGGTGAAGATGAAAGGCCTATGCATGAAAATGTAAAATGACTCTTTTTGCTTGATAAATGGGTTCCGTCTGATCGAAAATCCAAATTCTAAATTTTAACTCTAAAGATACGTCGGCTTAAAATTAGTTACTAACATATGTTAGCAATTTTAAGCGAAATTTGTTGGTATGACTTGATTGCAATCCTACCCAAAGGTTTAAGAACATATTAGTCAATTAAATAATTCAAAGCTATATTCAAATATGTATAATAGGTTTTAGACTAAATATAATTTTTTTTCTAATGAACTATATTAAAGTGTCCAACCAAAAAAAACTATTAAAGTGTAATTGAGTTGATCTCATCGATATTTACACTCACAAACAGATAAAGAAAGGCAAAGTTTTTGAATACTCCTTAGAGATTGATAAGTAACCCTTTCGCTACTTATAGAAGTATTTTATCATGCACTCATTCCTTTTACCAGAGGAGTGGAGAACAGCAATCATTCCCCCAACATCCCCATTCTCATTTCAAGGTACTGAAAATCACCTTTAATGATTCCTTCGCTTGAGTAATCTACAGGCTCTCTCTTTTTTCTCTCTCTTCCCCTTCAATCATGCTCACTTTCCTCTTTCCATACCCACCCACACAGAAAAAGTGAGAAATCACGCCTTCCGAAAGGAAAAGTTAAAAAGAAAAAAGAAAAAAAAAAAGAAACGAACATTGAGTCTGAAACTTTACTCCATTTTTAAAAAACACACCCACTCCCGCTGTCTCTTGCTCCTCCCGCTTAGCACTCCTAAAACATGAACACCCATCCCAGGTCTTCTCTCCCTCCCCTGTTCTCTGCCATCACTATCACTCTTCTCCTCCTCTTCCTCCCTCATTCTCTCTCCTCACCACCCAATGACACCAATGCTCTCACTCTCTTCCGCCTCGAGGCCGACACCCACGGCCACCTCCTCTCCAACTGGACAGGCTACGATGCGTGCTCCGCCGCCTGGCGGGGCGTCCGCTGCTCCTCCTCCACTAACTCGAGCAGCCGCGTCACTGCTCTCTCCATCCCTTCCCTCAACCTCCGCGGACCCATTGACTCTCTCTCTTCCCTGGACCAGCTCCGTCTGCTTGATCTCCACGATAACCGGCTAAACGGTACCGTCACCCCCCTCGCCAACTGCACCAACCTCAAGCTCCTCTACCTCGCCGGAAACGACTTCTCCGGCGAGATCCCGCCGGAGATATCCTCTCTCCGGCGCCTCCTCCGTCTTGACATTTCCGACAACAACATCCGGGGTGTCATCCCGGGGGAGCTCCGTGGCCTGAGCCGCCTCCTGACTCTCCGGCTGCAGAGCAACCTGCTCTATGGCGAGGTGCCGGATCTCTCGGTGTCACTCAAGAACCTGAAGGAACTCAACCTGACAAACAACGAACTGTACGGGCATTTGGCGGATGGACTACTGAGAAAGTTTGGTGTTCGGAGCTTTGTCGGAAACGAAGGACTATGTGGATCGAGCCCATTACCAGCTTGCTCGTTATCTGGGACTTCACCACCAGCTTCTTCCTCTCTCACAGTACCGTCTAACCCTAGCTCCATGCCAGAGGCACCAGCAATTGGACCGGGTCAGAAGCATCGGCAAAAAGGACTGAGCACAGGGGCTATAGTGGCAATTGCCCTTGCGAATTGCGTGGCATTACTTGTTGTGACATCTTTTGTGGTTGCTTACTGCTGCTCAGGAGAGCGGAATTCGAGCTTAAAAGCAAATGGAGAGAGTACTGGGAAGAGGAGAAGTGGGAGTAGCCATGGAAGTGAGAAGAGAGTGTATGCAAGCGGAGGTGCGGATAGTGATGGGACAAACGCTACTGACAGGAGCAAGCTCGTGTTCTTCGAGCGGAAGAAGCAGTTTGAACTCGAAGATTTGCTCAGAGCATCGGCAGAAATGCTTGGGAAAGGAAGCTTAGGAACAGTGTACAAGGCTGTGCTTGATGATGGGGGTGTCGTGGCCGTTAAGAGATTGAAGGATGCCAATCCGTGCATGAGGAAGGAGTTCGAGCAGTACATGGACGTTATTGGGAAGCTTAAGCACCAAAATGTGGTCAAACTCCGAGCTTATTACTATGCCAGAGAAGAAAAGCTCCTGGTATATGATTATCTCCCAAATGGAAGCCTGCAGTCACTGCTTCATGGTCAGCATAATCCTATTCTCAACTAATGATTCATTCTGAATTTACTAATTCTGGGATTATGCCGAGTTGAGCCTATTTATCTTTATCTTGTTCTTGTTACTCTTGCTTTAATCAGGAAACAGAGGTCCTGGGAGGATTCCTCTGGATTGGACCACGAGGATTAGCTTGGTACTTGGAGCGGCTCGGGGGCTAGCCTGGATCCACGAAGAGTACAGTGCAGCAAAAATCCCTCACGGAAACATTAAGTCTTCCAACATACTACTCGACAAGAATGGCGTTGCTTGTGTCTCCGATTTTGGGCTCTCACTGCTTCTCAATCCCGTTCATGCCATTGCGAGATTGGGGGGATACCGAGCTCCGGAGCAGGCAGAGACCAAGCGGCTCTCTCAAAAAGCCGATGTCTATGGCTTTGGCGTCCTGTTACTGGAAGTCCTCACTGGCAGAGCTCCATCGCAGTATCCATCCCCAACACGGCCTCGTGCCGATGAAGAAGAACAGGCAGTTGATCTACCCAAATGGGTGAGATCTGTGGTGAAGGAGGAGTGGACTGCTGAGGTGTTCGATCAGGAGCTTCTTCGCTACAAGAACATCGAAGAGGAACTCGTTTCCATGCTTCATGTAGGCTTGGCCTGCGCGGCGGCTCAGCCCGATAAGAGGCCTTTGATGGCGGAAGTGGTGAAGATGATTGAGGACATTAGGGTCGAGCAGTCACCATTAGGAGAAGACTACGACGAGTCACGAAACTCGCTCTCTCCTTCGCTTGCCACAACCGAAGATGGGCTTTGAAGATTCAAAGTGATGGATCAGTTAACTGGGTTGTTCCGTGATTGGCTTCTGTTTGTTTTTTGCATTGTCTCATTGCTATTGCATGCGGTCTGTCCTGTGTTTAAGTTTGTAAAATTGGGTTAGCCTAATGTACTTTTAATATTATCCGTGGGAGCATTTGGGGATCTTCACCAAATTCGACCAATTTGATCTACACGGTCAGCTATTATTCACTGGAAGATGTACATCAGTACTCTGTAGTGTTGCCTTCTGGTCGGAAAGCTTCATTTATGTTCTCAAATTATGGACTGCACTGAACTCTACTTCTGTTATCGATTGGACAGTCTCCAACTAATTAATGATACTTCCATAGAATGAATTTCCCGTGTAGAAGCAGAAGAAAAATAATTCATGAATAATGTTGGAAACATTTAAGAAGCATATTGAATGTTATTTATCAAGTGATTTAGTTAATATCATTTTTTGAGAAATAGTAATCTGGTAAATAACAAAAAAAAAATGTTATCTGATGTTAACTATAATGTGAAGTCTATTGAAGAAAGTCAAAGAGCCAACGGCTCATAAAAAATAAAAAAAAAAGGCGGAGCGGATGCTAGATGATCATTTTTCCACATAAAGGATATAAAATTGAGGTGGTTTCTTTTTCTTATCTTAGATAAGATAGGGATGGGGCAATAAGAGCTAATGACTCCTCTGATTATTATTATCATAGTCTATATCCATTACGAAATATTCAAATTGAACCGTGACTACTCTGTAGTATCTGCTATTTGAAAGTGTGAGGTTGGTTGGCTTGACTCTTCACGAGATATACTACAACATGAGTCATTCAAAAATTCAGTCCCAATATGAATTGAATTTATGATCTCATGAAAAATAGGTGAATCTTGTATTGGTGATAAACAGAGGCAGTTTTTTTTTTTTTTTCCATGTCTGTCTTTGTACTGCTGCAAGTCAACCAGAGTTTCTTTGGCAATGGCTTTGCTTAGCTTTGAAAAAGAAAAAGTTATTCTCGCCAGCATCTTGTCTGATAAAACAGGGGCAGAATTATTAGCTCGTGAAAAAGCAAACCGCGTTTGACTTCGACCTAGGCGGGACCTCATCCATGTTGCAGGCAGTACTCACCATCCTTGCTGGGTGGTCCGTATTATAAACCGCAAAAAAAAATCAAATCCCAATGAAATTAGAATTATTGCTAAATAAATATCAATTGTGTAATGACTCGAATCCAGGTCGTAGGGTTATTATTGAGACATTCTAGGCACGTGACCAACGTATTTCCTTTTAATTTTCGATTTAAGTACATGCAGAAGCGTTACAACATCGATACCCGACCACAACACAACAAACAAGTAGCAAAGCATACCGCTAATATATTACACTAGTATTTTTACAAGCCCATTCTACTAGCCTCTCCATTTTACATCATCCTTTTATATTCGTGTAGGCCAAGGGAATTCCTATATTCTCTAGCGTGACTGCAACTCTCAAAAATGGTGTGATGTTTCCATGCCTACAAATTTGAAAATCAAACAAATTTGAAAATCAAGGAGTGAGTCTAAGACTCAATAAGTAAAAACCCCTAATCCTCTCCTAGGATGACATCTTGTCATTAAATCTATCTTGTAGAGTACTCGTATGACAATATCGATGACAAATCGATAGTAATATTATTGCCTCGCCTTGACTACATATATGTATCCCTTCGGCGTTACTTTCATGCATGCTTACCTTTGGTTTATCCATGAACACACCAAGTCACGTAGTAATAAACATATTGGCAAGGCATCTAAACTTTATTTGGCTCACATGAGTTTATACAAAAATGACAAAATAGAGTCATGTGATGAAATGCACAAATTACAGCAGCACCCAAACACTTTTGCACATGCAATTAGAATGGTAAACGATGTTCGATTCACGCGAATAATACCTTGTTGGAACATCACAATGTCTATTACAAATCTCATGAAGGATGCAAACTCGAATGGACTCATTTAAGACCTTAATTCCAAGCAAAGAGAGGTCGGACCTAGTACAGGGTCGACTGACATAAGGATGGTTTTTGGTTATTTTACCTAACCATATCAACTTCAAAAAATTCAAAAAAAAAAAAAGATATGATGTAAACAAGACAATTTCATACAAATCTCATGAGATTTTTTTTTTCAAAATACATGCATAAAAATTAGTACAAAAATAACAAGACAAAAATTCACAGCAAGTCAGAACAGCAAACCAACATCAAAATCACGGCAGAGTTGACAAATTTTGGAAGCATTTTTCAGTGACCAAACAACATCCGTTTAGGGTGTGCAACCTATCAAATTGAAACTTGTCAAGTATAGTTTACATGTCTAAAAGGGCTTGAGGCTAAAAAAAGTCATCTACCACCTCATTTCAGTCAGAACAGAAAGTCACATCTCAAGAACACTAATTTACAGATCAAGGCAAATCAAGCTCATTCAAATATAAGTTCATCATCTATGATCATCAACTTATTGCATAACATCTCATAACATCCTAAACTTCATATCTAAGTGTAATATCGATGCTAGAGTTGAATCCTAGCCTCAATCGGCTAATCCGATCTCGCTTCATTGGATTTCAGATTAGAGGATTATATTTTTGCGATTTTTGTCGAATTTTAAACCTGATCAGACAAAACTTGAACCACTGGAACACGATCTAAATGTCAAGGGACGTCGGATTGATCTCACGAACTCTCCAAGAGCTCGAATTAGCGCTGGTTGGACTAGATTTGCGCGATTGAAGAATTTGGTCTAGTTTGGACTAGTTTAGGACCGCCAGTTAAAGATTTGGCCACCGGACATATTTGGTGGAAAAATGACCAATCCCCAACCACAACAAGGTCAGGGACCCATTAGAAGGAAGATTGACATTGGCTGGAACCTCCAAGAGCCGCTGCTAGTTGCCGGTTGGTGAGATGAAGATCGCCAATTCGATCAGCAGTTTAATCGCCGGACTTGAATCGTACGAGGATAGGGTTGTGGTGTGAGCTGCTGTCGGAGAAGATGTTGGCCACCAACACATCAAGAAGAGGCTTAGGACGCCTACCGAGGGGGTGATTGGCTGCGAAGGGTCGACCGATGTGTGGCGATAGACCAGCGAAGGGCGTGGTGAGAGGAGAGAGAGAAACGATTTGGGCGGGAAAAAGAGAGTTGGAGAGAGAGAGTTTACAGAGAGAATTTTCGTAACTTTGATATGAAAATTTGACAAATGAACCCCCTTAAGGTTTTTGGAGGGAAAATCTTATAAAACTTTGATTAAATGTCAAATCTCGACCATTGGTTCAATCTGACAGTCAAAATTTGATCTAATGACCAAATTAATCTCATCAAGGGCTGATCCTACTTTAAATGAATCTTATGATTGATCAGATGGTCTTGATTTGCCAAAAACGAGAATTAAAACAGAAATCGTGATTAAGGCCTAATTAGGGGTGAAATCATAAATTCACAAAATCTAGGGGCAATTTTGCAAAATTTCGAAAATGTAAAGACGTGAAGATGAAATACGCAAGATGAGGGACCAATGGGCGGTCACCGGAGATCCAAAACCAGTTGGCAAGAGGCTAAACTAACCTATCTTGCCGCCGGTTGGTCAGACCGATCGGGTTGGTTCACACTAGTTCAATTGGTTCTTGATCGGTTTTGGCCAAGCAGTCCTTATGAGCTAAAAATTTATGCAATTTGATCTATGAAAAGAAAACTTACCTAGTTTGATGAGAAATAGTCCAATACTAATCGAATTAGGACAATCAAATCATGTAAATACAATTTATTGGCTTTCTATTGACCTAATTGATTAACTATTGTGAAAAATAGTGGACCTAGACCATGGGTACACAATTTAACATTATAAGCCAAAATGGATAATTTTGCAATTCTTTGATCGAAATCACAAATTAATTGAAATAGGATTCAATTAATGTTGCGAGACCTACTCATCTTGTTGCCCATGCTTAGAATAACCTATTGCATCCAAATTGACCTTGAATTGAGGTCACGACTCTTAGGCCAAAAATGAATTGAGATCTAATATCCAAATTGGACCTTGATTTATGAAATTAAACTTTAGTCTCAAATGGATCAACTTGAATTTCTTCAATTGAAGTTTAAAAGCTTGGTTTTCTTATATTCAAGAGCGTGAATTTATTCAAATTAGGAAGTTCTCAAGTGAATTTGTCAAAACATATCTCGGATTTAGACTTATCTAAAAAATGAGTGGAATGAAAGCGTCCGTTCACAACGACCCCTCTACTTAGGGCTAAAAATAACAAATCACATTTCAACATGACCGTTCTTGAAATTGAGTGAACGAGTAGATGAGAAATAGTCTCTAGACCAAATCTCATAAAAGGAACCAAAACTAATTATGACTAGAATGAAAATAATTTTTCTTTTGTCAATTTCGAACCTAAAATTGAAAAAATCGGAAAATAAGGTTTTTAATTGATTTTCATAAACTTTTATGGCACTAAAGTCAAATTAACACTAAAATAAAGTGTTTTGTAAATTTTTGATTTTTTCAATTTTTTTAATTAAATATTTGACCAAAAGGCAACCCTTTATTTGACTTTTCATAAAATGTTGATTTTTGTGTTAAATCTTTGAAATTTTTGGAAATGAACTTGATTAAAGTAAAATTAAGACTATTTTGACATCTTTTTGTGTAAAAAGCCAACTTTCGACTTAGGGTTGACTTTGGTGTTGCGACCCAACCTTCTCAAGGCCCAAAATGAAATAAATGAAAGGTCGGGTTTAGGGATATTTAATCATAGGAGTTCCCTCACGGTTTGCATCCACAAAAACGTCGACATCTCGCCTTTCGAGACGAACCATTTGTGAGCTCCCTTGCACATAGTTAGGAGCTCTCCCAGGCTCGTACTTCGCATGACAAGGAAGGTGTCGTGATCCGCACCCACATGGGCGACATACCTTGGAAGAGGAGGTCAAGTGTGGATATCGAATTTCGGGATACCTTTATCACAATAACCCTCCCATAAGTACTCACTTCCTATGGATGGCATCACTGCATCCATTAGGGACATTCCATAGCATATATACTAAGTCACATTGAACCTTGTCGAGGCTCATACCCCTCATGACGGGGTTGTTTTTCATTCAATCTACTTGTTTACAACAACCTAATAAGAATGGGAGCCGCAACTAGTCTCGTTTTTGGGGGTTTGGCTAGAAAACCCAATCAAGGGTCAGGAGTTGTCCATCGATTTCTACGCAACTAGCTATCTAGATTTGGGAACTTGGGTTACACTAATTTTCTATTAGTGCCATTTCAGTACCTCATAGTATGTCGTGTTATCTAAATGTGTCAATGCATTTCTTTTTACTTTTTTGGGATCGATGAACCTAAACTAAATGATAATGCGTGGATGGTCATTTTCATGCAATTCTATTTCTAAGAAAAAGAAAAGAAATCACACAATTGAATTTAAAGGACGAGACGGTAAGTAAACAACCAAGTAAGTGAAAAGGAAAGTGGTAAATCTTCCACGCGATTCTAAAGCTCAAAGGAAATGAAAGGAAAGAAAAAGACCCGTAACTCGTCGAGTGTTTATATAAATGAACGACCCAAAACATATATTGGAAAAATGGGTACAATGATATGGTCGGAGGGATATCAACCTTTGCCATCTTCAAGTCTCGAGGGATCTCAACCTCCAAGGATCTAATCTAATTATAATCTAAAACTAGGTACATACAACGGAAAGAAATAATCAATCACCACAAGACAAACAAAAATTATGAAAAATAATTAATTAAATGAAATAAGGGAATCATGTACAAGAATGAACAAACAGGGTGTCGGGGTTGGTTTTTGCAATTCATACATTGCTCCCTCTAGACGCCTACCCAATTTATTTTTATGACTTATAGCCATTAGTGACTATTTGTGTTCTCACATGACTACTAATGCTCATAAGTCCCTAGGACGTGTTCTAAGGTGATTCTGAATCCCAAGATTTACTTATGGAATCAAGCATTGCACCTAACATATATCTAAAATCCACATGCATCAGTAAGAATTAAACATGCAAGCAGCCCTTGAGCCTTATTTATCAAACAATCAATCAATTTGAGATTTATTCAATGGATAGGCACTAATCACAATCACAAGCATTTCTAACAAATGGAATTGTTTCATGCATGTGCGGTTCATGTGATGCTTCAAAAGGTTTGGATGTGTTTAAAATGTCGAGAAAGGAAAATGAGACATTTAGACAAAGAAACGTCTTGGCTATGGAACACATTTAATTACCAAGGCTAACTTGGGCCTCACATATCATGCACTTGTAGACATCGCAAGTATTTTAAATAAGATCCAAACCATAATAATTCCAATGTCAAATCAAAAGGTTTAAAGGATTCTAAACAATTGATGTTGGAAGCATCGCATATGCCAAATTCATTTTGGTATGTGAAATCAATATTTCAAATCAATTTTGGAGAAAATGTAATCAAAAGATCATTTCATTTATTAAAATTTTTTGACAATGAAGATCAAGGAATTTGGAATGGATTTCATGAAGATGATGAATCCTAATTCTACATACAAGTCATCCTAATCCTAAAAGGAAATCACAATAAGGATTTACAACAGAACATCATAGACAAGACAAAGAGAATCAGCAAAATTGAAAATGACCCATTGATGATTTGTAATTAAGAAAATTACACAACGTATAGGATATCACAAGGAACAAAATTCGTTAAGAAATTTTTTGGAATGGGCCACGTAAGCATTTATAAAAATCCAATGAATTTTGATATTGGATTACAAATTTCATCAAACAGCAAGGTAACATGATATTGCAAGTGAAATTTGACCTATCAAATGGAGTTTGAAAAATACGAAATTCCACCACAACATAGTACAAAGAGCGATAAACAAAGTTCATTAAGGTGCAACTTAAAAATCACTAGCGAAAAAATCACACAAAAATAGCAAAAGACTGACTAAATGAGGGTAAAACAGGGGTTCTGAATTTAACATAAGTCAGAATTCTAACCTAATTTGGTAAAATTAGAAAAGGGGCCAAATGGTAAGAAATCATACAAAATTAGTGACATTTGAAAGATCTAAACGAGTCCTACGACTTCCTAGAAGGGTCCGAATTCAGTTGAGATCGATTTGAGGGTCGAAAATCGATTTTCATTGAAGCATACATGTCAGCCATTACCAAGACAGAATATGGCTTATGATTAAGAGTTCAATAGATCACTTAAATGATACATGAGTGGTATGAAATTCGCATATGATGAAGAATTGGATGCAACAATGATTTGGGTAAAACATCTAATCCTAGGTCAGGATATGAAAGAATCATAAAAGTCATTGACATCGCCAAAAGACAGAACTAAAATGACGTACTCGATAATTTTCAATTGCAACTAGCCCAATTAACACATGATGTTCACATACCAAACAATGTTTAATTACAACATACCATATATGAACACAAAGCTTGTAATGCACACTTCAAAAGTCGAGAAGGCATTGATACAGGATTTGGTCTTTAAGAGACCCAAACAAGTGTGTTTTACTAACTTCATGATAAGCCTATAATCTAGCCTCAACATCGCAGAACATGCTTGATTTTAATTATCTAATGACATTCGAAAAATCTAATGAAAAATTCCATAAGTAGAATGCGAAATGACAAACACTTTTTGTTAAGACTTTGAAATCTAATTGAGATTACAAAAATGTAGTTGAAAACAGCCAAATAAACACATGTTATGGAATGTTTTAATTGTAGCAGAACCCTAACGTATTGAGCATGCAATCGGCATACCAAACGGCGATCAATTCATGCCAATCATACATTGTTAGAATGTACATGACATGCATTTCAAGTCTTATGAAGATCATGAAATCAAATGGACTCATCCACAAGCTCAATTTCACAAAAATAAAACTCGGATTAGTGTATGACAAAACAACATATGGTTAGTTCTAGGCAATTTTAATTGACCAAAACATCTGCAAAAAATCCATAAAAAAATATATGTTATACTTAAGGCAATTTAGAACAAATTCATGAAGAAAATTTTCCAAAATCCGATCACAAGAATTAATACAAAAATAGCAAAATCGAAAACGGAACAAATCAAAAACACAAAATCAACCTAAAACTACTACAAAATCGACCAATTTCCGAGGTGTTTTTGAGGACCAAACGACTTCCATTCGGGATTAGTAGCCTATCAAATTGAAAATCTTTAAGTCCATTTTCTAAGCCTAGAAGGGATTGAAGTAAAAAAAGCTCATCTAGGACCTCAATCAAGCCAAAAGACTAAGCTACTCACAAAGGCACGAAAATTGTAGATTATCAAAGATCAAGTTCAATCAAACACAAACTCATGATCAATCCACAACAAACTTCAGTAAATCATCAAATAACTTCATCAACATTAGATCTAAACATATTATATGGATCTAATCTTGAATCCTAGCTTCAATTGGATACACCAATCTCGCCTTATCGGATTTGAGTCGAGAATACCAACTTTTTCCGTTTATCTTCAAAACAAAGCGCAATCAGACGAAATTGATTTTGCTTGAACACAAATAAGATTCCAAGGATCACAAATAGATCGTTGTGGACCACCAAATGGCCGGTTGGACTGTCGATTTGATTCGGGATTGAACTAGTCTAATCGATGGACCAACCTTTAAGCCACCAGAGAGAAAATAGGTCACTGGAGCCATTCCGATGACCGATCTACTAAACCCCAACCACGACTAGGTCAAGGATGGGTCTAGGGATGGATCAAAGGCAATCGGTGCCTTCAAGAATGGCTAGCGATCGTCAGTTTCGATGATCAAAGAAACTAGTTCGAATCAAACCAATTTCAGCGTTGGCTAAGGTTGGCTTGATTGGAAAGCTTCTAATTGTTGCTCAACTGTGATCTAACAACCAGGGGCTTGAGGAAGAAGAGAGGAGGACCATCGGGGGTTGGGCAGTGATCGATGAGCCGCAGGCGTGAGGCCGACGAGGAGTTGGTTCAGGATAGAGAGAGGAGAGAGAAAGATCATAGGAAGAAGAGAGATGGAGAGGTTTTTAATGTTAAGTGAAAGAAAATCTACAAAAAAAAAAACCGAGGCCCCCTTGAAAATTAGAGGGAAAATGGCTTTTATACTAGGTCCTAATTAGTGAATCTTGGCCGTCAATTCAATACAACTGTTAAAAACTTGATTTAATGGCCAAATTAAATTTTTAAAAGACTAAATACTTAAGATGTGTCCTAGGACCGATTAGATGGGTTTGATTCGCAAAAATTGGGATTTAAACTAATAATTGCACTTAAGGGCCTAATTAGGGGCTAAATCATAAATTTACAAAATTTAAGGGCCATTTTGCAAAGTCTTGAAAATGCAAGGGCATGAGAACAAAATATGTGTAGTAGGGGCCTCGAAATCGATTGACAGAGGTTCAGATTTAGTCGACAAGAGGCCAAATCGGCTTGCTTTGTTGGCCGTCAATCAAATTGGTCGGGTCAGTTCATGCCGGTTCGATCGATTCCTGACCGGTTCTTGACCGATTCTGGTTAATTCATGACCAAGCGGTCCTTGTGTTCAAAATTTATGCAATTTGATCTTTGGACCAAATTGAAAAGAAAACTTGCACGATTTGAGGAGAAAATTGTTCGATTTTAATCTAATTAAGCCAATTAAACCCCGTAAATGCAATTTATGGGCTTTCTATTAACTTCGTTGAATGATTATCGTGAAAAACAATGGATCTAAACCATGGGTGCACATAACCAAGCATTAAAGGCTAAAACAAGCAATTTTGCAATTCTTCGCTCAAAATTGTGAATTAATTGAAATTGAATTCAATTAATATTGCAATAAACCTATTTGACTAATTACCCATGCTTAGGATAGTCTATTGCATTCAAATTGTCCTATTGAAGTCACGAGGCTTAAGCCAAAAAAATGAATCAAGGTCTAATATCGAAATTGGACCTAAATTCATGAAATTGAACCTTAATCTTGAATGGGTCAATTTGAATTTCTTCAATTAAAGCTCAACAACTCAATTTTCTTATGTTCAAAAGAGTGAAATTCCTCAAATTGGGAAGTTCTCATGTGAATTTCTCAAAATGAACCCCGAATTTGGACCTATCAAGAAAATGAGTGGAAAACAATCGTCAATTCGCAACTTAGGAAGATTCAATTTTGACCTCCTAATAGGGCTTAAAATGACAATTCATCTTTCAACATGACAATTCCCGAAATTAAATGAACGAGTGGGTTAGAAATAGTTCCTAGACCAAATGTCATAAAAGAAACAATGCCTAATTATGATTAAAACAATAGTAATTTCATTTTTGATCGATTTAGAACTTAAAATCGAAAAAATTCTCTTACTTTCACCAAAAAAAAAAATCGAAAAACAAGATTTATAATTGAATTTTGTAAAATTTTTGACACAAAAGTCAAATTGACACTAAAACAAAGTGTTTTGAGAATTTTTTATTTTTTCAGTTTTTCCGTCAAAAATTTGACCAAAAGTCAACTCTCCTAAAATGTTGAGTTTTGAGTCAAAACTTTAAAATTTTTGAAAATTGACTTGATTAAAATGAAATTAAAGCTAGTTGAATCTTTTCACATCATGATAGTCATTTGCATGGCTGGAATTCACATCCAAGAAACTTTGGCGAACCCAATTACTCCGACTCAGAAAATGAGGATGATCCTCGAGCTATTGAAAGGGAATGGCTCAAACATGAAGAGTCCACACCTCCTACCATCGAGCAACCAATCACCGTGAACTTAGGAGATTCAGGAAACTCCAAAAAAAATCGAGATTGGGGCAAGTCTCTCTCAAGTGGATGATGATAGATTAATTGGACTTTTAAAAGAATACCAAGATGTTTTTGCTTGGTCGTATGTTGCAAGATTTAAATCCCGAAATAATGGAACACACGTTACCATTCGATCATAATTTTCTGCCCAAGAAGCAAAAGCTCAGAAGGACGAAGTCTGAGTTATTGAAAAAGATTGAAGAACTCATGAAGCTCTTAAATGTTGGTTTCATAAGCCATCTCAAAATCTCTTTGCCTTATATTATTTGTCTTCGACCAACCTAGGAGTAAACCTTGAAAATTCTGCAAACTTTGCTTCGTATTGATCCATGGTCATATCATTTTGTTTCAATTGCATGAACTCTATCACCTTCTTATCTCGGGCACAACCCAAGAAATATTTTTTGAAGAACACGTTGATAAAGCTACCCTAAGTCACAATAGTGCCAGTTGGAAACAAAGTTTTCTTGGATGCCTTCCACTAGTGCCTAGTATTTCCTTGAAG
This sequence comes from Eucalyptus pauciflora, assembly GCA_007663325.1. NCBI lineage: Eukaryota > Viridiplantae > Streptophyta > Magnoliopsida > Myrtales > Myrtaceae > Eucalyptus > Eucalyptus pauciflora. The sequence goes on from VMYD01000011.1 coordinate 1,549,569, forward strand.
TTGGTACTCCACTAAGGCTAACTTGTTAATGTTGTTACAATCCAACTCTCATCTATCCATGATTCTGCTTCTTCAAGGTTTCCGGTTCCAACAAATCTTTGTGGTTTTAGCTTCAGAAACTACTCGATCAGACCTTGCAGATGGTGTTCCCCATTTCCTGAGCTAGAAGCAGTCCATTGTAGTGCCTGCTACTCCATCAAACTTCCGACGTTAGCTAGCACTTACAGGATTCCTTCCACCCGAGGATCTCCTTCTGAATTATCACCAAAGCTCATTTTCTCTTACAAAGCCTACACATATGGCTTAACTTAGTGGCTACAATAAGTAATAGAAATTACTTATTCAACCAACCAACATTAATTAATAATTAACCAAAGTTACTTGTTCGATCAATCAAGATAAACACATGTATTCCACATGCGTTCGCAATTGACTACCCAATCCACTAAGTGCACATTATCACTCCAAGGGTAAACATGCTCTGATACCAAAAATAGAGCTGTGACATCTCAAAACGTTACCTGATATGGATATCATATATTATTAATCTCTTTTAGTATGCGAAAGCAAAATCAAACGTTTACGAATATTCTTTTAACGATTAAAGCCTCACAATTATAAGGAACATACTTCTGCTTCTCTTATTTATACCACATGTAAGTTCACAACTTCATTACATTTTCAAGTAAAAGACAGAGGTCTGAGTAGGGGTAAAGAGACCTACCTCTAGACTATACTATATTTTCAAAAGTCTGCCTATGCAAATGACCAGATTGAGTCACGGGTTGATAACATCTCCTTCTGCTACGTCTCCAACATCCATATCGAAGCTACTCAACGGATCGACTAACTCTCCATCAAGATTTCGGTACTAAGCAACAAACCAAAAAGTAACCCACTCTACGAAGCCTCCTACATCAACCCATATCATAGAACTACACTTGGTATATATTATTCCAAACTCTAGTTCAAGCACACTTTCATAAAAAAAAACTTCATTATACACAGGAACTCCATAGTGCAAGAAAGAGGGAAGGACGGGCCAAAGCCTAGTAAATGAAATCACTAGTTTTAAATCAGAAAAATCATCTTACCACTTCACCCGGTATACACAAAATAAAAGAATAATCATCCGATAAGTATGATACAAACATAAACAAACTTTACTTTTCATGTTCATCTACCACAGAAATTGTCAACTAAGAGAACATCCATCCAAACTCATGCATGTGCATACCATGTTTCACATAATGATTTGGTTCTACACATAACAATGCATTTTATTCGTTAAAGCTTCATCCTCCCGAACAATCCCGAGGCATCCCGACACATGAGGCATCTCGAATCCGAGGCATCCTACAAACTTTCATCACAAGGCATTCCCACCATAAGAGCATCGACTCCCAAGGCATCCCGAAACACTCCTGGAAGCATCCCAACCATTGGGACATCCCACAAACTTCCGCCACGGGGCATCGTCACTCACCACTATACGGGTGATGGAATCACATTAATCTCATCCATGCCACAATATAGGCATACTCACAAATGTAGCACCCATATTTCAACCAAATAACCGCATATCTAATAACATGCAATCATATTATAGTTGTCAAAGTATGGACATTTAATTATTACATTATGAGTCTGAACATTGAGAAAGTTCTGGGCATTAAAATCAAATAAATCAAATGGGTGTGTTCTAAGTCTAAATATTGAGCAGGTTCTAGACATTAAAATATAGTAAATCAAATGGATATGTTATGAGTCTGAACGAACAAGTACATTCTGGTCATAAAGTCTAAACAATTAAAAGGGTAAATTCTGGCTTGATAAAAGCTCATAGAACAAAAGAACAAATCCAACAATGAATAGACTTATAAATATACGGATTTAGCAATGAGCAAAATCAACAGATGAGCGAATTCAATGAGAATTAGATTCAAATTAAGCAAAGTCTGCCTGAACCAATAAACAGACTTATCAACGAACAAATTCACAAGTTGGCAGATTCAGCAAGTAAATAGACTCACCAATGAACAGATTCAAGAAGACTCACAAATAGACATATTCTAACTTAGGAAATTTTGGTGGAAACAAGTGAAACAAATAGATTCTGACTAGTAAAATTCAGCAGAATGTAGTAGAACAAACATGCAATGAGTCATCGAGATAATTATGGCAGAACGACCAAATTCTAACTACTCAGAATGAGGCAGAAAAAAGTATAAGGAACATGCAATGGATTATCAAGACAAATATAGCAAAATGACCGGATTCCGATTACTCAAAATGAAGCAAAACGAACATGCAATGGGTTTCCAAGACAACGATGGCAGAATGGTTGGATTCTAACTACCAAAAATGAGCAGAAAGAAATAGAACGAGCATGCAATGGGTTTCCAAAACAAATATGGCTGAATGGCCAGATTCTAACTACCCAAAATGAGGCAAAAAAAAAAAGCAAAACGAGCATGCAATGGGTTACTAAGACAAAGTTGGTAGAATGGCCAGATTCAAATTACCTAGAATGAGGCAGAAAGAAGTAGAACGAATATGCAATAGGTTACCAAGACAAAGATGGCAAAACAGCCAGATTCTGACTACCCATAATGAGGCAGAAAGAAGTAGAACGAACATGCAATAATTTACCAAGACAAATATGGCAAAACAGCCAGATTCTGACTACCCATAATGAGGCAGAAAGAGGCAAAACGAACATGTAATGGATTATCAATGCAAATACAGCATAATGACCAAATTCTAACTATCTATAATAAGGTAGAAAGAAGCATAATGAACATGTAATGGGTCACCAAGAAAAAAATTGCAGAATTGTCAGATTCTAACTAACCAGAATGAAGTAGAAAGAGGCAAAACGAACATGCAATGGATTATTAAGGTAAATACAACATGATGACCATATTCTAGCTACCCATAATGAGGTAGAAACAAGCAGAACGAGCATGCAATAAGTTATTAAGACAAATATAGCAAAATGAGCACATTCTAACTACCCATAATCACATAGAACGAACCAAAACAAACCAAAGCGAAGCAAAACGAATTTGTAAGAAATTATCAAGCCACTTAACAACCACCACACCTACGTCAACATTTTACCTCTCACCCAACCAATCAAGATAGAAGTAACTCAGTAGATTTAAGCTAACTTAACACTAGAAACTTCACTTACCTTGAACGAACGCAAACCACGAACTACCGATTGTCTTTACCACCTTAATTGCTCTTGAATACGAATCTTTGCTTTCCAAATTCTTAGATTGAAAAGTGAAAAATAATACATGTAGCTTCTGTTTGGGTTTTTGGAAGAAACCAAAAATGGGTCTTTGACAAGATAAAATGAGTTTTGTTAAAATTAATTAAAATAATTTAATTCTTTGCAATGCTAGATGTAAAGTTGCATGTTAATCTTCAGCTTGATGTGGCAATAATGTAAAGCAAGGCCCTTTCACATGGCCAAAGAAAATACATGAAGAAAATGAGTTATCTTAAAACAATCCATACTTAGTTCAAGTGTAAAAGAATTTAACCACAAAATATTATGTTCTAAAAACACATGGCCAGGCAAACTTTTGTTCAATAACATGTGGCACTTCTAATTTCATCAAATAAATTTTGCAATGGAAAATGTAGCAAGCAGAACATACTCTCCTTCTTCTAGCACTATGAACACAAATTATTCAACAATATTATTATCAACCATTACTTGGTAAAACTATAGTAATTTAATTAATACCATTCTATTATTAATACACACATAATTCGATTCATACGTCGAACCCGAGAAGATTTAAGTTCACGAAAATTACCGGCCACGTCCCACAAAATTTACGAATTCGATTGAAGTCTCCGTGTACTTGTCCGAATACTAAGGCAAATAATACTTAACTCAAAATCTAAGTATCATTATCATAACATGAATTTCCGAATATTACATAATTATAAATATGAAAATTTTGGATGTCACAATATCATACCGAGATTCGGTAACTTATTAATCGTCGATATCGATAACTTCGGTAAAAATGATTCGATACCACTGTAGTTGGAAATTTCAATCTTGACCCATTGAAGGAAGCACATTATGCCCTAATTCCATCTTGGCTTAAATGAGCACTGATGGTGTTGATTGGGCTGATGGAGCTAAGACAAATACTCCCGCATCAGTTTTGAAAATGCCTTAACTAGATCTGTAAACTTTTCCTTGAGTTTGATTCGCTTCAGGAAATATAGATCATTTCGTGAATCCTTTGTTTGCACCGTGACAGATTCGTGGAGGAGTAATGTTTGCGACCACTCCATGCTGCTCGTTCATAGTAGTGTTGGCCAATGTCATCGTGGCACCAACTTCGACCGATGGAGGAGTCAAGACTGTCACGATTTGGTCTGATTCGGGTCTATTGAGCATAGATCGCTCATGAAGACGTTTCGGTAGCTGATGGTGGTTATTGGAGGATTGGATGACACTTTATCTAATATAGGATGGTTGGCATTTGGTTGTTGTGGGTTTAATGGACGTCGATGGTCTCTGGGCAGTGCGAGGAAAACAACGGGAGTAGGACTAGAAGGAAATAGAAATAGGTGTTAGGGGAAGATGTGAGTTGGGTTTAGTATGGATTTTAATTTTGGGCTTGACCCGGCCTTGACAATAGGGGCGAAAGCTGGATTTTGTTGAATTTGGGCTTATCTGAGCTTAGTGTGTTTTGGGTTCTAAATAGGTTCTAATGGCTTATTAAATTAGCTTTAAGCCCATCTTGTGTCCTTGAGCTCGAATTCGTGCGACTAGCAGTAGCCCATGTTCGGACTAGGCTTTAGGGTCTGGCCCGAATCCCTATTTTTGGGTTAAAATTTTTTATAGAAATATTTAAAAATTTTGAAAATAAATTAAAAATTTCGAAAAATTCTATTTTTCTAAAATTAAAAAAATTAAAAATTAGTTCTCATGTAGTTTTTCCTTAAAATGTCGAAAATAATTGATGAAAAATTAAGCTTAAAATTAAACAAACTCTTAGGGTTTTGCAATAGGGTTTGAATACCTCCTTTTTTAGATGAATGCTTTTGATTGCGTGCCTTTAATATGTTGACTATGGTTTCCCTTTTAACCTAGTGAGGAATGGCATTTTTCTTATTTCTTAGCGTTAAATTCTTGTTTTTCCTCGCAATTTATTTAATGCTATATCAATTGCCGATTGTTACTTCAATTATTGCATACCCACATGATCGCTTCACATGTTGGTGGATATGTATAATATCAATCCAGAATGCCTGATAAAAATCTTTTCTTGAATTGAACAAGATTAGGCACTAAAATGGCACTAATTAATCAAGTCTCCCACCCCAGATTCTCTAGTTGCGTAGGAAGTGAAGTACGCTCTCACACTTCACTTGGTTTTTAGCTAACCCTAATAAGCTAATGGTGACTCATGTTTAGAAAAATTTTCATATAGTCACTTTGAACACCCAAACTCGTGTAAAGTATGGGCTTGGAGAGCTTGCGTCTAAATCATGGGCTGTGGGCCTGTCCTTTAGACAATACCCCTCAACCTATTCTCTCTCCCAAGAGGTAGGTCGTAACAATACTTAAACTAGATAATTTGCTAGCCCGGCCGAATTTTGCCCCACTTCGTGGGCTCCATTTATCGAACTTTTAAGCTCCAAATCATCCACCGCCAATCCAATTAAATATAATTAATCGAAATATGAATGTTATGTAATAAAATATGCTCCTAATGACTACATGCGTGTAATTTAATTCTATTATTATTATTTTTTAGGAGTTAAAGATTAATCCTAATTTTCTATGTAATTAATTACCAAATAACTAGTCAAAGTTTAGGTGTCAATAGTACAATACCTACTCTTCACGAGAAGAGTTAACAAAAAATAATTCACTAATAATCAGATAATCACAAAGTTATAATCACTCATAGGCTCAAGTGTTTCTCATATCTATATTAGATTCAAACCCATCGTACGTATTACCAATTCAAGTTTAAGTGGATGCAAAACTCATGACCCATAAATCTAAGCATTCAGAGCTGCACGTGGGTCAACAGAGAGTGAGATTCGGCTTAAATCTAAGAAGTTCACTAGATGGCTTGAAGACTTGTCTGTGTGATTCTGAAGGAATTTCACTTCTAGCTTTAACAAGTCAATGTCAAAGACCCCAAGACCCACAAATCACGAGTTTCTCACTTCTTATCGTGCAGCCAAAAAAGGTAATGAAAAGACCAGAGAAATAACTCTAAATCTTTCATAAATTGCCTTTAAAAAGAATAGAAGGAGCTTTAATCAAAATAGGAAAGTGCGGGATCTCTTTCCTCACAGAGTAGCCCAATAATTCGAAAAAATGACTACTTTCTTCCAGCTTTTATACACAAGCTCAAATTAAAGAAATAATTTAACCACTGGGATTCGCTCTAGTGGCCACCCTTCCAACATGGAAGGCGGAGGTGAGGGGTTCAAATCCCCACCTTCTCAAGGGGGAGGGATGGGGTGGGGACGTGTAAGTTTCAAGAGTGGGTTTCGACTCCCACGCCCTGCAAGAGACAGGGCAAAAGTCTGAGAGTGAGTGTAGAATAGGAATAGAGTAGGACTAACCAAAAAAAAAAATTAAAGAAATAATTTAACATGGGAATTTAATTAGAAATTGCCATGGGCTAACACGGGTTTTATTAAATAAAACTCATTCTAGCTTGATTCATTGACCGATACCCTACTAGGTACGAGTGTCAAAAATCGAACCGAAAACTGAACCAAAGCGAACTGAAAAATTCAGTTTTTTTTCGGTTCGATTTGGTTAACCGAACCAAACCGACAAAATCTAAAGTTTTTCCCTTTTTTTATTTTTTTTGAATCATTTTTTAATTTTTCTTTATCTTTTTTTATTTTTCTTCTTCTTCAGTAGCCCAATGAAGAAGAAGAAAAATAATAAAATAAAAAGAATAAAAAATAATTAAAAATCCATTTTTAAAAAAATTAAAAAAAAAATTGTAGAAAGTGGTGTATGTAGGGAGAAATACAAACACAAAAGTAAAAATCAAAAAACCGAACCGAACCGAATCGGAATTTCGATTTGGTTCGATTTCGGTTCAGATCAGATTTCGGTTCAGTTCAATACATTCCTTATCGGTTCGGTTCGGTTCGGTTTTTCATAAAAACCGAACCAAACCAAATCATTTACACCCCTACTACTAGGGATGTAATTGAGTGAGTCTTCTTCTAGGCCAAACTCAATCACGACTATTCGCATATTTTATGCTAGATATTCGACTAGAAATATGGTGGAATATAATTTCAGCTCAAGCTCAACTTTACTAGAAAAGTAAAATATTTGATTTGATTTTATTACAATCATTTTTTTATGAAACTCAAGCTTGAACTTGAATTTGATCTTATAAAGTCTCGAATAATGTGGGTATATTATAATTTTGGAGATGTCAATGTTTGTTTTATCTAATAAATATCTTTTTTTCAAAAAAAAAAACAATGAAAACTCAATTATACTCACAAGCAGGTCAAGCTACTTAAAGACAATGAAAGGTATTGCATTAGTACCAATTCAGTTATAAACATTTCAATTGAATAAATTTGGTCATAAACATTTTCATATTATACCAATTCAATCCATACGGTCAATTTTGGCCAACCAGTGTTAACATGGATGCCAACTAGTGGTTGGACACTAACGTGGCAATTTTAAAAATAATTTTTTATTTTTTCAATTTTTTTATTAATTTTTTCTTTTCTTATTCTTTTTTTTTTTCATTTTTCTTTTCTTTTCCTTCTTCTTCTTCCTTGGACTTTCTTGCAGTGGCCAGTGAGCCTTTAACGAGTCTCACCGACCACTGGGCAAGGGCTGCAAAACCGTCGCCAACCACCGACGAAGGTCACAGCCCTTGCCTGACCTCGCCCAAGGCCACGAGCAAGGAGTCTTCACCTAAATCTTAGCAATGCCGTCTTCACGGCCCTTGCCTAGTGGCCTATGAGACTCATCAGAGGCTCACTAGCCACTGCGAGGAAAGTCCAAGGAGGAAGAAGAAGGAAAATAAAAGAAAAGGGAAAATAATAAAATCAAAAATCAAAAAAATAAAAAATTATTTAAAAATTGCCACGTCAATGTCCAGCCACTAGTTAGCATCCACATCAATGCTGGCCAGCCAAAACTTGGCTAAATTGACTGAATTGGTACCAAAGTGAAAATATTTAAGATTAAATTGGTCCAATTGAAAGGTTTAGAACTAAATTGATATCAATACAATAGGTTTAAAAAAAATTATACTTTTTCTTGAAATCATATGTGTGACATCCAGAATTTCCATATTTATAACTATGTAATATTCTGAAATTCCTGTTATAATAATGATACTTAGATTTTGAGCTAAGTATTATTTGCTTTATTATTCGGACAAGCACACAAAGACTTTAATCAATTTTGTAAATTTTGTGGGATGCGGTCAATAATTTTCATGAACTTAAATCATCTCGGCTTCGACGTGTGAATCGAATTATGTGTGTGTTAATAATAAAACGGTATTAATATAATTACTATAGTGTTACTAATTAATAATTGTTATTAATCGCATAATTTTTAGTTAATTGATAATAATATTGTTGAATAATTTGTATTAATAGTGTTAGAAGAAGAATAGTACATTATGCTTGCTACTTTTTTTGTTGCAAAATGTATTAATTAAAATTAGAAGTGCCACATGTCATTGAACAAAGGTTTGCATAGCCATGTGTTCTTAGAACATAATATTTTTTGGTTAAATTCTTTTACTCTTAAACTAAGTAAGGATTAATTCAAGATGACTCATTTTTCGCTTGCATTTTCCTTGGCCACGTGCAAGAGCCTTACTTTACATTATTGCCACATCAAACTGAAGGTTTACACGCAAATTTACACATAGCATTGCAAGAAATCAAATTATTTTAATTAATTTTAACAAAACCCATCTATCTTGCCAAAGACTCATTTTTCGTTCTTTCCAAAAACCCAAATAGAAGCTACATATGTTATTTTCCACTTTTCAATCCAAGAATTTGGAGAGCAAAGCTTCGTATTCAAGAGTAATTAAGATGGTAAAGACATTTGGTAGTTTATGATTTGTGTTCACTCGAGATAAGTGAAATTTCTAGTATTAAGTTAGCTTAAATCTACTTAATTACTTCTATCTTGGTTAGTTGGGTGAGAGGTGAAATCTTGATGTAGGTATGGTGGTTGTTAAGTAACTTGATAATTTCTTGTAAGTTTGTTCTACTTCGCTTTGGGTTTGTTCTAGTTCATTCCTGTATGATTCTGGGTAGTCAGAACATGCTCATTTTGTCATTTATCTTAATAACTTATTGCATGTTTGTTATGCTTCTTTCTATCTCATTCTGGGTAGTTAGAATCAAATCATTCTACTGTATTTATTTTGAAAACCCATTTCACGTTCATTTTTCTTCTTTCTACTTCACTTTAAGTAGTTAAATTCTGGTCATTTTGCTATATTTGTCTTGATTATCCATTTCATGTTCGTTCTACTTTTTTCTGCCTTATTCTAGGTGGTTAGAATTTGGTAATTATGCTATATTTGTCTTGATAACCCATTTCATGTTTGTTCTGCTTCTTTCTGCTTCATTCCGAGTAATTAAAAATGGTCATTCTGCTATATTTGTCTTGATTATCCATTTCATGTTCGTTCTGCTTATTTCCGTCTCATTCTAGGTAGTTAAAATCTAGTCATTCTATTATAATTGCCTCGAAAATCATTACATGTTCGTTTTACTTCTTTCTGCCTCATTATGAGTAGGTAGAATATGGTCGTTCTGCCATATTTGTCTTAATAACCCATTGCATGCTCATTTGCTTCTTTCTACCTCATTCTAGGTAGTTAGAATCTGGCAATCCTAACATCTTGATCTTGATAACTTATTGCATATTCGTTTTACTTCATTTTGAGTAGTTAGAATATGGTCATTCTACTATATTATTGCATATTCGTTTTGCATATTCATTTTACTTCTTAATTATCCATTTCATATTCATTTTGTTTCTTTTTGCCTCATTCTAGGTAATTAGAATCTAATTATTCTATCATAATTGCCTTGAAAATTCATTGCATGTTCGTTCTACTTATTTCTACTTCATTCTAGGTAGTTAAAATCTAATCGTTCTGCCATCTTTGTCTTAGTAACCCATTGCTTGCTCGTTCTGATTCTTTCTGCCTCATTTTGGTTATTTAAAATCTGGCCACCTTGTCATATTTGTCTTGATAACTTATTACATATTATTTCTGCTTCATTATGAGTAGTTAGAATTTGGTCATTCTACTATATTTGTCTTGATTATCATTTCATGTTTGTTCTGCTTTTTTCTGCCTCATTCTGGGTAGTTAAAATCTAGTCATTTTGTCATAATTGCCTTGAAAATCTATTACATGTTCGTTCGGCTTCTTTCTGCCTTATCCTGGGTAGTTAGAATCTAGTCATTCTACCATCTTTGTCTTGAACTCATTGCATGCTCGTTATGCTTCTTTCTACCTCATTCTAGATAGTTAGAATTTAGCTATGTTGTCGTCTTTGTCTTGATTACTTATTACATGTCCATTCTCCTTCTTTCTATTTCATTTTGAATAGTTAGAATCTGGTCGTCCTGCTGTAGTTATCTCGATGACCTATTGCATGTTTGTTCTGCTACGTTCTATTGGAATTCTACCAATCAAAATCTATTTATTTCACTTGTTTTTGTTGAAATTTCCTAAGACAGAATATGTCCATTTGTGAGTCTACTCGAATTTGTATATTTGTGAGTCTGTTCATTTGTTGAATCTGTCAACTTGTGAATATATTCGTTGATAAGTATGTTTATTGATTTATGCAGACTTTACTGAATTTGAATCTAATTTTCATTGAATACACTTATATGTTGATTTTGTCCATTGTCAAATCTGTCCATTTGTAAGTCTATTCATTGTTAAATCTGTTCTTTTGTTCATGAGCTTTTACCAAGCCAGAATTTACCTTTTTAATTATTCAGATTTTACGATCATAATATACTTGTTCATCCAGACTCTTAACATAACCATTTGATTTATTAGATTTTAATGTCCAAAACCTGCTCAATGTTTAGACTCAGAATATACCCATTTGATTTACTCAATTTTAATGTCCAAAACCTTCTCAATGTCCAAGGAGTGTTCGGGAAGATGATTTCATGTTATTTGGATATGTAGTTATTTGGTTAATGCATTAAATTGAGTTAAAATATGTGTGTTATGCTTGTGAGTATGCATATATCGTCGCATGAATGAGATTAATGTGATTCCATCACCGTATAACGGTGAGTGACGATGCCCTTCTTGTGGTGGAGATGCCCTATAATGAAAGTTTGCAGGATACCTCGGAGTTGAGATATCCTGTGTGTCAGGATACCTCGTGTGTCGAGATGCCCTAAGAGTGTTTAGAAAGATGAAACATTAATGAATAAAATGCATTATTATGTATATAACCAAATCATTATGTAAAACATGGAGTGCACGTACATGAGTCTAGATGGACGTTCTGTTGGTTGACAATTTTTGTTGTAGATGAAAATGAAAGGTAAAATCTATTTATATTTGTATCATACTTATCGAATGATTATGCATTCATTTTATATATATCCAGTGAAGTAGTAAGTTATGTAGCACTGACACGGACAAGCGACACGACACATTAACACGTCATTTTTTTAAAATTAGAGAATTCTGACACATCGACATGTTAAATATTAATATATTTTTATATACAAATGCACAAATAAATCAATAATAATAAAAAGATCCTAGAATTAATTTATACTAAAAACATTAATCCAACACTTGTTAATATCATTCATTATTTTAATTTGACAAATCCAACTATATTACATTGCAATGGTCCATAAAACTTGGAAGAAAAAAACAATTCACATTCTACTATCAAATTTAGGGTTATGTGTGCATTATAGGTTCTACAACTTATCGCGAAAGTATAATTGAGTCTTGAAACTTATCAAATTGGTGTAATCAAGTCCTTTTGTTAACATCGTCAATTTGTTTAATCGAAAATGTTGAAGTAGTATTTACAAATTTATTTATTTATCCTACGTGGTAATGTTTTATTACTTTTTTCTTTAAATCTTATTTTAAAAATAGTAAAAAAATTCTAAAAAAGCTAAAATAAATCTAAGAAGACGAAACTAGAAAAAAAAAAAAGGCAAGTGGGTGGTTGGGAATAATTCTAAAAAAGAAACTGGAAAAAAAAAAGGCAAGGTCGTGAAAAAGAAAAAAGGCAGAGTCATGGGTGGCTGGGCATGCCGTTGCCACTGTCAGAGGGGACCGGCGAGGTCGCCAGACCTAGGTGGTGGAGGGTGGGCGGCCCTCACCAATGTAGGCAAGGCCCAAGCAAGGCTCACCCAAATCTAGGCGATACCAGCCCTCACCTATAACCGCGAGCCTCCCCAGCCCTAAGAGAGGCCTTTCCCGACCTCAAGCGAGGGCTGGGAACCCTTGCTAGGCCCAAGCGAGGGCAGGCATTGCCCAAATCTAGGCGAGCCTTGCTCGAGCCTCTGCCAAGGCATCACCCAAATCTAGGCAAGCCTCACCGGCCCTTGCCTGGCTGGCGATGGCCTCACTCGAGCCAACGAGAGCCGACCTCCGTCCACCACCTTACTGACCCCCCCCCCCAAACAATAGCAATCACACTTGGATCCCTACTTCTTCTTCTTCTTCTTTTCATATATTTAAATTTTGACCTCTTGAGTATTGAAAATTTTTAAAATTGACCATGTGCGTGTCAGAATTTCGGACTCACGTGTCAAAGAGAGTTGACCACGTGTCGGATTTTCCGACACTCGTTGACCGCGTGTCGAAACGTGTCGGAACATGTCGAAGCGTGTCAAACACGACACGAAGGCCCCTAGAGAGTGTCGGTGCTACATAGGTGGTAAGATGATTTTTCTAATTTAAAACTAGAGGTTTCATTTACTAGGTTTTGGTTCATTCCTTTTATTTCTCAAAAGTGTAGGATGGACACTCCTCAATCCTTGCACTATGGAGTCCCTATACATAATGAAGTTTTTTTTATGAAAGTATGCTTGAACCAAAGTCTGGAATTATATATACCAAGTATAGTTCTACAATATGGGTTGATGTAGGAGGCTTCGTGGAGTGGGTTCCTTTCCGGTTTGTTGCTTAGTACCGAAATCTTGATAGAGAGTTAGTCGATCTGTTGAGTAGCTTCGATCTGGACATTGGAGATGCAACATAAAGAGAAGTTATGAACCCGTGACTCATTCTGGTCGTTTGCATAGACAAACTTTTGAAAGTATAGTACAATCTAGAGATAGGAAGAGATAGGTCTCCCTACCTCTGCTCAGACTTTTGTCTTTTGCTAGAAATATAATGAAGTTGTGAATTCACATATTGTATAATTAAAAGAAGCATAAGTATGTTTGTTATAATTGTGAAACTTTAATCGTTAAAAGAATATTCGTAAATATTTGTTTTCACTTCCATACATTAAAAGAAAATAATAATATGAGAAACACGTATCACATGACATTCCGAGATGTCACAATATGAGTTTATCTGGAGCAATCGAGCCCAAACTACGGGTTTAAGTAGCTTGACCCAGTTCACTAATTGAACTTCATTCTCGTGCCCTATGAAGATGTTGCTTTCAGTTCCCACCTGCTTCCAAGCGTGAGCCAGGCCGGCCCTGATTGAATAGTAAAAAAGGTTCTTTCAACTTTTCAACGCTTATGCCAAGCGCACACCACGACAAGCACAGCCGAGTTTCGCTACGCCGATTCCATTCCCGTCAAATTTTTCCATTAGGATAGATGCCCTTTTGTTTTAATGTTATGACAGGTCGCGTCTTGAATTGCGGCTCAAACAAGAAATATTTTTATATATTTCGGCAATTTCAATGACAGGTGTAGGAAAGGCAAGTTTATAATCTTTAATTTGTTCTATATTATTTTCTGTTTTATTGGGACATGTGAACTAGACTGGACATATTTATTCACATGGTGGCCCAAAAACCGCGTCAAAAATATTACTTCTTTCAATCCCTGTGCACGCGATTACGAGCTCTATAAAAATTAAATGTCCTTTGGAGGTTTCGTAGATGCTCAGTAAGCTCCTACTAATAATAATGATAATAATAAATATGCTTTTTAAGCGCATAGGAAGTTCCAAACTCCAGAGGATTTGCTATTTATATCAGTCGTCCACCAGGAACAAGCTCGTCGTAGAAGTCCCGGTCATGTACTGATTGAAGCCATGACCGAACCGACTAATTCATCTTTCGTATTGATTTGTGCCCTCTTTGTGTCCGCTACTTTACTTGTTTCCCTTCGCTGGAAAAAGTCCAGGTCATGTCGGCTACCACCGGGACCCCCCGGATGGCCGATATTTGGCAACATGTTCAATCTCGGGATGATGCCTCATCGAACCCTAGCCGGCCTCCGCAAAAAATACGGCCCGGTAATTTGGCTTAGACTAGGCTCCATAGACACCATGGTGATTCTCTCAAGCAGAGTTGCAACTGAGTTCTTCAAGAACCAAGACCTCAATTTCGCAGAGCGTACCATCACTGATCTCATGCGTTCGCACGACTACCACGAGGGATCCGTCGCCCTAGCCCCATACGGCTCATATTGGCGGATGTCAAGGCGGTTGCTGACAGTGGACATGCTAGTTGCCAAGCGGCTCAACGAAACAGCTCCGATCCGGAGAAAATGCATTGACAAAATGCTGACGTGGATCGGGGAGGCGGCGTCTGCAGAGAAGGTCCGACTTGGAGAAGGTATTCATCTGGCGCGCTTCGTATTCCTCACAACTTTCAATTTGCTAGGGAATCTCATGCTGTCCCGAGACTTGTTTGATCCGGACTCGAAGGTTGGGTCGGACTTCTTTGTGGCAATGGCCGGATTGATGGAGTGGACAGGCCATGCGAACATCGCAGACCTGTTCCCGTGGCTGCGGTGGTTGGACCCGCAAGGGCTGAGGAGGAAGATGGATCGGGATATGGGGAAGGCCATGAGTATCGCTTCGGATTTTGTGAGGGAGAGAATTTAGGAGAAGAATATCGGCAGAGAAGATGATCGGAGGGATTTTCTGGATGTGTTGCTAGAGTTCGAAGGAAACGGGAAGGACGAGCCGGCCAAGCTTTCTGAGAAGCAAATCAACACATTCATACTGGTATGACCCCAAACTTTTAATTTTTATTTAAAAAAAATACTATGACCAATCATATCCATAGGGAATTTATCATCGGTGCGTATGTTGTGTGACACCTTGGCATGTCCATCGCAATACTAAAGACTTTAGTAATCCACTTAGTATCTAAATCAAAAGCAATAGGGTTGTGTTTGGTAGTCCGAATTTGAGTCCGAATAGGATAATTCTTTATCTTATCCGATGTTTGGGAATGTTCACCGGATCGGACAAACCCGGATACATCTAGATAAAACGCCGGATAAAAAATCTGGGGAATGGGGTGGGATAAGCCCGGATTGGATTAGAATTTTTTTTTAAGGAAAGAAAGAACTTAACAAAAAGAGAAGATGTCATAAGCATCTATGTCAAATGGATGCCTCCACCTCTCCGATTCATTGTCAGCCCTCTTCTTCCACTTCTTCTCCCATCTTTGCTTCTCGTACGGCAGCAATTGGGTGCCCCTTTCTTTGGATCATGGACTTGCTAAATCTAATGACCAAGAGTGGCTTTTTGAGACGAATAGGGCAAAAGTTTTCTCATAGGCATCTATGGAATTAATTGAAGCATTGCTTATGCCACCTCAAACATTGGTGGCTAGAACTTTTGCTCCACCTGCACCACTTCATTGACAATGCTAAAATTCTTATGAAGTACGCTGGACGTCTCAAGGGAAGATGGGAAAATGGTGATGGTGATGGTGATGAAGCAACTGTAAATCTTTGGTATCATTGACAACTTGGGACGTCGATCGATTTGAGGCAATGCAAATACTACTCTGGTGGTCACCTAAAATTCTCCCACCCACCCTCTCTGTCGTAGTCTAAGATTTATCGATTTGCGTCGCCGTTGCACGGTGATGTTGGTGCTTGCCGTTTTCAATGGTGGCCACTACGGAGGTGGCCACAATTCCTAGATCTAGGGTTTTTCCATGGCCTTTAATTAATTGAATTTTCTATTTTTTAAATTTTATAATTTAAATGACTATCATATTTATTTTTTAATCTTATCCTGAAGTGCGCTAAACACTTGATAAGATTAGATATGTCCGCCTTTATTAGTCAAAGAATTTAATATCATATCATATCCTATCTTATCCTATCCTGATTATTATCCCGACAACCAAACGTAGCCCTAGGTTTATCGTGCTTTTCGCACGGTAATAGAACAACACTGAATTGGTGAATTTGTTTGGATAGACTACAGGTGTGTCGGTTTGTCTCTAGATGCATTAACTGAATTTTTCTTTTTTCTCTTCTTTTCTTCCTTAGAAAAGAAATTTAAGTGTAGGGTCAAAAAACTTGGTTTATTTGTTTGTTCTGACGCAGAAGAGTAAAAGCAGTAATATTAATATAGAAATGATAATTCGTAAGTTTCGCTAAGCTAGCATAAATAAATCAAGAAGCTTTCGAAAAGTCAAGGGTTGTCCTAATGTTTATATAGAACGTTCTGTCTTCTTTCCTTCCGAAGGTCAAAACAATTAATATGCGTCTGTATGTGCGAGAGAGAGAGAGAGAGGGCGCCCCTATGAAAATGGGCGTTGACGATGTTAAGCAAACTACTCACTATTGCAATACATTCAAAGCTGCAATAGTTTATGTCGGCTTCTCTGAAGAGGCATCATCAGCTTTTATAAAGCAATAACAGTTTATATTAGCTTTAAGTAAGCTAGTCATCCAGCTGAGTTGCTATTGTTTTTAAATAATATCACCAAACATAACTTACATTAATTTAAAACACTGATCCACTGTCTTCCAGTGAAGAATCTCTTACTATCTCCCACTGAAGAATCTTTTTTATTTAATTTCAAATTCTGGTATTTAAATATTGAAAAGGATTCTACCCAAAAAAATGTTGAATAAGAGAAATCATAGCTGGTCCAAACTTCTGCGAACACCCTGGATGGTGTGTCTTTGTTAAGTCTATAAATGATGGAGATGAAACATAGAATATCGTAAGAAATTGTATACGATTCACCAAACACAACATTTTACTCAGAAAGTGCCTGAATGGACTGCCCTCGGACGGGAATTTGGAACTCGAGGATGCAAAAATCATTGCCTCCCTAGAGAAAGTCATGGATTTGGCTGCATTTGATGAAATTTTGACATCCTTGCTCTCACATACTCGCCCCCTGACGTCACAGGAAATATTTTTGGCCGGTGCGGAAACAACGAGCAGCACTATCGAATGGGCGATGACAGAACTCCTACGGAACCCAGAATCCATGGTCAAGGTCAAATCCGAGCTCTCCCAGGTGGTCGGGTCCAGCCGAAAGGTTCAGGAAGCCGACATAGACCAGCTTCCCTACCTGCAAGCAGTTGTGAAGGAAACCTTCAGGCTCCACCCGCCAATCCCATTCCTTGTGCCACGGCGGGCAATGCGCGACACTGTCTTCATGGGCTACGACATACCCAAAAACACACAGGTCTTTGTGAACACTTGGGCGATCGGTAGAGACCCGGATGTCTGGATGGACCCTATGGTTTTTAAGCCCGAAAGATTCATCGGATCGAAGTTGGATTATAAGGGTCAACATTTCGAGTTCATTCCTTTTGGAGCAGGTCGAAGGATGTGTGCCGGCGTGCCCTTGGCACATCGCGTGCTTCATTTGGCTTTGAGCTCCCTACTTCATGAGTTCGATTGGGAGTTTAATGGCCGCAAGGATCCAAAGACGATTGATATGAGAGATAGGTTGGGGGTGACCATGAGGAAGTATGTGCCCTTGCTAGCGGTGCCCAAAAGTGGATCAATGTGAGTCTGGGTTCAGATCAAAATGTTTCCGTGTTTGCCTAAGTAATAATAGTCTGAACATTTCTTTGCTTGCTCAAATCTACTGCGCTTATCGAGGTTCGTCGTAAAAAAACAATGTTCCTGTAATCCCGAGTCTAAGTAAGTCCAACAACAACAAGGCTATGTTTTTTTTTCAAAATTATATGCGCGCATCATTAAACGAATGAGTTAATACTATCAAAAACCTGAAATTATTACTTGCATGCCACGTTTAGCATGTCGCAACCTTCCTCAAGATGACCCAATAAGGCAAAGCTAATGGATACAAAGGTGGATACAAACGGGTTATTCATTATAAGATTTTGTGAAACCACTGCTAATTATTCTAAAAGCTTAAGCTGTGGTTTATTATTTCGGTTTTTTAACACGCTTAGTCTGGTCTTTTTTCCATAATACTAAGCATGGAAATTTAATTGGGGAGGCGAATAAGGCCTCGAAAGATTCAAACTCATGACCTTCAACACTGATATCATGTGAGATTTTGTAAGACCACTACCAACAAGAAATCCAAAAATCCTTTCTTCGAGAGACGGCAGGAAAAAAACCCTTCTATCAGTCCACTTGGAGAAGATGAAGGACGATACCAATTCTTGGCATCTTATCAGAACCCTTGGTTTCTCAAACCCCACTCCCCTCAGTCCCCCCCGCCAAAAAAAAGAGAGAGAGAAAACCGCATCCTCTTCCTATTAAAACCCTACTACAAACCTATTCTCAAATTGGCCAAGAAAAATCAAACTTGTGATCCAAACATCTTTCAATTCTCCAAGGTCTCCTCTTCCTTTTTAGATTCGGAACCATTTTGAACAAGATTATTCTCAGCCTCTTGAAGTGAAAAACTAATCTCCTCAATTTCTTGAAGATTCATAACTCTTCAATTAGGGCAATTAGCTTGTAAATGCCCAAAGCCATGGCACTTAAAGCATTTTCTTGCATCACCATCAGGCTTCTTTTGGACTTCTTTAGAAGGCCCGACAAACTTCTCCTTGCCTTTGTGACATCCCAGTAGGTTGTTTACTAAGGCTCACCTTAGTTTACTTTATATTGTCACGCAAGCGGAAGAAATTAATTTAATTTATGCGTTTATAACATGAGTTATGCACATGCGAATCTAAGGACACTAACAACAAAGGGAAATCATGCTTTCATTTCTTAACATACTTATATACATTAGGTGATGGACTACATAGCAACAGGAAGAGACCTAAACTGAGAGGAATCAAAAAGGTACTCATCTCTCTAATGCCACTTACTAGTGGATGCCCTCACGATTGTTCATCTATCCACGCTAACCAATCACACGATCCACTAATGAGGGCTCACCTCGTTGGTGGCTAGGTGAGCTCACCATTGGCTAGCTGCCTCAGTTTGGCGATCAGCCCTCCCCTCTAGTCAGTCACCAGAAGGAGGAAGGATGAGGGGAAAAAAGAAGGAAAAAAGAAGAAAAGATCAAATTTGATCGAATGAACTAAATTGGCATAATTACAAAAGGTTTATGAGTCAATTAGCCAAAAAATAAGTTTAAGACTGAATGGGCGCAATTGTAATAAATTTAGAACTTTTTTGGTAATTTTCCCGACTTGCGATGGTCCCTAGCCACACATGGGCCACATCTTTTATGTGTTGGGCCATGCACGACTCCTTACAATGGATTGTGCTATAGATAGAATAATTTATTCCTTTAATGACTTCCTTGAGGGGATAATTGGACAACAATGGAATACATAACATAGTACATAAGTCTCAAACAAATTCATCTCATTATAAAACCAAATAACACCATACAACCAAACTAGTCAAAATGAATCATAAACTTATTTCTTAACTCATATATAATGGGCTGGGTTATTATTGTATTAGTTATATTCAATAAATGGGTTTAAACATAATATAGGTATTAAATGAATATACAACTTACTTAAACCCAATCCACATCTATGAGTCTCTTTTCACTCTCCCTCGCCCTCACTCAATCTCACATGCACTCACTCCGCACTCTCACATTAGTTTAGCTATGAGTTTTTCTAAATTGGATTAAATATGAAAGTGTTTTGGCAATATGAATCAAGTCAAATATAAGTTGGATATGGGTTGAGTGTGGGTTACTACATTTACGTTGCATGGAAATGAATCAAAATGGATTAAATATGTCTATTTGGGTTCCGATCCACCCATTTGACGGGTCGTCTACATATAACTTGTAGCAATCGAAATACAGTGACATAAGAATCAAGCTTTCATGAGCCCGATCTCATTAAAAAATTACAACCTAATAATTGAGAATAACATACTGAATATAGACACATCTTTTTATCATACGAATACAAACAAATGCACTTACATAACTTTCAGATTAAATAAAATAAGTTAAATACAATTCTCAATGGACCATCCAGGAGAGGCAACGGAGCTAATCTTGGGCTCGACCATTTCGGTGAAATATTTGTCCTGGCGTCTTTTGAAGTGGCCTATTCCACCACTAGATTTCAAAGTTAATTTCACAGCACAAATCGTGCAGACGGCCTTCTTCTCGCCATTGGGGAAACATCTTGCAAATATTTGATCCTCGCTAAAGAAAGTTCTTTGACATTGGCGAGCCATTTAGAAATTGGGAGGGAGGCTTCTGCTGATTTAAGTCAATTGGACTGCCAAGCTTGGAAATATCCTTTACAGAGATGGTCATTTTTTGAGAAGTAGAAGAGCTTGATCGTGAAAATAAGAGGAGGGATTGAATTTTGTAGAAATTTTTTTCATTAATGTGGCCGAACATCCCACTGTTAAAAAGGGATGGGCCATGCATGGGCCGGCCCATCAGGCCCAAGGACATGGGCCAGGCCAGACTAGCCCACCAAGGTTAGAGCCCGGGGTAAGGGCCCCTCCTCCAAATGGGCCCGGCACGTACGGTGGCCATCGTTGTTAGTGACGCCAGCTACCAACCAATACGAAGGTTATAAGTAAGCAACAGCGGAGAATTGACTCTTCGGAACGGGAGTGGACTCCACCTGCTTTCCGTGTGCGAACATCCTCTTTTCTTTTTTCATTCAACCACCGGGACTAAAATAAAAGCAAAAAGTAGACTAACGCAAACGCGCGAGCATCTCTCTTCGCTTCCAAGAAACATCGATGCAAAACCCTACAAGCAATCCCAATTAGATCACACTCCTTGAAACAAGAAATACAGTAGATCACCCTTCTCTCTCTCTCTCTGTAGTTTACAGTCCGACGCATAAGCCCTCGTTTGTTCACCAGCATTTTCAAGATCCATCCATGGATGAGTAACTCTCTCTCTCTCTCTCTCTCTCTCTCTCTCTCTCTCTCTCTCTCTTCTCTCTACATATGAACGTTCTCTCTGCCATTTCTTGCAGATCCGATGCATTCCCGAAGGATTACTTCACTCGGAACGCCGCGAGAACCCTCTCCCCCTCCTCCAGCGACACCACGAGCGTCCAGGTGACCGCCCTCGATGGCATCGTGAACGTGAACTCCCTCTTCACCGTCGCCGTCTTCGTGGGGCTCTCCCTCACCACCCCAGACCAGCACAGCCTCGAGAACCCCGGCCACTGCGACGCCGGCCTCGACATCGTCAAGAAGCTGCTGGTCTTCGAGGTCGTCTCCTTTAGCTTCTTCCTCTTCTCCTCCCTCGTCGCCCAGGGCCTCAAGCTGGCCATCAACCTCCTCAACAGCAAGGACGTGAACGAGGCTCTCAGGGCCCACATCAACATCAAGGTCCTGCGGTTCGGGATGGTCGGCTCGGCCGTCGGGTCTGTCATGGGCTGCCTGTTCCTGATGCTGTCGATGATCAGCGTGATCGAGATTAGGCTCGGGATGCTGTCCTGCGGGAGCAAGTCAGCGGTCCACGCGGTGTTGGCACTGATCGTGCTTGTGTCGACCGCTCTGGTGGCTTATATTTCCACTGCCGTGTATGCTTTTCTGCATTGATGACTCGTGAGCGAGTAATTCGAAGAAATTGGAAGTACTTTTAAGTGTCTATTATGGGAAGTTGAAGCGAATTTCTAGCTATTTTTATTCCATCGTGCTTCTCGAGTGAAATTCAGCTTGGTTCATATTAGATTTGTTGCTTAAGCATTTCATGGGAAATTTTGATTCTGAAGAAGCGACTCAAGCAGGTTTTTGAACGATGTACTCTGTTTCGCAGTGCAGAGTGATGTTATGTATAACTAAGAACGGTTGATAAAATTATGCGCAAGCTTTCAAAAGATCATAACAAGCACAATCAATCAAGCTGACTATAGCCTTACTATTAACTAATTCCCCTATTTTTACAGGATTCAACCCATCCTGCAGTTAGTCTGCAACCTAAGGGGAAAAAGGCATGAACAAGATTAATTTAGTTACAAGAGACACATGAGTTGTGACTATTGGCTACTACTGACAGGAGCTCTCCTTGAATCAATTTCTCTCACACTTTTAACTATGTCTTCGATGTTTTTTGAAAGGTGGCCTGAATGCTCTTCCATATCTCGCAAAACCATTTCGAGCTGCTCCAGATAAGCGGCGGATCTCTTCCGCTCACGCTGTAGCTCAGCAGTCAACTCCCGTATTTTAACATCTTTCTCATCCTGAAATGTCACAGTAAATCAAATTAAGTGTCAGAGAGATTCAAGACAATTGGCTGTGTAGCAATCAAAGAATGCGCTGCCAAATCAGAATGGCAAATCCCAGGCATAGCATTAAGTATTTACTCAGAAAAGATCAAACCTCAGCTGATTTGAAATTCCAGAATATCATTATCATACCAAAACAACAGAAACCCCCACATGTTCAGTAGTAGAAAGAAAGGATCAAGTCACCACAAGGACAATGGTCAAATGAAGCACATTTTGATGCCTAAAAACATAACCAGCTTCCCTCGCCTGAGATGGGCCTTCCTGTTTAACTTATTTATACTAGTTTATCATCGTGATGGAACTCATATTCTTATCAAAATAAATCAGAATCATGCCGTCGGTTCTGAGGCAACCAGTACCTCAGTGACCAAGCCTCCAGCAGCTTGCCCTTGTTACGCCAGAGCAATATGGGGCTGCTCTCAAAGGTAGACCTGTCCTCCGTGCTATCTTCTATTAATCAAAGTTATTTTCCTTTCAAGGTATGTTGTTGTGATGCCTGATAAAAATGTCAACAAACTAGAAGATAGTTGCTTCTGTAACAAACCCATTTTCGAAGGGCGACTGTGGTGAACTCCTTACTTTAGAAACACAAAGCAAAATTCGCTAGAGCCAGGTAAGTGTGACAAACCGCTGGGAGGTAAAGGTAAACTCTTGCATAAGAATGCAAATAACTTTCTAACAACAGGCTAATGCTCTTCAGCTCAGACAACTGAATTGCTCTCTTTTCACCCCATTTGAACCCGAACCCTTCTTAGATACTAATTTGGCAACACACGGTCCCTCCAGAAGATATGCCCTTTCACATCCATCTTACATTTTAATTTCTATGGAAAGCAACAGGAAACCAATTCAATAGCCACAGAAATAAGTATTGTCGTAGGCATGCTACACTTCTACTGTTCATTTTTCAGAGTGCATCGGACTCTATAATACTTGAGATATATGCACTGTCAGGATGGTTGGTTCTCTTCTTCTTCTTCCTTTTTTTTTTTTTCGGTCTGAAAGGATGGTTAGATATGACCAGGTCAGGTTTCTGGGCCTCCAAGTAGCCAGGATTTAGGACAAGCAGAGCATAATAGAGAGAATTGCATCACAAATCTACATGTCCACAGATCTTAACAATCTCCTAAGTGTTACTGCTACTTCATTAAGAGAGAATGCAAACACTAGCTTCAGTATCACACATGAGAAGCTATCTGCAGGCTCTTGAAATTATTGAATCTGATTCCTCGAGTTGGAAGCATAAAGGACAACTAATAACCTCCCTCTAAGTTTAGTAGTGTGAGGTAATATCAGAGTACACTAATTTATCAGCACAGGGATAATAGATAAAGCTCTTGGTGAATACCATGTTAGGACATGTGCTATTGAGCCCACTGCTTGAAAGAACCCTCATGGTGGTTCAGTCAGCTAAGAAGAAAAAAATCAGTTGCTAGAGGAAGACAGAAGCAAGGGAAGACCTGGCAATCTTGGACTTTAATTAAATCAACCCATCCATATTTGTCATAACTAACAAGTGCACACCTGCTTTCATGTGTTTGTACAAGCAAAAGTGAATGTGAAAGTATGGAAAATATGAGCATTTACTGGTGTTTGAGAGAGAAGAACACTCCGATGGCTATTTGCTGGAGCAGCTATCAATGGATGGTTATGCTCCTTTATGAATTTCGTGACTACCCATTTTCCAGTTTTGTCTTTCTTGACCACAATCATTGCCTTACAGCCTTCTCTCGTGATAGCTCTTGGCTTTCTATTTTCACTTCTCCGAGGCCTTGACTTTCGGAAGCCTTCTTTATTACAGACAAGCCGACGCCAGACAACCTTCCCATCACGCATTGATCTTCGAAATGCATCAACGCGCATGATGAAACCCATGTGCGTGGCATAAGTGTCATAAAAAACTTTTGCAGCTTCCTCAGATTCAAACTCCATACCGACATATGGCTCCATATCAGAACTCCCTTCATTTGGTGTTTCTTCTCCACTTGAACACTCTATCACATCCCCATCCTCAACCACGGATGGCCGCTCATCCACTGCCAACATTACAACAGACCCATCATAAGATAAGCCATACCAAAGCAAACAAGATCACCACCTGAACCCTCATACATCTTCTTTTTCCACAAACATATCCAGGAACAAGATACTTTTAGACGTTAAAAAAATAATATATCCAACAACTAGCACCAGGGAGAGAGAGAGAGTTCCAATTTCATAAAAGGGAACTAAGCAAGCCTGTTTTCTTCAAATTAGTTCTGATGAACAAGGCAAAGATCCGATCATAATTCGAATTAAATAAAGATCTATGGCGCATTCCTGGCAGAAAATATCAAACTGACAATGATGAAAAAACGCAAAATGACACCTAATTCTTGAGCTTATACTTTTGGCCCTCAAATAATCAAAATTCGATCATTGGACAGAACTCTGGCAGTACAATAAACATGCAATCTACGGAAACAGCCAACCCATAAAACAGTTGATCCAAGATTCAACTAAAAAAAATTGTCTTACAGTCATCAAACACAGCCAAAGATGAAACTTCTGTGACGGGGAAAAAGAAACAATAGACAAGAAGCTCCCAAGTATGCAAATCCCAGTTTTGGCTATCACTCGTCAAGTTTTTCAGAAACAAGAACCAGAGGGGAAAAAAACAAGAACAAACTTCACCGGGCCAAATAGCAAAAAACCTAGAGAGCTCCAAAATCATCCTAATTTGTGAGTTTTCGCAAGTGATTACAGCCATTAACGGGAGATTCGAAGCTGAAAAAAACACTAGAACTGCACGGAATCAGGAAGTGTGCAGGAGCAATAACTTGAGACTAGAAGTAGAAGCAGTGTAGGAGCTTTACTTGAATTAACGGAAGTGCAAGGACCCCAATCCTTCTGCGACGCCGCGAGAGCGAGTTGCGAAGCTCCCTGCAGAGTTCAGACAGGCCTCAGAGACGCAGAGAAAAGAAAATGATTTGTCTTTGCTGGAGAAGAAAGCATTGATAAACCTCCTGTCTTGATTTTGCTTTTTGTCACCTTAATACGTTTTCGATGAAAAATAAAAGAGTAAATCGTGTCTTTTCATTATCGTTTTGAATTAAAAAAGATCATTTGATAATCAATTATTTTTACTCCTCTCTTTTCCCGGCCAGTTGAACTGAAATATCAAAATTTCATGGGTCATAATTCCCTGAAACTTTAACTGATTAGTCTACCAGTTTTGTATGTATTAAAGATTATTTATTAATAATTATCGCCCACAAGGAAAATAATGTGATTTTTCAAACACTTTTTTTTGTATTCATTAATAAAAATTGCATAAAGATATTTCATTTATCCGGAGTGTCCAACCTCAACCCAGTAGAAACATGTCATCCTCCACATTAGAAAAACCCAATATTACTAATTTTATACAACTCTGAATTCTTCTACATTTTCTAACACATGCTGGTTGAGGCGGCTCCGTCGCTCCAGCAAGATATTTTCAGACTAGCCCCCAAAGAGCTGCTTGAAACTGAGAGCTAACTTCCAAAGAAATTTGATAGCAAAACGCAACGTAAAGATAGAAGTTCCTCCTCACAAAGCAACGTACATAAAGTGGCGAAAAATGGAGAGAATTAAATGACTGCATTTGAATGAGCAATGACTTATTTCAGTCCGGTTTCTCCATACAAATAGTCAGACGCACAATGAACGCTGAAATACAATTGCGAGCCCACGATGGTTCAGTTTGCCATCAAACTTTTGAATTTCGAGGTCTGCTTCCCTGGAGTGGCTTGGCAAAGCACAGCAAAGGAAAGCAGGACCGAAGAGGTTGTCATTCTCTCCTAAACCTCACCAAAAAAGCTCAACACTCACAGCTTCATGGAAAAAAGGCGAACTTCTATCATATACATATGATGCCATTGCCACTTCTGCTTGCAGAACATTAACAAGAGGCACGCCAGACTAATCCAACTTTAAAGTGCCCCCCAACCAAAGCTAACAGCTGACCTTAGAAATGCATCTCTTGACCACACCAGACAGCTAACTTTTGAAATGAAGGGTAGGATGCTCTTTAGAGATTATGCTGAAGGCTTCACTAATTTGAAGAAACTATCTTCTACTTCTCTTTAACTGCGAAGCTGCATGCAGAAACAGCCTGTCGACCTCATCAAGGTCTGGAGAGTCAGCATTTTTAGATAATGGTTTCACACTACTTGGATCCATGGATATTTGACGCAAGTGATCCTCAAATTCCTCGGACTCTCTGGCAGTTTCCACAGGAAACTTATCGAATATGTCCAGAAACAGGTCCTCTTCCCCCCTGTCCTCAGAATCAGCCTCGGTTTCTGTCTCAAAAATATCAGATAAATCTTCAGAATCTGATTCTAAGCCCAAATCCACGTTAGGGTCATCATCAATCGAGTCATCATTTCCCCCCAAAATTTCTCTCAGCTTCTCGGAATTTGCCAGCTGCAATTTTGATTTTCCTGTGGAAGACATACCTCCAATATCTGTTTGGATTTCACCAACCACCTCTTTTTCAACCTCAACTTTGTTTTGAGCCTGGGCTTGAAGCAACTCAAGATCCTGTTCAAGTCGTGGCATATACTTTCTAACTGCTCTTAAACCGTCCCTGTATTTGGATTTATCCAGTGCCTAATGACAAAAGGAATAACTTTACAGCATGAACAAACATATAAGCATCTTTGTAATGCCAAAAAAATCAGCCATGAAACTCCCAATATGAATACTTTGTATCCTATAGTGCAATTCAAGCAAATCAGCAAAGTCAATTGAAAAGAAAAGTAAATCACCAAGGAAGAGCATTTCTTGCAGACACAAATCAATCTATCTATAAGCACATGATATGAAATTTACTGTATGTAACACAATAAACAAGCTCTAACTTCAGGAACCCTTTCTTAGCAGAAAAGGAAATTAAGAGCTGAAATATACATTTTCTTGACCAAGAATGCCAGAATACAAAGTACTAACGATTTTGGAAAATGAATTTAGCCTGTACCCAATAAAAACAAAAAAAACTCCAGTTATGCTAACAATAAACAATTCAAAGTAATAATTTAGAGTCCACGATTTTTTTAAAACCTATTATAATCTTGTCTACATGATATCTGTTAAGTCCTAAAGGTAAATTAAAAGCAGTAGCAGACTTGATCACTTGATTAAAACCAAAGGTTTACCCAACTTGAACTTAATAGTCAGATTTACCATATAAGAGAGAGAGAGAGAGAGAGAGAGAGAGAGAGAGAGGGGGGTGACCTTCCTCCTCGACAAAGTGATCCTGGGCGACATTATTTCTGTTGGCGGCTGACAATAATTCTTCCCTCGATACATAATTATAGTGTTTTCCTCATGAATTTCAAGAACTATCCCCCCGGTCAATCTAGCGAGTTCAGCAGCAATTTCCTTAACCTCTTCTGGTGAGAAGGTTTTCACCACCACTTTCACCGTCTGATGCTTCTTCCAATGCAAGTGCATGTTAAGTATTACACCTTGGTATATTCCCCTTCGCCCAACTGGCACATAATTCTTGCTCTTAAGGCCCATCTTCAGAAAGAAGAAGTGCTCTTCCGGAGTCAATATCTCAGGATCATGGGTTGGTTCGGATGATTCTGCAGGTTCAATCTTTTTCAAAGATTCAACAATCCTCTCCTCTTTCTTTCGAGCCTGTACAGGAGGATGATTAGATAGGCAAGAGAGGAGATCAAACTGGATCAGGAAATGGAACGATTCTTCTTTACCTCTTGACAAGTAATTAGTAATTCAACTCTTAATCATGCTGTTACCAACACTCAAGGTTCCTATTCACACCAAACCGACCAACAAGACAGCCAGTCACAAGAAGGGAAGGAAGGGTCCACGCACAAATGATGGGCTCTTAAAATCCCTTAATCACATGGTTTCCAAATTCTGTCACAGTCCTGAGCTAAAAAAGACTACTAAATTGATCTGACCGACAAGTATTAGTGATTCTTTTTGGTGTTCCATCATACATAGACTTCTCTAATGGATTCTTGAGTGATAACTCTGTCCTCTATTCCCTAAATGACCTCCAATCTAAAAGATCTTTCTACTTTTTGACAAGTCACAACGGTATGATGACCTTATAACTTCATCCCATTTTCCTAACAATAAGTTTAAAAAACTGCTAGATTCGTCCAGTAATATCCTTCCTGACAAACTCCAAGAAAATTATCCATATCATATCACACAAGCATTCTTTTCATGATCCAGGGTATTCAACACACTTTCTAGGTCATCAAAAAGCAAGTACCTAGAAGCTAACACACGTAAGACAAAAAGAGAAAACTAGGAAAAGTTGGATTGCTAAGCTCTTAGATTTCTCAAATCAACAAGTGGTAGATAGTATACCTTGCTGAGCTTGAATAAAATCTTCTCTTCTGCTGTCATTCTTCCATACTCTTTCTTCTTCTTCCATCTGAAAAATTTAAGCCACCTGACAACAGCTCTTTTCCCCTTCAGCTTTTTCCTCCTCAATTTAGCTTCACCAGGTCCATCTCCTGTGCCACTGCTTTCAGATTGGTTTGGCAGCTCTCCAACTTTGTCCACCAAATTTGACAATGGACGCCAATGAGCTTGTAGACACCCAGCCAAGGACAGCCCTTTTGCATCACAGAGAGGCCGAACATCGAGTTTCTGTCTGAAAACCTTGAATAGAACATCATCCAAGCTACTGCAGTGAGGGATAGCATTCACGCAATATTCATTTTCAGATTGATCTCCGTTCAATCGGAGAGTCAAGCTAGAAACATTTTAGCAATCAGGCATACATACTTTCAACATCAAAGCGGAGACAGCACAATAATGCTATTCAATACACAAATTACCATAAGAGACTTTGCAATCACAAAATAGAGAGCGAAGTCAAAAGTAATTTGAAAGACGTGATGGGACTTTCCGGGAAAACCGTTCATAACACTTGACTACTAATTAGTCTTTGCAACCCACATAAGAATTATGAAGGGATCTCAAACTGGAATTAGAACACAGCCCAGCTACAAACCCAAGGCACGCCATTTCGCGGCTCTTGAACGGACACGAAACAGTAAGTAATTATCTTGCGTTGTAAAATAACATCTCCAAAAAACATTCCAAGTGTAACCACACGATACTCAACTCTTGTGCCAAAACATGAGCCAAAATTGCGGCAACTACAACAAAACGACTCACAGCCAAGACTAATCATTGCTTCAACTAGAATCCCATAGACAGCTGCCTCGTACAAAGCACTGGAACGGACAAAGGTCGTATCTTGTAGAAACTACGCGCTTAATTTCGGGGAACACGAGAGAACTGGAAGCGAAAGAAACGACGCAAGACACCGATAAATTACACGCGAGAGAGAGAGAGAGAGACCTGGGAGAGTGAAAATGGCGAAGAGGGAGACGGGGAAGAGAAACGGGGTGGGACCCCCTACAGAGAGCAACCACTGCCATTGAAGAGGCGGCAAAAGCCCTGCGCGCCATTTTTGTGCTTCCTCTCTTGCGAACGCAGATTTAGTCTTCTCTGCGACAGCTCCCTTGTCGATTGACTCAACGAGGACTGCAGTTCCTTCACCAGATCGCTCGATTCGCTACTTCAACCTTCGTCCTTTTCTTAGATCGCTCGCTAAGCTGAACGAGTCGGGAGGGGGTCCGTCCCTGCCAGTCTGATGGGCTGGACTTGCATCGAAGCCCCCCACCGTCTTGTTTTCTGCCCCCGAAGAACGCACAAATTATTTTATAAACTTTAGTCAAGCATACAGTATCGAAAGTTTTGATTAATTTAATATAGTAATACCATCCCTCAATTTTTAATTTTCTTAATATAATCCTTAAAATTTTGATACATATTCAATGTAATCCCTAACTTATACGAAAATATTCAAGATTTGTTTTTGAACATTTTTATATAGTTTAAATTGAACATGTATTAAAATTCTAGTGAATAACATTAAACAAATTATAAATTCAGTAATTATATTAAACAAATTAAAAGTACATAAAAAATATTACACATACAATTATCTCATATTTCGAGGGGACATTAAGACGAAAATTAATTGAATATATTTCTCTTCATCAAAATGAACAAATTCATATTATTATCATTTAAAGAGGGCTTATAGTAACGTTTCTATTCTCAATAACAATTTATATTCAGAAATAATTTTTTTCTATTTTTATTCCCTAGATAAGTTTGTGAGCAGAAAAACGTGTTTGGTAAATGCATAAAATATATATTCCCGGAATAGAAATGCATTTGATATGATTCCCATAGTTTTTGTGACTTAGAATTTCTTTTAATTTTTTAATAATTTTATTGCATTTTTCTCCATTTTTTAATTTTCCTTTTTTCTTCTTCCTCTAGCCCGTTGCTGACCTCAGCCATGGCCAATTGACGATCAGCCAAACTCTAGCCCAGCGAGGTCGCCTCAAGCCTCACCATGGCTAGGTGAGGTGAGGCTTGACCTCGCCTAGTGAGGCGACACTAACCTTGCAGTGGTTAGGTCATGATGAGACTTGGGGCAACCTTGCTAGGGATTGGTGAGGCTTTGGCGAGGTCAGTGAGCCTTGTCTAACTAGTTGTTGGCTATTATCGAGGCCAACGACCAACTAGGGGAAGAATAGGAGGAAAAGAAAAAGGAAAGGAAAATAGTTTAGATTTGATTCTTAAGTTGTTTCTAATAACAAAAAGTAATTTGTTATTTATTTATTGATTATATTCCAAACCTATTCTTAGGAACAAAAATGTACACAAATAGATTCCTATTCTGTTTCTATTTTAAGGAACTAAAAAACATAAAAACATAAGCATTATCAAATGTGCCCTAATTCAATGGGCCAAGTCTATTATGATTACATTCAGTCGACGGAGCTTGGGGTTGCCACCTCACCTTCTTCCTTTGTTTTCCTTTGGTAGCTTGAACCCTCATTATTCCATTGTTTTACTATTATTTTACGAGATTTACGTAGAATATTTTTCAGAGGGAAAATTCTAAATAAAAGTCTAAAATACTATCATTTTCTCAAATAATGGCGTAATCTCGTCGGTTGGCAAAAAATTCCGACTGATTAAGGATATATTCATCAAAATACAATTTAAATTAAATCATATTAAAAAATTTAAAATAATATACCTCCATGTGGGCACCAAGCCTACGTGAGGGTGGGCAACCCTCACCCACATTTGGGAGAGGCTCGCTACCCTCTCTCACTTCTGGCCAGTTGGCCCTCGCCAACCATCGAAGCCACCTTATCGACGATAAGGTAGCGATCATAGGCGAGAGTGAACCTTCCCTCACATGTGTTTCTTTTTTTGAAGGTCTTAATTTTTTTTTTGAGTTTTTTTTTTATGGAAAGAAAAAAAAAGGAAAAAAAAAAGAAAAAGAAATTGCCCTTCATCAGATAGTGAGTTCAAACCATTTTTTGAAATCAATATAGTTATTTCATTCCCTTGTTTGAAATAATGTCCATTTCATATACTTATTTGAGAAAAAGAGAGAATTTCAAACTTTTATTTGAAATAATATTTACTTTAGACCGTTATTTAAGAAAATGAGTACACTTAAAACCTTTATTTGAAATTTGTCCTTCTTTAAATTTGTAATGCCATGCTCTTTTCATTTTTTTTTATTGAGGAATTTTAGTGTCTTTGTCCCCTTGTCCCCACTTTTTTTTTTTCTTTATTGTGGCTTGTATAGATATGTAAAAATGAGTTATAAGCTCATTTCTTAAAACAATATGTATTCAATTGATTAAGTAAATTGGTCATAAATGGCTTTAAACACAATGTGAGTATTTAATAGATCATAAATGAATATACAACTTACTTAAATCCAATCCATTTTTGTGATTTTCTTCTCTCCCGCCTTCACTCATGTTCACTCTGTCCACACCCTCAACTATTTGATTAAATATGAAAGTGTTTTTGGTCATTTTTTTTTTTTTATCGGTCCAACTTTACTCTTGTTCTAATTCTCACTCTCACTCTCACTATCATACAATACTCTCAGATTTTTGCCCTACATGGGAGTCGAAACTCACTCCTAAAACTAATTTGTCCCCACTCCAACCCCTAAAAAGTGGAGATTCGAACTCTCACC
Organism: Eucalyptus pauciflora; assembly: GCA_007663325.1. Classification (NCBI taxonomy): domain Eukaryota; kingdom Viridiplantae; phylum Streptophyta; class Magnoliopsida; order Myrtales; family Myrtaceae; genus Eucalyptus; species Eucalyptus pauciflora. The sequence goes on from VMYD01000011.1 coordinate 1,582,343, forward strand.
TCCTCCTTTTATGTTGAATGAATTTATTTGGGTCAAACTATTTATGATTCGAGTCAAACCGACCCGACCTACCCTCTATCTAGCTTGCTATGTTGGCAAACAATGACATAAAATGCATAAAATGGAAGTTATGATGAGTACCTTAAGAACAAGAATTGTTCTCAACATTGTTGTTAACCAGTGATCTTTGCTAAACTCTTTAATTTCATATTAAAAGTGGACAACGCGTCTCAGTCAATATGCAAAATGGCTGTCGTCTCGTTTCACTGAAATTCGTTCCTTTTGTATTCTTTTCTTGGCAGACATCATGCGAACTCGATCACAGGGGAAAAAGAAGTGTGCTCCGACCATGTGCCCGATATGATCATCTCAAACCAAACATCATATGGGCGAGTAAGTCGGAGTATGATATTGACTGTCGCAAACGAAGAAATTGCCTCAAAACATTCATTTTTCCAATGGTTTTGGGACAGAGTGCGTTTGCTTTTCCTCGTCAGCCTCTTTCACTTTACGACAAAGAAATGCAAAGGAAGGACCGCGAAACTTTGACACCCAACAGATCTGCAGAAGGAAAAGAGAAAAACCTAGAACCGCATCATCGAACGAACTTCACAAACGATTGAAAGAGAAACTTTTTCCTCGGGGGGCAAACAAAGAAAACGAACGAGCACGAGCAACTGGAAGATGTGAAACAGGACACATGTGCCAGTAATAAAAGGGCCTGGAAAATCAGCTGGGTCAGATCCAGGCGAGTGATACTGGCTGTCTTCTGCTATCGCAAGTTTTTTCATCTATAGAATTGCCTGGATCGACGCCATCGAGATCCAGTCAAGAAGCTGACTTGCTTACGGACGACGCATGGAGCGTTCCATGTTGAAATTGCGAAAAACAAAATAAAAATAAAGACGAACTCCGAAACTCGACAGGACTAAAGAAACTCGATCTGATAATGGAGAAGCCGTCTGGCCGAAGGGGAAGAAGCTCAGTGAGCGCCGAGATAGAAGGGTCGCCGATGGAGGTGATTTATACAGAGAGGGAGAGAGGCAGAGAGGGAAGAAGTCAATTAGGGTTTTAGAGGGGGTGTAAAATGGGCCTGGGCCTGGGCCTGATTTACTCGAACGGCCCAAAAAGAGGGCGGTTAGAATGGCCTCTCGGCGGCAAAAAGATTTGACATTTATGGAGTTGCTAGGGGAAGTGATACGACTAATTATCTCTATCATTAATGCTCGATAGGCTTATCCAAAACCCACACCATCTAGAAACTCCAGCATTGCGCTGCTTGATGTGCATTTATTCTGGCATCATCCATTCACGAGACTATCGTCTCTGAAGGATTTGCAAATAGATTATGCTAACATATCAAATCACAAATAAACACCGGTAGTCACTATAATTTTTTTGGGATAGAAAAAAATCGATTTTTTTAAAACTCAAAACACGATCAATCTTCGGAAAATAACAATATTAACAATCGCATTCACTTGACAATTTTTTGCCCCCCTAGATCTAATCAACTAAGGTTCTTATTATTCCGATGGGAAATCTCATTGGCTTCGTTTGGCTGAATTTTTATTTTTATTATGATTTTTAATAATTTATTTCTTATTTAGATAAAATATAGAAAAAAAGTTACCAAAAATCTAAAAAAAAAAAATTGTGACACAAAAAACTCTAGATTTGCACCTATGTAACACATTTAATAGCAGCGTGACAATTTATCTCAAACTTTATGACATATTTACTTCAAAATAGTACAATTTAAAGGTTTTGACGTCACAAAAAAAAAAATGAAGTAAATGTATAACACGAATATAAAGTTTGAAATTTATGGTGTCACAAAAAAATTGAAATAAATGTCACATGGATATAATTTTAAAGATTTTTTATGTAAAAAACATTTGAGTTAATGTGTCACGGTCGAAGTAATTTAGGGTTTTTTGTGACCTTATCCCCAAAATATTTAGAAATCTTCGCAATATCATATCGATAAATGTATTATCACATTCAATTTTTTCGTAATTTTTTAAAAGGTGATATATCCTTTAATTTTTTTGGAAGCCAGCATCAAAATTCAAAAGTAATGGGTTGATTTTTTCCTTTGGCGTTCCCAAACAGGCCGGAGGTCAAAAGCTAGTTCTACGTCTGGTGGGACCCATTAACACGCGCTATCGTCGCCGTCCATCATCGGCGATCGAAGCGAGCCGTGAGATCTCAAAGTCCGAAGCGTAGTTGGTGAACGGTTTTGGAGCAAACACGTCGGCAGATTTCGGAAAATAAAATAATTATTAAAGAGGAGTCACTTTCTTTAGATTATCATTAAAAAAATCATATTTGAAAATATTAAAAAAATAATAATCGCAACGCAATCTATCTCTTCTGTCTGCACTCGGACTTCCCACCACCAACAGTCCTTTCCCTCTCTCAAAACCTCGCCGGAATCCACCGCCTCGCCGGTGGCTCCGCCGATCCCCTCGTCGCGCGAGTACCTCCAGTCCTCAATGGCTTCAGTTCCAGTTCTCTCTCTGGCTCCGTCCACTGCTCCGCCGAGACTTCGCGCCGTATCTCATCGCTCCGCAAGACCGAGTTCCGTCTCGCTTCCTTCTTCTGCTCCTTCTTGTTCCTCACCGTCTTGCTCGTGTTCGGTTTCGACTTCGATCCGCCAGCAACGGAGAGCCCTCGGCAATGGCGGCTTATCCGCGTACGCGTGCTCGACTTCGTTTTTCATCGGGAGAGTCGGACTGCAGAGACGAGAAGGCAATGTCTCGTTGCTCTCGTTCGGGAACAAACAGCACGTCATCTCTGAAGTCGATAGGACCGATTCGTCTCAGGTTTTGTCCGCGATGCTTCCGTTCGTCGTCGCTGCCACGGCGATTGCTGCTCTTGCTCAGCCGGCGACTTTTACTTGGTAATTGGTCTCTTTTTATCTGTTCACTCGAGGAACTTTCTGGAGACCACCGCTTGACTTTTCAGGTTTAATTGCTATCCGTTTGAAGATGTTTCGAACCTCGGGAATAGTCCTCGTCCTGCTCTTCTCTGCAATATCTGAACTTTGAATGTATAATATTTGTTAATGCGTCTCCTTGTCTTACCACCCAAAAAAAATTATAAAAAAAAAAACGCGGCTCACGGATCATCATATGTAACGTTCGCTATCATTATAAAATTCACTTTAAATTTAAAAAATCGTATTTTTACTGGGACTATTAATTTTGTTTTCGTAAGTTTGTGAAGACATACCTGGTACCACTCTGGTTCGTCACGTCTCTTTATGATATTGTCGATCATGATACAATTTGTAAGAGGAGGAGGTTGAGTTACTGTAAAGATCTGGTTTTTGGATGTGTTTGATCAAAGGTGCATTGGAACCAGTTGTTCAATGCATATTCTTCTTAATCGGCTTATTATATCTGCTTCATCAATTCATAGTTTGCCAGATGTGGTGGTATTGCATAATTTTTGTGTACTTAACCATCACTGGCCGTGCTTCTTAATTTCATTCTTGTATGTAGCAACTGCCTAATAACATGAAGGTTCTACAGGGTATCCAGGGACTTGTATGCCCCCGCTCTTGGTGGGATCATGTTGTCGATAGGAATCAGGCTTTCAATCAATGATTTTGCTCTTGCTTTTAAAAGGTGATTCTATTTTGCTTAGCTTCAGATGCAATTTCTATCAGCTCTTGTGCAAAATCTGGTGGAAGTCATGATTTCATTTATTTTGTTTATTTATTGCAGACCTTTACCACTATCTATCGGGTTCATCGGGCAGTATGTTCTAAAACCGGTCCTCGGGGTGTTAGTTGCCCAGGCATTTGGGATACCTCACATGTTTTATGCTGGTTTTGTCCTCACAGCTTGTGTTGCAGGGGCTCAGCTATCTAGTTATGCGAGTTTCTTGAGTAAGAGCGATGTGGCCTTGAGCATTCTGCTCACCAGCTGCACCACTATTGCATCGGTTCTTGTTACACCTATCCTAACAGGCCTTCTAATTGGATCAGTTGTACCAGTTGATGCTGTTGCCATGTCCAAGTCAATATTGCAGGTAAGAGACGCTTGGGAGTGGTGCGTATCTGTAATTTACTTCGATTATTTCTTTCCTGCCCACAAACATGATTGGAGATTTTTCCTCTGCGCGTCAGGTTGTTCTTGTACCCATAACTTTTGGCCTTCTGCTCAATACCTATGCAAAACCAGTTGTTTCTATTCTTCAACCTGTGATGCCATTAGTTGCTATGGTTTGCACTTCATTGTGTATTGGGAGCCCGTTAGCAATTAACCGGAGCCAGATTTTGTCTAGAGAGGGTTTGCGCCTGGTTCTTCCAGTGTTGACATTCCATGTGGTGGCTTTCACTCTAGGATACTGGATCTCCAAATTGCCAGCTCTGAGGTAATTTGCACCTTCTATTCTGCTTTCTGTGTAGTGAAAAAAGAAAAGGAGTAGTTGTATTTATTAGCTAATCACAGAACTGTTGATGTGGAGTGGAGTTATTAGGAGTATGGACTGGTTCATGTAAGATGCCACTGTGGTCCCCCGGATATTGGAGCAAAGGTCGATGATGCAGAAGAAATAGGTGTTTCCACTACTTTATTATAGCTTTGTTGCCGTGTCATTGCTTCGAGGAATTGAGATTTGTCCGGGGCCTTTTATGTTTGAAAGAATCAAGTGCATTACTCTTTGTGAGAAAGAGATTTCTCCTTTGAGAAAGAGATTTCTCCTTGGAAACCAGTTCTCTGGGTGCTTCAGCTACTCTGATGTAACTTGAATGCGGTACAAACATTAAAGACTATGAAAATTTGTGGGATCACAGCCAAGTGTTCTAAAGACTTAAGCTATTAGATGAATGTGTGATTTATTATTTAATGTTCTAACATCCTCCCTCACGCTTAGTCTGGTCTTTTGTCTAGAACTAAGTGTGAAAATTTAATTGGGAAGGCAAATGGGGCCTGGAAAATATAGGCAGAGTTTAATGATAGAGATGAAGGGTTTTGATTAGATTTATTTCATTTTTGTTACCATTTCCCTCTTCACCAATCAACTGCCTACGACTTGTCCTCTTTATTTCCTTGTAGGCAAGAAGAAGAAGTCGGGCGGACAATATCTTTATGCACAGGAATGCAGAGTTCCACTCTCGCTGGCCTTCTAGCATCCCAATTTCTTGGCAGCAGTCAGGCCGTCCCACCAGCGTGTTCAGTAGTTGCCATGGCTATCATGGGACTGTGCCTTGCCTCTTTCTGGGGCCATGGTTCACGGATTAGAGACCTACCGTCATTAATCAATCCACGAGTTGGTTCTTCAGTGGAGTTGCAATAATAGCAGAAAAAAAAGCTAGCGAAGATCACATCAACACATCTGTTACAGTGCAACTTGTTGAAGATACTGATAAGTCATGGCCTGAAGTATGTCATTAACATGAGGAATGCCAGAGATGTGCCAGTACCTTCTTGAGTGTACCGAGTTCAGGTGCAAATACTTTGTACAGGTCAGCAAAAGTAGCTGGCAAAGAGAGTTCCACAGTTAGAGGAGGATAATTTTGTCCACATAGACATTGAGCTTGCTATACAAATGACGTATTTATCACATTAAACCGAGCACATACGGTGTTGCTTAACATCACCTCTCTCTCTCTCTCTATATCTCCCTCTCTCAAATTTTCTTATTTATTTAAAACTTGATGCCACGATGCATAAGTTGCCTATACGCCAAAAGCATTGATTAAACTAATTCACAAACTAGGTTGAAATGGAACATAAAATCATGGCAGGCTAGCTACACTTTGACTTGGCTCCAACGGCGAGAAAATCTCACCCACTTGACCTTTAAGTATCTCTCGTCCATGTGAATTCAAGCATTGTCAATGCATTATTGGATGGGGGGAAAGAGAATCATAAATGCGTATAGATGGTTATTGTAGAACTTGTTTGGTATTGGAAATCTTGCCACGGCAGGAAAACGAAGTGGGGTTACAAATGCCTTTCCTGTCCTGTTATTCCAACTTTACAAATGAAACTGCGACGAATACGCCGGGATATCGATGGAGCTTGGACATATGAGGTGCAAGAAAAGAATGTTACTTTGGGTCTATTCTTTTAGAAGTAACGATGAAGAAGGTTGCCAAATTTGTTTGGCTCTCGTCGTTATTGCAGCCGACATTTTCCTTGTCCATATGCACGAAAAAGCTATGACGCACAGACTCGCTCCTATCTTTACAACTCGAGATATTTCATGAAGGGCCTCCATTATTGTTTTGTCCTCTTCGTATCGTTCCCCACATGATCAATGTGATCGAGTATTGAGTTTCAGGTAGCTGCCACAGTGGTGATGGACGCTGATGTTCTCGTCTCCTTCCCCGAGCCATGGAGCTCTTGTGTGCTCTTCTGGTCCCTCCCTTCTAGTCCACGAATCTCCACCTTTTCAAGATTTGACACATCGAGATGCTGCTCTGCAAGAGGCTTGTTTGGGATTTTTACGGTCTGCTCGGCAGGGAGACTTATAGATTTCACCCCTAATGAAAAGTGGAGTTTTGCTTGCATTTCCAGTCCCGAATAAATGAAACTGTCGAAATCTCCAAGATAATTGGATACACTACGTGGCTAATTCCTTTATACATATGCTTTAGAATGGTGGATGTGCGATTGCCTTGAAGCATCCGACACGAGGATTTTTTTAGTCCTCCGTTCTACCGCCGGTGGAGCTATTCTGATCATTTCTTGCAAATAATCCAAAGGACGCAGAACGTTGAACCCCAGGCGAGGCCTGTTTCTCGATCGTCGGAAGAGAAATGTTTGCACTGAACCGTACTGTAGTTAATGCCCCTCACAGGGAGAAGCCTTTTCTTCTTCTCATGAATGACATTGGTGTTAAACTTTTCAGAAGAACGCGTACTTTCTTGTGAAACCATTTGGTTGATTCAATGACGTTCCTTCCACGGGAAAAGTTTCTTGCTCTCCAATGTATGTTTGGTCCAACGTGATTGATGGACAGACCAGGAATCATGTGATGTCCTGTCCTATGCATAGATCTGGACGATTCAAAGTGAAAGAGTTCACCTAATTCATGATTATAATCTATTGATCAAGTAATCGCCTCGTGTGTTGTACTTGAGTTGCTAATCACTTCTCAGATTGCGGTTCAAGAATCTGGTTGGGATTCCTAACATAAACACATCTTTTGTAAAGCAAAACATGCGAGGTAAGGCAATTTGTGTCTCAAATCAAGCGAATTGATTAAAAAAAAATCAATATCCATCTATTACTGACGTTACAAATAATTGGACGAAATCATGAGATATGCATTTCAAAAGTTTTGCCCTCTTAAACTTCTTACAACAAGATAGCCTACTTCTCTAAAAAAATCTTTCAACTTTAGGTATAGTTCTAATTTTGTCTCGATTGTTTTTTTTCTCTCAGAAAAAACCTCAAATTTTAGTTCCTATCCTAAATCTGCCATGACTTTTTTTTTGGTCTTAGAAAAGGCCTCAAATTTTAGGTTCAGCCTCAAATTTATCCTGAATTTTGTTCTGTTGCAAAATAATCACTAACTTTCAATCTATTCTTGAATATACCTCTTGGTTGCCGTGGCATTTTCACATCAATAATAAATCCATACATCAATAAGGTGACATGGAGATGAATTCATTCTGAGATACGAAAATTAGGGACAACTAACGGTAGTATCTTGACAGAGGGCTAATGAGAGCAAATTTGGGGTTAGAGTAAAAATTTGTGATTTTTCTTTTATAGTTTAGAATAGATTTGGAATCAGACCTAAAGTTGGAGTTTTCTTTAAGAGAAAAAAGAGTTTAGAATAGATTTAGATGAACCTAAAATTTGGGTTTTATTCTAGAAAAAAAAGTTCGAAACAAAATTGGAACTAGATTTTAAGTTGAGGATTTTTCTAGGACAGTAGACCCAACAAGATAAATAACAAGAGACACACTCTAATAACTTGAAAATTTACGTAGAATCCATAGAAATATTGCCCAAAAAAGTTGTCGAAAGAGTGAGACATGCACTCTGGAAGTTTTGCCCTCTCAAGCCTCTTGCATCCGGACAAATAAGAGAAAACAAGTTTTTATAGCTTGATTCCTTCTTTTTCTTTTTCTTTTTAAAGTGTGCAGGTTAAAAAGGATAAAGGTGATACAAAATTGAATTTAGGCATACACTATATACTCCAACATCCTAAGATGTAATACACTGATCTCTGCAAACAATATGGAAAACCATATACAAATTGAAAGCCAAAACAGCCAAAAGCTCACAAACTTTGTCAAACTCGGTCATATTTAAATGCTCCCACATTCGGTAGAAGACTCAGAGCCAGAGTCATCCATTGTTGAATTCGAGGTTGTATCTAGCTGGCTTCCGGTCTCGCTATCGGAAGTCGTAGACGGTCTTTCTTCAACGGGTTGATTCAAGAACCAATGCATGATACTTGCAGTTAACGTCAAAATCATCTTCTGGTTCACCTGATAATATACAGGTCGATTAACAATTGATATGGATATAACTAAGACAAAAATGAGCAGAGGAGCTAATATCGATGTACAAGAGCAGTCTGAAACTGCATAAAAATATGACCCGCTTCAGTCTTCACACAGTTGTTTGTATGCAGCAATTCATATTACCTGCTAGCCAATCTATTAAAAGATTAGGAACCAAATAGATCGTACAATGCAAAGAGACCCTCATGACTGGGTTCAGTCAGAAACATATTCGAGAGCACAATATGGGCCACGACAACGAGGTCATTCTTAGGAAGCAATATCCACTGGCAGTGGAATTAAATTTAATATGCCATTTAATAGTGAGACATGGTAGGATGGCGGAGAGTAGCACCTAAAATGTTTCGGAAGCACTGAACATGGGAGGGAGACTCTTGAGTGGAGCACATAATCCACCAGTCATACACATTACTCAATAGAACTACTAATGCGTACCTCAGTTATATCTTCTGGAAGAAGAAATATCGAGCATCCAAGCTTCCTTGCAATGCTTATGATGTAGGTAGCATTCATCTTTTTCTCTTCATCTACATTTGTCCAATAAATTCAAGTAAATTAGGTCAAGATTAGACATTTTTAATATGTTGATGATGATAATAAAGATCTGAAAGCAAAGAAGATGGAAGGGAAGGTAAGAGAACCACAAATTCTGGATCATTAAGAATTTGCTTAGTTTGGACAAGGTTATCTATGTATTTATTTACCCCTAAGAAAGTATGAATGGGGATATTCATGGAACTAACGAACTACTTAGATTTGCAAAACCAATGTGGTAAAGTGGTTTGTCCTCTAGATGCTCCAAAGCAATAGAAAGAACAGCAGAGGAACATGGTAGACTTGGTGGATTACATATGAGCTTAGAAAGGCGGTAATACACAATATGATGTAGTAAATTACCACCAAAATCCAGATTGGCTTGGAACATGAGTCCTTCAAATTTTAGTTGGTAAAGTTATGCTGATGAGAGAATTTATGTTGGCTTGGTTTTGTTTTACCTAGAAAACTTATTTACTTTTGTGTCATGATGTACTTAGAAAATGCAGAGTGACAATAAGTTGTTCTGACCATCTAACTATAAATCATTCCAAAAGCTCGCTGCTTCTTGAACTATCAGACACTAACCCTAGTTTAGCCAGCAGTTCAACATCTACACACTACAAGCCAAATTTCTCATGTAAAGTATGTGGAAAGAAAATTAAAAAAAACAGATATAAGAAGTAAACTCACCCGTTACTCCTCTTGTAACAAGACTCCAGTTTACAGCTCTTGGCTGCACAGCACTTAAAAGATCCAGGAAAAATATGCCATCAGACAAACTCCTATCCTGTAATGAAAACGCAATTAAAGAATTACGCTCCCATAATAAGTCGGACATTGAATGACAATGGAGACATCATACAGCGCACACTAATCTCTTACAAGGAAGAATCTTTTCCAAATTTTCTTCTATAAATTATCTTAACGCCTGCTTCTTACCTATCTTCCTGGAGATTGATAAGAGACTTTTAAGTGAAAATTAAACATGCAACCATATCAGGAACATTATAACAGAGCTTCACATAGTTGTCAATAATTGCAGTCTATCAATGGCTACCATTTTGAGTTAGAACTTAAAAGTAGGAAAACACAAACTAGCGCTCCATTGCAAGATTCACACATGATGATGTATCCTATGAAGCTTGGTTATTAATTACCCATCAATTTTATACATTAATCTTGTCAGGATGACATCTAAGGATGCTAGATTTGAGTACTTTCAACGCTAGAAGCAGCAAGGTCTACATTCTATTTAGAAGTCCAGCATTGATATCATTCCTGAAAAGTAAACAATCAAATACGGAGAAAAGTTGTTAGGAGATCAAGATTATATAGAATGTACAGTACCTTGAAACTATTTATTCGACTCTTACTTCCTGTGTTCCTCACTTTGGTGTTGGCCCATTCTAGGATATCAGCATCAGTGATCTCCTTTCCATTAGAACGAAATCTCAAATTCTTTAAAAGTTGTAGGATGTTGTATCGCATCAATTGCCATAAATAAGCTGAAAAAAGAAAATATAACCTTCTGAACTTAACATCATGATTTTCAAGATGCTTTTAAAATATATATTAGAGTGCTCGATCAAGTAAATTTAGCGGAGAGATAAAAAACATACCCAATATTAATTTCTTATTCCCCTGAACTATATCGTTGCCAGCAACATTAACCAAGGAAAACTTCAACTGTTTTCCTAATTTGACAACTTGGTTACAGTTCTCTACTTTCTTGAATGGCATTTTTATCGGGGGCTTATTTGCAAGCTTCCAGTTGACAATTCCTGGTGATACTTTGTCCAGTGTTTCCAACAATACCCACCTGCAGAGGAAAATCAAATTCACTTGATCTCTGGATATAATTGAAGTCTTTCACTCCATTAGAAAGCAAGATCACACGCATGCACGCACGTGCATGCGCGTGTGCACATTTCAGAAGATGTCCAGTCAAAGTTGACTACATCACAAATTCCACCATGGTTCTTTTGACAAACTATAAGGTCCAACAGGAGCAGTATCCTCAACAAGCAGAACTTCCACATTGAGGGTAGGGGGTTCTGGAAATTACAGATATGCTGTCCTTTTGGAAACATCAATTAAATATCAAAACAACATTTACCCATTTCTAAGATCCTCAAAGACGTTGTCTATGTATGTTGAATATCCAAAACTGTTTATCCAAAAGCGAAATGCTTTTTCTTCTCTAGATACTTGGGTGTCCTCTGGAGAAGTTTCAAGAAATGATATCTGTTTTGTCTGGGTTGACAGCCCATTCCTGCAGATCAGAGAAACAACTTTAATACACAATGATCTTCCAGCGGCGAAAGAGAGGAGCTGAACTTTGAGTTGTCATTTCCCATATAATTGTTGCTAATGATGGATTGGCTCTTGCTATGATGCTTATAAATTTTTTGTGACAAGGTCCACTGGACTTGTGTCCTTCATGCGACTAATGCACTTTGTAAACTTCGGCATGCTCACAACCTTTACTAGATCACGTGGAAAAAAGTAAGTAAATCAGTGGAAAAATGTGAACAGGTCCATTTCACATCAATATCCTGTGTAGAACTTGAATGCATTATTGTGAGACTGTAAAACATACAACTTAGGTAATCTCTATTTTCCTTTCTCTCCGCTTTGCATCATGCAGCAAAGCAATATTAATTTATCACTAAAGCTGATAAATCATATACACCTGCTATAACATTAAAAAAGTATGCTTCCTGAAGCTTCAAGGCTTCATTTCGCACATATTCATATGAAAGAAAGTTGGAAAGAATTTTTCCAATGAGATGTTTCCTGAGAACCCTTTGGTATCCATTTGCTTTCCATTCAATTTTCTTGCTTCCAAATGAAGGACTTGTAGTCCAAGAAAGACAAACCATATCAGCAGAAGCTCATAAGTGAGAAGGCCTACTCTTACCTATGTTGGAAAATATGGGCTACAAAAGCGAGATTGAGATTTGGAGACCCTTCAACAATATCTTTTGCAGTTAGGTATCTCTTGCAACCCATCCTATCTGCATGCTGAAGAACTAACTTCGCTCTTTCTAGAGGATTTTTTACTGTGAATACAGATGAATCAACGTGCTCCGGAGCAAGAACATTTAAGAGGTGAGCATAGGCCTCAGCATCCTACAGCCAAGATATATAACACAATCAACAAGAAAATCACCTTAGCAAATAACACTGAAATGGAAGTGACTGAGAATATCACAGCATCCATCAGGTAAAAAAGAAGAAAAAAAAAGAAGGAAAGAAGACTGTTACATTTGAAATGAGATGAGATAATGAAATTGTGGAACACAGTTATTTTTGGTAAAAGCTGGGCACAACAAGCTTTGGAGAATTTACGCTTTAGCTTTGACTTGTTCTCACATACCTTTACATCAGAAGAGAAGTTCGTTACTATTTTCTTGTAATTTGCTTTCTTCAACTGAAAATTCATCCATCTCAACAAGATTTTCTCTGGAGGTAGACTCATCAACTCTTCAACATCCTGTTGTTATTCAAGTTGGAATGCATTGCATATAAGGCAACAATTAAATATAGGGATAGCATGTGAACCACCTGTTGAGCAGCAAATTATACCTTACTATCTTCAACCAACTCCACCAACTGAGGTGTTTTCTTCAAGTTGAGATCAGCCAATAATTGTATCTGGAGAAAGTTTTCATATATACTTAATGACTGATCAAATATAAGAACTCAAACTTTTTACAAAGCATGTGCATGTAGAGGACCTTTTTAACAATCTTACCTTTATGATTTGTGAAATCACACCGAGGACAAGATGGCGCTGGACATAGAAACGAGAAATGTCAATGTATGCTGAACTCACAGAGAGCTAGATGCCCAAGCTAACTTCATCAACTCAATCAACATATGTAGCTCTTATATGTAAAAGAAAAGGCAAGCATACATACCCTTCCTTCAATGAAGTCTTGAGTCCCTATATTAACGACGGTACATCCAATAGCCTTGGCAGAATTTAGGCAAAGTGTGTGATTTTCATTTCTTTCCCATGGATTGAGCAATCTCTTAGTATTGATGGCACGCTCATCTATTGTCCCAGGAACTGCCACATTGATAAGCTTGCTGCAGTAGAGGAAGTGGTTCCAACATCAAAATTGCAAGCATAAAACCAGTAAGTGAAGCAGAGTCAAAGGACAACTAAAATTACCAAAGAAGAACGCCGTCCTTTGCAATCTCGAAGAGATTATTGGTTGAAGGGTCTATGGGCAGATACTTCTTCAAGAACTCATCTTCCTTGAGGTAATTATTAATATGCTCGACATAAGATGCCTTCTCAGACTCACTTATTGTGTGGAGCAGCGTGGTAGTAGCAGCCTTTAGGAACGCGGATGAACTTTTTGCGCCACTACCTCTCCTGTCAGTCGCATGTGCTTGCAGTTTCGAGTAGACCTGGGATCAAGCAAGACATCATCATCAACTGAAATCCCATATAGTACTACTGTAGAGAAAATTATAAGAATTATATTTAGCAATTCTGAACTCAAACGCGGTAGTTTTGTGGACAAATTTTTGCAAACCGTTAGTTAGGAATCAAATGTACCATTTATTCCTAAATCTAGTGAAATTCTCGGATCAAATAGCTAGCAAATTTAAGTAATATGTAGCTACTCGACTTCGAAAGCCACAAGAAGGCCTTTCTGATAGATCGACTATGCATTTTCTGGCAATTTTCTCATCAACCAAATAGTGCAGTAACCCAAAATATTGAGCAGAAACTTCATTCATGATAATAGCAATCAGTCGATCAACGTCAAAAGAAAAATCCAGCTCAGGTTTCCCAAGGATCCGCATAAAAGAGTAATGAAAATGTTAGATTCGTGAAAAAGTGCCATTGTCGTCGCGAATTTGTAAGTAATGATGGCTAAGAACTTCCTTACCCTGAGAAAGAGCTCGAAATCCACCTCATCCTGCATGTTCTGATACAAATCCTGAATAAAAGCTTCTCTCTCATCCTCAGTCAGGCTCTCTCCGACTACTTTCAATCTTGACATCTTGGAAGGCAAGTCTCCAAGCGTAAGCTTCCCGTTCTCCCTCCTCATGCTCATAAACTGCACCGATCAAGTCATCACGCATTCACACTCACATTCAAAGCACAAATCTTTCCGATTACAAAAAAAGAAGCTTAAGAACATAAAGCGGAGCCAAAACACAGGTCATCGGCATCAAAGAGATCGTCAAACGACCTCGGCGGGCACCGCGAGTGCAGATTTAAAACCAGAGAAGGGGAAACTCACGTGCGTCTTCAAGCTGCGAAGCTCGACTTGGGTGAACTGGTTCTGGAGCCATGGATCGGACACCAGAATGCCGACGTAACCGGACATGTCCGCGGACGGCGAGGCGTCGGAGCTCGTGATGCGGAGATGATGATGGCGAGGACGAACTTCGACGAGCTTCTCTCGCAGCTGCGGAGCTAAGAGAAAGGAAGAGGAGTGCGGTGCGTACGCGATCGCAACGCGCGCGCACGATCCCTCTCCGAGATGAGCTCTGAAGCCTCTCCTTCGTCTTCCTCTAGTATCGGACAGTCTCCTTCTTCCTGCTTCTTCTTCTTCTTCTTCTTCTTCTTCTTCTTGGTGAAGGTGAGCGAAAGAGAGAGAGAGCCCCCAACAAACTTGGGACGGTGCAGAGCTGTCAAGCGTTCAAAGTTCGGCCCCCTCTCTGCCTTTCTCTCCCTCACAAATTCAAATTACTCTCTCTCTCTCTCTCTCTCTCTCTCTCTACTTCCACTTAAGATGGACCACCCCTTGCCTGAAATTCTCCGAATGGACTAATTTGCCCTCCTTGGATCCTCCTAATTCTGAACTAATTACGAATTAAATGTCATTTCCAATGAGTAATATATATTTTAAAGAAAAATTTGCTAAGTAGTTGATATCAACAATTTTTCAACTACCTCCTCACAAATGTAATTATAAACTCTGGGTACCGCCTCAATATATTTTCTAAATGTTTGAGTGAACATAGCCATTTCGCATCAGTAGGAAAGTGCCTCGGTCGAGATCCTATCAAGTTAAGTATCATTTGTAATTGACCAAAGTAAATGTGTGAAGCTAGATCGATGTGTAAGAAAAAAGCTTTAGATTGGAAGGGAAGAAGCGTAGTGATCCGTGCATCGTGATCATGTGATCTCACCAAGGTCATAAATGCTAACCTTATTTTCATGTGAATTTTTTTCTTTTATTTGGTTTTGGTATTCGAAAAGATTCATTTATCTCAAGAAAAATGGATCTAGCTTCATGAAATTCATGCGTGAAGGGTGAAATGAAAAAGAATGCGATTATCACAAGTAATTTGAAATGCAAAAACTATGGTTTCAAAAAAGTAGGTGCCGTTTAATGAAAAGTTAATATCACAAAAAACTTTAAATTAGTACGCTTGTGATAAATTTATCTCAAATTATTTTTTTAACCATAAAAATATCAAATTGTTATACTTGTAATAAATTTATTTTTCGATAGTTTCCGTTAAACTTTACTGTCAAATTGTTGAGTTGGAGTTGAGTGGTATACTAATTTGGGGTTTTATCTTCCATTTATCATATGTGTACATATTTGTTGTTTTTTGTGGTGTTAATCCAATTTGACGAAAACTATTGAGGGGTAAATTTGTCAGAAAATATCAATTTTGGATTTTTTATTATATCAACTCATAAATAGAAGTAAGTGGCTTTATTATTAGCAAGAAAACAATAGGAAATCTGTGGAGGGGCAAAAATGGAAAATCGGAGGAGGGAGGATGACATGAGGCAATATCACAAATGATGCGGCCCACGTGAGAAAGTATGCGTGCCTTTATAAAAAGCGATAAGTGTTTTCGATAACATAACGGCTATCATGCTGACGTTCTCTCTCTCTCTCTCTCTCTCTCTCTCACTCTCTCTCACAGGGCTCGGATTTGCGCTAATATTTTATTTAATTCTTTTGGAAATTTGCAGATTTGAAATAAGTTGAATTGAACCTCGAGCAAAATAAACGTGAAGCTTATTTTTAAAGTGAAAAATCATCATAAATTTCGGAAAATTGTAAAAAAAATAGTGAATGAACGATTTACATATTGATATCAAGTTTGAAAATTTTGAAATTCAAGTATTTCATTCTAAACAAAAGTCAAAGTATGAATTTTGCGAAATTAAATAAAGGCGAAAGGTTAAAATTAAAAATCACTCTAGAAAGGCACACTCATCCGCTTTCTCAAATCATTGAGATTTTTTGTATGATTTTCGAATTATGTTTTCCTAGATTACATTTTGAGATTATTACAACAAAGTTCCATGACTATTATTGATTATCCAAATTACCTTGTGTCAATAAAAAGGAAGTTTAAATTTAACAAATTAAGATCTTGCTAATAAGTATGCTTTGGCCACTTGTAAGCATACTAAATCGAGAGTGACTCGTTGGTATGGATTACAAGTAACATGAGGCGGCCGCTATAGTGAAAACTATCAAGTTTGCTTAAGTAGTTGCTTAACTGATGTTCTTGGTACATTCATTAACAAAACTCTACAAATTACAACAGTCTTCTTTTTCACATGAGTCATGTTCTCCTCCAGTTACTTTCTAATCAATGAGTTACAATTTTGACTATCAACTGCATTTATAATTAGCTAGTCTTGCATGAGAATTGTGTTCACAACTTGTAACCCACCTGTTATAAAGGTAGTTGGAGGAAGTCCCTGGAATTCAAATTAGAGGAAAATATAGCCCCAAACCATCCATGAACAAATGTCATATGATCCTTCTGGAGATATGCTCATTTAGTTCGCCCCTTGAGCTAAAAATTCACTGAATCTCAACCCCTTCTCCAGTTCTCTGCTACAGCTTCTTCGTCAACGTGACATGAGCAGATAGATACTTATTAGTTGCGGTGTTCAAAAGGATCACGTTACCCAACCACCCACACCTTTTAATGCTACTTATCAGACCAGCCGACCAAAGCATCATGTTTCGTTGGCCATTTGCCTTGATTTTTTTCTTTTTTTCTTTCTTTTTTATCTAGATGAAGTTTACCCTTTTTTCATCTAGTCATAGGCAGATATTTCAGATCAAAATTAGGAACTTCACATCTCCAATTTAGCTTCGTGATGGGAATCTAATTGACCTTTTAGCTTAGGATTATGAAAAGAAAGGTGAATAGCGAAGGGGACATCTGAACAAGGGAAGCCAGAAAAGGTGCACCTTTGAATGGGGAAAGGTGTATAGTGAGCGTGAGCGAGCCAACTAGAAAAAAGCAAAACGAGGATGGGACAGTCCTGTGAATTGCATCAATTACCCTTTTGTGAATAACAGTGCACCATCTCGATTGATGAGGCCTCTTTGGTACTAAAACTCAAGAATTGTCCCAATGATTTTTTCGGGAGATGGATGGCCTATATACTAATCAAGACACTAATGATGGGACAATTTATATTGTATTCCCCTAGCCAGGAATCTGAAAATGATCGGCCAAAGGAAAAGCTGTCTTTTTTCCTTAATTTATGTTCACATATTAATCAACCCAAATGACCAAAAAAGAGATGGAATACGATGCGAATGATCCCTAAACTCTTGTTTAATGTGTAATGTTATTCCTGAAATTTTAATTTATTTGGTATAGTCTCTGAATTGTTAATAAATGTTTGGTCTAGCTCTTGAATCATATGAAAATATTTATTGTTGCCCTTTACTTAATTCAAGCTAACGAATCCATTGATAGTAGACAATTAAAAAAAGAAGAAGAAGTCACGGTGAATTATCCAAGTGCAATATTCATCTCATATCTAGATATGATAATCTATGTAATCACATAACAATGGACATGTCAATGCTCTAATTGTTATTTTCTCCTTTTTCAAAGTAGATGGATAAAAAATAGTCATATTAACTCATACTATTTAAGAATCTAACCTAGCATATGACAATTAACGTTATCAAATAATGTTTACTTTGTCGTTTGAGCAAACGGAAGGATTGCATTGGACATATTAAAAGTCCAAGGACGAAATGGCACATTAGATCAAAGTTTAGGTTGCATATGTGCCATTTTCCCACATAAAAAAGAAAGAATGATATACTTGAAATCTGTTTTTCCTCTCAATAATAAAAGCATGTACATCTTTTTACCATTACATAAACACCTTACATTGTGTGATTTTAGTGGTGCTCTAATGGCACAAGAATAAAGCTTAGATAATATATTACATGATGTGATTTACACATGTAGCTTGCCTCCATCACTTAAAATATCAACTTTAGTATATTTAGCATCCCTCGTCATGGAAACGATTCTATCTTTTCTTACTACCAATGAATCCCTTTGTTTGGTGACATAGATTATAGAGCCAATGGCATGCAAGAACATTTTTCTTCCCTTCTTTCATTCTTTTTCTCTTTTCATTATCCCTTGGGTCCGCAGACAAGATCACAAGACAGAGTGCACGAGAGAGTCGGTAAGCGTTTCCTTTTCGATTAAACAACTCGTCAAGTTAAAAAGGAAAAGGGGGGGTTTGCAACTTTGCATGATGCATGTGATGGAGGGGCCACAAGTGTGTACGAGGGAGGGGTGGAGGGAAAGTTATGGTGGAAGAAAAGGAAGCCTTTGTGAATGGATGGATGGATGGGTTGCCTTGGCTTCTATCCCCTGAGGTCCCATCATCACCTACTTTTGTTCATTTTCATTTATCAGTTTGGAGAGAAACAAGCAGGCTTATTTCCTTGTTAATTAACCTATATTCAAAGTCTTTATAGCGTTCCAGAGGTGGGCTATGATAAAAATACGATTTTGGGGGATAGTTTCTCTCAGAGTTTTTCCTTTTCCCTCGCCAACAACATTGTTGTCGAGGCCGGTGATAGAAAGAATGAAATCATTCTCTCCAATGCGTTGACAGAACGATTTTGTCAATGAGCCTTTTTTTCGATTATTTTTAAGCATTGTTTTTCGAGAGAATGGATAAAGTGCAGCAATTTCACCCTCGAATTGGAATCTGCCTAGAGAAACTTTAGCAACATTCACACGCCTTTTCAAGAGGATGTAAAAGAAGTCATTCCCCATATATTGTAGCACAAAGCAGGAGGCACATAATGATTTGACTTTCCTTGGGGTCATTTTCCAACTTTGACTAGAGATAATCCATTCTCTCTTTTTACATCAAGTACTTAGACCTTGGTCAAGAGTGACTCGCGCAATTAAGAAAGTGGGTATTCTCTTGTCGTCCTTAATCATCAATTATCTTTTCTAATTGGGGTACTAATTCCATGATAACCATCTTCACCCCCACCATGAGCTACTGATGACATTCTCAATCTCATGTGGACCATCTGGCAAAGACAAGTCATGTGGCTGAATCAAGTTTTATATTCGCTTCATCTCCTTTTCCTATATGTTAAATTGAAGTACTCTCTTGCATTGGTTCCTTCATCATACCAAAGTGTGGTGATGGTAGTGGTGCCAAAACCCACTCTTTGGAAGTTTAAGTCCACAAAATAATATTATTCCCCTTCAAAAATTGAAAAAAAAAATAGACAAAATTGAAATCATCGAGAAAATACGGTAGCAAGCAATCCTTGCTGTGTTTGCTTCTACTACTTGCAACATTGGAATCATGAAGGATGGTCATACAAAGATATTACACCTTTGCTAATGAAATTGGGCCCTCACACATGGCCTTCCATTTATGCCAATCTGATTTAGGAGATCTTCATTATGATTTTCCTGATTCTGGGTATGCCACAAAGGTATGTCTTTCGAGGTGTATTAGGAGATATGATTTCCTTGTTTATCATGTGCCATTCTCTTTTTATGGTAGATCATTCAATGATATGTTAGATTCATATTAATTTAAGTTGCACGAGAATTTAGACAAAAAAAAAAAAGTTGCACGACGATCATGCGATTCTGAGGCCTCTGTATGATCATTCTTGGTGTTTTCTTCTCTTACCCATGCATGCCCATCACTAGTAATGGGTTAATTGAGAAGCAATTTAAGTGCTCATATCTTCTCATGCTCTATTCCACACTTGTTAAAAAAGAAGAATTGAAGAATCTCTAAACTAGACGAGCTGATGAAATTGAGGCGCTAAACAAGCCGAACTCATATTCTATTCCACACTCGTTAAAAAAGAGTGAGTCACTAAACTAAACCAGCTTATGAGAGCATGAGGTTAATGTAATGTCGAGGTCAATGTATGATCATCGAGAAGCAATTTAAGTACTCATCTCTCCTCATGCTCTATTCCATACTGCTCGTTAAAAGGTGAAAGTCATTAAACTAGATAAACTCTCATGCTCTATTCCATACTGCTTGTTAAAAAGTGAAAGTCACTAAACTAGATAAACTAATGTGATGCAAGAAAAGAAATTAAGTTATAAATAACGCCGTCTGTGGGAATCGAACCCACGACCACATGGTTAAAAGCCATGCGCTCTACCGGCTGAGCTAAGACGGCTCGCGCGTCACAGCTTTTATCTATTAATATTTTAATGGATATGTTGATCAGCTAATAATTCGAAACTATTCCTTGATCGTTTTTTAATGGTAATCACGTTTAGGAAGTTGCATGCAGTTAAATGCTCATCTGAAACTACACCAGTGTCTATCTCTACCTTTCCTTTCAATTTCTCTTGAGCAAATTCTGTCTTATGCAAAGGAACTTCATCTTATCCCCATGGTCACGCGAAAAAAAGAAAAGTGCCGAATTGATATGGTCTATTCTTCAAAAGTTCTCACGAGAAAATAATCTTTCTAGATGATTGGACATGAATTTTTGTGGGGATAAGTACATTAAAGTGTCAAAGATTATTTACGACACTTATTTTAGTATCAAAAGTTTTTGTTGGCTTACTTGAATGCTAAATCAAAGAAAAAACAATCACTTAGGACGTGTATGATAACCATTCTGCTATAGAAAATCAATTTTTTCTATTCTTCGGATAAGTTTCTAAGCAAAAATATGCATTTGATAATCTTATAAAATTTATGTTTTTCTGAAATAGAAATTCATTTGATAACAACACAAAATTTATCTATTCTGAGTGGTGGTGGTAGGCATTCGACGATTGGTGATTGGCAGCGGGAGGCAGGTAAGTGGCATCTGGCGTTTGGTAGTTGATAGCTGGGGGGCGGCTAGCAACCGACGATCGATGGTGGGAGGCGGGCGGGCAATGTCTAGCAACTGGTGGTCGATGGTTTTGGGGGGGGGGGTGGCGATTGGCAATCAACGATGGGAGGCAGGTGGTCGACGGTTGAGGGGGCAGCAGGCGACTGGTGATCCACGGTGGGAGGCAGGAAGGCGGCGGTTGGGGGGGGTGGTGAGTGACCAGTGACCGACGGTGGGAGGCAAGTAGCTGGCGTTCGGCGGGCAGCCGTGAGCGTCCGATGTCCCACAAGCAGCGGGCGGGCGGGCAGCAAGCGGTGACGATAGTGAACGACGAAAATAGTTTTCATTTCTCACTTTTGTTTTAGAAATAAAAAAGCTAAAAATTTTAATTTCTAATTTCTGGTCCAAATCTATTTCTAGAGTAGAAATTTATTCCAGAAATAGAAAAATGAAATTGCGTTATTAAATAAATTTATGTTCCAAATCTATTTTGGGGAACAAAAAGATAGAGAAATAGAAAAACAGAATAGTTATCATGTGCGCCCTTAAGTGTCAAAGGCAAGAAATTTTGGCCAAATTGATTATGCGTTTTATAATTAAAATTATAATATTACTAGGCAAATTTTTTTTAAAACTCTAGTTCATGTGACATGCTTAGCACTGAAGTGATCGCTTTTAAGTAATGACTGATACTGAAGTGATGACTTTAAACAAAATTTGATATTTGAATTATTACTTTAAATAAAATTTAACACTCAAATGATTGCTACTTATAACTTTGGAGGACGTCATTTAGGGATTTTATATTGACTAGGCATACCAACGAGCCATGTAAGATTGAGAAATTAATAAAATATAGCCATGTTAGATTTTTGACAATCCAGATTGGAGTTAGCATTTAAATGATCATTTTTTTTTAAAAAAAATGGCACTTAAGTGATCCGGAATTTTTTTTTAACAATAAAGCGAATGCCGTACATAATTTTTAGCACTTTTAGTATAGGGAAAATGTCACAAACAGTCCCTAAACTTCTATTTAATGTGCAATCTCGTCCCTAGAATTTTAATTTGTTCAATTTGGTCCCTAAATTATCGATAAAAGTCCGATCTAGTCCCTAACTATTTGAAAATTGACCAATTTCATCTCTGAGCTTTCGATTTGCTCAATTTGGTCCTTGAACTATTAACAAATGTTCCATCTAGTCCTTCCGTTTGTTCAAACCGTTAAGTGATGACGTTGAGCATTAATTGATGACGTGGAACTAAGTTGGATTACTAGAATTATGAGTCAATATATTCTTTAGAAAGGAAAACAAATTAGGGGTCAACTAGAGATGAGAGCACTGATCACAAAAGCAGAGAGAAGAAGTGGTTCTGTATCTTTTTTTTGGACGGTGGCCACAATTTGATCTGTTTTAAAGGTAATTTCCATGTGAATATTCCACATGTCCTTTTTTTTTTTTTTATATATTTAAGAGACTAAAAGCCATGGAAGCCAATTTCGTTAACTTTAATTAAAGGAATGACGGAATTGGTCAATTTTCAAATAGTTAAGGACTAGATCGAACATTTATCGATAATTTAGGGATTAAATTGAATAAATTAAAAGTCTAGGGACGAGATTGCACATTAAGTAGTAGTTTAGGGACCAAATTAAGCAAATGAAAAGCTCGGGGATGAAATTGAATATTAAATGAAAGTTCATTGACTATTTGTGACATTTTGCCTTTAGTATATTTATCTCAATTTTTGTGAGTTCGCTAACCACCGAGGACCTGCCCCAATCTTGACCTGTAGAATTGAAGATGGCCGGCAATCGTCATCCAAGTGAACTCCCCCGAGTCAGTTCCTAAATTCCATTACGTCTCAACCATAAAAATTAAACTCGAGATCTCATCCAAGCGAGGCTAGGGTAGGCCATCGCCCAAGATTTATCTCCTTGGATTTCTTGTGGCATGAAACGGAGCTGCATTCATGGGCATAGAAGGCACGTTTGGGCCACTTGAACTTCTAAATGGAGATGGTTTCTGGGCCTATCCATGCTTGATCCACTTTTTCGGCTGCAAAATGATGCTTTCGAGAAGAATCCAAGAAGTTCGACCAAAAAAAAGAATGCAAGAAGGTCGCAATCATGGGTCGTTAAGCTGAGAAGACCTCTACGTAGTTTAGGGACTAAAGTTTAACGTAGGCGAAACAGGATTGGGATGTGACTAGATGATAAATCGACGTTAGATATTGAGATCGGAAAAGCATCAAAAAAGTTATAAACTTATTATATTGATATTAATTCAGTTATAAATCTTTCAATTTGATCAATTTAATCATAATTTTTTTTGCTTTAATATCAATTCAATCCATCCGGCCGATTTAGACTGAAAATTGCCGACGTCGACACCAATGGTCTTCCGTGGCATAACTAATGCTGACATAACCAAATTTAATAATTTTTTAAATATTTTTTAGATTTTTGTCTTTTTTTTTTCTTACCCTTTGGCCAGTTACCCTTACTTGGTTTGGGCGAGGGCATGCCCTAGCCTAGATCCAATTGATGGCCCTTGTCAACCGCAGGCGAGGGCAAAGAGGCCCTCACTCATGGCGTGGCGGGTGAGGGTTGTGATGCCCTTGCCCGCCATGATGCGACCCTTGCCGGCCATGGGCAAGGGCCTCCACACCCTTGTCAGCCATGAATGAGGTCCTTCACCCCCTTGCTTGTGGCCAATGAGATGTGGAGGCCCTCACCCGTGGTCTGTGAGGGTCGCGACGCCCTTGCTTGGTTTGGGTGAAGGCGTAGTGGCCCTCACCAGTGGCTGGCAAGGGCGCAATGGCCCTCACCAGTCCTTGCGGAGGCCCTCGCCCAGACTAGCTTGTGGCTAGTGATGGTCGGCTGCCGACCTTGCCGACCAAAGGGTAAGGTAAAAGAAAAAAAGAAAAAATAATAATTGGTTGTGTCATGTAGGATTGCTGACGTCCATGTTAGCAATTTTCAACCTAAATTGGCTAGAATTAGTACCAATGCAAACAAATTTAAGACTAAATTGGTTTAATTGAAATATTTAGAACTGAATTAGTACCAATACAATAGGTTTATGAATTTTTTTTTTTTGGTACTTTTCTTGTATTGAGGCACCAAGCAGCGAGCTCTAGTCAAGATTCGAGCGCCTAAACATTCGACACTTGATTAGTGTAATGAAGGGGACAAAGTTGAAGATGAACGAGCCAAAAAGAAAAGCCATTTGCCCCTTCTTTCCCTCAACACACAGCTTACCTCTCGGTCGCTTTACAGTCATGAAAAGTTGGGGTGCCACGGGCTTTGTTACCTTATCGTTCTCCTTTTCTCTTCTTTTCAAATCATAAAGAAAACCACACATTTACTTTAATCTGACAAGAAAAATTTTGAAATTTTTTCAAATGGACTTTATTCCATGTCTACTATTGTATTCAAAAGCAACCTAAAAAGAGATCTAATCCACATGTATATATAAACCCGGTTGAGATGAGGCTGGGTATCTAGTGACTAGTGAGTGATCAGTTTCCAATATTACAGACGCCTCTTTGCTTTTGTCTCCAATGATGCACGTAAGGCTACAATCGCTACTGTTTTTGCCTCTCTGATTGCTCATTTCTTTTGTTACTTTCTTCAATGGTCGATGCACGCTCATATGAAATGCATGAAATGGTATCGTAGGCTCATTCCAAGAGGCAAGGGTGGCAAGTCCCGGCTTTTGGGAGCTGGGATAGCTATGAAGGCCTTCCTTTCACTCAATGCTTTGACTCGGCGAGACGGGTTGAGTCGCTGCGTTATGAGTATTGCTACGAGGATCGTGACTTATACATGGATGGTGGTCTTTACGAGAATGATGAAGTAACACCTGCTGTGATCGTTGTTCCTCGCCGGAGGGTAAGTTAAAGAAAAGCCGACATGAACGAGTTATGCTTCTCTTTTGCAGATATGAACAGTTGTTGACGTGACTTTTTGTTGGATTTATTGCCGCGTAATGCGAATGAATCCTATCTTCGATTATCTTCATCTTGATTCGAGAAATTCCGCTTAATTACTTCAGTGCTTGTGTGTTTTGACTTAGAAATTTGAAAGGGTTTTAACTTTTGGTTTTGAATGAGTAAACTTGAACTCCACTTTCAAGATTTTTAAGGAACAAGTTGACTTCGCTTGCCAAAATACCATTTCTGTTAAATGTTTAAAATCGAGTTCTATTTCTAATGGATAACTATATTTATAACTTCAAGAATTAATTTGCTCTTTTATTTTGTAGAGTCTAGAATGTATATGTTAGCAGTAAATAAAAATGTCACCGAGCTTGAGATGCACTTTATTAAGGTCATGATCATAAACAAAAATAACCTAATCACTGGCGGAATGTACTGACAAGTTTTTGTTCTTTGTTGCAGGCAAAAGTTCGCGACCCTCATGCCAAAATAGTGAAAGAAAAGCGATGGCTGAACAATCTCGAAGGGTCTTCAATCCCAGGATTTCACTTCAGGGCAAGGCCGAAACCTGTTGACGAAGATCTGTACAAAGTCCCGGCCGAACTCATTCATGCCAAACCCAGGAAGGCAAGCTCTTAGACCATTTTCAATTAAAATCATGGTCATTCAAGAATGATAATCTGATTACAATTAAGCCACAATTTGCTTGTTCCATCTCCATTTTTGAATTTATAATGGCTAACTAAACTTCTGAATTCTCTTAAATTTTTCCTGCAGAAGAGAGGGTCGGGCTTCTTTTCCAGCTGCTTGATTCCAGCCTGTGCCTTGTGTTAGAAGCTTCCAACGATGAATTCTACAGAATGCTTGTACCATGTATATATTAATCTGCACTTCTATAGTAAATCAAGCAGTGTACTTTCTTTGGGTGCAAGAAGTCAAGCTTTTTTGTGGTGGAATGGTAATTGAGCTTAATCCTTTTTCCTCCTCTTCCTCTCCTATCGCTAAGTCACGACAATACACTTTCGACCCGACATAAATTGAAATGAGGAGACGAGCCCGATTGGACAATGGCGCTTAGTCTCTACAGGAAGAGATGATCATCGACTGGTGTTGACATTCAAGTTGAGGAAACTGGAAGAGGCTGATATGAGAAAGCAAAAAAATACTATTATGGGTAGGTTTGATTTCCCTTCTACAAAAGATGAGGTCCAAAAGAGCAAAAAGAAAAGGAAAAATAAAAAGGCGTGAAAGAACGTTTAATTTTACTTCTTAATTTTAGATTTTCGGCCTTAAGATTCACGGGAGAGAAAAGGTGAGAACTTTGCAATCTTCCCGCGACACCATCGAGACAGGCGTGAACATGAAATTGACATAAAGTTCAGCGCACGCTAGTGACCCTTTTACTTTTGTAGTAGACTTTTGATAGCATTTCAAGTTGAAATTAATCAAAAGCAACGCATTGAACTTACAAAAACCAAAAGCAAAAGCAAAAGCAATGAATAATCGGGAACCAAGAGGAGGCAAACCTAAGGATTTCAGTCAATCATCCCACTGGACTGGCAGTTAAGAACAGTTAAGTCCCGAGATCGTGGTCTCTTTTGATTTGAGAGAGAGAGAGAGAGAGAGAGAGAGAGAGAGCCTTTTCACTTTACTTTCACAGCAAATGGCCAGCTCTCTCTTCTTTGTATTCACAGTGGGAATGCAATAACTAGATGATAAAAGAGACAGTCCTCAATTCTGATACAAAATTACACTGAACCATTTAATTATATTCCTCAAATCGCATACACAGGTATAAGGGAAGAAAGATGGTTAGCAGTCCAGATCCTCTGAGCACACCCCAAGAGCATGCCGTGCAAACTGCTCTGCTGAATCTGCATCGAGGTTGGCTTCGTCAACTACCACAAGTGAAAAGTGACGCGCAAATCACTGCTTTTACCGGTTCTGGCATGGGAACGTAGTGACTTGTCAAGGACATATTTGCCTGATATGCCACTTTTAGCCGGCAAGATACAGAACTTTAGTGGGAGCCATCAGTCACTTTCACTTTCTGAAAAGTATCTCTGAGCATCAAATGGCTGATACCGGGAGCTTGCATCTTGATCATCCGAAGGAGGTGTTGCGTTCATGGGTGCAAATGCTGCAATCGGCATGCATAAATACATGAGAGATCACACCAATACACCATTGCAACCTGAATTACAAGACCTCGAGGAAAATTCCAATGACGAGAAAATGCCATCAATCTAAGTGCTGCCTTCAGCATGCACTAAGAAAATGGGACAGCATCCACTCACTGTCCTTGTGAGCTTTTAGAATTTGCAATAACATAGTTTGTATGATTTACTCTACAGATAGAAAATTATTCCAGGACACCTGATATTGTTTATTCGATTTTTTTTTCTCGATCTTCTTATGGCTTTTAGAATATTACGCACAACTGCTTCAAATTCAACTGCTTTTGCATGTTTAAAAAATGAGGATGGAACCTACGCTAAATCTGCAATGAGAACATTTTCAATTCCTTGATAAAGTACATTCATTTTCTTCACAAAGATAATTCATTTTCCTACAAATCGACAAAGAACACAGCTATTCAATCACATTTGCAATGTCATAGCCATCTGACATCTAGGGAAATGCTTGAATAAGAAAATAGGAAAAAGGTATATGGAGAAAATTTTCATCTTCTAGCTAAAGAAGTTGAAGGAGGTACTAATCAACGAAAAGAGTGAATCAACAGACATGATCAAAAGCATCTATATCATGCAGGAAAAGATAAATTTTCAGTATATTCTCATTAAAAGCATGCTGCTGCTGAAGCTTGAGTGTGTCAAAACAAGTAATAACTATTAACGGAAAATATAGCTCATACGTTTCTTATAGGTACAATATGCTTATATATGACCAGATAATTTTTTATTTTTTGTTTATTATTATTTTATTTTTTGTGATAAATGAGATTTCATTAAGAAGGTACTGACGGGGTAATAGGTAAAAGCTATTACCCATATGCAAAATTAGCATAAAAGACTATTTCTAACATTTACAAAAAACTGGAAGCATGAAATTGAACTTAAACATACATAGAGTTTGTGATATTTAGTAAAAAGACTCATAAACAATTCTGTAGACAAATCACAGATTGATGACATCACAACCAAGGGAATGTGTCTATAAAATTGGACTAAGAGACATGACTCCCACAAAAAGGGACGGATCTAGACTTAGAATCTTTTTTTTTTTTTTTTTTTAGGGGGGCGGAATGGCCCAACTGTGTTCCCTCAGGGGACCAATCTCCCATTGTTCCTCATTGAAATCAAGGTTCATTTTTGTGGTATTTCCATGAGTGTCCTAATATGCAAATTATTGATTTTGTGCGTTATGACACTTTGTGTGGGAGTTGCGAATTTGAACTGTAGATACAACTAGGTAACTCAGGGATTGATCCCGACTATTTTAAAAAAATGCACCTAAATATTCTTAACTCACGAAATATTTTAAAATAATCATTGATTTAGCTAATCATGAGTTGAGAGCTAATTTCTTGCCACTTAATATCAAACCATCAATTTTACTTATACCAATATGGAACAATAGAAAGTTGTTAACTTGATAAAACATCTTAATCAGAATTAGTCCATGATCTTAAGAGCCAGGATAATTTAAGGGTTTCTGTATGTCGTTTTAGAATGAGAAAAATAAGAAGAATTCCTACTTTTGTAACCATGGGTAATATGAGGAATAAAATTCAAAGTTTTAACTTGGAATTCAAGTAGACTTAGTAATTCAATCTATTCATTGGGTCTCGTGATTTCAATCTGTTAATTTGGAAGCTGTGATTCAAATTTTCATTTTTGTTTGCAAAATCTAATTGGACTGGCTTTTTGGGGACGAGAGAGTGATGGAGATTTACATGCATGTAAGAAAATATAACTAATGGGTATGGAAGCTACAAATCAGGAGAATACTTGGCACATATATATTGCTTTAACAAAGGTGAGATGTGAGAGAATCACCTGGTGGGGCTTAAAATAAAAGAAAAAATTACTAAACGACTTGCTCATCCTCATTGGGAAAATAAAATGGAACACTCTTTTTATCTTGCAGCCTCGATCAAGTACTCAATCTTTCAATAAAAATCAACCAGATCCGTCCATGCCCACAATTACAGATCCATTCAGAGAGGTCATTCAACCATTTGATGTTGAAAAAAATATAAAAATGTAAAACTGGCTATTCAGCTCAGTTTTGCAATTTATCATTTCGTTTAAATCCAAATAGTGACTTAAAGTGCTTTGCATTATCAACTGCATTTTGTAAGGATGAAATAACAGGTAGATACCCAGAATATTTTGCATAAAACCACTCGTTAATTAATTCAAGGAACAGCTGCCTAGGGTGCTGTGGTATAATGTTGGTCCAATGTAACCAGCTCATTTCTCAAAATAAGAAATTATGCTCTGCCTTATCCTTTGTCTAGCTAAACCATGATCCACATTTTATAATTAATGGGATAACAGGTGATACCCAGATTAGTTTCCATAACCCACTAGCCTTCAATTCCAGGTGCAGATGCCTTGGGCGATGTGATAAGAATGTAGGTGCCAATGCAATCAGCTCTTTACTCAAAACAAGAAATTACATCAGCCCTATCCTTTTATATGTATAGCTAATCCATCAACTATCAAAAACAAGGTCTACCACAAGATTCACAGAAGTTCAATAGCCTACAGACCATTGCAGTCAAGAAAAGATGACAGATCATGTAGCTTGACTTCTTAAATGGGAAGTTAAAAAATTCATGCTGATGTGTTACCACATAGCTCACAAACAATAGAAGTTGGTGGCAGACATGCATGTTACCTTGCGAGTAAAATATCACTGGCAAGCAGACCATAGATTGGTGAAACCAATGGACAAAGATGAATCATTCAGAAAGTCAAACATGAAATTACCTTTCTCCCTCATTCTTCTCTCTCTATCATATTCAAACTTATCTCGAATTTGGTTAACCCTTTCCCATTTATCAGCATGTCCATTCCTCACAAATCCTTGCTCCTGCATTCAGAAAAATCATGTCTTTTAGATACCTTGTAATATAATGGATGTGGATTGATTATTGACAAATCATTCAGAGACACAGCACTGTAAGTTGCAAGAAAGTAACCATATTTGCCTTCATAATAATACAATCCCAAGATGATTTCATCGGATAAAAAAGTAATACTGTAAATAAGACAAGAATTCTGATTCCACACTAGTACCTTCACTTGGCCCGCATAAGACCTCCTGCTCCTGAAACATAGAAAAGATATACAACACAGTTATATTTGGTTCATACTATCTCTTGAAAGCTGAAATAAAAGCTATGCTTTACTTTTCATGGCTCAGCTATGCAGAAACTTCCCTTATATGATTTGTGTCTCCAATTTTAGGGGCTAAAAGTTCTATAAACCGCATCTATTAAAAAGGAGAAAATTTCATGCATATCATCGCCCAACCTGTATGGGGAAAAATCTTGTTCATCATCCTCAGCAGATTCATAATTCGCATGATCTTGGGCAATTTTCTTTGAATACCCTTCATCCCAATACAGCCTCTCCCAATTTTCTCTAAGCTCATCATACAGTTCCATATACCTTTTGCACCAAGGCTCATGCTCCTGAATCATTACCGCAAGTCAAAAAAGAAAATGCAACGAGTAAAAAAAATCCAAACAACAAATTTTCAACACTTCAATTGACTCAGAGCATATAGTTGAGATTCAAACAAACTAATGTGGGTTCTTTCAATTCTCTATCACAGACTGTTCACACAGTCCTGACATACACACCAATACTCAACCTCCTGAGAGTTCACCTCTAATCTCAGTCAAATGCCGTGACATAATACAGAATACAGGCGAACAATTCTGTACATCAATACTATAAGCAGAAAAACTGAATCAACACTCAACAAAACACCCTTAATAAATGGTTAAAGGAAAGTAAGAATTTGAAGAGCTAGAGACCACGTAACCTACAAAGCTAAACATCATTTGCATAAAACCCAACATCGCAATTAACACGCAACCGCCATTCAAGCTGAACTCTAAATCCAAAGCCTCAGTCCCATCGACATTTCACACAGCGCGAAGACAAGGAGCTATAGACACATTTCCCACAACACAAACACTAAAAATCCGAAGAGCAAATGGAGTTTCAGTACGGACCGCCTCCTTAAGCACGAGGCGAGTGCGGCGCATGAACTGATCCCTAAGCTGCTTCCGCCGCCTGTTGGGGATGTTGTCCCTCGGGATCACGAAGCGCTCACGCGGAGGCACGTTGTCGCCGATCTCGTGCATCTCGCCGTCCACGATCCACCACTCCGATTTCTCATCCGACTTCCTGAGCGCGAGAGGCGGCGACTTCGGCCGACGCCGCGGCGGGACGGCGTAGTGTCGAGGCCCGCAGAGGGAGTCGGCGGCGGCGACAGGGAGGCATCGGCCGAAGGTTTGGATTCGTTTCGCGAGGGATTGCATGGAAGAAGTTTGGAGCAAGCTCTCCAAGGCCGGGAGGTTACTGTTTGTTCAGAGGGTTTTGTCCAGGTCTCTTCATTTTGGGGAATTACTCGTAATTTTGGGATTCTGGAAAGTGACGTCTCAATTCTTTTTTTTCAATT
The DNA here is from genome assembly GCA_007663325.1 of Eucalyptus pauciflora. Taxonomy (NCBI): domain Eukaryota; kingdom Viridiplantae; phylum Streptophyta; class Magnoliopsida; order Myrtales; family Myrtaceae; genus Eucalyptus; species Eucalyptus pauciflora. The sequence continues at coordinate 1,614,092 of VMYD01000011.1, forward strand.
TGCCCCCCTCATATTATGAAATTTGCGGCAATCCGCCCCCAACAAAATTTTTATTACACATTGGATCGCGTGACTAGACATGTCTTGTTATGAAAGACAAATTGGTCATATATCACCTATATATGTGAGAAACTACTAATAGCAATGCATTCGACATTAAATCCTTATAGAAATCTTAGTTGCATGCCATTTTATGCTGTATATTTCAAAATTATTCTTCTACTCATATATATATATGAATATGTATTTATATGACGAAATTGTCCTTCACAAGCCACGTGTTGCCGCATGGTCGAAGCTTTAAATGAATTTGGTCGGAATCGCTCTCTAGGGATACATTGCAACCCGAGCTCAATTCGGAGGGCAAATTGTCTAAATTGAAACATTGGGTGGGCAATCTGCGACAACCCCAAAAACTAGGGGGTATTTATAATTCATTCGCATTTGCTAAAAAAAAATTGAAAAGAAAGAAAAAGAAGAAAAGCAGAGAGGAAGAACGACGCCCATCTCGGAGGACCCGGTCGAATCCAACGGCTCTCGTCAAGTTTCCGCGCTCCTCGACAATGGACACAGAACCGCCCTCGTTTCTTGTTCCCGCTCTTTTCACTTCGCGCTCGGAACTGCTCACGGCGCACCCGCTCGTTCTCATAGCAGAATCGACGGGGAGAGAGAGAGAGAGAGAGAGAGAGGGAAGATGTGTGGAAGAACTCGTTGCACCCTCAGGCCCGACGACATCCCTCGCGCCACTCATCGCGGCGGTCAACCCTCCCGTACCATCGACTTGGATCGGTATCGCTTCTCTCTCTCTCTCTCTAAGTTTTCCGATGCATGTGCGGTGAGCGTGCGTAGGGTATTTGTGTGGGCTTGAGAGCGCCGGAGGTGCATCCGATATTCGATTGCAGAGAAATTACTTCCCTCAACCGCGATTGGGCTATTCCCTAGTTTTCTGCTCTTCTTTTTTTTCAGCGGTAGCAGGAATCGATGGTCTAATTAACAAAGCGGTGCCGTTTCTCGTTCTTCTCGTTCATCTTGTTTTTATTTTTATTTTTTGAAAATTTTCCGTTGAAAGCAAGTCTCCGAAACTTCTTCGGCATGTTAAGGTTTGCATTTGTTCTCGAACGTTGGGTGGAAGTGTTTCTTGCTGGTGAGTACGTGTTGGGACCTGTGCTTTATCACTCAGGTACCGCCCGTGTTATAATTTTTCACCGGGATGGAATTTGCCGGTGGTGCGGAGAGAAGAGAATTCAGATGGAGATGATTACGTGGTCCACTGCATGAAGTGGGGGTTGATTCCCAGTTTCACCAAGAAGGACGAGAAGCCTGACCATTATAGGATGGTACGAAGCTACAGCATGCGAATCCTTTTTTTAACGACTCGAACTTCTGTGATGCCGCATTAGTTTGTAGACTTTAATGATGTTATGCAGATTTTTTTCTTTGTCAGAAATGTTTGTTTGATTTTGAGAATTAAGTTAGGATAAAGTTAGAACTTATTGGTCCACTTTGGTTTTCTGCATGTACAAACTTCCATCATGTCTTATTTCTGTCTGTTACAGTTCAATGCTCGGGCAGAGTCCATAAATGAAAAGGCTTCGTTTCGTCGTCTCATTCCCAAATGCCGGTGCCTTGTGGCCGTTGAAGGGTATGCACATATCGAATCCTTGCATGAAGTGATCTCTTGGTCATGGAACCCAGTGGAGGCATATATCTTTCTTTAGCTAGCAGTCTCTATTTTTGGGATGGCATTAGTCTTTACTTTCTTTCTTTTTTTTTGGCTTGGTCCTTATATTTTACGTGAATGGAAATCAACCTTCCCTTTGTAGTTCTTTTTCGGCAATCAGCCTTTCCATTTTAGTTTTCCCCATCTGCCACATATATGTAATAGGAATAATCTTAATTTAAATGTGTTTTATCGTCCTAATACACATTTATTTAGTGGCATGTGGTCTCTTGTTAATTGTCAGGTCTGTAGTCATTTTTCATTTATTACTTGAGGCCAAGGACATTGCTGAATTTAAGAGCTTTAGTTGCAGATATCTTGAGGACTCAGTTTTCTAGTTATGGCATGACTGGAATAGAAAAAGCTTAGGATAATCTGATGACTTCTTAAGCTAGGGTTGGACTACATCTTATTAAAATTGTTAGGTTTTCTGTGGCGTCGTTAAGAATTTCCCTTACCATAGTTTGAACATTTTCCTTATCTTGATTAACTGTAACGGGTTCTATTGATAGTCTGAAGCATCTGATGTTTTGCTACTTCGTCTATTCTCTGGAGCACATGTCATATTTATGGTTGGCTGGCATTTCTTTCTGCTTCTTTTAGAGGTCATGTCATAGGTACTGGAAATTTCATCGATTGTGGTATGTTTTTCTTTCCTCTTGTAGGTGCTTAGCTTCTTCTTTCGAGGTCTCTGCATCCTTTAGTGCGTTAATCAACTTGGATGTAATTTACAGATTCTATGAATGGAAAAAAGATGGATCCAAAAAGCAGCCATATTACATTCATTTCAAGGATGGTCGTCCCCTTGTATTTGCTGCTCTGTACGATTCGTGGAAGAACTCAGAAGGTTTGTTACTCTGTTAAATATAAATATCAGTCGTACTGTGTAATGATTCATTGAGAAAATCCTTTCCTTTCTGTCTTTTATGTGGTATGTTTTTCTTTTATATTCACTTCCTATGTCCAGGCTACTTTGCTTGAATTGTGGTGCAGTAATGTACAATCTTCGGGTCTTCCATGGTTAATCATTAACTTTTGTTTTGCTTTAGCTGGTTCTGCTTCCAATTGTCGAGTTTATTTTGGTAATATATTTATGATTACTACTACTTATATTATAGATCATATATATATATATATTTTAATCTAATGAGAGAGTAATCTTAGACTTTTAATCAAGCAAGTAATATGATAAATACTTCGAATTATATCCTTTTTTTGTTTTGGAGGGTATTCAAATTTTGTCTGAATTCTCTTTCTACTCTTTCTCTGGAGAGAAGGCAGAAAAGGCTAACTATTAGACTTGCATGACTTTGTATGGACATACGGTTCACAGCCAGATCACCAAGCTAATGCTTTTCTGCAGGTGAAATTATTTACACCTTTACCATTCTCACAACTTCATCATCGCCAGCTTTGCAGTGGCTACATGGTAAACAATTCTTGTTTCAGCTTTCTTATCTCTAATCACATGGTATCTCTCGTATTCTACAATGGCTCCCTTGATATAGGTGTACTTTTAAATTATAATCAGTAAGCTTTATCTGTGCCAGACCTAGCATAAAAAAGTGATTGGTCATGCTTTACAGAAGGGGCTTAGATGTATACCTTTTGAGAGAGAAGATTTTGTGATCAGCTGGAAATTGTGGTTTCTGTTTAAGATTGTAGGAATCTAGGATATGGGAGGATTTAAAATCAAGGGTTAGAATCATTTACAGTGGAATTAGTCCATCGATGTTTGGTTTTTTCACTACCCATTCAAGGTCTTAAGAGTCACCTTCTTGATCACATTTCATAGCAAGTTGAGCAACGAGATGTCCGTTCTTCTTGTCATCTGTTTATATTAATTAGCCTGAGATACACAATATACAGTAGGGGCATGGATTATGCAACAATGATTTTAAGACAGGAGAGGGATCATGTACAATAGAGTTGCACTGATCTTGCACTGCAGACAGGATGCCCGTTATTTTAGGTGACAAGGAGTCAACCGAGAAATGGCTGGGTGGCTTGTCTTCTTCCAAATTTGATACTGTGCTTAAACCATATGCAGAGCCAGATCTGGTAAGAGCTCCATGACTGTGGAAAGATTGGATGAGACCTGCCTCATGTAATGCGCCCAGCTTATTGAAATTCTTTTTTTAGGTCTGGTACCCTGTGACACCTGCTATGGGCAAGCCATCATTTGATGGACCAGAATGCATTAAGGAGGTAAGCTGAGCTTGGCTTATCTTCTTAATTTGTGACAATAACACAACAGTCTCATTTATGAAATATACTCATGATGGATGGCACACAAGGCCGTCAAGACTTAATGGATAGAGCACTAGAAAGTTGGCATAAATGAACTTTGTATTTGCTGCTTCATGTGTATAATATGTCTTTGGTTTCTTTATTTTTCCTAGCGGATACTCTTAGGGAGTTGCTGATAATTGAGTCATTTTTGTTGCTTCTGAATGTGCTTCCATGAGCAACTCATAACTGATTACATGGAGGTATATTTTTTGCGGATGGTGATGATGTCCTGGCGCTTTATGTTAAAAAAGGCGGTCAAATTGCCATACTATTCAACAAGCTAGCGCAGAGTCTATCCTTGTTCCTCTCCCTGACCACAGGACCTCTTGCACTCATCGGCATACCACGAAGATTTTTATCTACGTAACTTGTCCTTGCACAAGAGCAGACTAGAACCTCACAGAAAAAACCGAATGTCTTTTTCCCTTTATCTGCTCTTTTGTCACTAGATTTCTTACTGGTTTCATGTTGGTTACTTTTTGCAGATCCAACTGAAGAAAGAGGATAAAAATATCATTTCAAAATTTTTCACGAGAAAGGAAATCAAGAAGGAAGAAGAATTTAAGGGAGAAGAGAAAAGTTCTCATCAGGATTCTGTCAAGACGGACGTGCATGCAAGCTTTAAAAAAGAACCTAAAGTTGAAGACTGCAATGAATTCTCATCAGCGGCTGATGAATCTGGCATTGCTAAACATCTTGATGATGCAACAGGACAGGGCCAAGTCAAAAGGGACTATGAGGAGTTCTCAACTGATCCAGATCAAGGTAAGTACCAAACGGATGTGACCCAGACAAGTCCATTGAAGAAGAAAAGAGAGGTTAAGAGTAATGAAGATAAACAGCCGACGCTATTTGCATACTTTACCAAACGCTAGTTTGGACGCATTAGTGAGATTTGCAGCTTCATTTACATCCCCTGGCTGGATAATTTTGTGCTAGTTGTATAGTTTGTCAAGAGCTTACTTCCATTTTGTTGTTTGAAAGAGGTGTAGCTTGTACTACCAGGTGATTGATATGTATATGAGGCGCATTTTGCAGGGACATGAAAAACCAGATGAATTTGTAAGATCTTTGGGCTTGCATAATACCATTGTTAGCTATGTTTTTGTTTGCGACAGAATTCCGAGCAAAGTGTACGCTATTTTTACTTTGCACTTTCGTCACTGCTTTTGATTCTACTTCACATAATTTAATTGGCGAGGTGGATGAGATTAGTTTCCCTAATACTATAGTGCAAATTAATTTGTCAAGCATAAAATTTTTATATATATAATTACCAGTGTTGCATTGATTCTGTGTGGCCACTACAAAATCGAAATTGTGCAAGAACAGCAGATTCAGTGTAGACCCATGAGCCTGCACCCAGCAGAGAGGTCAAGACACAGCAGGTCTTTGATCGATTGAAGCATTAACTTAAAGCATAGAAAAATACTGTCAGAGTGACTTCTTAATTATGCAGTTTTGATGTGCCATTATTATACAAATATAGAGAGGGAAAGAAGGTGAGAAATTTTACAGTAGAACGGAAATGCCTTTGGCAGTCAACACAAGGGAAACAGTTGCGGACGCAAAATGGGTAGAGACCAGATACTATTATCCATCAATCTCCCACTCCATGCTATCTGCATCACAATCTTCTTCAACACCCGAAATGGGTTTGCCACCACTCCCCACCGGACCACTGGCCGCGTCCCCAGACAGAACCCACGGCGCTTGTTGCCGAGCCGTATTGTGTTGCCCCTCCGCCTCCTCAGCCGCCGGCGTGGGCGGCACCACCCGACAAAGATTGCAGAATTCGACAACACAGAGTTGCCATTGGCATCCTTCTTCTCCATTTCCAATATTGGGAGTGTTTGGCATCTTCATATCCAATCAAATCTTTATATAGTCTATGAGGTGCATCTGTTGGTGTTAATCATTAGGATCATGATGGCTGTAATGATCACCATCATTATGTTTTAAAGCCTGATGCTAAAGTGAAGTGAGTCGTGGCTTTAGGAAGGGACTTCACCTTCTTTTGAACTTTTCTTCTTGAGCCTCGTGGGAGCCATGATTACAAGAGATAGGCCTCTACTAAACTAAAGAGGAACTAATAGAAGATGCAAACAGTTATGTATCAATTACCTTGGAATCCAATCATGACATGTATATGATTGCACTACCAAACTTTAGAATATAATTAAAGAATTTGTTTTTTTTTATCAGAGTAATTAAACCTAGAAAGTGTCCCCCCCACTTATTTACTTTAGTGGATCCACCATGTTGAGGAAGCTTTTGGCTCAAAATAAGATTGATTGAACAGAACTGATTATTAGGTATATGTCCAGATAAATATATTTTATAAAGAAAGTTATATCCCCTAGGTTTTGGATCTACTTTAATAGAATTTGTTCCATTTTGGTCACTTTCTTGATGGCACGATGTTTTGAGAAATGCTAGATCAAGACTAGTTTAGAAATGATATATGTGAGGCAATGGTTATGTTCAATGCACAATTAAACTGCCATATCATTTAATATATCAAATTTTGTAATCCATGCATAATGTACTAGGGAAGTAGCGCAAATATTTCTTTCCATATGCTATAATCGCCCAGTACACTGTCAAATGTTCATCACACGTATTTACCTGATATTTTCAAAAGTGTCACCTCTCTCTCTCTTTCTCTCATAGACGAAATCGAGTAGGAGAGAGAGAGAGAGAGAGCAGGGAAAAAACCATTGAAGATGTGGTAGTGCATGACGTATGTAATAGGGCGGTTGTGACAATGAAGTGGCGGTGGCCAAGTGGTTGCCAAGAAAGAGGAGATAGGGAATGTGCGAAATACAATTAGAATTTTCATTGGAGAACATTATTTAAAAAGTTTTAAATTTATTACGCTTTTGCCAATTTAGTCATAAACTTTTTATTTATGTCAATTTTTTGATCAAATTATTTACGCCGATTGAGTAATTATCATTTTCACATTTTGTCAATTGAGTTCATCCGATTAATTTTAATCATAATTCACTGACACAGATTGGTTTATCTTACGTGGAACGACTAGCGTTGACATAAATAATTTTACAAAAATTCAACATTTTTTTTTCGAATTTATTTATTTATTTTAATTTTCTTTTCCTTCTTTACATTTTCCCCCTTTTCCCTTTGTCGAGCATTGTGGGCCTTGTCGATGGTCAGCACAGGTTGTTGACCTCAAGTGAAGGCAACACTTTGCTAGATCGAGCAAGAGTGACCCTCACCAGCCTAAGCTTGGCCCTTGCTCGAGGGCGGCCCTTACCTGGACTGGCAAGGGCAACTGTAACCGGGCTAGCCTAGGCAAGGGTGGCCCTCACCCGAGGCCTAACAATGCCCAATAGAGAATTAAAGAAAAGAAAAAGAGGAAAGAAATTAATAAAAAATTAAAAATATCAAATATTATTTAAAATTGTCAACGAATAAACGGTAGCCATGTCACATAAGAAAATTAGCGTTCGTGTCAGTGATTTCCAACTAAAATTGAATGGATGTATTCAATTAGCAAGAAGTAAAAAGTTTTAGAACATCTAATAAAAAAATTGAAGATTTTATTGATACAATTAAAAAGTTTATTACTCAATTGATAAAAGTATAATATGTTTAAAATTTTTTAGATAATTTTTCCATTTTCCGGTGTGTAAAAGGTCAAAACATTGGCCCTTTCTAGTAAATTATAAGTAGAACAGAAAATAGGGCACGCGTATGACAATCAAGACGAGGGATAAGACTAAGAAGAGGGCGACGAGCAATCCCATCCATCTCAGGACCCTACCATGTGTAGCCTTATTCCGTACATACATGCGAAACCCAATCGGAGAATGACGCCAATGTGATGTTGAGAAAAGGGGAGGAAAGGATAATTCGGGACCATGAGGTTATCTAATTTCGCGGTACTTGTCTGCAATATGAAGAACACGCGAGAGCAATACACGGACAAACTCAGCGACCCGATAAGAATTACGAACCACTCAAGTCCCCTGCAACGTGTACCCCTGCTGCTCCAATGTCCCCATCCTCCAATGTCCCATCTCTCTCTCCCTCTCTCTCCTCTCTAAGTACGGTGATGTGATTCTTCGAAAGGTGATTCGATAATACCGCGTAGTTAAGGTTGTTGAGCTTTCGGTTTGGTCCGAGAACCAAGAGCGTTCGCTTGTCGACACGAGACTCCTTCCAACACGACAAGACTGTTCTAGATATTGACCATCATAACGCGACCAAAGAACATCAAACATGATGTCTTCTGGCGCTTGACCTCCGCACTAAACTAATATGACCTCCGTGACGAAGTAGACATTTAAACGAATTAATAACCATGGATGATCTACTTATGTTAGCATGAATTTGAGAAAATTTCACTGATCTTTGTTCACTGGTTGAACTAGGAATTTTGTATCGAGGAGCACCATTTGGTCGGACTTGTCAAATGTCAATACTACGTGTGGGGAAAAGTTCCCTCAACATATTTCTTTCACCAAAGGGGTAAAGCTTTGACTTTATTGTTTGAAATGAGTTATGTGTCGTTCTAAAAAGGAAGCAATTTGTCTAAACTATAGGTAAATGTAAATGCAGAAAAATAGGAGAAAAAGAAAAGTACGATTGAACGTAAAAGTGTGATAAAGGAATTGGTAGCAAACAAAATAGATGTTCGATTGTCGATTTTGGCAAAAGATTTTTTACACCGATGCCTCCTTGGTTATTTATAGTGATACTTTACGAGTAATTGCCCTTTCACGGCTATCATTTCGATCTTTAAAATCTTCCAAAAAGCTTCGGCTCCTTATCGATAATTGCTTTACCTTATCGATATTCTTATTGGTGCTGATTTCTATAATTGTTTCCGTTCTTATCTCACTCATCTCGATAGGTTTTGATGTAGCGCTTTTCAACATCTTTGATGTTGACTGTTGGCTTTTCGGCCCATTGTTCACGGGTTCTCACGTGCTAGTTCTGCTTTGCCCTTGTCCACTTCCGAAGCCCAATAGGTCGAGTTTGGGAGCCAACAAATGCCCCATTTTAATTCTTTTAACCATTTTAATGATTGCATTGGCTGGCCTTATCACTTTGATTCTAGTGAGCGTCGCTTCGACTTCTAATCCTCCGTACATAGATTGGTGCCTCCTAGGGTTCCGAACCCACATCCTTTTTATTTCGCTCATTACCTCTCTTTCTTTGTAGATGCGCGGCTCCTGACTTTTAGTCTTATCACTTTTGACACCATTGAAGCTCACTTTTAAGATCCAATTTTTATCCTTTTTCTTTGTTGTCTTCAACCTTCCTTGGTCCCCTTCTGGTCCTACCATGTCTCAATCATACGATTCCCATACTTTCCTCGCTTGTCTCGAGCAAATTAGGTCACTGGAGCATACAGGCAATGTCTTCTTGTCGCCTCAAAGCTCTACATAAGAGGCAACTGATGAGATAATCCTTGGTTCATGCCTATGGACACCGGTTCCTCTTCCTTTCCTTTCTGAATGCCTTCCTTGGCATGTAGGAGAACCTCTCCCGTTTTAAAGAGACCACCTTTTCGAGTATGTCTTAAATCCTTATTCTCAAAAGCTTAGGGCTTTCATCCCTTTTGACCATGCTTTCTTTGATTGGTACTTTAGATTGAATATTGTCAAACATGAGGTATGACATAAAGCCCAAATTGACAAGGTTTTAGAATTTTGCACCTTCAGCTAGAAACTCAACCATAAGCCTTTGAGGAGCCTTGCCAGCTTCTGGTCATCGTTCATTAACTACTTTCTTTTTGGGTTCGGCCCTATGTCAATAACCCTCCTGAATGTGTATGCCATCACAGGTTTGAGTCTGAATGGTAATGATGCTAGTGCTATTGATCTTGCAACTTGCCCCTTTTTCGAACAAGGTACCGATCTTTCTTATACTCATTTCCAAACCACCTATGCTTGCCAAACTAGAGATGTTGATGATGAAGAACATATAGGCTTGTTGCGACCAATTTTTTCGGGTGTGAACCACCTATGGTTTGGCTAATGGATTGTTAAGCCTAAACTTAACTCGGGCTCTCCCAAGCCCATACCAATTCGCGACTTAGGTTTAAGTTCTTAACATGCAAATGATTTTTAACTAGGAGTCGCCACTAATCTATTTTTGGTGGGTCGATTAGAAACCCAAGTAAAGCAACGGGAGGTTTTACTTTACTCCTACGAACTAGAGATTTTGGATACGGGGACTTGATTACGTTAGATTTCCCTATCGCCTTTTCGGTACCTTTCTCTTTTGTTTTTGAAAAATGTTTGGCAAGCAGCTTGAATTGATTTCAATTTATTTTCCTAACATGTGAGGTGTTCATGCGGATGCGCATACCACCAATTTAACACTCAAGAAAGCAATTAAATAATGCAGGACTTACCTCATAGCAACGAAAGCATCTGCAATGTTAGATTAGAATTCACATCAACAATCTCAGATATGATTTCTAATTAACAAGATTTCACTCAATTTTTGCCTTCACTTTTTAATGAGAATATGGTCCATATGCATTGCAATGTTTCTAATCAAATATGAAATGATATGGCATGACAAAATGTCTTAAACTATATGAATGAGTAAAAAGAAACTAATGATTTCTTAATGAACATGCAATAATTAAATATGCAATCTAAATTAACAAAAATGACCTACTCTAATGACGGGCAATTTCTAATTAAATGACCCTAATAATCACTAAATGACGTGCATTCAGTGGGTCTAATTCTATATGACATGCACATGAATTTTCTATTCTAAAAATGCAATATATTCTAGAAATTGAAACTAATTTATCCTAAAACAAATTTTAATGAAATTCGAAATTAAGGAAAATGCAAAACATAATTATCTAGATTAAGATTCTATCTAGTTTATATTAAGAATCAGGTCAGACCAAATCCTAATTTAAACTAAGATATTATCTTAACCTAGCAAGTTCTATCCTAAGATGCAAAAATCAATCTAGACTTAAAATAAAACACGTAATTTATTCTAAAATGCCATGACGTGCAAATAATGCCTTAATTCCTAATTTTTTATGAAATTCGAAATTAAGATCAAACATGCAATTCAGATAATAAAAGAAAAACTAACAATCCTAAACGAATGCACTTTTTCTTTTTCTTTTTCATGATTCAAAATAAAAATCTCTATTCTAATCATGCAAGATGATTAAAAAAAAACAAACCTAATCCTAATTCAAACTTTTTTTTGAGATTTTTTTCTTTTACAAAAATAAAATTGACTCAAATACCACGACATCAAATCAAACAAGGTAAAATTGATATCTGAAAATTGGCGAACCATATCTCGCGCATGAGATCGGGTTGTCCAATTTTAAAATTAAATCGCGAATCGAATCTCGGGCATGAGATCGGATTGTCGATTTTTTATAAGGGATTGCGAGTCGGATTTCGGGCGCGAAAATCGGACTGACAACCTCTAATTTGATGGGCACTTTTATGTCGGAATATCAATCATGTACCAATGAATGATCACACTAAAAAAGACTATAAAGAAAACAAACTATAAACTAAATAAAAATAACAAAGATAAAATAATAGAAAACTACCTAATCTGATTTTGTTTGTTTGTTTTCTTTTTTCCTTCTAGGTCACGTGCTGTGCAGCTAGTCTCCAAGGGGAGCAAGTCACCGTGGGCAGAGGGTCCCAATCGTCAGAGGGCGTCACGGCACGGCTAAGGACGGTGGCCGTGGTGGTGTTTCGGCAAGACTTGCGGTGTGGCGAGGGTCAACAATTTGTTGTCACGATAGCAAACCTCACCAAGGAAACCCGAAAGTTTGCTACTAGCGTCAGGCGAAGGAGTCGTCGTGGCGGTCTTCTCTTTTGGCCTTTCCTTGATTATGTGGAGGACGTGAAGATGAGGAGATTATGAACATGGATCTTCACAATGGCCGAGAAGAATTCCTTAAGACTTCTTGACTCGTGCTTCATGGACACGTCTTATGCTTCATTCCCTTCAGTTATTCTTCACCAATCAACGCTTCTTTCTATGTTATTTCTTTTTGACTTTTCTCCCTGAGCAAGTGCTGGAACTTACGGCTCTTGGATGTCTCGTTGGTGGAGATCAGATCGGGTTGTTGATGATCCAGCAAGAGGGTAAAGGCAGCGGCTTTGCTATTCACGATGGGGTTTTGGATGACTGCATCGTATGATCAACGTCACAAAGAAACTACAACGTTGGGAAAGCCACGGCTTCGTCGGGAATTTGCTGAATTTAAATTTGTGGATGCAAGCAGCAACTGCAGCAGTAGGGCGTCGGCAATGAGGGCGCCGATGTAAGAACAAGAAGGCAACCTCTCCCTCTTTTTCTCTCACGTGTATCTATGTTATGCGCTCCCCTCAATGTGGCCATATGCATCAATTTGTGTGGCCCCCCTGAAACCCTAAGCGAACAAACCTATTTATAGGCCACCGATTAGGTTTTCAGTTTTTTCGAATCGATATCCGCAATATTCGTTTTGTTGAACGCAATATCACTTGCTCTATCTGAAAACAATTCATCATATCTCGAACAAAAAATTCAAATTTCTAATTTTTCACGAGATAATCTTTCAATCATTAAAAAACATGGGCTTGGGCCAACTTGCTCGCTTTTTGGGCCTAGCCCATCTAATTTGAACCCATCCGCCACCGGTCCAATAAAATGCAAATAACAAAATAAATGCAACCTAAATCTATATGCTATGCAATTAAATTATAAAATGAAATTAACCCCTAATGACTAAATGAGCCGCCAAAATTTAGGTGTCAACAAGGCTCTAGGAGTGTGCATGGTTCGGGTGGGCGGTTCCCAACCTAGAATTGGGAACTGCCCGCTAAGAACCGGTTCCAAAAAATTGGAACCGAAAACCGCCTGCTAGTTGCATGGATCCACCTGGGAACCGGACCGCCGGTCCAGTCCGATTCCCAGGTGGATCCATAGAACCGGTCCAACCTCCGCGTCTTCCCCTTTTCGCCCTCCCCACATTTACTTATTCTGGCTCTCTCGACCATGGTAGTTTTATTCTCCTCAAGTACTAGCATCGCGGCGGCGGCAATCGCAATCCTCTCGCTGCTTTCGTCCCAACCACCACCACCACCATCTTCGCCACCGCCTCCGTCGTCTCTCGCTCCTCCCTCGAGACTGACAATGAGGAGGACAATGGGGATGATGAGCCATTCTTAGAACCTTGTCCCCGAAAATGAGGATGATGGGGGGAGGCCTGAGGAGGGGGAGGAGGAAGAGGGGAGGTAGAAGTGGGATGAGCCCAACAACGAAGAGGACAATAGTGACAGTGAATGCGGAGGTGGCGATGAGGATGATGGCGACATGGAGAGAGAGCTCAAGTTCGAGGGGGGAAAAGAGAATCTACTCACTGTTTCACCAAGTTCAAACTAGGACTCAAAGGGAGATGAGTATATCTGAAGGTGAATTGGAGAGGAAGAGGGAGCTCGGGAGATTTTGCACTAAGAGAGACGAGATGGAGTAAAAAAGTAGTGAATTGAGACAAGATGGTGATTGGAGCCATAAATTTTAGATTTACTAATTTTGAATTTTTTTAATATTAAAAATTAATATATTATTATAATATAATTGGTTCGGTCCGGGTAGGCAGGTGGGTGAATCCGCCCATGGAACCGGGAACTGGACCGGTACCCACTGGTTCCCATAAATTGAAACCGGGAACCGGACTGGTTCATTTAAGAACCACCGGTTCCAGGCAGTTCCAATCCGGTTCCGGGTGGTCCGGGCGGTTCGGGCGGGTCCTGGTTTTTTTGCACACCCCTGCATATAGTGTTTTTGCTTTACAGGCTATCTAAGTTTGTCTTTTCCCATCCTTCTCTTCAAGTGGCTCGGGAGTTGATAGATTTGCCTTTTTACCTCTTTCAAGGTAAGGATGTAGCCATGGGTCGTCTTTGCCCTTGCTGCTCTCTGTTAGGACTAGAATTAGCACCTAGAGGGGGGGTGAATAGGTGTTTGAAGCGATTTTAACAATTCAAATCGAATGAGATATAAATAATTTAAAATCAACGATTGCAGCAAATGAAAACAGTTAACAATAAAAGGATTAGGGATAGAGAATCAAGACTCCAGATTTATAGTGGTTCGGCTTAGATCAAGCCTACGTCCACTCTCCCGCACGGACAGCCCTTCTGGCTGGATTTCACTAAGAATCAATAAGAGTGATTACAGTCTCACGCTCTTGAGTCCACAGTGTAGCTTACTCTACTACACTTCCTCAAAGTCTACAATATGATCTCTCTTTTGATTACATGTAACGCTCAAAGAAATGATATCGCAAAATAGAAAAGGAGATTCAGACTTTGGAATTCTTCTATCCGCACCCTTCAACAACTAGAGCATCTCTCTTATATACTTCTTCATGCCTTCAATACCGTTGGCACCTTCCAAAGAAGTTCTTCCAATCAACCCGTTGGACATAATCAATTAGAGAGATCTCGAGCTCTTTAAGGTAAGTGTTGATAGCCCATCAATCCTGCTCGCCCATACAATCAGGATCTCGGTTTCCATAAGTAGATCATTCCAAATATAAGTTGCGAAGTCGTCAAGGAATCTAAACATATTCCATATAAAACTAAGATCGTTTAGTGCTGAATCCAGTAGAAAGATATCCACTAGTCATTAGAATAAAGATCATATAAGATCAGAATAAACGTCGTCCTGGAAACTGTCCATATGAGTAGACTTTGAAATATAAGTCTTGAGTCTTGCTAGCTTCAGACTTTGATCTTCAGACTTTGATCTTCAGATTGTGTCAAAAGAGTCTGTAAGTCTTCAGACTAGACTGATAAAACTGTTTTGTCAACTTCAAAATACTTTAAGGGATTTCATCCAACAATCTCCCCCTTTTTGATGGTGACAAAACTTTCCTGCAGATTTGACTATTATCGCCCTGCAATACAACTTTTAAGCAAGCATCATACAAGATTAAATAAGATAGTAGAAGTTATCCTGTACACAGATATCCTGTACACAGACTTTTCCTGTACACAGATCTGCATTCACCGAAACCTCATTAGTCATAAACAGACAGTACTATCTAATTTACAAAGCTTAAAGTATTGCCATAGTGAGCACACATTCAAAAAACTGCACACGTTTAAAAACTCAAGTCAAAGTCAAGAAAGTCAAGATAGAGTCAAAGTCAAGAAAGTCAAGATAGCAAGCAATAACAAGATAAAAATATAGGATTTGGTTTGGTTTGAGAATAAAAAATCTGCAAAGTCTTCTCCCCCTTTTTGTCAGCATTAAAAATCAAGGAGCTCGAGGAATGCGAACAAGTTGAAAGTCTTCCATAGACTTGACCGTGTCTTCCAACTTCCTCAAATCTTCCTGTACTTGGGTGAGAGTAGTGCCCTTTGCAGTATCCTGAATCTGACGCTGAACATCTTTAAGCTGATCATGCAAAGTGATGAACATTGCATGATTTTCGTTCTGTAAGGTCTGAAATTCATATCCCATGGCATAAATTTGACCTTTAAGTTCCAAGATGATCTCAAGCAGCCTTTGAAAATTTCCAGAGTTGTCAGTCTGAGTGCTTGTTTCAGCTCGGTCTGAAGGTGGAGTCAAGCCAGTATGAATTTCAGCAGGAGGTTCAGTGTGTGGAGATGATGCCTCTCCTTCAGGAAACTGTGCAGCATGAATATCCTCAGCATTAGGAGGTGATCGACTAACACCTGTTTGTGTATCCTCTTCTCTGAAAGTCAGCCGAAGAGGTGTGTGTTCTTTTTCTTTATCTCCCCCTGTTTCCATGTCTTCTGGAGGAGAAAAGAACTCTTCTTTTTGAGGAGTTTCCTCAGTGACAGGCTGTTGTAGATCCTCCTTTTCTGCTGGAGAATCTGTTCTTTCTGGTTCATCTGCTGGTTCTTCTTTTCTTTCTTCCTTTTCCTCTCTTTCTTCCTCTGTCTTCTCTTCTTCTTTCTCTTGCTCTTTCTCTTTCTCTTCCTCTGTCTCTTCTTCTTTCTCTTTTTCTGCACCTTGATGTTCTGGAATAGTTGGAATAGATGCAGCAAATTGAGAAATAAGAGTAGAGATGGGTATAGCATCCTCATCATCTTCATCTTCCAGGATGACTGCCCTCCTCTTCTTGGTAGAACTAACCACAGGTTCTTTCCCTTTCCTTTTCGCTGCTGATGAGTCTGGTCTGAGTTTGATATGAGTCTTTTCCTTGAATTGCTCCAGCTTCTTGCTAAGCTCTTTCAGACGCATCTTGGTAATCATCCTCAGCCCGATGACCATTTTATCAATAGTCTTCATTGTGAGAATATGAGGAGGTTGAATGTGTAGATGTCTGAAGAGACGAGTAATGAGAGCAGCATAAGGAAGCTTTCCTTTGTCCTTTACCATGCATCTATACATGTGAAAGATGATGGTATGCGGCAAAGAGAAGTTCACACCAATCTTGATGGCAAACATCAACTTAGCTTCAGAAATTGATACATCTGTCTTAGATGTCGATTTGGGTCTTAGACAGTTGATTACAATCTTGTGCAGCAAAGTATTTGTTGCATTCATTCTGGAGTAAGAGAGTCTTCCTTCTGCAATTCTGCCCCTTGCTAGTTCAAGAGTAGCATGGCTTACAGACACGCCGATTGGTTGGAAAGCCCCTCTTTCCACACCAAGCACATCAGCCAAAATGTCATTATCAATGACATACTCCTTATCCCTCACGCTGAAAGTAAAGCTGTTTGCATCAATGAAACTGATATTGGAGTAGAAATAAGCCGTCAATTCAGAATGTGCCGTGTCACAGTCTGTGCAGAACTGATAAAGTTGGAGTTTTTCGAATTTCTCACGCAGATTTATGCTCAACAAGTCCAGAAAATCGAAATCCACAGTTCGTGGGTTCATCACCCCACGCTTCAGCAATTTTTCATACCTCTTCCTGTGTCCGTCTGAGCGGAACAATTCATCCTTCTTCCCTCGAAGGCTTGCAGCCACACCCATCCATGGTTTAAAGTGTATGAACATCTTTTCATCATCATCCTTTCCTCAGGCTGATTCATACTACTAAACCTAGGGTCACTAGGGAAATTTGCAAATGCTCTTGCAGCCGTTCCCTCAGGCACAACTCCAGACCTTTCCATAACAGTAAGAAAGTGCGTCTCGTTTCTATAACCATTCTCTTTCAGAAACTCATCCACAAAAGACATAGCAGAACCACCTTCCTTTAACGCAGAGTAAAGCTTGTAAACAAAGGCAGGCTTTAGAGTTCTTACTGGTTCGATATCTTCATAAATCGTTTCATCTTGAGGGCCCTGTTGTTGAGGAGTTTGCTCAGTAGGAATGTCGCTTTCCTCAGTGAGATCAAAGTGCGTAGGCCCCTCACCAGATCCCTGTGGTCCCCTGTTTGCTATTCTGGAAGACTTCCTCTGATACGACATTGTGCTTTTCTTTGGAGAGACTTTCTCACTTGTGTCGCAAGAAAGTTGAGAACTTTGAAACGGAGAAGTTTTGGAGAGAAAAATGCAGAGCAATGAAAAGCTTTTGATCTAGGGTTTCTGAGTAAAGTGAAAACGAGGGAGAAGATGTGTATAAGGATAACAGGTACGGTGGATAAACCAAGCGTCGTATCTTTTGAAAATCTTGAATTTTCCTTTTTGAAAAAATAACTGCCTTAATAAAATGATAACCACTCTTTTAAAAAATAACCGCCTTAAAATAGACATATAATCTTACCTTATCAATAAGACAGTTTAAGTAAGGGAACTTACAGTCGTGTCGATTCGTATTCTCAGTCTTTTAACCTTTGAGTCTGATACTCTGTCAGACTTTAGTTACTGAGTCTGAGCTTCAGCATTCTTCAAGAGATAATATATTGAGTCTTGAGCGAATAGACTCAAACAAGCTTTTCTCAAGTGGCTTTGTAAAGATGTCTGCCAGTTGATTCTTTGAGTCTATGAATTGTATCAAGACTTCTTTGTTCTGAACATGATCTCTTATAAAGTGATGTCGAATCTCAATATGTTTTGCTCTTGAATGTAGGATAGGATTCTTTGTAAGATTGATTGCACTGGTGTTGTCACATCTTATTTCTGTGCAAGAGTCTTCAATGCCAAAGTCTTGCAGTTGTTGTTTTATCCACAATATTTGAGAACAACAACTTCCAAGAGCAACGTATTCTGCTTCAGCTGTTGAAAGAGCCACAGTACTTTGTTTCCTCGAGAACCAGGATACAGCCCTGTTTCCAAGCAATTGACAAGTACCTGAAGTGCTTTTTCTTTCAACTCTACAACCTGCAAGATCTGCGTCTGAATAGCCAAGTAGTGTAAAGTCTCATTCTTTGGGATACCAAAGACCGATCTTAGCAGTAGTAGCAACATATTTAATAATGCGTTTAACAACACTTAAGTGAGATTCTCTAGGGTCAGATTGAAATCTAGCACATATGCAAACACTAAATAATATGTCAGGTCTGGATGCAGTAAGATAAAGAAGTGAGCCAATGATACTCCTGTATAACTTTTGGTCAATTTTCTTCCCTGCTTCATCTTTGTCTATCTTCAAGGAACTTGACATTGGTATGTCAATCTTTTTGTAATTCTCCAGACCGAACTTTTTAACAAGTTCTTTTGCATATTTCTCTTGATGAATGAATATTCCCTCCTTTAGTTATTTGACTTGTAGACCAAGGAAAAAAGGATAGTTCACCCATCATGCTCATCTCGAATTCATCCTGCATAGACTTAGAAAATTTCTTGCACAAAGTCTCATTAGATGATCCAAATATGATGTCATCAACATAAATCTGAACAAGTAGAAAGCTTTTATCTTCCTTTTTAATGAACAAAGTAGTGTCTACCTTTCCTTTAGAAAAGCCAGTATGAATTAAGAAATTACTTAGCCTTTCATACCAAGCTCGAGGAGCTTGTTTTAGTCCATATAAAGCTTTCTTCAGTCTGAATACAGAGTCTGGTTTCTTTGAATCTTCAAAACCAGGAGGTTGTTCTACGTAGACTTCTTCTTGAATAACTCCATTCAGGAATGCACTTTTGACATCCATTTGAAACAACCTGAAATTCTTATAGCAAGCAAAAGCAAGTAGTAATTTGATTGCCTCTAACCTTGCTACTGGGGCGTAAGTCTCATCATAGTCTATCCCTTCTTCTTGCGTGTATCCTTTAGCTACGAGTCTTGCTTTGTTTCTCGTTACTTTGCCTTTTTCATCAACTTTGTTCCTGAAAACCCATTTAGCTCCAATAACTGATTTACCTTTTGGTTTGGGAGTTAATTCCCATACGTCGTTAATACTGAATTGTCTGAGCTCTTCTTGCATTGCTTCAATCCAGCTTTCATCAGCTAAAGCTTCTTCAATATTTTTGGGTTCTATTTCAGAAATAAGAGCAACAACACTAGACTCTTCTCGCCTTTTGGATCTTGTACGAATTCCCTCATTAATGTTTCCAATAATGAGTTCTTCAGGATGACTGGACTTGTGCTTCCAGTTACTGTTCAGTCTGATAGATTGTTGATCTTATTCTTGAGTAGGTTCTTCATCAGTAGCTTGTTGTACTGATTTTGATTTAGCAACTGCTTCAGTGGAGTTAGATCTAGCAGTGTCTGGAGCAGATTATGAGTCTTCAGTCTGTATCTGCTGAACTTGTGGAGAGTCTTGAAATTTGACATTCATTGATTCTTCCACAGTCTGAGTCTTTTTGTTGAACACTCTAAAGGCTTTGCTTGTTGTAGAGTATCCAAGAAAGAATCCTTCATCTGATTTTTCTTCAAACTTACCAACACGATCATTTGCATTCTTTAGAATAAAACATTTGCAACCAAATATTTGAAAATAAGAAACTATTGGTTTCTTCCCTTTAAAAATTTCATAAGGAGTTTTCTCAAGAATTGGTCTTAAAAACACTCGGTTTATAATATAGCAAGCAGTTGAAACAGCTTCTGCCCAAAACCTTGAAGAAACTTGATTTCCAATTAAAAGTGTTCTTGCCATTTCTTGTAAAGATCTATTCTTCCTTTCCACAACCCCATTCTGTTATGGTGTATATGGAGAAGAGAATTTGTGTTGAAAACCAAATTCATCACATAAATTAGTAAAGTCTTGATTTTCAAACTCACCTCCATGGTCTGTACGAATGCTTGTAATAGTGTGACCTTTCTCATTCTGCACCTTTTTAGCAAATTTTGAAAAGAGAGAGAAAGTCTCTGACTTACTTGTAAGAAAGTAGACCCAAGTAAATCGTGAATAGTCATCCACTATTACCAGACAGAACCTTTTACCACCAATGCTTTTCGTTCTGGTAGGTCCAAACAAATCCATATGCAAAAGCTGCAATACATGATTAGTGGAAACTCTATTTATTGATTTGTAAGAGTTTCTAACCTGTTTACCCAGTACGCATGGTGTACATAGATCAGACTTTGAATAATTCAGAATAGGCAATCCTCGAACAAGTTTCTTTGTAGAGATCTTGTTGATTTGCTTCATGTTGATATGGCCTAGCTTTTTGTGCCATAGATTTGCTTCATCTTGTACTGATATTAAGCACTGTGATCTTTCTTGATTCACATCCAGAATATAGATATTTCCATGTCTTCGACCAGTAAAAGATTGAGTAAGGTCTTTACTGATTCCAGAGCACGTTTCTTCCTGAAAGTTGATCTTGAAACCAGAATCACACAACTGACTTATGCTAAGCAGGTTGTAATTTAATCCTTCAACTAATGAAACATTATTGATAGACAAACTTCCAATTTTCACTGTTCCTCGACCAGTAATTTTTCCTTTGTTGTTACCACCAAAGGAAACTTTTCCTCCGTCTATCTGGATAATTTTTATGAAGCAGCTTGAGTCTCCTGTCATATGTCTTGAGCAGCCACTATCAAGATACCATTTTATCTTCTTTTTGATAGTAACCTGCAATTAACAGAAATCAAGCTCTTTTTGGTACCCATACCATCTTGGGTCCAGAAGTGTTAGAACAATAGACAGTCTTAGCCCAGCTCTTTTTAACAGGTCTCCAAACCAAAGGACATTCTTTCTCAAAGTGTTCTAAGCTTTTACACTTGGAACATCTCAAAGCATTTCTACCAACAGGTTTTACAAAGACTTTCTGAAAATGATTCTTGTAAACAGTTCTAGCTGGTCTTTGTTTAATTCTTTCTTTTACTTTCGGAAAATCAATTAGTCAAATAGTTTCAGAAGTCATACCAAGACCTAACTTGTCAAAATATGGTCTTTGTATCGAAAGAATCTTATCTAGCTTTTTCAGAACCATTTGAAAATCTCTTTGATATGTTAGTGATATCATTTTTCAAAAGATTATTTTCATTTGAAATATTGTCTGAGTTTTCTTTCACAACAGCAAAATCTTTTTCCAGTTTTTCAAACTTTTCATTCATAAGTTTATCCTGTTGTTTCAATGTAGAATTTTCCCTTTTCAATTCGGAGATCCTCTTAAGAGAGGTTTTCAGACTAAGACAAAGTTCATCAATGTATTTAGAAACTTTAACAGGAATTTTCAAGTTAGTAACCTCGAATTCGCTGTCTGAGTCTGTGTCTGAATCAAGGTTTGAGTCTGAGTCTGATTTTGCCATTAAACAAATATTGGCATAATCATTGTCACTATCTTCACATTCAGTATCACTCCAAGTCTCTGCTTTGAGTGCCTTCCTGTTTTTCTCAGTCTTCCCTTTTCTCTTCTTTAACAGAGGACAGTTAGGTCTGATGTGTCCCTTTTTATTGCATTCAAAGCAAGTCACTTCTTTATTCGTATCATCTTCCTCTGTTGACCTGTTTTGAAACCTTTGAGAATTTTGTTTCTTCCAATTGAATTTCCTTCCTTTTCTGTTCAACTTTCTGAATCTCTTTATCATAAGTGCCAGTTCTTCATCATCTAGATCTTCTTCAGAGTCTGTAACATCAGAATAGTCATTAGACTTTAAGGCAATAGATTTCTTACCTTTTGAGTCTTCCTCTTCGTTGGTCTGTTCTACTTCATAGGATTGAAGAGTCCCAACCAATTCATCTACAGAAAGTGGAGCAATCCTCTGTGTCTCTCTTATTGAGGTTTTTATATAATTCCAGTCTTTTGAGAGTCCTCGAAGAAGTTTGTTGACCTTCATATGTCCTGAGATTGGATGTCCCTGATATTCAAGACCATTCACAATTTCAGTAAAGCGACTAAACATGTCAGTTTTGATTCTCCTGATCTCATCTTAAAGACTTCATATTGTCCCAAGAGAATGTTGATCCTTGTTTCTTTCACACGATCAGTTCCTTCATAGGTAATGTGAAGCCTATCCCATACTTCTTTTGCTGTATCACAAGAAGATATTCTATTATATTCAGTAGGGGATAAAGCACAATATAAAGAGTAAATAGCTTTGGCGTCGAGAGTCTGTCTCTTGGTGATTTCTTCTTGAGTCAAAAGAATAGGAACATCAGGTTCTTTTCCTCTCTCTGAGTCTGATGCAGCAGCAGGAATGATTCCTTTATCAACCACTTCCCATTCCAAAGGATCTTTCGATCTTAGGAATGCCTTCATCTTATTTTTCCATATGCTGTAATCTTTTCCATCAAAGTATGGAGGTCTGGTATTGCTTTGACCTTCAACCAACCCTGTAGGCAGCATACTAGCCATAGATCTTTTACTTAGAAGTAAAGACACTTCTTATAAACAAGTACACAAGCTCTGATACCAATTGTTAGGACTAGAATTAGCACCTAGAGGGGGGTGAATATGTGTTTGAAGCGATTTTAACAATTCAAATCGAATGAGATATAAATAATTTAAAATCAACGATTGCAGCAAATGAAAACAGTTAACAATAAAAGGATTAGGGATAGAGAATCAAGACTCCAGATTTATAGTGGTCCGGCTTAGATCAAGCCTACGTCCACTCTCCCGCACGGACAGCCCTTCTGGCTGGATTTCACTAAGAATCAATAAGAGTGATTACAGTCTCACGCTCTTGAGTTCACAGTGTAGATTACTCCACTACACTTCCTTAAGGTCTACAATATGATCTCTCTTTTGATTACATGTAAGCTCAAAGAAATGATATCGCAAAATAGAAAAGGAGATTCAGACTTTGGAATTCTTCTATCCGCACCCTTCAACAACTAGAGCATCTCTCTTATATACTTCTTCATGCCTTCAATACCGTTGGCACCTTCCAAAGAAGTTCTTCCAATCAACCCGTTGGACAGAATCAATTAGAGAGATCTCGAGCTCTTTAAGGTAAGTGTTGATAGCCCATCAATCCTGCTCGCCCATACAATCAGGATCTCGGTTTCCATAAGTAGATCCTTCCAAATATAAGTTGCGAAGTCGTCAAGGAATCTAAATATATTCCATATAAAACTAAGATCGTTTAGTGCTGAATCCAGTAGAAAGATATCCACTAGTCGTTAGAATAAAGATCATATAAGATCAGAATAAACGTCGTCCTGGAAACTGTCCATGTGAGTAGACTTTGAAATATAAGTCTTGAGTCTTGCTAGCTTCAGACTTTGATCTTCAGACTTTGATCTTCAGACTTTGATCTTCAGATTTTGTCAAAAGAGTCTGTAAGTCTTCAGACTAGACTGATAAAACTGTTTTGTCAACTTCAAAATACTTTAAGGGATTTCATCCAACACTATCTATTGATGTCGCCATCGGTATACCCATTGCTGAGGTCTTCCACAGCCCTTTTTGGATTCTCCAAGCATGGGCTAGAACTTAGACTGTATTTTTCGTTGTTGTTCTCATATGCCAAGATCCATCTTCCCCAAGGGTTCAAATCTGAGTCATTCTACCCCGACAGCAAAAGGGTGCAGTTGTTGAGCTTCCTTCTTTGTCCTTCCCCCGAAGGTGATCGTCCTTTCAGTATTTTCTTCATTTGTTCTACCATATCTCCCTGAACATTGATGATTTTTGCCAACTCTCTAGTTTAGATTTTGTCTCTATTTTTGATATTAGCCAATCCAAGGACAACTTGAAATTTTAGCATTCTGTTTTGGTTGTATCTGATCTGACATTGAGGTTATTGCCTAAAAGAAAGTTAAAATTAGGTGTGGAAGTTTACTCCCCCCATTACTGCACTCGCAGCTCGGCTTGTCTCAAGACATTCCGATTACGGCCCCTTATTCCGTGGACTTCCCTTTTGATGAAAAACATCATTTTAGTAACCAAGGCATTTGACCCCTTTGTTTGTAGCCATACGGTCACCAACAAGATACTCCACCATTTTACAATCAAGCAGTTTGTCTCAGCTCCCTGTGTCCTTAAGAGTTTTACCACTTGGTGGAAGACTTATTGAGACTCTCATCACTGAAGACTTCGACACTATTCTCGGTAAGATTGTTCCCAAAGATCTTCCTACTAACATCGTTGAACCTTCGTACAGAGCACCGAAAAGAGCATTAGACTTAAGTACTCCCTTCTCTTTATTATACGATTTTTTCCTTTGTCAAATTTTAGTCTCTGATGTTTTCAGTGCTTCGCTTCCAACAGCCTCTACGCCAGTGTTTACTCTTTGGACTAGGATAAGTTTGTCCAGATTCGTACATGAGGTCCTGATTACACAGTCTACACCACCAGCACATTTGATTTCTAGCTCTTTTGCTCTCGACATCATTGATGGGCACCATTACAAGTCCAAGACTATTTTCTTGCCGATAGTTCTACATTTTCAATTCCTCTTGCTACTGAAGTTTCGGCATCAGCCCAATCAACATTGCTAACTCTCCAAACTCTACAGCCCTTCCTACCACAAATCCTACTTCTCTGTCTTCTAACAGAGCAAGTGGATCTCCTTTGACATTAGAAGAATCCTCGTTGGAACTGATCCTTCCTCAAGAGCCCGTGTTACGCCTCGACCCTCAGATATGCGACAACCCTCCTTCTCTTCAGTCATTCAATTGCGACGTTCTAGAAGGTGTCACCTACCCATTCATTTTATCTTTTGATTATGTGCAAGCAAAAGTAGATATAACACCACCTAGCCATTCGTAATAAGAGGGATAACATAAAACACACATAAAAACACATTTTTATCTTATACATACATTACACCATGACTTAAGAATCATAAGTTCATTTTTACATATCTATGGTGCGGATTCCTTCTTACTCGTTAAAAGGGATGTGAGGTTAGCCTAGCATCTCTATACTACGAGGGCGACCTTAAAAAGTGGCATCACTTATGCGCCTAGTATGCGTCCAACTCAAAGTACCTTGGCTCGGGCTTGGCTAGTCATGATTAGGGTTTGAAAAAGTTAAACAACAATGAGTGAGGTAAACTTAGTAAGTGAACTTCCTAAACCTTGCGTAGGAAGGTACTTTGCCTCGGATACGCCCTAAACATGTAGCTAAATTATCGATTGTAGATTAATAGTAAAGCCTAAGCTTTGCCTTAATTATATCATGAAGGCATCTACCTCATCTTGTACTCCTCGAGTCCTAACGTAAGCATACAAATCCACATACTTTTCAATTCATAGGCAGGATTAATCCAGCATGCGCATGCCATTTAAGCCACAAAAATGCCATGTAATTCACGCACACATCTCATATAACTCATATAAATTTATGCCACACATGTGCGGGCTATAGGATCAATTTCAAAATATGCATTCAGCACTCATGCACTTTGCACACATGGCGTCTCGAGAATTACATGGCATCCCATACTACCATGCTATTCTTGAGATCACGATTTAATATTATTACGACCGCTCTTGGCCATGACCGATACTCGCGTCAGTGCTCTTCCGGCGTAACTGGATATCATCCCATCCTATCGGGCACGTCAACATCTCGATCTCAATCAAAGACATCATTCCAATTAAAGAACTTCGTTTTGAAATCCATCTGCGAATGACATCCCGTTGATGTGTGGGCATCCCAAATGATTAGCCATTTGATTGGCCAAATCATTTTGTTGTTCCTCAAACATCCTTCTTATGGTGGCCATTACTGCTGAATTCAGAGCCAACTCCCTTTTCTGATCTTCAGACAATTCCTGAGGAATGTCTCCAGAATGGTTGCTTGTGTTGACACCATCAATAGGGTTTGCATTCTGGCTAGATATATCGGAATTGATGGCTCTTTCTCCAACATGATGTGGGGATGAGTTATCCTCGTTGGAAGAGGAACGACTCTCTTGGTTCCTTGTTTTTGCCATCGACACCTCCTAAGAGTGGAATACAATGGTCCCACTGAGTATGCTAAAAAGATGTTTGCCGGGGAAAAGTTTCATTGACGAATATCTTTCATTGAAGGGGCAAAGTTTCAGCTTTATTGTTTGAAAAGGGTTATGTGTTGTTCCAGAAAGGAAGTGACTCGTCTAAACTACAGGCAAACATAAATGCAGGAAAACAAGAGAAAAATAAAAGTATGACTGAATGTAAAAGTGCGATGAAGGAAATGATAGCAAAAAAAATAGGTATTCGATTTTCGATTTTCGCAAAAGGTCCTTTACATCGATGCTTCCTTGGCTATTTATAGTGATAGTCTACAAATAACTGTTTTTGGCGATTACCATTTTGATCTTTAAAATCTTTCAGAAGCTTCAGCTTCTTGCTAATAATTGCTCTACTTGACTGATATTCTTGCTGGTGCCGATTCCTGTAACTGTTTCCATTCTTATCTCACTCATCTAGATAGGTTTTTGTGACAACCCGAGTGGCGGTGTGCAAGGAGGAGGGATGGCGGTGCGTCCGCGCCTCGGTCCCCGGATGTGCGCAAGGGGAAATGGTCCCTCTCCTATCCCGAGTCTAGGGCTAGTTTATAAGACTTGGGTTCCTGGGACTAGTTTATAAGGCTTGGATCCCTCTAACCTGTGTAACGCGTTTTAAAGCTGTGAGGATTCAATGTCTAAAGCGGACAATATTACACAGTGGGGCCCGGGTACTTACAAAACCAAGCCTTATAAACTAGTCCCAAGACTCCCCAGGACTCCCCCCCTAAGCGATGTGGGACAGGAGAGAGACCCTTTCCCCTTGCGCATGACTCCCCAGGACTCCCCCCTAAGGGATGTGGGACAGGAGAGGGACCATTTCCCCTTGCGCATGTCCGAGGACCGAAGCGTGGACGCACTGCCATCCCTCCTCCCGTGCATCGCCGCTCGGGTTGTCACACTCCCCCCCCCTTAGGAGCACAACGAGTGGTCCCACATGCGGTCGGGAGTCGGCTCTGATACTATTTGTAAGGAACTGGGCCTCACTGTGTAATATTGTCCGCTTTAGATACTGAGTCCTCACGGCTTTAAAACGCGTTATACAGATTAGAGGGACCCAAGCCTTATAAACTAGCTCCATGACTCCCTCCTAAGCGATGTGGGACAGGAGAGGGACCCTTTCCCCTTGCGCACATCTGGGGACCGAGGCGCGGATGTACCGCCATCCCTCCTTCTCGCACACCGCCGCTTAGGCTGTCATAGTTTTGATATCACGCCTTTCAATATCTTTGCTTTTGACTGCTGGCTTTTCAGCCCATTATTCACGGGTTCTCGCATGCTGGGTCTGCTTTGCTCTTGTCTACTTCCAAAGCCTAGTAGGTCAATTTTGGGCGCCGACAGTAACATAATTATGATCAGGTCAATGTTAAGTCTTATGTCATCACTTTGAAATCTCGGGCGCAGATTTGCCATGAAGGAGACGCCAGCTTGTGATGCGTCAAAGAAATGGAAAAGAAGGCAAAGCTATTTCCAGTTCATGCATCCATAAAAGGGCGTATCATAAGACCACCATATCTGAAGAGACATCCAAAAGGGTATTGGATTTTAGCTCCTAAAAGAGTAACAAAATCTTTGAGGATATGTAAGTACCTCAGAATCCCACCCCATGTCATCCCCCACGCAATACACGGAGAGACAGGAGACCCTCTTTATGACTCTACAACTATTTTCCAACCGACCACAAAGATTTGGTAATCTCTTTTCTCTTTGTTAACACGATCATGAAAGTACAAAACAAAGAGGTTTTTTTTCCCTAAATCTACTAGAGAAGGATGAGAGTTTTTTTCCCCAAAAAAACTCTCATCCTTAATGGACGAGATTTTTTTCACCAAAAAAACTCTCATCCTTAATGGACGAGCTTGAACAAGATTAATGTGGTATCGACTATTGAGTCTAAAAGTTTTTGTCAAGACTCACTCGTTAGTAAAAAGTTATTGAGTTTCCTATAAATATACCCGCGTTTGGGCTGGCCAAGATTGGTCAGTTAGACTCAAGAAGAGACTGCTTGTCTACGCTCATCCATTTTGCGCTTTAGACAAATCGGGTTTGAGCAAACCAACGAGTCCATCTTCATATGAATCGATATCTACACTTCTTGCCAAACAAGATTGTAATCATATCAAAAGCGTTGCATAAATGCTCCATCTAGTGAAATTGCGTCACTGTAGTAAGATCACGCCAACATGTTAAAAAAAGCCACTTCTTGCAACATTGGATGCAAACTACAAAACAAAGAGTTTAACTCCATTAAGAGAGTGACATAAAGTCTATTATTAAGATAAAAAAGAAAAGAAGCTCAAAATGATCAACCACTCTCGCCCACAACAGTGCCAGTAGTATCACTATTGTCAACAAGGGTTTTGGTAATGATAACTTCTTGATTCTTGGAGGAGGCCGATTTGGAGAGAGAGACAGGGTATTTGAGGGCGTTGAGCTCGACCTTGCGGAGGGCAGCTCGGCCTAAGTCGATGCCACAGATGTCGGAGAGTCTGACCAGATAAAGCAGTACGTCCGAGAGCTCCTCGCCCAAGTGCACTCTCTCCTCCTCATTCCAATCTGGAAGTCCCTTCGGAACCTCCCCTTTCCACTGGAATATCTCCGACAATTCCCCGACCTCACCCACCTGTGTGAAGAATCAAAGACCATAGGAAACACTAAATTAAGAACCAATTTGGTGCTGTTTTGCTGATTTGATTGTGATGTATTCTTCTCGTGCTATGAACAGCTGGGAGGTGTTTGCCCCATTCTTTAACAAAAATGCAATGCCTCCTTTCACAACTGAAACCGTGAGCAAGTGAAAGAGAGTGCGAAAGGACAAAAGTTATGAAAGGACAAAAGTTATGAACATCGAGGAATGATTGATTGACTTATGAAAGGACAAAAGTTACACTGTGTGTATCATATAAGAGTCCGAAAGAGAGTGCGAAAGATAAGTGGGAACAGAGGACCGAGCTTATCTTCATTATCAGACACCCAAACTCAAAAACGATATGGACAGTCCAATGAAGCACTGAGAAATAAGTAAGGACAACAGATAGCAAGATAAATAGTAAATATCACTGAGCCAAAACCAGGTGGGTATTCCCTTGCATTGTCTTGTGACATGCGAACGGCGACGGATGCAAAAATCCAGTCAATCCCATCGATTATGATATGTAATAATCAAGTATGCCAAACACCAAGTGATGGGTCTGTGACTACGAGATCCATTGATCAAAAGACACCACAGAAATGCTATTGAGTTTGGACTCCAAGTCTACAGAACTGATTCACACGCTTATGAAAAAACTGTAAATATATGCATACGGATTTATCAGATAACTTGATCATTGATGAAGCAAAGAAGATCAGCCCAAAAAGTTTTCTTTTTTTTACTCTTGGGCCAACAATTAATCACCCTAAATGGCAAAACCACGAAGACAAAGCAGATACCCAGAAACGCTAGGCAAAAGACGAAGACCAAACAGAAAAAGAGTGATGGGACAGGAATTTTCTCAAACGGTCGGGTCGGTCTATCATACAACATATAAGATCGAAAATAATAAGGAAAGAAAAACTACCAGAGCCAAGAGGAGGTTTCTGGGGCTGTGAGACTTATCCCAGTCTCTCTCCCTAGCGAACTCGGCCATCTTCTGCTTCAGAAGATCGAGGGTCACGCTCTGATCTCCCTCTTTGACCATTTTCTCTCTTCTTTTACACGAAAGACTGACGACGACGGCGATGATCCAAGAGAAGCGGAGAGAGAGAGAGAATGTATGTGTGCTGACTAAAAGCCAACTGAAGCGATATGTTATATGCAGTGCAACGACACAAGCAATCGACGACAAAGGGTTCTGGTGCAACTTTCTTGGGAAGGAGGAGTTTCCGGTACTTTGTAGACAGAGAGCGAGAGAGAGGACCCCCAAAACAAGGGAGGCGAGAGCGTGAGGGTGTTGTCATCTCTGTGCCGGTATTTGAGGGGGCAAAACTAGCACCATCATTTCGAGGCAATTTAATCAACCATTCTTGTTTAAGGTAGGATTAGGTCAGGAGCCATTGATGGAAGGTTTTTGAAAGTGCTTTGCAAATCACATCCTTTCTCTTGTCGCAATATGTTTAATTAAGTGATTTGTTTTTGTCAATCAAATCATCGATTTTTTACCAAAAAAAAATGCGTGTCATCAATTCTATATCTCAAAATTAATTACTAAGAATTTTTTAATATATAATTATAAGAAGATTTCCATTCATGAGCATCTCTGAATATTTATACATATAACTATAACTGACCAAATATTTATTAAATGTACTTATTTTTCTATCTTTCATTACATACACTCAACAATCATTCATTATTAGCAGTGCATAGTAAATTAGCAACTGTTCATGAAATTCAAAGAAAGATGAACACTTGTTCGTGCATGATTGAGAATTGCTTATTCCATACATAACGTCAATTTCTTAATGATTTGTCCAAAATGTTTAAGAATGATGATGGACTAATGATTAAGATAACCTATAAAAAAAGTAATTACACATTCATCGTTCAATGAGTATTAATTGTATACAGAGTTAATTTTCTAACCGATTTCTTTTCAAAATAATCCAATGAGGAGTTTAAACTATTTCTTACATTGTCGGTGGATTTGATTTTTTCAATTTTTGTCAAAGACGGTGGATTTGATGAAAAACCCTAAAGTTATATGAAACAATTTTAGATTTCCCTATCTTCCTCTCTCGTATAAATTTCATTTTTTTAACTTTTTCCACGCCAATTCTCATTTCCTCCCTTTTCTGTTACTTTTTACATGGAGCATTAGTGTATTAAAGACATAAAGCTTTTACAAACAGTCTCATGCTCTTGTGGGTCCCGCTTCTGCTTCTCGCTAGAAATTTCTCTTGGTGGATATATATATATATATTTTGAGGGAAAATGACACCATAAATGTTAAAACTTTTGTACAACGCTTATTTGAATGACATAATTTTTTTTTTTCGATTACTTGAGTGCTAAATAACTTTTCAATCGATCACTTAAATGCCATAATTTTTAAAAATGTTCACTACAAGTGCTATCTCATGTCAGTTTTCCTATACTTGGGTGAACGGTTTTATAAAATTTTGGCACTTAAATAATCGATTAAAAGTAACTCAAAAAATTAAACTTGTTCGCGCATGATCGAGAATTGCTTATTCCATACATAACGTGAAATTCTTAATGATTTGTCCAAAATGTTTAAGAATGAGGATGGACTAACGATTAGGATAACCTATAAAAAAAGTAATTACATTCATCGTGAAATGATTATTAATTGCATACAGAGTTAATTTTCTAACCGAATTCTTTTCAAAATAATCCAATGAGGAGTTTAAACTATTTCTTACATTGTCGGTGGATTTGATTTTTTTTTAATTTTTGTCAAAGATGGTGGATTTGATGAAAAATCCTAAAGTTATATAAAACAATTTTAGATTTCCTTATCTTCCTTTCTCGTACAAGTGTGCCAACTTATCAACGAGTATGAGGATCAATATATGTCGATTGATAGTGGTATCCATTGACACCACATGTCCAATTGTTGAAATGCGGTGACGGACCACATTTAGTTAATATTAGCAACATTTATTAAAAGAATATTAATAAGCTACTTTGAAGTTTGAGATGGATGAGACCAAAGATATATAATTTTTGGAGGGAACAGTTGCCCTTTGAAGACCAAGCTATCCAATGAATGAGTTGACACCATAGGCACAAATTTTTGGAGGGAACAATTATCGCTTGAAAATCAAGTCGTCTGATAAATTAGTTGAAACCAAAGATGCACCATTTTGAAAAGAATAGTTACCGCTCGGAAGCAAGATTGTGGAAAATACATATATTACAAGAAACCATGTAGTGGAGTAGTTTTTATACGTAAGGTTTATAAATATGGAGATAACCGGCATAAGTTACTTGGGAAAT
Source organism: Eucalyptus pauciflora (assembly GCA_007663325.1). Classification (NCBI taxonomy): domain Eukaryota; kingdom Viridiplantae; phylum Streptophyta; class Magnoliopsida; order Myrtales; family Myrtaceae; genus Eucalyptus; species Eucalyptus pauciflora. The sequence continues at coordinate 1,646,260 of VMYD01000011.1, forward strand.
TATAATCACTGGGAATCATTGAAAGGCAGTTATCATAAGCCATTATAAATACTGCCGTCGCCCACTAGACTGCTTCCTGCACAAATCAAACAAAATGCTGTCTTTTAATTATCTTTATCTTCATCGCACTCTTTAAATTGTAACTTTCATTAATGAGATGAGCAGGTTTATAAAAGATAGATTACCATAAGCATTCGCTGATGAATTCCACCTATAAACCCTTCTAAGGGTGCTAGGCTTGGCGATCGGGGTTTTAGACCACAATTATGGGTGCAAGTATCATGCTAAAGCTTTTAACCATGCGTTTGATTTTTTTTTTTAAATCTAGTACTCATAACCTAATATACATGCATACATCCTTTCACCACCTACAAAATAAAGGGTTTTCAAGCATGTCTTCTCTTATAACTCCTATCTACAAGACCATATAATGCATGGTTAACGACTAACCTCATTTTCCACACAACTTTGACACGTAGACAATCCTACATATGACATGTAAAATAACACAACAACCATTTCAGTCAACTTCAAGTCGTCTACTTAGTAACCAAATCCTTAGTGGAGTTGCCAAGCTTATTGCGACTCACCCTCCATTAGGCATTTGGGAGGGATGGTGTTTAGGGGTACTTGCTTGTGAGGTCGTACTCAGGGTTATGTCCACCAAAGACGTCATCACCTCGCCTTTGGTTTCAGCTTGTTGAGTTTGAGATCTACATGAACGGAGGTTCTCCCAAACTCATACCTTGCCAAATAGAGAAAGGTGTCTTGATTTGCTTCCACACGTATAATACACCTTAAAAAGGAGATCGGGTGTGAAAGGTAAATTTAAGAGTACTCTTATTATGGCAGTCCTCTATATAGTACTTTCGTTCAAAAGGATGACATCATTTTACCCTTTCAGACTACTTCCATGTCGAGTATGTTAAACCATGGTGACTCTCCACAAGACTTATACCCTGCACGACAGGTTCATTTTTTTATTAGTTGTATTAGACAACCTAAAGTATAATTCTAGGGGTCGTCACTAGCCTTGTCTTTTTGGGGGTTAGCTAAAAATCTTAATCGAGGGTCGAGAGTAATCCCTCGATATTCGCGTAACCAAAGATCCTAAAGTTGGGGGATTTAGGTTACATTAATATTTCTATGAACACTTTTTGATACCTAATAGTAGTCGTATTTTCTAAGGTTACCATGCGTGTCCTTTTACTTTTTTTGTACAATATGGAGTTAACAAGGTGATCATGCATGGATGGTAAGTTTCATACCATTCTACTTCCATTTAAAGAGGAAAAAGAAAGCAAACAATTGGAATTTAATGGAGTGCAGTAAGTAAACACCCAAGAAGGTTTAAGGAAAACAATAAATCTAGCATGTGATCCTAAAATAGAAGTAAGGAAAGCAAAGTAAGGAACACCCCGTAACTCGTCATGCATTTATACAATGCATATAAGAAACCCGAGACATATGTCGAGTAATGAATATTACAAGGAAATTGGTTGGAAGGGACATTAACGAGACGCGAACCCTAGGAGTGCCATAACTTGGCACAAAAGAACACTTAAGTGCCATAACTTACGAAAGTGACACTTAAGTGCCACATTCCAAGAAAATGGATCACTTAAACCCATTGTTTGATTATCTCTCAAATGATTTTTGGGCATCATGTGGATCTTTCTAATGCTTTGATTTTGCTTGTTTAGCACCTGTGGTTGTGATTGATGCTTGATAAATGAGGGAAGTGATCTAATGTCATTTCACTAGTTTGTTTGATTGATTAAGAACTAAGGTCCAATGGGCTACACGCATGTTTACTTTCAAGCTATGCATGTGATTTTTAGATGTATGCATAGGTAGATGCATGTACTGGTGGGGTACTTTGGGTAACACTTAGAACCTGAATTAGGGGTTTGGTAGTGTTATCCATCGTTTGTGAACAATCAAAGGTTGACCCCAAGACCATTCTCGATGTTCCTTGATTAATTGCTTTGCTCGATATTTCTAAGTGCTTTACTTGCCATGATTGATTGTGATTGCGATGGATTGCTCTTTTATTCTAAGTACTAGAATAGGATTAGGATAGGTCTAAGAAGGCAGCCCCTGGAGATGGCGATCCTAAAGATAGTGATGAACTTTAGCAAAAGAACGCTTCAAGTACCATAACTTGGCACAAAGAGATACTTAAGTGTCATAACTTACGAAAGTGACACATTCCAAGAAAATGGATCATTTAAGTGCCACTCCAGTCAAAATTCGGCCAAAACGCTGACGTGTCAATTGTCCGGCAAAGCGAGTCCAAAACGGTGTCGTTTTGATGCTGATGTGGTAAAAAAATTAATATAATTAAATTTAAAACTAAATTTATTTAAAAAATTTAAAAATAAAAGTAAAAATATTTAAAAAATTAAAACAATTTTAAAATTTTTTAAAAAATTTAATTTAAAAAAAAGGGCGGTGCCCTCAAAACGACATCATCATCAAAACGATGCCATTTTGGACTCGCTTTCCTGGAAAATTGACACGTCGGCATTTTGGCCGGATTTTGACTGGAGTGGCACTTAAATGATCCATTTTCTTGGAATGTGGCACTTAAGTGTCACTTTCGTAAGTTATGGCACTTAAGTATCTCTTTGTGCCAAGTTATGGTACTTGAAGCGTTCTTTTGCTGAAGTTCATCACTATCTTTAGGATCGCCATCTCCAGGGGCTGCATTCTTAGACCTATCCTAATCTTATTCTAGTACTTAGAATAAAAGAGCAATCCATCGCAATCACAATCAATCATGGCAAGTAAAGCACTTAGAAATATCGAGCAAAGCAATTAATCAAGGAACATCGAGAATGGTCTTGGGGTCAACCTTTGATTGTTCACAAACGATGGATAACACTACCAAACCCCTAATTCGGGTTCTAAGTGTTACCCAAAGTACCCCACAAGTACATGCATCCTATGCATACATCTAAAAATCACATGCATAGCTTGAAAGTAAACATGCGTGTATCCCAATGGACCTTAGTTCTTAATCAATCAAACAAATTAGTGAAACGCCATTAGATCACTTCCCTCATTTATCAAGCATCAATCACAAAATTGGTGTCATTGGAAAACTTAAGATGTGCTTTACAACTTTGTAGAAGAATATGAATCCTAATTTGTACACATGAATGGCAGAAATTTAGCAAAGCATCAAAGGTCAATTAGCCATACAGATGACAAAACATAGCGTGCAAATATGAGTCTGTTAAACCACCTCAATGATAGATGAAAATTTCGAGGTTTTAGCATGACCTAGGGTTAAGTGCAGAGAACAAAAATGATTAAGACACTGAATCCTAAATCAATGTACAAAAATTTATAAAGATCCATGAATGCAACTAGGTAGACCAACATTACCTATTACAAACATTTTAGAATTGTTCTAAACATAGTAGCAACTTTACGAAGCATTTTCATAGGGCAAACGATCACCAATTTGCACAAATTGTATGTCATTTCAAAGCTCATAAAGTTTTCTAGGTATGACTAGAAGAACTTATGTGCTAATTTTGCTCTTAAGGAGCTCAATTGAAGACAATCATACAGAGACATACATCAGAACAAAATACTACAGCAATTTCGTAGAACAAGGGAAATTTTAACCATTCTAATATCATCAAAAAATTCCACAAAATTTCATGCATGTAGAATAGGATCTCTCGATCATTTCTTATGAAGAAAATAAAGTCTTATTAGGCTCACAAAATTCAGTAGTAAATCAGCAATCAGTGCAGGTCACAGAGAACAATCATCAACGGATTTTGTGTTTGACTTTACACAGATGAAAAGTATAGTAAATGAGGTTAGTTCGGGGTGTTCTATGACTCGATGGAAAGGTCTTTGGGTCATCTTCGACTTTCATGAAGACATCAAACACAAAATAGCACATATTGTAGCGCATTTCAAGTAGCTAATAGTGTTGGTGGTCAACAATACAACCTAGGAGGGGGTGAATAGATCGATTTCGAGCTTTGATAATCTTTCGCGAAATTAGCCAATAGCTAAGTAAAGATCAGCTCAACCTAATGTTTAAGAAAGCCATGAGGCTATTGTGCAAATATGTGTAAACAAGTGAAAATAGCGGCACATAGAAAATTACAGTGGTTTGACTTTATTTACAAGCTTACATCTACTCTTTAGACGAACAACCTCAAGGCAAGCTGGATTTCCCTAGTAATTTGCTTAGAAAGTTACAATTTGCTTGCACTTATCCTCTACAAGATAGATATCACTATCAAGACTCAGTTATAACTCTTACTCTTGTACACTTAATCATTTGCACAATTATTAAACAACACAAATATCAAAACAATACAATAGAGAGCATATAGCTAAGAGAAACAGTAGGAAGTGAGTTTCTTAATTTTTATATCGCACTTCTCTTCTTGGCTTCTAGGGTTTTCCTTTTTATATCCTCCTTTAATCTATCTGTTGAAGATGATTTAGAGGAGTAGATAGCCGTTTGAGAGTTTCCGTTGAGCTGTTGTTCATTGATGGAATTGCCCATATAATTTCTTTCTTGAAACCTCTACAGATTGCACAAAAATGGCAACTACTGCTGTCTTTTCACTATAATCTCTAATAGATCTATCAAATGACCTAGTTGCTTTGTTGTGTACTTTATCTAGATTTTGCTGATGTGCGAATCCAAGCTCACAATGACTATCTAGCTGACCCAACGAACATCATCAGATGTACCTAGTTGTCACAGCACTATCTACACGAACTTTGCAGTTTTGAAACAAACATCATCAACTACTGATCTTTGAGGATAATTGGTATTATTTGCTATATCAGGATATTTGTGAACTTCTTTCTAATAAATCACATCAACTACTGATCTTTGAGGATGATTGGTATTATTTGATATATCAGGATATTTGTGAACTTCTTTCTAATAAATCACATCATGAATATTGCGCGGTCTTTTGGTCCAAATATTTGCATACACCATAGTAAGTATTATACAAAAGATAGCTTGAACATCATCAAAATCACTTGAAGATGTTTCTCCAACAATCTATCACTTTTTGATGATAACAAAACTATCCGGCACATATGAAAGAATAATAGGTGTTGTTTGAAGGAATTTGCAGAAATTAAATAGGATCTCCTTAGAATGTCTTACAATAAATCTAGAGATATTAACTTAGATGATCTTTAATGAAATGGAATATTGTAGCACAAAAATCTTCTATTCAGAGTGTCATTAAACATTTGGAATTCAAAGTGTAACAATTAAATGCTCCCATTGTTTCGATGATACACTCAAATGTTTCCCTTGTTTTGAAGAGCAATTCAATTCTAGGTGACTTAGCACACTTAGTGAGATTTGTCAAGAATGAACAAGCAAATGTTTATGCCAAGGGTGAGATGCAATCCTAGCCCTTGGATTGATCCAAGGGCTAGGGATTGGTCTCCCTAGCCTAACCAACTAATTTAACCCTCTAATTAAGCACAAGTTAATTTGAATGGACCCAATGCAATCTCAACGAACGGCGATGATTCATTCCCCAATCAATTTCAAAAATATAACCTAATCAGGGGTATTTGTGTAATTTCACAAAATCTAGGGCAGTTGTATAAATTTGAAAAAATAAAGGTACAGACATATTGGCCACGAGGCAGACCACCTCATGGTGGTTGTCAACCATCAAGGGCCAGTTGGAGAAGGGCCGAACCGAACTCCCTTCATTAGTGGCTAGCTAGACCATTCAAGCCAGTCTAAACTGGTTCGATCGGCTCTTGAATTTTTATCTTTTTACGCAATTTAGTCATTGAAAAGGATTTTAGCTCAATTGTGTACTAAAAAAAGCAAATTTGCACAAAACATCTGTTAGTTCAATTACTCATGTCTACAAGGGCCTATTGCATCCAAATTGACACTAACATAGAAGTGCAACCTTTACGTCAAAAATAAATTAAAGGTCAATGTCAAAATTGAACCTCAATTCATCAAATTAAACCCTATTCTAGAATGGGTCAACTTGAATTACACTAATAAGAACTTATTAGCATGGAGTTCTCAAACTTAAGCAAGCTAAATCCATTAAATTGGCGAGTTCTTGAGTAAATTTGCCAAAATTGACCCCGGAGTTGCATTTAACTCAAGAAAATGAGTAGAACAAAGGTGTCAATATGCGAATCATGAAAAATCAATTTGAACCCTAATTAGGGTTAAAAATGGCAATTTACAACCCAACATGTCAAATCTCAAAATTAGCCGCATGAGTGAATGGGTAATAATAGTCCCTAAATCAAATGTCGCAAAAGGAACTAAACTAAAATATGAATAGAATAAACATAATTTTATTTTTTTGTCAATTTTGAACCTAAAACTAAAAAATTCGAAAGATGAGGTTCTTAATCGATTTTCACAAAATTTTCATTGTTAAAGTCATATTGAAGCCAAAATGATTTATGGATTTTTATATATTCTAATTTTTTGGTTAAGGGTTTGACTAAAAGTTAATTATTTAACTGATTTTTTCTAAAATGTTAATTTTGTGATCAAATATTTGAAAATTTTGTAAACTAATATGGCCAAAGTGATATTAAGGCTAAAAAGGAACTTTTTATGCAAAAAGTCAAATTTTGATATGGGGTTAACTTTTGATTAAAGGTTTGACCAAAAAGTCAACTAAAAAATCAACCATCTAACTTTTTGATTTTTTTTTTTAAATTTATGAAAATGAGTGGGAAATTACTTTAAAATGATAGGCTAAAAGAAAAAAAAAATGAAAGACAACATTTTTTTTGTTCGAGAAACAAGCTTCATCGCAATCAGAAACCCTAAACTCAAGTTTCTTACATTTATTGCCACGTCGACTAAAAATTAGGTTTCAAAATATTTGTCAAAGAAGTTTAATAGCAATTGGGATTAGACATGGGTGTTATCATACTTGTTTATAGGAAACCACACCCTAAATGGATCAACAATCAGCCTTTTTTGAGAGGTTTCAAATTGTCCGACTTTGCCATTTAAATTGACGAAGATGAACAATTGATCATCGAACACATTGTTCGATTTTGTAGCCCAATAAGGAGAAGTAAGGATAGATGAGTTTTTAAAACATAGGTTATTTCATTTGCCTTTGTGAAAAACCGTTTTTACCTAGTATACTAATTTACCACCTAATTTGTTGTGTAATTGAAAAGACAATTCCATTCTCAATTTTATAGAGTGATACCTAAGGTATCAATTGCTAATTTGGTTGAACTCTATCAATACAATAATGAATAGGTCATTTAATTTTTTGCTCGATTTAAGAAGGCTAAGGTTAAATTCCTTGCTTCACTCTCAGAAAAAGAATTCACCAATTTGGCTTTTGACGGATTGATATTCAATCTAAGAATTTTTTTTTTGAAAGCCAAGACTTTGCCAATTCATTTCAATTGGCAACTAGAGTATCTAAGTACGAGATGCTTCTTAAAGACAGAGAGATAAACGGCCACCTAAAAACGTTGCACAAAACGCAGCTTTAATGGAAGATTATGAATTGGAATATTAATCTGACCCAAATAAAAATATTGATAAATGTGGCAAATATGATTCGCAGTAAGTCTTACGTTGTTCTATCCTTGAAGCCTACCAAAATAAAATAAAAAGATGGCTAGGGTTAAAGACACTCAAGTTTACCCATTCAACATGAACAAGTTAGATGAGATCTTTGATTTACTCCTAAAAAATGGCTCGCTAAAATTATCGGACGGCAAATCATCCCAAGTAAAGAAGATTTAATAAATAAAAAAAATTGTAAGTGGATGAGTAACAAAATCTTTGAGGATATGTTAGTACCTCACGATCCCACCCCATATCATCCCCCATGCAATTCATGGAGAGACAAGTGACCCTCTTTAAAACTTTATAGCTCTATTTTCCAACCGACCCCAAAGATTTGGTGATCTCTTTTCCCATTTCAACAAAATCTCGACAAATATACTAGAGAAGGATGAGAGTTTTTGTCCAAAATAGAGCTAACATCTAGATTTGATTAATGGCTGAGCTTGAACCAAATGGATATGATACCAACTGTCAAGACTAAAACTTTTTGTCAAGATTCACCCGTGATTAAAAAAGTTACTGAGTTTCTTTATAAAATGGCTGTCTTTGGATGGCCAAGATTGGCCAGTTAGACTCAAGAAGGGATCGCTTGTCTAAGCTCATTCACTTTGCTCTCTGGACAAATCGGCTTTGAGTGGACCGCCAATTCTGTGATAGTATGAAACTAATATCTAGACTTCTCACTAAATCAGATTGTAATCACATCAAAAGCATTGTTATAAATGCTCAATGTTGCAAGATTGCGCGAGTGCAGTAAGAGTTGCCAATATGTCAAAGAAAGCCACTTCTTGCGACATTCGATGCAAATTTCAAAACAAGAAGTCTAATTCCATTAAGAGAAAGAGACATATAGTCGATTATTAGATCAAAGAGAAAAGAAGCTCAAAATGATCAACCACTCTCGGCCCCAACAGTGCCAGAAGTATCACTATTGTCAACAAGGGTTTTGTTGGTGATAACTTCTTGATCCTTGGAAGAGACCAATTTGGAGAGAGAGACAGGGTATTTGAGGGCGTTGAGCTCAACCTTGCGCAGGGCAGCTCGGCCCAAGTCGATGCCGCAGACGTCAGAGAGCTGGACCAGATAAAGCAGCACGTCTGAGAGCTCCTCGCCCAAGTGCACTCTCTCCTCATCTTTCCAATCCGGAAGTCCCTTTGGAACCTCCCCTTTCCACTGGAATATCTCCGACAGCTCCCCGACCTCACCCACCTGTGTGAAGAATCAAAGACCAAAGGAAACACTAAATTAAGAACCCAGTTGGTACTGTTTTGCCTTATTGACTCTGATGTATTCTAGTTGTGCTATGAAAAGCCGGCAGGTGTTTGCCCCATACTTTAACAAAAATGCAACGCCTCTTTTCACAGCTGAAACTGTGAGCAAGTGAAAGATGATCGAGGAATGATAAATCGACTTACGAAAGGGCAAAAGTTACCCAGTGTGGATTTCACATAAGAGTTCTGAAAGAGAGTGCGAAAGATAAGTGGGAGAAGGTCGAGCTTATCTTCATTATCAGACACCCAAACGAGTAAACTTGACGGTCCAATCTAGTACTGAGAAATAAGTAAGGACAAACAGATATCAAGATAAATAGTAAATATCATTGAGCCAAAGCCAAGTGTACATTCCCTTGCATTTTGTCTAGTGACATACGAATGGTGACGGAAGCAAAAACCCAGTAATTCCCATGGATTACAATATGTATTTATCAATTATGTCACACACCAAGTGATGGGTCCGTGCATACGAGATCCGTTGATCAAGCGACACGAAAGAAATGCTATTGAGTTTGGACTCCAAGTCTACAGAACTGATTCACACGCTTATGAAAAAACTGTAAATATATGCTAACGGATTTATCAGATAACTTTGATTTTTTATGGAGCAAAGAATATCGGCCAAAAAAGAGTTATTTTTTGAGTTTTTAGCCAACAATTAATCACCCAAAATGGCAAAACCACGAAGACAAAGCAAAGACATAAAAACGACAGGCAAAAGACGAAGACCAAACAGAAAAAAGAGTGATGGGAAAGTAATTTTCTCAAACAGTTGGATCGGTTTATCACCCAAAATATAAGATTGCAAACAAGAAGGAAAGAAGAATACCAGAGCCAAAAGGAGGTTTCTGGGGCTGTGAAACTGATTCCAATCTCTCTCCTTAGCGAACTCGGCCATCTTCTGCTTCAGAAGATCGAGGGTCACGCTATGATCTCCCTCTTTGACCATTGTCTCTTCTTTCACAGGAGTGAGAGAGAGAGAGAGAGAGAGAGAGAGAGAGAGAGAGAGAGAGAGAGAGAGGAGCCGAAAACCCCAAGGCAGGCGAGAGCGTGAGGGTGTTGTCGTCTCAGCGCCAGAATTTAAGGGGGCTAAACTGGCACATCATTTCGAGGTAATTTAATTAATCATTTTTGTTTAAGGTAGGATTAGGAATTGACCAAAAAAGAAGAAGGTAGGATTGGGTCTCGAGCCATTAATGGGAAGATCTAATTAATTGATTTGTTTTTCGCAATCTAGTCATCAATTTTTTACCAAAAAAAGAAAAGAAAAGGTTATCATTATATCTCAAAGTTAATTACTAGGAATTTTTTACGATATAATCATAGGAAGATTGCCATTCATGAGTATCTCTGAATATTTATGCATATAACTATACTTGACCAAATATTTATTAAATGTAGTTGATATTCATCTTTCATTACAATCATTCATTATTGGCAATGCATAGTAAATAAGCATCTGTTCATCTTCCAAAAACTAAGAAGAACATTTGGTGATAAAACATTTAAATAAAAAACCACCCTTTATATAATAACTTAAGTTTTTAAATTGGAGTTTCCAATATGGTATTAGAGTCGGTGGGTGTTGCAAATAATCTAACTTGCACATGGGATAACTTCAATAATCTCTTCCTCACACATCAGACGTCAAAATAGCAACAAACTCTACAATTGACTTTGAGTCCAAACTTGTTGATAAATTGGACTCTAACACTATGTGAGATGTTATGATATTACTATCAATTGCTTTAAAAGCTTAAGCTAATAAGTGGAGAAAAATCACATGACTATAAAAAGCATTTACCCATTATCAAGTGATGTAAAACAATACTTCAACAACTTGTTCACCCATGATTGACAATTATTCATTCCATACATAGCGTGAAATGCTTAACACTTTGTTTGAAAAGTTAAAAGAATGAGGATGGAATAAAAATTAGGATAATTGTTAAGTCAATCACCTATAAAAAAAGAAAAAACTATCTCGACATTCACTGTTGGATGAATATTCTATACAGATGAAGTTAATTCTCTAACTGAATTCTTTTCTGTTAGGACTAGAATTAGCACCTAGAGGGGGGTGAATAGGTGTTTAAAGAGATTTTAATGAATTAATCCAAATGAGATATAAATAACTTAAAATCAACAATTGCAGCAAATGAAAGCAGTAAAGATAAAAAGGATTGGGGATAGAGAATCAAGACTCCAGATTTATAGTGGTTCGGCTTAGACCAAGCCTACGTCCACTCTCCCGCACGAACATCCCTTCTGGCTGGATTTCACTAAGAATCAATAAGAGTGATTATGGTCTCACGCTCTTGAGTCCACAGTGTAGATTACTCTACTACACTTCCTCAAGATCTTACTACAATATGATCTCTCTTTTGATTACATATAACGCTCGAAGAATGATATCGCAAAATAGAAAAGGAGATTCAGACTTTGGAATTCTTCTATCCGCATCCTTCAACAACTAGAGCATCTCTCTTATATACTTCTTCATGCCTTCAATACCGTTGGCACCTTCCAAAGAAGTTCTTCCAATCAACCCGTTGGACATAATCAATTAGAGAGATCTCGAGCTCTTTAAGGTAAGTGTTGATAGCCCATCAATCCTGCTCGCCCATACAATCAGGATCTCGGTTTCCATAAGTAGATCATTCCAAATATAAGTTGCGAAATCTTTAAAGAATCTATACATATTCGAATATGAAAGTAAGATCTTTTAGTGCTGAATCCAGTAGAAAGATATCCACTAGTCGTTAGAATAAAAATCATATAAGATCAGAATAAACGTCGGTCTGGAAACTGTCCATGTGAGTAGACTTTGAAATATAAGTCTTGAGTCTTGCTAGCTTCAGACTTTGATCTTCAGACTTTGTCAATAGAGTCTGTAAGTCTTCAGACTAGACTGATAAAAATGTTTTGTCAACTTCTGTAGAAGTAGAAGTTATCCTGTACACAGATATCCTGTACACAGACTTTCCCTGTACACAGATCTGCATTCACCGAAACCTCATTAGTCATAAATAGACAGTACTATCTTTATCTAATTTAAGAAGCTTAAAGTATTGCTATAGTGAGCACACATTCAAAAACTGCATACGTTTAAAAAACTCAAGTCAAAGTCAAAATAACAACTCAAAAAAAAAAATATAAAAGATAAGATTTGGTTTGAGAACAAAAAATCATTCGAAAATCTATCTACAAAGACTTTTCCCCCTTTTTGTCAGCATAAAAAAATCAAGGAGCTCGAGGAATGCGAACAAGTTGAAAGTCCTCCATAGACTTGACAGTGTCTTCAAGCTTCCTCAAATCTTCCTGTACTTGGGTGAGAGTAGTGCCTTTTGCAGTATCCTGAATCTGACGCTGAACATCTTTAAGCTAATCATGCAGAGTGATGAACATTGCATGATTTTCATTCTGCAAGGTCTGAAATTCATATTCCATGGCATAAATTTGGCCTTTGAGTTCCAAGATGATTTCAAGCAGCCTTTGAAAATCTCCAGAATTGTCAGTCTGAGTGCTTGTTTCAGCTCGGTCTGATGGTGGAGTCAAGCCAGTATGAATGTCAGCAGGAAGTTCAGTATGTGGAGATGATGCCTCTCCTTCAGGAAACTGTGCAGCATGAATATCTTCAGCATCAGGAGGTGATCGACTAACACCTGTTTGTGCATCCTCTTCTCTAAAAGTCAGTAAAAGAGGGGTGTGTTCTCTATCTGTATCTCCCCCTGTTTCCATGTCTTCTGGAGGAAAAAAGAACTCTTCTTTCTGAGGAGTTTCCTCAGTGACAGGCTATTGTAGATCCTCTTTTTCTGCTGGAGAATCTGTTTGTTCTGGTTCATCTGCTTGTTCTGCTTTTCCTTCTTCCTCTTCCTCTCTTTCTTCTCTTCTTCTTTCTCTTCCTCTTTCTCTTTCTCTTTCTCTTTTTTTCTGCAAATTGATGTTCTAGAACAACTGGAACAGATGCAGCAAATTGAGAAACAAGAGCAGAGATGGGTATAGCATCCTCATCATCTTCATCTTCCAAGATGATTGCCCTTCTCTTTTTGGTAGAACTAACCACTGGTTCTTTCCCTTTTCTTTTGGCCGCTGATGAGTCTGGTCTGAACTTGATAGGAGTCTTTTCCTTGAATTGCTCCAGCTTCTTGCTAAGCTCTTTCAGACGCATCTTGGTAATCATCCTCAGCCCGATGACCATTTTATCAATAGTCTTCACAGTGAGAATATCAGGAGGTTGAATGTTCAGATGTCTGAAGAGACGAGTAATGAGAGCAGCATAAGGAAGTTTTCCTTTGTCCTTTGCCATGCATATGTACATGTGGAATATGATGGTATGCGGCAAAGAGAAGTTAAGACCAGTCTTGATTGCAAACATCAACTTGGCTTCAGAGATGGATACATCTGTCCTGGATGTTGATTTGGGTCTCAGACAGTTGATCACAATATTGTGCAGCAAAGTATTTGTTGCATTCATCCTGGAATAGGAGAGTCGACCTTCTGCAATTCTGTCTCTTGCAAGTTCAAGAGTAGCATGGCTTACGGACACACTGATTGATTGGAAAGCCCCTCTTTCCACACCAAGTACATCATCCAGAATGTCCTTATCAACAACATACTCTTTATTCCTCACGCTGAAAGAAAAGCTGTTTGCATCAATGAAACTGAGATTGGAGTAGAAGTACGATGTTAATTCAGAATGTGCCATATCACAGTCAGTATAGAACTGATAAAGTTGAAGTTTTTCAAAATTTTCTCGTAGATTTATGCTCAATAAGTCCAGAAAATCGAAATCCACAGTCCGTGGGTTCATCACCCCACGCTTCAGCAATTTTTCATACTTCTTCCTATGTCCGTCTGAGCGGAACAATTTATCCTTTTTCCCTCGAAGGTTTGCAGCCATACCCATCCATGGTTTAAAGTGGATGAACATCTTTTCATCATCATCCTTTCCTTCTGGCTGATTCATACTACCAAACCTAGGGTCACTGGGGAAGTTTGCAAACGCTTTTGCAGCCGTTCCTTCAGGAACAACCCCAAACCTCTCCATGACAGTGAGAAAATGAGTCTCGTTTCTGTAACCCTTCTCTTTTAGAAATTCATCCACGAAGGTCATAGTAGAACCACCTTCCTTTAATGCAGAGTAAAGCCTATAAACAAAGGCAGGCTTAAGAGTTCTTACCGGTTCAATATCTTCAAAAACCGTTTCTGCATCTTGAGGGTGATGTCCTTGAGGTCTAGTTGGGGAAGACCGCTGTTGAGATCGTTGAGGAGTTTGCTCAGTAGGAAAGTCGCTTTCTTCAGTGAGATCAAAGTGCGTAGGCCCCTCACCAGATCCCTGTGGTCCCCTGTTTGCTATTCTGGATGACTTCCTTTGATACGACATTGTGCTTTCTTTGGAGAAGCTTTCTCACTTGTGTCACAAGAAAGTTGAAAACTTTGAAACGAAAAAGTTTTGGAGAGAAAAATACAGAGCAGTGAAAAGCTTTTGATCTAGGGTTTCTGGGTAAAGTGAAAACAAAGGAGAAGAGGTGTATAAAAGATAATAGCTACGGGGGATAATCCAAGCGTCGTATATTTTGGAAATCTTAAAATTTCCTTTTTGAAAAATAACTGCCTTAATAAATCAATAACCACTCTCTTTAAATATAACCGCCTTAAAAATAAACAGATAATCTTACCTTATCGATAAGACAGTTTAAGTAAATGAACTTACAGTCGTGTTGATTTGTATTCTCAGTCTTTAACCTTTGAGTCTGATGCTCTGTCAGACTTTAGTTACTGAGTCTGAGCTTCAGCATTCTTCAAGAGATAATATATTGAGTCTTGAGCGAATAGACTCAAACAAGCTTTTCTCAAGTGGCTTTGTGAAGATGTCTGCCAGTTGATTCTTTGAGTCTATGAATTGTATCAAGACCTCTTTGTTCTGAACATGATCTCTTATAAAGTGATGTCGAATCTCAATATGTTTTGCTCTTGAATGTAGGATAGGATTCTTTGTTAAATTGATTGCACTGGTGTTGTCACATCTTATTTCCGTGCAAGAGTCTTCAATGCCAAAGTCTTGCAGTTGTTGTTTTATCCACAGTATTTGAGAACATCAACTTCCAAGGGCTACGTATTCTGCTTCAGCCGTTGAAAGAGCCACAGTACTTTGTTTCCTTGAAAACCAAGATACTGCCCTGTTTCCAAGCAATTGACAAGTACCTGAAGTGCTTTTTCTTTCAACTCTACAACCTGCAAGATCTGCGTCTGAATAGCCAAGAAGTGTAAATTCTCCTTCTTTGGGATACCAAAGACCGATCTTAGCAGTAGTAGCAACATATTTAATAATACGTTTAACAGCACTTAAGTGAGATTCTCTAGGATCAGATTGAAACCTAGCACATATGCAAACACTAAATAATATGTCAGGTTTGGATGCAGTAAGATAAATAAGTGAACCAATGATACTCCTGTATAACTTTTGGTCGATTTTCTTCCCTGCTTCATCTTTGTCTATCTTCAAGGAACTTGACATTGGTATGTCAGTCTTTTTGCAATTTTCCAGACCGAACTTTTTAACAAGTTCTTTTGCATATTTCTCTTGATGAATGAATATTCCCTCCTTTAGTTGTTTGACTTGTAGACCAAGGAAAAATGATAGTTCACCCATCATGCTCATCTCGAATTTATCTTGCATAGACTTAGAAAATTTCTTGTACAAAGTCTCATTAGATGATCCGAATATGATGTCATCAACATAAATTTGAACAAGTAGAAAGCTTTTACCTTCCTTTTTAATGAACAAAGTAGTGTCTACCTTTCCTTTAGAAAAGCCATTATGAATTAAAAAATTACTTAGCCTTTCATACCAAGCTCGAGGAGCTTGTTTCAATCCATATAAAACTTTCTTCAGTCTGAACACAGAGTCTGGTTTCTTTGAATCTTCAAATCCAGGAGGTTGTTCCACGTAGACTTCTTCTTGAATAAATCCATTCAGGAATGCGCTTTTGACATCCATTTGAAACAACCTGAAATTCTTATAGCAAGCAAAAGCAAGTAGTAATATGATTGCTTCTAACCTTGCTACTGGAGCGTAAGTCTCATCATAGTCTATCCCTTCTTCTTGCGTGTATCCTTTAGCCACGAGTCTTGCTTTGTTTCTCGTTACTTTGCCTTTTTCGTCAACTTTGTTCCTGAAAACCCATTTAGCTCTAATAACTGATTTACCTTTTGGTTTGGAGGTTAATTCCCAAACGTCGTTAATACTGAATTGTCTGAGCTCTTCTTGCATTGCTTCAATCCAGCTTTCATCAGCTAAAGCTTCTTCAATATTTTTGGGTTCTATTTCAGAAATAAGAGCAACAGCACTAGACTCTTCTCGCCTTTTGGATCTTGTTCGAATTCCCTCATTAATGTTCCCAATAATGAGTTCTTCAGGATGACTAGATTTGTGCTTCCAGTTACTGGTCAGTCTGATAGATTGTTGATCTTCTTCTTGAGTAGATTCTTCATCAGTAGCTTGTTGTACTGATTTCGATTTAGTAACTGCTTTGGTGGAGTTAGATCTAGCAGTGTTTAGAGTAGATTCTGAATCTTCAGTCTGTATCTGTTGAACTTGTGGAGAGTCTTGAAATTTGACATTCATTGATTCTTCCACAGTCTGAGTCTTTTTGTTGAATACTCTAAAAGCTTTGCTTGTAGTTGAGTATCCAAGAAAGAATCCTTCATCTGATTTTTCTTCAAACTTACCAACACGATCATTTGCATTCTTTAGAATAAAACATTTGCAACCAAATATTTGAAAATAAGAAACTATTGGTTTATTTCCTTTAAAAATTCCATAAGGAGTTTTCTCAAGAATTGGCCTTAAAAACACTCGGTTTATAATATAGCAAGCAGTTGAAACAGCTTCTGCCCAAAACCTTGAAGAAATTTGATTTCCAATTAAAAGTGTTCTTGCCATTTCTTGCAAAGACCTATTCTTCCTTTCCACAACCCCATTCTGTTCTGGTGTATATGGAGAGGAGAATTTGTGTTGAAAACCAAATTCATCACAAAATTTAGCAAAGTCTTGATTTTCGAACTCACCTCCATGGTCTGTACGAATGCTTGAGATAGTGTGACCTTTCTCATTCTGCACCTTTTTAGCAAACTTTGAAAAGAGAGAGAAAGTCTTTGACTTACTTGAAGGAAAGTAGACCCAAGTAAATCGTGAGTAATCATCCACGATTACCAGACAGAACCTTTTTCCACCAATGCTTTTCATTCTGGTAGGTCCAAACAAATCCATATGCAGAAGCTGCAATACATGATTAGTAGAAACTTTATTTATTGATTTGTAAGAGTTTCTAACTTGTTTACCCAGTACGCATAGTGTACATAGATCAAACTTTGAATAATTGAGAATAGGCAATCCTCGAACAAGTTTCTTTGTAGAGATCTTGTTGATTTGCTTCATATTGATATGGCCTAGCTTTTTGTGCCATAGATTTGCTTCATCTTGTACTGATATTAAGCACTGTGATCTTTCTTGATTCACATCCAGAAGATAGATATTTCCATGTCTTCGACCAGTAAAAGATTGAGTAAAGTCTTTACTGATTCCAGAGCACGTTTCTTCCTGAAAGTTGATCTTGAAACCAGAATCACACAACTGACTTATGCTAAGCAGGTTGTAACTTAATCCTTCAACTAAGCAAACATTATTGATAGACAAACTTCCAATCTTTACTATTCCTCGACCAGTAATTCTTCCTTTGTTGTTACCACCAAAGGAAACTTTTCCTCCGTCTATCTGAATAAGTTTTATGAAGCAACTTGAGTCTCCTGTCATATGTCTTGAGCAGCCACTATCAAGATACCATTTAATCTTCTTTTTGATAGTAACCTGCAATTAACAAGAATTCAAGCTCTTTTTGGTACCCATACCATCTTGGGTCCAGAAGTGTTAGAACAATAGACAGTCTTAGCCCAACTCTTTTTAACAAGTCTCCAAACCAAAGGACATTCTTTCTCAAAGTGTTCTAAGCTTTGACACTTGGAACATCTCAGAGCATTTCTACCAACAGGTTTTACAAAAACTTTATGGAAATGATTCTTGTAAACAATTCTAGCTGGTCTTTGTTTAATTCTTTCTTTTACCTTCGGAAAATCAATCAGTGGAATAGTTTCAGAAGTCATACCAAGACCTACCTTATCAAAATATGGTCTTTGTATCGAAAGAATCTTATCCAGCTTTTCAGAACCATTTGAAATTTTTTTTGATATGTTAGTGATATCATTTTTCAAAAGATTATTTTCATTTGAAATACTGTCTAAGTTTTCTTTCACAACAACAAAATCTTTTTCCAGCTTTTCAAATTTTTCTTTCATAAGTTTATCCTGTTGCTTCAATGTAGAATTTTCCCTTTTCAATTCGGAGATCCTCTTAAGAGAGGTTTTCAGACTAAGACAAAGTTCATCAATATATTTAGAAACTTTAACAGGAATTTTCGAGTTACCAACCTCGAGTTCGCTGTCTGAGTCTGTGTCTGAATCAAGGTCTGAGTCTGAGTCTGATTTTGCCATTAAACAGATATTGGCATAATCATCGTCACTTTCTTCACATTCAGTATCACTCCAAGTCTCTGCTTTGAGTGCCTTCCTATTTTTCTTAGTCTTCCATTTTCTCTTCTTTAACAGAGGACAGTTGGGTATGATGTGTCCCTTTTTCTTGCATTCAAAGCAAGTCACTTCTTTATTAGTATCATCTTCTTCTGTTGACCTGTTTTGAAACCTTTGAGAATTTTGTTTCTTCCAATTGAATTTCCTTCCTTTTTTGTTCAACTTTCTGAATCTCTTTATCATAAGTGCCAGTTCATCATCATCTAGATTCTTCTTCAGAGTCTGTAACAACAGAATAGTCATTAGACTTTAAGGCAATAGATTTCTTACCTTTTGAGTCTTCCTCTTCGTTGGTCTGTTCTACTTCATAGGATTGAAGAGTCCCAACCAGTTCGTCTACAGAGAGTGGAGCAATCCTCTGTGTCTCTCTTATTGAGGTTTTTATGTAATTCAAGTCTTTTGAGAGTCCTCGAAGGAGTTTGTTGACCTTCATGTCCTGAGATTGGATGTCCTTGATATTCAAGGCCATTCACAATTTCAGTAAAGCGACTAAACATGTCAGTTATTGATTCTCCTAATCTCATCTTAAAGACTTCATATTGTCCCAAGAGAATGTTGATCCTCGTTTCTTTCACACGATCAGTTCCTTCATAGGTAATGTGAAGCCTATCCCATACTTCTTTTGCTGTATCACAAGAAGATATTCTGTTATATTCAGTAGGGGATAAAGCACAATATAAAGAGTAAATAGCTTTGGCGTCGAGAGTCTGTCTCTTGGTGATTTCTTCTTGAGTCAGAAGAGTAGGAACATCAGTTTCTTTTCCTCTCTCTGATTCCGATGCAGCAGCAGGAATGATTCCTTTATCAACCACTTCCCATTCCAAAGGATCTTTCGATCTTAGGAATGCCTTCATCTTATTTTTCCATATGCTGTAATCTTTTCCATCAAAGTATGGAGGTCTGGTATTGCTTTGACCTTCAACCAACCCTGTAGGCAACATACTAGCCATAGATCTTTTACTTAGAAGTAAAGACACTTCTTATAAACAAGTACACAAGCTCTGATACCAATTGTTAGGACTAGAATTAGCACCTAGAGGGGGGTGAATAGGTGTTTATAGGGATTTTAATGAATTAATCCAAATGAGATATAAATAACTTAAAATCAACAATTGCAGCAAATAAAAGCAGTTAAAGATAAAAAGGATTAGGGATAGAGAATCAAGACTCCAGATTTATAGTGGTTCGGCTTAGACCAAGCCTACGTCCACTCTCCCGCACGAACATCCCTTCTGGCTGGATTTCACTAAGAATCAATAAGAGTGATTATAGTCCCACGCTCTTGAGTCCACAGTGTAGATTACTCTACTACACTTCCTCAAGATCTTACTACAATATGATCTCTCTTTTGATTACATATAACGCTCGAAGAATGATATCGCAAAATAGAAAAGGAGATTCAGACTTTGGAATTCTTCTATCCGCACCCTTCAACAACTAGAGCATCTCTCTTATATACTTCTTCATGCCTTCAATACCGTTGGCACCTTCCAAAGAAGTTCTTCCAATCAACCCGTTGGACATAATCAATTAGAGAGATCTCGAGCTCTTTAAGGTAAGTGTTGATAGCCCATCAATCCTGCTCGCCCATACAATCAGGATCCCGGTTTCCATAAGTAGATCATTCCAAATATAAGTTGCGAAATCTTTAGAGAATCTATACATATTCGAATATGAAAGTAAGATTTTTTAGTGCTGAATCCAGTAGAAAGATATCCACTAGTCGTTAGAATAAAAATCATATAAGATCAGAATAAACGTCGGTCTGGAAACTGTCCATGTGAGTAGACTTTGAAATATAAGTCTTGAGTCTTGCTAGCTTCAGACTTTGATCTTCAGACTTTGTCAATAGAGTCTGTAAGTCTTTAGACTAGACTGATAAAAATGTTTTGTCAACTTCAAAATACTTTAAGAGAATTCATCCAACATTTTCAATATAATCCAAAGACGATTTTAATTATTTCTTACATTCTCCATGGATTTGATAAAACTCCCTAAAAGTTAGAAGAAACAATTTTAGACTTCCCTCTCTTCCACTCTCATATAAATTTCATTTTTTTTTTTAATTTTCCATACCAATTCTCATTTCCTCCGTTTTCTATTACTTTTAATATGGAGCATTAGAGTATCAAAGACATAAACCTTTAGATACACTAAAGTATCTCTTCGATTTTAGTCATATGGGATCCTCCACCTTCTGAATGAATTAAATTTGATATTGATGGGGTCTCTAAAGGCAACCCAAGACTTGTTGATGTAGGGGGTTTATTTAGAAACGAAGGTTGTCATTGGATTGGTGGTTTTGCCACATTTGTAGGAATATGTTGGTTGATGCAAGTAGAACTTTGGATTTTGTGGTTAGGACTCAATTTCACAAAACAACCTAAATTTCATAAGAGCTGTCAAAGTAACTGGCCATCTTCCCCAGATAATATTTGAGGTAGATCTTCGGGCACCCAGTTCCATCATATCTCGTCGCGAACTCAGGCTCCTTAAAGGACTCAAGAAATTTCACTTGGGTGAACAGTGAGAATTTTTCTGGACCTTTGAGTTGATAGCCTTGTAGCATGCACATGCGTTCTTCCATTTTGGCTAAGCATCTCACGCTCTCTTCATCTAGATGAGTAGCGGGGATCTCCTTAGGAGGAGCTTCAAGGTCTATCGGAGAGGGGTAGTCACAGGGACTCCTTTAGGGAAATCTTTTTCAGTGGACTCCACTATCGGTCAATCAACGAGTACGGTAGGGGTAGATGTAGTAGCAACAAGAGCTATGAGTGTCATATTCTTGACTTGATTAGAAAGACTCATTAATAACGCCATGATTTGCATCATCTAGTTTTCCATGGTGGTAATATGAGCACGGGTATCCTCATTCTCTATCATAGCTTGTGAGCAAGTCCATATAATAGATTTACTTCCAATCGTGTTTGAAACACCTTTGAAAAAAAAAGAAAGGGATGGAATTGATATCCAGAAGCGGAAATTAACAAGAAAACATATGCCTTTCAATTTATATTTCCTTGAGATGAAATAAGGATAAGATACAATTATATGATTTCATTATCATACAAATGTCTTCTTATCACAATTTCCTTTAAGCAAATATTCAATTAAAAGGAATAACAATAGATGATTCATCTAAATGCCCTTTTCTATTGACGTTCATTCATGAAATTGAAATTTGGAATTACATGAAATGCTTACAATTGAAAGAATTCCCTATGCATCTTCTAGGGAAAGGAAAACAACAAAGGAAATTCCTATTATACCAACTGTTAGTGCAATATATGAGAAAATCTTATACATGCTTTTTAAATGAAGGAAAAAGGCTAAAAATAGCCTAGGGAGTTGATCTGATGCACTTGTTTTCTTGTGTCAAGCACTCCACTTCGGCTTTAGCTTCATCTCTTTCCTTCAGAATTTGGACAACATAGGCTTGTTGTTGCATTGGTCTTTTAGGAATATTGAGGAGTTCCATTGCAAGCTCAGGCTCAACTCAGCAATGGATACTCCAATGAGGCATGATGAGTCCTCACCTCTCCCTCCAGGTCATTATCATCAACCATAGCAATGGGCTTTGGAGGGCAATCATACCACATGTGGACAATCTTCTTGATGGTGACTTCAATTAGCACACATTGGTCTTCTCTAGGGACCCTTTTGAGATAATCAATCTAATATAACCCCAGATTGAGGGATGGTGGGATCGTTTGGAGAACATGATGGTAGATCACCCTTGAAGGATAATATGATGTTAAACCATTCAATCCCAAGAGAGGGATTAGGTTGTCTAATCCGTCAATAAAACACATCTCTGGTATCCCTAACCAACAAACATGCCATTGGATTTGGTCTAGAGTGATTCTTTTGAGTAGATGGAACTAATCAGCAAAAGACCAATGAGGAAAGAACAAAGCCTTTTCATGGAATAAATGAATAGGAGGGTAATGGTCATCGACCACAATGATCTTCAAGTAGGAACTAAATTCTTTGTGGTAGGAGAAAAGCCAAATTTGGAGAAGTCTTTATCGGTGTTCTAAGGTTTTCTTTTCTTTCTTCCTTGAATTGATTTAGGGACACCAACATCTTAGCAAGGATCATTTGCGAGAAGGATTTAAATGCACATACTTGACTGACAATATGTACAACCAAAGGGTTGAGGTTTTCGAGTGTATGGGAAGATGACAAAACCAAAGAAGACAAATAGGAAGGTTTTGGGAATTTGATTCGCAGATTCAAGTTTTAGACTCGAGAAATATTGTTCGAGGAAGGAAAAAGGTAAGGTGTTGGAATTGCCTTTGAGGATGCCCTTAATTTTGTCGCTAGGGATGTTAAGGAATTGGCTTAGAAGGAAAACATGATCTAATCCTATAGGAGGAATGATTGGCCTTAAGGATCCTTTGCATTGTCCAATCGTACGCTCATACTCCTCAATTGTAGGGGGTCAAATCATTTCGATTGATAAAAATGTTCAAGTGTTGGGATTCCACTAGTGGAGTAGGGCCTTGATCATCAAGATATGTGGCTTGACATATAGTAGCCTTGGGAGGTATCCTATTCTCCATTCCACGCAGTCTTTATACTTCGGTTGAAGAACTTCCCACATGCTTTTGAGGATCCTTAGTACATGAATGTTATTGATTTTTGGCTTATCCATCTAAACCTCCTAAACCTAGTTCGAGCATTTAGATTGATCATTGTAATATCCACAATTCTAGCTCACAAGATGGGCCACCGACCAAGCAACGCTAGGTAAGTTTGGCCACGAACCAACCCAATCAAGGGTGATTCGGCTACGAACCTCGGTTCGAATGAGATAGTTGATCATAGATGAACATGAGAAACTCTCATCTTGCCTTGTTAGCGCTTCCAATGGTCTATTTCCCATATTTGCTATATTCTTTGGAAAAGAACAAACCATAAAATTCTAGAGATTGGCTTGACTTGGAAAGCAAGTTTTGATAAGAAGTATGTGACTAAATCTAAATTTCATGATAACCAAAATCTAGACATTTAATAAAAAGGGATGAATCGCCCCTTGGGTGGCTATGGCCATCATTGCACAAGATTTGGTCATAATGGCATTAGGATAATGGCATTAGGATTGGCTTGGAGAATAAGTAGCACATGTTCTTTAGAAGTTGGTCCATAGATGAAGAGAATTGGCTTGAGGACTCTAGAATGTGTGCCTTGAAGAACAAGTTAGTGAAGATATGGTCATCATTACAAAAGATTTGGCTTGAGGAGGACGTTAATGAAAATGTGGTCATCATTGCCATGAGATCTTCCTCGGAGAACGAGTAGGTTTGGCTTTTAAATAGGGAGCCACCCACTTCATTCTCACGAACCCTTGACTCATTTTCTCCCCTCTCATCTCTCTTGCATGCCTCCCTCTCCCTTTCAGCCTTTCACAACCACCACTTCCTGTGGCATCCGGAAATTTTGACGACCCTCGGATATGCGACGGTCTGTGACTAAGTGACGGAAGTACCATCGGACGGTGTTAATGACACCACAATGGACATCATTTGAGTTATTATTATCGAAATGATATGTCGCGGATTGACGAATTGTTATCGGAATTCGTCATTGTTAGTACCACATTCAATCCTATTGAGCCGTGCAAATTTGTTTTGATGACACTATGCAATTATACCACCAAAGTGTATACGAAATGAGAAGGAAATTTGGACTTTGATTAATTGATTCTTTTAGTGCCGAAAGAAGGAAAATTCGGCCATGCGTGGGGATGTTCATGCACGTATGGAGAGGGGAGACCGTCCATGTACAAGCTACCCCAAACTCCTCCCCATTTGCTCGACAATTTGGGGTCGACACTCATCAAAATTCCTTCAGCTTTGTTGACCAAGGAGCCCTTATCATTGGACACGTCGGTGCATGCAGGGAGAGAGAGCTGGCGACCGAAGGACCCGCTGCTTGCCGTGCCCCCACCAGCTGTCTTCGATTCCTGCTACCACCGAGTGAATTGCCATGCAGTTGACCAATTTAGTCAACAAATTAACAAGCAAAATGGCTCGTAAGCATGAGCAATAGAGAGAAGGAACCAAGCAGAAATTTGAGCAAGAGAGGGAGTGATCGAGAGAGGGTTTGAGCGGGGAAGTTCGTGAGCGAGCAGCGAGTGGGTGCACGGCGTGAGGAAGGAGGAGGTTGCCCTTTGCCGAGCACGGTGCTGCCGCCGTCAACACCGCCCGCCTTCGCCGCCGTGGAGTCATGCACGAGGTCCCGAGCTTCCTATTTTGCTTGCCGATCGAGCTTAGGAGTGAGGCAAGTAGAAGTTCATTAATCTATGTTATGCATGCTGTGATTATCTAGTGTAGTACAAGTAGACTTGAGGAAATGCTGAAATGAAAGCTGAATGTTGGGTTTTTGGATGATTGAGATGAATTAGAACCATAAGATTGAGGAAGAATAGAATTGTTTCTATGTGGTTTCGGTTTTTGGCTGAAGCAGGGATTGAAAGGTCTACTCATGGTGAAATTTTGAAATGAAATAGCTGCGGTATAGGCGCGGGATCCTATTTGGGTTCGTGGTATTCGAATTAGACCAAGTGCAATTCAGCAGTTTTGGAGATTTTAGGGACAACTCTTGTAATGAGCTGCGACGTCCCAGGGCGTCACGTACTAAGCATAGGCGGAGTTTATTTATTATTGTAATCTTTGAGAAAAAAAAAAGTTATGAATTCCATTTATAGTGATCACTATTGAAGGTTAACATGTATAACATGGATTATTTAAAATCTATAGTTTGTACCATGAGGATTATCCTATAAATACTCTACCGAATGTTAATATAGATAAGATCACAAGAAGCTTCATTTCTTCTTAACATCATCAGGGCCTACAAAATTTATCAACCTAGACTCTTTCCATGCCCACCGCCTATATATACAACATTAACAAAAGTAAGGCGTAACAAAAGCCAGGGATAAAAGGGTGAGGGTGTCTACTTCATGAGTTCCCACACAAGCCCACGTTCGAAAGAAAACAAAAGATAGAATGCTTCTACGTGATCAAAGGCGTCTATGCACCACTCGTCCCAACTCCTGCTCCATCATTGCTAAAAGGGATAGGGCCAAACATCGCTCCATCATGCTTGACAAACCATGCAACAAACTTCATAAGGATCATCTCAGCTCTACCATTATCCATCCACATCGTGACCTCATATTTGGAGAAGGTCAGCTCAACATCATCGTCATACACATCAATGAAAGTAACCTCAATGTTCGATATCACTCCATAACGAGCTAATGGCGGCACATCCACACTATCAATCTGAAAAATGTAAGGTATGAGCAAAACTATGCCTAGTAAAGAATGATAAAACTCTAACTTAAACAATTCACAACCATCAATATTACAAGGGAATCATAATCCAAGCAATTTAGGATACAATAATAAAGTTGTCACAAGCATAGACAATTGGATATTAATACATCACATAAGTAATCACCTTATATGCATCCATCTCCATACTTACTTTTTTTCTCCAAGTCAATTTCACATTGGATACAATGCAATATTAATAATGAATGGACTCACTCGCCAAGTTCAATTATATTTAGTGTGCATAAAATCCACCCTCGATCAGTCACTAACCAGAACTTTACCGGCCCGATCGAGTCACTTCCGGAAGTTACCTTATCCGGACTTCCACAATATTTCTATTATGGGCATCTCACTCCAAGGCATCCCGGTATCACTCAACCGAGGTCCTCCCAAGACCACTCAGCATGGGGCATCTCACTCTGAGGCATCCCGGCATCATTCAACCGAGGCATCCTTGATCACACACAAGGGCATCTCACTCCGAGGCATCCCGGTATCTCTTTACCAAGGCATCCAAGACCATTTAGCAAGGGCATCCCAAACTTCCGAGGGCATCACCGGTATCTCTGTACCGATGGGTTCATTCACTCTCTTAAGCACACGTTTCACACTACCACACCTTTAATTGATGCATTTATCGTATGCAAGAGAAAATACTCCAAGGTATCTAACTATGTATCTAATTCTCATAATCCTAGCACACGTGCGTGTCCAAATTATAAGATAAAATCCATTGCGACATGTCCCATACCATGCCGAACAAATATTTATCCCATAATCAAGCACTATGCACCGCATTCATTGCACTCACATGATACTATATGTATTTATATCTCAAATGATGTATGAGACTTATCCTTATATGACTAATATCTATTATGAGCTTATTAGACTCTATGTATATCTCACAAGTCAAATATATATATATATATCATATGTTCTCGGGTTAGGACAGTTTACTAGTTAAATGCACAGTTTTTGTTTTGGATACAGAAGGTATATCAAATCTTGTCGAAACATTACTAAATTTTAGTACATTATATTAGAGACATAGATCAACATTTTCCATGAAGAAAATTAAGTTTGAATCTTATTGTGTTAAGAGAAATAATTGCTATAATCTTTACTAACACCCTGTACCTACGTCCAGATTCTATATCCACTAAGAAAATTATTTTACTAAGCAATTCTTATTCATTTAATCTCAAATCTTGACACGTTATTCCTTAAGACGTGTTCTACAATTTTCATTAAGAAATTGAAGTCCAATTCTAACTAGGTAATTACAGAAAATTCGTATAATCAGTAAAGGTCATACCGTTTCTCATAAAAACAGTTCACTGATTTTACTAAATTCACTTCTATCACTATGTTTTTATATTCATATGTTTATAGCTACTTATATAACTTGATCTTGTAGATGTTCCATCATGTAGAATAATTTCTTTCCTATTTCCAGTAACATACATAAAGAAAAATAACTACAAACAAAAGACTCCATAACCGTTTTTACCTAGAACAGAATATGTACACAATTTCATTTACTTTTATCCCGACTAAACCATTTATCTTTTCACAAACTTCTTCTACAATATTTCAATACCTAATCACAGCAACTTAAAGCAACTTCGGCATGTCTTTCTTAACAAATAATCAACCCACAACTCGGCTCGAAGTGTTGTTGCATCCATGAGATCACTCACCATGATTTATACCAAATCCATTCACTCGATAACCATCTCATCACTTCACTTAACAGAACAGCACACTCACACTTGGATTTTGAAACATGCAAGGCTAAAAAACAACATGCAATGGCTTCTCTCTTTAATCTAACACTTACTCAGCTTAGATTAACCATAAAAACAACAACTACAAGTCATATCCTTCATGGTTTGGTTAGATCCACAAGTTTTCTTGATGAAATGGTGGATAAACTTCAACTTAGAGTTATATATTTCCTTACCTTTGTTCAGCTATCAAACAATCACAAAGATACTCCAAGATCAACACCAAAATCTCGCATGCACAGGAAGAAGCTTGTTGTTTTGCTTCTGGTTTCCTCACCGCTCGACCGAGAGAGAGACACGAAGGAGATGAAGGTGGGTTTCTCGGTTTTGAAGAGAGAGAGAGAGAGAGAGAGAGAGAGAGAGAGATTTCGAAATTTATGAGGGAAATATGCCTACTAACTAATCCCTAGGCTAGACTAATGATGAGATTTGCTAATGATTGTAATTTCCTTTGCTTGTTTCGGTTGTGAAGGGATTGAATCCGTGGGTGGTGAAGAGAAAAACGGAGGGGAAGGGAAGGTGTCGTGGCCTCCAATTGTGAGATCCTTTGCCATTTGTCACTTGAATTTAATTAGGTTTTAATTCATGTCATTAGTTGCAACATTAGTTTCTAATGTTTTTCAATTAATTCCTTTCGTTTCTACTTAATTTCAATTACACAAAATCGTAACATACATAACATATCAACTAGTTAATGTTAATGTAAAAAGAATCTATCACAAAATGCTAAAGTTAGAAATTTATATTAGCATTACAATCATTAATCAAATTATCTTATTTATAATCCATAAACCTTAACAAAAAAATAAAATTACTTGGGCATAATTATTTATCTCTGGCCCAACGGGCTTAATCTATAACTACCCGGCCCACGAACCTAATAACTTCGAACCTTGGCCCACTCAAACCAAGCCCATAATCTCTCACTCGAGTCTAATTCGAAATAGTCATATGGCCTGCTTGCTCCTCAAGCCCATTCAATCCTTACGGTCCATTGGGTTTACTTCTTGGCCCGATTTAAAATAATCCGAACTCCTAACGATTCAATTATACTAATGAAAGCCGGTAAAATTTGGGATGTCACAACTCTGGTGCAACTTTAGTCCTGATTCCTTCGTGAAGAATGGTTTAGTCTAGAACATAGGTTTCGGTCAGATTTTTTGGAATCTATATAGTGGCATAAATATCATCTTGTGATACGAGAAATTTGAAACCGAGTTGCATGATTTATTATTCTTTATACACAACGAATCTGACTTAGTGTCCTTCACAAAACTTATTCCTTTGGATCTCATCTATAACATACCAAAATTTTAGAATTTTTTGAGTTCATTTAGGGGTTATTCCGAAATTGTTATTCAAACCGTGCATTCTGATTTTCAGCTATTTTATTCTAAATTTGCTCAACTTGTTCAAAAAGGTGATTGCATCTTGAGTTGTCATTGAACATGTTTTTGGAAATTAAGATGTTAATTGCTGCCGTTGGACCCTCTAGTCAATGATGCCCCGGGAGTCGGGAGGCCCGAAGGCTCGAGCGAGTCGATGTCCTTTGGATGCCTGGGGTCCGTAGTGCCCTAAAGGTTTTCCCTAGGAGCATCGGGATGCCCGGTTGTATGCTTGTCGGTACATAAATCCGGAAAATAGGGATAACCATTGTCATGGCGAGCCCCAGAGATTCCTCGTGATGCCAGGTGGGGTGTGAGATGCCTGGAGGTGTAACATAACACGCTCCAGATGCCTGGTGATTGAAAACTGGAGGCTTTCGCGACACCAGGATTGGGTGCGAAATCCCATAAGGACGCAAACGTTGGTCCTCTGGGGGATGAAACCTTTTGAATGTTAAAACCGACGGTTCTACTAAGTGTGTGTGTGGTTTGGTTATGGGACTAAATTGTATGGCATGGAATGGGATGTGTCATAACAGTTTGGCCTTATAATCAGGACTTGTGTGACTGGACGTGATGCATCTTGATTCTTTGAAATTGCATTTGCTATTGCATTAAAGAATTTTATGATTTTGATGCATACTTATTCCTTGATTACCTGTTTTTGTTTATCTTGCATGAATCTAGATATTGATGGTACTGCACGATATAACTTAATGAATCTTTTATTGCTGAGTGGTTGTACTCACCCCGTTTGGGGACTAACATTTCAGACTAGAAGATATGCCTCTGCTACCAGTCACCCCCGGCACATTTTACGGTATTCCGGTCGACCTTGAGTGTGAGTGTTCAGAGCACCACCATCCCGAGATACGAGGGTTGGTCTTTGTTCGAGTGCGGTACTGGTCATGTATGACATTGGTTCGCCTGCCGGCCTAGTGATTCAGGAGTTTTTGACTGTGTACGTCCGCCGTGATGGGAATACGCTGGGGCCGTTGCCGCCACTGCCAACTAATGGACCGGGTTGGGTGTGACCGAGAGTGATGGTCAGCAATGAAGCATTTTTTGGACCGCCGACACTGACTGATGGGCCTATAGGGGAATAGTTGATTGTGTTTTCGTTATATAAACTGCGTAGGGACCGATTTAAAAAGTTATAAACCCCCAAGACTTATAGACCTATTATAATTCTTGGTATCAAAGTAATATATTATCAGGTCAAGAGAAAGGTAAGTGGACTATGGCGACCCTAGCGGATCGGGGGCCATTCGGGGGTGCCACACTTCCACTGGACGATCATCTATTGGTGAAACTGTTTTTAGCACATTAGGTAAGTGGAATCTCTAATCTTTTGGCTAGAGTGATGTACTATGTTGTTGGATTTGGTAGTGAACATGCTAGTCATGTCTTTGCATGAGTAAGTAGATTGCCTAACCCTTGACTAGGGCATTATGATACGTTATTTGAGCTAGTTGTTTTCTTAATTATGTTTGTGTGTTTTAGTTTTTATATGAATTGTTCTTGCGATATTTTCTATGGTTTGCTCATGCTCTGCGAGCGGAAGCATGCCTTAGGCCACGAACGGGTTTTGCTTGGCCTTGGGTCAACGTTGAGGCATGACAGACCAAACCTCATTGGGCCTTGGATCGATATTGAGGTGCGTCGATCCGAGCCTTGCTTGGTGGAGGGTCGGCGCTTAAATGGGTTGGTTCGAGCCACAAACCTTGTGCCTTGCCCGACATATTATGTAATTATGGTATTGTATAATATCACACACACACACACACACACACTTGTATGAGCAAGTCCTCGAGCTTTGGATGAATGGGCTAAGAGCAAAAATAATAAATTGGATGGTGTGTTGTACAAGATATGATTACTAAATAAAAGATAAGACCACACACACACACACACACACTTGTATGAGCAAGTCCTCGAGCTTTGGATGAATGGGCTAAGAGCAAAAATAATAAATTGGATGGTGTGTTGTACAAGATATGATTACTAAATAAAAGATAAGACCCGTCATCACATAGTGTCGGTGGCGATGCCTCATTCATGAGACCAAGATACTTAATGGATTCTGGATGCCGGCGGATTCTAAATGAACTGTAGGAACAGTTAGGTTGATGAATGAACTTTTTTGTGCATGCTTCTGTGTGTGTTGTTTAATAAGTTTGGTTTATAAAATTAAGGTAGAGCATGTATTAATGGTAAGCTAAAATGGCTCACATGCATATGATGTCTAGCTTGAGGTCGGATGCCCTAATTGATACCAGAAAGTCCCCGGAATTATGGGATACTTGGCTTGAGGCCAGATGCTTAGCTTAAAGCTAGAAGTCCCTGAAAGTATGGGAAGAACCGTTGAGACGGTTAACGAACTTTTTATACATGTTGTCGTGTGTTGTTTGATAAGTTTACTTAGTAAGGTAGCTTGTTCGGTAATTTAAAGATAACTTACTTGATAAGTTGAGGATAACTTGTTCAGAAAGGTAGCTAGTTTGGTAAGTTGAAAATAGCTTGTTAGGTAAGTTGAGGATAGCTTATTTGATGAGTTGAAAGTGGGTAATGCATTAAAGGTAAGCTAGTATGAACATATGCATATAATCGAGGCAAAGTAATGGTTTGTTATGGATTTGCCATCGATGTTGTAGTGCATGAGATGTATGCATGCCTGATTCGATGATGAGTTATCCTCCTAGATAAAGATTAGTCATTTTACTTACTGAATCCTTGACTCGCCCCTTTATCTTTCAGACTTGTAAGCATGAAAGTCTTATACCAGTTTTGGGAGCTGGAGTCACATTTGGGGAGATAAGAATTCCCCTTGGCCTAACCAATTTATAAGGATGATGTAAAAAGAAAAAAGGCGCATAGAAAAAGGGCTTGTAAATGTACTAATATAATATAAAAGTAGTGGTATATGCTGTATTTTTCTGACTACTTGTTTATTGTCTTGGAGTTGAAGTTGTACACACTTCTGCATGTGCATATTAATAAGATAAAAAGAAACGGTACAACAATGCGCCTGGGACATCATGACGATAACCCCCACGACTTGGAGTCAGGTTGTTACGGATAGGCCCTGAAAGGAGAAGGAAGGCTGGAATGCCAATAGGCGTCTAGTATTGAATTCACCCGATGCGATAGTACCCATTTTGGGAACGTCCAGTGCCAAAGTCACTGATATCAAAGTAGGGTTATCACCTGGAGTGATAAGGTGTGTAGGGAGTCATGAGATAGTTAACTAAGAAACACCTCATACATATGATTGCTTAATTGATTTTTTTTCTAACGATAGTTTATAACTACCGACTTCTTATTGTGGTATAGAAAAGTTCCCTTAGAATTCCCATAGTTGCACTATAGGTTGGCAACATGAGTACTTAGGGTCAATCAAGTTCGAAAAGGAAAGTCGAAGGAGGACTTTCGACTAGACAAAATTTTGCAAGCTCTTACAATCATTGGAAGCTTGATGGAATATCAAGCACATCATCAAAAAACCTCTACTTCTAGAAATGCCTTTATGGCTGAGAACAAAAACAAAAATGGTGAACATCCCATGTAGGGACTAATTGAGCAGTTCCTAAAGTTGTAACCCCCAAGATTTGCCAGGATGAGAGATTCCAAAGAAGCTGAATTTTGGATCGACAAGTTGGAAAAGATATTTGCACTTTGAAAATGCTTTGATGAAGACAAGGTGACGTTGGCGGCATCGTGGCTACAAAATAAAGCCAGTCACTAGTGGAAAGCAACAAAGGAAAGGGTTTTCCTTGATGATACTCTCATAACGTGGAATGCCTTTGTTGAGGCGTTCAATGGGAAATATTTTTCTAAATGTGCTTGTGATAATAAGAATCACAATTTAAGGCTGACATTTACTCAATGTGACAAATTTCGTAATTGTGGGAGACAACACGGCAACGCTCCGTGCTTGGCTTGAACAGGAGCTTGCTTTAGCTATAGTTGGCAAGGCCACATGCTAAGAGATAGCCTGCAACGACGACAAATAATGCTGCTGCAGTAGCCACAAATGACGCCACAAGGCGGAGACCCGCAGCACAACGATACCAATCATCCTTCGACCTTAGGGAAAAGTACATGCAATCACTCATGAGGAAGTGGAAAAATTCAAGACAGACATCAAAGAGTGAAGAATAATGCGTGATCAAGCCAGAAATACTACAGAAAATTAAGGCATTATCGCAAACAAAGGGTCAAATAGAAAGGACCATCCAAACATTGGAAGATATGTTAAGAGTTAATGTTATCAACTTAAGGGGAAGTTGGAATGAGCATTTGCATCTCGTCAAGTTTGCCTACAATAACAGTTACTAGCAAAGTATTGGAATGGCTCCATTTGAACTACTATATGGTCGAGCTTGCAGAATTCCAGTCTATTGGAACATGGTTGGGGAAAAAAAAGTCACTAGTCCAAAGTTAGTCCAACCTATGGCAAACGTCGTGCAAGTAAGTAAAGATAGGCTTAGAACTGTCTAGGGTAGATAGAACAGTTATGTAGGTAGACAACAGAAGCCTTTAGAATTTCAAGTAGGTGACCATGTCTTTCTTTTCCAATGAAAGACCTCATTGGCATGCTTGATGGGACACATTTTCTTGATCTGAGGACTACCAAAAATCAACAAGAGTCCAATAATGTTGCCCGCAACAATTATCCAATAACACAAATTAGTGACAAAATTACTATGAACTTCGAATCTTCAACCATTAATTGAGGGCCAGAAAGAGGCAAACAAGAGGGGGCAGATCTTCCCAAATGTTACTTCAAATCCTTAGATGTTGGGGGAAAGGATATGACCAGCCATATTGTGACTCGCATGTCAAATGTAATCAAGCTTATTGTCATTAATGCTGCGAATGATGTTCTCTTGAGGCAGAGGTCGTCCAATCAACCATCATTTGTCTATCTAGTGGTAGGTATATTCCTAATCCCTCTCCATTCAATGATGCTAATAGTATTGGTCAAAACAACCAAATTGGTAACCATAATTTGGCAAATCAAACTAGTGGATAGGCCAGTCAATTGACAAATGTTGAAGATATAAGGTCAATGGCTCCATTGGTACCACCAATATGAATTTTTTTAATTAGGTCTAATATGCCGATTAACATTGATAATCTGACAAGATTGACATTACAGCCTAGGGGCAAGATAGGCAACCAATTCTACTATCGAACCCAAAATAGTTTGTCGAAGTTCAATAATAATTGGGACTAGATGTGGGTGTTATCATATTTGTTTATAGGAAACCACAGCCCGAATGGATCAATAATCAGCATTTTCTAAGAGGTTTTAAAATGCCCGACTTTGCCATTTAAACTGGTGAAGATGAACACATTGTTTTTTTCATAGCCCAATGTGGAGAAGTAAGGACAAATGAGTTTTTAAAACTTAGGTTATTTCATTTGCCTTTGTCAAAAATTGTTTTCACTTGGTATATTAATTTACCACCTCGTTAGGTGTGTAGGAAAGACAATTCCATTCTTAATTTAATAGAGCAATACCTAAGGTATCAATTGCTGATTTGGTTAGACTCTATCAATACAATAACAAATAGGTCAATTAATTTGTTGCTTGATTTAAGAAGGCTAGGGATAAATGCTTTACTTCATTCTCAGAAAAAGAATTCACGAATTTGGCTTTCAATGGATTAATATTCAATTTAAGAAAAAATTCGAAAGCCAACACTTTGCTGATTTATTTGATTTGGCCACTAGAGTATCTAAGGGAGTGCATGATAACTGATAATTTATGTTCCAGAAACAATTTTTCTATTCCATACTTATTTTTGGAATAGAAATCCGTTTGATAAACCTATTCCGTTTTTCTATTTCTGGAATGAAATAAAAAATTTTCTCATCATTCGTCAACCGGTCATTCATCCGTTGCCGTCGACTACCGTCCGTCAATCACCGACCGCCCGCCGGCCCCCGCCGCCGCCGGTCGTCAAATAAATTATTTTTATAAATATCATTTTAAAATGAAATTTATTCGAATAAATAAAATGATATTTATTTTTATTTTTACGAATAAATTAAAAAAATCCTTAAAAATAAATAAATATCATTTTAAAAATAAAAATTATTATAAAAATATCATTTATTCATTTTTATTTTATATTTTAAATTTTTATTATAAATATTATTTTTATTTTTAATAAATAAATTTAGTAAATTTATTTATGATAAAAAAATTATTTTTATTAAAATAAATTTATTTTTATTTGTCTTGAGTGTTTTGCCAAATAAATTTATTTTTATTTTTATTTTTATTCATTTTAAAATAAATTTATTCATAAAATAAAATAAAATAGAATAAATAAAATAAATTTATTTTTAAGGATATTTTAATTTTAAAATAAAATGATATTCTTATTTTATTTTTTTATGATTTATTTTATTTTAGTTATTTATTTTTTGTTAATAAATCATTTTTATTTTTATTTTTTATATTAAAGGTCGCCAGTCGTCGCCGCCACCATCCGAAAGAAAAAAAATTTGTGTCGTTATCAAACGAATTTCTATTTTTAGAATAGAAATTTTGCGTCGTTATCAAACGGTTAGTTTTGTTTAGAAACTCTTCTAGAAATAGAAATAAAAAAATCTATTTCTGTTCCATAAATTATTTTTGGAACAAAAATTTTGTCATGCACCCCCTAAGTGTGAGATACTTCTCAAAGACAGAGAGATAAAGGGCCACCTGGAAACCTTGCACAAAGCATGATTTTAATGAAAAATTATGAGTCAGAGTTTGAATCTGACCCAAACAAATATATTGAAATAATTTTGGCAAATATGATTCTCAATAATTCTTGTGTTGTTCAATCTTTAAAGTCTACCAAAAATTTTCTGAAAAAATTGGTAGGGTTAAAGACATTCAAGTTTACTCGTTCAACTTGGACAAGTTAGATGAGATCTTCGATTAACCTCTAAAAGATGGCTTGCTAAAATCATCCGACGACAAATTATCCTGAGTAAAGAAGATTTAATAAATAAAAAATATTGTAAGTGGATGAGTAACAAAATGTTTGAGGATATGTTAGTACCTCACGATCCCACCCCGTATCATCCCCCATGCGATTCATAAAGAGACAGGAGACCCTCTTTAAGACTTTATAGCTCTATTTTCCAACCGACCCCAAAGATTTGGTGATCTCTGTTCCCATTTCAACACAATCTTGACAAATATGAAAGTACAAATCAAAAGAGTCTTTTTCCCAAAATCTACTGGAGAAGCATGAGAGTTTTTGACCAAAATAGAGCTAATATATATATTTGATTAATGGACGAGCTTGAATCAAATGGATACGATACCAACTGTCGAGTCTAAAAGTTTTTGTCAAGACTCACCTGTGACTAAAAAAGTTATTGAGTTTCTTTATATAAACGGCCGTGTTTGGGCAGACCAAGATTAGCTAGTTAGACTCAAGAAGGGATTGCTTGTCTAGGTTCATTCATTTTGCCACCTGGACAAATCAGCTTTGAGTGGACCGCCAATTCCATGATCGCGTGAATCAATATCTAGACTCCTCACTAAACTAGATTGTAATCATATCAAAAGCATTGCCATAAATGCTCCATGTAGCAAGATTGCGCGAGTGCATTCAGATCATGCCAATATGTTGAAGAAAGCCACTTCTTGCGACATTCGATGAAAATTACAAAACGAAGAGTCTGATTTCATTAAGAGCAAGTGACATAGAGTCGATTATTTAGATCAAAAATAGAAAAAGAAGCTCAAGACGATCAACAACTCTCAGCCCCAACAGTGCCAGTAGTATCACTATTGTCAACGAGGGTTTTGGTGGTGATAACTTCTTGATTCTTGGAAGAGGCCAATTTGGAGAGAGAGACAGGGTATTTGAGGGCGTTGAGCTCGACCTTGCGGAGGGCAGCTCGGCCCAAGTCGATGCTGCAGACGTCGGAGAGCCTGACCAGATAGAGCAGCACATCCGAGAGCTCCTCGCCCAAGTGCACTCTCTCCTCCTCTTTCCAATCCGGAAGTCCCTTCGGAACCTCCCCTTTCCACTGGAATATCTCTGACAGCTCCCCGACCTCACCCACCTGTGTGAGGAATCAAAGACCAAAGAAAAACTAAATTAAGAATCCATTTGATACCATTTGATACTGTTTTACCTTATTGATTGTAATGTATTTTAGTTGTGCTATGAACAGCTGGCTGGTGTTTGCCCCATAATTAAAAAAAAATGCAACGCCTCCTTTCATAACTGAAACCGTCAGCAAGTGAAAGATGATCGAGGAATGATTAACTGACTCGCTAAGGACAAAAGTTACACAGCGCGTCTATCACAAAGAGTCCTGAAAGAGTGTGCGAAAGATGAGTGGGAGAAGGCTGAGCTTATCTTCATTATCAAACATCCAAACTTGTAAACGACTTTGACTGTCCAATGTAGTACTGAGAAATAAGAAAGGACAAACAGATAACAAGATAAATAGTAAATATCATTGAGCCAAAGCCAAGGGGGGCATTCCCTTGCAATTTGTCTAGTGACATACGAATGGTGACGGATGCAAAAACCCAGTAAATCCCATAGATTACTATATGTATTTATCAATTATGCCAAACACCAAATGATAGGTCCGTGAGTACGAGATCCATTGATCAAGCGACACAAAAGAAATGCTATTGAGTTTGGACTCCAAGTCTACAGAACTGATTCACACGCTTATGAAAAAACTGTAAATAAAAATATGCATAAGGATTTATCAGATAACTTTGATCTTTTATGAAGCAAAGAAGATCAGCCAAAAAAGAGTTTTTTTTTTTTAAACATTTTGGCCAACAATTAATCACTCAAAATGGCAAAATCGCGAAGACAAAGCAAATACCCAAAAACGACAGGCAAAGGACGAAGACCAAACAGAAAAAGAGTGATAGCACAGGAATTTTCTCAAACACTAGGATGGGTTTATCACCCAACATATAAGATTGAAAATAGTAAGGAAAGAAGACTACCAGAGCCAAGAGGAGGTTTCTGGGGCTGTGAAACTTATCCCATTCTCTCTCCTTAGAGAACTCAGCCATCTTCTGCTTCAGAAGATCGAGGGTCACGCTCTGATCTCCCTCTTTGACCATTCTCTCTCTTCTTTCACACGCAAGACTGAATACTACGGCGATGATCCCAGAGAGGCGTAGGGAGAAAGAGAGAGAGAGAGAGAGAGAGTTGACTAAAAGCCAAATGAAGCGATATGTTCTGTGCAGTACTACGATAAAAGCGATCGACGACAAATGGTTCTGGTGCAACTTTCTCGGGAAAGAGGAGTCACAGGTACTTGGAGAGAGAGAGAGAGAGGACCCCAGAAAAAGGGAGGCGAGAGCGTGAGGGTGTTGTCGTCTTAGTGCCAGTTTATAAAGGGGCTAAACTAGCACATCATTTCCGGGTAATCTAATGAATCATTCTCGTTTAGGGTAGATTTTTTTTTTGTTCGGACTTTAAGGTAGAATTAAATGATGAACCATTGATGGGAAGCATTTGAAAAGTGCTTTGAAAATCACATATTTTTTTGGGAAAATTTTAAACAAAAAATTAAAATGAGATCAATTCTCAAATTAGAACTTAAAATAAACATTATTTCGAAGAAAGATCAGAATTGACCCAGTCAATTCCAAATAAGGATGTGAAATTGTGGGCCGACAAGGAAGTAATTTTTCCGGTAAGCAAAATAGGGGTTTAAATAAAAAATTGCAATGCCTAAAAGTGAAAACCCCCAATTTCTTCTCATTTTCTTGTTCCTTGCACCATCGCATCCCTCATCGAGCTTCAACGTTAATATCAAGATCCAAGTTCCACATTCACCTCAAACAAACAATATACGAGCTTCAATGTCAAAAAAGACACATCTTCAGAATAGGTTTTGTGGCGATGCAGGGTAAGCAGAGATTCTCTCTTTTTTTGCAGCATCTCTTCCTTTCATGAGAGCTTTTCTCTCCTGATTAAGGTCTAGATCTGTTAGTTTTTCCTCACTAAATCCATCCCTGCTTCTCTTAGGCCCAGCCTTCCGCCACCTTCTCCTTCTCCAATTCCGACCCTTCTTCCTCCTCCAACTTCATCAGCGAGCTCGATAATTATAAGCGTTGATCGCCAATGATGATCGAGTTCACTATGTCATTCACGAGCTCTTCGATGCACTCATCGTCAGATCGCCACGTTGCAATCCCCACGAAGCCAACCGTGTTCCATGGATTCATGGTGAGGGACTCATGTGGGACGATTCATTCTTGTCGGACGACCCGATTGTTACCCTAGCAAGCTTTGCTTTGTTGGTCCACCTTCGGATTTATCACTCGCTTCCTGGGATTTTATTTTGCAGCCTCCTATACACCTCTCATGTATCATTTGAGAAATGAGTAGGATTTTCTTTCGATCAAAAACAAATATTCAGAAAAGCTCAGTTTTCCCTCATCAGCGACATCTTGAACATAACTATTATTGTGAATTTGAGCTCCCAAAACAGAACCCTCCGCTTGCACATTCGAAAGACAGAACATTTGGGGGCAACAACTAAGATTTCTTCCACAAAAACAATTCACCTCTAGAATTGCTGAGTTTAGTGCTGTTCAGATACCACATCCAAAAACCATCACTGGGTGAGGCCAAACTTAAGAAGAATCCTACAAGCAATCTCTAAACGAGAAGAGGGGTAGAAATTTTGGAGTTTTTGTTTTGTTGGAATTGCAATTATTCAGATTTTTTGTGAACAAAAGTGTCCCTATTACGAATTACTTGCTTGTCGATCAGCGAATTAGACCCTTATTTGAGACTAATTAATCATTTCAAGCTCTTATTTGAAATAATATTCATTCTAAACCCTCTTTTGAGAAAATAACCTAACTTCAAGCTCTTATTCAAAATTTTTCCCATTCTCTTATGAAAATTTGTTTAATTATTTGTTTTACTCAATCAAGTCATCAATTTTTTACCAAAATAATATTGGTCGCCAACTCTATATCTCCAAATTAAGAATTTTTTTAATATATAATTATAAGAAGATTTCCATTCTTGAGTATCTCCGAATATTTATACATATAACTATACCTGACCAAAAACTTGTTAAATGTACTTCATATTTATCTTTCATGACATATAATGAAAAATCATTCATATTGAGCAGTGCATAGTAGATAAGCAACTGGTTATCTTTCAAAAATTAAAGAAAGATGAACAGTTGTTCTCGCATGATCAAGAATTGTCCATCCCATACATAACGTGAAATGCTTAATGCTTTGTCCTAAAAGTTAAAAATTGAGGATGCAATAAAAATTAGGATAATTGTTAAGTTCATCACCAGTTAAAAAACTACTTACACATTTACGTAGGATGAGTAATCTGTATATTCGAAGTTAATTTTCTAACCAAAATTTTCCCAACAAAATCCAATGACAAGTGTAAATTATATATTACATCGTCGTTGGATTTAATCAAAAGCCCTAAGTTATAAGAAACGATTTCAAATTTCCCTCTCTTCCTTTCTTATACAAATTTCTTCTTCCTTTTTTTTTTTTTTTTCCAATTTTCCACACCTATTCTCATTTCCTTCATTTTGTCTTGCTTTTAGCCTCGAGCATAAGTCTATTAAAGACAGAGCTTGGGGCGGGGGTACAGAGCTTTCTCCATCTTACAAACACTCTCGTGCTCTTGCGGGTCCCGCTTCTGCTTCTTGCGATATATTTCTCCCGAATAGTATATTTTATTTATGGCATATCATAGCGACCATACGATGTAATCGAGCTATAAGTCTCTTGTTGTTTGATGTAATAGATGTTACACATATCTCTTTCGATGAACTTTGGTATGCCGGGTATAAATGCCACTCTGTGTCACTACATACAAAATAACTTTGAAATAATTTTTTTCCTTGCTAAGTGATATCCTCATTCTTTTAATTATGCTTTAAACGACGTTTAGCACCATTACACCAATGACCCGAGGTAAATGGGTGGTTCAATTTAGGGATAAACATAGCTCTAGGATAGAATTGAGAACCCTCGTTCTTGGTTCTCAGGTTTTAGGATGTGAATGGTAGGTTCCAAATGTCAAAATTGGGGAACCTACTTCAACATATAGGTTACAAGTCATAACAAGTTTTTATATATTTTTTTTGTTTTATGTCTTCATGTGATCCTTTAGTATTCTATAGCATCCAATGTTGAGTGTGTCATTTAAAATAACTAGTCTAAGCCTCAATTTCTGACAATATCCTAGAACGAGACTTTTACTTTGTTAATATTTATAATTTTCATATGTCGAAATATGAGTGGTAATTGGTGGATTGTAGCAAATGATAGTCATTAAAGGTGATGGTACATTACAATCGTTAGAATACAGACGGAACCCAGGTAAACCTTAGAACTGACTTTGAAACTTGTGACAAGGTAGGTTCCAAATTCCTAGATAGTGTTGATTCCAAGTTCCAAGAATTATAGAACTTTTTTCAACAGATAGATTCTAAGTGAAGCCTAAACAAAATCTAGAATTGTCCACCCCTAATTCAATTTATACTACTCTCAGGTTCTTTTGTATATGGAAAATATAGCAATGTTTTAAAATTTTAACCATTCTTATTGTTAAGAAAACGAGTGAATGAAAAGTACTTTGATTGTTAACAATAACATATGCCTAACAATTATTATTAATAAAGAAAATATTATTGGTTAACATATTTTCCTCACAATATTTTCTTAAAAGTGTTGTATTTCTACGCAATAACCGAAGTCTCAACTTTATCAAAATAGAATAGAGTACAACTTTTTTTCCAGCTTAAAAAAAAGGAAACCAACACTAGTTTCAATAATCATCATCCGATGGAAATTTATTGAAGCCAAGCTAGGAAAAATTATTAAACCATCAAGACTCCATTTCTTCTGTGAAAATTTCATGATTTGAAAATATTTTCTTAAAAATGATCACTTATATCACTTGAAATAATTAGTCAATTAAAACTATTTTCATTATCGACAATAACGTATGTTTAAATATTTTTATGAATTATAAAAATATTTTACATTCATTTATTTTTACGAGCAATTCAAGTAATTAATTTTAAAATAATATTTTTCAAATTATTCACTTTTTCATGAAATAAACAAAGCTATTATACTAGCCACTTTGCTCGTTTGGGTGATTGAAGGAAGATTAAATGTTGATGTTGCAGCTATTATGAAAGGAAAAACGTTGGCGACTTATTTGGAATTTTGTATTATTCATATTCGTGGAGACAAAAATATTTGCACACATATAGTTGCAAATGACATCCTAGTTAACGCTTATGTATGATATCGACCATACTCTTGTTTTGCATCAATACAAAGAAAGAAATACTCCAGACAAATCTCGTTTCATCTTTAAAAACAATAATAATAATTCAAATGCATGAGTATAGAAAGCCAACTAGTTGGAGGTTGATGGAACACGCCACAAGCGCAAGCCCCATGTATAGGTCATTGTTGATACTTGTTTGGTTGATTGGCATAGCATACTTATCTAGGATGATTGTTCAAAAAGTCCTAAATCTATTGTACGGAAATTAATTCAATCTTAAACCTTTCAATTGTGCTAATTTAGTCCAAAATATTTGCATGATTTACCAATTTAGTCATTTCAGCTAATTTTAGTTGAAAATATTTCACATGAACATTGGGCATTCTAGCACGGCCTACGATAGTTGGCACTAATGAAGACAATTTTAACAAATTTCTTCAAATTTCATAATTTTTATTTTATTTTATTTTTTTCCTTGTCTTTTTTTTTCTTTCCTCCTATTTCACTCCACTAGTCACCGACTACAGGCGAGGGCCACCCAAGCTACCTAGGCAAGCCTGTCCCTTGCGTCCTTTGGCCGCCCTTGCTCAAGCTCGCCTAGACGAGGATCACCCTACCCCAGGCAGTTCAAGGTGTGAGGATTGAGCCCCATGGCCTCTGGTTAGGGCTACCCTTGCTTAGAAGGCCCCACGCGAGCCCCCTCTAGAGGCCGTGAGGGGCACAAGGGTCAAGCCCTCACCTACCCTTGTTGACCTCTGTAAGCCATCATCAAGGCTTAGTAGCCAAGGGAGGGATATAGCAAAAAAAAAAAGAAGGAAAGACAATTTAAAAAAAAAAGAAAAAAAAAAGAAAAGGGAAAAAATTGAAAATTAAAAAAATGAAAGAAAAACCTGTTTATGTTAGAACTGATCATGCTACATAGAACGGTTAGCATCCGCGTTAGAGATTTTCAGTCAAAATTGATCAGAATAACTACATTTATAATTTGTCAAAAGATTTAAAGCTAAATTGGTAAATTTAGAACTGAACTTGTCATTGTAGAATAGGTTTATGTATTTTTGAACATTTTCCCATACCTATCTATACGGGGAAGTGACCTTTCCAATAGAAATTTATCTATAACATGTTGATATTCTGTATTATATTGAGAAATAATTGCGCTCATTAGTGCCAATGAAATCCTCGGATCTAACACTAATAAACAACCTTTTGGCTTTGGCTTGGAATTGTTCACTGTACTTTATCTTACATGGAACGGGTTATTTTAACCCCTTCTTGTACTTCCAACCGGTAAAAAGCCATTGCAATTTGCACCACTTGGCTTAATCAAATGGTACTTCACCAGGCAAAATTTTAAGGGATTCAAAGCACACCATTAAACAAATTGCATCACAAAGTAGAATTCAATACTTTATAGTTTCTTCATTGTGATTAGTTGCATAATAATTTTGAGCACATATTGCTAGAGGATAAAATTGCTCAAAAAATCCTAAATCTATTGGATTTTTTTTCAATTCAGTCATAAACCTTTTAATTACGTCAATTGAGTCATAAACATTTTAATTGCGTCAATTAAGTTATAAAATTTTTCATATTTTATCAATTGAGTCTATCCAGCTAATTTTGACCAGAAATTGATGACATTGATGCCAACTGTCTTACGTGGCATGACTGGAGTTGACGTAGACAAATTTTACTATTTTTTGGTATTTTATTAATTTTTTTATATTCTTTTCTTTCCTTTTCCTTTTGCTATTTTTGTTTTGTTTTGTGTTCT
Source organism: Eucalyptus pauciflora (assembly GCA_007663325.1). Taxonomy (NCBI): domain Eukaryota; kingdom Viridiplantae; phylum Streptophyta; class Magnoliopsida; order Myrtales; family Myrtaceae; genus Eucalyptus; species Eucalyptus pauciflora. Next base: position 1,690,384 of record VMYD01000011.1, read on the forward strand.
TTGTTTATTCTTTTATTACAACTCTAGCCAGTGAGGATGTTATGGTCCTTGTCAGCTACAAGGGAGGGCGTAGCCACGATGCCTCACTTGGCTCTTGGCAAAGGCACGAAGGCCCTCACTTGTGGCTGGTGAAATCTACGACACCATTGCCCAACCCAACCAATGTTGGTCCTCGCATGGCCAAAAATGTCAAAAAAAAAAAAGCAAAGAAAAGAAAAAATAATAAAATATTATAAAAAATTGTGCATGTTAACACCAGTCGTACCACGTAGAACAATCGATGTCCATGTTGGCAATTTTCAGCCAAAATTGGCTAGATGAACTTCATTGGCATAATTAAAAGATCTAGGATTGAATTGGTAAAAGCACAATAGGTTTAGGACTTTTTGGATAATTAACATCACTAGAGAGATTGCTGGGGGAGGGGCCGGCAGAGAGTCTTTGATGATGTTGTGATTATTTGATGTTAATTAGGGTCAAGATTAAGCGCATTGACATAGAGTACCTATACAAAGAAGACAACTTATTTTAGACCAAAAGCTTTGCCAACCCTATAGTTAATAATAGCAATACGATCAACTTGACAAATAAAGAAATTAATTCCGGTACTTGATCACCGTGGACATGTGCCAGGCGTGTGAATTATTTAATATGCGGCATATCATAATCGATTATTTGCACTAGATTACAATCAGATCCTCTCTCGATGATAATGATGTAGAATAATATTGAGGGCGTTCAATCTTTCAATCAATTGATTTAAAGTACGCTATCGACCTGGAGAATGTTATTAATTAAAGTATGTATCATGTCCTGCACACTAGTGCTGGTGAATGAAATTAATTATGATTAGTATCGTAATGTGTCATGTGAAAGAGAGAGAGAGAGTGAGAGAGAGAGAGAGAGAGATTGCTGTCCATGAAATCGGGAGTGAAGGGAATAATGTCATTTGGTAAACATTCCTTGCCCGTGACATGAGGATAGAGTTTTCCTTTAGCTCAATAAGGTTGGATTCACTTATATCCGGAGACATCTGCATATGTATAGCCCTGAAATTAAGGAGGCTAATCAAACTTGTCCTCGAGAAGAGAACTGATATTTTGTGTTCTTTGATTGATCAAAATGACAGTTTTTAAAACTCTCAAATTTCTTGAGTTGGAGGACATGTTTCAACTTATAATACATGCAATATTTGTTCTTTCATCATGTTTAAGAATTCTTTCGCGCATGTATATATATATTTTTCCTACTCACTTTTCATTTTTGCCTATCAACTTTGCATGATATTTAAAGGGTTTTCTTTGGGGGGTGAGAAAATCCTTTAGCAAAAGAAAAGCGACTTGCTGGTGCATGTGATCAGGCCTTCAATTTGTCGTAGATTTCGTTAGGTTGCAACTTATAGGTCTAGCATAGCATGTGGGGCTAATGCCAAGTTGAGATACTTATGCGCAAAAAAAAGGAAAGAAACATATGATAAAATTATCAAAGGAAAATTCGTACTCATTATTTAATTACGTCCATTAACTAAAGTATGGATTAAGTATGCCCTGCACGCTAGTGCTGGTGAAGAATATTTATTATCACTATTGTCGTAATGCTTCATGTGAGAGAGATTGGTCTGTTGGACGCAAATTGCACAATCCCAAGATCTCCATAACCAGAACAAGAATATGCATGATTGAGTAGAAATTAACGCACCTGTTTAGGGATCCATTGTTCTTGAAGCGGAAGCGGAAACACAATGTTCCACACGCAAGTCCTTCTCCTCTATTGCCCTCCGTATCACTGGCTCAATGAGGCGGCCCCCTCACGTTCAGCGTTAGGTAAACGCCCCTTAGGTGAGGATACATGTGAGAATTAGGGTTAGAGGATAGACTTAGTGCTATTTATAGAGTTTCCAGCTAGGCCCCCTCATTACGGGCCAGGCTCAACTCGGCCCACACTAGCCAGCCCATATTAGACTATTTAAGAAACCTTCTATCTCACCTTAGACCAATCCCCGTAAAACGGTAAACGTTAAACGGTAAATTACAATATCAATTAATGTAGTTCACATTAGGAAAACTCTTACATTCTCCCACTTGAACTATATTAATTGAAATCGTACTGTATGTGCGCACATTGGTCTAGAGATAATTCTTAATAGTCAATCATATCCCATAAAATCTCAAACACCAAATCATGGCGGTAACTGCATGTATACACACAGAGCCTTCCATGGTCACGAGTGTTCTCAACTCTATTGATATGGATCCAATATGGTAGTGTGTCAAATGGATAACATCTCTCATAGAGAGATCTCATTTGTCAGTCACCATTCTCTTACTTTAAGCGTCACAAAAACTTGTGCCACTAGAGAATGTCCATTCTCTTACCTTAAGCGTCACAAAAAACTTGTGCCACTAGAGAATGCATTTATGGTTCCATGAACCCACATATGTCTTGTCCTTACGGTTAACCATTCTTTATGTATAACAAGACATATGGACAAGGCTAATAACCGGATGCTCCTAGCCTTCACTCAAGGTTTATATAATACCTTGAGACTTTATCAATATGTATTCAACATAATAACAATACATTCAAAAATACTTTATTGAATGCAAAAGTTGATACATATCAAACCGTTACAAAATGTAACGAACACAGATGAAACCTTTATCAGAGTAAAGCCAAAATAGCTCCCACTAAACAACAGCATCTTATGATGCTCCTAGGCCCATACTAATGACATGTCGCTTAAAATACACATGGGCGTAGATCTTTAGTTAGTGGATCTACAACCATATCATTTGTGGAAATATGTTATATTAAAACGTCACATTTCTATACCGTCTCCTTTTGGTCAAAAGTTTTGACCACCATATATTTAGATCCCTTGAGACCTTTGTAGTAAATAAATAATACTACAAATTTGTTATCTCAATACAACCGTATAGGTCTATCCATAAAGTTTAAAACGGTCAACTCCTTCATGAGGTTCCGGAGCCTAATAGCCCAGGTAACAGTCTAAAAGAATGTTACAAACTCTACTTGCATAGTAGAAGATGATATAGAACTTTATTTACTGCACTTCCTACTAACATAAATATGTATTTTGTTATTGATCTCATGTCATCATAACAACTAGCAAAGTTTAAATCTAAATACCCTACTAACTGCAAGAATTGAACATATCCACATATTAACATATAATCTCTTATCCTCTTTAAGTACTTTAAAACCTTCTTGGCAGCAACGCAATAATCGCATTTTGAATTTGAGTGATGTCTGCCTAGAAGTCCCGTCACAAAGACGATATTTAGTCTAGTGCAAATTCGAACATACATTATACTTTTAAATGCACTAACACAAGGTACACCATTTAATTAGATTTTCTCAATATCTAAATAAGGACAATGTGATAGCTTCAATTAATCACCCTTAATAATAGGAGCAATTCCTGGCTTGCAATAATGTATATTGAATATTTCCAATATACAATCAACAAATGTCTTCCGAGAAAATTTAATATAATATGGCAAAAACAATCCTTACAGACCTTAGTACAAAGGATAAAAGATGCATCAAGGTCATTACTTGTAAACAAAATATCATGTACAAAGTGTATGAGAAAAATAAATTTCCTCCCACTGACCTTGCAATATATTGAATTACTTTGTTCTTAATTGAACAAAATAACAACACTATGAAACTTTAATAATATTGACTGGAAACTTGCTTAAGACCATGAATTAAGACTTTTCAGTCTACACACAAGTTTACTTGAATCTGCTGCAAAATTCTCCAGTTGCACTTATATAGATTTTGTATCTCTTTGACGTAACTCCATATAAAAAATAAACTATCAATGACACGTTCACTCTGAAAGAATTAGTAGTAAAGAAATAATCATTTATTTCTTCACTAACTATCCACCCCTCTTTTAGAGTAAAAATATTATTATCCTTTTTTTTATGGCATCTAATCACATACTTAATTAAGAACAAGAAACGACATTTATATAAGTTGCTAAAACAACCATGTAATGTATATTGTAATCATACTCTCACAAATAGACTATATAGTCTGATGGTATAAGTAATTGTCTTTCTCTAACAAATATCCTTAATAAAGCTGCAACCACTTCATTCTACACTTGAGAGGTTTAAGAAATTTCATTATAAACTATATCAAGAATAGTAACTTAAACCTCAACAAGTTTAGTCTATGGTACAGGAGATTCCATAATAATTTGTATAGGTAAAGACAAAAACACAGTAACCCCCATCATACTATTATCTTTAATAGTCTGAGAGCAGATATCCTCTAAAATTACGTCGATCTTAAGAAACTTTAGAGTATGTGATTCCATAATTCTTGTATCTTCTTTAGGGTCATAAGATCAATACCCCTTTAACAATCTAAATAAGATACAAAATAATTTCGAGTTGATCTGAATTGCAATACACTTAAAATTGGATTAGATAATCTCACTTCTGCATGACACCCCTAAATTTAATATGATTCAAGTAATCTATGCCCAATTTATAACTCAAAAGAAGTTTATAAAACAACTTTGATAATGACACTTTTTGTATGTGAAAAAGTTGCTTTCATAATGTCAACCCACAGAAGACTGGATAAATTAGTTTTACTCATCATACTCATCACTATGTTAATTACGGTGCAATTATGCCTTTTGGCAAATCTTTTTGTCAGGAATTTCAGGCATAGTAATTAAAGTACCACCCCATAATATATCAAGTATTTGACAAATGACCCTTTAAACAATTCAATATTGTCATACTTGCCAAAATACTTACCGCTACTATTAGGCCTGACAACATTTTAATCATATACGAGATATATATGTCATTAGGATTTAAACATAATCTTTGCAGATATGTCATAATTTCAATATTATACAAAACATAATTTCAAGCAACTAAGGCTTCCATCATATTATAGCAGTGCAGCCCGCAGGCAAACCTCTTTTCAAGTGCTCCAGAATGGAACGCTTTATGGACAGTAAACAAATTTTATTCCATTCTCAAGCAACAAATCATATGTCTACAATTTAAATTTTGAAGCAGTAAAAACCTCAATAATAGTGGAATTATTAATTACAGAAAATGTGACTGAAAAACAAGCAATGTATATAATTAGCATAATGTGAGCACTGTGTAACTTGACAAACAAGTACACATCCAGAGAGTTACATGCATAATCATATAATCACCTTTGGGCAGAATACATGACATGCAGTTGTATACTCCCACATGATAGCGATTATGAGAATATATTCCAATTTTTCGTGAATTCATCACCTTTGGGCATATGAATCACTAGAATCAATCACTCCTCCACCATACTATCATGTATCCCTCCATGAACTAATACACAATCACCTCCTTTGGGAGTATGACTACACATTAGACCATGAGACATCCCAATCAATATACAAGACCGAAATTTCTCAAACCCAATCAAGCGTGCCACTTTGGCGGTCACTACTCAATTGAATCCTTGAAACTCTCTCTTACCAGGGATATAAATTTTACTCCTCACATACACCATATACATGTGATTTTAGCTTTAGTGATAGGGGCAGCATATCACCAAAATCACATATCATGCTAATTACATTGCTTCATAAAAATAAACTTTATTGTAAAATATTGATGAACAACACTCACAAAGATCATGGCATAATATACCAGTAACCCAGCACCTGTATTTCGAAAATCATAGGAAAAATACAAGAAAAATACGCAAAAATACACTAAAAATACGTGTATTTAGGGCTTTGTATGTATTTTAACATCCATAAAATCATCAAAAAAATTAAAATAAATACACCACGACGTAGGAAATCACCATACGAGTCGAATGCCAACAGCCACGCGCCGATCAGAGACCCCACGCGCCCGCACGCGCCGCCTAAGTGCCCGGCGCGTGGAGCCCACGCGCGGGCGTCAAAGGGCCGGTCAAACCGGTCCGACCGGTGGTGGTTCGACCGGTTCCTGGTCCGACCTTCCGGTCCAGCCGCTCGGTCCGACCGGTTGACCGGGTCGGGTCGGATCAACAGGTCGGTCGGGTCCCGGGTCGGGTCAGTCGCCATCCAGGTCGGGTTGGGTCCCATTGCTGACGTCAGCGGGTCGGATCGAATCCGGGTCGCTGACGTCAGCGTCCGCGTGCACCGCACCCGCGAGTAGCGCCCCGCGCGTGGGAGTGCGTGAGGGCGCGTGAACGCGCGTGGGCGCGCGTCTTCGACGCCCGGCGGCGTGTGGCCGCGCGTGGGGGCGCATGGGGCCTCCCCTGGTGACGCGCCACCCACGGTTTTCCTCGCCTCGTCGAGTCCAATCCGAATTTGTGATTTAATTTTATTTTTATTGAACAAAAAATCTCGAAAATCACAAATTAGGGCAAAAAAACTTATGCATTCAAGTTCTAGGGTTATGGAGGCTCTGATACCACGTGTTGGACGCAAATTGCGCAACCCCAAGATCTCCATAACCAGAACAAGAATATGCATGATTGAGTAGAAAGATTAACGCACCTGTTTAGGGATCCATTGTTCTTGAAGCGGAAGCGGAAACACAATGTTCCACGCGCAAGTCCTTCTCCTCTATTGCCCTCCGTATCACTGGCTCAATGAGGCGGCCCCCTCACGTTTAGCGTTAGGTAAACGCCCCTTAGGTGAGGATACATGTGAGAATTAGGGTTAGAGGAGAGACTTAGCGCTATTTATAGAGTTTCTAGCTAGGCCCCCTCATTACGGGCCAGACTCAACTCGGCCCACACTAGCCAGCCCATATTAGACTAATTAAGAAACCTTCTATCTCACCTTAGACCAATCCCCGTAAAACGGTAAACGTTAAACGGTAAATTATAATATCAATTAATGTAGTTCACATTAGGAAAACTCTTACATGGTCTCCATAAAAGTGGGAGTAAAAAGAATAATAGTACATAGTGGATTTTTGTTTACCTTACAAACAATCTCGTGCTCTTGTGGGGCCCGCTTCTGCTTCTTGTGATATATTTCTCTCCGAAGGGTATATTTTGTTTAGGGCATATTACAGCGACCACAAGATGCAATCGAGCTATAAGTCTCTTGTCATTCGACGTAATAGATGTTATACATATCACTTTCGATAAACTTGTTGTACCGCGTGTAAATGCGACTCTGTGTCACTAGCATGCAAAATAACTTCGAAATAATTTTTTTCTTTGCTAAGTGATATTCTTATTCTTTTAATTTGTTAATGTTTCATAATCTTTGTTTGTCTAAATATAAGTTATGATCAATGGATGATAGTCATTAAATGTTATGATTTACTGCAATCGTTAGAGAATAAACGAAACCTAGATAGACCGTAGAACTGACATTGGAATCTATGACAAGATAGATTCTAAATTCCTACATAGGGTAGGTTTTGGATTCCAAAAATTATGGAACTTTTTCCAACAGCTAGATTCTAGGTGGAACCTGAACGAAATCTAAAATTGTCCACCCCTAATTCAATTGATGCTAATCTTAGGCTCACTTGCATATAGAAAATGTATTTAAGAATTTTAACCATTCTTATTGTTAAGAAAACGAGTCAAGGAAAAGTACTTTGATGGTTAACAATAATATATGCCTAACAATTATTATTAATAATGAAAATATTCTTGGTTTACATATTTTCCTAATAATATTTTCTTAAAAGTGTTGTATTTCTACGCAATAACCGAAGTCTCAACTTTATCGTAATAGAACAAAGTACAATTTTTTTTTTCCAGCTAAATAAAAAAAGAAAACCTCCACTGGTTTAAATAATTGTCATCTGACGGAAACTTATTGAAGCCGAAGCAATGAAAAATTATTAAATAGTCAAGACTCCATTTCTTTTGCGAAAATTTCATGATTTGAAAATATTTTCTTAAAAATGATCACTTATATCGCTTGAAATAATTAGTCAATGAAACTATTTTCATTATCAACAATAATTTATTTTTAAATATTTTTATGAATTATAAAAATATTTTACATTCATTTTTTTTATGAGCAATTCAAGTAATTAATTTTAAAATAATATTTTTCAAATTATTTATTTTTTGCGAAATAAACAAAGCTTGATTGTGTAGCTAATAGGAAAGGTAAAACGTTGGCGACTTGTTTGGTATTTTGTATTATTCATCTTCGATGGAGACAAAAACATTTGCACACGTATAGTTGCAAATGACATCCTCGTGGATGCCTATGTATGATATCGACCATATTCTTGTTTTGCATCAATACAAAGAAAGAAATTTTCCAGACCTATCTCCTTCATTTATGAAAAAAAGAATGAGTCAAAGGCATGAGTATAGCAAGCCAACTAGTTGGAGGTCGATGGAACACACCACAAGCGCAAGCCCCTTGTATTCGTAGCTATTGGTACTTGTTTTGGTTGCTTGGCATAGTATACTTATCTAGGATGATTGTCCAAAAAGTCATAAATCTAATGTACGACTATCAATTCGGTTGTAGACATTTCAATTATGCCAATTTAGTCCTAAATATTTTCATGATTTACCGATTTAATCATTTTAGCTAATTTTGGTCGAAAATCTTTAACATAAACATTGGGCATTCTATATGGCACAGCCTGTGATAACTAGCTCTAATGTAGACAATTTTTGCAAATTTCTTCAAATTTTGGAATTTTTTCTTTATTTTCTTTGTCTCCTTTTATTTTCTTTATTTTCTTTCTTCCTATTTTACTCCACTAGTCACCAACCACAGGTGAGGGTCACCTAGGCTACCTGGGCGAGCCTATCCCTTGCGCTTTGGCTGCCCTTGCTCAGGCCCACCTAGATGAGGATTGCCTTCCCTTAGGCAATCCAAGGTTCAAGGGTCTTTCTTCCTATTTTACTCCATTGGTCGCCAACCACAGACGAGGGTCACCTAGGCTACTTGGGTGAACCTATCCCTTGCGCTTTGGCCACCCTTGCTCAGGCCCACCTAGATGAGGTCCAAGGCGAGCCCTCGCTAACGGTCGTGAGGGGTGCAAGGGTCAAGCCCTCGCATAAGCCATCATCAAGGCTTAGTAGCCAAAGGAGGGATATAGCAAAAAAAGAAAGAGGGAAAAAAAAAGTAAAGGAAAGAAAATAGAGAAAAGAAGAAAAAGCAAAAAATAAAAAAAAGGAAGGAAACATATTAAAAATTTTAAAAAACCTATCTATACGGGGAAAGTGACCTTTCCATTAGAAATTTATCTATAAGATGTTGATATTCTATATTATATTGAGAAATAGTTGTGCTCATTAATGCCAATGAAATCCTTGGATCTAACACTAATAAACAACCTTTTTGGCTTTGGCTTTGAATTGTCCATTGTACTTTCTCTCACATGGAACGGGTTATTTTAACCTCTTCTTGTACTTCCAACCGGTAAAAAGCCATTCCAATTTGCACCACTTGGCTTAATCAAATGGTACTTCGCCGGGCAAAATTTTGAGGGAATCAAAGCACACCATTAAACAAATTTGCATCACAAAGCGGAATTTAATATATTATAGTTTCTTCATTGGTATTAATTGCATACATAATTTTGAGCACGCATTGCTAGAGGATAAAATTGTCTAAAAAATTCTAAATCTATTGTGTTTTTTCCATTTTCGTCCTAAACATTCTAGTTATATTAATTGAGTTATATACATTCTAATTATGTTAATTGAGTCATAAACCTTTTCAAGTTTTATCAATTGAGTCTATCCAACTAATTTTGGCCAAAAATCAATGACATTGATGCCAACTGTCTTACATGGCATGCCTGGAGTTGACGTAGATAAATTTTAATATTTTTTGGTTTTTTATTAATTGTTTTATATTTTTCTTTTCTTTTCCTTTTGCTATTTTTGTTTTGTTTTGTGTTCTTTGCTTCTTCTTCTTTTTTACAACTCTAACCGATGAGGGTGTCATGCTCCTTATCAGTTACAAGGGAGGGCTTCAAGCCTTCACCTAGGTCTAGCGAGGGCCGCGATGGCTTCACTTGGCTCTTGGCAAGGGCGTAGAGGCTCTCAACTATGGCCTGTGAAAGCCGCGATGCCCTTGCCCAACCAAAGCAATGTAGGTTCTCGTCGGCCAAAATTGTTATAAAAAAAAAAACGAAGAAAAAAAAAATATAAACATTATTAAAAATTGTCTATGTCAACACCGATTGTGCCACGTAAGATGATTGATGTCCATGTCAGTGATTTTCAGCCAAAATTGGTTAGATGGACTTAATTGGCATAATTAAAAGGTTTAGGACTAAATTGGTAAAAGTACAATAGGTTTAGGACTTCTTGGACAATTTTCCCATCACTAGAGAGATCAAAAGGGGGGAGAGAAGGGGGGTGGGGGGGGGGGAGAGAGATTCTTTGGTGATGTTGTGATTGTCTAATGTTAATTAGGGTCGAGATTAAGCGCATTGACATAGAGTACCTATACAAAGAAGACAACTTATTTTAGACCAAAAGCTTTGCCAACCCTATAGTTAATAGTAGCAGTACAATCAACTTGACAAATAAAGAAATTAATTCCAGTACTTGATCACCGTGGACATGCACGAGGCGTGTGAATTATTTAATATGCGGCATATCATAATTGGTTCTTTACACTAGATTACAATCCTCTCTCGATAATAATGGTGTAGAATAATATTGAGGGCATTCAATCTTTCGATCAATTAATTTAAAGTAGGCTATCGGCCTGGAGAATGTGATTAATTAAAGTATGGATCATGTCCTGCACGCTAGTGCTTGTGAATGAAATTAATTATGATTAGCATCGTCATGTGTGATGTGAAAGAGAGAGAGAGAGAGAGAGGGGAGAGAGAGAGAGAGAGAGAGAGATTGCTGTCCATGAAAGTGGGAGTGAAGGGAATAATGTCATTTGGTAAACATTCCTTGCCCGTGACATGAGGATATAGTTTTCCTTTAGCTCATTAAGGTTGGATTCACTTATATCCGGAGACATCTGCATATGTATAGCCCATGAAATTAAGGAGGCTAATCAAACTTTTCCTCGAGAAGAGAACTAATATTTTGTGTTCTTTGATTGATCAAAGTGACAGTTTGTAGAACTCTCAGATTTCATGAGTTGGAGGACATGTTTCAACCTATTACACATGCAATATTTATTCTTTCATCATGTTTAAGAGTTCTTTCACACGTGTGTATATACATAAATATATATGTTTATATATTTTTCCCGCTCACACTTCATTTTTACCTATCAACTTTGCATGATATTTAAAGGGCTTTCTTCGAGGGGTAAGAAAATCCTTTAGCAAAAGAAAAGTGACTTGCTGGGGCATGTGATCATGCCTTCAATTTGTCCTAGACTTCGTTTAGTTGCAACTTATAGGTCTAGCATAGCATGTGGGGCTAATGCCAAATTGAAATACTTATGCGCAAGAAAAAAGGAAAGAAACATTTGATAAAATTATTAAAGGATAATTCATACCCATTATTTAATTACGTCCATTAATTAAGTATGGATTAAGTACGCCCTGCACGCTAGTGCTGGTGAAGAATATTTATTATCACTATTGTAGTAATGCTTCGTGTGAGAGAGATTGGTCTCCATAAAAGTGGGAGTGAAGGGAATCATATTACATAGTGGGTTTTTGTTATCATCTGCACCCCATTATTAATTAAGAATTAATGAAGGAGCTGTAAAAAATTTTAATTGATTATTTGTTATCTAGATTGCTTATTTTTTATTATTTTTGTCAGGAGCGATTTTTGAACTTATACGCAATTTGCAGAAGAGATCTAGGGACTGTGTGGACGTATTATGTTATGAATAAAGTACGAGAAAAATGAAAAATCCAAGAAAGAAAATAAAATAAATATGATAGCACTAACTATTATAGTTGGTGGAATGAATTACTGGAAGGTAGAGATAAAGAAAAATGAGGGTAAGAGACATTTTGATCAAATAGAGCAAGTTGGACTCCGTGAAAATGGGATGGAAGCGAATCAAACTAAGGTGGAATCTGAACAAATTAAGGTTGGGCCAAAACCTACTGGCTGCTTATTAACTATAGAACTAGATCTGAAGTTTCTTTCTGCTAATGCAGGAATATTTTTTTCCTTCTACCTGTGGATAACTATAGTATTATATACTTTATTTAATTACTTACGATAGTCTATCCTAGCGATATGTAAACCCACAGGCCACGTACCAACCATCACGTGTCTTTGTTAGCAAATGAAAATCACCCAACGTTTGGGCGGCCTACTCGGATTTTGACTCATGTTTTATCTATCCATAAGATTAGTGGAGTATTTCATAAATCCAGAATTTACCTACATAGGAAGGTTTCCCTTGCCATGATAAACAAGAGCAAAATGCTAGGACATTACTTACTATCTCCAATACTAAATCAAGCATCGTCTCCATACACACGCCACATCCTAAACATCACTTATCAGTCACATTCATTTCGAACAAATCAAGGCATTCACTCTTGATGAAATAATGCACCTAAATTAAATTGAGGTTTCAGTGTTTTTGCGAAAATTGGAACTTTATTCTGTGAATGGTATGTGCTTGCATCAGATTCAATGTTGCCCATACATGTCAATTTTTAAGCGAACCGGGCATTATATAACTCCTAGTTATTCCATCGACTTCAAAAATTGACTAATCATTTGGATTGATGGATGACTTCACCTACTCAAGTCTTCTTCTTTTGGTCCCCCAAATTTTGGTTTTTATTCTGTTTTTCCTCTTCTTCTATATGTCCATTCTAAACAATACTAGTCATTGCTTGAAGATCACGCAGTATGCTAACATAAAATATTGCTAGTGGAAGGTGAAAGGCAGTCAGATGTGCCTCTCGAAATGTTTTAATTAATAATGCCAATGAGCAGAGAGAAGATATCAGTGGATTTTTTGCCGCGTTAGATGGGAGATTATTAAAGACTTCTCTAATATGAAATTAGAATAAGAAAAGAGAGAACCTCTCATGATATTATCGCTATCAAGAAAAGAAAATCACCGACTTGGAGAATAACAAGGACCGCTTGTTCTCTCTCACCCGTCCTTCTATTATCAGGTTCACGGGTACACATGAAAAATTTAGATGTGACAATAGGTGAGGGATGGGGTTGGCTAAGAATTGCTCAACGAATCTTGGAAGACGATAGATGCAACTTGTCTTCAAAAAATTAAAAAAATATTATCATAGGGAGTGATTAGTTTTGCAAGAATTGATGCCAGAGAAATGCACCCAAAACAAAGACAGTGACAACATTGTATCATTCCAATCATGGAAGTCAACATTGAAGATATCGGATTCATTAGAAGTTATCTTCTGTGTAATTTATATATAATCGAAACTACGACAGTAGAACATGTATGGTTTTTTTTTTTAAGGTGTATTTTTATTTCAATATGCTCTAATTGAATGAGTGTTTTTATTAGTTCTCTCTACTATTAATGTTCGAAAAAATAAACTAGTTAATTTTTTTTTTTTTTTTGAAATTTTTCATTAAAAAAGTCCAATTGTCCATGCTTCGTGACCCTTCAATCAAACGCCAGATTGGAGAAATTACAACCTTATTGTCCCTTTTTCCCTTTAAACTCGCTACTAAATCAGATCAAACTCATTTAGCTTCTCGGATCTCGAGGACTATGGATAAGAAGCTACTTCCTAGATCAATGTGCCAAATTCCACCCTCGTCTTAGCTTTTCCGTCTGCTATATTCTCCAAGGGAACAGGCATGCCTTTCCGACGTCACCGTCAAATGGACAGCATTATCGAAACCGAAAGTGTAAGTTCCTGTCCATTGAATTTGTGAGATGAGTGCTCAAAAAGCTGAGAAGATTCCTTAAATTTGGGCTTTAAATGGACTATCAAATCCATGACAGTCACAGACACGTGTGAATTCTGTGTGGTGTGATTGGTGGTGTCCGCTTCGATTGCCCAAAAACCCTTGCAAGTAGCAGAACTGAGGCGGGTCGGATTTCGGCCCAAAACGGGAAATCTGGATTTTTAGGCGGGCCGGGTATGTATTTGTGTTTAACATGATTCGGGCTCAGATTAGTGAGGATTGGACCGGTACAAGTCCAAGTGAGATCTGAATGAAGCCTCTGTCGAGGAGCACCGAACTTCGTTTTTCTTTGTTTCTTTTTGGTTAATGAACATGTAAAACCGTGCCGTTCTGACTTGTGCTGGTTGTGGCGTTATATCTCCACCGCCACGGAGCAATTGGGAGGGCCCCGCCCTTGCCACGAAGCGAGTTAGAGTTGCTCATGGGGACTCGAACGCCGCACAGGTCTGCAGAGTGAAGAAGCCCAACTGGATGCACTGCTGCCCGTGGGGCGAGAAGCACTTTAATTTAATCTCAGTTAAAAGATCAAATCAGCATTTTTTTTTTCAACATGATGATAATCATTGCTTTTCCAATAACGAGTAGATAAGTAAATTTCAAGTTCATTCCAAACCCAAAAAAAAAAATCTAAAGTTCATGCTATCAGTGTTATTGTTGATGTTTTATCGAATGGAACGACGGAATACACTAAAAAATTAGTGATATTATTTAACAAAATTGAGCTAACAATATAGTGTGAGTATAGCAAGTTAACATATATATATATATATATATTGGGTAATCAGTTTCTCCAAACAAAATTTACTACATCGTATAGTAAATTAGAATCAATGAAAATTAAAATTCACAATTAGAAGAGTAGTTTTTTGGGTATAACACAGCAGTAACTTTTTCTTTTAGCTAGAGTACGATGAAAATTACAGTTGACGTGGTGTAATAAACCAAACAAATCATCAACGTGATATACATCACAACCTACCTTCACATTTCAACTAGAGAATCTCCCCCTTTTATTACCAATTTCTCGATGTTATTGCCTCATTGTCTAATGGTCACACAAAGTGTCATTTGAATGCTTAAAGTTAAAACACGTCATTTGGTATCTTTCTAGAGGATATTTGATATTAGAGAAAACAACGACAGACAGGCTTATAACTCATGAAGAATGTTCGATCTCTTCTACTCATATCACATCTATTATCATTTCTTTTAACTTCAAGGGTTGGCTCAGCCATCCTAAAGAGGACTTGATTTCTGTAGTTTAGACTCGTGGTTGAATTGGGGCTGTGCAATCCAAGTACGTTTCTAATCCTCCCTTCTAAAAGATTATCGGATCCACTTGATTAAATGGCACTGTTCATCAAATTGTCGAGTAAAATGAAGATCCAACGTCGTGTTTGTTTTCAGAGTGTTCACTACAAAAACACGGGCTACGAAAACAAAACGAGCTTCTAGTTAAACGCCTATTTCATGTAGTGTAAAGATAGAACAGCATGATTGAAAAGGGTTAGATGTCTTTCATGTGGTGATAATGGAATGATGTCTTGTGGTCCATATCGAGATGAATGTCCAACATGACTACCAATGTACATGAGTGAAGCATCTCTCTCCCATTACCAAAACAAGCAAGTGGCTCAGCAATGGCTGAAAACGATGGATGTTGCACTCCTGAGGTGCATGCTTTCTCAAAGGCAAAATGCAAATAAACATTGAACAATGCACAAGAATGATGGGATATTTTTATTTAATTATTTTTCTCTTTCTGGTACACTCAATGAAAGGACCCTTCACGCTCTAATTGATGGATCCTTCTTGGCTTCATTAAATCCATCTTTGCCATTTTCTGCAAATGAAAACAAAACTCAACCAACATGTGATTCCCCCTAATTATTATGTGTTCTTTCTTGGGACCACCTTCCACGTGACCAAGACCAGAGAGGACTAATTAGAACACACCCTCTTATCCTCCCAAATGGCCAAAGTGAGGGGAAAAAAAACCCTAGCAGCTCATAAGATTTTGTTTGGAATGTCCTCTTCTACTTCATACTGATGATTGAGTTTACAGTAGAGGAGGTTTCCAAACTCTTGCAGAAAACTAAGTCAAACACATCCTTTACTTCCCTCATGCATGTAAATCCTTAGTACGAATGAAGTGTTAAATATCTTGCATCATCTCAGATGTCCTATCAAAACATCGAAAACTTTTAATCCCAAATGCCGGTTAAATACAAATGTCCATACCATTTGAACTCGACTGGTGTCCAGGATGTCACATTTTTTCTACCAATACATCAAACCCGTGGAACTTTTCCTTATATTATGGTACTAAATGTATGACAAGTACGAAAACGTGCATAATGTGTATATGAGAGGTAGTAGCAAAGTCAATTTGGGAAAGACTTAATCTAAAATATCAAAGGAAACACTTCAACGTAAAAACACGTATAAATTATAGAGGAAAAAACAATCGCACATCACACGAGCGAGGGCTAGTACACACATTTCACTATCATATTTAGTATCATCACATTTCCTCGGCTATGTTAAAACTTCTTAAAAATTGCAATTTCCCTCCTAAACCACACACTTTTGTATCTACGACAGCATATTAGCGTCTCAATTTTACTCAAATAAGCTCCTAAAAACAAAAGGAAAATGTGCATGCTTTTATCTATTCTAGGGTTTTAGTCTTCACTGAGGTTTATAGTATTCCATGTGTATTTAAGGTTAAGAAGGAGTAGGAGGAGACATTGCAAGATGGACATTAAGAATGATTATTTATTTTCTTCTGCATTTTAGTTCTGACAACAGAAGCATATTCTGCAGCTCAACAAAGACAAGTAATTCAGTCCAACCTAGGCCTAAAAGATAAGAATATCACGTGAGGGACTTCTTTCAACAACGATTGTGCTACAACAATCAAGAATTCGATTGAACCATATCTGACCCTCAAAGAACAAAAGAAAAAAGAAAGGAAAACTCTCAAAAATTTGGACAGCCACTTCTACTTAACCACTCACTATTATATCTACAATATAGGAAATTTAAAATGAAGAAAAGAAAAGGAAGCATCGAGAGATTTTTCTTTCTCTTTTTTCTCTTGTGTTCAAACCCTCGTTCAAATAAATATGATCATCACCCAAACCCTAGATAAATATTTATTTACCTATGACAAACACATCTGTAGTGGTAAGCACTGTTAATGGGATCGTTCCCTTCAACAGGAACTTGCTCCGCCCTGCATCTGTACTTGCAACCTCTGCATTCATTGTATGTGCATATTGGCCTGGTCGACCCAATCATTAATCTTCTTGAGTCCTTATCTTCGTTCTCATCTTCTTCCCCCTGTAGCTTCATATCCTATAAAAATCATGTAAGAAAATAATTCAAAGAATAATTATTCAAAAAACAAAGAACCCTTCAAAAGCAAATTACAAATAGCAAGAGTTAGGCTACGTAGTATAGAACCAAATGGTGCTATTGAACATTAAGGTATAATTCACTTCATCATCATGTGTTGTTAAGTTTGAGTTGACATGGCCCATCACTTCAAAAGGTTTAAGCGTTTAATAAAAGATTGGTTTATGTTCATGCGTCAACACTTGCAACACGTTTCTGTGTGCTCTCACCTGCGAATGCACGGCCTCTCTCTGTAATGAAGCTTCATGATATTCAGGATTTGTTCTTGAACCTGAAATACCAACAAGAATGACTTATCAACTCATCTTGTAATGAAAAGACAGGAGATTCGAGAAAAAATGGTTGAGATTGCAAAAGAACGAAGCTTATAACACAATCATTTAGAGTATCTGCCACACACTGACAACGACCTTGTATAACGGAAGCAGCAAGAATCAAGCTGAAGAGAAGCAGCAGAAAGAGAGGTAATTTAAGTCTAGCCATTCTTGAAATGCGAATCAGACCCTTTCTCTCTCTCTCTCTCTCTCTCTCTCTCTCTCTGAAGTTTCAAAGCGAGGGGTTTGAATTTATGTGAAAGATAAGGGGAAGGGGGGGAGAGAGAGGGGACTGAAGGGGAGGGTTGTGGTCAATTGCTGACCATAAGAGATAGGCTGAGCTAAAAACCTGCAAGTGTTTCAGACAAGAGACACAATCCTCCGCCACCGAAAAAACAGAGAGGTCCCTACGTACTCTTCAACTGACAGATTGCTTAAAATTACAGGACCCGCATGCAAAAGCCAAAAAAGAATAAGTTGAATTCAATTGCAATTGCTCGCCAAATTACTAAATTGCCCGTTGAGTGGGATATAGTAGTGATTTTTATCAAAGGGTAAGAAGGGGCTTTTCTAGATCGAGAATCTTGTGTGGAAATTTAAAAATTCTTTTGTGGGTTCATCGTCATCATGTGTTGTCCCCCGAGAAGCAGCTCTAGGAATTGCCTAGAGAGAATAAGGAGTGGAAGATCCTGGATGAGCATGGAAGCCATGTATGGCCTCTCTGAGTCAGATATGCAATGTGGCAAATAATTCAAGAATTTAATGCTGTTTCCAGTATAAAATAATTGCTCCGCCTAAAGGAAAAAGTAAAATAGTCTTTGCTGTGTGCAGTTCTATTACTTGTTATGCTAGCTAATACTACAGAGTTCTGTGTGACACTACAAGTCTACTACTAATTTTCGCTTGTTCAATGATAATGTGACGGTTCTTTCTATTACACAGAGGACTCACTTACCTAACCATCGTCGCATCGAAAAGGAGAATGCGAACTGTGGTCTTTACTGTGGAATCACATGCATATAAAAGAGCATGAGAAAGATCAAGATGCTGATGCTGAATCTATGCAGACAGAGGCACCAGTGGAAATGATATGACACTGATTGTACTTAAAGTCAAGCACAGGACCACCATCAACGTGAACTTCTGTGTTAAAATCACGGTGCTTCTTTGAAGTATCATCCAACAAAAAGAGCTCCACTTACTAGTACAATGAAGGTCCTCCATAGTTCAACTGGAATTAGCTTGATCAGTACAATAGTAATATCCTTAAAAAATCAAGGCAACTGATCTCATTTATTAGATACAATTACAGTGAGTTCATCCCTATCAATTTGTACTAAACGTTACAACTATGGAGAAATGTAAACATGCAACTTCCTTGATAAAGGAAACGATTCAAAAAAATTTGAAGTAAATATGTGAAGATGCAGTTCGAACATATCAAAAATGATTAGTGGTGTGCTCTTCCATAGGCAACGGAACCATACAGAATCCAGAACATGTCTCCAAAGTCTCTACAAATCCTCGAAGCCAGTCACTTTGCAACAAACAGATGAAACTAAGGAGTTCCAAACGGGGACTTCCGGTATGTCGCCCCGGCTGACCATCTCCTCCAACCACATGACAGCTTGATATTGCCTGCCAATAGCACAAAGACCTTGTATAATTGTACTGAAAATACCACCATGAGGAAGATGCGAATTGATAATCATCTGCTCCAAGACTTTGCTTGCTGTCCCAAATCGACCTTCACGACAGAGCCCATCTAACAGAATTTCATAAGACGTCTTGTCAGGGGCGCAACTTAACTTTTTACGCATCTTTTCTAAATAATCAACAGCAACAACTGAAAACCCTTGATTACACAGTCCTTCAAGCAAAATATTATATGCTCTTCGTGTTGGAACAGAGTTGTCCCCCACCATCTCCACATCAATGACATTCGCTGCTCCTTCCACTTCACCGTTTCTGCAAAAAGCAGCCAATTTCGCTTCATAGGTAGAATTCAGTGGCCTAAAGCCTTTTCTGCGCATCTCAGAAAGCACCTTTTCTGCCTCTTTAATCTTTCCTTCATTGTACAGGTCAACAGCCATGGCACTATAACTAACAGAACTGGGGACCCCTCCTGTGATCAAAGAATCATTGATGGTACGCTTCATCACCTCCAATTCTGCAGCTTTGTTACATCTTGAAAGATCAAGAGGCTGAACATGCTGCCTAAGTGCTTTGAGTCCCTTTTTTAAGATTTTTCTAACAATTTCTATCGCTTCTTGAACTTGGCCATTATCGCATAATGCAGACAAGAGGGTTCTATAAACAGCAATATCCTCACCACTTCCCTTTTGGGATATCCTCCAGAACATTGAGTACAGCAAATGGGTGGCTTCATTCAACCTCCCATCTTCACACAGTCCTCTCATGAGAATACCGTAACTCTCTCTGTTAGGATAGCAATTTTGGTAATCCATCTCCTGGAAAATACGAAGCGCGAGATCAGAACGCCTTCTCTGGCATAGAGCATCCATGAGCAAATTCAAGGAACAGAGGCGGGACTTCACTGCCCATCCATGAGAGTTCCGTAGGAACAGATGATGAGCATCTTCAAGCCTGGATTCTTTTACCAAAATCTGTAGAAGGGCATTGAAAGATTCCGTCCGGTTCACACAATTAAACTGTGGGAGAATTCTGAAAAGACCAACAGCTTTGTCAAGCAGTCCATGTTTCGCATAGGTGTTAATTGCAGCTGCAAAAGTGGAATCTGCACACTCGCATGAATCCTCTTTCATCTCATTGATCACCTCTTCCATCTCACTAATTCGGCCACAGTTTGCCAGAATCCCAATTATGGTGGAGTATACTGGACCATTATGACGATAGTTCGGGTACTTATGTCTAGCTTCTCTGAAGATTTCAAGAGCTGTAACTGGATTTTTCTGGCACTTTAGTATCTGAGAAAGCTGAGTAGGATTTAGAAGTCGTGACCATCTCACAGGCATGGTTTCCACAAATTATCTATGTCAAAAGATGGGGCCTTCAATTTTCAGCACACATCAACGTCATGGCAAAAGTCCTTCAGAACAATCCTACAAATTAATCTATCCGTAACTTTGCAAGGCCCAGTGAAAACTGTAAGCATAGGTTCCTACATGAAGCCCAAAATCTTCTATTAAGAGGTTGAAATTTGACAGTAGATGTAATTCTAACAAATATGAGGTACTGGAGATAACTGTATTGCTAAAGAACCTCAACGAATAGATCACCAATGCAGTCTGATTGACTGACTGTGATGGACTATTCCATAATCACCCATGAGAAGCCTAGGTGAGATAAGCATTGCAAGTATTAGAAACTCTGGTCAAGGTTCACCTGATCAGAAGAACATTTTAAGAGCCAAACTGATCAGCAAATGGCCCACATGCAAGTGCCCTAGAATCAAATCTGATGTTTCCTCCAATCACTGCCCCCCTGCAAGGGCATATCAAGAGTTGCATAGTGACTAAAAGCATAAGAACGGCACTACTAACAGAAAGTGATTGGTCGAGCCAAATGGGCAGATTGTATACACTGCAGGAAACTGGATTAGTTGTGTTGCACCTCATAAATTAAAGAGTTACACAATCATGTTTGGATGTTGAATTCAGATCATCCTGTCATCCATACGCTCAAAAATCCGAAGCAACTATACAGAAGGATTATCCCCAAGCCCGTAAAGCAGACAAAGGAGAAAGACTTAATACGCAGCACTGATTTTTGTCAAAGCATTCTAGAATCCTGCAGCAGCAATTTCCCCCTATTTCTTACATATCGACATATCGAATAGCTATATAAAGCACCAACATCCCATAAACAGTGTAGAGACTTTGCCAAGTGCGGTACCCTGAGTGAGGACTTTTATCAAACACCATCGAGGCAATCACGAATCAAACACATGGGAACGGGCGGATGAAGATTGAATATAATGCCGGGAGTTGACGAATCATAATTCCAAAGCGCAATTTCTTATCTTTGGCGAGATCATAACCATAACCACCGCACTGGCTCTACTAGATCGCAACCCAACGCTTGAAATTCAGGGGCAAGAAGCGCGACCCCCAGTAAGTTCTCCCGTCACGTGTTTTCTCTTTAAATTTGTCCACCATGAGTCAATTTTCATGCATTTTCTCGACGATTGGTAGTCAAATGATCAAACTTAAAACCACCCACGCAAACCCAGATTCTGCAATACGGCAGAAGAACGGAATGAAGGAGCAAACTCGAAAGAAGTGGAACTGACCACGCTTGTTTCCTCATCCAGCGAGTGAATCGAGTGCGTCCGCGGGCGCGCGCGAAGAGAGATATCAACTTCTCGATTAAATTTATGTCCCAAAGCCGGACGGTTACTTGGGATCTTTCTTGATGCTGAATCTTCAAATTAACTCCCTTATTGTATAAACAACTCTGTGTTTTCTTTTCGGGAAAAACCATAAAATATTTCAAACTATATAACACATTTAATTTAAATTTTCTTTTGCGCTATAAGAAATTGTGAAACTATTGCCACGGCAATATATTTACCTTAATTTTTTTCTTATGAGGTCAAAAACCATAAAATTTTATTTGTGTCACAAATTATAGAAGTCTAATACCTTTCATGTGATTGATCACTAAATTCCTTCATTAAGATATTGACCAAACAAATTGGAGGCTCCCTATTATACTATGGGCTTGGATATCATTGGTTAAAAGTATGCAATAGAAATCGGATACCTTCCTTGGAAAATAGTCAAAAGTCCGAGTCCATTAACATATCCAATTAACGAGTCATGGACAACAATAATATATTAACTACTCAACACTACACTAATTCTTCAATTTGGAATTCTTCTAGCACCATTCACACGTGCATCATAATAATTTATCCTTAATTAAGGTTCAATCAAATAATTTTTCAGCCAAAACCACGTTGCTTTTTGTTTCACGTTTGCCATGTCAACACAATTTGTCTTTTGTCATACATGATGCCAAAATTTTAATGGTGCTTATTGAAAAAATATTGACATAAAATAAATGTGTCATATAAATATAGGTTTGAGAGTTTTTGTTTCACAAAAAAAAAAAAGGGATAAATATGTCAAGGTAGGCATAGTTTGACGTTTTTGAAGATTTTTTCCTTCTTCTTCTGCTTTTTTTTTTTTTTTGGAAATCAAGTCCTATTTTAAGTACTATCAATCTTGTGTGATTGTGGTAAAATAAGGTAAAACCAAAAGAAATCAACTTTAAAATAGTAAATTATATATGTTGGCGGCGCTGGCCCGCACGCTATGATCGATGTTTAGTAGCAAATTGCAATCTCCAGCTCTCTTATTTCGCAATATCGCATTTTCATTTTTGTCACCCTTTTGTTTTATTAATCTTGAATTAACTCCTTTTGTTCGAAACAATAATGATCATTGGACTCACCTGTCCCGTGGTGTCAATTTGTGGGCCTAAGTACATCATTTGTCTCTTGGACCCAGATGGGCTCGCCCCAAGCTCAACAAATTACATAAGAAAATTTAGTATTCTCTAATCACGAGCAAATCAGACCAAGGATATTATTCCCAACCCAAGAAATAATTAATCAAGTCTAATTTTCAGATCGCTGAACTCATTTCGCCAATAAAAAAAGTCGGGTCACATATCACGTCGCTTCGTTGAGGATATTAGTTAAAAAGACTTATCTGCACAAATCCTGAAATCTCTCGATTGCACGAAATAAAAAACAGCGGATCAAATTCAACAAATGACAGAGAAGACCAAAAGGAAAGATGGGCTTGATCGAAAGGATTATCCATCGGTTTCCTAGAGTTTCGCTTCTCCAAGGACACCCGATATTTTTAGAAATTAGCATGATCCCCCTTCAGAATTCTGTTGCTTTTCTTTTTTGCCCTCCTTCGCACTAATTACTGCTTCTGGTTCTGGACAAATCCCGTGAATCATTGCAGACAATTTGCCCTTCTTTTGGTTTTTCTCTGCACTCATTACTGCTTCTGTTGAACGGTGGTGCATGAAGGAAGGGAATATTCTGCGAATCATTGCGAGCATCAATAGCAACACCCCACTCTCATGCGTGGCCCATGGATCACACAGGACTTGGGATGAGAATGAGAAGGGAATCGCTGTTGCAGTCATATGACCCTACTGCTTTTTATTGAGTGGAGCACAAAGGAAGCACTTCATGTGGCTGGTTTTGTGACTTTGTCTACTCGCCCAATCGTTGGACCTTACGAAGAAACAGTCATTGTAATGCCCTTTTGTAATACCAGAGGCAGATGCATTATGCTACTGTTGAATGGTAAGGCTGTGGAATCAATTACTGGATACAAAAGCATAGCGAGTGAACCATATTCGATGCCCATAGCACATCGTTCGTATATAGTTATCTTTTATTGTCTTGCGCCTTTGGCGTCGGAGTTACGTCAGCCATCAAACGGGTAGCTTTAACTATAATAGCAAGTAATTTGTGTAGATGTAGTCTACGGATAGACCAACTTCTTTATAGTTTGCCCGCTAGCGATGTTACTGTCATTTCTATCGAGCGGAAAGAAAAACGGATAGAGCTCATATCGGACGTAACAACTGCTATACAGAACTCGACAACCCTTCCGGCTATTGCAGA
The DNA here is from genome assembly GCA_007663325.1 of Eucalyptus pauciflora. Lineage (NCBI taxonomy): Eukaryota > Viridiplantae > Streptophyta > Magnoliopsida > Myrtales > Myrtaceae > Eucalyptus > Eucalyptus pauciflora. The sequence continues at coordinate 1,714,594 of VMYD01000011.1, forward strand.
TATCTGGGAAATTCCCGACAGCAATGGCCAAGCACTGAGCACAGGACAGCTTGGGCAGATCTCTGGTGCATTGGACCAATGCATAGAGAGTGATGAATGGTGTGAGCTTAGTCTTGCTTTTCCCGAGCCCTCTGTTCTTAGGCACGACCGCATCGGCTTCAATCCGGTCCATCAGGCTCCCTAGCTCTTTATTGAACTTTTTGGGGTCAGTCACGTTCTCGACATTGATATAAAATATCCCGAAAGACGTGTCGACCTCACCGATGAAATTTTTGTTGTCATAACGCAGAAAGCAATAGTCATACCAGATCCTCGCATCAGCCTGGTCCGGGCAGAGCTGGCGGATTTGCTTGCCCGCATCTTGGATGCAACTCGAGCAGTCATCTTGGCTTACATCTCCTCTGCATTGAGCTAGGCCATATACCTTGTCATTGCCTGAGCCGTAAGAGGTCGTGAGGAAGCCAGTTGATGGGGCTTTCGATACCAACTTGGTCAGGACATGGTCGATGTTCGACCAAATCGGGCTGGCCTTGCTGATGACCGTGTCTTGGTTGCAGAATTGGCCCAAGGGATCATCGGATTGGGCATTAGAAACAAATGGGAGAACCAGGAAAAAGAAGAAGAGCAGGAGATTGAATAGAGAAGTCATGGTACAAAGTTGTGTTTCAATATCAATTGGAACTTGTGACTTTTGCAACCTTTTTTATCAGGTAAAAGTGGTGGGAGTTGATTGAGTCAGTGGGCATTGAGACAGCAGGCATATTCGACTGAAATAATTGAGTCACACGATCATGTTGAGTTTGAAAATCAAGAAGCAGAGTATTGCTTCTAGAAGGTCTCTAGTTTTCCTTCTCTTGCATCAATCGATCTGATCATTAGTAATGCCTTCTTAGTAATTGCTCTATCCACACAGACCCACTGCACTTGCACAACCTTTGTCTGACTCTCAATAGCCATATTTTCAGAAGAAATATCTCTCAGAACAAAATTCAGGGTTCTGCTGTGGATAATGGTATACTGTTTTGCTGTAATTTTCTTCTATTCAAAAGCAAAATTTGATTAATCGGGAGCTCACCCTTGAGATGTCTCCATTCCTAGGTGTGTTTGCCTTTTTTCCAAGTCTCAACCAAAAATCATGCCTTGGAGTCTTGAGGGTGGGTTGACTTGTGTGCCTCGCTATTGAATACTTTGTTGACTTGGGCATATCAGTGTGAATTAGCCCTAATCCCAATTAACATGATCAGCTGACACAGAATGAGTGAAGACAAACTCCTGTTTAAATCTAAAAAACTTCTAATCTTCATCACAGGATATCATGTCTATACAAACTTCAACTGCATCATTGTATGACGGTTTAATTTGCTTTTCAGAAAATTTCTTTCAATTTTAAGAATATTTTCTTTCTGCCCCCAATGTCCATGACACAACCCAAGACCAACATAGCATAATCAAAGTCTGATCACATAACCAAGTTCATTCAAAATATAGTTTACGACTAGTTAAATTAAATCAATTGAATTCATCTCATTCCACCTGACAATGTTCTACTAATTAAAAAATAAGGAGAATTACCAAAAAATTCATAATCCTATTACAATTGTGTTAATTCAGCCATAATTTTTTTTTTGGCTAATTTAGTCCTAAATATTTTGTATTTGTAATAGTTGAATATATCTAGCCAACTTTGGTTGGCCGGCACTGACGTGGCACTACCAATGCTGATATCGAATTTTTAAAATAATTTTAATAATTTTTTGAATTTTTTTTTATAATTTTGTCTTTATTCTTTTTTTTTTCTTCTTTAATTTTTCCTCCTTCCCCTTCCCTTAGACCCAATGAGGGTCACCGACTGACCCTCGCCGGCCACAGGCGAGGGCTAGGACGCCCTTGTTGGCACTGAGCGAAGGCATCCCAGCCCTTGTTGACTCTAGACAAGGGCCACGACGCCCTCGCCGATCAGGGTGTGGGCACATGGCCCCTCACCCAAATCTGGCCAAACGAGGGTTGCAATTGCCTCTTTTGATCAGGGCGAGGCAAGGGAAAATTGGGTGAGGGTCGATGCCCTCGCCTATGGCTAGCAACCCTCACCAGCAGGGAAGGGGGAAAAATTAAAGAGAAAAAGAAAAAGAAAAGAAAAGAAAAATAATATATATATATATATAAACTCAAAAAGTTATTAAAATATTATTTTAAAAATGCCACATCAGTGTCGGCCGACCAAAATTGGCTAGATAGACTCAATTGGCACAAATGTAAAAGATTTAGGACTGAATTGGCCAAAATAAAGTTTAAAATTGAATTGACATAATTATAATAGATTTAGGATTTTTTTTATATAATTCTCCTATTAAAAATAGCAACAGTCGGCCAACTATTTGCGACCTAAAAGATTCAATTTGACATCCTCCAAGAACGAAGCACCACCACAGCAATCCAATCGTGGAAGCTGATGATTTTTTCCACTTCATTCCAAAGACTCCTCATGCCCGAAACCTTTTCGAATGCATGCATCTGCATGTGGTCCTTCCTCTGGCCCGTGAAGGTATGAACAGTCATACCTTTCCCAAACGGGCTGAAAACCACTTGCATATTTCGACGCAAATCACGGGTGTAAAGTCATGTACATCGTCCATGACAAAATCAACGACAGTGATTGGACGAACGACAGAAACAACATCTCTGGACAATCAAATTCACGCAAAAATAACAGCGAAATGAAAGCTTCCCAATCTCATATAGGTCCAGTCACTTGCGCAGCTGTGTCACCTTCGTGCTTTATGATTGCCTTATAATGTACATCTTGATCTTGTACAGATCATACCCCGTTTCGTGCCCAATTCATGGACCGTAGATCGCGCCTTATAAGCCTTATAAGCGTGTGCAGACATCGTCCAGATCCGAAAGTCTCGAACTTATCACCGAAAGCTTTGAAAGCTTGTCTCGGTGGGACTTATGTTGGTCTGTAAGTCACCCAATAAGTCGTATTTAAGCTTCTTTTCTCGCCGAAATAAGAATAACATCGGGAAAAATAAAGAACAAGAGAATATCCGAAGTTAAAGACTTTAACTTAAAGTTGGAGTCGCTATCTGTGATTCCATGCTAGGATCTGGAGTCCCCCCACATGGCCATACCCCACGATCCATCGGCCCAGTGCAGCTATTGTTGAAAGAATTGCAGCGGAATTTATGAAGTTCAACTAAAATCGGCCAGGCCCACAACTTTCCGACGTCATCCTCATGTCATCCGGCGTCATCAAGCATTTTTGGACCATAAATGATATACAATCCCTAACGCGTCGCCGTCGCCGATTCGCCGTTTGCTGCATTTAATATCTACGGCGCAAAAGATAAAACATTGATTATTTTCCCTAACCACACACCCTTCCTTTTAGGGTTTTTATGTTATTCATTTTTAATTGCGATGATGTTGACCTACCGACAAGGCCACGTCCACAAATATCTTCTGCAACAGTGAATAAATCTGTCATATGGAAATAAGAAGAATAAAAAAGGAATGACAGATATTTATGGCGTGACAAAAGAATTGAAAATATCTCTACGAAAAAAAGGGTTGATATAGAATAAAGAGAGTAGTGACTAAATATGAGATTAGCGAAATGGTCAAGAAATTATGATTAATGTACAGTATGAGCGGAACTCTGGATGGCATTGTTTTTCTTGACATGTGTACTTAGACGGGCGGAAAAATAATGTTTTGGAGATGAGTAAGGACATCCAAACTTCATAAAAAAAAAAAAAAAAGGGTAAAGAAATTTGGTACACTACTTATTGGTGTCCACCGGGATTAAGGTCATCGATTGATGGGATTAATGAAGATAAAAAGACATTTCGAGAGTTTAGGGTTGGCATGTCAATCGAAGTTGTTCTCGCTCAATCTACAAGAACTAATAAAACTCCATAAAAGAAGAAGAAGAAACTCAAGTAATATATTTTTACATTTTAATACATCTTAATGGCATTATATTTTATCGTGATTTTAAACACGAAAATGTCGAATCATACATACATAAGAAACGTTCTTAGTCAACTATTAAGGTATTTTTATGATTCAGATACCCGCCAACTCTCTCACAAATGGAGTCTTGATGAAATTAGAAGGGCTTCATTATGTCCTTAACCATTATTTCTCAACAGTGAACTTTTGAACTACTAAGCCTAGGGATTAGGGGCTCTAATAGAGGAAAAGGTGCGGTCCCCTAACTTAACCACACACACACATATATATAGGTGCCGTCTATCGATTATAACTCCTCGAACATGGTCACACTTGGCCACCAAATCCGTATATAAATGCTTTAGCTAAAACAAGCTTGAAAATTTACCATCAATGATAAAGTGAGTCCTGCACAATTAAAAAAATTACCAACTACTAAAGTGCTCCTAACACAAGCCTCTTAGACTATCCATAATGACATTTGACAATGATAGGTGTAATGAGTTTGGGGTTAAACTAAGATAGACTGGGGCCCCTTTTTCATCTAAGGGTTCATTTGGAGTTGCTTCGATTTTTAATTTCGTACTTTATTAATTATTCGAGTTCTCACTTTTGTAAAATGGCGAGCATGGGAAATCTTCAAAAAAAAAAAAAAATAGGAAATCTTGCAAAACATTTAAATATTCGAATTATTATATATTTTATAAAAATATATATTATCTAAATTTTTAAATTGTATTTTCTTTGTCTTCAAAATTTGGGAAGAAAAGCAGAAATTCCTTTTTTTTTTTACTCAAAAACAAATAGTCGCTCTGTAAATCTATTTTTATTTTTAAAAAGGGTTAATACCTTAAAAACCTTAAACTAGTATACTTTCAACAAATTTATCCCGAATTCATTTTTTGACCACAAAAAACCTCAAAACAGTACACTCATGATAAATTTATCTCAAACTAATTTTTTGACTACAAACAATCCCCAAATTAGTACACTTGTGGATTTAAACGTTCAATTTGCTGACCTAGATGACATATGGTGACGTAGTATAGTGACATGGCAAATCCATGTGGAAATCCACAAAAATTCTAAATTTGTACAGTTGTAACAAATTTAAGGTACTCTTGTGATATACCTATAACAAATTTGGAATTTTTCGTGGCTATAACCCTATAGATTTTCACATGCACTTGCCACCGCACCATAACACGCCACCATGTGTCATCCTCGTTATCAAATTTAATAGTGAAATTTGACAGAAGTTAATAGTGGGTAAATTTGTTATGTGTATACCAATTTGAGATTTTTTATGATAAAAAAATTCTTTTGGATAAATATGTCACAGGCGTACCAATTTAGAATTTTTGGTAATAAAAAAATTAGTTTAAGATAAATTTGTCATAGGTGTATCAATTTGAGATTTTTCAGGGTATTATTTTTAAGAAAAGAGTAGATCCATGTGTAATCGTTTCAGAATAAGAACACAAGATTTTACCCTTTGAATAGGGTGAAATTTGGAAGAATATGCTGAATAGGCGAAAAATAGCTATGAAAAAGACGAGCTTAAAATTTACCATTGATGTTTCTTATTTATCTTGGCTTGTATTTCCATCAACGTGCTAAGATTATGCGCGGCGATATAATATTCTCAAAAAATTAGGAAATCATCATCTTTTTCTCCATCCGTAATTGGAGGAAGTTACTTTGACCTTTCTTTTTTGCTCCATTTTCACTCTCTTATTGGCTCCTCACACCCCTTTTACATTGAACTGACTATATTGACCCATACGGATCCCACTCGTAATTTAAGATTATTTATTATCTATTTTTCATCTTTTTGTTTTGTCTCAATTTTATTGGAGACAAAAGTACACATAATCCTCTCAGACAATATTTACTAAGATTAAATGTGGGACTCATTCTTGATGTAAGACTAATGCTTGCCTTCTTTTCTTCTTTTTTGGTTTTTTCCTTTTTCTCCATTTGGAACAAAATCAACGTGCCTCCTTTCCAAAAAAAATACTCCTTATTAGTAGATAGCTTCTTAATTATTTATTTATTTTTTGGTAAGGATAGCTCCTTAATTATTGTGTTTCTGAAAAAAAAAAACAAAAATTATTTAGTTAATGAGTTATATTTATATGTATTTATTTTATATTAGGATACTATTGCCAAAGATAACTTGAGCACAAGTAAGAAGATAATATTTAAATAAATGTGTATAATGAATAAATCAACCACAACATTCAATCTTTGAGTAAATTCTCGTAAAACTTTGCCAAAAATCGAAGTCGAAAAATCACAATCATGAAGATAATGTAGGGGAATAAAGTAAATAATTTGCACATATGACCAATATTATTTTCTCTGATATATAATTAGTGTTGCTCAAATTATAATAATGTAGATTAAGTTCAGAAGAAGAAACATTAAGGAAACGTTAAAATGTAAAGGGTGTGAAAGAAATGGGTATTGTGAAACAAAGCTATTTATAATGGATGCGGATATTTTTCTTTTAGGAAAATTGAAAAAAGAAAGCAAGAAGAGAAAAAGGGGAAAAATAATCTCAAATCAAGGGTGACACCCATAAGGGATTATATGTTTGGTTGTGTGAATTTTTAACCAAAATAAGACTAGATATGATGATATAAAATTCATGGATTTTACTATATTCTATCTATAGTTAAGTGAATCACAGTAATATAGTCGAATATATTTACATCGTGTCATATATATTATTTATGATAAATGGTATATCAGTGTAAATGAATATAAAATTTTACAAATGGATATGGCAAAAATCTCTCGTGACACATTTGCCTACTTTATTTTTATTTGCTTTTTTTTTTTGTTATATTTCCTCTCTTTTATTAATTATTTTCCTTTCTATTTCTTTTTCCCCTTTCATCATTCTTTAATAAAATTTTATTAAATATTAAATTGTACTAATATGCCTAAAATATGTAAATTTATTTTTATATCTTGAATTTGTTTTATAAGATAGATTTAATTTCGAATATAGAAATACAAATAAGATTAAATTTTAAAAAATAACTTGTTATTGTTATTTTGAATTTCTTACACTAAAATTCAAATATTATTTATATTAAAATATGATTTTAAATTTATTAATTTAACAAGCTTGTTATTCGAAAAAAATAAATTTTCTTATCATGGATATTAGAAATCTTATCTACCTTTATCCCACCCTCTTCATATGATAATTTTATCCACCAGTATCCCTTGCATATTTAACTTTATCCTGTATTGAGTAAGTATCAAATGCAAAATAGATTAAATTTTATCTTATCTTGAATTTTATCCTAATTGACAAATACAATCATGTGACAGGGGGTTTCACAAGAGCCAAAAATAGAAATAGGGCGAGTCCTTTTTATTTATTTATTGAAGGTTTAAAAACTTGACAACAACCACGTGTAATTTAATTGGATATAAATGTGAAGATATATATTTTGAACACACTAATATAATAAATAAAGTTAAAGTTAGAGCTGAAAAAATATTTTCTCCTATGCTGATCATGGGACATTTAACTTTATACATGTGTGATCATCACCGGCAAGTCACATGCTACGATTTTTCCCCGTCAGCCAATTAAAATTGTTTTGTTGATTTGTCATCCCGAAAATTCTATCTCTAATTAATTCAAATTTAACCAATGGATAAGAGCAAGTAAATTCAATTCCTTCTTAAATCGGCCAATGAAACAAATAAAGATCAAATACCTTGAAAAAATTTACGTTATCCTTCCCAATCATTTAGTTTTTTCTTTTGATTTTGAATCATGAAAGAAAGAAAATAGAAAAAAAAATTTAAATGTATAATTTTCCACCAATTTAAAATTAAGATGAAAATACCATTTTTCTTATAACATATAATACTCATAATTTGAAGTATAGGATTTTTAGTATGTGGATACTTGTATCATTCACTCGTTTAGATTAAAAAAGTTGAAGGATAACTGATATGATCACATGAATAAATTTGATTTAATATTCACTAATTTTAAATATTACAACAAAAGAAGAAAAATTGCAATTTATTTGAAATATGCATGCTTACATTTCATTTAGTTGTGCTTCCTTCTTCTAGAATCCACTTATTTCAATATAGATCATATTATTTGAAGAAATTTTTTTAATGAAAATGAGAGAGGATATATTTTTTTCCCAAAAAATCCACTTAATTAGAAATTGAGATATTTTTCAGGAAAAGAATTAGAGAAAGGAGAAGCTCATGAGCTTTGACTTATTTGTCTATTATTTGACAACTTTCGTCCTTTTACAAATTCCAATCAAACTTAAATATTGGATAAAAACTCATGGCCTCGAGTTTTAACTTTTCGGCTCGGCCATTACAAATGCTAGTGACAAAATACATTTAAAGAATAAGGCACTGTGTAATACACATACTCTACAGTTAAGGTACAATTGACTTTGCAAAAAAAATATAATGGTATTCAAACTCTCGTTTTCTATTTTTCCAATATATGTCAATTGAACTACATGTAAGTTTAGTTTTTAGGCCACCTTTTTTATGTCCGACCTAATAAAGGTTTTATATAATATCTATTACGCTCAATGAATAAAAGTCCTAACTAACACATTTGTAAAAGCCATTGTAACTAATTAGACGAAGGAGAAGAAACACGTGCATATATATTTATTTATTTCTATTTACGAATATATGTCCGTGCACAGCACGGGCCACTTAGAGGTGTGATTAGTCGAAACTTCCTCCGACCACGAGAATGGAGGAATAAACGGTCCATTAAGAGAACAGAAAAAAGAACTTCCACCCTCATAATTAACTAATTTAATTTGGTTGGATGAGATTGTTTGTCATTCCCAATCAAAAATTGTTTTCTCGCCCCAATCATCTTTATGAATGGATGATTTCTCCAATTCCGTCTGTTAACCTATGAAAAAGGTTTGTCACAAAGTCATAAGATCACCTGAAAAATTTGAAAAATGACTATCACCTTATAAAGTTTATTAGTAACAGCTCAAAAACTTGAAGAGTTTTTTCTCCATGAATAATTTGAGGAAAATATGCCACTCTTTTTTTATATTGTTTTAAAGCTAACTTTAAGTTCAATATGATATCGAGGTAATTCTACATTTTTACTATGTAAGCACGCGCATTCTTACTTATGGTGTGTTTGTTTCGCGGAATACATTTTCAGGGAAAACATTTTCCTCATTTTCCGGCGTTTGGTTCATTCAGGGAAATGAGTCAACGGAAAACGTTTTCCTAGTCAACGGAAAATATTTTCCTAACAAAGCTTAAATTCAAGAAAATGATTTCCCCTTTGAAAGGATCGGAAAACGTTTTCCGAAACTACCAAAACTTAGATTTGATGCTTGGTTTACAAACAATTATTCTTATAAAGATATATTTTTAAATTTTTATAATTATTTTTAAAATATTTTAAAAAAAATCGAATTTTTAATTTTTTAATATAATTTTTAATTATTTTATTTTTTAAAAATATAATTTTTAATTTTTAATAATTATTTTTTCTTTTTCTCTTTTCTCTTTTCTTTTTTCTTCTTCTTTGGCCGGTCGCCGGCCACGACGACGGTTGGCGACCGGCCACAGGCGATATTGAGCTAGCTAGCGTCGGGCGGGGCTCGATCTCGCTGATCTAGCGAGGCTGAGGCCCCGCTCCACGCCGGCGAGCTCCAGCCTCGCTAGTCGTCGGTGAGGCTGAGCCTCGAGCTCGCCGGCGTCGGGCGAGGCTCGATCTCGCCAATCTAGCAAGGTCGAGGCCCCGCACGACGCCGGCGAGCTCGAGTCTCGCCGGCATCAGGCGAGGCTCGATCTCGTCGATTTGGTGAGGCCTAGGCCTCGCCCAATGCCAACGAGCTCGAGTCTTGCCAGATCCGGCGAGGCTCGAGCCTCGCCAAATCCGGCGTCGGTCGGCCGTCGCCCTATCGACTGCCAGCTAAGGAAGGAAGAAAAAGAAAAAAAAAATTGAAATATGAAAAATAATTATAATTTATATTTTTTATAAAAAAAATATTTTTATAAAGTTAAAAAAGGTGATGGACTCAACAAATTAATTTGGAAGTAAGAGGCACACTATTGTTAATTGTTAGGTCAAATGTCATTCAATCATTTTTCAAATGCGATCCAAACACCAGAAAATACTTTCAGTTACGTATCACCAAATAAGGGAAAACTAACAATTTTCTTAGAAAATGATTTCCCGGAAAACATTTTCCAAAAATGTTACGTTTTCGTGAAACAAACACACCCTTAGATTTTTCAACTTTCTCTTTATGCATGTGTTTTAGGGTGGCACCGATGGGGCTGAGTGTCCATGCAGAATAGTTGATGCTACTATACTGCAGCAGCTAAATCTCTTCCAGACACAAAAATGAAATAAAAAGACAACTTTAATGACGACAACCAAGATACAGCGAAATTACAATCTCCATGGTTATAGCAAATCCAGATGTAGTCACTTACTACGCCATGATAACACCAATAAACAAAATAAGACTCATGAAGAAACCCGCGTCATTTCTATTCACCCTCCATCCGTCGTTGCTAGGTCCAGGAGCAGGGGCAGTTGCAGCGCCCATGCCGCCGCCGCCGCCACTGCCCTTTGATGAGACCAGCATGAGCTTCCCCTTCGCCTCCCTGTTGGCTGGGGCCAACGGATGAACTTGCGGTTGGTTCCTGATGACTATACCGCCTACGTTCCAGACTTGGTTAACACTGGTCGCATTCTTCGGCACTTTGACCGATGCGAAGACCCTCATCATCCTGTTGTCCTGATCGGCACTCAGGTCCCACACCTCAAACGATAACTTGGACTCCGTGATCGCGATGTAACTATTGCAGCTGTAGGTCTTGGCAACGAGGGAGCCATCATCGAGCTTGAGCGCCAGTAGGGCTTGAGCGCCAATCATGCCGGTGCCAACAGGATTGATGGCCCAGGAGACCCATTCGCCATTGGGCGCCGGCACAGCGAGGAATGCGATGGCAAGGGAGGAGTTGGAGGCGTTGTAGGTATAGTGGAGGTAGGCGCCAAGGTATGGGAGGTCGATGCAGTTGGCATAGACCTTGTTGGTGAACTTTTGGGACGTGCAGGTGAGGCAGATAGCCGGCGAGAGGAGAAGAGAAAGGAGCGAGAGGGAGAGGAGGAGAGAGAGACTTGTCATTGTATTACGCAGAGAGTTTCGAGAGAGAGAGATAGAGGCTGAATGATGTAGCTATGTAATTCATCTAACCATTCACATCTATATATGCTCTTTTCCTCGCACAAGACATGCTTAGAGTTCGCATTGGTTTGATGAAGAGAAAGCTCACTTTTAATTACATCAACATTTGTTAAATATTCCATTAATGTCATGGATCGAGTAAGATGTTGAATATTTTGCCTAACTACGGCTCTGTATATTTCATGAAAAATAAAATAAAAAATTGAAAAAATATATATTTTTCAAAGATTGCCTATATCGTTTAAAATAATTAGTCAATGAAAAATATATTTATTATTGATAACAATTTATGTCTAAATATTTTCATAAGTGATAAAATTATATATATTTTTTTATTTTTATAAACAATACAAGCAATTAACTTTACGAAAATATCTTCCAAATCAATTATTTTTTGCAAAGCAAAGGGAGCCTATATGTTATGTTTAGTTGTGGTCCATTCATGTCCTGTCTACCATGGTAACAAATCGTCTACCAAATCCGCATATAAATGCTTTAGCTGAAACAAGGCTACAAGTGAGTTATGTCTTTGATATAATTTTCCAAATCAAAAAAGTTAGATCTCACTTGACATATTTTCATTCATCTTAGGCTATCTACAATGAGCTTTTTCTAGATAAAGTGATTCGGATGGGCCAGAGCCGGCTAACAAAATCATGTACTTTCGCCGAATGTGGAGAAGTAGGAAGATGGGACAGAAAAAATCCTAAGTGAATTTTATCATTTAGGCTTGTTTGGTAAAAACATCAACTTTTCTTATTTTCTTTACAAAAGCAAATTCCAACGTAAGTTCTTCACATTTTGCTTCTGTTGACCCCAAATTAGTTTGATCGATCCTATAATCACCTCTAATTGCGTTGAAGTATATTATTGTTATTATTTGTTTCAAGTGTTTTTGAAGTGGCTATAGATTCGCCCATTTTTCCTTGAGCTACAAGTAGGGGTGTCAATGGGTCGGGTCGGGTTGGGTTTTGTTGTTACCTGACCTGACCCGAAACACAATGGTCACACACTGTGACCCGACCCGAACTGACTCGAAACAGGTCCGTTCGGGTCGGGTCGGGTCAGGTTGCTGGGTTTCCCTTTTTTTTTTTTCTTTTCTTTTCTTCAGGAAACAAGGGAAAGTCAGCGTACAGTAGGTGTGCAGAGGGGGGAAGAAAGAGGGACATGCGGCCAGAGAAGAAAAAAAGAAAAAGAAAAAAGAAAAAAGGTTGTCTTCTTCGCCCTTTATTGGTCTCTGCCCACCACAACCAGCTTCGTCGCCGGCGCCCGTTCCGCTTGCAACTCCCTCGCCGCGCGACCTGCAGCACCCGCGGGCCTCCCTCGCCGCACGAAGCTCATTGTTGCTACCGCCGGTCACCGTCACTCCAAACCTCCTTGTTGTGATCGACCCTCGCATAGCATCACCGTGCCTCGCCTGTTGTCCTCTATGCCGGTCGCCCTGCTTCTGCTTTGTCACGCGGCGGCCCGCCTTGCTTTCCCTCACCCGCGACACCATAGCTCGTGCCTCTACTAGCGTCCGCCATTGCTCGCCGCCGTTGCAACTCGTGAGACCCGATGTCTCCTCACCGCCGCCCTGCAGCAGATCCCGAGCCCTTTGCCCGAGCCCGAGTGAAGCTGCCAGCTGCTCCACCTCCGTCCCCCTCGCCATGACACCTGACGCTCTTGCTGCCCTGCCACTAGATCCGAAGCTCGAGCGACTCGCTTGTTGCCCAAGCCTTTCACCGACGCCGTGCCAGCAGCTCTCCGACCCGACACCCCTGCCTTCGCCGTGGATCTGTCTGTGTTGCCCCTGTTTCGGATCCCCTGCTTGCTGGTCTGTTTTGCTACCGCCCGAGCTCCCTCACCAGACCTCGCCGGAGCTCCAACCGTGCCCATCACCCTCACCAGAGACAAGGGGTGGCGACGGTGACGGCGAGGCGGAGGCGCGTCGTCGGAGAAGAAGCCGAAGGGGAGGGGTTTTTGAAAACACGTCTGTTTGTGTCTGTTTGTGTTCAGTGGCTTGTTTGGAATAGGAGCGTTAACGTGTTTCGGGTTGAACAATGTTCCAACCCTAAACCCGACCCGAAACATGCATTCCGCTTGTTTTATATTTGTTATCGGAAGAGTATCAAGACCCGAAACATGTACCAAACTTGTTTCGTATTCGGGTTGTGTTCGGGTTGGGTCGGGTCGGCTCGGTTCGGGTTTTTTTGACACCCCTAGCTACAAGGGCTGGGTGAGCGAACATGGGGTCTGGGAGCCTGGATGCTTGCACGGAGAGACCAATCCATTTCGGCCGATGTTCGGGCAGCTGGATAATCGTCTGGATGCCCAAAAGGTATAATAGTAAAATATGAGTGGTTTAAACGGGTAATTAAGCTTGAGCGATACAGATAGGACACTCTCTTGCTAGAAATTAAGATCCACAAACAAATCCAAGCTATGACTCAGGATTGGTTTGGTAATATGTTTGTTTCGAAAAAAAATTATTTTCATAAATAATGTTTTTATATTTCTACTCCCTCAAATAATTTCTGAATAAAAAAATGCATTTGGTAACTATACAAAATTTCTATTCTCGGAATAGAAAAATAATAAGAATGTGTTTGGTACGACTTACAAATTTTTATTTTTTTTAACATAGAATTTCTGTTAATTTTTTTAGATTTTTCTTTTTTCCTTCTCTTCTTCTTCTTGCTCCTCCTTTAGCAGGTAGTGGTGGCGGCGATTGGCAATTGGCGATAGCAGGGTGATCGGCAATTGGCGACAACAAGGGGTGGAGGGAGGTGGCTAACGGGGGAGGGGGAGAGAAAAAAAGTAGAAAAGGAAAAAAAGAAAAAAGAAAAAAGACTTATTTTTAGAAATTGTTCTCGGAGTGAGAAGTTACTTTCTTCAACTTTTTGTTTCTATTCCAAATCTATTCCTTGGCTACTTTTCTATTTTGGAAAATAGAAAAATTAGTTGACGTTATCAAATGGATTTATATTTTTTCTATTTTAGGAAACAAAAGAACAAAAAATAAAAAATCAAGGATTAAAAATGTTACTATGTAGGCCCTCAGTTGACTATTAATTGTTTTAGTTCACATCAAAATCAAATGTAATCTCTAGCTTGCACTAAAATCAAAACACAATCAAAATATTCACATGATAAGCAGTCTGATATTGATCCCATCGTTGTTTCCAACTTGCACCAAAATTGGAGCACAATCAGAATATTTGAATGATTATCAATTCGAGATTGATTCCTTATCTCTACTAGTGGTTATCGCTCCTGTAGTCAATATTTATTACTTAAGATTCTTTCTAAAGTGTATGTATATAGAAGCCATCATTGATTGGAAAATTCACAATTTTGAAATCAAAATAAACAATTCTTATATGTTATCTCTGCTTTTTGCAATTATTCATCGCTGCCGCCTTCCTTCTCTTTTCTTGCGTTCTCTTTTCTCACTGATGGTAGCCCCCTTTTATTTCTTATATTGGCATCAAAGCAGAAAAGGAGAAAGCCGATCGATCCAAATATGAATTAATGTAATTCCTACTATTCTAAACAAACTACCAATCAACAACGTGAACCTCCCACTACAAACATCATCACACCCATAACACTTGCAATTGGTATTTCCGGTATTGTCTCTTCTCCATCCCTCTGTGAAAGCCTAAATGGAACAAATTATGTGACTTGGTGCACACGAATCCTACCATATTTTCAAGCCTTTGAACTAATTTCTATAGTATATGGCACCAAACCAGCATTACCCATTCACCTTTCTCAATCAAACCCACAAAATATTGGTCAAACCATACTCACTCCCAACCTCGCCTACAAAGGCTAGTTCATTGGAGATTAGACAGCCTTGGTCGGATCCTAAGTACTACAACAAATTCCATAGTAGCACAACCAATCGACCACTAAACTACTGTATCAGTTTTGTCTTGTCTAGATGACGCATACACTTCTCAATCTAGTGCGTGCTCCCTTCTCTTCAAATACAACTCCAATCCATGATAAAAGGTAATCAGAGTGTGATTGAACATATACAAGAGGCTACCCAAATTGCCGACCAATTGCTAGCTATTGGGGAAACTATTTCTATTGAAGAATACCAAACCCACCTCTTTTGCGGTTTGGTTTAGAATTCTCCACTATGGTCATTGTCCTCTTGGCCATTTTGTCTCATATAAAGTCCTCTACTCTCTCCAGAAATGAGCTACACAGTTTATTATTGTTTCATGAGGGCCGTTTAAAGCTTTTGGCCTTAGATGTTGGTCAGCCACCACTAGTTGCATTTGTTCTCTATGGTAAAACACCAACTTTTGCACTTTTGAGGCAAAATCAACAATTTTTAGGCTCATAATCATGCCAATTAGCATCCACCCATGGCTCGCCATCTACTAGTCTTTTACTTATCCTGCCATCAAAGGTCACGTATTAGTCATCGAGAAGCTCCCTTTTGTCATATTTGTCATTGTTGTGGTTACTACGTTACAACTTGTCAGGAACGATATAATTCTCAATTTGTGGCCACACCTCCTCCTCAAGCTCATTATGGTGCACATGCTTCACAAAACCATCATCATACTCCTACTAACCCACATAAATATTTTGCCATTTCTCCATCTCCACAGACATATTATAGCTCCTTACCACCACGTATGGTTCAATACCCCTTAGTTCCTCTACCTTAACCTCCTACCCATCCTACTCTAGTTTGTTCCTAACTCCAATACTACACATCATATCATTAATAGTACCGTTGGTCATACCAATATAACTCCTTTTATAGACTCACAATAATTCATTATACGTGATGGCATCTCACTTCCTATCACTCATACCAGTACTTTTGTGTCTTCCACGTCTCTTTCCTTTTCCTTATCCTTAAGAATGTGTTAGTTATTCCTAATATCACCAAGAATCTATTATCCATTTCTCAATTTTCCTTTGATGATAACCATGTTTTCTTATTTCACTCTACATGTTTTCTTGTGGTGTGCTTATGTACTAGTCAAATCCTTCTTAGAGACGGCCTTGATTCTGACCTCTACTATGCCTTGCTCTTTAGCTCAGCAACTTCTCTATATACTTTTGTGTCTTCTCACGCCAATTTAGTCACTACTTGGCATTACCGTTTGGGACATGCCTCCTCAGATATTGTAGTTCGTCTTTTGAATTTCACAAAAACCAATTTTTCCCGTTCTCCCTCTTCCATATGTATGACATCCACTCTTAGTAAAAGCTGTTGCCCTCCTCACCCTACTACCCAATTTAGGCCTACTTCCCCTATTCAATTGTTTCATTTTGATGTTTGGGGTCCATCTCTTGTGACCTCTCTTTCTAGTTAATAATATTACATCCGTTTTATTGATGATTCTTCTTGATTCTCTTGCCTTTATGCCTTCACATTTCAAGATCGCTCATCATGCTCTTGTGGAGACTCAACTTCGATGTAAATTTAAGATGATTCAGTGTAATAGAGCACCTTAGCTCTTATCCTTTGCCATGTGCTCTCACCTTCTTGGTCGTGATATTCATCGGCACATTTCTTGTCCTTACTCTCCTCTCCAATATGGAACTATTGAATGCAAACATTGACATATAGTGAACATTGGCCTTGTTCTCATGACCTAGACTGCTTTTCCTTCTCATTTGTGAGAATTTGCCTTTGCGATTGCAATTCACCCAATCAACTGGCTTTCAACTCCTATTCTAGACAACTTGTCTTCCTAGCAGGTTGGTTTCCGCATCACTTTTGATATATCTCACGTATGAGTGTTTGAATGCACAATATTTCCATACTTACAATCGTATGCCTCACACAAGCTGACTATTGAGTATGTCTTGATTTTATTTTATTTTTTTATGGGCTAGAGCCAACATTAGGGTTTAGAGGAGATGAAGAAGTCGAGATTGAAAAAGTCTTAGTTTTTGATAGCTGCCTTTTGTAATCCTTGAAATTCTATAGTGGATTTTGTTTCTCCTTCCCTCGCGGTTTTTCCCACAAGGATTTTCACATAAATCGGGTGTTCTTTTATTCTTCTTAGTTTCAATTCCATTTTAGTTTCTGCATCTGCCATAACAAACTGGTATAAGAGCCTTAGGGGTTTTCTCTATCTTATAGTTATGACTTCAAGTTCACCAACGAGATTTGATATTGAGAAGTTTGATGGGAGCAGCAATTTCAACCTATGGAAAATTTATATGTTGGCTACTCTTATGCAACAGGGTTTGAAGAAAACTTTGTTTGGAAAAAGGGAAGAAACCAGAAAGAACGTTAGATGAAACATAGGAAGAATTGGATGAAAGAGCCATGTATGCTATTCAATTATGCCTCGCGAATGAAGTTCTGCAAGAGGTATTAAATCAAAAAACAACTGCAAGTTTATAGAATAAATTGGAGAGTATTTGTTTGACAAAATCACTCACAATCAGTTCAGGCTCAAGTAACGACTCTTCGGTATTCGTATAGCTAAAGGTGTTTATCTTAAAACTCATATTTTTGAATTCAATGCTATTATCTCTTAATTAAGAAGTATTGATGTTAATATTGAAGATGAGGATTAGGCTCTCTTATTGTTAGTTTCACTACCTTCCTCTTATAAGAATTTTAGAGAAACCATGATTATTACTAGAGAAACTATTGATGTTGAAGATGTTAAGACTAGTCTTCTAAATAAGTAGAAACTAGATACATAATTAACTTTTGAAGGTAGTAATGATCATAGGGCTAATTTAATTGCTAGATGAAGGTTTGTTGAAAAAAGTAATGGTGGTAGGTCCCCATCAAAATCAAAGCATACGGCTAATTTAATGGTAGATTAAGATAAATTCTCTGAAACCGAAGGCAAAACAATAAAGAGAAAATAACATGAATCAACTAAATTAAGGGAACACAAATTGGTAGAACAATCAAAATTACAAATTAGATTGAATCAGGGAAACAAAAATCTCGCTCAAGCTGGTTTTACTAACCAAGAAAATGAAGATTGGTTATTGATTGCATATGATAAAGATAAATTCAGGGATAGGTGGATTCTTAATTCAGGTTGTTCGTCCCACATGTACCCTAATTGTGACTAGTTCTCCACATATAAAGAATTTAACGATGGAGTTATTCTAATAGAAAACAATGCTAAATGCAATTGGGATTGGGACTATCAACATTAAGATGTACAATAGCATCGTTAGGGCTTTGGATAATGTCAAACACGTTCCTCATTTAAAGAAAAACCTCATCTCTTTAGGTACACTTGATGCTAATGGTTGTAAGTTTACAGCTGAAAGTAGAGTTATGAAGATTATGAGAGGTTCACTTTTGTTGATGAAAGGACTGAAAACCGGCACCTTGTATTAGCTATAAGGCACTATAGCTATTGATTTAGCTGCAGTCTCATTTGCCATGACAGAATCAGACAACACTAAATGATGGCACATGAAATTAGGCCATATGAATATTAGAAGGATGGAGGAACTAAGTAAGAAAGGTCTTCTATGTGGTCAGAAAATTGGAAAATTGGATTCTATGAGCATTGTGTCTTTGGAAAACAGAAAATGATCAGTTTCAAAATAGGAATCCACATAACAAAGGGCACTTTAGATTATATTCACTCTTTGAGGGCCCACGAAAGGTCCTTTGAAAGGCCTTGGTTTGAGATATTTACTCACTTTCATTAATAATTTTTCAAGAAAGCTTTGGGTTTATTTTCTAAAACAAAAAAGTGATGTTTTTGTTATATCTAAACAATGGAAAACATTAATTAAGAAGCAAACTGGTAAAAAGATTAAGCAATTGAGAGCAGATAATGGGCTGGATATTTATGGATGTGAGTTTAATGAGTTTTGCAAAATTGAAGGCACTACGAGGCATCATACTATAATGAATACACCACAGTAGACAGTATTGCAAAATGCATGAATAGAACCTTATTATAAAGGACTAGGTGCCTATTGTCTAACGCTGGTTTAGGTAGGGAGTTTTGGGCTAAAGCAGCCAATATAACTACTTGGTTGATAAATCGTTCTTCTTGTGCATATATTGAGTGCAAGACACCTGAGGAAGTATGGTTAGGTAAACTTATTGATTATTCTTCTCTTTGAGTATTTGGATGTCCAACATATGCACATGTTAGTGAACACAAATTAGAGCATTGAGTCAGAAAATTTCTTTTTTCTTGATTATGCTTCTGGTGTAAAAGGTTATAGACTTTAATGTGCTAATTCATCTAAGATTATTGTAGTTGAAATGTACTTTTCATTAATCTGCTATGCTTCATCCTAAGAAAAAATCATATATTTCTTGTGATGAAAATTTGGAAAATGTTGCAAAGAAAGTAGAGCTTGAAGTAATTTCTTCGCAACCAATTCAATCATCTACTGATAATATTGAATCTGAAAAACTTGAAGAAGAACAGCATTCTATTGCTAGAGATAGACCAAGAAGGACGGTGAAGCCTCCACAAAAATATGGGTTCTCATATTTTGTTGCTTACGCTCTTTCTATTGTAGAGTTAATAGAGTATAGTAAGTCTAAAACCTACAAAGAAGCCATCTTTTCAAAAGATTCAGCAAAGTGGTTAGTTACTATGAATGAAGAAATGGAATCTCTTAAAATGGGAGCTCACCAAGCCACCAAAAGAAAAGAAAATTGTGGGTTGTAAATGCGTTTTCAAAAGAAAGGAAGGTAATCCTAGAGTTGAAGACATCATATTCAAAGCTCGTCTAGTTGCTAAAGGTTATAGTCAGATTGAGGTAGTAGATTTTATTTATGTGTTCTCACCTGTCATTAAACACAGCTCTATTCGGGTCTTGCATTAGTTGCTATGCATAATTTAGAGTTGGAAAAACTTGGTGTGAAAATAGCTTTCTTGCATGGTGAACTTGAAGAGAAAATTTATATGGGTCAACTAGAGAGTTTTCAATTTGAGATAAGGAATATCATTTTTGTCTATCGAAAAAGTCTATATATGGCTTGAAACAATCGCTTAGACAGTGATATAAAAGGTTTGATTCATTTATGGTGCAAATTGGCTATTGTAGGAATAAATATGATAACTGTGTATATTTGCACAAACTTCCAAATGGCTCTTTTATTTATCCGTTATTATATGTTGATTGCGACAAAAGATATATCTAATATACAAAATTTGAAAGCACGGTTGAGTGCTAAATTTGAGATGAAGGATTTAGGTGCAATAAAAAAAAAAAATCCTAGGCATGGAAATTCGGAGAAATCGAAAAAGGGGAAAATTATATCTCTCCCAAAAAAGTTACATTGAGAATGTGTTAGATCGTTTTGGCATGAAAGATGCCAAACTAGTAAATACTCATTTTGCTGCTCATTTTAGATTATGGGCTAATTTATATCCATAAACAAATGAGGACATAAAATATATGTCACAAGTTCCATACTTTAGTGCAATTGGTAGCCTTATGTATGCCATGATTTGTACTCAATCCGACATTTCACACGCTATTAGCGTGGTAAGTAGATATTTATTATGCCTAGGCAAAGTTCACTAGCAAGCTGTGAAGTGGATTTTGAATAATTCAAAAGGTATTTCTGATTTTGGTTTAGAGTTCGGGAAAACACATTTTGACGGGATATTTTGATTATGATTATGCCGGTGACCTTGATAAGGGGAGATCTTTGACTAGGTATATCTTTATTATTGGAGGTTGTGCAATCAGTTGGAAAGCTACTTTGTAACATGTTATTACTTTGTCTACTATAGAAGTAAAGTATATGTCTATTGCAAAGGTAGCTAAAGAGACCATATGATTAAGAGGCTTGTTGAAGAGCTCAATGTGGATCGTGGTGTGATTGTTGTCCATTATGATAGTTAGAGTGCAATACATATTACTAAAGATCATATGTATCATGAGAGGACAAAGTGTTGGAGAAAACTTCCTTATTTGTTTGGAAGTTGACAAAACGTTTTCATCAGTCTAGTCTGAAGACTCATAGACTCTATCATCAAAGTCTGAAGACCTCCAAACTCAAGATTCAAAGTCTACCCTTACTGATATTTTCTAGATCGACAAAGAGAAGACTTATCTAGATGCTAGTATATTCTCAAGGATTTAATTCGTACAGTTGAAGAAGATCTCATAGTTGAAGATAGCACTTCGTGATCTATTATTCTCATTGAAATCAATTTTGATAATTAGATCTAGTGATTGATGAAATATACTTGGAAGGTTCTACTTATGGAAACCTAGATCCTGATTGTATGGGCGAGCAGAATTGGTGGGCTATCATCACATTCCTTAAATAAACTCGAGATCTCCCTAATTGATTCTGTCCAACGGTATGATTGGAAGAACTCCTTTGAAAGGTGCCAACGAATATGAAGGCATGGAGGAGTATATAAGGAAGACGCTCAAGTTATTCGAAGGTGTGCGTGATAGAAGAATTCTAAAGTTTGAAGCTCCTAGTTCTTTGTTATTTTATTCGTTGAGCTTATACTGTATTCGAAAGAGAGATAAATACTTGTGAGACATTAAGGAAGTGTAGTAGAGTCTCTACACTGTGGAATCAAAGACGTGAGACTGTAATAACTCTTTTGATTCTTAGTGAAATCCAGCCAGTGGGCTGTCAGTGAGGGAGAGTGGACGTAGGCTTGGTCTAAGCCAAACCACTATAAACTCTATGTTTCAATTCTCTTTCCCTAGACTCTTTACTTTAACTTATAGTCTTATATATCTGCTCATTGTCCTTTATATCTTCAGTCTATTACTATCGAAAGACAAATTAAGTTGCTAAGCTTTTGTAAAAATCGCTTTAACACCTATTCACCCCCCCTCTAGGTGTTCTTACTAGCCCTATCAATTGGTATTAGAGCTCGTGTACTCATTTAATTGAAGTGTTTTTACTTTTGAGTTAAAGATCTATGGCTAGTATGTTAGCTCTAGGTTTGGTTGAAGGCCAAAGTAACACCAGACCACCTTACTTTGATGGAAAGGAATATAGCATATGGAAAAACAAAATGAAAGCATTCCTAAGATCGAAAGATCCTTTGGAATGGGATGTGGTAGAAAAAGGAACCATTCCTAAAGCTGCATCAGTTTCAGAAAGAGGAAAAGAAGCTACAGTTGCTAGCGAGATGACTCAAGAAGAAATAACCAAGAGACAAGCTCTTGATGCTAAAGCAATTTATTCCTTATATTGTGTTTTATCTCCTACTGAGTATAACATAATATCTTCTTGTGAAACAGCTAAAGAAGTCTGGGATAGGCTGCGCATTACCTATGAAGAAATTGATCGAGTGAAAAAAACAAGGATTAGTATTCTACTTGGACATTATGAAGCCTTCAAGATGAAATCAGGAGAACCTATCACTGATATGTTTAGTCGTTTTACTGAGATAGTAAATGGTTTAGAATATCAGGGACAGCTAATCTTAGAACCAATGAAGGTTAACAAATTGTTGCGTGAACTCTCCAAAGACTGGAATCATATAAAGAATTCAATAAGGGAAACACAAAGGATCATGCCGCTTTCTATAGACGAACTAGTTGGTACACTTCAATCCTATGAAGTGGAGAAAATCAATGAGGAGGAAGATCCTGAAGGTATGAAATCAATTGCTTTAAAATCTAACGATGATTCTAATGTTACATATTCTGAAGATGATATGAATGATGAAGAGTTAGCCCTTATGATAAAGAGGTTCAGTAAACTGAATAAAAAGGGAAGAATGTTCAATTGGAAGAAACAAAGTACTCAAAAGTTTCAAAAAATTTACTGAGGATGATGAAGCCAATAAAGATGTGATCTGTTTTGAATGCAAGAAAAATGGACACATCTGACCTAACTATCCTATGTTGAAGAAAAAGAAGGGAAAAGTTAAGAAATACAGGAAGGCTCTCAAAGCAGAGGCATGGAGTGATATTGAATGCGAAAAAAGCGATGAAGTTTATGCCAACATCTGTTTAATAGCAAAATCAAAATTAGACTCAGACTTTGAGATAGATACAGACTCAAACTCAGATAGTGAAATCAAGGTAAGCAATCTAAAGATTCCTATTAAAGTCTTGAAATACATCGATGAGCTTTGTCTTAATCTCAAAACCTATTTTTAGAGAATTTCCGAGCTAAAAAAGAAGAATTTTGCACTGAAGCAATAGGAAAACTCTTGGAAAGAAAAGTTTGATAATTTAGACAAAAGCCTTACTGTTTTAAAAGAAAATGCAGACTTTCTTTCAAAGGAAAATAATCTTTTAAAAATTGACATTTCAAGTATTTCAAAAGAATTTTCAATAGGATCTGAAAAGCTGGAAAAGATTCTTTCAGTACAAAGACCTTACTTCAACAAGTCAAGCTTGGAAATGACTTCAGAAATTCTTCCTCTAATCGATTTTCTAAAAGTAAAGGAACGAATCAAACAAAGACCAACAAAGACTGACAGGAATCATTTTCAAATTTTTTTTATAAAACCTGTTGGCCGAAGTGCTCTCAAATGTTCAAATTGCAACAGCTCATAACATTTTGAGAAAGAATATCCTATGGTTTGGAGACCTGTTAAGAAGGAATGGGCAAAGATTGCATATTGCACTAACTCCTCTAGACCCAAGAAAATATGGGTACCAAAGAAAGCTTGAGTTTCTTTTTTAATTGCAGGTCACCATCAAGAAAAAGATTAAATGGTATTTGGATAGTGGTTGCTAAAGACATATGACTAGAGATCCAGGTTATTTTATAAAACTTATTCAAAAGAATGGTGGAAAAGTCTCTTTTGATGAAAATATCAAATGAAGAATTGTTGGATGTGGAATTGTAAAGATTGGAAGTCTCACAATCAACAATGTCTCCTTAGTAGAAGGATTAAATTTCAATCTACTCAACATTAGCCAACTGTGCGACACTGGATTCAAAATCAATTTTCAAGAAGGAGTTTGTTCGGAACTAGTAAAGATTTTTCTCAATCTTTTATTGGACAAAGACATATAAAACTAGAAAGTTTTCAATGTCTGATTTCAATTCAAGATGAAGCAAATCTTTGGCATCGAAAGCTTGGCCATGTCAACATGAAGTAAATTGCCAAGATCTCTTCCAAAAATCTTGTTCGTGGATTACCCAACCTGAAGTATCAAAATTCTGACTTATGCACACCATGTGTATTGGGAAAACAAGTTAGAAGTTCTTTTAAACCGATAAATCAAGTTTCTACTAATCGTGTTTTGCATCTTCTGCATATGGATCTCTTTGGACCAACCAGAACTTAAAGCATTAGTGGAAAAAGATATTGCCTAGTAATTGTGGATGATTATTCTCGATTTACTTGGGTCTACTTTTTGGCAAGTAAGTCTAAAACTTTCTCTCACTTTTCAAAGTTTACCAAGAAAGTTTAGAATGAGAAATGATATGCTATTTCAAGCATACGGACATACCATGGAGGTGAGTTCGAAAATCAAGACTTTGCAAAATTTTGTGATGATTCAGGCTTTCAGCATGCTATTTCTTCTCCGTATACTCTAGAGCAGAATGGAGTTGTGGAAAGAAAGAATAGATCTCTGTGAGAAATGGCAAGAACTCTTTTAATAGAAAGCAATATTTCTTCTCATTTTTGGGCTGAAGCAGTTTCTACAGTCTGCTATATTATTAACAGAATATTCTTAAGGCCTATTCTGGAGAAAACTCCCTATGAGTTATTCAAAGGAAAAAAAAAGCCAATTGTTTCTTACTTTCATGTATTTGGCTGCAAATGTTTTGTTTTGAAAAATGCAAATGATCGAATTGGTAAGTTTGAAGAAAAATCAGACGAAGGAATCTTCCTTAGTTACTCAACCTCAAGCAAAGCTTATAGAGTGTTCAACAAACAGATTCAGACCATGGAAGAATCTATGAATGTTAAATTTCAATATGCTCTGCAAAGTGAACTGATTCAGACTCAACTTGAAGAATTTGAATCTACTTTACAACTTACAAAGTCTACTTCCCCTGAAGTGCATCAGACTTTTGAAGATCATTAACAAACTAAAGTTGAAGAATCAACTGAAGATTAGCAAGTCATCAGACCAACCAACAACTGGAAGCACAAGTCTAGTCATCCTAAAGAATTTATCATTAATGATGTTAATGAAGGAATTCGCACCAGATCCAAAAAGCAAGAAGAGTCTAGCGTTGTGGCACTTATTTCTGAAATAGAACCCAGAAGCATAGAAGAAGCTTTAGCTGATGAAAGCTGGATTGAAGCAACGCAAGAAGAACTCAGACAGTTCAGCATTAACGATGTTTGTGAATTAACTCCTAAACCAAAATGCAAATCCATCATTGGGGCTAAATAGGTTTTCAGGAACAAGATGAACGAAAAAGGAAAAGTGGTAAGGAACAAAGCAAGACTCGTGGCCAAAGGATATACACAAGAAGAATGGATAGACTATGATGAAACTTATGCACCAGTAGCCAAGTTAGAAGCAATTAGATTATTACTTGCTTTTGCCTGTTATAAAAATTTCAAGTTATTTCAAATGGACTTTAAATGGATTTATCCAAGAAGAAGTCTATGTGGAACAACCTCCTGGATTTGAAGATCCAAAGAAACCAGACTCAGTATTCAGACCGAAAAAGCCTTATATGGATTAAAGCAAGCACCTTGAGCATGGTATGACAGGTTAAATAAGTTTCTAATTCAAAATGGTTTTAACAAAGGGAAAGTGGATACTACCTTGTTTATTAAAAGGGAAGGTAAAAACTTTCTATTTGTTCAAATCTATGTCAATGATATTATATTTGGATCACCTAACGAAAGCCTGTGCAAGAAGTTTTCTAAGACTATGCGGGATGAATTTGAGATGAGCATGATGGGTGAACTCTCATTCTTTCTCGGATTACAAGTAAAACAATTGAAGGAATGAATTTTTATTCACCAAGAAAAATATGAAAAAGAACTCGTCAAAAAGTTCAGTTTGGAGAATTGCAAAAAGACTGAGATACCAATGTCAAGTTCTTCGAAGCTGAACAAAGATAAAGGAGGAAAGAAAGTTGACCATAAGCTCTACAGGAGTATTATTGGTTCACTTCTTTATTTTACTGCTTCTAGACCTGACATTTTGTTTAGTGTTTGTATTTGTGCTAGATTTCAATCCGATCCCAAAGACTCTCATCTAAGTGCCGCAAAACGCATCATCAAATACGTTGCAACTACCTCAAAGTTAGGTCTGTGGTATCCCAAAGAATGAGACTTTACTTTCCTTGGATATTCAGACGCAGATCTAGCAGGTTGCAGAGTTGATAGAAAGAGTACATCAGGTACTTGTCAATTGTTGGGAAACAGGACAATATCTTGGTTCTCAAGGAAGCAAAGCACCGTGGCTCTTTCAACAGCAGAAGCAAAATATGTGGCCCTTGGAAGTTGCTGTTCTCAAATCTTATGGATAAAACAACAATTGAGAGACTTTGGAATTGAATATTCATGCACCGAGATCAAATGCGACAACACTAGCGCAATTAATCTTACAAAGAATCCAATTCTTCATTCAAGAGCAAAGCATATAGAGATTCGACATCAATTTATTAGAGATCATGTTCAAAATGGAGAAGTTATGATCCAGTTCATTAATTCAAAGAATCAACTGGCGGATATATTTACAAAGCCACTGGAGAAAAGCCTATTCAAGTCTATATGCACCAGATTGAACATCACATCCTTTAACTATTAAAGTCTAAAGATGCTCAGACTTAGAAGTAAAGTCTGAAGGTGCTCAGACTCAGAAGGCCAAGAGTTACGACTGTAAGTTATTTTGTTTTAATAATTTAAATTTCTTGGAAATGTACGTTTACTTATCACTAATTGATTGGAATTATCTTTCCAAGTTTCGTTTTTGAATTAATGACACGTATTCATTTTCAAAAAGGCAGTTATCTTTTTTCTTTTTTTTAAATGCAGTTATCCATTTTCGAAAAAGGAAGTTATTATTTTCAAAAAGACATTTCTATTTTTTTCCTTTTTGCAACGTTTCATTTACCTCGCTTCACTCGCTTTATATACTGTAGAAATCCATCTTCTTCATTTTTCACTCGCAAACCCTAACTTACTCCCACTTGCTCTCACTTTCTCTGTTGTTTAATCCAAAAAGTTTTCATCTTTTCAAGCAAAGTTGTAAATTTCTCGCTTGAATCGACAATGTCTTCAAGAAAGTCATCGAGAATTGCAAGCAGAGGACCACACAATATGCCTGAGGGTCCTACTCATTTCGACTTGACCTAGGAAGAAGATTCTTCACCTCCATAGCAACCAAGTCAGCGACAACATTCTCAGCAGCGTCAAACTCCTCCACCGACTCATCCTGAAGAAGAAATTGTGGAAGATGTTGAACCAGTAAGGACTCTTACTCCTAAAGTTGCTTTCAAGCTTTACTCTTGCTTGAAAAAGGGAGGTACTATTATGTCATTGATTGATGAATTTTTAAGAGAGAGAGGATATAGAAACAAAACCATGTTCTTGCGTGACATGGAAAAGATGGGAATTGCTGAAAAAGGGTCGGTTGAAAAGGCATTTGCTAACTTTCCTAGCGACCCGTGTTTTGGTACGGTGAATCAACCCGAATGGCAGGATGACGATGAGAGAATGTTTACACATTTCGAGCCTAGATTAGGTGTGGCTACAAATGTTGCAGGTGACAGTTCAAGTCTTTTTAGATCGAAGAATCACAAAAGGGTCTATTTGGACTTAATGAAGAGAGGGGTCATGAACCCTAGAAGTGTTGATTTTGATTTCCTTGATTCGGTGAAAGTCAATCTGCGAGAGAAGTTTGCTCTGTTGCAATTGGAGCACTTTTGTTCTGAATCAACTGCTGCCTATCCAGAACTTACAGCCTATTTCTATTCGAATCTATCTTTTGTGGATGCAAATAGTTTTTCTTTCACTGTGAAAGATAAAGAGTTCGTGGTGAACATGGATACCTTGGCTGACCTAATTGGGGGTGGAAAGAGGGTGTTTCCAACCAATTAGTGTATTTGTTGCTCATGCTACTCTGTCTTTCATGCAAGACAGGATTCTTGAAGACAAGACATCCTACTCTAGGATGAATGCCACAAATATCTTACTGCACAAGATCGTGATCAACTGAATTAGGCCAAAATCGACATCCAAGACTGACGTGTCTCGGTCTAAAGCAAAATTGATGCATGCCAACAATACCGGCTACAAATTCTCTCTGCCTCACACTATCTTGTTTCACATGTATAGGACTGTGATGAAAGATAAGGGACAACTCCCTTATTTTGCTCTTATCACGTACCTTTTTAGGCATTTCCACATTCACATTCCTACTCCTCTGTGTCTGACCAGCATTACTTTGATGGTGATTGGATTCAAAATGATCACTAAGATGCGTCTAAAAGAGCTTAACAATGTGTTAGAGCACATGAAGGAGAAGTCTCCAACTAAGGCGAAACCAATTTCTACAAGGGCTAAAAGAAAAGGCAAGGAGCCCATGGGTACTTCAGCAAAGAAGAAGAAAACTCTCATCTTGAAGAAGATGAGGATGAGATGACTCTCTCTGCCTTGAGGAACATGAAAAGTTTTATCAGTTTTCGCGAGACTAGAGAAGAGACTGAGAAAAGAGATGCAGACAAAAGAGAAGGAGAAGAAGCAGAAGAAAGAAAAGAAGCAAAAGAGGAAGAGGAAAGAAGAGTAGAAGCAGAAGAAGAAGAAGAAGAAGAAGAAGAAGAAGAAGGAAGAAGAGAAGGAGAAGAGGAAAAAGGAGAAGAGGAAGGAAGAGAGGAAGAAGTGGCTCGAGATGAATCTTTTGAGCCTACTTTGGCTGTATCCTTGTCGAGCAATTCTAGAAAAACAAAGAGTGGAATTGCTGGTGAGCAAGCTCAAGAAAAGCATCACACCCCTGCTGACGCAGAACAAGAAGAAGAATCCATCTCTCCTCCCAAAGACACTCATTTAGGGGGAGATGCGGTTAGACAAGGTGGATCAACACTTGGACTTGACTCAGCTGGACCTGGTTCTGCCACAGCACATTCAACAGACTTTTTGCGATTGCTAGAAATTCTACTGGATATCAGGAAAAAGCAATATGCCATGAGCTATGAAATGCAGGTTTTCAAGAATGCTTTCATGTCTACTTCAGTATCTCTACACAATCAGTTGAATGCCCTGAAGATGCTAGTGCAAGATTCTGTGAAGGGTGCAGATTTACAACCGCTGAAGGAGACTATCGAAAAGCTTGAGAAGACAGTGCATTCAATGGAAGAATTTCAGCTTGTTCGCCTGCCCAAACAACCTTGACTTTCTTCATTTTTAAACAACTCTTTTTTGTTGTTCCCCACTTTTTGTTGTTGACAAAAATGAGGAGAATGTTTGATTGCAGCAGATTTGATATTTGTTTGCTTTTGCTTTTGACTTTGTGATTTGTTTGGTTGTGGATTGCTTTGATTTGATCTTTTGATGCTTGCAGTTACTTAGGCTTTGTTAATGATTATGGAAGAATAGTTGATTTGTAGGACTAACATGTTATCTGTGGTTGCAGAATTGATGCTATTCATATCCTAATTCACTTATCCTTTATGAGATATCTTGTTTTGCTTAAGTGTTGTTTTGCAGAATAAAAGTGTTCAAATCTGCAGGAAAGTTTTGTCACCATAAAAAATGGGGAGATTGTTGGAGAAAACTTCATTATTTGTTTTGAAGTTGACAAAACATTTCCATTAGTCTAGTCTGAAGACTCATAAACTCTATCGTCAAAGTCTAAAGACCTCCAGACTCAAGATTCAAAGTCTACCCTCACTAATATTTTCCAGACCAACGAAGAGAAGACTTATCCAGATGCTAGTATATTCTCAAGGATTTAATTCGTATAGTTGAAGAAGATCTCACAGATGGAGATAGCACCTCGTGATCTATTATTCTCATTGAAATCAATTTTGATAATTAGATCTGGTGATTGACGAAATATACTTGAAAAGTTCTACTTATCGAAACCTAGATCCTGATTGTATGGGCAAGCATGATTGGTGGGCTATCCTCACATTCCTTAAATAAACTCGAGATCTCCCTAATTGATTATGTCCAATGGTATAATTGGAATAACTCCTTTGGAAGGTACCAACGGATATGAAGGTATGGAGGCGTATATAAGGAAGACGCTCAAGTTATTCGAAGGTGTGCGTGATAGAAGAATTCTAAAGTCTGAAGCTCCTAGTTCTTTGTTATTTCATTTGCTAAGCTTATACTGTATTCGAAAGAGAGATAAATACTTGTGAGACCTTGAGGAAGTGTAGTAGAGTCTCTATACTGTGGAATTAAGGATGTGAGACTGTAATATCTCTTTTGATTCTTAGTGAAATCCAGCCGGTGGGCTGTCAGTGCGGGAGAGTGGACGTAGGCTTGGTCTAAGCCGAATCACTATAAACTCTGTGTTTCAATTCTCTTTCCCTAAACTCTTTACTTTAACTTATAATCTTATATATCTGCTCACTATCCTTTATATCTTCAGACTATTACTATCGAAAGACAAATTAAGTTGCTAAACTTTTGTAAAATTCGCTTTAACACCTATTCACCCCTCTCTAGGTGTTCTTACTAGCCCTATCACAAAGCACATTGATGTACGGTATTATTTTATTCAAGACATTTTTGCCAATGGCTATTTAAGGTCTTGGAGATTGGTACTGGAAACAATCAAGTTGATATGTTGATGAAGCATTTGCCTATTGCCAAATTCAAGCATTGCTTGGATTTGATTGATGTTTGCTGCAATTGAGTTTTACTCTAATGGGAAAAGAAGATTATTTATTACTTATGTGGAATTGAAGCAACAGTGGAGATTTGTTGAGCATGTCTTGAATTTTATTTTATTTTTGGGCTTGAGCCAACGTTAAGGTTTGGGGCCAATATAAATATTTATTTTCTCAAATTTTTAGGTGAAGAAGCTGAGACAAAAAAAAAAAAAATCTTAGTTTTTGATAGCTGCTTTTTGTAATCCTTAAATTTCTATAAGGGATTTTGCTTCTCCTCCCCCTATGGTTTTTCACGTGAATCCAACATTCTTTTATTCTTTTTAGTTTCCGCAACTACCATAATACTAACTCCTCGCTCTCAAGCCTATATCTTTCTTGGTTAACCCTCCAAGCTACTGATGCTATTGTCCTTAGACCCAATTGTACCTACATCACTGCTGATGCTATCTTTAATAAGATTGTGTTTCCATTTCAACAAACTGCATTTGTGTCTCCACCATCACCACCTGCTTCACACCAATCTACTTACCATTGCCGTCACTGCTAATTGCTCCAAGCTCTCTTGGTCACTAGACTCCACTTCAATAGCTCTACCGTTCTTGCCTTCATCCTCACCATCTCCAACTAAAGTTCCTAAGTCATAGTCTCCACCATCATCGGCAACATCTTCACAAGCATCTACTCACCATATGGTTATTCATCTCCGTGTTGGAACCATCTCTCACACAATCCCTAATAGAAATCAAACTTTTGCTCTTGTGGCCTCCGGTCATCCTTATAGTGAGCTTGGTTGTTTTTCTCAAGTATAACGAGATTCGAAACGGCAAGCTACCATGACCGCTAAGTACATTGCACTTATCCAAAATAATACTTGGGAATTGGTTCGGCTACCTTCTTATGCTCACCCTATTTGCTGCATATGGGAGCAATGCCTTCATGGTCAAACTTCACTCCGATGGTACACTAAAAAATGCTATAAAGCTAACTTGTTGCTAAGGGATTTCATCAATAGGCTAGCATTTATTGTAGCAAGATTAAGCCCAATGGCCAAATCAATCACCATCGGCATTGCTTTTGCACTTGCTACTCCCAAGAATAGTCTATTTGACTACTTAATGTCTCTAATGCCTTTCTCCATGGATACTTATCTGAAGAGGTGTATATGGTACAATTATTTGTTGACACCAAACGACCTTAGCACATTTGCCATCTCTTTCCTTGTGCTTGGCATTAGCAGCTTAGCTCCTAACTCACTAACATTGATTTTCTTATCTCAACTGCTAACTCATCCCTTATCCATTCATCATTTTACATCCCATACCATCTTCTTATTAGTTTATGTGGACGACATCATCCTTACTGGCTCTCCCAATGCTCCACTACTAGCTCTTCTATATGCTTTAGATGAGAATTTTCCATCAAGGATCTTGAACCTATTCTCTATTTTCTAGGCATTAAGGTACAATCTACCTCCAACGAGCTTCATCTACATCAAGCCAAGTTCACTCATGAGATTTTGGATTGTGCAAAGATGTCTACTGCTCGTGCTGTGTCCACCCCCACGCACCACCTTTGAGTTGTTGTCCATTCATCAAGGGGAGCCATTACCTAATCCTTAGCTCTACCGCAACACTGTCAGTGCCCTCCAATACTGAAGTCTAACCCAGCTGACATTGCATACTTAGTGAAACACAATGAGTGTCGAGCTCAAAAATTGAAATTGAATACAACCCATATTAATTATGTTATACAATTACATTTTCCATTCAATTGGAATTAGAATTTTAAAACATGGCTAGTGATGGGCTCCAAAATCGAAAGGGTGGATAGCCTTGTGTCTTTTAAAAAATAGATTAGCCCGCAATTCTTGTCCCGCAGTCAATGTGGCAAAAAGTTCTCGGGGGTGTTCCCATTCACAAGTCATCAGTCTGACTTCTATAAGAGATACAAGTTTGAAAACTGCAACAATTGCTTTAAATTTTGCTTTATCTTCGCTTTGTCCCCCGTTGCTCATCTTCACTTCACTCAATCTCTACTAGATTAGCTCAGCGCCATGGCGCCGTAAGAGTTTGCCTCCCTAGTTTGAATAATAATTCCAACTAGGTTAAAAAAAAGCCCAACCCAAAAACCCTATCAAAATCTTTTTTATCCACAAATAACTTCGATTGAAAACCTTTGCCGGTAAAATTCAAACTTCGAGAAACAAATGAAGTTTAAAATAGTTTTCCTGATGCACAGGCGCGATAAATTACAACACTTCCTTTTGGTATTGCCCGGGGATATGCAATCCTTGGTTTAGAAAATTATATAGAGTCAAATTTGTGTTATGGTTAGCACGTTTTTAATAAAAAGAAAAGCAAGTTTGAGCATTAGAGTGATTAGCGATTCTTCGCCAGGTAATGACTATTGAAACGAAAGCAACCCATTTAATATGGTCAATAATTTAGTTGAACTACCTTTTCAACATATCTTTCGTGTCAGCAATTTTTACGCTAAGTAAACGCGAATTAATAAGTTTTCCGAGGATCAAGTAAAGATCGGCTACTGCATCGCATTAAGCTTTCGATTCCCCCCACGTGATCTGGGAAATTGGCCATGGGACGACGAGAGCCAAGTGAGAAGTGCAGAAAAAAGCAGCGAATCTGTTCTCGAAAGAAAAGGGATTTTCACTGTACAAGAAAGGGAAAACTCAGAACCTGCAGCCATCAAAATCGCCAGCTCATGCTTCCATCAACACGCTATCATTATGTCCCACAATTTAAAGATCTGTCTTTTTCAACGCTTTAACTTCCAACAAATATATAATATTCGCCCCGCAAACTTTGGTGATCGGGAAAAAGGTATTTTAACTTAAAAAATAATTAAAAGGATAGATTGTGCCTAAAGCCACTTATTAAGTTACCACGATTAAAATGTGGTTATTTTCAATGCTTTTATTTTCTTTCCGATATATGATAAATACTTATAAGGTTAACCATTCTTGATACGTATTTACTTAAAAAAGACAGAAAGATCGCACTAAACACACAGTAAACGAAGCATATCCAGGAGCAACAGTTTGGGAAGATGTTGCTCTTCATCGTAATCCAAAACAAACCATATCAAGAGACTAGTTAAGTCGGAATCTCTAAAATAGGTGCAAATTGAAAGAGAAAATAATATCGGATCCCAATCCAATAGGAGAAGAAGATAGGAGAAGACTATTGAAGTCGGAATCTCTAAAATAGGTGCAAATTGAAAGAGAAGATAATATCGGATGCCAATCCAAATCATTAATTACTCGACTAGAGTACCGCAACAGTCCCCATCAGCAAAATCACACTCGCCAACAGACCCACATTGCCCCGACCCGCCCTCACTCCGCTCTTGCTCGGTGCCGGAGCAGGGGACGAACTCAACGAGGCCAGCTGAAGCGTCCCCGTCGACTCCTTGTTGGCCGCAATAAGCGGGTGGATGCCTGGTTGGCTCCCGTTGACGGCGCCACCGACCTGCCAGACCTGGTTCACGCTTGACGCGTTCTCCGGCACCTGAACCTTCGCAAAGATCCGCATCGTCCCATTCACCTCGTCGGCGCTCTGGTCCCACACTTTGAAAGAGAGCTTCGACTCGACGACCGAGTGGTAGCCGGAGATATTGTAGGTCTTGAGGACGACGGAGCCGTTGAGCCTGAGCGCCATCAGGGCCTGCGATCCGACCATGCCGGTTTTGGTGGGGTTGATGGCCCAGGCGACCCAGGCGCCGCCGGTCTCCGGGGCGGCGACGTAGGCTATGGAGAGGGAGGAGTTGGAGGCGTTGTAGGTGTAGTGGAGGTAGGCGCCGAGCTGGGGGAGGTCGGTGCAGTTGTTGTAGGTGTTGGTGAACTTCTGGGACGTGCAGGTGAGGGAGAGGGCCGGAGGGAGGAGGAGAGAGAGGAGCGAGAGGGAGAGGAGGAGAGAGAGAGAGGCCATTGTTGTTGCAGAGGGAGAGGGAGAGGGAGAGGGAGAGGGAGAGGGACTCTGTGCCTTTGGGAGAGGGACTCTGTGCCTGTGGCTGTGGATGGATACGGGAGGGTTATAAGGAGAGCGTGTGCGAAGCGCGCGGCGGGGTGACGTATTGGCTAAATATATATGTGCTTTAAATGGTAAGGTAATATATCGAAATTTACGACGTTATATTCTCTATGCATAAATTTAGATGTGATCCTGTTTTATGTTGACGAAGTGGCAAGGAAATAACTGATTATCTCTATTTATCAATACATCTGAACTATATTTGGTAGTAAGATAAATTTTAGATTATGATAAAATTTATACTATTTTGTATTTGGTTCTTACCCAAGATAGGTTAAAGTTGAATATAAAAGAAATATGATTTGAATAAAATTATCCTATGAGGGTAGTCGGATAATGATGAATAAAATTTCTAATATTTATAATATGAAAGTTAGTTTTCTCAAATAAAAAAATTTAAAATTAATAAAATCATAATAATATTTAAATATAAATAATATTTGAATTTTATTACAAAAAATTAAAATAAAATAAAATAAAATAACATAACAACAATTTCGTCTAATTTATTCCTATATTTATTTTTATATTCGAATTTCTTTCTTTCTTATAACATAAATATAATATATAAATATATTTTTAGTTTTTATATTTATTACATATTTTAGGTTTTTAAGTATATTAGTATAGTTTACTATTTAACAAAATTTTATTGGAGAATGATGGATGGGGAAAAAAGCAAAAAAAAAAAAAAGAGAGAGAGAGAGAGAGAGAGAGAGGGGGAAAATAATAAAAAATAAGAAAACAAAAATGAAGTACGCAAGAGTGTAGTAAGAGATTCTTGCCATCTTCGTTTGTGTAAATGTTAAGTTCATTTGCATTGATATGCCATTCATATCAAACAATGGGCATGATGGAAGGTGTAAATATTAAGTTTTATTATTGTGATTCACCAAATAGTTGATAATATATAACAAAATCCCTACATTCATGGTATCCAATCCTATCTAGGCTAGGGATCTAGATGATTAAATGTAGCCAAGATAAAAGTCGGGATATGATAAAATTTATCCTATCCCATATTTAGTTTTTACTCGAGATAGGATAAAACCAAATATAAGAGAATATAACCCAAATAAAAATATATAATAGGGAGGTGAGATAAAGATGGATATGATTTTCTATATCTATGGCATAAAAGCTATCTCTCTCAAATAACGAACTTATTAAATAAAAAATTAAAAATAATAATTGATCTATGGTTATTACATATCTTAGGTATATTAGTATAGTTATTATTTATCAAAATGTTTATTAAAGATCTTAATAAATATGGAAGAAAATAAAAAAGAAATTACGAAAGAGAGAAATAATTTCAAAATTAAGTAAATAAAAATGAAATAGAAAAACCCCAATTCTAAATAAACAAATTCAAGCTTGAAACAGATCTTTCTAATTCACTCCATCTCCTTTTCCTATGTCTCTAGTTTATGCGGCTTCTCCATAGTTCTTTATTCACATAAAAACTTCACAAAAGTGAAGAGAGAGTCGGAGTTCCTTCTCTTTCACGAATCTCTAGTTCACATCAAAAGTCCATGAAAGCGATAAAAAAAAGTCAAAATTCTCTTTCATAATTTTGAGGTTCATGTTGAAGTTTTATGAAAATGACGAGAGTATCTAATCACTATACTTTTTGAATATGCGAAGGTGAATAATCATGTTTTCTTTCTTTTACTAAATTTGACATTCGCTAACGTATCTACCTCATCGATATTGTTGTGACCCATTTATATTTTCTTTTTATCATTATTGAACACGTAGCTCTGAAATGTTGTAATGAGTTATTTTCCTATTTAAAATGTAAATTGCACGATTATTATGAATTGATTGATGAAGGTTATTTACAATTGTGCATTTGTGTTTTCTTTAGTAGGGAATTATGAGAGATTCTTATCATCTTTGTTTGTGCATTTCAAATTGTTTCATACCACATAATGGACGAAATATGATATGAAGGAATCTAGGTTTATTACTACGATTCACTAAATAATGAATATTATATAGTAAAATTATTGGATTTTTTTGTCATATCATATCCGGTCCTATCCTAGCTAAAAATTTAGATGACCAAACACAACTTAATTATTTAGAAAGCTAATTTTTGCATCAATTAGGCTATCAAATTGTTGGAATTTTTTATAAGAACATAGAAATGTGCCAATGTCATGCAATAATGAATGACACATCATGCAACACGTGCATGCGATTTTTTTTTAATCTATTTTCAGGTTCAAAATAAAAATAAAACCATAGCTATTATACCTTTTTGTTGCTATAAATGGTGCGTACTTGGTAGAATATAACCCATATATGATATTTTAGAATTTGCATAAAAAAATAATCATCGATGGAAAGCGATTTAATCTAAGCATAATAATGATGTATTAAAAGAATATAAAGTATCCAAAAGAGGGTGAGAATGGATGATCAGCGGCAGAGAATGGATGATCAGCGGCATCAACTCCCTTGAGTGTTATCATAGCAGTTTGAGACCAATGAAGGGATTTTTGGTTTGAGTTATGACTATTACTCATTTTGAGCAAACTCTATCGTCGCATCATAGCACACCAAATCTACTGAAGATGAATCAAGGCATCCTAAGGTCGAAGAGCAATTAGGAGAATTGATGAACCTGTGACCTAGAGACCCCAAACCACTTGGAAATAAACACCATACCACTAGGCTAACCACCACAATGACATAAAAAAGATTTATGGCAACTTGTTAATAAATTTGTTTCCAGCTCCAATTATGTATTTTAATCAAGCATACCAAATTCGAACATCAAATATAGTCAATGACTCTAAACAATGTATAAATTGATTTTGGCATATTGACTATTATTATATATTATGAAAATGAATCTTGTCTAGATATATTTTTACTTCTTCTGCCTTAATCTAAATTTCATGACTAATACTGTCTTTTTAATTCCAAACACTTAAAACTTTAACAATATACAAAAGTTCACACGTGGATTTCACAGATAATTTTTTATAATATTTTGAAATTCGGATCATATTTTAAATTGTGATGGGGAAGCGAAAAAAATACTTTATTGCTAGATTTGATCCTAAACAAAGCAAGCCTGAAAACATTGCATTTTTAAAAGTAGTAACCGGGCGGGTATTCCTGGCCTTTACTTTAAGTGATTTTCCCGCTAGCTTAGGGCGACACACCGCGCAAGGTGGCGGTGAGAAGCACGAATCACGATCCGCCACGTCACAGAGGTATCCGGCAAGT
This sequence comes from Eucalyptus pauciflora, assembly GCA_007663325.1. Classification (NCBI taxonomy): domain Eukaryota; kingdom Viridiplantae; phylum Streptophyta; class Magnoliopsida; order Myrtales; family Myrtaceae; genus Eucalyptus; species Eucalyptus pauciflora. The sequence goes on from VMYD01000011.1 coordinate 1,752,768, forward strand.
GGTGACGTGTTGCTCTCGGATTGGTGGGGTAGGGGTAGCGAGGTTGGATAGGGCTCTGGGGCCCGAGGTTTTAGAAGTTGACTAAGAGGAATGCAAAGAGTTCGGCAGTCGCGCACGAGAATATGAACCGTCGGGGTAAATACGGTGACCGGAAGTTGCGTGCGACCCGGACAGGTGTCGTCCGAGAGCTGTGATAAAAGTCACGGTCAACTTTGTGGAAAGTTTGCAACTTCGATTAGGCTCACCTAACTTTCTGGAGTGGTCGATGATTTTTATAATTTTATTTTTCAATTTAATTATTCTTCATTAACACTTCTTATTAGTCAAGCCCAGGGTCATGTCAGGGCATTGAATAGCCACTATTTTTTCATTTTGTTGAGACTTTATTTGGAGTTATTCCACGTGCAGTTTCTAGATATACTTGTGCATCATCTGCCATAATCTAAAAAATACTGTCTAATAAACAAAGAATGCGCAAGTTTCCAAGAGCATTTGCGTATTTATTTTTCAAATACCATGTGGGTCGTTTAGATTACAATGAGGATTTTGTTAACAAAGTTCTCCGAAAAGCATTTGTTGAACACCCAAAAAGGAAACGTTGTTGTCCTATAGTTAATTAGAATCGATATATTCTAAATTAACATATATATTTTTTTATAAAAAATATGTTTAACAAGTGTCTCGATGACACTCATTAAGAATACCCTTACAATAAATCTCACACTATTGTAGAATTACAAAGAAGTTTTGGCACATGTACAAGCCTTTTAAGTCGTTCCCACTACACTAGACTTGGATAATATGGGGTCTAGATGGCTCCATGAACAAGGGTCGAATAAAGGGAAAAGTATAAAAAAAAGTCATAATATTATTGTATCAATACTAATTCAGTTCTAAACTTTTCAATTTAATCAATTTAACTCTATACATTCTGCATTTGTACCAATTCAGTCAATTTAGGCTATAAATTGTTAACATGAATGTCAAACGTCCTACATGACATAATTAATGCTGATGTGAACAAATTTTATAATTTTGCATTTGTGCCAATCAAAGGTCGCAACCCTCACCCAAGCCATCGTTGGTTGGGGGCAGGACTTGCTTGTAGCAATGAAAAAAAGAAAATAAAAAAGAAAAAAATAATTCAAAAAGATATTAGGAGGTTGTAAAATTTGTCTACATAAGTACCAATTGTGCCACATATAATAACTAGTGTTCATGTCAACGATTTCCAACTAAAATTGTCTAGATAAATTTAATTAATATCAACATAAAAAAGTTTATAACTAAATTGGTTTAAATGGAAGGTTTAAGAGTAAATGGTATCAATGCAATATGTTTAGGATTTTCTTGGTACTTTTCCCTGGAATCAACCTTCTCAATCGAATTACTTCCTAAACTTTCTCCCATTTCCTTATAAATTTGGTTAGAAACCTATTTTTTTTTTTACCTCAACATTGCAAAAGGGACCTAAAATCAATTAATAAATAGCAACAAAAAAAGAAAATATATATGTCATGCTTTTTGGGGGTCATCGTTATTTACAATTGGGCTTTGCTAGCATAATAGTTTTGGATTATTGTAAAAATAATAGTTTGTTGTGAGCTACAAATTCTTGAAGAAGTGACCCCACAACAATATATAATTATTTGTTATTTTTTGTAATTTAGAATAAACTATTTTTTTAATAGTAGATTAAAGATTATTATGCAATTATTTCTCTTTACAATTCATCTTGGAGAACCTAATCCAGAGGTCCTAGGTCTCCCCGGCTAATGGTGAGTCCCATGGCATCGACGCAGCTTTCCAGTGGCACGATCATTGAAATTTTCGAAAATGAAGAGGCGTGGAAACTAATGTCCTATCTGCATCACCATTAATGAGGTTTCTAGCTTCCAAATGCAAAGCCCATTCGCCGCTGTCTTCGCCATTACCGTTCACCTGCATTCTCCTCGGACTCCACCGGGTAACCTTGACTACAACCACATAATGAAGCCCCACGTGCGTGCCATGAATGTTCATCTTTGGATCCCTCTTTCATCGTTTCTCTGAAGTGAGGAAGACAACCGCTGTGTATGCACGTGCCTGCTCTTTTCAATATCAACCCATGTACTTGTTGGCCAAAAGAAAAGGCGAGCATCGTCATACATGTTCTCTTTGAAGGGGGTTGGTTTCCAAGTGGCTTCTGGTGAGTCGAGCACTCTCGAATCGGTCTTGAGAACGGCCCTTTCCGAGAGCTATATTGGTATTGACCCTTTTGAATCGTTGTCGACACGCGTGCCTTGTTTTCTCATGCATTTTTTCGTAAGGGACGTCTGGTTTGATATTTTACACATGTATAATTTGAGCTCACAAAAGAAAAAAAAAAGGAGATTATACTTAATGTGTGCTTTGCAGTAATATTTAGGTACTATATTTATGACGTCAGCGATCAAAGGAAATCACTAGAAATAGGAGCGCATCCGAAGACCCCCAAAAAAAGGCCACTTTCAAAAAGCGTACAACCCCAGCAAGTGGCACGTTTCTTAGCTTGAGTTGGTTCGTGCATACATGCATGGTCCCTTATGCCATTGCTTTTGTAAAAAGGTAGATGAATTCATGGGACATGGATTTAAGAAATTTTAGGGCATTGCTTCAACTCTTTCTCAAAAGTTCACTTTAAAGATGCCAACCATGTTTTTCCAAAATAGCAATGATGCTGACAAGAGACAACATCAAGTTTTGGCCCCAAAGGAAATGGGAGAGGCTTGGGTTATATAGTAACATTAAGAATATTACAAAGTACGATCTAAAAGTTTAAGTATGCAAATGATATGTATAAGCTGGATAAAAAATGACACGTGAAATTTGACAAATGGAGTGAACACAAACACAAAATAATAACCCAAAAGTTTGAGCTGATAAATGGAGAGAGGTTCTATATAAGAGTTAATACATTGAAAAACCTCAAACTTGTACACATGTGACAAATTTATTCCAAACTATTTTTTTTGGACCACCAAAAACCCAAAATCGGTATTTCTTTGACAAATTTACCTCAAACTAGTACACTTGTGACAAATTTACCCTCTATTAGTTTTCGTTAAATTTTACTGTCAAATTATTAAGTTAAATGAACGGTTAACACAACCACATAAATTTTTTTACGCTCCAACCGTTTGGCCGGTTATAAAACGGGCCCTAAAAGCCTTTGGTCTAAAGCAGATGGAGTTTGACAAATTTTCTTGGATAGCCTTGGGGAGATGCAATTGTATTTCGCCTCTAAAGGCTTTTAACAGAAAGCAAGTTTGGCCAAGTTTTGAATTTTGAGCATTTTCAAAATGCTAATGCATTTTTTTTTTTTCAACTTTGCCCTTGCTACACTTTCATAATTTAAAGAAATGCCTTCACTCACAGGACGTCACGGGCAAACTAAGCCTCACGGGTGACTTGAGCCTTGCTGGTGAAGTTTGTGAAATACTAGAAAAAGTCTTTTACAAGTGTAATTTTTCTTTTCCCAAACATCAGTAAATCAAAAAAATTTCTCAATGTATTTTTAAATTACACTTTACCAAATACCAATCGTATTGGGATGAAAACCTTTCACCTAAAGTCCTTTGTATTTCCCAATGATTTTCCCTAAATGCCTTATCAAATGCAGCCTATGTGATACCGACAAATCGCTCACGATGTCGAACCGACCCTTGTTGATCTCTTCCGTTCTCATGGTGGTGGAGGTGGCTCGATCCAGTTATTATTAATGTCTTCTGGAAAGCTTCTTGATGACAATGACGTCTAAAGTACAGAACAAACTTGATTTCCGCCACTTAAGAATGGTTCATCTTAAGGGGTTTCACACAGATGGAGCAGTAAATGACAAAGGGAAACCAATTCCAAACGCAAAATCCTAATTCCGGCCATCGACCAAAAAGAAAAAGGCAAAAAGAGGATCCAAAACGATATCCTGCAACATCCGAATGGACCAATAAAAAGTATAACACAAAAGCTGGTTTAAATTTTTTAAATTTAATTTAAAATATTTTTGTTAAATTTCAATATAGTTATTCCAACTAATTTTCACTCTGAATCATTAACATGATGATCTAATCATCGTTGGTTGTCGACTAGGTTAATTGATTTTTAAAGCGTAGACCATTTGGAAGTGCTCAAAGAGACGGTCGATTTTCAACAAAAATTCATCAAAAGGATAATATTGAATTTTGGTGTAAAGGTATAAGATTAAATTGACATTCGTATAATAAGTTTAAGAGCGATTAATCAATTTCCGCAGAAGCCGGATATGCCGACTTCACCCAAGTCAAAGTGCTGACTTCAGCGGCTAAAGAGATTTCGGTCTTTTTACATTTCCAAGATTTTGTCTCTCTTAATTATATCTGACCATATTCATTTCCACAATCCACACCTCCGATTTCCTCGTCGGTGCTGGAGTATTCACATATGTACGTGGGACCATCCTTCGTCTGAATGGTAGAACTTCTTGGTGGGAGTGTTTATCTTGTTCACAAAGCCCAATTTGAAAAGTCTGTATCGATTACAATTTAAATCCAGTTTGGCCGTGACGGCAACGGCGTAGAGATGGCCTTAGAGATTTCTCTTTTCTTAAGAAGCGGATCATACGGCTGGGATGGAACTTGTACCACGTATGGTTGGGTAAATCCAAGGAATATAAAACAGAACTCCCTTGTTGTTTTCGGCACGTGGAACCACCCAGCCTCGGATCTTGAGTCTTTGTTTTTTGTCGGTCGAAGCATCTTGAGTCCTGACCATCGCGCAAAACCAATAATTTCGTAGGTGAAGCCAATCATGTTGACCAACCCAGTAACTCTCGCTGGAGACCTTTTCGCAAAGTCCTAAAGTTCTTTTCAGCAGGGAAAAGTATCGAAAAGAAAATCTAAACTTATTAAATTAATGTCGATTTAGTTTTAAACCTCTCAATTGAACTAATTTAATACTAAATATTTTGGCATTTTTACCAATTGAGTCAATTCGATCAATTTTAACTGAAAATCGCTGATTAGGATGATAATTGTTCTACATGATATGGTTGACACTTACGTTAATATTTTTTAATAGTATTTTGAATTTTTTATAATTTTTATGATGGACAACCTCGCCTAGTGCTAGTGAGGGTTGGCCGGCAACCCTGGCCAGCCCTGAGCCCCAAAAAAAAGTGAATAAAGGAAAAGAAAAAAAGAAAAAACCATAAAAGTTATGAAAAAAATTCAAAATATTTTATAATATTTAAAAAAAATCCATGTTAGCGTTGAGTCAGCGTTACATAGGATAGCCAGTATCCATGTTAGTGATTTCAGTTTAAAATTGGCTAGATAGACTCAATTAACACAAATACAAAAAGTTTAGAACTAAATTAATACAAATGAAATAGGTTTAGGATTTTTTTGGGAATTTTTCTAGTATGGGTCATTTAGAACAAATCAGAAGAATCGCTATATTAATGTTGTTTGTCGACCATACTCAAGAGCTCCATACATTAGAACGTTACTGTAAGAGAGCTGGTTAGATACATCCTGTGTGTGCCTTGCTCCTCTCGAGAGATTTTTAGGTGGTCAAGGAGGATCATCCTATTCACGGACTCGACCAATTAAGAAGCACAAAGTTATGAATTCATTGCCATTCTCACACAAAATTTTATCCACTCGTCATTTGGTATTACATGATAGGTCGGACGGATGGATGATGTGATATCTGGAAGGATCTAAAAACTTTTCTTTCAACGAGGAAAACCAGATGTGCCCTATAAGTGGGTTCGGTAGCCAAAATGTCTTAAAAAGAGTCGGGGAGGTAAAAGGAACCGATTTAAGAATAGAGAATTGCATCCGTGGGCTTTGGTGGTCTAGTCCCGTTGTAAAATTTGCGTCCCTTCTACAACAGTGTTGGATCCGGATATGTGGGTATTGCTCTAGCAGATCAGTACATTCTCAAATGTGACCTCGTGTTGGACCCAAAAGGCCGAAACTATGTAAGCGGGGCGTGTATGCACCCGATTTATCTAAAAGCCTTTTTAAATAAAGATTTAAAAGACCACATGGAAAAGTCATATTGATTAATATTACGAAAAAATACAAACCGATACATTTATGATAAATTTATCTTTAGTTAATTTTCATCAAATTTTACCATCAAATTGTTAAGTTATATGATGCATGACAATTGGTGAGTGTAACAGTTTGGGGTTTTACATTACATTTGTCATAAAGGTATCAATTTGTAATTTTTTGTGGCATTATTCAATTTCACAAAAATTAATGGAGCGTAAATTTATCACACATGTATCATTTTTAGGTTTGGAGTGGTCAAAAAATTAATTTGGGAGTCAATTTATCACAAATGTACTAATTTAGGGTTTTTTGTGGTAAAAAAATTAGTTTAAATTAAAGTCACAAATGTACTAATTTAAGATTTTTCCTAATGTTAACCCGAGTCATATTGAATTGATTTTTGTTTTCATGGTCTTTTTGTTTAAAACTTATGATGCCACTTGGTGTTTTAATCTTTATTTGTCGCAACCTAGTGTTTAAAGATGAGGTCAGATATACACTCCGCAGAAGAATTTATAGGTAAATGAGTAACCAAATTTCAGTGGAGTCAAGTGGCGCTTCATCCGTGGCTCTTTGCCTACTCTTTTTTAAGGTCCAATATTCATTTCCTTGATATTGACATCCTTCGTTACAAGAGACAGTCTCCTGGCTAATTGTAAGATTATACGAAGTCCGTATGCTAATTGATGTGGCAAATTATGATTGACTATTTTAAATAATTATGGAAAAATAACTCTTAGTCAAATTTTGGTTTTCGCGAAGGCTAAATTAGGGGTAGAGCTATGGATGAAATGGGCTTCACTAGTCCATCGGTCCAGCACTTAGACACTTACAAGATCTATCTAACTTGATCATCACTTTAGGCCAATCCTTTAAGGGCACACATGGTAATGTTTCTCTTCTTTTGTTTTAATGTTCTTTTGCTCCCTGAAATAGAAAAAGAACATAAATCTATTTGATAACGCTAATTAGTATTTCTATTTCGCGAAATAGAAAAGTGGTCAAGGATTAGATTTGGAACATAAACAAGAAGTAGAAAAAGGAAGTTCCTTGTCCTCATGAACAATCAAATAAGTCATTTTTTTTATTCTCTTTTTTTCTTTTCTTCTTCTTTCTTGGTGAGTGGTGGGTGGCGGTGGGGAAGAAAAAGAAAAGAAAAAAATCTTAAAAAATTTAAAAGAATTTTACGTTATAAAAATAAATAAATTGTGGACCGTACCATACACATTCCCTTTTTTTATTTTATTTCGAGAATAAAATTTTTGTGTAGTTATTAAATATATCAATTTATTCAGAAATTGTTTCAAGATATAGAAATAGAAAAAGACTATTTCTAAAAAAATTGTTTACCAAGGCAAAAATATTACCAAAAGGACTCTAAGCATGGCTTTTGATCATCTTGCACTAATCTTGTTTCTCCATTGAATAAGACGTTATAGCCAAATCATAAATCCCTTCGATAAAGACTTTTTAAAGAAGAAAATACTAGAAATAAAAAGCTAGATCTTAAAAATTGGTTTCCTGAAAAAATAATCGATACTCAAACGATCAAATACTGAAAACGAACGCGTAAACGTGATTGGGAAACATATAACATCGATCAAAAGATATATCACAGAGACATACATACCTTGTTTGCCACAAATTAGTACTGTTGCAGTCTTAGAAGAATTAATCGAAGTCTTAGATTCCGTTTGTCAAGAGAGAAAACATTGTTGTCCAAGGAGAGAAAAAATATATTCTGTTTTTCTTCACAGTATTTGATTCAACGTTCTCATTTTTCATATTTATACAACGGTAACTGCACTCTCTTTTATGGGCCCTTCATTTATGGATTGGGTTTTGGCCCAACATGGGCTGACGGGCTTGACTTGGCCAATCAAATAAAAAACTCATCATCTCCCACTCGCACATGGTAGGCCGAACAAAACTCTTTCTTCACCTTTTTGCAACATTCATACCAATAAATAATTCGTGTGACTAGCATATTTTGAAAGCTCGTTGCCATACATTTGTTAGGAATATAAATAACTCATAATGGGCATCACATATTTTAGTAGATATAGTATGCAGTACCATAAATCAATTGATCACATTTATATCTCTCTTGATCTCTTTTTAATAATGATATATTGTATTCACAATTATGATTATCTCAAAACAATCATAATTGGTCGACCAGTGAATACACAACTAGAATGTGATTCTCCAAACTCGATCTTCCTCTTTCCTTGAAACTCTTAGTTTCAGTTTAACTTACTTTTCTAAAAATGTCCCATTAGATCGAATCAATTCATGATCATTAGCAACATTCTAAGATAGCAAACATTGAATAAAAATCTTGTGAAATAAATAATAGTCATGAGGGCACTTAATTGATGAACTCTTTTCCTCAAGAGTCTCACACGACATTAAAGTTGAGATCAAAACTTTTGCCACTCTTATTAGTCGTCTCGTGCATATGTTGTATGAAATAGGTATTACGGTATTAACCATTTTACCATGGAGCGCATGTTTACACTTTCAATACCGTACAAATGATAGTTCAGACATACTTCATATCTAACTTGAGTTTGTGCATCTAAATCCCTTAAAAAATCCATCATAACTCATATCTAGTATCAAAGACAGATAAAATAAAATATATAGATTGTTATACTTTCGGACATAGTAAATATTATGCTTTCATCTTAACACTCAGTTAATGCAACATCTATATTTAAAGCTTGAGCTCTCGATTATCACATAGAAAATAAGCTTAAAAACCTTATCATCTCTATTTATCACATAGGCGATTACCCATGTAAGCTTGCTAATCTCTTATCTATCTGACATACTTTCTCAATTTTATATGAAGCACTAAGCATTAAGATGCATAAATATCAAACAAAGACTCATAAGCATTAATAATGAAACACAAATTCATTAAATGTGAACACTTAAAGGAAATTACAATATTTAGTACATCAGTCTCTATGTAGTCCTAGAAATTTTACATGGCCACAAAACACATCTTTAGGTATTGGTTTCGTCATAGTATCTACTACCATTTTATATATAGATATGTACTGTAAGTTCACATTTTTTTGTGCAACCATATCTTTGACAAAATTATACTTGATATTTATGTGTTTAGTCTTGTCATGATATTTTGGATCTTTGATGTACGCTATTCATAGTTAACCAACAATGAGTTTGCAGTATTTTTAAATGATTCAAAAATCTCTTAAGCCAAACACCTTTTTGTATTGTTGTTAATAGTGCAACGAACTCAGCTTTCATTGTGGACAAGACTATACAAGTTTGTTTCTTATTGCTTCAAGATATGACATCATTATTCAGTAAGAAAACAAATTCAGATGTAGGTTTTCTTTTATTTAAATTTCCTCCCCAATCAGTATCTGAATAGTTTTCAAATCGCATATCATTTCCTTGATAACTCAGTGTATAATCAACAATTTCCTTTAGATACCTCAATATTTTTTTAACGGCTTTCTAATGTACTTAACCTGAATTGGATTGGTATTTACTTACCATTCCAATTATAAAACATATGTCATGTCTTGTACACATCATAGTGTACATTAAGCTTCCAACAGCACTAGCATAAGGAACATGTTGCATTTATTCATTCTCTTGTGGAGTCTTTAGATACATTCTATGGCACAATCCTTTACCTTTTGCAATAGGAGTATCTATAGGTTTACAATCTTGCATACGAAATTGTTCAAGAACCTTGCTTATATACATTTCTTGCAAAAGAGACAATGATCTCTTCAAATAATCTCTTGAAATCTTAACTCCAAGAATGTATACAGCCTCACTCATGTCTTTCATCTCAAAGTTGGAAGACAACAAATTCTTAACAGTATTAACAAACTCCAAATTACTTCCAGCAATCAGTATATCATCAACATATAATAATATGATCACAAATTGATCTTTGGACCTTTTGATATACACAATGATCCTCATCAATCATTGTAAAATCATATGTCTTTATGGCATTATGAAAATGTATATATCATTATCTCGACGACTGCTTAGGGCTATATATTGATTTAAAAGTCAAATAACTTTTGTTCTTGGCCTTTCAAAATGAAACCAATAGGTTGTTTTATATAAATTTCTTCTTTTAATTCTCCATTGAGAAAAACAGTATTTACATCCCACTTGATATAACCCAAGATCCATACTAACTATTATTGCTAGAATAATGCGAATTGAGGTAAATTTCATTACAAGAGAAAATGTTTTCTCATAATCAATTCATTCTTATTGATTATACCCCTTCGCTACAAGACGAGTCTTATGTCTTTCTATCGAGTCATCAGTTTTACGTTTTATTTTGAGAATAATGGCTTTGTGTCCTTTTGGAAAGTCAACCAATTCCCAAACATGATTTGACTTCATTGACTCAATTTCCTCTTCCATTGCATGCATCCATTTTTTCTTACTAGGGCAATTTAGAGCCTCATTTTATATTTATTGTCTTATCTTTATCTTGTGGAGCAATTATAAATGTTTCTCATTCAATGTCAAAATGTCGACGGGGAATACTTTTGCAATTTGTTCGTGTACGGGTGATTGTACACATTGCACATTATTTTCCATTATACTCCCACTTGGATTAGATAATGACAATATTGTCTCATCAGATGGTTGTAATTGATAATGAGTTGAATTTAATTCGTCACTTCTCATGTTATTCCTACTTGAACGAACTCTACTAAGTTTATTATCTTGATCCAAGATTTCAAATAAGGAGTAGTTCTCACCTATTTCGCCCTTCTTAAGAAATTCGTTCTCTAAGAACGTGACATTCCGTAATTCAAATTTAGTTATACTCTTACTTTTTTACTCACCTGTAAATACATACACTTTTGAATGTTCTGAGTATTTTATAAAAATATTTTTCTTGCCTCTGAGACCCAATTTCCCATATTTGTGAAAGAGCTCATGAATATAGGTAGCACAACCCCATGGTTTAAGAAAACTTAAATCAGGTTTTCTACCTGTCCATAACTCATATGGAGTGAAAGTAACTGATTTGGAAGACACGTGGTGTCAAGTATATAGGCAGCAGTTAATAAAGCATCATCCCAAAATGTGATAGATAAGTTAACATGCGCTATCATGGACCTAACCATTTCCAGTAAAATTATGTTTTTCTTTTTTGCAACACCATTTTGTTAAGGAGTATAGAGAATAGACAATTGTCTTTCTATTCCTTTTTCATTACATAAATTTCTAAACTCATCATATAGATATTCTTGATCTCCGATCTTAATGCTTTTATTTTCCTATCTAGTTGATTTTCTACCAAGTTCATAAACTTCTTGAAACAACTCAATGCTTTAGATTTAAGAGAAATCATATAGACATGTTTGAATTGAGTATAATCATCTATAAATGTTGTGAAATAAATAGTCTCATGCCTTCCTCTCACATTATTTAGATCACATATGACAAAATGGATTAATTGCAAAGGAAATTCAACTCTTTTGTCTTTTCCAAATAGTTTCCTTATTATTTTCTTACTAGAAAATACTCACATATAGACAAATTGACTTTTTCACTATTACCCAATAAGCTCTTTGTGACTAGTCTATTTATACGTTGTTGGCCAATATGACCAAGTCTAGCATACCACACATTCACATCATTATCATATGAATTAAAAAGACGTGAAGAGGGAATAGCAAACATTGATATTACCATAGTCAACATCCAATACAACAAAATCATCCAGAAAATAACCACAATCATACTAGTTTGTATCCAAATATAGATCTACACCATTATTATAGAAGTTCAAACTAAAATCAAGTTTTATCAATACTAACACAAATAGTAAATTTTGACAAATCTCCGGAGCATATGATATATCATATAGAAACAAAGTGCGTCTACCACACATGTTTAATCGGTATGTGCCAATCCCTTTTACTTCAATTCTAGAGTTATTTCCTACATAGATCCATTTAGTTTCAATCGGTACTCGTCGGAATTCCACGAAGGATTCTCTATCATTTGCTACATGGTCTGTTGCTCCCGAATCTACAATCTACAAAGGATTAGATTTAAATAAGAATACATAACTTGATACATAAACAAAGTTCTTAAGAATATGAAGGGTGTTTACTTTCTTTGGCTCGTGATAGTTGCGAGCATAGTGATTCTTTTTGTCACAGTTATAACACTTCACCCTTGACAACTTCTCTATTTAAGAATGCTTTCCTCTTTCAGGTTGGTCAACTTTTGGTTTTTTTTCCTAAAGAACTCGCTCCCTTGCATTTCCACATTTTGAACGAATCAGGACGTTTGCGCTTGGAGCTAAAAACCCCTTGTGCTAACATAATAAATGTCAGTTTCCGGCTTAGTCCCCAGGAGGCGGTCTTTTCTAACTCAGGATGGCACACTTCATTCTCAAAGGTTTTAATGTTCTCGTTATGTGCTAGGTGCACCTTCATATGCTCCCAACTTTGAGGCAAGGAACATATCACTACTTACACTTACGGTTCGTCAGTCAGGATATGACCAATATCCTTCAGCTCATTAATCATGTTTGACATCTTTTTCAAGTGTTATTTCATGTTCTAACCATGAGATTTCTTATGAAAGTCAAACCTTATAGTGAGCTATCTCAGTTTGGTCATCGATGTATGACCAAATCTTGCTGCCAATGCTTCCCACATTTTTTTGGCATTCTCAAAACACCTTAACTCTCACATGATATCGTTCTCCATGCTGCTCAATAATGTAATGCGAGCAAATGAGTTCTTTATCTTCCATGCAGCAAATGCATTCTTATCTCTTTATGTTGTGCAGAGTTCTCATCTTTAGGTTCCTCCATAATCAAGTTAAGAGCTACTAGTGCATCTTGCTCTCCCAACACATATTGGATTTTCATATGCCATATTTCATAATTATTGCCGTTCAGCTTCTCACCTCTGTTCAATTCAGTGACTATACTCTTAATTGCTGAAGCTATTATATCTGAATATATTAGACACATATTCATGAATTATTAATACCTATCATTTATGCATCCATTTTGCATAAACTCATCATATTAATGAATAATTTCAAATAAGGTTTTAGAATCAAAATGTCACTATATTTCCAATCATCCAAAAATCTTAACTTGAAATTATCATTAATATAATCTTCTATGCAAAATAAGTTCTTAGAAACTATAAAAACTTCTATTAATTACCCACAATAATTAATAATAATAGAAGCAATTGACATTGAATATCCATTAATGAATGAATAAAAATATTTCCATATAATGTAACCATAAGATATCCATAAAACATACTAAGTAATAGGTGTATGCATACGAAGGAGTGGCATTGTTCTTGCAACAAATGCAAAACAAAAAATGATTACTTATAATCCATAGGGACATAATTGAAAAGGAAACACATACTTCATTTTTTTTTTGGGTCAATAGTCGACGCGGGTCAACGACGATCAATGGTCAACAGTCAATGGATGACTAAATTGCGATCAGGTGGGTCGGGTCAAATCAAGTTGGGTCAAACTGATTGACCCGACTAGATGACATGATGGTGACGTCATTAGCACATGCGCGGGCAACCGTCGGATGACATCACAATGACATTGGCCAGTGTGTGTGGTGCATGCGCAGGGTAGTTACTGCATGCGTGGTGTGCACGCGCCTTCTCCTTCCAACCGCTCATGGGAGCGCGTTTGGCGACCTCTTGCGGCAAGCCACCTGTCATTTTTCTCATCTCGATGAGAACTACAACCCTATACTTTCAAAAATGAGTTTTGATTCATAGAAAATCAAAAGGAATGGATGAACAGTACGCGAGTGTCGAGATTTTCATCCCCGAACGTCCGACGGTGACGTCTCTCCAAATTTCAGCCAAAAAAAAATTATAAACATCAATAATGATCGCGAAACATGATCAATATCGCTCTAATACCAATGTGGGAAACAAATTCCTGAAAAACGAGCCAATACTTGAACGATCGAATATCGAAAACGAGCGTGGAAACGTGCCTGGGAAACATGTAACATCAATCGAAAGATATATCATGGAGACAGACATACCTTGTTTGCCATAGATTGAGACCCCGAATTCTATTCGTTAAGAGAGAAAACACTGTTGTCCAAGAAGAGAAAAACTACGTTCTGTTTTTCTTCATAGTAGTTAATTCAACGTTCTCCTTTCTTATATTTATACACAGTAACCGCACTCTCTCTTATGGGCCCTTCATTTACGGGCCGAGGTTTGACTCAACATGGGCGGACGGGTTGACTTGGCCTATCAAATAAAAAACCCATTAGACTATAAAATGACGCAGTAGACTTTTATTAGATTATTTTGTTTGAATGTTTCTACATATTTATGGTGTCACTTTATAAATAAATTTTGTACTCTGGCCTAGAATAAAAAGGCAATTGAGGTTCATATTATTCGTGAGTTGCTTCCTGTTTTTCGTGTAGCCACTTCATCCTTTCTTTATAAAACACTCGTTCATAGCACATGAACTTAAAGCCCATAAAGATAATCTACAAGCAATATTTGCTTGGTCAATACCGTTTTGAGTACTGTCAACCCCTTTCATTTCCTATTTTTCCCATCTCTCCATATACATATGTTTACCCGCAAATTAATCTCACGAATCACATTTTCATCTATAAAAACATATAATATTCCTCTATAATCCGTTTTAGACATTTCACGTGTCCAAACAACACGCTCAATTTGTGAGTGCACGGCCCTTAGTAATTAAGGTAATATTGTCGTAGTTTTCAAGTTAAACTTAGTGAGAATATTGGTTGTAAAACCTTTCACTGGGATATGTGAAGGGTTATTTTATATTCAAAACAAGTTAGTATTTAGAATTACTTCGAACCGTGTCAATTGAAAGACCTGAGCAAGATGAGAAGATTCATGAATTTACCTGAAAAGCTTGTTAACAGAACTTCGAGCATTTCACTATACTCTCGTTTCAGTATCGAAGGCCTAAGGTCAACCTGCTCATATCAATACTCTTGTTTTAGTATGGGAGGCCTGAGGTTCCCTTAATGTGACCTACTCTTATTCTTGTTGCTGCCTTTTTCCCTCTCCCTGATAAGGAAGCATAAAAGTACTCTGCAAAAAGAGATCCAAGCTCTCTTCACGTATCAATCACTCGATCTTTAGCATAGGCATGCAACAGAACCGAGTCAATTGTACGTCGGTTGAAAACTTTGCGCACAATCAAAGTCAGGCCGATCTTTTTATAGAATATTAGTTTGAAAAGTAGCGCTTCCACCTCTGGGAACATATAGAGGTCTCAGAACCTTGATTTCATGGTTTATAATCCATTCCAATACCTTCGTCATTTACACATCTCACCAAGTGTCAATTTTGATCCATATAGCCCCTCATGGTGAAGATATCAATTATGGTTTAAGAATACCGGTACTCCAATCGACCATTTTCCACAAATTTGCTTGCCATGTCAATTTCACCGAAGACTAAAAAAAGAAAGTGGAGCATGACTAGCGATTGAGCCTTATCATTCTGTGCTATTTATTCATTATCCCCCACGGGGAACGCTAAACTGATTGAAAAAGATAAAGGTTTTATCTTTCAACGATACATCATCTTAGGAATGATGTTCCATTCATAAGTATGGCCATCAATCTTGTTAACAATATGTAGACCTGCACCATCTTTTCTTTCAAAACCCAACCACCGCCTCCTAAATCATGGTTTCTTCCTTATTCCTCTCCTCAATTGAAAATTTACTCTTCAAAGCCATAGCCAATCTCTCCTCTCTTCATGGCACGACAACAATCCTTGTGGCTTTACTAGTGTTGCTTGCGACGGCTACGCACATCACCCATCTAAATCTTTCCTTTCTTAGTTTGAGAGGAAGTTTAGATGGCCTTGACTTCTTGCGCTTAACCAATGTGGTTAGCTTTGAGCTTCGCAACAACTCAATCTATGGCTTCATCCCCTCAAATATTGGTAACTTTCCCAAACTCAACTCCCTTGATCTTTGTGGCAATGAATTGTTCAGGGGACATTCCTCCAAATTTGCATCTATGTGCAAACAACCTGAGTGGACACATTGCTTAGGAGATTGGATGATTTGATTCTCTTTTGGACTTGATTTTTCACAAAATCAACTTTTAGGGCACATTCATACTTCTCTTGGAAAATTAGGCAATTTAACCGAATTAGACATCTCACTAAATAACTTTTTTGGCTCCATTCCAAGAGAGAACTTGAGGAATTTGGAGGCTCTTTTCTTTGGGCAAAATGGACTTTTGGGATCCATACTTTCAAAATTGGTAGGCTTGCCTCACTTATTGTGCTTGACCTATCTATTACTTAACAATCTCACTGACTCAATCCCTTGTTCCATCGGAAACTTGACAAATTTCTCTTATCTTAGTGTCTCCCAAAATGGAATTTCAGGCTTGATCCCTAGAGAATAGGGACTCTTATATCTATGGAATAGTTAAATTTGTTTGAAAATGGTTTGGCTAGGCCAAATGCTACTTCTCTTGGAAACCTGGGCAACTTAACCAAAATGGACTTTTCAACTAATATGCGACTTGAGGAGCTTGAAGATTCTTAACTTATGGGAAAATAGATTATTAGGAACCATGCTTTTGGAAGTAGGGAGGCTCACTTCTCTTACTAAACTTTACCTGGCAGAAACATTCTTACTAGCTTGATCCCTCAAGAAATTGGGAGATTGACGCCTTTTAAATGATTGGATTTGTTAGTGGATGATATGGTCAGTGTAATTCCATCGTCTTTTCAAAACTTGAGCAATCTCAACTTTTTATTCCTTTGTTATAATCATCTCTCTAGCTCAATTCCTAAAAATGTAGACAAATTGATATCTCTTATTGCAATACATGTAGTGGATAATAATTTGACGGATCCAATCCTTGCATCGATTGGAAGCCGGCCAATCTAACTTTCTTAAACCTTGGTCACAACAATTTCTTTTGGTTCATTGGCTTATGAATCTAGGAAGTTAACACATTTGAGTCCGTTGAGACTATCTAATAATGAACTAAAGGGGGAAATTCCAAAAGATGTAAGCCTTGGGAGATCATTGCAATGTTTCACCGTAATAATCATTTCACAGGTCCCACCCCAATAAGCTTAGAGAAATGTAGCACATGAATAAGTGAGGCTAGACTTAAACAAACTTACTGGAAACATAACAAAACCTTTCAGAATATATCCACATCTAGAGTTAATGGGCTTGAGCCGCAATCATTTCAATGGTCGACTTTCCTAGAAATGGGAGCATTACTGTAATTTGACGAGCTTAAGGATATCAAACAATAATATTTTTGGTGAGATGCCCAAAATATTTGGAAGGATGGCTCAATTGTAGAAATTAGACCTTTCTTCAAATAATTTAAGGGGAGAGATTCCGATGGAATTGGGAAGCCTGTCAATGTTGTTAAAACTTGATATAAGTAACAACGCGATCACAAGAAATGTTGTCACCAAAATTTAACTTTTATCCCATTGGGAACATCTGAACTTGGCATCAAACAATTTGAATGAATCAATACTGGTGTAGTTAGGCTCATGCAAAAGCTTGTTGAGCTTGAACTTGAGTAGAAATATGTTGTGACTCTCTCAAATGGGCATCGGGAAAAAGATGGAATTAGAGGTAGTATAGAGTTAGGGACCAGTGATGCTCAATCGATGGGAGTTATCCCAAACCCTTGAAATGCACAATGTTGGAAATTTCATTTTCGTTCAATTAATCCTATAAGAATTCTATGTGAGGGGAGCCACTGATAGCTTATTTGGGCCCAATTTTAAAAAATGATGAACTGAAAAATTTTAGGAGACATCCAACACTTTCGAACGAAGTAAATTTCATAAACTTATGAATTCATTTATTAGGTCAATTTATTTTTCAAATTCATATTAGGCAGATTGTCAAGGAATTTGTGACTGCGGTCACTACCTGGTTGTTTTTAAATTGAGAATGCAGTTAGTTATGCTTGTAGAATTTACATCAGTTTCTTCTTCCTTCCTACATTATTTTGGATTTGGCCATTAAAAAATTAAGAGGGCCCCTGGGCTTGGTCTATTACACTGCTAGCTTCACATTTTTTTAATTGATTTATCGACTAAAAAGTCAGGTGATGACAAAAAAAATTCCTGAGAAGCATTCCCCTAAAATAGGCAACATACAAATCCTTGAGGTTCCTGACTTGAGTTACAATATTTTGTCTGAAAATATATGAAGAGAGCTTGGAAACTGAGAAACTTGCAAGCTCTAATTGTCTCTCATAATGGCTTATTTGGTTCCATCCCACACACTATTGATGATATTTTGGCCTTTAATTCCATTGACGTGTCTTACAATGACTTGGAAGGTCCTCTCCCAAATATCAAGGCTTTCAACATGATAAAGGGCCCTGTGGATATGTTGTTGGTTTATCGAAATGCCAGTCTACCAGGAGCAAGAAATGCAATCAACACGTTGGAGCGAGAATCACACTTATCCTTATTACCTCATTATTGGGGTTTTTCCTTCTCTCTTGCACCTTGATCGTTGTTGTAATCGTCAATCATCATCAAAGAAGGATTATCAAGAAGAGCACAATGAACGGACAATTTTTTTGGATTTCATGCTTATTTTGAGTTGGCAAATTTTTTCTATGATTGAATTGTCGATGCGAAAAAGAATTCAACTCCACATACTGTGTGGGTGAAGGAGCATATGGAAATAATGTTGAGATATCAAAAGGTCAAACAGTTGCCGTCAATAAAATCTTGTCATCTTAGGAAGACAGTGAGAACGTTTATTTCATTCCATTTGAAAGGTGATGCATGCGTGGCCAAGTGATTTTAAAATAGGGGAATTTTATGGTAAGTATATGGGAAAGGTGTGTATGTGGATGGGTGTCGATGGGTAAGTATAAGTGCTAGATAGAATATGACTACCACCAAAATATAAAGGACGCACCACCAACCAAGAAGAAGATTGGGATTCACCACCAAGGCTTAAAGGATAAGCCACCCGCTAAGGATATGGGACTTTGGCATAGAAGAAGTTCACCACCAAAACTTAAAGTAAAACTACTAGCCAAGGATAAAGTGTTTTTTGACTCACCACCAAGGAGTAATTCACTCTTCAATGATAAAGAAACCAAAATAGGAGTTATTCACTCTCCAAAGATATTCACTCACATAGAGAAAAATCTCATGTATTTTCATTCATCAAAATCATCTGCTTACAATTGAGAACTCTCTTCAATTTAAAGGAGAACTATGACATAGGAAATAGACAAACAATTAAGAGATATGGGAAGTACCTAAACATTAAAGACATGGGAACTATAAAGTAATTAAAGACCTATGAACTTAGAATTTTGACTCTTGAAACTTACATAACAATAAAGACTCATAAGAATTTAGAGATGTAGTTAAATGACTTGAGAACTTGTATTCTTGACTCTTCAGCCTTGAGCTTTATCAAACGACAAATTTGACCGGCAAATAACCACCTAAAAATTCATTAAGGCCCCCTCCGGGATACAACTATTTATGTTCTTTTGTTCCCCAAAACGAAAAAAAAAAAAAAAAACAGAAATCCGTTTGGTAAAATTTTTGTTTCCGAAAACAAAAATCTATTTTTTTTTTGTTTCCAAAAATAGATTTGGAATAGAATCAAGAAGCAGAAACAAGTTATTTCTTGTTCCCCGAACAATTCTCAAAATCAATTCCTCTTTTTTTTTTTTTTTTCCTTTTCTCCAATTTTCTTCCATTTTCTCTTATTCTCTTCCCCTTTCTTCTTCTTCTTTTTGGTCAGTCATCAGCCCCAGCTATGGCTAGCAACCGGCTAGACGAGGGTTGGCAACCTTGGCGGAGTGTCACCGGCCCCTGGCAACACCGAGCCACAATGAGGTTCGTCAGCCCGAGCCTCACTGTGGCTAGGCAAGGCTCGGCCTCACCAGGCCAGAGCGAGGCCAACCTCGAGCAGCCTGGGTGAGGCTAGTAAGGCTGAGCTCGCTGGACCTTGCCTTAGCCCGGCGAGGCTCCAGCGAGCTTGCCGAATCTTGCCCAACTGATCACTAGCCACCCTTATGGTCGGCAACTGGCTACAAAGAAGAAAGAAGAAGAAAGAAAAAAGAAAAAATATAATAAAAATATTTAAAAATTAAAAGAAACAAAATAATTTAAGAATATTACCAAACACATTTCTATCCAAGGAATAGAAATTTTGGACAGTTACCAAGCGTGTTCTTTTGTTCATAAATTGTTCCCAAGAGTAGAATCGGAAAAAATCATTTCTGATCAAAAATTGTTCCGGGGAAAAAAATCGTTACCAAACGCACGCCAAATATTTGTGGAAATTCCCAACATAGCCTTGCATCAATATGTTGTTGTTTAGTCTTGAATCTAGCATTTAATAATGGTGAATCGACAACTCCTTAATCATTTCATGAACAATAGTCTTTTCCATTGATAATTTCTCATTTCTAGAGCCATCAGATCACTTTATGCCCCTATTCTACTTGGGTTGAATCATCATCGATGGTGCTAAGTTTGTTGATGGAGTTAAGTTGGATGCTCTCGCATTATTGTCCCCAGGTTTTTGAGGTGCTCAAATATGAGAAGTCCTCATCATCCAAGTAAGGAGAAAGGTCTTTCACATTAAAAGTCGTCGATACTCCAAATCCCCTAAGAAGGTCAATCTTACAAGCATTATTACCAATCCTCTTGGTAACTTTAAATGGACCATCAACTCTAGGCATGAGCTTATTCTTTTGACAAGATGGAAGTCTCTCATTCTGCAAATGATTTTACACAAGATTACCTGGTTGAAAGTGAGTCTTCTTTCGATACTGATTAGCTTTCTTCTTATAAGACTCATTGGCTCTCTCGATCTTAGATCAAATCTACACATGAAGCTTCTTCATAAATTCAGCTCGTTCTTTGCCGTCGAAGTTCACTTGCAAGTCGGATGGAATTGGAATCAAATCGATCAATGTGGGAGGGTTGACTCCCTACACGACTTAAGGTGATTGACAATAGTATAACTTAGTGATAGATTACAAGCAAATTCAACATGCGCAAGCTTCAAACCCTAATCATTTAAAGACCTACTTTCCACACTTTAAAGAAGAGTGATAATGGTGCAATTAGTTACCTCCATTTGGCGATAAGTTTGGGGACGATAGGTGGTGCTAAATAAGAGTCATGTACCAAGCAATGTCCATAATGTCTTCTAGAAGTAGCTCAAGAATCTAGAATCGCGAGCTGACACGATGGTCTTTGGTACTCCATGAAGGTGAATGATTTCCTTGAAATATAACTCAACCACATAAGATGCATCATCGCTCTTGTCACATGGCACAAAATGAGCCATTTTAAAAAACTAATTGACCACACCGTGATGGCATCTTTCCCCTTTGAGTTCTCGAAAGAGCCACTATAAAATTCATACGAACATCTTCCCAAGGCTGCAATGAAACAAGAAGTGGAGTATACAATCCCTAATGGAATTGACTATTTGCTTTTTGACACGTTGCACACCTTGATATGATAGCATGCGCATCTCCATTCATCTTTGGCCAAGTGCTCTTGGAGAACCTCAAGAGTTTTATTAATGCTGAAGTGACCAGCCAATACTCCACCATGTGTCTCTCAATTAATAATTTTTAATAACTCTTTGGCACACCGAATCGATTTCCTTTAAAAAGAAACTCATCGTGTAAATAATAAGTAGCTTGAACTCCTTGCTTATAGTTGCCGATGATCAATGAGAAATCTGGGTCTTCAAAATATGATTCCTTTATTTATTGGTAACCATAAATCCTAGAGTCTAGAATGGCTAGCATAGAGTATCTACTTGATAAAGCATATGCTACAACATTATTGTGGCAAGGTTTATATTTTGAGACAAAAGAAAAGATGGAATAAATTCTACCACTTTTGGCATGTTTCAAATTGAGTTTGTGTTGACTGCTAATAAACTTGAGAGCCTCATGTTGAGAACGAAAAGCAAACGGTTTTGGTCTCAAATAATGACTCCAACGATTGAGAGCTCTAACAACAGCGTAGAACTCTTTATCATAAGTTTGAATAGTTTTTCTTTAAATATGTCAACTACTCACTTAAATATGCCAAAGGTTTTTGGGCGTGTACAAGAACAGCACTAGTGTCAACTTCACTTGCGTCACATTTAACTTCAATTGCCTTATCGAAATTAGGAAGGGTAAAAATAGGGGACTCACAAAATTTATACTTGATTGCTTCAAAGGTGTTTTGTGTAGCCTTTATTTATTCAAAAGATCCATTATGCATGAATTTAGTGATTGGAGCCATGATGGTATTGAAATCTTTTACGAACCGTTAGTGGAAAGAAACAAGTCCATGAAAAGTCCTTACATTAGAAATGGACTCTAGAATTGAGCGTCTTCATAGCTTCTACCTTGGTTTGATTGATGAAGTTCACCATCAAAGCTTAAAGGACAAGCAACCCACCAAGGATATAGGACTTTGGAATGGGAAAAACTCACCACCAAAATTTAGAGGAAAGCCACCAATCAAGGATAAAGCGCTTCTTCGCTCACCAGCAAGGAGTAATCAATTCTTCAAGGATAAAGAAACCAAAATAGGAGTTATCCAATTTTCAAATATTTTGCTCACACAAAGGAAAATCTAATATATTTTCATTTATCAAAATCGTCTACTTATAGCTAAGAACTCTCTTCAATTTAGAAGAGAACTATGACATAAGAAATAGACAAACAATAAAGAGACATGGGAAATACCCAAATACTAAAGACATGGGAACTAGAAAGAAATTAAAGACCTATAAATTTAGAATTTTGACTCTTAAAACTTACATAACAATAAAGACTCCTAGGAACTTAGAGATGCAATTAAATGACTAGGAAACTTGCATTCTTGACTCTTTGTCCTTGAGCTTTATCTTCAAAATTCGTTCACCGGCTTTGACTTGCAAACAACCACCTGAAAAGTTCATCAAGTATCCCCAAAAATTCCCTATAATAGCCTTCCATTGATATGTCGTTGGTTGGCCTTGAATCCGACATTTAACATGATGATAAAAAACTCCTTATAAGTTTCATGATCGATAGTATTTTCCAATGGTAATTTCATTTCTGGACCCATCAAGTCACATTATGCCCAAGTTCTACCTTGGCTTGAATCATTGTCGATGGTGCTGAGTTTGTTAACAGAGCTAAGTTGGATGCTCGCTCATCAAAAGGGAAATTTGAGCCTTGACAAATATACGCCACTACAACATCATGAAATCTTATGGGTTTTGCAGTCATGCCCAACGTTGTTTTCTGGTGTATGAGTACTTGGAAAGAGGAAGATGATGAAAGAGTAACAGAATTTCAATGGGACAAGAGGGTAAATGTGGTCCGAGGAGTTGTGGATGCATTGTCCTACATGCATCACAAATGTTCACTTCTATTGATTCATTGAGACTTGACTAGCAACAACATTCTATTGAATCGTGAGAGGCTTGTATTTCTAATTTTGGCACTACAAGACTATTGAGGCCAAATTCATAAGGCTGGACTACAATTACTAGCACCGTCAGGTATATTTGCCCCAAAAACTTCGTAATTTTTCCATTTCGATGGCATTTGTTGTCGGCATCCCTTATACAATTGAACTTTTACTAGATTTGTGCAGTTCAGTTATTTAATCTTCTTACGGATATTTGTTTACTCATTTAGGGCTTTCGAGTTCAGTGTTGATGAGAAAGCTTTCCAATTTCCTTGATAAGGGAGAATTGGCAAGTGAGGATAATATCATAATTGATCCATTTCAAGGATATTAAGTTCTTTTTACCTGAACGATGGTTGTACATTAGTCATTGAAAAAAAATCGGTAGGACTTCATCGAAGCATAAACTCCCATGCTCAAATCAGTGTCGTAAAGATGGATTGGGTTGAAAGTTGTACTTGCAAGAGTAATGTCATAGGAAGGAGTGTTGTCAAGTTGAATACCACTAATTATTGAGGTTATAAAAAAGAATGAATTCACCACTTGCAGAGCTCGCTTATTCTACAATTCCTACAACTAAGAAAATAATATGTATAACTTTAGAGTCATTGCATTAGAGACAATTATGAGGAAGCATCCGGAAGATCATGTTTATCGGAATGTTCATTGACCACCCAAACTGAGTCGTCGATGTTGATAGATGTACTGGATCAACCTATCTTGCCTTCTAGACTTCGTTTTCAAGATGCGCTGGACGTGGTATCTCAATTGCCAAGCCAGTGTTCATGTGCTTGCAAGTTGATCCGTGGCTTCGACCGACCATGGGACAACTCTCTGCATTCAGCTTAAAGCAACTTCGCCAAGGAATTTGGAGTATTCGCGAGAGATGGTTAAGCCGCCGCGAAGTTATTCTTTCATGTGTTATTATGATTAGTCACCATAGTGGCCGCAAGCGGCAAGGGTCGTAACGTTTCAACTTTTGTTTTTTTTCTTTTGGTCTGAATGTGTGTATGTTCTATTTACTTTGTTTTAGTTTTAAAACTTTCCATTTTCCTTTTATATATTATTATGTATACTTATTGTATTTTAAGATTGAGTAATTTTAAAAGCCATGTAGGATGACTCTTCAGCATATAATGACAAAATCAATGGTCACATCAGCATTTCCGTTTACTTAATAACTAAATATCCCAAAAAAGAAAGGGTATATATTGATCAAAGAAAACGTATAGAGAAAATATTGAAAATATTCCTTTATCCTCTTTTGTTCATATCAAAACATTTAGAGTAAGATTTTTTATTTTTATTTTTTGGGTAACCGAGGATCCGCCTGAGCCTCCTTTCACTTACGCTATTTAGGGGTCACAAGGTCCTCCACTGCACTCAACGTCAGCTTCAAACTTTAGCAGTGACTATATCTCGGGGGAGACTAGCACAGCACCCCAACACCATGGCCCACCATTTACAATGCATTAGCAAATGCGGGTTTCGAACTCTCGACCTCAACGATGAAGGAGAGACTCTCAATCAACGTAGCTACTCGCGGTTGGGTAGAGTAAGATTATTGTTAAAGACAGCAAATGCAGGCTTGTTTTCATAGTTATGACATAATATGATGGTACTATCCCATAAGTGAACACAGGATTCTAGACTCGATGTTACATATAATTATATGTTAATGACATATAAATGGTTCCGCCTAAAAAATCCCTTACATGTTACATCAGAGTCCGACATCATTGGAGGATAAATATGAAGAGAAAAAGCAATTAAATCAGTTTGGCCTAAATTAAAAATAAGATTCATTATCAAGTACATCCATTCGGGTGAATTACCTGAAAACCAAATCAAAACTGAAAATCTCGGCCTTAAATATGATTGATCTGATCTATAGACCAACCAAGCCCAAACGGCTCTAGATTTAGGGGTTACCACTCTTGATCTAACCAAAAACATACGAGCCCAGGTGAAACGGCGAAACCTATGCCC
Source organism: Eucalyptus pauciflora (assembly GCA_007663325.1). NCBI lineage: Eukaryota > Viridiplantae > Streptophyta > Magnoliopsida > Myrtales > Myrtaceae > Eucalyptus > Eucalyptus pauciflora. The sequence continues at coordinate 1,778,329 of VMYD01000011.1, forward strand.
GAATGGTGCTTCGGCAAAGCGGGCAATTCTAACATTTGTGGAACCATTTCTCGATGCAATTCCTATGGCATGCGTGGCTGCAGTTCTTGAGACCCAACATTCATCTCCTTTCTCGAAAGATCCCAAGCAAATCGCGCAGTCCTCGCAATTGATCTCCCTAATTTTGTCGCCTCGATATACCACAGCCTCCACCTTGGGAGGCGCTTGCAGGAGCTCAATGTTGCCGTCAAAGGGAGTGTGGTTGTTCAACGTTGCGGGAGCCACTTGTTGAAGCTCAACGGAGGGAGCACTAGTCGCCGGCCGATTCCTCATCTTGTCACAACAAAGCTGGATGCTAACATAGATGTAGCAGCAGAATGCAGTATCCTAGGAATATTTTGAAGGCCAGGGGCAAATTTTCGAGATGATGAATTAGCGGAAGCATGGTCACCCTAGGAATTGTAAACAATTGATGGTGGATTTTGGATTCAACGTAGGCTTCACTATATACCCAGTGAGGGCAATGAACTTGCAAGAGTTAAATGAAGTTGGATATTATCTGCGTTAGGGGTTTTCCAAAGAGAGTAGGCTTGGAAAGTAAGGTCTACTAGAAAATGGAAAGTGAATAATTATATTTAGATTTCGAGCTGTCGCCTCTTTTTAGCTCAAAACATGTCTGGTCGGTCGAATAGAGAATTGCCTTAAATAGTGAAAATGGGAGGGAGACATCAATGCATGTACTTAATGAGAACAAGCATCGAATTTATTGTCACGATTTCGAAGGCGTTGCTGGGCACGTCCCTCGTGCTGTTTTGGCTTTTCAAATGAAAATTTTCAACTATAAAATACGGAAGGAAAGCATCAAATTCCATCCATTACACTTCCACTTTCTGTAATGAATTTGTTTTTCGTATAGGAATTTTATGTTGCTTCAGGCTATAAAGTTATCTACGCCAACAAATTTGTAACTAAGTAGCAGTTTAATGGAAATATAATATCTTAGCCATCAAAGTGTCGATTATTAAATAAAAAAATTAAAAACATTCTTCCGTTCCATCAATCAGTATTGATAAATGGGAGAAGGACATATGTGGATTGCTAAGATTATTGGTAGTAATCCTGAGAAAATATTAGGTACCCTAAGAGTGCCAAGCAATTTTTGCTCTGAACCATTCAAAACATGACACATGTCCGTCTCTCTTCCACATCATCCCCCTCTCTCAGTCCCTGGCCCACCTACGCTCTCTCTCCTCTGCTCTCCTCTATGACCGTCTCTCTCCTCTCTCCTTTGCAGACAGTCTCTCTCCTCTCTATCCTCTTTGTCTCTCGCTTCCATCGCCCCCCACCCAGCGAAACGTGATGCCGACGGCCCTCCACCTCCGCCGGTTGCCTCTGTTGCCCCTATCTCCGACACCGATGCTGACGCAGCCTCCGCCTCCTCTCTTGAACCCGACTCCAACGCTGACTCCGAAGTTGCACCTTTCTTTCAGCAAACCGCAACGTTGACGCCCCTCTGCTGGTTTCCTCTGTCACCCCCAACACTGACGCCCCTCCGCCGGTTGCCTCCGTCGCCCCCGACTCAGACACTGACACCTTTGCCTCCGCCTTTGCTTATGCGCCTGACACCGACGCCAACACCCCTTTGCCTCCCTCTTGCAACCTCCGCTCCGCTCTCTCCCTCTTTCCTTTGCGGAGTGCCCCTACTCTGTCACTCCCACACCACTCTCTCGATTCGCAACACGCCATTTTCCCCTGAATCGTCCAGCTCTCATGGCCATCGCTGCCCATCATCCCGTTTTTCGACTTTTCCTCCTCCCCTTTTTTGTTGCCTCTACCGTGGTGGCGCGGCGATCGCCCGTGAGCTCGAGATGATCGAGGCCTCATTGAGTCATTCCGAGCTCTCGGCGCCACGCAGGTCTCTTGCGGCAGTCCTTGTTTCCACCCACTTCGTTGGCAACGACTGCAACGGACGACGTGCCGGGGTTCTCGTCAAGGTATGCGCGCTTGGGACGAACCTCTCCGTGTCGGTGTCGCGTTTCGCTGGGTGGGGGGCGATGGAAGTGAGAGACAGAGAGGAGAGAGAGGAGAGAGACGGTTTGCAGAGGATAGTAGAGGAGAGAGGAGAGAGACAGTCACAGAGGAAAGCAGAGGAGAGAGGAGAGAGGAGAGAGAGCGTAGGTGAGCTAGGGATTGAGAGAGGGGGGCGATGTGGAAGAGAGATGAACAGGTGTCATGCTCTGAATGGTTCAAAGCAAAAAATTGCGTGCAAAAAATTGCGTGGTACTCTTAGGGTACCTAATATTTCCTTGTAGTATCCTATTTAGTTTTGGATTCTAGCAGATATCGATGCCATACTAGTTGGTTCATGAAATGGCTTCACACAGAAAGAAGTGGGCACTTTCCATCCACGAAATAACTCTGAGAAATTGTGAGTACAATCACTTAACTCTTATTTACTTATTTTTTGCCGAGTTGGCAAATAGGCCAACCTCTCTCCACCTGTACAAAAAATTGTGTTTGTTGACACCCAAAATGACCCAAGGTTTAGAAGTGTTAGAACTGATTTGTTGACAAGAAAGTCAATTAATGTGATTGCAAATCGATGAGGGCTCAATACCGACGTCATGCTATTTATGGTTTCATCGATGAGAGGGAGACTAGAGCGCTTGTCGACGTACAACGACGAGTGGTTAAGCACATTCAATAAAAAGTCAAACTGAAGGAAAACTTAAAGATTATAACTGCCTATGGATTAGAGTATATAGATAAAGATCGTGAGAATGGAGCCAAGAATCTCAGAGGCAGTTGAAGTTTGTGACTAGGAAATAACCACACATTAACGGTTATACTTTATACAAAGCTATAAAAGGCCGAGGAGTATCGATTATAAATGGTCCACAATCAATAACACTTACAAATTTCTGCCATTCAATTTATCGATTTATCATTCTTGTTCATTATTCTTTATTCTTTGGGTTAATACCACTAAAAACTTCAAATTGGTATATCTATAACAAACTTACTTATCACCAAAAATCCCAAATTTGTACACCTATAATAAATTTACCCTCCGTTAGTTTTCATTAAATTTCATCATCAAATGACTAAGGTGGATAACACATAATAGTTAACGGGTGTACTAGTTTGGGGTTTCACCCTCAGGTTGTCATGGGTATATCAATTTGTGATTTTTTGTGATATTAATCTAATTTAAAATAAACTAACGAAGAGTAAATTTATCATAAATATACAGATTTAACATTTTTTATGATAAAAAATTAGTTTTTGGTAAATTTGTCACAAGTATACCAATTTTAAGTTTTTTTTTTTTATATTAACCCTTATTCTTTCAGTTCCATTAGCATCAGTATTTCATTCCATAGGCATTGTTTCTTGTCCAAGTTGTCACAGTACCCAATCCACTCAAAAAGAAAAAAGAAAAATCAAATGTCCAACCTTGGATGAAAGGTATTTTGTTGACAACCATTTTCGACCAAACAGTGCTTTACCCTTTTTTTCCTTCAAAGTTCATAGAGAATGAAAGAGTCATTTTATCTTTCCTCGATTTTTTTTTTTTTTAAATTTAAGCGATAAAGTACGACAAAGAAGAGAATTTTAATACCCTCAAAGAGGGAACATGAACTCGTCGTTCTTGTACTCTTTATCGCAAAATCCTTCAAAACAATACAAATAAATCAATATGAATTATTCTAAAGAAAAAAATTCGATACGTGTACAATACAAAGAAAAGAATGATAAATAAGTGTCATCGTGGCTAAAGTCTTATGTGAAGGGAGGATAATTGTTTTGCACGAAACATGATGGAAGGACTGTCAGAGTTTATGGAACCCATTTGAATCAAGAAACCAAACCTCAAGTAAGCACCTTTTAAATATGATGAATAGTAACCAAGGAATTTCTAAAATTTACCGGAAAAGATACAATATTTTTGAAGAAATTTTTTAGGGAAATATGATTCTTGTGGCATAAACACATAAATTTATGTGGGTAGTTAAGTCTCAAACGATTAATAATAATAAAAGTCAAGTCATTGAAGTGACGAGATCGGGAAAAAAATACACCATAATAAGTGTTAAATGCATGTTTAGGGGGGCGCTTACATGGAGCATTTTCTAGCTTAATGGAGTTCCATATGTCATCATGGAATATGATTAATCACAAATACGTTGTAATAGTCTTTAAGAACATTAAGTGTGGTACCAAGAAATAAAGCCCAAGGTGACTATCAGGTTTCGCCACTTATCATCCATTGAGTGATCCTTCAGCCCACTAACACGCACATGGTAAAATGACAGCTTGACGAAGTAGAAAGCATGATAATGGTCCTGTGGAATTGGGCCATAGTAATTAGTGGACTTCTGTTTCAATTGAAAATTGTGTTAAATAGAGACTCTGATTTTGTCGCACGGGTTTTTGCTAGTAAATTTATATTGTACCGTTTTCTTATAGCTCGGATATATTATGTTTGTAATTTCTCACAAAAGAACAATGGATAAAAGAAAATGAGGATCTACAAAATGAAGTCAACCCGTTTTCACGGTGAAAGAGTCCCCGAATGTGCATTACGGTATCTTTACGTTCGAATTTCCCCTCGCCTTAAATGCTCGTTAACTTCGGTCAAGCCTAGCTGGCCCAATCAAACACGACCTTCACCGAGCCAACGTCCTCCACATGTGATCTAATAATCACTTTAATTGAGTACTGCTCAATCACTTTAATAATCAAGCTGGTCTCTTCCCTTCCATTTTCGCCGCAATTTCTACCCTTCCATGAAAGGTCCTAAATTTGCTGTTGTCACAAATTTCTTATCGACTCTCTCTTTGTCTCCACCTAGAAAGCAACGACACTTTCTGAAAACCTTCGTATTATGTCGAACACTCCGACGCGTGTTCAACACGCTCCAACATGCGATCAATAGGTGTTGAAAAATCCAACATATGGTCAATTCTTCCCACACGTGAGTCCATAATTTCGATACACGATTCCAACATGCACGGGGACAATTTAAAAAAATTTCAATAAATAAGGAGTCAAAATGTAAATATTTAAAATCTAAAAAATCTAAAAAATAATAAATGGGGAAAGACTTCTTGTTATATTTACTGCTGAAATATATATATTTTTCAACTTTTTGTTAAATGTTAAATTTAATAGTGGAACGTGAATTGCTTGATTTTTTCCTCCAAGTTTTATGTATTATTAATGTAGTTGAATTTGTCAAATTAAAACAATAAATGATATTAACAAATAGTGGATTAATGTTTTTAGTATAAATTCATTTTAGGCTCTTTTTTTATTATTTATTTATTCATGAATTTGAATCAAATTAATTTGATTGAAATAGTCATAAAAATGATAGTGTATCATGTATACATGAAAATTTACATTAATATACAATGTGTTTTAAAGTGTCATAATTCTCTATTTTTTTTTTAGAAAGGATAAGTTGGCATGTTGTGTCGTGTTGCATATCGCGTATCGGTGTTGATACTACTTAGGTCTCCACAATGAAAAAGAAAGTGAGCAAACCTAATTCTCAATCTCGTGGCATTCAGAAAAGCTTTTAGAGTGAGGAACCAAGAACTAGGCTAGAGTGACAGAGGTATAGAATCATATTCATATGGTAGCGAGGCAAATGGCGAGGTTGAGGATAGAGATTTTCCAAAGAAAAAGATTATAGAGATAAAATGTCCGATTTTAAAATTGGACTACAAGATGATTTAGTCGACTTTTGTTAGATATTTGAATATTTTTTCACTTTTTAAAAGTATTTTTACGTACTTATCACGTTACTTTATAAATTAATTTTGTTCTCAATTATACAATAATGAGGATCACATTCATCCGAAGTTGCTTCCTATTTCTCATGCTAGTCACTTCATTCTTCTCTTTATAAAACACTCATAATTGGCACATAAACTCAACATAATGTAATTGATCGAAACTCAGTATTTGCATAGTCATCAATGTTGTGAATAACATCCGCCCCCTTCCTTTCGCATTTTTCTCACCTCGCCATCTATTTACCCTCTATACCACTGCGTCCCAAACAGCATACCTTAGTAATTAAGTTAATAGCATCACAATTTTTAAGTTGATTTTTGTGCGGATATAAGTTGTAAACCCTTGGAAAATTCCAAATAAGAGCTCGAAATGTCCTCATTTTGTCCTCATTTTCTCAAATGAAGGCTTAAAGTCTGACTTTCTTTCAAATAATGGCTTAAATGATCATATCAATTTCAAAGAAGAATCTAAAGTGGTTATGCCTATTTCTAATAAAGGCTAGCCTCACTGGCTCGCCAACCAACAAAAATTCTAGCCGATTAGGAATATTTTTGTCCAAACACATTTTAAATCTAATTTAAATTAGATCAAAAATAATTAAAAAGAATGAAAAATAGAGATCCCTCCCGCCTATGGCTGTCGCCCCATCACCAATGGGGTGACAAAGATGGCTGGCGACCACCCTCTCCAAAATCTGGGCGAGGGTCGCCGCCTTTTCCCATCTCTAGCAAGGATCACCGGCTCTCACCTAGGTTCTGATGACCCTCGCCAGCCATCACCGCCGCCCCATTGGCGATGTGGCGGCAACCGCCTACATTTTTCCTTCTTTTTTTTTTTAAGTTTTAGTATTTTGAGTTTTACATGGAAAGAAAAAAATTAAATAATTTAAAGAGACGAAATTGCTCTTCACAAGCCGGTAAGTTTAGACTCTTCTTTGAAATTGATATGGCAACTTCATGCCCTTATTTGAGAAAACGATGGCACTTAGGACCCTTATTCGAAACAATGTTCACTTTACATCATTATTTGAAAAGATGAGAGCACTTCAGATTCTTATTTGAAATTTTTCCTAAACCCTTTTAATTTTGATTGGTGAAAGATATATTTAATATTAAAAACAAATTAATATTTAGAATTACTTGGAACAGGAATCCATTTACTTAGAATTACTAGTGGACTTGCGTCAACTGAAGGACCAGACCAAGATGAGAAGACTCCCTGCATAACTCGTGAACAGAATTTTTGAGCAATTCGCGGAACTCTTGTCCCAGTTTTGGAGGCCTAGGTTACCTTGAAGTAGCCTACTCATATTCTTGTTGCTGCTTTGTTTTCTCTCCAAGATAGGGAAGCATAAATATCACTCTGCAAAAAGGGATCCGAGCTCTCTTCACAGATCAATCCCCCGAATCTTTATCACATGCACGTCATAGAACTCTCTCGCCGGAGTTGGAACTGAGTCAATTAGAAGGAAAGTACCAAAAAAGTCATAAATATATTGCATTAGTACTAATTTAATCACATATATTTCAATTAAACCAATTTAGTTCCAAATCTTTTCACGTTAGTACCAATTGTGTCCGTTTGACTAATTTAGGCCAAAAAGTGCAGACGTGGACATCAACCATCCTACATGGCACAGCTAATGCTAACGTGGACTTTTTTTAAAAATTAAATATTTTTTCAATTTTTTTATGAATTTTTTATTTTCCTTTTATTTTTTTTATTTTCACTGTGGCTGGCAAGGCCTGCCAAAGCCTCACCGACAATTGGATGAGGCACAAGGCCTTGCCAGATGTGGGCCAAGGTAGCCATAGCCTTGGCCATGACCACCTGCGCATCACCCACGTTTGGGCAAGGCCGAATGAGGGCTTTTCATCCCTTGCCTAGTGTTGGTGAGGCTTGTCAGCCATACTAGAAAAAAAAAAAAAAAGATAAGAAGGAAAAGAGAAGAAAAAAAGAAAACAAACAATTCATAAAAAATCGAAAAATAGTTATGAAATAATAAAAGCTGTCCATGTCAGCGTCCCTCGTATCACGTACGACGAACGGCATCCACATAAGCAATTTTCAGCCTAAATTAGCCGATTGTATTCAATTGGTAATAATGTGAAAAGATTTAGCACTAAATTGATCAAATTAAAAGGTTTATGACTAAATTGATATTAGTACAATAGATTTATAATTTTTTAAAGTACTTTTCCCATCAATCGGATGTCAGATGAAAAAATTATGAGCAATCAAAATTTGGTCGATTTCTGAAAAATATTACTTGGAAAAGAAAAATGTCACCACCTCTAGGAAAATATAGAGGTCCTTGAACCTCGATCCCAGTGTGTATTCCCTTTCAACAAAACCCCACTCATCTCCACAGAATTTGAGTGTCGATTTTGAGCCACATAACCACCCACGGTCAGGATAATCATTTTGCACATATATGATTGACATGTCAATTTTAATGAAGACTTGGAAAAGTAGTCACGCATGCCAACGATTGAGACTTATATGGTTCCGCGCTATTCACCCATTTTCTTTCATGGCGTACCCTAAACTGATCGAAACGAAAAGGGAAAAGACTTTTCATCGTGCGAATATATCGTCAATGAGATGAGAAGGACCCATTCCCCATAAAACGATGTTCAGCTGTGATAGGAGTTGTCCTCGATGGAGGCTTCACGGGAGTGATCTTCCAATCTATAAGTATAGTCCTCAATCTTGTTTTTCTTTTTCTTTTTTAATAAAAAAAATTGTATTGATTACTCAAAAAGATGCAAAAGTACAAAGTTTTCATGACAAAGTAAATTGAAACAAAACATGAATACTAAAATACAAAGCTAAATCTAAAACACCAGGAGGATTGATGGAGCAATTGCAAAGTTAAGTATAAACTCATTCCACATGAACAAATATGTCGAACAAAATTGGTGAATGAACACTGGATCTTGTGTCTTTATCAATGATGAACACATGCCAAAAATTCCTTCTTCAATAATTAGGATGTTATCAGTTGACGGTGCCCCAACATTCGACTTTCTCTACACCATCATTGTACAGAAACAAATATAATGGGTTAAATAAACATAGATCTAACATGTGGATAAGCAAATCTTCGTAATTCAACAAAATGTCATAACTCCTGCGATCATCAATTGAGACTGGAGGCAAAGAACTTGTACACGAACAAAATAGAGGGACATTGAATCCCCAAAAGCATATTTATTAAACTTCCAAATCTAAATCGGGAGAGGATAGCACCCAAATCCAAAATTAGATTGAGAGAGTTCAAACGCTCAAATCGAGAACTAAACTGGAAGAAGAGAACTCCCAAATTGAAATCAGGAGAAAAAAAAGTAAGAAAAAAACAATAAACCGCAAACAAAATCAACAAAAGAAAGAGGGGATGGCCGAAGGTTGAAGAAGATGATGGGAAAAGAGAGGAGAGAAAAAAGGCTTTTCGACTCCATCCTCAATCTTGTTAACAACATGTAAACCTGAACCTTCTCCACCTCCCAAAACCCAACCATCCCCCACAAATCATGGTTTCTTACAACCATCCCCCCAAAAAAATCATGGTTTCTTACTTTTTGTTTGTCACGCTCCGATCCTCCGAGCGCGTGCCCATCCCTCTTAGTTGATTAAATAGCGACGTCCTAGGATGCATTACCGACCCATTCATTATAAAGCACATGCGGAAGCGAATAATAATCCCCAGACAATAACATAATGGGATAGGAAAGTAGGGCCACAAATTTTTAAACTGAAAACAACACAACCACACTTATATATATATACATAGCAAACCATGTCATGTCATATATAATACAATACAAACTGACATATAAATATATAAGGTCTGCAAAACAACGTCTACAGCTGAAAACACAGGAGATCCTGGATCTGACATGTCAGGCTCCACGTCTATCACCGAACCTCCTGGAGAATCTGCTGTGCCTTTCCCAAAGGCCACTTCCAGCACATACAGATGAATCTCAGACTCAGGTATAGGACATTCCCTCTCTCCATCTCGAGCCTGACAATACCATGCCCTATATTGATGGGGCACCTTTTTGGGTAAACCCTCATCAACCCAAACTATGGACTTCACCAGCTCATAAGTCTATCCCCTAGGGCCCCATGCAGTGGGATTAGATACTTCTGCTCTGTCACCTTCTTAGGTTGACCAAAACGCTTAGGAGGAGCTGCCATATATGGACTTGAAATATTATCCCACAACGGGGTAAGACAACGTCTCAGCAAATTCAATCCCCTAAGACCTGACTATGAAGAAAATACGCCCTAAGGGCTGCCTAAGCATCAACACGAGTTGGAGGACTTACCCTGGCTTCAGTTCATTCCTACAAGTCAATACAATTTAACCACTCCATTCATATCAACCAAAGCAGATCGAATAATTGATCAATTGACCCAATCGATTCCATATCATCGAGACCATTCCCCGATCATTTCAATCAATACTATCTATAAAGTCCGATCATAGTCAAGACTGCTCACTCTAAGCTGATAATAGATAGTATAGTTCGCACTAAGCTGATAAATAGTATACTGCTCGCTCTAAGCTGACATATCGCCCGCAGGCTAATATAGTATACTAATAATGCTCACCAGAAGTTGCTAAGGTGTACTGCTCACTCTAAACTGATATATCAAAGCCCTCAGCTGATATAGTACACCGGTATACTGCTCATTCTAAGCTGATATATCAGAGCCCGTAGGTTAATATAATATATCATTTTGACCATTTATCATTTTTGTCATTTTTATCATACCCGATAAAAATACTCGTGTATGGGTACACGGTCGACCTTAGCCAAAATACAATATTTTCTCACTTGAAAATCCCACTAATTTCAACAGTCCACAATTTCATTTTTGGCGCTGCAAACCGACACCCAGTGATTTTCAAATTAATTACCGAAATTAAATTAATTTTGGGATAATTACCCACAATCACAAATCACACTCAATTTGCATAAACTAACGGTCAATTAAATAAACAGATCACATCACTGCAATCAGCATAAAATTTCGATCACCGGCTATCCTGGTCTAATTTTCGGAAAATAATTAATTAATTAATTAATTACATAAATTAATTATTAAATACTAAAAATGCTCACTTAGGCCCGTAAAGCCTAATTAAACATCGAAACGGGCCCGGGAAAATTCCGAGACTCGTTAATTAAATACTATGGCATGTCTACTTGCTAATTACACTACTCTATCCACCTAATATGCAATATCGATTAACTGATTCACTAATATGTTCTAACTAACCACTTAATCCATACTTAGTCTAAACTAATCAACCCTTAAGCGTCATTAACTTACTAAGCATGGATTAGTGAGTTAAACTAACTTATTAAGTGATCTAATCGGATCAAAACGACGGGGACGCAAAGGGGCTCAACAACCTCCAAAGCGGGACCACCAAACGGAGTTGGGAAAGCCTTGAAAACGGGCCAAACAATGGCTGTGAGATCCACTGTTGTTCGGTGCTGGTTAAGGTTGAGAAAGGCTGCTCTAGTGGCTAGCTGAGCGAGCAAGGTCCAGCAGTGGGCAGGCGGAGCTTCAGCAAGGCTTCACGACGGCAGGTAGACGTCTAGGCAGCTCCAGCGACGGTGCACAGTGGCTAGTGGAGCTAGACGAGACCTCTAGACGCACGGGCAGGCGGAGATGATGGCCAGAGTCGGGCGAGCGTGTGGTTGGTGTGCGAGGCGCGATGGGTGACGCAACGGTGGCTCCGGCTTTAGCGAGTGGCTGCGACAGCAAGGGGGGTGAGCTCGGTCGGTTTCTGGGTTTGCTGGAGTTCAAACAGCAAGGAGAAGGAGAGGGGATGGTGGTCGATGAATGGGGGAGAGAAGAGGTGACAACAACTTGGAGAGGGGGCCTACCTTGGTCTTCCTCATCCTCTTTGGTCCCCTTGATCTTGGCCCACCACTAGCTGGTTTCCTCTGCCCAATTTCCAGCCACCAAACACTCTTCTAGAAGCTTGAAATTGTCCAAAGGTCATGGGCCATGGGGGCACACGAATTTTGATTGAATTTCCTTTAATTGGGCTTCAATTCCTTATTGAATCATCGAAATTCGACTTCTAAAAATTCAATCAACGAACCCTCGATCATCTTGGCATTTTTCCTCGACAATAGAATCCACTTGTATCCCAATTTCGCGATCAAAAACAGTCCTTTGCATTTTCTGGTCGAAAACGGCCTTATCTCGATTTTTTCCACCAAAATCTCGGTTTGCAAGAAAATCTTTAGAGACTGAGTCGATGTTCCTAAAATGACTCGTGACATGACAAAACTTTCAATTTTTGAAATCGGATTCAAATTCGCGGTTAATTTCAATCTAGCGCGATTTTAGCGTTACCTACGTTACTGGGTAGCTTTTAGAAATTTTTAGTGCAAATGAGCCATAATCGATTTTCTTCAAGCCACAATGAACCTCTTTGACATATTGGTGACTCTCGATTGTCATAAAAATCTCGAGGATTTAGATACAGACACAAGATACCAAAACAACAGAAAAATTTGCCTAGTACCGGTCGACGAGAATTTTGTAATTTAGTGGAATCACCCACGTTTAGCCACACATTTCTATCGAACCAACATATCACTGATCTCTAATGAACTTTTAACTGTGCCGTAATGATCTCTACAGATGAGCACGATCGAGTAATCGATTCCTAGTCGAATTCCCAAGTCTATTGCATTAAAATCCCCTAGTGACTTCCCCAGGTAGTCTAGTTATTTAAGGAGTGATCAGCTCTGAGCACAGTACTATAGGCGCGTCGATGAAAGGCCCGATTAATTTAATTGAAAGCAAAATTGAAATTTTGGGATGTCACATTGCTATCCACTCTGTCTCCTTTAACTGTCTTCTTCTTATCACTTTTCTTGGTTGGCACCACTTCATTTCATGGTACGGGTGTTTTTGCTTCCTCCACTTCATTTTCCAACTATCCACGTGACTGAGAATACAAATGGAGCAAAGGCTCTCCTGAGGTGGAAATCTAGTCTTGACAACCATAGCCAATCTCTCCTCTCTTCATAGCACGAAGACAATCCTTGCAACTTTACTGGGGTAGATTGCAACGACTTAGGAGCCATCGCCCATATAAATCTTTCCTATTTTGATTTGAGAGGAACTCTAGACGGTCTCGACTTCTCGTGCTTAACCAATGTGGTTAGCTTTGAACTCGCCAACAACTTGATCTATAGCTCCATTCCCTCAAGTATTGGTAGCCTTTCCAAACTCAACTCTCTTGATCTTTGCTTCAATGAACTATCCGGGAACATTCCTCCAAGTGTAGGCATGCTAGAGAGTCTTCATTATTTGTACCTATGTGTAAACAGCCTGAGTGGACACATCTCTTGGGAGATTGGACGGTTGGATTCTCTTTCAGAATTTGGTTTTTCTAGAAATAAGTTCACCAGTCCTACCCCCACTTCATCAGGGAACTTGAGTAGCCTAGTTCATGTTTGTCCATGGAAAAATCAACTTTCAAGATCCATTCCTGTTTCTTTTGGAAAATTAGGCAATTTAACCGAACTAAGCATTTCGCCTAATAATATTTCTTGTTCCATTCCTAAAGAGATAAGTGATTTAAGGAATTTGAAGTCTCTTTTCTTATGGTAAAATGAACTTTTGGGAGCCATACCTTCGAAAATCGAAAGGCTCACTTCTCTTATAGATTTAAGCTTTAGGGATAATACTTTGATCGATCCTATCCGTGCTTCACTAGGGAACTTGAGCAACGTTATTCATCTTAATCTATGGAAAGACCAACTTTTTGGGCTCATTCCTAGCTCTCTTGGAAAATTAAGCAATTTAATGAAATTCGGCCTTTCATAATTCTTGTTCCATCCTAGAGAGATTGGCAATTTGAAGAATTTAAAGTCTCTTTTCTTATGGCAAAATGGACTTTCAGGACCTATACCTTCAATCGGGAGGCTCACTTCTCATATCAAACTTGACCTATCAGACAACAAACTAGTTGGCTCACTTTCTCATTCCATCAACAACTTGACAAGTTTATATGTTCTTCACCTCTTTCCAAATGGACATTCGAGACTGACACCTTTAAAAATCAGGAGGCTCACTTCTCTTATCAAACTTGACGTATCAGACAACAAACTCACTAGCTCAATTCCTAATTCCATAAGCAACTTGACAAGTTTATCTATTCTTCACCTCTTTCAAAATAGACTTTCGGGACCGATACCTTTAGAAATCGGAAGACCCACTTCTCTTATCAAACTCGACCTATCAGACAACAAACTCACTGGCTCAATTCCTCATTCCATGAGCAACTTGAATATCTATTCTTAACCTCTTTCAAAATGGATTTCCGAGACCCATACCTTTAGAAATCAGGAGGCTCACTTCTCTTAAAAATTTATCTTTTTGGGATAATACTTTGATCGGTCCAATCCCTGCATCAATCAGAAGCCTGGCCAATCGAACCTTGCTAACGATAACTTATTTGGTTCCTTGCCTTTTGAATTCAACAATTTAAGATGGTTGACTAGACTACAACTATTTAATAATGAACTAGAAGGGGAACTATTGGTTAATGTATGCCTTGGGAGATAATTGCAAAATTTCTCCGTCGGCAATAATTATTTCATGGGACCCATCCCCCACGAGCCTAGAGAATTGTAACACATTCATCAAATTGAAGCTTGACAGAAACCAACTTACTAGAAACATAGTGGATGCTTTCGGAATATATCTGCATCTAAATTTTATGAACTTGAGCTACAATCATTTGAGAGGTGAACTTTCATGGAAATGGGAGCATTGTTGTAATTTGGCAAGCTTAAGGATATCAAACAACGACCTCTCTGGTATGATACCTGCAATATTTGCAAGGATGGCTCAATTACAGTTATTGAACCTTTCTTCAAATAACATAAGCGAAGAGATTCGAAGAGAAATGGGAAGCCTGTCAATGTTGTTGGAACTCGACCTAAGTAGCAACACCATCATGGGAAATGTCCCGATCAAGATTGGACTTTTATCCCATCTAATGCATCTAAACTTAGCATCAAACAATTTGAGTGAATCGATACCGATGCAGCTAGGTTTCTGCAAAAGCTTGTTGAGCTTGAATTTGAGTAGAAATCAATTCTAGAGAAGCATTCCTCCTGAGATAAGCAACACACAAGTCCTCAAGGTTCTTGATCTAAGTTATAATATCTTGTTAGAAAATATACCAAGAGAGCTTGTGATGCTAAGAAACTTGCAAGTTCTAAATATCTTCCACAATAA
This sequence comes from Eucalyptus pauciflora, assembly GCA_007663325.1. Lineage (NCBI taxonomy): Eukaryota > Viridiplantae > Streptophyta > Magnoliopsida > Myrtales > Myrtaceae > Eucalyptus > Eucalyptus pauciflora. The sequence goes on from VMYD01000011.1 coordinate 1,793,404, forward strand.
CCTATCTGGTTCCATCCCATATACTTTTGGTGATATATTGGCCTTGACTTCTATTAATGTATCTTACCATGACCTGACAGGTCCTCTCCTTAATGTCAAGGCTTTCAATGAGCCTCTATTTGAGGCAATTCAACATAACAAAGGGCTTTGTGGAAATGTTGTTGGTTCAAGGCTTTCAATGAGCCTCTATTTGAGGCAATTCAACATAACAAAGGGCTTTGTGGAAATGTTGTTGGTTCATCGAGATGCAATTCTACCGGAAACAAGAAACGTAATTGGCATGATGGAGCTCGAATCAAATTTATCCTCATTCTTTCATTCTTGGGGTTTGTCCTTCTCTCTTGCACCTTGATTGTTCTTTGTTATCGTCAATCATCATCAAAGAAAGATTATGAAGGGATAGAACATTGAATAGGCAAACAATTTGGATTTCATGAGTATTATGAGTTATGATGGCAAAGTTTTCTATGATCGAATTGTTGAGGTCACAGAAGGATTTGACTCCAAGTACTATGTGGGTAAAGGAGCATATAGAATTGCTTATAAAGCCGAGATATCATAAGGTCAAACAGTTGCTGTCAAACAAACCTTGTCATCCGAGGAAGATACTGAGATCGTTGATTTTATACCATTTGAAAGGTAAATTCAAGCCTTGACAAATATACACCATCACAACACCGTGAAATTGTATGGCTTATCCTCTCATGTCCAATGTTGCTTTTTTGGTATTTGAGTACATGGAAAGAGGAAGCTTGAGAACAACTTTGAAGGATGATCAAAGAGCAATAGAATTTAAATGGGACCAGAGGATAAATGTGATCTGAGGAGTTGCAGATGCAATGTCCTATATGCATCACAAATGTTCTCTTCTGTTGATTCATCAAGACTTGATTGATGACATCATTCTATTGGATTGTGATTATGAGGCTTGTGTTTTTTATTTTGGCATTGCAATACTGTTGAGGCCATATTCAACAAACTGGACAGTTATTGTTGGTACCATTAGGTATATTGCTCCAGGTACTTTGCAATTTTTTGGTTTTGAACTTTTGCTAGTTTAGTGCAGTTCATTAGTTATTTAATCGTTAGAAATTTGTTATACTTATTTAGAGCTTTCACATTTAGTATTGATGAAAAAGCTTTTCGATCTTCCTCATAAGTTAGAATTGGCCAATGAAGAGAACATCATAATCAATCCATTTCAAGGATATTAAGTTCATGTTACCTAGAAGATGCTAGAATTATAAGCAACGAACAAAATTTTTTGAACTTTACCAAAGCAGCGTTGTAAGCATAGATTAAGTAGAAATTTGTATTTGTAATCATCACACGTCATGTCATGGAAGTAATGTTGTCAACTTGAACATAAGCACAAGTTATGATTGAGAGAAAAAAATAAAAAAGAATGGATTCTTCACTTTCAGAGTTGGCTTATTCTACGGTTCCTATCGAAAAGTGTGACGTGTATAGTTTTGGAATCGTCGCATTAGAGACAATCATGGGAAAGCATCCAGAAGATCGTGTCTCTTGATAATGTTCATTGTCTGCCCAAACTGAGTCATTAATATTGAAGGATGTGCTGGATCAACGTCACTCACCTTCTACACTTTGCCTTCGAGATGCACAGGACGTGGTCTTGATCGCCAAGCTAGCATTTGACTACTTACAAGCCGATTAGGGGCTTCGACCGACCATGAGACAAGACTCATGTGAGCTTTGCTTCTAAATACCCCTGGATATGCCACTCTCTACAGTCAGTTTAGAGCAACTTTGCGATCTTAATATAAAAAATTCGGAGTATTTCAGGAGATGGTAAGATTTGATGTTTTTACGTGCTATTGTGTTTGGTTTTCAATTATGATGACGGTCAATTTTCGGATATCTTCTTAGTTTTTACTAATCCCAATAATTTTTTTTTGTTCACTGCAAAGCTAGCTTCCCTATGAAAGTCAACATAAATAGTGCGATTATAGTTTGAAGTCGTGGTACCACAAATAATTATGGGAAGACTTCTAGGAAGATCCGATTTTACAACATTTTCATCCTTTCACAGAGTGATTAGGAAGTGAATTTGCAAAATGCACTAGATCAACATCTCTTGCCTTCTCTGATATGAGATGTGAGGAATATCTAGTTTCTATTGCTGTAAGAGATAATGGTACGAGTAATATGTGAACTTTTATCGATGTGTATTGATTATTTAAATCAATTTTGAGTAATGTACGCTATTGTCCTGAAACTTTCGATTGATCCAATTAAATCTCTAATATATTTTAACATGTTTATGTCATCGCATTAATTAATTTAAATTACAGCATGTTCACCAATTAAATAAAGCTGGTTTTTGAATTGGAGAAAACTCTGTGGATTTCCAGCGTGTCATGTTGACTTGTAATTGCAAAACTGTAATACTTGATTTTTTATTTTTTTTCTTTTGAAGCATGCCTCCCTCATTCTCCATTAGACGCCATATCGGTTGAAAGCTTAAATAACAATAAGACCACATTATTCATATTAAGTGAGCGGTTTTGTCCTGGCATGGACCTGGTATGGAAGCTTTTCTTCGACACTGCACGACACGGTTCTAATTTTTCGTTTTAACGAAATATTGCTTAAAATCTTTTCAATTTTTTGTAGTTTTCTTTTGTCGAAATATGTATGTCTTTTATATTTATTTTCTTTTATTTTTTATTTTCCGTTTCTTTATTATTAAATATACTTTACACATTTTAAATTTATTAGAAAAATTTTCCGACAAAAAAATTGAAAACTAAGTAGGATGACACGCCAGCAAATAACGACAAATTAATGGTCACATCAGCATTTTCATCTACTTGTCTAATGGAATGATCAATCCCAAAAGAGGGTACATATAATCGAGGGACTTCATTGGCCAAAAAAAAAAACTATAGGAACAATAGTGATCAAATCAGAACATTTAAAATAAGATTTTGATCAAGCTAACTCTTTAAAATCTTTGTCGAATAAAGTTAAGGAAGACAAATGTGGGATTATCGACATGGTTTATCCTAAAAGTGAACTCATAAATGTTAAGTTAGAGGCAATTGGATAAAAAAAAATATGAAGAAAAAAAATCATTTCAATCAATTTGATCTAAATGAAAATTAAAAATCATGCATAGCATCAATTAGGGTGAAATGTCGTAACACCATATCAAAATGGAAAACATTGATCGGATCCATAAACCAACTAGGCCTTGATCTGACCAAGAACATAGGAGTCAATTTAGTCGGCAAAATCGGTGCCCGAATGGCGGCCGGCAAAGCAGGCAATTCAAACATCGGTCGAGCCACAGCCTCCACCATGGGAGGCACTTACAGGAGCTATTCGACGCCACGAGAGTCGCTAGTTGAAAGCTCGACGGGGCAAGCACTGGTCCCAGTCCGATGCCACGTCTCAACGGCAACTTTTGGAGATGATGAAACAGGCTAAGCATGATAAGAAATCGTAAACAATCGATGGTAGGCTTTGATTTTCAACATAGTCTTCACCATCTACAAGGTGAATGAATCATTCCCTATTCTCTGATTTATTTGGCGTTAATTCTACAAATCTTTTTTGATTTTATTTTCCTTTTTACTCCCTTCATTTTCCTTTATGGTACTCTAAGTAAAGATAAGGCCCTTTTTTCCACCCTTTTTGCTTTTGTTTTTCTTTTTCCCTCTTTCCTGTCTTCTTTTCCTTTCAATTTAATATGAGACAAATCTTTTTACCTTATTTGTTTGTTCAACCTTTCATTGAAAATAATATCGTACTTTTAAATTTCATATTTCAGAATTAATTCATTCATGTGTACTTTCTGATTCTATGGTTTATATATTTGTGCTTGTTGATAGTTTTCTATAATATTTGCAATCAAATCCAAATATAAGCAAATCATTTCATTTTCTTCTTGAATCTTCTTACTGAATGAGAAAAAAAAAAGAAAAAAAAAAGAAGAGGTTTAGTAGAAGTGCTATATCGTTATGGTCTAATGCTATAGTATCTATAATTTATTCGTTTAACCGAACTCTACATCCTTAATTTGACGTAAACAAAGAGAAACGAGCCAAAAAAATATTTTATTAAGAGATGGCAAGTTCTAATCTCTGTTAATTTTTTTTTAAAAAAAATTAATTCGGTTACACGGCATCGGGCAGGTTTTTGCTAGTTCAGATGCTTTATGTGTGTACTTTTCACATAAAAAAAAATGTACTGTATTGTTTCCTTGTCATTCAGATATATTAGGGATATATTCACTAAAAGTTCTAAAATTTATCGCCAAAGTACAATTGAATTCTAAAACTTGCAAAATTTTACTTAAAGAACAAAAATAGGAAAAAAAAATGGCGGGGCTCACCGATGGGCACTTCTGCCATTGCAGCCCATTGGTGAAGGGATCGAAGGAGGTCACCTGCCCTCGCTTGGGGTCAATGAGGCTCACCAAAATCTGAGCAAGACTCGCCAGCCCTAGGTGACGGCCAACTCCTCTCACCCTCGACAATCGGCCGCCTTCTAGCAATAGGCAGCAAAAGCGCCCAAGCCTGCTATTCTCTCTCCCTTTTCTTTTTCAATTTTGTTTTTAAATAAAATTTTAGGTTTTATTCTTAAATTTTTTAATTTATTTGAAATAAGAATTGAATAAAATATGCCATGTTGGAAATAGAAATTAAATAAAAAAAGCCACGTCAAGATTTTCCATTAGTCAACTTGATAATGTTAGCGGAAGGATTTGATCATACATTTTACAAGTTTTATTAATCAATTACACTTTCATGATAAATTTTAGAATTTCCAGTGAACAAATCTCAATATATAATTATTATAAGATATTAATGGCGGGGCATTAAGGGAACTTTGCATTAACCTCAGTCGAGCCTAACTGGCCCAATCAAACTCGACCTTCACCAAGCCAACGTCCTCGACACGTGATCTAATGATCACTTATGGATTATTAAATTAACTCCTTTTAAAAAAAAAAGTTCACTATAGGCCTTATTTAAAATAAGATCCACTTCAGTCATTTATTTAAGAGTAGAGTCACGCATGTCGTCCCAAAGAGGCGTCATGGTAACTTCACGTTCAGATTTATCCTTGCCAGCCAATCAAAATGCTAGTTAACTTTGGTTAATCCTAGCTGGCCCCATCAAACCCGGCCTTCACCAAGCTAACGTCCTCGACACGTGATATAGTAATCGCTTCAATTGCACTCAATCAAGCCTTGTGGATTAATTATCACAGCTTGACCACCCCCGCTCGGGTTAACTCAAATCGAATTGAATTAACTCTTTGGCCAACCAAAAAAGAGAGAGGGAGAGAATTTTAAATTTTATCGCTAAGCTTATTTCATTTTTGCGTTAGTTTCTTTCCTAGGCGAAAGCTCCTGAATTTGCCATCGTCGCAAATTTTCTCTCGAATCTCTCTCGCCTCGACGGTGAAAAAGATTACGAGCAAACCAAATTATCAATCCTGCCGCTTTCGGAAGAGCTTCTAGAGCTAGAAACCAAGAACTAGACTAGAGTGATGGAGGTATAGAATCAGATTAGGACAGTGGCGAGGCAAGTGGCATGTTGAGAGTAGAGGTTTTCCAAAGGATAAGATGCTAGAGATAATATGCCAGATTAAACTTTGACTACAAGATGATATAGTCGACTTTTATTAGATATTCGAATTTTTTTTTTCACTTTTTAAGTATTTTTACGTATTTATCGCGGGTTACTTTATAAAGTAATTTCAATGCTCACTTATAGAATAATGAGGTTCACATTCATCCGAAGTTGGTTCCTATTTCTCATGCAGTCACTTCATTCTTCTCTATATAAAGCACTCATAATTGGCACATAAACTTAAAAATGTAAATAATTGAAAAGCAGTATTTATTAGACAAGTATTAACGTAATAATCAGGCTTTGCCCCTTTTCTATTTATCTCTCCTCTCCATCTATTTACGCTCTTCCACGTTTTAGACATGTCAAGCGTCCCAAACAACACGCACAATTTGTGTGACCGGACCTTGGTAATTAACTTAAGAGCATCACAGTTTTTAAGTTCAATTTTGTGGGGATATAGGTAGTAAGCCCTTTTAACTTAGACTTGTGAAGCACATATTTAATGTTAAACGAGTTAATATTTAGAATTACTTGAGAAAACAGAAATCCAATTAAGAATGTTTACCAATGGACTTGCGTCAACTGAAGGACCTGATCAAATGAGAAGGCTCCCTGAATAACTTGTTAACCGAACTTTCAGCAATTCCCGAATTCTTGTTCCAGTATTGGAGGCCTAGGTTACCTACTCACAATCTTCTTGCTGCTTTGTTTTCTCTCCGAGATAGGAAGCATAAATATTACTCTGCAAAAAGGGATCCAAGCTCTCTTCACAGACCAATCACTCGAAACGTCATAGAACCGTTTCGCCAGAATTAAAACCGACTCAATTGGATGTCAAATGGAAAAATTATGAACGATCAAAATTTGGTTGATTTTTACGAGACATTACTTGGAAAAAAAAATCCCAGTGTATATTCCCTTTCAATACCCCACTCATCTAACCCAAAATCTGATTGTCGATTTTGAACCATATAGCCACCCACGATCAGGACTTCATTTTCCACAAATATGGTTGACGTGTCAATTTCAAAGAAGACTAGAAAAAGTAAGTCAAGCATGACCATTTAATGAGACTTGCGTGGCTCCGCGCAATTCACTCATCATCCCCCACGGCGCACGCCAAGCTGACTGAAAAAGAGGAAGACTTTTTATCTTGCAAATATATCGTCAATGAGAAGGACCATTCTCCGGAAAACGCGGTCCACCGGTTAGAGGAACTGCCCTCGATGGAGGCTTCGTAAGTATACTCATCGATCCTGTTGACAGTGTGCAGACCTGAACCATCTCCCACCTCCCAAAACCCAACCATCCCCCAAATCATGATTTCTTCCTTCTTGTTGTCCGCCCAGTCTCCTTTAGCTGTCTTCTTATTCTCGCTCTTCTTGATAGGCACCACTTCATTTCATGGTGCAGGCATTTCTGCTTCCTCTTCTTTCTCCACTATCCACGTGACTGAGAACAAGGATGGAGCAGAGGCTCTCCTAAATTGGAAATCTACTCTTGACGACCGTAGCAAGTCTCTCCTCTCTTCATGGCATGATGACAATTCTTGCAACTTTACTGGTGTCGCTTGTGATGACTTTGGAGCCATCACCCATCTAAATATTTCCAATGTTGGCTTGAGAGGAACTCTGAACGGCCTCAACTTCTCATGCTTAATCAATGTGGTGAGCTTTGAACTTGCCAATAACTCGATCTATGGCTCCATTCCTCGAGTATCGGTAACCTTTTCAAACTCAACTCTCTTAATCTTTGCTTCAATGAACTGTCGGGGGACATTCCTCCAAGTATAAGCATGCTAGAGAGTCTTCATTATTTGTACCTATTTGCAAACAACTTGAGTGGACACATTCCCCGGGAGATTGGACAGTTGGATTCTCTTTTGGAACTTGATTTTTCCAGAAATAAGTTCACTAGTCCTATTCCTGCTTCACTAGGGAACTTGAGTAGCCTGATTCATCTTTTATCTATGGAAAAATCAACTTTCGGGACCCATATCTTTAGAAATCGGGAGGCTCACTTCTCTTTTAAAACTTGACCTAGGAATGAACAATCTCATCGGCTCAATTCCTCGTTCCATCGGAAACTTGGCAAGTTTATCTTATCTTAGCCTCATCCAAAATAATTTGGCTGGTCCAATCCCAACTTCTCTCGAAAAACTAGGCAACTTAACCTTATTGGACATTTCAAGAAATACCCTTTCCGATTCCATTCCTAGAGAGATAAGTGACTTGAGGAATTTGGAATATCTTAACATATGGAAGAATAGACTTTCAGGACCCATGCCTGCGGAAATTGGGAGGCTTACTTCTCTTATCGAGCTTGATCTATCAGAAAACAATCTCAACGGCTCAATTCCTCATTCCATCATAAACTTGAGGAATTTGCACGTTCTTTACCTATGGCAAAATGGACTTTCGGGACCCATACCTTCAGAAATCGGGAAGCTTACTTCTCTTTTAAAACTTGACCTATCAAAGAACAATCTCATTGGCTCAATTCCTTGTTCCATCAAAAACTTGAGGAATTTGCAAGTTCTTTACATATGGCAAAATGGACTTTGAGGACCCATACCTTCAGAAATTGGGAGGCTCACTTCTCTTTTAAAACTTGACCTAGGAATGAACAATCTCATCGGCTCAATTCCTCGTTTCATCGGAAACTTGTCAAGTTTATCTTATCTTAGCCTCACCCAAAATAATTTGGCTGGTCCAATCCCAACTTCTCTCGGAAAACTGGGCAACTTAACCTTATTGGACATTTCAAGAAATACCCTTTCCGATTCCATTCCTAGAGAGATAAGTGACTTGAAGAATTTGGAATATCTTAAAATATGGAAGAATAGACTTTCAGGACCCATGCCTGCGGAAATCGGGAGGCTTACTTCTCTTATCGAGCTTGATCTATCAGAAAACAATCTCAACGGCTCAATTCCTCATTCCATTGGAAACTTGACAAGTTTATCTATTCTTAAACTCTATCAAAATGGACTTTCAAGACTGATACCTTCAGAAATTGGAAGCCTAGCCAATCTAACTCAATTGTACCTTGGCAACAATAAATTCTTTGGTTCCTTGCCTTCTGAATTCAATAAGTTAACACAGTTGACTACTTTGCAACTATATAATAATGAATTAGAGGGGGAACTACCAGAAGATGTGTGTCTTGGGAGATCATTGCAAAATTTTTCAGTCCTAAATAATCATTTCACAGGTCATATCCCCACAAGTCTAAAGAACTGTAGCACATTAATTAGATTGTGGCTTGATGGAAACCAACTTACAGGGAACATGGCAGATGTGTTCGGAATATATCCACATCTAAACTTTATGAGCTTAAACCACAATCATTTGAGAGGCGAACTTTCGTGGAGATGGGAGCATTGTAGTAATTTGATGAGTTTAAGGATATCAAACAATGACCTCTCTGGTGACATACCCACAATACTTGGAAGGATGGCTCAGTTACAGGAACTAGACCTTTCTTCGAATAATTTAAGGGGAGAGATTCCAAGGGAAATGGGTAGTCTGTCCATGTTATTAAAACTCGATCTAAGCAACAATGCAATTACAGGAAATGTCCCAATTGAGATTGGACTTTTATCCAATTTGGAAAATCTGAACTTGGCATCAAACAATTTGAGTGGATATATACCGATGCAACTAGGCTCGTGCAAACGTCTCTTGAACTTAAACTTGAGCAGAAACAAAATCCAAAGAAGCATTCCTCATGAGATAGGTAACGCACAAGTCGTTGATGTTCTTGATTTGAGTTATAATATTTTGTCTGAAAATATACCAAGCGAGCTTGCACAGCTGAGAAACTTGCAAGTTCTAAATATCTCCCACTATAGCTTGTTTGGTTCCATCCCACATATTTTTGGAGATATGTTGACCTTGACTTCTATTGAAGTATCCTACAATGACCTTGAAGGTCCTCTCCCTAATGTCAAGGCTTTCAATGAGGCTCCGTTTGAGGCAATTCAGCATAATAAAGGGCTTTGTGGAAATGTTGTTGGTTTACCGAAATGCAATTCTACTGGGAAAGAGAAAAGTAATCGGCATGTTGAAGCTAGAATCATAGTAATCCTCATTCTCTCGTTCATGGGGTTTCTCCTTCTCTCTTCCACCTTGATTGTTCTTGGAATCATCAATCATCGTCGAAGAAGGATTGTGAAGAGAGAGAACAATAAGCAAGCAAAAGATTTGGATTTCAAGAGTATTATGAGTTATGATGGCAAAGTTTTCTATGATCGAATCATTGAGGCCAGGAAAGGATTTGACTCCATGTACTACGTGGGTGAAGGAGCATATGGAATTGTTTATAAAGCCAAGATATCATAAGGTCAAACGTTTGCTATAAAGCAAACCTTGTCATCCAAAGAAGATAGTGAGATCATTGATTTGATACCATTTGAAAGGGAAATTCAAGCCTTAACAAATATACGTCACCGCAACATTGTGAAATTTTATGGCTTCTGCTCTCATGCCCAACGCTGTTTTTTGGTGTATGAGTACATGGAAAGAGGAAGTTTGAGGGCAATTTTGAACGATGATGAAACAGCTAGAGAATTTCAATGGGACAAGAGGGTAAATGTGGTCCGAGGAGTTGCGGATGCATTGTCCTATATGCATCATGATGTTCACCTTCATTATTACATCGGGACTTGACCAGTAACAATATTCTATTGAATCTCAATTATGAGGCTCGTGTTTCCGATTTTGGCACTGCAAGATTGTTGAGGCTGGATTCATCAAATTGGACCGCTATTGCTGGCACCATTGGGTATATTGCTCCAGGTACTTTGTCTTAATTTCAATGGCATTTGGCTAGTTTAGTGCAGTTCACTAGTTATTTAATCATCTCATGGAGATTTGTTGTATTATTTTAGAGCTTTCAAATTCAATATTGATGAAATAGCTTTTCAATTTTCCTCATAAGTAAGAATTGGAAAATGAGGAAAACATCATAATCAATCCATTTCAAGGATATCAATTCGTTTTACCTGAAAGATGCTCGTATTTTAAGCATCGAACAAAAATCGTTGAACTTTGCCAAAACATAAACTCCCATAGTCAAATCAGTGTTGTAAGTGTAGATTAAGTAGAAATCTGCAATAGTAATTGTCATACTTCACGCCATGAGAATACAACTTATGATCGAGATTAAAAAATAGTGGATTCTCCACTTGTAGAGCTGGCTTATTCTCCAATCCCTACAGAAAAGTGCGATGTATATAGCTTTGGAGTCGTCGCATTAGAGACAATCATGGGAAAGCATCCAAGAGATCATGTCTCTCCGGAATGTTCATCATCCACCCAAACTGAGTTGGTGATGTTGACGGATGTGCTAGATCAACGACTCTCGCCTTCTAAACTTGGCCTTCAAGATGCGCAGGACGTGGTCTTGATCCCCAAGCTAGCGTTTGAGTGCTTGCAAGCCGATCCAAGGCTTCGACCGACCATGGGACAAGTCTCACGCAAGCTTTGCTTTCAAGTACCCCTGGATATGCCACTCTCTACAGTCAGTTTAAAGCAACTTCACGTTCTTAATGTCAAAAAAAAATGGGAGCATTTCAAGAGAAGGTAAGATTTGAATATTTCATATGCTATTGTGCTTGGTTTTCAACTATGATGACAATCACCTTTTGAACATCACTAAACCTAACCATGTGATTTTTTATTTTCACTACAGAGGTAACTTCCCTATGAACATTACAATAATAGTGCGATGTTTAGAGTTTGAAGTCATGTTACCAGAAATAATTATGGCAAGACTTCTGGGAAGATCTAGTTTCACAATTATTTCCATCCTTTTGCCGACTCATCAAGAAGTGAATTTGGAAAATGCAGTGGATCAACATCTCTTGCCTTCCCTAATATGAGATGTAAAGAACATGTAGTTTCTATTGCTAGAAGAGATGATAATATTAGCAATATGTAAACTTTTATCGATGTGTAGTGTCATATTTAAACTTTTGATTGATTCAATTATTTCAATTTTAAGTAATCTTCACTATCGTCTCAAAACTTTCAATTTTTCTAATTAAATCCCCAATTAATTTTAAGAATATGTGCATTGAAAGTCCTAACACTTGTTACGATGGTGCAATTACATCCTAAAACTTTTTTAAAATGTAATTAAGTTGTAAAACTTGTCACGAATGTGCAATTAAGTCTTAAAACTTTCAAAAGGTACAATCAAGTTCTAAAAGTTATTAAATTGGTCCAATCAAGTCCTTCTATTAATTGTAATTTTTAAATATTTTAGGATTCGATTGTACTTTTATGACAAGTTTTAGAATTTGATTGTAATTTTTGAAATTTTTAGGATTTGATTGCACTTTCTTAACAAGTTTTAGAACTCGATTGCACTTCCATAATAAGTTTTAGAACTTCCAATGAACTTATCCTTATATTTTAATATGTTTATGTGATCCTTTCATTAATTATTTTAAATGATATACATCATGTACACTAATTAAATAAGGCAAAAGAACACCCGGAGTACCAAAACTTGGCAGGAGAGACACATAAGTGCCAAAAGTTATTAAAGGTACACTTAAGTGCCACTTTTAAAAAAAAAATAAAATGGGACACCTGAGTGCCAAGTCCAGTGAACCCTACCAAAAATCTAATGTGGCAATTTTTTATTAGTATTGCTCGCCTACGCCTACGTGGCTCACTAGAGAGCTGACTCAGTTCTAACTCACCCAAAATGATGCCGTTTCCATAGTTGGCCAAAATAAAAGCCCTAAATTGGCCATAATGACGTCATCTCCCAATTGCCCCAAACCTAAAACCTAAATTAACCAAAATCTCCATTGAAGCACTTGAACCCTAATCCCAAATCATAATTTTGATTTGCCCCAAATTTCATTGTCGAATATTGAAAATTGAGAGCAAGACTTTCAGCAGCGACTCAAATTCCTCTCACCAAAGCGAAGGAGAAAGTGAGTATTTCTGTTTTTGTGAGTTACCCAGTCCAAGAAAAACATCGTAAACTCAAATGAATCCCAAGAGAAAATTCTAGGGATGCGCCCGATATAGAGAAGGGTCGAAGTGCAAATACTTCAAATAGGTCTATGCGAGGTTCTCTCACTGAGCCACAAGGGTAATAGTAGACCTACTTGATAAATGACATCAACCTCCATCTATGTTCGTGGACGACTTGGATGATATTGACTCAACGCAAGCTAAAACATCTTTGACTAACCATTTGAAGAATGAAGTTTCAATGATTAAAATTGAATAGAAGTGTTACCAAGTGTTTATTATGGTATTGTTTTGTTGTCTTTCCTACTTTATGATGAAATGTAAAATACTTGAAAATGAGAAAAAGTTTCTCCTACTGCCATAATTGAAAATGAGTGGACAAATGTAATTATCTTGGATCAAATGTAGGCCAATTTTTTTTAAGATGAGAAGAAATTTGTGTTGTCCATAAGATCTATGTCACTTTATTATTTTTTATCCTATCATATGTATTGTGGCTTACTTCTTGTGCTTGTGAAAAGATCAAAGAAAGGGAATGAGTGAATGAAATGTTGCTTTTGCTTGTTTTTGAATATAAACCAGCAAGGATGTGTATTGGGTCAATGTGTTGTGGTGACTTCTTTACTTAAGCTAAATGTAAACCAGCAAATATTAAATTAAATGAGTTGCTTCTCTGGTTTGCTGCAAACCAACATATACATAAGATAGACATGAGTGATTACTTGAGTACCATAAGTTGTATTTAGTAATCACTTAAGTGTCAATCATGATTAAAAAAAAAAGTTATCACTTAACTATCATGTTATTACAAAAAGTCATCATATAAGTGCCAAGTTTTTTAAAATGTGATCAATTAAATTTCAATTTTTATAGATTTCCTTAAAAATTGCACCAACCGCCAACCACCATGAGCTACATTAGGAACTCTAGCCATCAACTTGAGCCACCACTAACCACCATTGTGCTGGTGATGTACTTGAACAAAAGGTGTCGATGCAAGCTAAGCCTTGTACTAGCTTACACCAATACCACTTGGTGCAAGATGTGCACACTGTACACTTATATCGAGTGCTATGGGATCTCCTAACCGCTACTAGCCATCAGCCATCACAAGACACCACTACCAACCACATCAGGCACCCTAACCACCACCAAGGACCTACCTGCTATTACAAGTGGTGCAAGCTGAGCCTTGCACCAACTTGCACTAGCATCACTTGGTGCACACTTGCATCAAGTGCTACATGAGCCCTCAATCGCCCTCATAGACCCACCACCAAGCATCATCAGCCACCATCACTAGCCATACTAGCACCCTAGCCACCACCATAGACCCACTACCAAACCACATACTCATAACTAGCAGCGACTGTGCTAGTGGTAGGTCTGTTGCAAAAGGTGCTAGTGCATGTTAAGTTTTGCATTAGCTTGCACTAAGTGCTACACTAGCCCCTAATCACCACCACAGACCCATCCCAATAGCCACTAGCCACCAACATAGCCACTAGCCGCCGCCACAGTACGAACAATCAAACCACCATCGGCCACCAACTAAGACAAGCAGCAAGTAAAAGTAGAATCCAAAAAATGAAAATGGCAAAAAAAATTGATAGGCAGTAAGATTAATCCATTGATATTAAAATTAATTCTCATAACCTTAATGACAAACTAAGAAAGCATCATCCATAGCAAGTTATAAACTGTGACATCCTGATTTTTCAAGTTCTAATTTCGATTAGATAAGTTGGGCCTTTCATCGACGCGCCTATAGTGCTTTTCTCTGAGATGGCCACTCATAAGATAATTAGACTATCTGGGGAAGTCATTAAGAAATTTTAAAGGAATAGACTTGAGGATTCGACTAGGAATCGGCTGCTTGACCGTGCTCATCTGCAGAGATTATTACGGCATGGATATAAGTCGATTAGGAATCAGAGATAGATCGGTTCGACTAAGATATGTGATCAAACATGGGTGATCCCACTAAATTGCAAAATTCTTGTCAACCGACCCTAGATTGATTTTTCTATCATTTTGGTACCCTGTGTCCATATTTGAATCCTCGAGATTTTCACGACAACCGAGAGTCGCCAATGTGTCGAAGGGGTTCATTGTGGTTCGAAGAAAATCGACCATGGGTCATTTGCACTAAAAAATTCTAAAAACTACGCAGTAGCCTAGGTCACGCTAAAATCGCACCTGATTGAAATTAACCGTGAATTTAAATCCGATTTCAGAAATTTAAAGTTCTATCATGTCACGAGTCATTTTAGGAACATCGACTCAGTCTTCGAAGATTTTTCTGCAAACCAAGACTTTTTGGGAAAAAATCGAGGTAGGGCCGTTTTTGTCCAGAAAATGTCAGGGACCGTTTTTGATCACGCAATTGAGAGGCAAGTGGGTTCAATTGGCGAGGAAAAATATCAATTTGATTATTGACCCAACATTGGAATTTTTAAGAGCCAAATTGGATGGATTCAAAGAGGAATCAAAGTCCAATTGGAGGAAAACTTGTACAAATTCATATGCCCCATTGCCTATGACTTATGGACCATTTCTAAGTCTTCTAGAAGGGCATTGGTGGTTGATTGTTGGCCAAGGAAGCCAACTAGTGGTGGGCAATGGTCAAGGGAACAAAGAGATGAGGATAGAAGCCAAGTGGTCCCCCTTGTCTCCTATCTTCCTACCTCAAACTTGCTTTCCCCATTGTAGAGGCCTTGAGAAAACTGGAGAAACCAGAGAACACAAAGCAACAGCCCCCTTACTGGTCACACACCCACCTAAGCCACCAGACCTCTTTCCTCATATGTTTTCTCCTCATTCCAGTTTCTGCTCCAGCTGACTTTTTGCCAAAGATGTAAGTTAAAAGTGGTCTTCCCGGACAAATTAGCCTTCGTGCCACCCACCGTTGTGCTCAACACATCCAAACTGTTCAAAGGAGCTCAACCTCGCACCAAACGGAGCCGCCTGCCGTCCTGTATGCTGACAAGAAGAAACCGGTCGCTGAATCGTCTAGAAGCCACCCGCCTGCACTATTTCGCCTGTTTCGCGACTTTCAGCTATTTTCTCCCCATTTTGACCCTACCTCCACCCATACCAACCACTAGTAAGTCCCCCTTAACCCCCAGGAGATACCAGTTGCCAACCACCCGCTCGCCAAAGCTCCGTTTAGCCCTTCCTTCGCTATTTCAGCCACCGGTTTGGCCTCTACAGTCCAAGATCAGAATCTAAAGTTCCAGCAAGCCGTGAGGTCTTCGTGGCCCGTTTTTGAACCCTTCCCAGTCTCACTTGGTGTCGCCACAAGCTTGATTGTCGCCCGCCTCGCCATCGCTGTCACCGTGGACTCACCAAAACTCAAAACCGGTGAGTTTGCTCGCTAAACCTTACTTAGTAGGTTACTTATGCTTAAGGGTTGTTTAGATTAGCTTAAGTATGGATTAGTGATAAGCTAGGATGGTTAGATTAGCCTTAGAATGGATTAGTGTAACTTAATTAGTGAGATCTGTACAATTGATGATGGATTAGTCAAATCCAGTGAAATTTCTGCAGTTCGGAGTTTTGGACCCTTGCTGTTTTCCATTTTTTTGAATCGAAATGGGTTGCGAATTTGAAGTTTATATCTTCTTGAGAAATTTTTTAGACATCCTCAACTACAACATATTTTTTTATCAAGATTTTTAGGGATCTAAAAGAAGGAGATATCAGCTCCGTCATTTCCAAACAGAACTTCAGTTTTCACTGGAACTGGTAACCTTTTAGGATTCTAGGGGTTTTTATCAACCCTTAAGTTTCGAATTTCAAAATGGTTTCTTCACAAAAGTTGTTTTTCGTATCTTCTAGTTTAATATAGTCAAATTTTAGATCAAATGGACATGTTTTGGACATTGAACCAAATTGATTTCGGAAAACAGACTTTCTGGAAACTGACCTAGTTTTGGTGCCGGATTGAGCGATTTACTGGACCGAATCTAAAAGGATCTAGGTTAAGGTGTCTCATGAAAAATGTTAATTTATGTGTCTTTTAACACATATTCAAATTTTGGAATTTTCTGAACTCGTTTGATTTGGTTTTTGGATTTAAATTTGGAGATGTGCGAATGGGCCTATTCTGCCGGTTAGGGCCGGTTGTGAGTTTATGATGGTTCTTGAGGCTTTGATTGCTGGAAATTGTACATTTGATGATGTGGTTACTCTATGTTATGCCTGGAGGATTATGCGTGATGAGGCGCGAATGGTTATGCCATGTTTGTGGTGTTATTGGTGCAATGTTTGCCAGTTTGTGCATAATTAATGATGTATGGTTGGTTTGTGACATGCCTAGAGCTTAGGCTTGATAATCATGTGCTGGTTAAGAGAATTCACCATCCGCTATATGTCGGGTGAATGATGTTTTCAGATGGAAAGTCATCTTGAGATAGACGTTATCGTGCTCGATAGGGCGAGACGACACTTAGCTATGTGATGGATAAATCCGTTATGTGATGGATAGATCCGCTATGTGACGGATAATTCCGCTGTATGTCAGTTGGATCCGTTGTGTAACAGTTAAGTCGTGCTTGTGTGACCGTAATTACTTGAAATGCATGATTGACTGAGGTGGGGTGATTGGTGGAGATGTGATTTGAGACATTCCAAATTGAGTGTGAATTACAATGTCTTCGGCCGTAGATAAATAATCGTGTGAAAATATGGGTTAAGTTGAGAAAGCCACCTAATAGAGGTAGCGCCCATTAGGGCTGTGATTTACCACCTTAGCTAGGTTGTGCCCATGAGTGGCCGCGATTATAATTGAGACAAGTATTTGATGTGATTGGAGTTGGTAGCCATTACTAATTGGCTTGACTTATAAGTAGTCTGGATGACATAAAATCAACTAGTTCGATTAACCGTTTTTTATCGGCTTGATGATTTGATTGAATAAAATGATCTGGTGAATATATAAATTGTGCTGACTTGCGGGAAAGAACTTAGGCCAAGGTAAGCCTCTGTGATAGTATGATTGTATGATTAAGACGTCTTAGGCTTATTACCCTCCTAATCGAGGTTTAGCAAGTAGACTCGCTGAGATTTATATCTCACCCCGTCGTGGGCTTCATTTTTTAGGACCATAAGGTGGAAGACCTGAAGCCGAGCTGATGTTATCTGAAGTATAGATCAGATAGAACAGTTCCCTTTGAGAGTCAGACTTTTGAAGTCTTGTGTTGGTAGACTTTTGTATATGACTCAATTGGTTTATATCAGCATGTTTTGTTTTTGAATCCGATGTCCTACTATTCTATCCCGAGATGGTTACTGTTAGGGGATTTGTTATTCGCTTCTACATGTGCAATAAAATGAAAGGGTCGGTGACTCGTCCTAAAAAGTTGCAAAATTTTATCGACCACTGAGGGATGGGCACGCGCTCGAGAATCGGGGCGTGACATAAACAAAATTGACTCCTAAGCTCCACAAATCCATCCCATCTCATCTCATCGATCAATATGCACAACCCCTCCTATCTGTGCTCCTTTTGATGGACCTTTCATCCGATTCATAATCCTTGTACTCTTTCTAACTGGACATGCAACTTCTTCTTCCGTTGTCTTAGGATGCATTAATTCAAATGGAATTATAATTGTCCTAGGCTAAACTAATTCAAATGGAGCTGCAACTAGGTTCTTCTTCTTTCTTGTTGGCGCAGCTGATGTTTTCTTCTTTGTTGGTGTAGCCGTTGATTCTTCAATTAGGCCTTGAGAGATAGGAACCTCCGAACTTCTCCTAAGCTATAAAAAGACAATTAAATTGTCAGCGTTACATCATAAATTAAATTAAATGCAACTAATAAAACTATAACAAGCCCAATTCCATCTCCAGGATCTTGAGCAACAAGGGTTATTTTTGCGACATCCCAGACTCGTTGTTATCCCGATTCCTTTTATCTTGCTGTCATGCATGTGTGGAATCGTAAATAAACAACTCTTCGGACAAACAACAACTAGAAGACTGGGACATATATTACACATAACACAATAACTTACATTGTAATAGTACTTTTATAAGCCCTTTCTCTACGGGCCTTCTTTTCTTTTTACATCACACTACAAATTTCCATATAGGCCCAGGGAATTCCTATCTCCTCTAATATGACTGCAGCTCCCAAAACTGACGTAAGACTTCCATGCCTATAAGACTAAGAGATGAGGAAGTGAGTCTTGGGAATTCAATAAGTACAATTCCTAATTCTCTACTAGGAAAGCATTGCATCATTAAAGCCTAGCAAGTATAAGACTTGCAAACAGTGTCAATGGTAAATCAATAACAAATCCATTACTATCTCTTAACTATCTATTTATGCTCCACTTTCAACTTACCAAATAAGTCATTTCACCAAACAAGCTTATCAATCAGCACATAGTAACATGCACAATAAGTTCATTAACCATATCAATGGTTCTTCCCATACTTTCAAGGGCTTCCAACCTCAGGCTGGACATCTGACCTCGGGCCAGGCATCCCATACTCTCAAGGGCTTTCCATACTTTCAAAGGCTTCTTGGCTCAACCAAGGTATCCAGTCATCAAGTCAGGCATCCCATACTTTCAGAGGCTTCCTGGCTCAACCAGGGTATCCAGCCATCAAGTCAAGCATCCCATACTTTCAAGGGCTTCTTGGCTCAACCAGGGCATCCAGCCATCAAGTCAGGCATCCTACACTTTCAGGGGCTTTCCATACCTTCAGGTACTTATTGACTTAACTAGGGCATCTCGTCCAATGAACGATGTATCACCACACACTATGTGACAACGTGCGCTTTTTCCTCTTTAAGTGGACATATATGCATCATAAAAACTTATTCTTATCTTTCTTCTTAGCCAACTCATGCATGGCATGAAGGCGTGCTCATTCATATATGTGTGCCATGAATCCTTGTACTACACTAATAAACATGTCAAGAACAACTATTCGTCCGTGACTTGAATCGATCACTTAGCGCTGATCCCTAAACCGAACAAGGCTCGAAAATGGCACGCCTCAATACCGATCCAAGACCTTGAGGCTTGGGTACACCTCACTTTCATGAATATCCTAAGCCCAACAGACCTTGGCTTCGACCTAATGTGAACATACTTCATGCTGCGAATAACCATTGGTTCGTGGTTTGATTCAACGCTAAATGCAAAGTCCCTACACCAAATCGAACTATAGAATTGGCATGCTTTAGTGCCTTACCAAGACCTTGTTGGCTTGGGCGATCCTCATACCGATTAAGACTTGGAACGTACACCCCTCAATGTCAGTCCAAGACCTTGTAGTCTTGGGCGATCCTCGCACTAAGCGAGACTTAGAACCGGCATGCTATTTATGCCGATCCGAGGCCTTATGGCTTGGGCGACCTTGCCTCATGATGAACTCAACCCGAGCAAACGTCGGCTTCATTTTGGACGCAAATGACTTAAGCACACAACTAAGCACAATTGTAAGCAAAGCTAAACAAAAGATTCTACGTACTACCCATGGCTAGATGAGTGAGTACCTAACTAGCCTCAACAATGGGATCTACTTTCCTAGAGGAGAAAGGGGAATCTTACTTACTTGGATGAACCTCAAGAAAGCAAAGGCCAGTGGCTTGGTGAGGGGCGGCAGTGCAAGGCCGAGAGAAAGAGAATGATAGCGTGTAAAAGGCAAGAGAGGAGATGAGGACTCAAGGTGAGAATGAATGGAGTGGTTCCCCTATTTATAGGCTCAAACCTCACCATTACCTTCTCAAGTGACCCAATCATATTTCTTGGAGTGGCATGGCTACGACATTGAGGTGGCAAGCCTAAGTTGTAAGGTGTCATGCCTATTTTGAAATGTGGCACACCTAATTGGTCTAACGTAATGATTGGAGGCTTACTTGTTTCCTTCCCATTGGACCACTTATATAATGCTATCATGACTTGCCCTACTTGTTCTCTAAGGAGAATCTTATGGTAATGATGACCAAATATTCATAGGGACACCTAGGCTAATGACTAAGCTTCTTACATGTAATGCTTGGATTTTATGTAATAATTAGGCTAGATATTTCCCACATTTCCTTAGCAAAACTTACTTCCCAAGTTGTCTCTCTCTAGAATATTTCATGGGACACCTAAGCTTATGAGTCACCAACTTCTCTTCCAAGCCAAATCTTTTGGCCATCATTACATAATCTTCCTAAGGCCACCTAAGCTAATGACTCACCATCTTCATTAATGGCTTAGATTTAAGTAATCATGAGGTTTGGTTATTTACCATATGCCTAAAGTAAAGAACTTGCTTTCTAAGTTTTGGCCTTCTTGAATATTCCACCAAGTTCTCTTCTAATTGGTCCATTTAAGCCCTTAAGTCATTTGCTTCTTCCTCAAGGAAAATCTTGAGCCATCATCATCAAATCTTCAAGGGACACTTGAGCAGGGTAACCCATCCTTGCATTTAATGAGGTATTCTAAAATCTTCTATATGCCTTCTCTTAATTGATCAATTTGTCCAAGAGTCCCTTACTTAATTTCTAACCCGAATTTTTAGTAATCATTACCAAATCTAGAGACTTTTCTTTTATCCATATCCAAGTAATATGGAAACCATGGGAAATAAGCCATTGGAAGTGCAACTGAGATTAGGTAAGGGCTTTTTATGTACAGCCCCTAATGACCATTCTGACACACCTGAGATTCATGGCCAAACCTGTCACACCTCGAACCCCGAGACACGTGAACAACCCGCCATGGTCATGCAAATACGACATTTCCAGGTAGTGTCGCCGACCCCATTCATTTATTATGCGCAAGTGAAACATATTAAGAAACCCCTGACAAAACTTACGGGATAAGAAAGCAGGAAACCAAATCATTCAAAAAACAAACATACTTTCATATATAAACATTCCAGAGTTTACATACATCAAAAAATGGGTCAAAGTCTAAGTGCATCAAAAAAGGGTCAGTCTGCACAACAGGGATCAGTCCACCAAAAAGAGGAACAATCCTAAGACTACTAGTCGGACTCGTTCGTCGATCCCACATCTTCCACATTTGACTACACGAGATCCGGAGACGATGGGTTGTCCACTCCACCATTAGGAAGGTCATCTACACCTTCCCCCAAAATGGCATTCACCACAGCCAGTGGAATGTCAAAACTATCAAGAGGGCCAATCCTAAGGCCATCGGCCCCAGAACGGAACCATGCCTTATACCTATGTGGCAGGTTATCCACTGACACCTGAATCCAGACGGTGGACTTGATCAGCTCGTACACCCAAAGACTTCCAGGGTCAGGAAAGCTATGCACCTACTCGACGATGTGCACTGGAATGCCATTCTTCTCCGGAGGTACTGCCATCTATGGCCCTGTAACAATTTCCCACAACGAGGTGAGACATTGTCTCAGCAAGTTCACCCCTCCTAAACCAATATTATAAAGAAAATACAACCCGGGTGGCCTAGCCACATCACACAGAAGACTTACCTCGTCTTATTTCCTTCCTGCAGGTTAGTACATTTCAATTCACTCAATCACAGGTAATAATAGGAATATGCACAAATGAACCGCAATCAATTTCACATAATCCACAACCACATCATGTGATCTCATTTTATTCAATTCCACACATGAACATAGCCTACTCGCAGTTCGGCTATCTACTGGCATATAGCCAGGCATCGTCTCCCCACTTTAATGCACAGCTTTGTCAGTACCTCGACGGCATTCCCGAAGGAGCATGGGCCCAGAATCAACTGCGACCCGAAACCACTACGTGGGCATCCCATATAGGGGCAAGTCCGGCTCAACAACTCACGACAAATTCCTCTTAATTATCACACAACAATTTCACAATTGGCCCCAGGACACTTTGCATTTCATTCAATGCTCCCAATTAAAAATAGTAATTCCGGCCATTTTTCTTCATATTAAAATATTCCAAAAATTAACCACGTGTGTGGGGACACGTTAATTTCGATCTAGAAAACCAATATCTCCCTTTTTCAAACCCCACTATTTAATATAATACATAAAATCCAATTTTTGCATCAAAACCCAACACTTGGTTTTTTATGAATAAAATCCTTATTTATCGCAATCAATACTCAATTTGCCACATCCATTCATCAATTTCAAATTCTAAATGCACAGTAGCGATCAGCACGGAATTTTGACCAATTAAGGTCCAACAATAATTTTCGTAATTTTTTTTAAATAATAATATTTCAATAATTTCGTAATATAATATATTATTAAATAATTCCAAAATTTTGAAACATTTAAGTAAATAAAAAATAAACCCCTATTATGTCCCATCAAGGTTTAATATAAAATGAACTCTCTTAGCCTTAATTAAACATGCTTTAAATTAAACCAACCTCTTAATCTAAATCACAATTAAATAAACTAAACTAACCACCTAAACTTAATTAACTTAGACTAAGCACACTTAGGGCATCATTAACCCTCTAATCAAGATTTAGTGAGTTAAACTCACTCAAATGACAAGCCGAGTGGTTCCACACGACGAGGACGCAACGGGGATTGACTATCCTAAAGGCGGGCCAGGCTTTCGGGGTCAGGAAGCCGGCCAAAACAGGCCTTGAAGAACCGGAGGAGGGCTGGTTGATGGTTGCTGTGCTTGGCCGGACGGAGGTGGCTCGACGGTCGTTCGGGCACGAGATCGGCGGAGGAGGGCGTTGGCAGCTCAGGCGGGCAAGGCAGCAGCTATGGTGACCCTTCGGCGACGGTGGCAGCAGCTCGGGACAACGGTGGGACGTGCGGACAAAGGCTGGAGGCGGCGAAGGCGGTGTGACGAGCTGGTTGGCGAAGCGACACGCGGGCATGGACAACGTGCATGAACAAGCGGCGACGGCGGCAGCAATCTTCTCCGACGGAGTTGGCGGTCGAACAACGGATGAAAGGGGGGTGGTCGCACAGCTGGTTCGGACGGGCAGCTCCTCCAAAATTCAAGAACTCAAAAAACCAAAATGAAGAAGATGATGGAGACAAGGGGGAAGTGACATCCCACCTTTTTGGGATTCAATCTCCACCCTCCACTTGTCCAATTCTTCTTCATTTGCCCCCAACTACCATGACCTAGGATGACATCATATTCCACTATCTCAATCCTCCACAACAATCTTCAATAGGTCCAATTTCCTTTTCCGCCGTGGCATGAAATCTTGTACCATAATTTCTTCCATTCCATTTAATTCTCTTCCAATTGAGTCTAATTGAAGTCCATAAAATTAATCCATGTTCCTCATAAGATATGTGACACAACAAGACTTCAATTTTTTGAATTCAGTCTCAATTTCATGGTTAATTTCACTTTGGCGCGATACTAGCGCGTCATGACCTACCAGGTAGTTTTTAGAAATTTTCATGCATTCGACCTGTGGTTGATCAATCTCAAGCCACAATGTACATCTTTGACACATTAGCGACTCTCGGTTGTCAAGGTAACCTCAAGGTTTCAAATACGAGTACAGGGTACCCAATCGACAGAAAAGTCGGTCCAGTGCCAACCGACAAGAATTGTGCGATCTGGTGGAATCACCCACACTTGATCACATGCCTCTATCGAGTCGACCTATCACCGGTCTCTAATCGATTTTTAATTGTGCCGTACTGACCCTTGCAGATTAGCTCAGTCGAAAGGTCGCTTCCTGGTCAAATTCTCGAGTCTGATGCATTAGAATCTCTTAACGACTTCACCTGATAGACTAGTTTTCACATTAGTGGCCGACTCAAGGAAAAGAACCATATGCGTGCAGATGAAATGCCTATCTCAATTTATTGAAAATAGAATTGGAAATTCAGGATGTCACAAAACCACCCTCAATGTGGTTGTCATAGGCAAAGTTTGACTTCTTGGTTAGATTGGTGGCCCAAGGCACGAGCTCAATGACCAACCCTTATCGACTCTAGACGAACAGATCAAATCCTAGGTCAGCCGTAGGCCTCATCCAAGTCGACTCCCGATTGTCATGTGGTCGTTTGAAATAGGTCAGATTCGTACCCAACACATGGTCATACCAAGTCGAATCATGGTCGTCCACGATTGGTACATGACCGAGTGGAATCACCCGCAATCAAAATATGACCGTTTGGGACCAATTCATGATTGTTGATTGATACGTGGTGGATATGGTCGGGTAGTCGTCCATTGACCAAATGATTCAGGTCCATTAACGTGGTCATTAAATTGGTCCACAACCGTTTCCTTGATTGATCCATGATCGGTAGTAAAAGATCTCTTCAAGTGTCATAACCTGGCACAAAGGGACACTTAAGTGCCACATTTGAAGAGAAATGGATTAAGTGCCACTCCGGCCAAAATGCTAACGTGCGCAATTTCCGACAAAGTAAGTGCAAAACGACGCCGTTTTGCACGTTGATGTGGCCAAATAATGCAAAAAGGGCGTCGTTTTGGTGTTGACGTGGTAAAAAAATAATATAAAAATAATAATTTTTAATATAAAAAAAAATTAAAAGGGGGGGGAGGCGGCTAAGGGCGCTAGGAAGGGCGGACGGCGGAGGGGGAAGGGTCGACCGGGGCCACTGAGCCTTGGCCAAGGGCTGGCGACCCCGACCAACCAGCGGCGAGGGCTCGCGAGCTCTCGCCACTCGCCACAGATCTAGGTGAGGGCTCATGGGCCCTCACCGACCCTCCCCCCTCCGTCGCTGGCCCTTCTCGATAGCAACAACCCTTAGCCACCTCCCTTTTTTTTAAAAAAAATTAATTTTTTTTTTATTTTTAAAATATTTAAATATTTTATTTTTATTTTTTAAATGTTTTAAATAAATTTAGTTTTGAATTTAATTAAATTTAATTTTATATTAAATTTTTTTACCACGTCAGCACCAAAACGATGTCGTTTTGCACTCGCTTCGCTAGAAAATTGACACGTCGGCGTTTTAGCAGGATTTTGTCCGGAGTGGCACTTTCGTAAGTTATGGCACTTAAGCCACCTCCCTTTTTAAAAAAAAAATAAATAATTTTTTTTTTATTTTTAAAATATTTAAATATTTTATTTTTATTTTTTAAATGTTTTAAATAAATTTAGTTTTGAATTTAATTAAATTTAATTTTATATTAATTTTTTTTACCACCTCAGCACCAAAACGATGTCGTTTTGCACTCGCTTCGCTAGAAAATTGACACGTCGGCGTTTTAGCAGGATTTTGTCCGGAGTGGCACTTTCGTAAGTTATGGCACTTAAGTGTTCCTTTATGCCAAGTTATAGCACTCCAGGGTTCCGTGCGTCCATGATCGGTACATGGCCAATTCTTGGAACGATCCATGACCTATCCTTACCGCTGGTACACCAGATTCACACCAAATTTCTCATCAGTTGAAAATTAGGATGTTACAAAATCTTACATTAAGAATGACTATTCTAGTACGCTCATCTATATAAAGGCTATAATCATATTGTCTTAACCTCTTCCCAAGAGCCCCTCTTATTCGAATTAGAGCGTCACTTTCAGCAACCTATAATTGTTGACCCTTCTTCTTGCTTGTAATTGTTGGAGAAAACTTCTTTATTGTTTTGAAGTTGACAAAACCTTTCCACAGTCTAGTCTGAAGACTTTCAGACTTTAGGTTCAAAGTCTGAAAACCGCCAAACTTTAGGTTCAAAGTCTACCCATACTAATATATTCCAAACCGAATCCTACTAAAGAATGAAGACTTATTCAGATGCAAGATTATCTTTATTTATTTAAGGATTCGATTCGTATGGTTTATGGAATGTCTTATGGCTAGATATAGCACCAAATGATTGACTATCCTTATTGGAATTAATTCCATTAATCAAATCTCTTGGAAAGTAAGCAAACTTGGAAAATTCTACTTATGGAAAACCAAGATCCTGATTATATGAGCAAATAGGATTAACGAGCTTTCATCTCAATCATCAAACGGCTCGAGATCTCCTTGATTGATTCTGTCCAACGGGTTGATTGGAAGAATTCCTTTGGTAAGTGCCTGTTAGAGAAAACTCCTTTACTGTTTTGAAGTTGACAAAATATTGCCAAAAGTCTAGTCTGAAGACTTACAGACTCAAATGTTATAGTCTGAAGAACTCCAAACTCTTTTGTCAAAGTCTGAAGACCGTCAGACCTTAATCTCAAAGTCTGCTCTCACTGACAATTTTAAGACCGAAGAATGAAAACTTATCCAGATGCGGGATTATCTTCAAGGATTTGATTTGTATGGTTTTTGGAAGACCTTATGGTTGGATATAGCATCTACTTGATTGATTATTCTTATTGGAACTACTCCGATATGAAGATCTTTTGAAAGGCGAGCAAACTTGGAAGGTTCCACTTATGGAAATCAAAGATCCTGAGTGTATGGGCGAATAGGATTGATGGGCTTTCATCACAAATCATCTAACAACTCGAGATCTCCTTGATTAATTCTATCCAATGGGTAGATTGGAAGAATTCCTTTGGTAAGTGCTAATGGTTGTGAAGGCATGGAGGAGTATTTAAGGCGGACTCTCTAGTTCTTTGATATAGTGCATGAAAGAAAATTTTCTAAGTCTGAAACTTTCTAGTTCTTTGCTCTTTCACTCATCGAGCTCAAAGTAGTATATAAAAGAGAGAATCTCTTAGTGAGACTTTGTAAGAGATCAGTAGAGACTCTTCATTGAGAAAGTCGAAGATTACAAGTTGTAAAATCTCTTTTGATTCATAGTGGAATCCAACCGGTGGGCTGTCCGCGTGGGAGAGTGGACGTAAGCTTGATCTAAGCCAAACCACTATAAACATTATGTTCTAATTCTCTTTCCTTGAACTCCTTACTTTTATTCATAGATTTATACAATTATTCAAAGCTGATTATGTCCTTAGTCTATTATCTTCTAAAGGCAAATTATTTCTACTAAGTCATACGAAAATTTTTATTTACACCTATTCACCCCCCTCTAGGTATTTACACTAGCCCTTTCAATTGGTATCAGAGCTTGTGTGCTTATTTATTGAAGTGTTTATACTTCTTAAGCTAAAGATCTATGGCTAGTATTTTGGCTCCAAGTTTGGTTGAAGGCCAAAGCAACATGAGACCTCCTTACTTTGATGGGAAGGTATACAATGTTTGGAAAAACAAGATGAAGGCAATCCTGAGATTGAAAGATCCCCTGGAATGGGATGTGGTAGAAAAAGAGATTGTTCCCAAAGCTACATCAACCTCAGAAAGAGGAAAGGAAGTTGCAAATGGTGGCGAAATGACACAATCAGAAATAACCAAGATACAAGCTTTTGATGCTAAAGCCATCTATTCCTTATATTGTGCTTTATCTCCTACTGAGTATAATAGAATTTCATCTTGTGAAACAACCAAAGAAGCCTGGGATAGGTTGCACGTTACCTATGTGATAGAACTAGTACGAGCACCTAGAGGGGGGTGAATAAGTGATAAAGATGATTTTATCAAACGTAACAAAATATATAGACTTTTTACTGAATGGTAGACTAAGAGATTGAAAACAATAATCGACATATGAGGATGCAATGTAAAGTAAAAGGATTAGGGATAGAGAATCAAGACTCCAAGTTTATAGTGGTTCGGCTTAGACCAAGCCTACGTCCACTCTCCCGCACGGACAGCCCACTGGCTGGATTTCACTAAGAATCAAAAAGAGAATTTACAGTCTCACGCCCTTGATTCCACAGTGTAGAGACTCTACTACACTTCCTCAAGGTCTCCCCAAAATTCAGTTTCTCTTTTGATTACAAGTATAGCTCGAAGAATAAGATCACAAAAGAACAAAGAGATTCAGACTTTGAAATTATTCTATCTGGCACTCTTGAACAACTTGAGCGTCTCCCTTAAATACTTCTTCATGCCTTCATTACCGTTGGCACCTTCCAAAGAAGTTCTTCCAATCAACCCGTTGGACATAATCAATTAGAGAGATCTCGAGCTCCTCAAGGAAAATGACGATAGCCCATCAATCCTACTCGCCCATACAATCAGGATCTCGGTTTCCATAAGTAAAACCTTCCAAATATAATTTGTGGATCTAGACTCTAGATTATTCAAATACGAATAAAAGATCTTGAAGTGCTAATTCCAGTAGTAAGATATTCCTTAACCGTTAGAATCAAAACCATACTTGAATTAATCAGAATAGAACTTCAACTTCGTCGGTCTGGAAACTGTCCATAAGAGTAGACTTTGAAACTTGAGTCTGGAGGTCTTCAGACTTTGTCAATAGAGTATGCAAGTCTTCAGACTAGATTGATGGAAACGTTTTGTCGACTTCAAAACACCTTAAGAAGATTTCTCTAACACTATGAAGGAACTGATCGAGTTAAAGAAACAAAAATCAATATCCTTCTCAGACAGTATGAAGCCTTCAAGATGAAGCCAGGAGAATCCATCACTGACATGTTCAATCGTTTCACAGAGATTGTAAACGGTCTAGCATATCAAGGACAGCAAATCTCGGGACCAATAAAGGTCAATAAATTGCTGTGTGGACTCTCCAAAGACTGGAATCACGTGAAGACTTCAATAAGAAAAACCTAAAGGATCATGCCTCTTTCAGTAGATGAAATAGTTGGCACACTTCAATTATATGAAGTGGAGCAATTCAATGAGGAAGAAGATCTCAAAGGTAAGAAATCAATTGCCTTAAAATCTAACAATGATTATGATGATACAGATTCAGAAAATGACTTGAACGATGAAGAACTAGCACTCATGATAAAGAAGTTCAGGAAGTTGAACAGGAAAGGAAGAAGGTTTAACTGGAAGAAGCAGAGCTCTCAAATATTTCAGAAGAAATCAACTAAGGATAATGAGACTAACAAAGAGGTGATTTACTTCGAATGCAAGAAAAAGCAGCACACCAGACCCAACTGCCCTCTGTTGAAGAAAAAGAGAGACATGGAGCGATACTGAATGCGAAGGAAGTGATGAAGAATATGCCAATATATATTTAATGGCAAATTCAGAATCAGACTCAGACTTTGAAACAGATTCAGACTCAGACTCAGACAAAGAAGTCGAGGTCACTATCAAGAAAAATATAAAATGGTATTTGGATAGTGGCTACTCGAGACACATGACAGGAGATTCAAGTTATTTTATAAAGCTTGTGCAAATAAATGGTGGAAAATTTTCTTTTGATGGAAACAGCAAATGAAGAATTGTTGGATGTGGAACTGTAAAGATTGGAAGTCTCATAATCAACAATGTCTCCTTGGTGGAATGATTGAATTATAATATACTCAACATAAGTCAATTGTGCGACACTGGATTCAAAATTAAATTCCAAGAAGGCATTTGCTTAGGAACTAGTAAAAATTTATCTCAATCTTTCACTAGACAAAGACATGGAAATATTTACCTTCTGGATATAAAACCAGAGAGCTCTCGGTGTCTAATTTCCATTCAAGATGAAGTAAATCTTTGACATCGAAAGCTTGGTCATGTTAACATGAAGCAGATTGCCAAGATTTCCTTTAAGAAGATTGTTCGTGGACTGCCCAACTTGGCTTATCAAAAGTCTGAATTATGCACGCCATGTGTTTTGGGAAAACAGGTTAGAAATTCTTTTAAACCTAAAAATCAAGTTTCTACTAATCGAGTTTTGCAGCTTCTGTATATGAATCTCTTTAGACAAACCAAAACTCAAAGCATTGGTGGAAGGAGATACTGCTTAGTAATCGTGAATGATTACTCTCGCTTTGCTTGAGTATTCTTCTTGGCAAGTAAGTCTGAAGCATTCTCTTACCTTTCAAAATTTGCCAAGAAGGTTCAGAATGAAAAATGATATGCTATTTCAAGCATACGAACAGATTATAGAGGTGAGTTTGAAAATCAAGACTTTGCAAATTTTTGTGATGAATCTAGCTTCCAGCATGTTTTCTCTTCTCCATATACTCTAGAACAAAATGGGGTTGTGGAAAGAAAGAATAGATCCTTGCAGGAGATGGCAAGAACCCTCTTAATTAAGAGTAATATTTCCTCTCAATTTTGGGCTAAAGCAATTTCTACGACTTGCTATATCATTAACAGAGTATTCTTAAGGCCTATTCTAGAGAAAACTCCTTATGAAGTGTTCAAAGGAAAGAAGCCAAATGTTTCTTATTTTCATGTGTTTGGTTGTAAGTGTTTTGTTTTGAAAAATGCAAATGATCGAACTAGTAAGTTTGAAAAAAAAATTAGACGAATGAATTTTTCTTGGCTACTCAACCTCAAGCAAAGCTTACAGAGTATTAAACAAAAATACTCAATCTGTGGAAGAATCTATGAATGTCAAGTTTCAAGAATATGCAGAATCAAGTGGACAAGACTCAACTTGAAGAATCTGAACCTGCTCTAAACATTATAAAGTATACTTTCCCCGAAGTGGTTCAGACTTCTGAAGATCAACAACAAAAAGAACCAGAAAACTCAACTGAAGTAGAGGATCAGGAGACTCATAAACCAACTAGCAACCGGAAGCATAAGTCAAGTCATCTCAAGGAACTCATCATTGGCAACGTCGATGAAGGAATTCACACCAGATCCAAAAGGCGAGAAGAGTCTAGTGCTTTAGCACTCGTTTCTGAGATTGAACCCAAAAGTATAGAAGAAGTCTTGACTGATGAAAGTTGGATTGAAGCTATGCAAGAAGAACTCAGACAGTTTAGTATCAAAGATGTTTGGGAACTAATTCCTAAACCTAAAGGTAAATCTATTATTAGAACTAAATGGGTTTTCAGGAACAAGGTGGATGAAAAAGGAAAAGTGGTCAAGAACAAAGCAAGACTCATGGCCAAAGGATATAAGCAAGAAGAAGGGATAGACTATGACGAGACCTATACACTAGTAGCGAGATTAGAAGCAATTAGATTATTACTTGCTTTTGCTTGCTATAAAAATTCATGTTATTCCAAATGGATGTAAAAAATGCATTCCTAAATGGATTCATCCAATAAGAAGTATATGTGAAACAACCACCTGGTTTTGAAGATCCAAGAAAGCCGGACTAAGTCTACAAACTGAAAAAGGCCCTATATGGATTGAAGCAAACACCTCGAGCCTGGAATGAAAGGTTAAGTAAATTCCTAACTCAAACTGGTTTTGTTAAAGGAAATGTAAATACTACTTTGTTCATTAAAAGAGAAGGTAAAGATTTTCTACTTGTTCAAATTTATGTTGATGATATTATATTTGGATCACCTAATGAAAATCTATGCAAGAAGTTTTCTAGATGCATGCAGGATGAATTCGAGATGAGTATGATGGGTGAGTTAACTTTCTTTCTGAGATTACAAGTTAAACAATCAAAGGAATGTATTTCATTCACCAAGAGAAGTATGCAAAAGATCTCATTAAGAAGTTTGGATTAAAGAATTGCAAAAAGACAGAGACACCTATGTCAAGTTCTTTAAAGCTGGATAAAGATAAAGGAGGAAAGAATGTAGACCATAAGCTATACATGAGCATTATTGGTTCACTTCTTTACCTTACTGCATCTAGACCTGGCATTTTGTTTAGTGTTTGTATCTGTGCTAGATTACAATCAAATCCCAAAAAATCTCACTTAAGTGCTGCAAAGCGCATCATCAAATATGTTGCAACTACTCCAAAGCTAGGTCTGTGGTATCCCAAAGAATGAGACTTTACTCTCCTTGGATATTCAGACGCAGACTTAGCAAGATGCAAAGTTGATCAAAAGAGTACTTCTGGTACATGTCAACCGCTAGGCAACAAGCTGGTATCTTGGTTTTCAAGAAAATAGAGTACCGTAGCTCTTTCAACAACTGAAGCAGAAAAGTGGCTCTTGAGAGTTGTTGCTCTCAAATATTGTGGATAAGACAACAGCTAAGAGACTTTGGTATTGAAGAATCGTGCACTGAGATCAAATGTGACAACACTAGTGCCATCAATCTCGCAAAGAATCCAATTCTTCATTCAAGAGCAAAGCATATAGAGATCCAACACCACTTCATTAGAGATCATGTTCAGAATGGAGAAGTTATGATCCAGTTCATTGACTTGAAGAATCAGTTGGCAGACATATTTACAAAGCCATTGGAGAAAAACCTATTTGAGTCTATTCGTGCAAGACTGAACATCATATCTTTTACCAGGTAAAGTCTGAAGGTGTTCAGACTCAGAATGTCAAGAAATTACAACTATAAGTTAATGCTTTCTAAATGCATGTGATTTGATCTTAGGATGAAATTTTGAAATGGTACGTTGATTTTTTAATCTCTACTTGCCTATTTTATTTTTAGAAATTATCTTTTTCAAGTTTTGAATTTATGGCAGTTTTTCATTTTCGAAAAAGGCAACTTTCATTTTCGAAAAAGGCAGTTTTATTTTTCCTTTGTGACGGTTTGTATATCCCATTTCATTTGCTTTATATATTGTTGAAGTTCTTCTCCAATTACGCTCACACAAACCCTAGAATACAGAGATTCTACTTTCTCTCATTTTCTCTCGAGTTTAATCTAAAAAGCTTTCACCTTTTTCAACGATCGAGTTCAAGAAATCCTCCAAGACTATGACAATGTCTTTCCAGAGGAAATCTTCTACAATTGTGAGCAGGGGACCATAGCACAAGCCAGAGGGTCCTACCCACTTTGATTTAACTGAAGAAAATTCTCCTCAGCAGCAACAACAACAACAACATTCTCAACAACATCACTCTTCACAGCAAGCGACTCAAAATCCTCCATAGCAACAAGTAGAAGAAGAGATCATTGAAGATGTTGAACTAGTAAGAACGCAAAAACCCCAATTTCTCTTTAGACTCTACTCTAACTTAAAGGAGGGTGGTTCTGCAATGACTTTAATAGATGAATTTTTGCGAGCAAACCGTTACAAAAATGAAACTTTGTTCTTAAATACCATGGAAAAGTTAGGCATTGCGCCTAAAGGTTTGGCAACAAGAACTTTTGCAAATTTTCCAAGTAATCCGCGGTTTGGTGGTATTAATCAACCAAAAGGAAAGGATGATAATGAGAGGATGTATACGCATTTTCAGCCTCGAATGGGCATTGCTGCTGTCGCGACCAAATTTTCGGATGCACCACCTAAAATTAGGCTAATTGATTACTAAGTCTAACTTAGCTCGGGCTCTCCCAAACCCATACCAATTCGTGACTTACGTTCAAATTTCTTAACATGCAAATGGATTTTATCTAGAAGTCGTCACTAATCAGTTTATGGTAGGTCAATTAGACACCTAAGTAAAATAATGAGAAAATTATTTTACTCTTACGAACTAGAGATTTATGAGTTCGGGGACTTGATTACGCTAGATTTCTTTAACGCCTTTTCGGTACCTTTCTCTTTTATTTCGAAAAAAATATTTTGCAAGCAACTTGAATTGATTTTAATTCACTTCCCTAACATATGAGGTGATCATGCGGGTACGCAAACCACCAATTTAACACCCAGATAAAGTAGTAAATAAATTGCACGACTTACCTCATAGCAACGAAAGCATCTACAATATTAGATCAGAATTCACATCGACAATCCTAGATATGATTTATAATTAACACGCAATCACTCAATTTTTTGTTTTTCATTTATTTAATGAGAATCATGCTTTATGCGACGCTACCAATCTAACATGACATGACATGACATAGCAACATGACCTAAGCTATATGATGAAAGTGAAATATGAGCATGCAGCCTATCCTAAAGAATGAAATTGATTTATTCTAAGACAATTTTTTGGTATTTTCCATGAAATTCGAAATTAGAAAATGACAGAAATTATCTATCCAAATTAAGATATCATCCAACTTATATTAAGATTCAGATTAGGTCAAATCTTAATTTAAACCAGAATGTTATCCCTAACCTAAAATACAATCTATCTAGAAAAATATCTAAACTTAAAAAAACATGCAATCTTATCCTAATATGCAATGACGTGCAAAGAATGTCCTAATTCTAGTTTTTTCCTTTTTCTTTTTATGAATTCGAAATTAAAATTGCCAAATAATTAAACTTGCAATTTAAATTTAAAACAACTAACATCTTAAATTAATACATTTTTTTGGATTTTTTTTTACTTTAAAATTTGAAATAAAATCCATATTCTAAATATGCAAAATAACAAGAAATATTATGAAACAAACCTAATCTTAATTCAAACATTTTATTTGAATTTTTTTCTTTTACGAAAATAAAATTGATTTAACCAACACGACGGCAAATCAGACAAGATAGGATTGATATCCATAAATTGGCAAATCATATCTCGTGCATGAGATCAGGTTGGCCAAATTTAAAATTAAATCGCGAATCGAATCTCGGGCGTGAGATTGGATTGTCGATTTTTTCAAGAGATTCTGAGTCGGATTTCGGGCGCGAAAATCAGACTTGCAATCCCTAATTTGAGGGGCTATTTCATGTCGGAATCTCAATCATTCATTTAAGGAACAATTCCACTAAGAAAAGCTATAAAAGAAAATAATAAAAATACAATAAATAAATAAACTACCTAATTTTTCCTCTTTTTTTTGTTTCTTTTTCTTTTTCCCTTCCCAAGTAGGGTTTGCTCGTGGGTCTCCAAGGGGGGATGGTCGCCGGCATTCCGGTGAGGGGCGGCGGCGGGCGTCGGAGCCCCGGCAAGAGTGGACCATTAGAGAGCAGGGACGCTACTCAGAGCAAGCGTTGCTCGGAGGGAAACAGACGGCGGAATCGGATAGTGGCTGGCGATTGCGGGCCTACCGGCATCGGGGACGACGGCAGGGGTGGGATGTCAGACGGACGAATGTATGGTGGCTTGACATATAGATCTGGCGCAATGGAAGCAGCTCAGGTGGTCGCTCGGGTGAGGAAGTGCAGCGACCGGCTTCGAGCCTGAGCAGAGGCGCGGAGCAAAATTGGGCGGAGGGCTGCAGATGCGGACAAAGCAAGACCAGCAACCTCGTCGTCGGAGTGGAGGGGCTACGATCTGGCTTGGGTCATGCTCTGGGCGTGAGCAAACAGTGCTCCGGCGACAACAAGGTAGAGGCGGAGCTGGGGTCGCGTTGCTAGCGCGATGGGTCGCCAGAAAACACGGCGTCGGCAAACACGGCGACGGAGCTTGCTGGTGAGGTCGAACTCCGGTGTCACAGATCGGGCAACAGCGAAGCAACGGTGACAGGGGCGATGCTTCGGCTTGCAGCAATAGACTGGGCAATGGCGGAGCAGGAGGAGCGGCGATGACACGGTGGCATCTGGCGGGCGAGTGCGGTCGGGGGCGTCGGGTCGTCGCAAGCGGAGGCGTCAGAGGTTGTTAGCGGAGGCGGTTTCGGCAGTGGCTAGTGTGGACGCAAGGGCCGGTGCAGAGAAGACGAACAATGACTGCTTTGTTTTTTTTTTCTTTCTTTCTTTTCTCTCTGCTCTCATGTCACTTCTCTCTCTCACCTGTCGCTCACTCTCTCCTCTCTTCTCTACACACTTTCTGCAGAAGCCAAAGCCTCTCTTCACCTTTCCCCTCTCTTCTTTCTTTTTTTGACTTTTTGTGTTCCTTTTTTTTTCGGCGAAGAGAAGCCCCCCATTCTTTTTCCGTGCGCGATGTCTCTTATAGGCTCAAAAATTGTATCTTCGCGATATATTTTATTTTTCATCTTACTTGTGCATAATTCCCTTGAATATATCGTTGCACCCCACATGATATTCTCTTTTGTATATTTTGTATATTCCATCCAAAAATTTCCTTTATGCTCGAAAATATGTCCCTCAGTGTATATTACCTGAATATGTGAAAAATCTCAGCGGAATATGTGAAAAATCTTGCGCTCACCGTCAGTCCAATAAAATAAACAAAACAAAATAACATAAATGTTTCTAAACTATATGCCATGCGATTTTATTTTATTTTGGTAAAAATTAATTCATTTTTTATGCAAAAATTTAGGTGTCAACAGTTGCCCCTCTTTGAAGGTGAGCTCGTAGAGGTTGCCTTCAAAGATAAATTGAGACCTAAATTTTGGTTATGTGCATGCAATGAATGATTTTTATTGGAAAATGAATTCCATTTTTGGATGCAATTTATATGATGCATGGAAACGCAAATGACAAATGAACCTACTTGGAATAATTTACCTTCGAGGAGGATAAAGTAATTCGAGATAGTTGGTGTTACGTGTCCAGGACCCATACCATTCTACGGTCGCCTAAAATAATAATATGGATTTGCAAAGAGACTGCTTTCCCAGGACCCGTACATTTCTACGGTCGCCTAGTATGGCAGTATTTGGTTGTGTCTAGGACCCGTATCTTTCTACAGTCGCCTTGACGAAGAAATTGATTTTCTAGGAACCGTACCACTCTACAGTCACCTGAATTGGGAAATAGATGTTGTCTAAGATCCGTACCATTCTACGATCACCTAAACGGGAATTCGCCTTCCAAGACTCGTACCATTCTACGGTCGCCTAAATAGGAAATCACTTTCCAGGACCCGTACTTTTCTACGGTCGCCTATTAGAGCAATAAATATTGTCTAGGACCCGTACCATTCTATGGTCGCCTAAATGGAGATTCACTTTCCAAGACCCATACCTTTCTACGGTCCCCTAAGTAGGAAATCACTTTTCAAGACTCGTACCTTTCTACGGTCGCTTGAATGGGGAAGTTGCTTTTCCGGGACCCGTACCTTTCTACGGTCATCTGTTAGAGTAATAAATATTGTCTAGGACCCGTACCATTCTACGGTTGCCTAAACTAAGGTTTTGTTTGGTTAGGACCCGAACCTTTCTTTGGTCGCCTTAATTAGACTGAATATAAAGAAAAATCTTTGGGGGACAACTCAATCGAGCGTCGGTGTAAAAAACTCTAGGCTACGAAAGCACGCTAGGTCGATAAGAGAAAACCGGGCTATGAAAGCATTCATCAAAGAGGTAGCCAATATGAGCTACTTTAAAATGCACATTTCAAAACTTAGTGAGGTTTTCATCAATTCCATCAAGGTTTATGCATAATGACTTTACCATATTTGCATCACCCAAATTTCCACTTGAGAGAATTGTCGTTCAAGACAATGACATGGATTTCTTAAGAATGCTAAATGAAAGACTTTCAGTTAGAAATGGCTTTCACTCACTCTCATTCAAAATGGCTATTTTAGGAGAATCACTCCATCTCACTATCATTATATCAACAAGGGTCCGAGTATTCTCGCAAGCAGTACGACCTTACCAATCTGAGAGGTCTTTAATAGGGACTGTAATGTGGGCTTGGTCAATGGCTTAACAAATGGGACTCTTTGAGTCAAGGCTATTGAAAAAACAATTCTACAATCATCTCCGAGCTTACAAGTCAAGAACCCTGTAAAATGAGAAAGAAATAATCTTGCTTGCACTTCTTCAAGCGATGCTTATAAACATATGAACTCCCATGTTAATTCAAGTGCCATAATCTGAAGAGACTTTGTAAGGGACGTAACATAGACTATGTTAATGGGTTGAGAAACGAAATGATCATTAGGCTCAAAACATGTAAAAGGTGAGAGTTGATGATCATCTAGGCATTGTCGTCGATCTTCTCCTTCACTAGGGATTGTCATTATAAATGCACCATTGATCTTGACTCTTTGAGTACTGCTCCATTGAAATTCAATTTTTGCAATTGATAGTCATTATCTTGACTCTTTTTCATCTATGGGCATTGGCCTTACTTTTACCAAGCACGCCGCTTTTTCATGCCCCTAGTTTCATGCATTTTTTTTTCCTTGCTTCTTTTTCATGGGCATTGGCCTTGCTTTTATCAAGCACACTACTTTTTCATGCCCCTTAGTTCTATTTTGATTTCAATTCTTGCGCACAATACATGCATGACACTCGAACTTTTCAAGAGTCTTCATCTGCTTTTTGCCTTGCCCCAGTGTGGGAGATAATCATCAACTGGGTTTAAAGAAATGAAATTGCAGGCTCAAGTGGGCTAAGCAATAAATATAAGTATTTAGGATAGAGAAAGAAATGCTCTTCGTCATCCTAAGACATTTAAATTACCACATGAATTCAATGTAATAATAGCATGACTAGAAAATTTATGCAAGTGAAAGCAAGAAAATTTCTTTTCATTTTCTTCACCTCATGATGCCACCTTACCTCCGATTTGCCCCAATGTGGGGTGGTTCTTGACATGGGTAATTTGAAAAGAATTTTTACAAGTATATAAGGCTCAAAGTGGTTAAGCAATGGATCACCTGTTGTGTTTGGGATCGTACATTTTGCAATAGAACTCTTTACCTTGCAGATATGGAACTTCCTACACTCATCTCACCAATATATAAGTAGGGGACTATGTATAGGATAAGGCTTGCCTTTCATCATCCTGACACATCTCATTTAGCATCATTCATTGAATTAGTCCATCTTGATATCCTTTAGTGGAATTGGTGGACTAAATATGTAAGAGTCATCATGCAAATCCTTTTTAAAGGAGCTCAATAGCTTTAAGCATGAAAAATTGCAAACTTCAAAACAAACAATTTACCACACTTAAAAAATACTTTCGAAATTATGAAAAACATGATTTTGAGCATTCATTCAATGAATTGTCCCGCGAGGGGATTGTCTCAAGAATAGGTGTTCTTGAATTGTCCCTGAAAATCGGCTTTTGCCCCTGCACAAGAGAACATGCATGAATAGGATACCATGCAACATCAGAGTAAATTCAAATTGCACATCCATTTTGACTCGGATCGAGATTTTGTCTTAGTCATGTCACTACTAGAATCTGTAGTGCCCCAATTCATCATCTGCAAGGAAAAGAACAGAATGTCAATTCCGAAATTAATTATATTCATGAACACAATGTATCCATTTTATCCAAGACGGATGATCCTCTTTTGACTTGTTCCATCATTTTCTCATGGAAATGAGAAACTTCATTTGGCTTTCAAGAATGACATCTCACACAAATTGTAAGGAGATGTGCCATACATGACACTTTGAGATTTAGATGATCTTCTTTTGACTTGCCATTGATTTCTTATTGATGTGCAAAGAAGTCACTCAGGACAAGTAAGAGGATAAGTAGTGTTTAATGTCTTCTTCACTCTTAGGAGATGTCATCAAGATCAGCTAGGAAATTATCCTTTGCCCCCACGTCTATTTTTCCTTCGGATGTATGTTCCCAAATCAACGGGCCCACTATCACTGGAAATTGACGTGTTATTTTCAAACGCCTCTTTGTTATGCTCTGTGACATGAAGTGAATGAGTAAGAAAAACAAACAATGGTAACCTAATGCATGCTTTTGGAAATGGCTTCAAAAATGATTTTTTTTTTTATGAGGAAGCATGAAGAAGCCTAGTCCTCAGAATTTCTCCATGGATGATATTTTCTTTTCATTGTTGGATATTGTCACCGGGCTGGTTTGGTGTACCCATCATGTCCTCAAAACAAAACTTGTAATTTTATTGATATTCATCAATCGAATTACATGTATTGGAATGTGATGTTCAAGCGCATAAGAAATTGAAATCAATCCCTAAAAAGCGATGAAAATTTCCGCGCGGGGGAAGGTGCATGCCCCTAATTAAACGAGGAAATCGAACTACTTAGGACCATGAATCATGTGTACTTGAATTCTTCACCCTCCTTGATGTTGTGATGCAAACCCTTCAGGTTAGATATTCTTCTCTCTAGATAGGTCACTAGTCCTTTCATAGTGCCATCAAATTCAACTACCTCAGGAAAACGAGACGGTTCAAAAAGTCTTATTGGCCCTCTTCTTGGAGTTACAATTTCTCACTAAAGATAGAGCACTTATGTCATCGCAACACTTTTCCTTGACGAGATAAGCTCTTTTTGATCCGTCATTTTAGCTCTTGATCGTGAACGGATGGGTGAGCGCAATCGCTCCACAATCACCTAATTCAAATGAACGGGAACATGTAAGCATGAGGTATAAATAGAAAGTCAATCCATGACAATGATCTAATTGATTTTTTCATTTCATTTTTTTTTCATTTATTCATGAAAAATTCGTGCAATAATGGAATTTCCTAAAAAAGAGTTAGAAAAATAGACATCCTAGCAGGACCAAATTTCCTAGACATGAATTGAAAACAAATTCTCCAAATTTTTTTTGTTATTTTCCAAATGATTTATTAAATGGCAATTTCCTTATTTGATTTCTAATTGACAAAAAAATTAAATCAATGATAGACCTAGATTGTCATGAACGGACCAAGAGTATGACAAAGTAAGTAAATTGCATTAGTGTAGGGATAGAAAACTTACTTCACCAAGGAAAATCAATGGCAATCATATAGACATGCACATGAGATGTGAGGCTCGATTTCTACTCTAGACAGGCTTAGTAAAGTGAAGCCACAAGGATAATTGGACTAGCCGCGAGCGTGCGGACTAAGTCAGGTCCTCATGACTTCGGCTTGGTCAAAGAGTCGATTTGGGTCACAGGCATGCAAACCGAAGTGGGTACTCTTTAGGGGTGAGCATGGTCTGGGCCACCCCCTAACCCTAGGACCAACCTGTACAGTGTCGGTCCTCAATTTTTAGGACCGAGGACCGACCCTATTGAGTCTGGGACCAAGGACCGGACCGACCCAATGGGTTTGGTCCGGTTCCAGGGTCAACCCGGGACCGATCGATAATTTTTTTTGTCTTGTTTTTTATACTCCCTAAAAAAGCAAACCTACAAATTCAAATTACACATCCATCGACAATGCGGTATTGCGCAATTAAACTATAAATACCAATAAATATTCAGCAAATTTAAGATGACACAATAATAGAAATTTCGTACCTGCTAATCGCTCATCGAGATATGGGACAAGATGGAAAGTTCTTGTAATCATCTACCTTTAATATTCATAACACCATATGCAAAAGCGTTTTCCTGCATTTGATCATATAGAGTCCACTCAACCAAAAAATGAGCTTCACACCACTTGACTAGCAAATCACCGTAGCAACTGCAATACTACTTTACTTTTCAAAAACTTCTACCATTTGACACAAATTAAAAAGTAAAGTGCAGCTGAAATTCATTAGTAAAATACAATTAAACCATAAAAAGTTCAAAATACTTAATATAAACCATGAATATATAACTTCACATCTTGTTAATTCACTTGAACTTCTAAACACCAGAAACAAAACAAACGACACATAATTAATACTCAACAAAAGTTTTAAATTGAAATTACTATTAGTGCTATTGATAGAACATCTCACCATAACTCTTAGGTTTTATAACAGACATTTTACTTAGGTTTGAATATGTAAAAGAATTATAAATAATATAATATAATATATATACAGGGTTGGTCCAGGGTTGGACCGACCCAAAACTCTTAGGACCGAAGACCAACCCGCACAGTGTTGGTCCTGGAATTTCAGGACCGAGGACCGACCCAGTCCCCTTGGGAACCGGACCAGGACCGGCAGGGTTGGGCCGGTCCAGGGTCGGTCCAGGGTCGACCCTAGACCGCTACTCACCCCTAGTACTCTTCACACCAAAAAAGAAATTTCGGGATCGAGATGGGCGACTCGTACCGCAGGCATGTGGTCAGAGTGGTATCCATCTCAATACCATCATAAATGATCATATGCGGCCCAGGTCCAGTGGCAGGTTGTGTGCAAGAGTGTAGCGCTAAATGCAAGGCATGCACGACAGTTTATCATAAATGAAAGTAAACCATACATTCCTACACCTCCCTACAAAACAAAGGTCAACAAACACTCTCCCCTTATACCTCCCATCCTGCAAGAACATTTAACACCTTAAATGTTAGGGACGCACTTAGGATCCTCGCTGCCAAACAAAAATATATTTTTCAAATAAAAGAGAAAATTGGCCTAAGTCCACTAAGAGTATTAACTCAAGTCCCCAGCGGAGTCGCCAAGCTATCGCGACCAAATTTTCGGATGCACCACCTAAAATTAGGCTAATGGATTACTAAGTCTAACTTAGCTCGGGCTCTCCCAAACCCATACCAATTCGCGACTTATGTTCAAATTTCTTAAAATGCAAATGGATTTTATCTAGGAGTCGCCACTAATCAGTTTATGGTAGGCCAATTAGACACCTAAGTAAAATAATGAGAAAATTATTTTACTCCTACAAACCAGAGATTTATGAGTTCAGGGACTTGATTACGCTAGATTTCTCTAACGCCTTTTCAATACCTTTCTCTTTTATTTCGAAAAAAATATTTTGCAAGCAACTTGAATTGATTTTAATTCACTTCCCTAACATGTGAGGTGATCATGCGGGTGCGCAAACCACCAATTTAACACCCAGATAAAGTAATGAATAAATTGCAGGAATTACCTCATAGCAACGAAAGCATCTACAATGTTAGATCATAATGCACATCGACAATCCTAGATATGATTTCTAATTGACATGCAATCACTCAATTTTTTGTTTTTCATTTATTTAATGAGAATCATGCTTTATGCGATGCTACTAATCTAACATGACATGACATGACATAGCAACATGACCTAAGCTATTTGATGAAAGTGAAATATGAGCATGCAGCCTATCCTAAAGAATGAAATTGATTTATTCTAAGACAATTTTTTGGTATTTTCCATGAATTCGAAATTAGAAAATGACAAAAATTATCTATCCAAATTAAGATATCATCCAACTTATATTAAGATTCAGATTAGGTCAAATCTTAATTTAAACCAGAATGTTATCCCTAACCTAAAATACAATCTATCTAGAAAAATATTTAAACTTAAAAAAACATGCAATCTTATCCTAATATGCAATGACGTCCAAAGAATGCCCTAATTCTAGTTTTTTTTCATTTTTCTTTTTATGAAATTCGAAATTAAAATTGCCAAATAATTAAACTTGCAATTTAAATTTAAAACAACTAACATCCTAAATGAATACATTTTTTTGGATTTTTTTTACTTTAAAATTTGAAATAAAATCCATATTCTAAATATGCAAAATAACAAGAAATATTATGAAACAAACCTAATCTTAATTCAAACATTTTTTTGGATTTTTTCTTTTACGAAAATAAAATTGATTCAACCAACACGACGGCAAATCAAACAAGATAGGATTGATATCCATAAATTGGTGAACCATATCTCGCGCATGAGATCGGGTTGGCCAAATTTAAAATTAAATCGCGAATCGAATCTCGGGCGTGAGATTGGATTGTCGATTTTTTTAAGAGATTTTGAGTCGGATTTCGGGCGCGAAAATCAGACTTTCAATCCCTAATTTGAGGGGCTATTTCATGTCGGAATCTCAATCATTCATTTAAGGAACAATTCCACTAAGAAAAGCTATAAAAGAAAATAATAAAAATACAATAAATAAATAAACTACCTAATTTTTCCTCTCTCTTTTTTTTGTTTCTTTTTCTTTTTCCCTTCCCAAGTAGGGTTTGCTCTTGCGTCTCCAAGGGGGGATGGTCGCTGGCGTTCCGATGAGGGGCAACGGCGGGCGTCGAAGCTCCAGCGAGAGTGGACCAGTAGCGAGCAGGGACGCTAGTCAGAGCGAGCGTTGCTCGGAGGGGAACAGCCGGCAGAATCGGACAGTGGCCGACGGTCATGGACCTACTGGCATCGGGTACGACGGTAGGGGCGGG
This sequence comes from Eucalyptus pauciflora, assembly GCA_007663325.1. Taxonomy (NCBI): domain Eukaryota; kingdom Viridiplantae; phylum Streptophyta; class Magnoliopsida; order Myrtales; family Myrtaceae; genus Eucalyptus; species Eucalyptus pauciflora. The sequence continues at coordinate 1,837,558 of VMYD01000011.1, forward strand.
ACATCAGACGGACGTACAGTGGCTCGGCATCCAAATCTGGTGCGATGGAAGCGGCTCAGGTGGTCGCTCAGGTGAGGAGGTTCAACGACCGGCTTCAAGCCCGAGCAAAGGCGCGAAGCAAAGTTGGGTGGAGGGCTGCAGATGCGGACAAAGCATGACCAGCAGCGGCGCCGTCGGAGTGGAGGGGCTGTGATCCGGTTCGGGTCAGGCTCTAGGCATGAGTGAACGGTGCTTCAGCAGCAACAAGGTAGAGGCGGAGCCAGGGTGTTGTTGCTGGCGCGGTGGGTCGCCTAGAAACGCAGCGTTGGCAGACACGGCGACGAAGCTTGCTAGTGAGGTGGGACTCCGGTGTCGCAGATCGGGCAACGGTGACAAGGGTGGCGCTTCGGCTTGCAACAATAAACTAGGCAGTGGCGGAGCAGGAGGAGCGGCGATGACACGGCAGCGTCTGGCGAGCGAGCTGCGGTCAAGGGTGTTGGGTCATCGCAAGCGGAGGCGTCGGAGGTGGCTAGCAAAGGCGGTTCCGGCAATGGCTAGTGTGGACGCGGGGGCCGGCGCGGAGAAGATGAACAGTGACTGCTTTGTTTTTTTTTTCTTTCTTTCTTTTCTCTCTGCTCTCATGTCACTTCTCTCTCTCACCTATCACTCACTCTCTCCTCTCTTCTCTGCACACTTTCTGCAGAAACCAAAGCCTCTCTTCACCTTTCCCCTCTCTTCTTTCTTTTTTTGACTTTTTGACTTTTTGTGTTCCCTTTTTTTCAACGAAGAGAAGCCCCCCATTCTTTTTCCGTGCGCGATGTCTCTTATAGGCCCAAAAATTGTATCTTCACGATATATTTTATTTTTCATCTTACTTGTGCATAATTCCCTTGAATATATCGTTGCACCCCACGTGATATTCTCTTTTCTATTTTTTGCATATTCCAGCAAAAAATTTCCTTTCTGCTCGAAAATGTGTCCCTCAGTGTATATTACCTAAATATGTGAAAAATCTTAGCGGAATATGTGAAAAATCTCGCGCTCACCGTTAGTCCAATAAAATAAAATAAACAAAACAAAATAACATAACATAAATGTTTCTAAACTATATGCATGTGATTTTATTTTATTTTTGGTAAAAATTAACATATTTTTATGCAAAAATTTAGGTGTCAACAGCTGTAAATATTCATGGAGAATGAACAGGTTTATTCCGTTCTAAGAACCACAGTAAATCTTATTCGAACCTACTAAAGAGAAGGGTTATGAACCCTAGAAGCGTGGACTTTGATTTTCTTGATTCTTTGAAAGTGAAACTGAGGGAGAAGTTTGCACTCCTTCAACTTGAACGCTTTTGCTCAGAAACCACTGTCGCCTACCTTGAACTAATTGCATATTTCTATTCAAATCTATCTTTTCTAGATGCAAATAGATTTTCTTTTACGGTTAGCGACAAAGAATTTGTGGTTGAGGGGGACACATTGGCGGATGTGATTGGTGTGGAAAAAGGGAGTTTCCAACTAATCAGTGTGTCTGTTGGTCACGCAACCTTGGCTCTTATTCGGGATAGATTTGCTGAGGGCAAGATTTCTTATACTAGAATGACTGCCTCCAATATCTTACTTCACAAGATCGTGATCAACTACATCATACCCAAATCCACTTCAAAAACTGATGTCTCTCACTCTGAAGCAAAGTTGATGTATGCAATCAACATTGGCTTTAAGTTCTCACTGCCTCACACTATCCTAATGCACATGTATAGGACAGTTGTGAAGGACAACGGGAAACTACCTTACTCTGCGCTTGTCACTCGACTCTTCAAACACTTTAAAATTCAGTTTCCCGCTTCTCTATGTGTTAGAACCATTACTCCAATGGTGATTGGACTGAAAATGGTTTCAAAGATGCAACTGAAGGAGCTGAATAAGGGATTGGAGCGCCTGAAGGAGAAGTCCCCTGTCAAGGCAAAACAAGACTCTATAGTGAAGAAAAGAAAAGGCAAGGAGCCCATGAGCGCACCAATCAAGAAGAGGAGAGCCCTTATCTTGCAAGACGAAGAAGATGAGGACGATATCACTCTCTCCGCCTTTGCCTTAAGAAATTTACGGAGTTTTGTTAGCTTTAAGGAGTTAGAGGACAGAGAAAACCAAGAAAGAGAAGAGATAGAGAAGAGAGGTGAAGAAAGAAAATGAAGAAGAATAGAGGAAGAAGAAAGAGGAAGAGAAGAAGAGGAAGAAGAGGGTCAACATGACTCTTTTGAGCCAACATTTGTTGTAACCTTGTCAGAAGACTTGAAAAAGACAAGGAGTGGAACTACAGGAGAAGAAAGAGAAAAACATCACTTGGGTGCTGAAGTAGAGCAAGAACAGGAAGAGGAATTCTTTTCTCCACTTGAAGGCACAGAAACATAGGGAGCTGCTAACAAAAGAGGTACTTCTTCACCTGTTTTTACTAGTGATGTTAGTAGATCTCCAGCAGATTCAGAGGATATCTATGCCTCTCAATACCCTGAAGCAAATGTTGAGGCATCCACTCCTAGTCCTAGTGATCGAACTACTAATGTTCCCTCACAACTCAAGACTCCTAGAACTAACTTGGCTGGACCTAGTGCTACAATAGAACCAACAACAGACTTTCAAAGACTGCTAGATATCCTTTTGGATTTGAAGGGTCAACAATATGGTTTAGAGTTTGAGATAAAGAACCTTATGACAACCTTCAAGACGACTTTAGACTCTCTACAAGAGCAAATACAAGCCCTGAAGCTTCAAGTGCAAGAAACTGCAAAGGGTGAGGATATTCAACGGCTGAAGGAGACTCTGAAGAAGCTAGAGGAGACTGTCAAATCAATGGGGGATTTGCAGATCGTTCGCGTCCCCAAACAACCATGATTTTACCCAAATCTTTTTAAAGTTTTTTTTCCTATACTTTTTGCTTTTGACAAAAAGGGGGGAGAGTTTGTGCAAATTTGACTTATTTAGTTTGTGCAGCTTTGACTGCGTACTTGGTACTTTTTGCTTGGTTTGATTTTGATGACTTTTTGCTTGGTATTTTGGTTTTGAACTGACTAGTATACTTTGGACTTTTGACTACTGTTTGACTTTGAATCTTTTGACGCTTGCAGCAACTAAGTTTGTGATACTATTTATGACTAGATAGTTATGTTTATTATGTTTAAGATTAACATGTTTTCTGTGGTTGCAGAATCGATGCTATCCAGGTCCTAATCAACTTATTTTTATAAGATATCATGTATTGTTTAAGTGTTGTTTTGCGGGTCAAAAGTTTTCAAATCTGCAGGAAAGTTTTGTCACCATAAAAAAAGGGGGAGATTGTTAGAGAAAACTCCTTTACTGTTTTGAAGTTGACAAAATATTTCCAAAAGTCTAGTCTGAAGACTTGCAGACTCAAATGTTATAGTCTAAAGAACTCCAGACTCTTTTGTCAAAGTCTGAAGACCGTCAGACCTTAATCTCAAAGTCTGCCCTCACAAACAGTTTCAAGACTGAAGAATGAAGACTTATCCAGATGCGGGATTATCTTCAAGGATTCTATTCGTATGGTTTTTGGAAAACCTTATGATTGGATATAGCATCTACTTGATTGATTATTCTTATTGGAATCTACTCCGATATGAAGATCTTTTGAAAGGTGAGCAAACTTGGAAGGTTCCACTTATGGAAACCAAATATCCTAATTGTATGAGTAAACAAGATTGACGGGCTTTCATCACAAATCATCTAACAACTCGAGATCTCCTTGATTGATTCTATTCAACGAGTAAATTGGAAGAATTCCTTTGGTAAGTGCCAACGGTTGTGAAGGCATGGAGGAAATGTGGACTCTCCAGTTGTTTGACATAGTGTATGAAAGAAAATTTTCAAAGTCTGAGGCTTTCTAGTTCTTGGTTCTTTCACTCATCGAGCTCAAAGTAGTATACAAAAGAGAGAATCTCTTAGTGAGACTTTGTGAGAGACCAGTAAAGAGTCTTCATTGAGAAAGTTGAAGATTACAAGTTATAAAATCTCTTTTGATTCATAGTGGAATCCAGCTAGTAGGCTGTCAGCGCGGGAGAGTGGACGTAAGCTTAATCTAAGCCGAACCACTATAAACCCTGTGTTCTAATTCTCTTTCCTTGAACTCCTTACTTTTATTCGTAGATTTATACAATTATTACAAGCTAATTACGTCCTTAGTCTATTATCTTCTAAAGGCAAATTATTTCTACTAAGTCATGCGAAAAAATTTATTTACACCTATTCACCCCCTACTAGGTGTTTACACTAGCCCTTTCAGTGCCAACGATTGTGATGGCATAAAAGAGTATTTAAGGTAGACTCTTCAGCTGTTTAATTGATCTAATAATTGATCTAATGGGTTTGATTTGCAAAAAACCAAGCCAAAATCGAAAATTGCTTCAAAATGTACAATAGGGGTTAATTTGCAATTTGACGAAATTCAAGAATCTATTTGTAAAATTTTGGGAAATTGAATGTGTAGAAGTGAAATTGGCAATGAGAGGGTTCCAGAACTGGTGGCCGGAGGCTAAGAACCGACCGACAAGGGCCTAAATCAGCCAATCTCACCGGTGGCCGACCAAACCTATCAAACCGGTTCGGTCTGGTTCAACCGGATTTTGACCGTTCTTGATCGGTTTGGTCCGACTCCTGCTATTTTGTCCACTTGGGATTCTTGTGGGTCAAAAATTTATAAAATTTGGCCTCTAAATGACCAAATTGAAAAGGAATTTTATCCTTTTTAGGAAGAAATTGGCCAATTAAGATACAATTAAGCTAATCAAACCTTATGAATGTGATCTAGGAGTCTTTTATTGATCTAATTGAATGATTATCATGAAATACAACAAGTCAAAACCATGGGTGCTTTAAATTAGGCTTAAAGGGCTAAAATGGTAAAATTTGCAATTCAATTGACAAAATTGCAAATTAACTAAAATTGAACTCAATTAGTATCATAATTGTCATATCTAATGAGCTACCTATATGTAAGATCACTTATCATATTCAAATTGACCTTGAATTGAAGCACTCAAGCTTAGGTCAAAAATGGATCTAAGCCTAATATTAAAATTGAACCTAGATTCATGAAATTAAACCATAGTTATGAATGGGTCGATTCAAATTTTGTCGATTGAAACTTAATTGCTTGATTTTCTAATGCTTTGGAGGATAAAATTCTTCAAATTGATTAGTTATGGTGTGAATTTGTCAAAATCGATTTCAAATTTGGACTTATCTTAAGAAAATGAGTGAGAAATAATCGTCCGTTTACAAATTATAAAAGATCGATTTTGGTCCCCTAATTAGGGCTCAAAATGGCAATTCGCATTTTGACTAGATAAATTGCGAAATTGAATGCTCAAGCAAATTTCAGATAGTTCCTAAACCAAATATCAAAGAATGAACTACACTTAATTATGACTAGAATCAAAGTAATTTTATTTTTGGTTGATTTATAACCTAAAATTTAAAAATTCAGAAATCAAGGTTCTTAATCGAATTTTGTGAAATTTTTTAAACGAAAGTCAAATTGGCATTAAAAGAAATGTATTTGTGCATTTTTATTTTTATTTTTTTATGGGTTAAAGGTTTGACCAAAAGTCAATTATTTAGTTGACTTTTCCTAAAATGTGGATTTTTTTGTCAAATCTTTGAATTTTCAAGAAATTAATTTGTCAAAAGTGAAATTAAAGTTAAATGGAATCTTTTTGGGTAAAAAGTCCATTTTTAACCCAGAGTTGACTTTTGGTCAAAGAGTTGACTAAAAAGTCAACTTGAAAGTCAACCGTTTGACTTTTTGGATTTTTCTTGAAAATGAGCTAGAAATTGCTTAAAAACGACAATGTAAAAGAAAGAAATGAAAAACAACACATTTTGATTGATAAATGGGGCTCTGTCGCAATCAGAAACCCAAATTTTGATTTTTTTTACCTTTTAATGTTGCGTCAACTAAAAATCAAGTATCAACAGACTGAAGACTAGTCAACGAACTTGGCCTTTTTATTTGGCCTTAATTTGTCCCTCTAGCTATCTTGTCGCTAGGCCCTTCGACCGACCACTCAACTAATTATTCTTGTTGTTTCCTCAATCAACAACCTTTAATATTGTACCTTACTATGTGGTAATAAGAGCACGTCATTTTTGCACATGTCCTACTTGTCTTTTGCTGACCCGAGACCTCTCCCTCCACCATTCTTCATCTTCGTTTTGGCCTTCTCATTTTATTTTTTAATGGCAAAGGCCGACATGCTTCACAATCAATTGGCTCTTAGAAATTGGTACTTCTAATTGGCTGCATCATAAATTGGTATGAAGCAAGATATTTTGCTTTCTTATACCAATTATCAAGGTAATTATTTGCATTGTGGCCCTTTAATTGGATTGCACATATGACATGTGCACAAGAAATTTCACTTAGTTGCCATGCTCTACATGAAGACTTTCTCGTACCTAGATGAACAACATACTTATCGAAACCCTTCATTATCTCATATCATTCATCTCTATTCCAAATGAGATGACAATACCTACTTGCACCTAAGTTTTCATTAATATCTTGGCAATCCTAGGACCACGTTGTCTAGTCCACTTTGCAGCCTCATATCTTTGTTTGTACAGCTGAGTCATGACCATAACTCATATATCTTTGAGCATCGAAATGATTGATTTGCATCTAGCATCTATTATCCTCCCATTGAATGCTTCATAGATGTTGTTGCTGATGTTATCACACTTGATTTCCTCAGTGAAGAAGGCCCTACACCAATGATTCAATTCTGTTTAGAATAGGGCAACAGACCCTTCCTTGTCAACTCAAGCAAATCTTCTTTGGCTATCCTAACGTCTATCATGCTTGTGCTCTTTGCTAACTACCAAAATTGTGACTACAACTTATCCCCTTTATAGATCTTTACCCGATTTGCATATCGGCATAGCGCATCAACTTAGCTAATGCCGAAACAAGTCTTTGCAATAATTTAAAATAAGAAAGGTAGGCAAATAACATGTTGCTAGTATCAAAAAGCAAATAGTTTACCATAACATTACCTTTTGTTAGTCGCTCATGAACGCCCACCCTTCTCCATTTGTTATCTCCAAGTCAATCATCGGATTTTTTAGGAATCATGACCAATTGTCCTTGTTCTCTATCCTCACAATAACCCAAGCTAATGGAAACATTAAGTTATTCTAATCTCTTCCAATTGCAGCCAGCAATTCTCCATTGCACAAGCCCTTCAAGAAATAGCTATCCAATCCTATAACCCGTCTACAACTAGATAAAAATCTCCATTTGCATGCATCGAAGCACACATAGAACTTATCAAACTTAATACCTCTATCAGAAAGTGGCCTCTCCACGGCCTCTACATACATTCTACTTGAAGAATTTTGCAACCTACACTCCCAATGCATAATCTCACAGTTGCCCATATTCCTTATTGTACTAACCACCGAGTATCCTCATCATCTTTTGTTTCGATTTTTTGCACCAATTCCTAGATACATTGATGCCTACACGCTCCTTCACCGATAGCATAAACTTAGTACTCTTCATCTCAAGCATCACCTTAATTAGATCGAAGAAGTTCTTAAACAGCCATTCGCTTGTTACCCTTTTGTTTTCAAAATTAATGGAACAAGTATGTTCCTCTTAACATGCCCTAATCTAGAAGGTCCCATTCCTCCTAACGAACTCGTCGTAGATCTTCCATAGACAATTTTGCTACAAACAGCAAGCTCTTACAAAGGCCATAATGTTTCTAATGAAGTTAATATTCCTTTGTGCAACAATAGAGTTCTTCAGTATAACTTCCTTAAATTGTTTCACGTATTGCAATTGCATACTTACTAACAAAGTAGGAAAGGCAATTGATGGATCATAGGAAATAAACTTAATTTTCTTTCTACGCACAGCTCCTTGATCTTCTTCAAGCTTGTCCTGAGAAGTAGCATTGTCAATGCTTCTGCAAAACCAGTCTCCTCCCCAACAACACTAGTATCTACAACTCCTTTGGCCCTGTTTGGAACTTGATCAGTTACTTGCAAAGCTGCAGACCTATTTGACATAAACTCCCTTTGCTTTTTCCTTTGACTGTGCAAGCTACTTGTCGTCATCACTTAAGAAATGTTCAAAAGCAAACACTTCATTGTCATCATCACTGGATTTAACTATGTCCCAATCTAATCCAGTGATGGTGACATTATCTATGTCATCATCACTTTGGTGAGCTGCATCTACGCCTCTCTCCTCCCATCCTATTTATCTCGATGTCCTTCATTTCTACTCTCAGTACTAGATTGATTATCATCTCCCCAATTCTCTTACTCATGTGCTTTCTAAGTCATCATCTTCTTCCTCAATATCGGTATTGTACTCAACGTACACTTCTGTTTTTTTGCCATGAAGATAATGGTATAATACATCCCTAAAACCATTATCATCTTCTAAACTTTTCAAACCATCTCTCAAACCCTTCCCAAGAACACAATACATCAATTTATATACTTTGCATGGCAAATAATTCACTAGATCCCTAACAAATACAATATAAGATGCCTTCCTTATATCAACAAAAATAGTGCCATCCGAGCCCTACGTTTCCCAATCAACCCCCACATTTCCCAGCCGAGCCCAAATTTCCCATCAAAGCCCTAATAGACAAGTCCAAGCCATAATTTCACACCATGGGGAGGGGGAGAAGAAGACGAACCTGGGCGAGCGACGATGGCAAGTGATGACCGACCTGAGTGAGCATGAACGAAGATAGTGAACGATGGACAAAGAGAATTTCCTGAGTGTGAGCATGAGTGTAAATGGAGACGGCTAGATCTAATGTCTAAAAGTAAGCTAAACGACATTGTTTAGCACCAAGGAAAAATGACATCGTTTAGCTTGCCCAAGCTAGTGTGGCTGGAGTGATGTCGTTTTTGTTATCCATGTGTGCTTTTAGATATTTGCCGCCTTAATAAAGCATGTCACCGGAAAATGCCACGTATGCAATTTGGTCGGTTTTTCTCATCATTGGCATTTAACTTATTCATTTTGCTCCGATTTTTGCACTTAAGTGTCCCATGTACCAAGTTTTGGCACTACAAGTGTTCAGCTCCCAATTAAATAAAGCTAGTGTTTAATGGAGAAAACTATGTGGACTTCCAGTGTGTCATGTCGACTTGTAATTGTAAAATTGTAATACTTGATTTTTTTTTCCTTTTGAAGCATGCACGATTTTAACTTTTTTGTTTTGATAAAATATTGCTTAAAAGTATTAATATGAAGCCTGGTGTTGATTTTTTATCCTCTCACTTAGAACTAATAGTTTATGGAACTACTATTTGCACACGCAAGATCTCACTGGGGTCCCTGCCCCACGTCATGCCGCCGCAGTGGCCACAAGCAACAAGGGTTGCAATTTTCAATTTTTGTTGTTTTGCTTTGTCGGATTTCGTATGTCTTTTTTTTAATTTGTGTTACTTTTAATAAATTTTTATTTTCATTTTCTTTATTTTTATATATATTTATCCTGTTTTAAATTCATTAGAATAATTTTCTAATAAATTAAAAACTAAAAGTTATGTAAGATGACACATCCGCAAATAACAACAAATTAATGGCCACATCAGCATTTCCATTTACTTGTGTAACGGAATAATCAATCCCAAAAAGGGAATAAGTATATATAATTGTTTCGTCGGAATTCCTCTTGCGACGAAATATCTTTCACTTAGAGTCATTCTTTGATTTTTAATTAAAAGGAACCAGGGTTCTGCACTAACTCATACTAGAAATATCACACGCAAAAAAAAAACCAATGGCTTTAATTTGAACAGAATTGTACTAACGCAAATCATGCTAGGATTTGATTAATGATAAGGCTTTGAAGATACAAACTCAATGAAGCAATCAAATGTAAACAAACTGTGCTGAAATTTAATTGACAACATATTCTGGGAACACAAAGATACTATGCTAGAATTTAATAATCAACACAGTTCCGGGATTGAGATTATACACCGAAATTTAATCGACGATGCAAATTAGAAATTTACAACAAAGGAAATAAAGTGTAGTACAGGAAAGTATAGATACTAGAAAGATAGTAAATTATTTGACTTATGCAGGGATTTGGATTTAGTAAACGACCGGTGGTATTTATAATGGTCCGGTACCTTCTGACAAGTAGGGGTGAGCGTGGTTCCGGGTAGAACTGGGAACCGGAACCGAACCGGAGGAGGGTCCGGTTCGGTTCCCGGTTCTAAAGGGACCGGTTCCGGTTCCCGGTTCCCCTTTTCCAGGAACCGGCACTGGGAACCGGAACCGGTCCGGTTAGGGCAAAAAAATCCCCAAATCAAAACATCACTCTCAGTCTCAGTCTCTCACTTCTTCCACAGAATTCACGACACTTTTTCTCTCACAGTTGATAGTTCTCTCTTCGCCCGTCCGTTCTCACCTCTGCTCGACGGCGACGCCACCGCCGGTCGCCCTCGACGCCACTGCCGCTGATCTCTGCTCAAGGGTCCCGGTCGAGGCCACCTCCGCTCGCACTCAAAGACACAGTGCCTGACCTCTGGGCCCTGGCTCGCCGTTTGCCCTCGACGAGTCGACGGCACCGTCACTCGCCCTCGACACCACCACTCGGCGATCCCTGCTCGAGGCCGCCACCTCTCGCCCTCGACATCACCGCCGCTGACCTGTGGCTCGCCGCTCGCCCTCGACGCCACCGTTGCTCGCCCTCAACGCCACCGCTGCTCACCCTCGAGTCCTCGACGCCACCACTCGCCAACCCCTGCTCGAGGCCACCTCCGCTCTCCCTTGACGGCACCGCCGCTGACCTCTGACGGCACCACTCACTTCCGTTCCTTCTTCCGTACTCGTAAGCTACTGGGTAGGGTTTCTAACTTTCGTTCAGCTTGCCTTAGGATTCGAGGTACGAATGCTGGTTGGTCGCGCGCTTCGGCTGCTCAAGATGCATTTTGGGAACTCTCGTTTTTCCCTGTTTTGATTTGGGTTCGTGTTTTCTTTGTCGGTTTTTGGGGGGGTCCCTAGCGAGTAGCGAGACCCACCAACCATGCTCAAGTCGTTTCTCATTTTCCCCTCCTCCTGGACTTCTCAGTTCTCACAGTCACAGCTTCTTCTCGACCCTTTTCCCCTGCGAGAGAAAAGAGAGAAAATTTTTGTAGTTTGTCTGTTTGTTGGTACTGATATGGGGCCACTAAGTGTCGGTTGCCCGTGTTTGATTATATGCCGACTTCGCGATTGCCATTGGTGATCACTGATCACAATCGCCTAACAAGCGCCATGCCTTACCGAAATCCCCTACCAATTTCATAGTTTGTAGTTGCAGTCGGTTGATTCAGCTGTGCCCTGTGAGTAGTGGCATTATAATTAATAATGCTTTTTGATGCTTAGAATTGGTCTCTTGAGTTATGATTTTATCTGTCTTGTTTTGACTGAACAAAGGTAGATGTTTTATAGAACAATCACCTATTGATTTTCAGAGTCACTGATATAAAACTAGCAGAAAGAAATAACTAAAATTGCCTGACATAGAGGCAATATGCCGAATAGGTGCTTTTTTCCCTGCAAATCCACATTAATGGTATATGATTTAGTTGGACATATTATAATTGGTAAGATGCTATTTGCACAATTACTTATGATTTAACGATGATGCTTAATACCTTGTGAAGTCTTGTGAGATAACTATTTATTAAATGTCAGTGATTTGATCGATGAAAAAACCCTTGCAGGAGCTGCGTGTGAAATTGTGAATAGTGGGTTTGGTGGCATTGCTTTGAGGTATTTAAGAATCTTTCTAATGGTTCATTTTTATGAGTGTTTTGGGGTGTTCTTGTCTTTTTGTTCAATCATTATATGTTCATGAGTGTATGAACAAGCCTTCAGTTTCTCTTTTGAATTCTCTGTTGCTATGTCAAAAAAGAAAAGAACAAGAGAAAAGTGAAGAGTAGAGAGAAGAGAGAGTGAAAGATCTTTCATCCGTTGTGGCATCCTACTCTATATAGAACATATAATGGTAGTACCGTAGTACAGAAAGACAAGAATACCTTTTAACCTCATACACTCATTAACAGTTCACGTGTGCTTTATCATACCTTTTGCCATGACTGTTGCAGAGTTGGCGACGTATTTCTCATTCTGTGGGACTGTGGATAAGATCCAGCTCCAAAGGCAAGGAAGAAACTTCACATTATAGACTACTTTTTCAAGTTTTTGCTCAGAATAGATCTTATATCCTTTTTTAGGATGATGCCAATGGTTTGATTAATTAGTTATAATGACGGCACAGGAACAAAGACAAGCCCCAATCGGCGCAGGTGACGTTCAGGCAGCCATTTGCGTTCTGGATTGCTCTTCTTCTCAATGTAAGGAAATAAAATGTTTCGAAAGTAAAACGAAGCATTCATATTCTCATCTCTAAATGGTGAAGTGACTCCCGGACCCAGGCCAGGTCCGGGATCAGGACGTTAGATTATGTCGGTCCTGGAATTTTCATATGATATTTTATCACTACCGACCAAAAATAGCAGTTAAAGATTCATGTTTCTCCTATCATATCAAACAAGATAATTAAGAGGAGGCTCAATCTGTGTAAACTAGTGCTTGTTTATGTGAACTTTGTGTTAGGTTTTGAGCCTCAACCGATTCAGAGCACATGCGAATACTTCTATGATGACGAGCTTACTTGCTGTCATGCACTAGAGGTCTGTTTTTATGTGTTGCTTATTTGAATGAATGAGATGGCATTGAACTTCTCCATTGTTTAAAATCTCTCTGGCTTTACAGCTGCTGAGAATCTGAGATTGCACAGTACTTGCGAATCACCTGTTTCATTTGATGTTTTCTTCAGCTTCGTTTGGAGTCTATTGGTCTTCTTTGTCTCTGATTATAATGAGAGGTTGCCTTATTTGATGGTAGTGAATCTCAAGCAATTTGATTAGATGAATGCTTCCAAGCAACGGATTATTATTAGTTCTGGAATGTTTTACCATGCTAAATTATATACTCCTTATTTGCTCTAAAGCAGCTTTTCTTATTTGTAGAATGCTATATGTGACTCACATATGCTTATGGAGCTGCTGTTTAATATGTTCTAACCAAATGTAGCAAATTTAATTTTAAAATCAAATGTTTAGATAATTTGGCTAGATCAATGTCTTTGATCTTCTGTAGCTGGCATGTCTAAAAAATCGAAGCTTCTAGCATGCTTCGTTCAAGTCTTAGAGCCACTAACAAGCAAAAGCACTTCTTGGAATGTATAATTTGGAACCATCCTATGCTTGCATTCATAAAACCTGCATCTTATCCTGGACAGATGCACTAACTCTTTTACTATGTTTTGTACAGTCCTCTTGGGAAACAGTGTGTCTCAAAAGAAGACTACAACTTAATCAAGAGGAAAGGATTGGTTGTTGTTGACTGTTCGTGGGCACGCTTGAGTGATATACCATTCATAAAACTGCGGTGTTCTTCTCCATGCCTTTGTATGGTCCTTCGCTTGTCAATTTTATTTTCTGATTAGTCACATATCACACAGTAGATGCAGTCTATACAAACTTGTGGATTTTGGTGTTGGAGTACATATTCTCCATGGATTTATCTAAATGTTTGGGCATCTCATTCTCATGTATTGGGTTCTGCATATTGTTTAAAAAAAATATGCACATACTAGAAATATAAATAATGGCTTTCTTTCACTTGGTTAAATGAATTTTCGTTGATGTTCTCATGTTGCCTCTTTATCTTCTGGTAATGATGGAGTCTTGGGCTAAACTTTTTATAATAGAGACAATCAAAAGGTTCATTAGGTAGAAACATCATTGCTTCTACAATATGTTTTCTTAATACTTTTTTTAATCTTTTATGCATGTAATAGATTTATATAAATGAAATAGCATGATTGTTCGTTTAGTTTTGTTCAATGGACATACCATCTCTTTTGGTTATTTGCTGCACCTCTCTCTTCCTCAGCATAACGGGAGAACTTTCTTGCGATGGCAGCTCGCCCAAATTGTTTTTTCTTCTTTTGACAAAAGGAATTCTGTTTGTAGTATACTCATTATGCATATGTTCTTAAGTAAGTGCTGATCATCACTTTGTTATAGGAGTTCACATCTATTATTGTGTTGTATTATGTTTCTATACAGCATTGGTATGTTGTATTTCAACATAATAGACTTAGCTTATGTATAAAAGTGCCGTATTATGTTTCTATAGAACATTGGTATGCTGTATTTCAACATAATATACTTAGCTTATGTATAAAAGTGATGTATTATGTTTCTATACAGCATTGGTATGCTGTATTATACCGTATTAACATTGTTATCAACTAAATTAATTATATTCTGTTATTGTTGTGTAGTGCAAAGTCAATGAATCAAGATAATACATCAATGGAGGTGGAGGGACCTGAGGAGATGACTCCGATCACAGAATTGGAGTTTTCTGGCCATGAAAATGAAGAAGAGGCACCCCCTACCACGAGTGCCACAAGTAAGGCTGGTTCTCATCTTCCCCTTGATAAGAAATATACATCGGAATGCTGGAATCATTATACTAGAATTAATGATAAGGATGGAAAAACAAATCAAGTGAAGTGCATTCATTGTGGGACTATGCTTAAGTATCGTGTTGCTAACGGTACTTCTGCGATGAGAAAACATTTGACCACATGCAGGAGGTTTCCCCGTAATGTAGATAAGAGACAGAGATTCTTTGCACCACGTAATGTAGACGTGGCTGGCAAGTCAGGAGGAGATTCTCCTGCTGGTAGTGTGTTATCAACATGGGCGTTTAATCAAGAACGTTGTAGGCGGATGCTTGCTCGGTTCATCATCAATGATGAGCAACCTTTTTCCTTGGTTGAGAGTGTTGGATTTCGTGAATTTGTCGGTGAGCTACAACCTCTCTTCAAACATATATCACGTTTCACAATGGCCAAAGATTGCATGAAGTTGTATTTAGATGAAAAAACTTCTTTGAATAATTTTTTTCAACGGATTAATTCTAGGATCGCACTCACAACTGATACATGGACTTCCATTCAAAATCTGAATTATTTGTGTCTCACTGCTCATTTTATTGATGAAAATTGGAAGTTGCATAAAAGAATCATCAATTTTGTGGTGATGCATAGTCATAGGGGTAGGGAGATTGGGAGGATGGTGGAAAAATGCATTGAAGAGTGGGGAATTGAAAAGAAAGTATCCACAATCACTGTGGATAATGCTAGCTCGAATGATGTTGCAATTAACTATTTGAGGGATAAATTTTCCAAAGAAAAGTCGTTGATATTGGATGGTAGTGTTTTACACATGAGATGCACAGCTCATATATTGAATTTGATTGTGAGAGATGGCTTGACTACAGTACGTGACTCCATTGCACGTATCTGGAATGTGGTTAGATATGTAAAGAGTTCTCCCGCAAGAGCCAATGCATTTCAGTCTTGCATTAAGAGTGAAAAGATCACTTATAAGGGTTCGGTAATTCTTGATGTTGCCACTAGATGGAATTCCACTTATCTCATGTTAGACACGGCCATAAAGTTTAGAAAAGCTTTCCAAAGAATGGAAGACGACAATATATCCTTTGCAAGTGAGCTGAATCATGAAACTCCTATTGATGATGATTGGGAAAATGCTATTATTCTTTCAGATTTTCTAAAAGTATTCTATGATGCCACCAATCGGATGTCGGGGAGTTCATATGTTACTTCAAATGATTATTTTGAAGGAATAGCTCTTTTGTATAGATATTTGAAAGATGCGGTCAATGCTTCGGATCCTCGGCTTCAAGATATGGGTGTGAAAATGAAAGAAAATTTTGATAAATATTATGGAAGCTTGGATAAAGTGAATATGATGGTGTTGATTGCGGTTGTGTTAGATCCTAGAGCCAAGTTGAATTATGTGACTTTCTTGTATGGACAAATTTATGATGAAGAATTGAAAGTTCAAGAGATGCATTACAAGGTGAAGGATGCATTAGAGCGTTTGTATGAATTTTATGAGCAATCTTATTCTTCTCTTATTTCAAGTGATCGAAATTTTGGTGGCCATAGTTCGGGTGCAAGTGGTAGTGCTTCCAATGTCGATTCGGGTGGTAGTGATAGTGAAAGAATAAAGAAGTATGACGCCCAAGCTTGGAAGAAAATGTTTTTATACTCGAATGAACAAGGGTGTGATGACAACAAGTCCGAGCTTGATCAATATCTTCAAGAAAAAAATGAAAAGGATCTTAATCTTGACCTTTTGATGTGGTGGAAGACTAATAGCTCAAAATATAAGATCCTTTCTTTGATGGCTCGAGATATTTTGTCAATTCCCGTAACTACCATTGCTTCCGAGTCAACTTTTAGTACATCGGGTCGTGTACTTGATGGCTTTCGAAGTTCTTTAACTCCCAAAGTAGTGGAAGCTTTGATTTGCACTCAAGATTGGTTGAGAGCCGTTCGTGTACCGATTGATGTTGAGGAGTGCATCGAGAATGCAAAAAAAATTGAGATGGGTAAGTGACATTGTTTATATCTTTATATATTGTAATTCTTTTTGTATATCTATAAGTGAATATTTTATTTAATCTCTTCTTCTTCTTCTTTTTATAGATATGGATGGTCTTAATGCGGAGATTGTCGCCGATAAATAGAGTTTATCACTGGGAGGATGCCTTGCATTGAAAAGTAAAGCATAGCTTTTATTTCAGCTTTCAAGAGAGAGTATGAACCAAATATAACTGTGTTGTATATCTTTTTTTATGTTTTAGGAGCAGTAGGTCTTATGTGGGCCAAGTGAAGGTGCTGGTGTGGAATTAGATTTCTTGTCTTATTTACAGCATTACTTTTTTATCTGATGAAATCACCTTGGGATTGTATTATTATGAAGGCAAGTATGGACCATACTGTATGGTTACTTAAGATTATTTGTATCTATTTGCAGACTATACTTGCCACAATTTATGGGAGAGAGAATTCCGTCCTTTGTCAAGCCAGCAGTAGTGTCAATGTGGTGGTCCCTTCTTCTGCAGTACTGAATGTGCAAAGTGAAAAACTTGGTGTCGATCGTGAGATGCCAATATATCCTGCGTTTTCTGAGGCAAGGATCTTCATTTAGTGATAAGTCGATTAATTCTCCAAGTTCTTCTATATACTCATGACTCTTGGGGAATGACCAGGGTGATCTGTTCTCTCTCTATGAGATCTGCAAAAACTATAAGTGGACCATAGAAGATGAAAAGGTTGGACTGATTCACTATACTATAAGTGATTAGAATTGCATGATATCAAATAATAAGGTGGCTACTCCACTGTTCTGTGCAGGTTTTAGGATTCAACAAGGGAGAGCAGTTTTCTGAAGAAAAAATTGGTAACCAGTTGGTCTCTTCAAAGGAAATTCAGTCATCATATTTCAATGAGAAAGAACTTGCCTTTATTAAGGTCTTGCTTGGAAGGTAAAAGAGCTTTTTCCACAATTGGGCCTCTTCTATGCACTCCTCGTATATTTGGGAATTGGATTGATAATGGTTCTGTTGTACCATGTTTTGTAACCTTGGGTATGTGATGATGTTATTACGATGTCATTGATTTTGCTTCCTGTCCAAGTTTGAGTCTCTTTGTTTGTTTCACTAATGTCTCATTGGAAATCAGCATTGAATGTATATGCAAATTATTATTGATATTTGAGTCAATCATGTCATGCAAACATAAATATTTTACTCAGTTGGGCCGTTGTGCCTGGGTCAAATAGGAAATCTCTGTCTCTGTCTGTTTGTGAAATTTGAGTCTATCCCATTTGCTTTGTTTTTCGGGGCATTTGTTGTTAACAACATAAGAATTTACAAATACATTAGTGCCTTTGAGTTTGTTTATAATTGTTAACTTCCTTTAAGAAATCTTTCATCTGCAACTTCTGGAAAGAACTGAGAATACCAGGGTTTGGGTGGTTCTTTGTCTGGAGTGGTACGTTTTTACCTGCATTCTAGGTCCTATCTTCGGCAAGCATCTTATGGAGCAAACAATACTGGGGCTCCTTCTATGTCTGTTTGTGAAATACTGGAGCTTCATCTATGTCTGCCTGTGTTTGAAGCTCTCTAAAGTGGGCTTTCGCAAGAATATTTTCCTGACATAATCCTTTTGTTTCATTATTTATTTCTTATGGGATTGTTTTATAAGCAAATTATATCTAGTTCTTTTTATAATGAAATATACACTATTAATTAGGAAGTACCATTGATCTATTTCAGGTCCGCTGGCAAGGCGCGAGTTTCAGTTTCATTTTCATGTGATTTTGTTTCTTCATCATTCTCAGAATCCAAGTTTTACAGTTCTAGTGTGTCAGTGACTCAGTATCAGTAATTCCTGATCCGCCTCTTGCCCTTGGAGTTCCAACAACCTGGATTCTTCCTCCTCAGTATGTCACACCAAGTTTATTGCCTTTGTCTTTTGAATCATATGGCCAGTGGGACAGTCACAGTGGAAAAGGGACCTTTACCTATTCTTTGTTGAGAAATTCCGGTGAATTGAATGAAATAGCTCTCGGCAATACTATTTCCATTCGAGATAGCAGAATTAAAACAACCGAGAGCAATGAAGTTGCATGCATTCAGGCTAAAGATCACTTGACAGGGAGAATTGAGATTGCTTCCTGTATCAGGGTCACTGAGGTAGCTATGTTCCTTTCCTTGAGCTTTTGTCTTGAATTTTTACAGAGACTCATAAGTTAAATCACCAAAGAAATGCCGACATGTATATAAAAGAGGACTGTACTTCTCAGGTAGGACTATAATATTGGACATGTGCTATTATTTGAAGAAAGGCCAAAGACATTCAAGACTATGCACCTTGAATGTGCAATATGATCAACTTTTACCGACAATGTGTTCCAATACTTGGTCATTAGAAATTTAGAAGTCGAGCAGTATATATTGTGGTGCCTCAACCTTTTTCCTTCACATCTCAGATAGTGATACAACTGATTTTTACCATTCTAAGCATTTTTTATCCCATGACTTTCTCCTCTTGTAATCTAGATCTGCTAACACTAGCATCCTGTGGCTACTTTAAAAGGTCAAAAATTGTAATTGTTAATGGTTTTTCTGAGTTCAATAGATTTGGATCTTCAATGATAGATTAGCATTTATGGTTTCTATGTTCTTTGTTTCTCTTCTTTGATGAAGTTGTTTTGCTATTTAGAACTTGTGCTGACAGTGCCTGTTCTGTACCGTAATCAGGTGGCTCAAGTAAGATTTGCAAATAAAGAATTTCCTTTCCGTGTGCTAAATCTTGCTCTTGGTGCTGAAATCGAACTCCCAATTAGCTACTTCGATGTTCTAGGTACTCTTTCAAAAGCACTCTCAAAGCACTGTTGGTTGTATAGCTATTCAGTCCTCATCACTACCGTGACCTTGTGTTTTACCAGGATATGCCTTTTATGAAGCGTATGATGCAGTTGCCTTGGACATGGAAGTGAACTATTCGGATATTGTTTATGTTAACACAACAAGCAGTGTGAATGGAAATATCAATCTCAAGGTAACATGCCTATACTAGCTTTTGCTTTTTCTCATGGAATAGGCTACAAAAATTGAATTATGACACAGAAATGTGCGTCTCAGATATCTAGTCCAGTTTTCTTGCTTCCTTAAGCTCCAAAATAAGACTTGTTTTGACTAAGATATTAGAAAAAAATTGCATCAACTTATTTTCCTTTCCATTCATCTTTTCAGTAATTATTCTTTCCTCGTGACTGTGCTCTTCTATCTTATTGAAGGCAGTACAACATGGAACGGCTCTATTACGAGTGTCGATAAGTGGCAGTACAAGGAAGTCAGATTATGCGCTGGTACCCTTTTAGCTTTCAATAGACCTGTTTTATTTGATACCAACATGTTGTTCAAGCCGACAATTTTTTCTTTAAGAAAAGGGTTTAAAATATAGCAACTATAAATATAAATAGTCAAGTGATATATACTCACACAACTCGTCATTCTATCTTTTGGAGTTGACTGACACACTTCTGTAACTGGATGCATGACCATTTGCGGTAGCCATGATGGTAAGTGAAGATTTTTATATTTTACTTACTAGTTTCATTTAAGTACGAGGACCCTTGCACCTTAGAGCTGATTATAGACTGGAAGCATGGAATCCATGTACTTAGAGCCTCTATACAGTTGTTATTGCACAAAAGGTTTTGCACCCGCTTGAGCCCATAACTCAATAGGTGGCTTACTTGTTAAAACTTAAAAGCATTTCTCTTCTATAAATAGGAATGGTAGCTCACTGTGTATCCTTGAAATTGGTTTTTCTCTGAAGCGCTTCTAGTTTCCCTTCTTGACTTGGCAATTGGTACCCTTGTACAATTACAAATGAATTCTAGAGCATCAGCTATTCTCAGTTCTCTCTGTTATGTGCATATTTACTATCGTTTTGCAATTTTGCAGTCATATAATATCAGTGTATTCATCTCCATTCAGGTATCAGTTGACAGTTGGTGCCTTCATATACCCTCAAAATCCCATCCTTCACATTGGGAGTTCACTTGAGTTTAATCTAGAAGGTTTGGCTATGTGAAAAATTTCATCTATGTTTCAGACATATATGTTGGTTATTCACTTTCAGATTTTGTGCAATTGTTGATTGTCCAATCAAAAAATATCAACAATTATTTGGTATTCTTTTATTGCATTTTGAAAGTTAATGATAAATTAGACTTGGGTTTGTTTTGTTTCTAGCATTGTCGAGGCAGCTCTGTCACTTTAAATAGAATTTGTCATATTTTCTCTAGACATTCAACTTTCAATTACCATGGATAATGATCTTCTTGAATTTTTATCTTGTGGGAAGGTTTTTCTGGCCATCCCATACTTCTTGGGCCACTAATCCTTTGGCTGTGTTAGTGAAAATTTACCTTTATGATTAACTTTATGCATGCCATGATGTGTGTATAAATTAATGTCTTGAGTTACAGTACACAACCTATGTCCCTTCATAATTTCCTCTTCTACATATGAATAGAATGTGAGAAGCTATTTCACTAAATGATGCCAAATTACCTTTTGCCTGGTAGGATTCAAGGAGCAAGTTTCTGGGCAGTGGACTAGTGCAAATGAAAGTGTCATAGCCATAGATTTGTACTCTGGAAAATCCAAGGCAGTTGGAGAGGGCACCACTCGAGGTATTCAGTGTTACTGTATTACGGTTATCCCATTGTCTTGAGCCTACCCCTTGCCTTTTGGTTCACATTACATGCTACTTCTGACTTGTGACTGTCAACTTGATTGCAGAATGTTGGGGTACATTTTGAGACATGGAATGCTGGTATTCTTGGTCCAGTTACGTTAAGTGGTCTCAATGATGGATGGAGAGACCTTTCATGGCAGAATTGGTGTTATGCGGTTTGTATCTCGAATTCTCCACGCCTATCCTCTTTTCATACTTCTCTTAAAGGACTGAAGGTTTCTTTTGGTTCAGGTTGATCTCAAAGGAGAAGCTTTGGGTCTTCATTCTCTCAGTGGGAGTGTGTCAGTTGAGTAGGCGCAAGAATCTTTAGTAGCAGAAAAACAGCCCTTAACGTGGTATAAGGTAAGTATCTCAAAGTTCAGCAAAGCAAACTGATCTATCCTCTTAGCCTCCAAGATTTATGAATTGTATGGGATTCAAACTCATGCTTATGGTCAAACCAGGACAGATAGTTTAATAAGCATCTGCAAAGTTGCACGCATTTCCACATCCTACATCCTTTATATTTGATAGCTATTCTCTTTAAATGAGAAAGATGACTCAAGTTCTCAGTTGGCCTAGGGTTGGTGACATCCATTATTCTTGTTATGTGGTTTGTACTTTCTATTATGAGTATTAGATAGGCCTTTCAATATTCCTTTCTATTGAAGTTTTCAGATTTGGCTGCAAATATGACAGATACATGGTTGATGGTGCCATCTCATATGAAAATGCATCTAGTTTGTAGTTGGTATGGTTTGACAGTAAAGTGACAGAAATTATGTGTTTATCCTGCTTTCAGACTATTTTCAATGCTCCAGGTGGAAGTGCACCACTGGCTTTGGATATGGACAGTATGAGTAAAGAGCAAGTATGGATAAATGGACAGAGTCTCGGGCGCTATTGGCCTGCATATAAAGCATCCAGCACTTGCAATAGCTGTAATTACACTGGAACTTTCAATGAGAATAAATGTTTAAGCATGCGTATATCCAAAAGAGTTTCCTCATGTGCCTTACCGCCTTACCGTAATAGCAAACTCACTCAATTTGTTTATTATTCCTTCTAAAATGCTGTTTGTTGTTTGTGTTATATTCTCTTCGATGAATGATAAGTTTGTTTATTATTACTACATTCATTTCCATTTTTTTTTTACTAAAAATGGAGAAAAAAAAAAAAGAACTTGTTGGAACCTGTTGGAACCTGTTGGAACCTGGAACCGACCCCGGAACCTGTGACAGGGTAGGTTCCAGGTTCTTGATTCTGACGGGTAGGTTCCAGGTTCCAAAAAATGAGGAACCTGTACCCGAGGGTAGGTTCCAGGTTCCAAGCGGAACCTGTGAGGAACCGGGAACCGCTCACCCCTACTGACGAGTTAATTCGTTGATTTTGAATCTCCATATTCGCACTTCAACGTTCCCTGAGTGAACACGTACGATGCCTTTAGTGTTTACTATTCATGAATCAGAACAGTTGGAATAAGATTTTGATAAAGCTAACTACTCTTCAAAATCTTTGTTGAATATTTGTTAAGGAAGACAAATGCGGGCATATCGAAAATGGTTCATCCTAAAAGAAAACTCATAAATGTTTAGTTAGAGGCTGATGTAGTTGGATAAAAAAGATAGATGAAGAAAAAAAACAATTCAATCAGCTTGGCCAAAATGAAAAATAAACGTCAGTATGCATTACATCAATCAGGACGAATTACCTGAAAAACTTATCAAAATGGAAAAATTTCGTTCGGATCCATAAACCAACCATACCCTTGATCTGACTAAGAACATAGGAACCATAATGTTAGTCGGCAAAATCTGTGCCCAAATGGCGCCAGGCAAAGCGGGCAATTCGAACATTGGTCGAGCCATTTCTTGATGCTGTCACTACTCGTGGCTGTAGTTGTTGAGTACCCAATACAATCTCCTTTCCCGAAAGATCCGTAGCAAATCGCACACTCTTCAATCGATGTCCTTAACTCTTGTTGCAGCGATATACCGCAGCCTCCACCATGGAAGGCACTTGTGGGAACCATTCGACGCCGCGAGAGTCACTAGTTGAAGCTTGACGGAGAGAGCACTAGTTGCCGCCTGATGCTTCGTCCCAATGGCAATTCTTGGAGAAGATGAAGGGTCTATTTGATAATTAGCCAAATAGTACCTAATTTTATTCTTTTGTTCCTTAAAAAAGAAGAATAAAAATGCATTTAGTAACTTTTTTGTTCTCAAAAACAAATTTGTTCTCAGACATAAATTTGGGATAGAATCAAGAAGTAAAAAAAAATTGCTTCTTTATTTCCGAGAATAACTTTATAATCAAGCCAAACCATTTTCTTTTTTTTTTCTCTTTTCTTTTCTTCTTTTTTTTTTCTTTTTTCCTTTCGTTGTTGTTGTTCTTCTTCCTTTAGCCTATCGCCAGCCTCAACCATGACCAACGACCTCACCAGAGCATCGCAAATCCCCAGTGAGGCCAAGCTTGCCCCGCCACTAGCAAGGCTCAGTTGATCTCAACCTTGTCGAGCCATGAGGTCGGCATTGCCAAACCATAGCAAGGTCATCAACCCTCGTCTAGCTGATCACTGGCCATGGACAAGGCCAATGACTAGCTAAAGGAAGAAGGAAAAAAAATATAATAAAATTATTAAAAAAAAATTAAAAAAAAATTAAAAAAAAAATTTAAGTCACAAAAGAATTTGAGGATCATACCAAAGATATTTTTATTCTGAGAATAAAAAAATTTAGATAGTTATCGAATGCCTTGAAATGCTCAAAAACCCGTCTAGTTAACAGAATAAAAAAAATTATTTGTGAGTACAAATTATTCCAGAAAACAGAACAGTTACCAAACGCATAACAGAATAGTTATCAAACGCATTCAAAATATGCTCCTTAATAGTTACCAAATGCATTCGAAATAGGTGGAATTTGAAATATGCTCCATATATAGTTACCAAACGCATTCTAAATATGCTCTAAAATAGTTACCAAACGCATTCGAAATAGGCGGAATTCAAAATATGCTCCAGAATAATTACCAAATACATTCGAAATATGCTTCAGAATAGTTACCAAACGCACTCGAAATATGCCCCAGAATAGTTACCAAACGCATTCGAAATAAGCGGAATTCAAAATATGCTCCAAACACATTCGACATATACTCTAGAAATATACTCCATAATAGTTCCATAATAGTTACCAAACGCAGAATAGTTACCAAACCCATTCGAAATGAAATACATTGGTAAACGCATTCGAAATAGGCGGAATAGGCAGAGCATGAATGCTCATTAGAAATTGTAAACCGATGGTAGGCTTTGATTTTCAACATAGCCTACACCATCTACACCCGTGTGAAAACATAAACTACTTCGACATGCGTGTAAATTGACCACATTACACACACACCTCACGATTGATCGTAGCCACGAAGCCGGAGAAAGCGTTCCTTAAGAAATTGCCAATCTTGGCTTTTATACACAAAATCTCTTAGACTCTGTGCTATTTGTTTGATGTGGGACTCTTGGAGTGGCTAGAATCTTGGAGGAGAGAGGGAGGGGGGAGGGGGAGTGAGCTTTGTGATAATGAACTTAGTCCCACGACAATTAGGAGAAGAGGCTAACAAGCAAGTTGCCTCTTTAAATAGCGAAGATGAGGGACGAGCGAATGTGTTCTTTATCTCTTAGCTATGATCAAGTGAAATGTTGCGTCGAGGGATGCTTAAAGAGAGGGATTGTCATTACACGAAAATTTTAATTTAAATGATTTCTTAATTTATTTTGAAGAAAAAATTCAAATTTATAAAAGTAATAATAAGTACGAGCGGTCAATTCTATCTCTAAAACCGAGTTTTGTGGAATCGGGAACCAAGAGAAACCCCTCGAACCTAGTTCGAGCGTTTCTCAATTCGGTCGGTTTTCTTTGCTCACTCCTAGTTTAGATGTATTAATGTGTACTTTTCATATAAAAAAATGTATTGTTGTTTTCTTTGTAGTTTTTCTTTACCAAAATTTTCTCTGTAGTTCACATAAAAGAACAATGGATAAGACACTAATGAGGGGGCCCCATGGGAACTGCGCGTTCAGATTCCTCCTCACCAGCCAGCTATGTAGCTCGGACACTCTCCGGATCCCTTTGTGTCGTGTCCGACACTCCGACGCGTGTCCGACACTCCGACGTGTGTCCGACACGCTCCGACACGTTCCGACACGCTCCGACACGCGGTCAACGAGTGTCGGAAAATCCGACACGTGGTCAACTCTCTCCGACACGCTTCGACGCGCGAGTCTAGAATTCTGACACCCGATTCTAACACGCACAAGGTCAATTTTAAAAATTTCTAATACTTGTGAGGTCAAAATATAAATATACACAAAAGAAGTAATAAAAATGCTATACATATACACGCACGGGGTCAATTTTTTTTTTTCAGATTTGTTTTTTTAGAATTTTTTTAGTTTTTTAAAAAGTCTTTTACTATGAAAAAAGTAATAAAAAATGCTATGTATGATAAATAAATAAATTTAAAAATATCATTTCAGCATTTTTCTTTAAACAATGTTTTTTTTCCTCTAAGTTTTATGTATTGTTGTAACAAATTAAAATAATGAATGATATCATTTAATATTTTTCGTGTAAATTAATTCTAGGCTATTTTTTTATTATTTATTTATGTATTTATATATAAAAATATATTTAATATATAACGTGTCGGAACGTGTCGAAATTCTCTATTTTTAAGAAATGACGTGTCGGCGTGTTGTGTCGTGTCGTGTCGTGTGTCCGTGTCGATGCTACATAGCCAGTCAGTCAAACTGCTCGTTAACCTCGGTCGAGCCTAGCCGGCCCAATCAAACCCGACCTTCACCAAGCCGAAGTCCTCGACTCGTGATCTAATTATCACCTTTGGATTATTGAATTAACTACCTGGTTTTTTTTTTAAAAAAAAAAAAGAGCGAAAAAAAGAAATGAATTTCTTTTTCTCGCTACGGCCGTTTCATTTCTCCCCGTCAGCCCCTTTTCCTTCGGAGAAAGCTCGTGAATTTTCCGTCGTCGCAAAGTTTCCTCATCGAACTCTCCCTCTCGCGTCTCGACGGCGACAGAGAAAACGAGCCAATCCCCAATCCCCAATCCCCATCGCTTTCGTTCCTTCCCGAAGGAGAAGCTTCTGCAGCGAGGAACCCGGAACCAGACGAGACCGACGGAAGGTATATATAATCGCATCCGACATAGAGAGAGAAAAGGAGGAGGAGGAGAAGAAGAAGAAGAGAGATGGGGCCTGATGCGGCGGCGTTGGCGGCGGTGGCGAGGCAAGCGGAGAGGCTGAGAAAGGACGGGAACGAGTACTACCGGAAGAATCGTTTCGGAGCCGCCGTTGATGCTTACACCGAGGTGCCGAATTCCATCGCCAATTCAAATCATTTTGAACATTTTATGAAAATGGGATCTCTTGTTCGGTTTTTCGGGCTTCCGTCGACAGGGGGGTTTTAGGGTTCGCATGCGTTCGACCTTTTTCACACGTCTTTGCTCTGGGAGAGGGAAAGGGCTTGCTTGTAAACTTGGATTTGAATGCGTTTGATTCTGCAGCTTGAAGTTTTGAGACTTGTAGTTTGATCGCTGGGTTTCCTTCTTTCTTTCCTTCCTTGCCTACTACCCTTTTATGATCGGGTGCTGTTTGCTGAATGTGAAGGCCATCACCCTATGCCCGAACGTGCCCGTGTACTGGACGAATCGTGCACTTTGCCATCGCAAGCGGAAGTATGTACGAGTTCTGACTCTCTCCCTCTCCCAATTGTCTCTGCAGAATTCCGCCGACATTGATTTCCTTGCCTATAAGCTTTCTCTGGTCGCCTTGTTCTTTATTTCTTTTTTCCTTTTTTTTGCAGTGATTGGCAGAGGGTCGAGGAGGATAGCCGAAAAGCGCTTCAGCTCGATCATGATTCTGTCAAGGTTAGGGAGTGGGAGCTATCCTTTTCCTCATTTTACTTTGTGGAAACTGGTGCATCAGTATTATTTGCAAAATTGTCATGCATCGTTTCTTGTCATTTTGTATGTTAGTTTCGTTGTCATTTTGCAAAAGTTTTATTTGGAATAGAAAGACCATGTATGCGATCAGCTTGACTATAATTGAATTTAGGATTACTCTGATCCAGGCTACAGTGGAAAAGAAGCGCGATAATTTATTTCCTTCAAGACAATGCAAGCTAGATGGCAGCTTGGTTTATGTTTAATATGGACTTGATGGCTTTTCTGCTGGGGGAATGGGAATTAGAATATAAATCTCTATTTAGGAAAACTGAGATTTTCCAAAAAGTAATCCTAATGAATGGGTATAATCTGTGAAATCCAGTTGTTTCTTTTTTAGGTTGCATTTGAAAGTACAGTTTTTTCTTTTATAGGTCGGGGTGGGGGGCCGGCTCTAACGGTTTCAACATGTTTTCTATGAAAAGCAGCCGTAATGAATGGGCGTAGTCCATGAAGTACCCAGACATACCTTGCATGGAACTTCTTACTAAGCCATGAACCGTTTCTTGTGTTATAGAGTGGAGAAAAACATTTATAGCTTGTTGAATGAGCCCATTGATATAAGTAGAGAAGCCAACCATTCTGGCATGGCTCGAACTTTTGACACATGGCTTTTGCACACCTTCTGCTGTTAAGCCAATCATTCCCATCAATGTTACTTTTGAAAATGCATATATTTCAACAAATGTTGAACTAACAATACAACATGTCAAAGTGGTTCGCACAGGTCTAACTTTGAATTATTTCTCTCATTTAGGGAGAACCATGCTTAAAAGGCTCAGCGTTTTTCACCAGTCCTGCAATTAAATTGTCTTTGGCTGTAGTTTCTTTTCTCCCTTTTCTTCTTTTTGCCATTTGAGGAAGAGTTTGGCTACAATAAATAGAGATGAAGTTATTTTGTCACCAAGATAGCTGTATATTAACAAAAAGACTGAGATCATCTCCCACTGATGTTGCAGCATGATGCAATATCAGTGTTGGTGACATTAGAGAGAGAGAGAGAGAGAGAGAGAGAATTTCTTTTCTCTTTCTTTTTTTTGCCAAAATTGTTATTTAATTTAGGAAAGAGTTTGGCTACCATAAATAGAGAGAAAGTTATTTTGTCACCAAGATAGCTGTATATTAACAAAAAGACTGAGGTCACCTACCACTGATGTTGCAGCATGATGCAATATAGAGAGAGGTGGTTTAAAGTGTTTGGGACCAGTAAGTTGCGTATTCACGCTGTTTGCTACATCCTCTTACTCAAAATAAAGCGCACAGATTGGCCATGAGGCTTTTACCTTAGTGCTACTCCAGTGTTGGTGACATTACTGCGAGAGAGAGAGAGAGAGAGAGAGAGAGAGAGAGAGGTGGTTTAAAGTGTTTGGGACCAGTAAGTTGCGTATTCACGCTGTTTGCTACATCCTCTTACTCAAAATAAAGCGCACAGATTGGCCATGAGGCTTTTACCTTAGTGCTACTCCCTTCTTGGGAAGGAGAGAAGTCAAGTTTTCTAACTTGGACCTTAGGGAGAGGTTAGGTAAAAGTACTAAATATGAGAAATATTGAGCCTTTGTTTTACGTAGCAACAAAATAGTGCGTGCAATGGTTAGAAATTCAATGCTTCATTAGCCTATCAAAAATGATTTTGTTGCCTGGTTGGCAACTTGATGCTTTATCATGTTCAGGGGTTATCATTATGTTTCTTTTGGATAAAATTAAATAGTCTTTGGCCTTGTATTTTTTACGGGAGTATGAACTCTTTGGAATGTGATTGTAGAATTGGAATGATTATGTAAGTGTCATCGCCACTTGTGGTAACAATATGAGTTGGATTGTTGTCTCTTCCATTGTTTTTATTGATGGTGATCCTTTGAGATAATAGTAGAAATAAATCATCAAGTTACAATGATACGAAAGATATCATAGAGTTTGAGTTTCTTTAAAGCTTAGGCAAACTTCCCCGCTTATTCTGCATTAGTTAAATGTTGAGGATGATGGTGATAATGATGATGATAGTAATCATGAGTGAGAGAGAGAGAGAGAGACTATTTGTGACGGCTTATCATTGGATTCAAGAAATCGTGCTTATACTTGCAATTGCTCATTCCTGTGAAAAGACAGACGGTTGTTTGTGTAACCATACTTATGCAGATTCGTTTCAAGTAATCATATACGTGTGTAAAAGAGAATGGACGCTTTATTTTCATTCCACTCTTATTGTTTTCAATATTGTGGCAAAGCATTAGTAGTGTAGAGTTGGATTCCAAATGGTTGGATTGGGGAGATCTGCAAAATGATGTGTTGCAAATAGGTGGAAGAACAATAGGTGTGTTTCTTGACACAAATGCGCTCCAGAGGCCATGTTTCACATGCTTTGTCTTGTCTCATTTTGAAATGGCATTGAATTGAGTCAAGGGTCATGTGCATTGGGCAGCCTGAGTTAGACTGGCATTCTAGTGGAGCCACAATCACTCTCTTTCTTGGAGCACATTTTACTGACGTCCTTAAACATTTCGAGTCAAATTGAGTTGTTTGGACATGTGATATGCATGTATCATATTCAAGGTGTGTGACACTGTAATTGAGGAATTTTTATACTTGATCAGATCTTTTAGACATTGTGGAACTAACTCAATCTATCTGACAGGCTCACTACATGCTGGGACTGGCCTTGCTGCAAAAGCAAGAATACGGTGAAGGTGTCAAAGAATTGGAAAGAGTATGTAGTGATTAATTGCTCCTCTGTTGTTTGTTCCTTGCATAATTAAGAGCTGTTATATGTTGAGACATTTGAAATAAGCATCGTGTGATTAGCTTAAATGTCAAATTGGCAATCTTTTAAGTGAAGGAGAGGTATATTGGTATATAACCCGTTTCACAAGTTTCCGTGGGATCTGTGGGAATTCCCTTGATTAACTTTTGGTATTGCCGTACAAGTTTTTTAGGAAGATATGGTTGCCATTGTTTGGCCAGTGTTTATCGCTGTGCAATAATAATCTCTCGTTGTTTGGTCTATGGTGGTAAAAATAAGAGATATGTTATATGCCAAATTATGTTGGCTAAGATCTGTTGGCTTTAATGTAATTTATGACCCTTTCTCAAGAAATAGGGAGTTGGAAAGTTTGCCCATTTCTTATATCTGAGGAGAAAGTCGGTCTCTTAGCCCTGAGGCAAAAGTTTGTGCATCCTGGAGAGCCTTAAATTGCACGATATTTTCAATGCTGTGATATGGCAAAATATAAATGTGGAGAATACTTGTTAGCATTTTTCAACCAAGTCGATTCTCGACAGCTATATCTCTTATGCCACTTTAATCTATGTAGTCTTTTTCTCATTTCTTTCTTTATCTCTGACGCCTTCGTTTTTTGCATGATGATCTTGATGCTGATTTTGGCTAATTTGAGTAAATCGTTAGGCATTGGATCTTGGAAGGGGTGCACATCCTAGAAGTTATATGGTAGAAGAAATTTGGCAGGAATTAGCAAAAGCAAAATATTTACAGTGGGAGCAGAAATCTACTAAGCGATCTTGGGAACTGCAAAGATTGAAGTATGTAACTCTTATGCCCGCAGTGTCCACTGTATATGGTATAGATTTCACTGGAAATGTAACTGCTGTGAGTACATCAAGAACTGCTGCTACATATATTTGTTTCCGTTATGCCAGGGCAGCTTGTGAGATGGCTCTTAATGAGAAATTTGTTCGGGATGCTGCCAAGATGGAAGGATTTTTGGATGAACTTGCCAAGTCTCATTCGGAACAGGTAAATGCTGTGGGACAAGTCTTCCAGAAAGCTGCAGAAGCTGACATGCCCACTGAAGTAAGTGCCAGCTGCGATGCAGTTTCTTTTTCTTTATTTTACTTTGTAAATTCATTTGTCATTCCATGGAGGTTGGATAACTATTTCAGGTGCCGGATTATCTGTGTTGTAAAATTACCCTTGATATATACCGTGATCCTGTCATCACACCCAGTGGGATAACATATGAGAGGGCGGTACTTCTTGAACATTTCAACAAGGTAATAGCTCATTTAATATGATAAAATATTTTCTCTGTATGGCACTGCAGATTGCTTGATGCTTCTTGTGATATTAGGTCGGGAAATTTGATCCAATTACGCATGAGCAACTCAACCCTTCTCAGCTGGTACCAAACTTGGCCATTAAAGCAGCGGTTCAAGCATATCTAGACGAACATAGTTGGGCATATAAGGCGGATTGATGACCAAATTTTAGGACAGGATAAGAGGTGAGAGGCATTCACAATGGGATAGAGCACAGCCAATTAATTTTCTATCCTGGATATGTCTCATTCTGTTGGTGCTGTTACCGCATGCAAAATGTAAGTCTGTCGTGGTGTTAATGGCAGGCCTGAAAATAGGAGTCTTCTCTGAATTGTACAGATAGGTATCTCAATGCGCATTGCATTTTATCATTGCATGTACAGCTGCTTGTTCTTAAAACTTTTTTCACAAGCGATGGTGTCTTCTGTGTCATTCAGCTTGTGAAGCATTTAGACTCAACTTTCATTCTTTCTTGTCAAGCCTCTCAACTCTATTGATAGAGCAACATAATCTATAGATTATGATCAAAGTGCCTGCATACTGCTTACACTTGAACTTATTATGTGATCATTTAAATTTTCGAGTATCTGACAGAGATATGAATCAATTGGGCCGTTATGTCCTTCACACGCCTTAGTTGTTTTGTGGCTTTTTTACGTATTAGTTAAGAGTAGTGTCCAAATCCAGAGGTGGGGGAATAGGGAAAGTAACTAGATGAGTGCTTGTTTTATATCAGTACATGAACAGTACTATGATAAATAATCATGACCCTCCTAGTCCTGACCCATTATGTTCCTTTTCCTACATGATGGGTCAAGATCATTTCCAACAGATCATGTTCTAGTTGGTGCAAAATCCATGGCTTGCTCCTTCCATGGAAGCATTGATGCATATAATTGAGTTGAACACTTCCAAAAGCCAGCACATTATCAGCCACGCACTCAATTATAGTAGTACCATAACATGAGCTATCTTTTTATTTTCTTATTGTCACATTACTAGTTTCTAACTTCTTCCACCTTTGCGGGTCTGATCTTTATCCTGAAAAATCAATCATTAATATTCTGTAAGAAGCAATACAATCAATGCAGACACTGGTTGCTTTTCCTGTCCTAGGCAGTCCCTTTATTATTGGAGGATTGTCAAGTGGAACACATGGTGGGCTCGCAGTGCTTGAATTTGATTATTATTTCACAAGAGAAGTTCATGATTGGTAGGAATTGATAAATTCATAATGTCGAGAAACTGTGATAGGAACATGGCATTGTTCCGTTTCCACTTCTCTTCAGTCTATTGCGATATGAAAGGGCAAGCCGACTACCTTTTCCTTTTGCTTTAGCTTGATTTTGAGAATACTAAAAGATTAATACATTTCCAACTTCTCTCGTCATCTTTTGGTCAATCGCAAGATTCAAGCTTAACAGACTATTGTCTTTCTTGTTTGTTTCTTTTGTTCCGATTGTAAAGATATTTTGTCAGGATTGAGATCCAATGCATTTTCTATTTCTTGTCAAAGATGTCTTCTTCGTACGAAAGGGGTAGGTAATAAGTAACGGCTGGGTTAGGTGATCTATTAATTTGGTATTTGCTGATTGATTAGATAAATTGCACCAATGTGAAGCCGACATGGCCTCCTTCACAGACATAGGTATACCCTCGTACCTGAATATCTTTATCTGTGATATGATACGGATGACTCATTTAATTGATACTCGACTTGAGCTGTTAGTTTGAAGATGTTTGAGTCATGTTTGGGCGGGCCCATCGATTGACCTTTGAATATAGAGGAAGTGGTTGGGCTTCATTCAAATGCATGCGCCGTCGTGTACAGTTGAGTACCGACGGTGTGTTGCTGTGGTCATGACTCATGATCACACCGATTTTAAAAAGAGCAATAACGAAAACTTTTAATGATGTTATATCAATCAGTTGACGCTGTGCATCGAAACTGATGTTTCACTAGAAATCTTGAACTAAAGAAAGCAGAAGTGGATCAGCATCTTCCTCTTCAATTTGTTCGGCTTTTCAACTGAAACTCTTCTTGTTTTTCATGTACACAATTCCATTTGGAGAGACTTTAATCTAGATTTTCGAACCTCGCATGCAATCATCGAAGTATTTGACCGTCGGAGCTGTCTATGGGTCACGAGGTCATATACAAACAATCCGTGTGTTGTTTAGGCGCATCTATGCAAATGACAACGCGAAATTCATTTGTCCCTAAGAAGATAAAAGAGTTGGAAATACTAAAACATCAATCATGCTTCTCTCTACATCCAAAACCTCGGTTCCAATTCCAATTAGCCAAAATTCTCAATCTGGGAGGTCAAATAATGCATGACCCAACGCAACAGGGGACAAAACAGAACTACGAAATTCCCTTTAAGTGAGAAGCTCCACTCTCTCGTCGACAGAGAATTTCTCGTGCAATATGGGGCTGACAACTTGCGAAGATGCTTTCCTTGATGTGTTGTCACTCCACCCCCTTGACATCTTCTGGACGACGTCCATGTCAATCGCATTATCATAATTGAGCCAGACCACGAAGTCCGTGATTGAATTAACCATTCCTTTTTTTAATCAACCAAAGTGATCCATCGCTTTCAATGTTTTTGACCATACGCTAGGGTAATTGTCAATGGAGTCTCCAACACTGCCTTGGGAAGAAAACCCCAAAACTTTTTTTCCCTGGGACCTCCCCTCGCATTCCTATTGAGACAACATTCATGCAAAGTAGAGGACCAACCACGGACGTGTCGAGATTCCATACGGTCGTAAAAGAGAGCACGAGAAAAAGAAAACTATATTCTTGGGCTAAAAAAAGCGAAAAAGGGATAAGGAAGGAAATGCGAGAGACCCACCACCCAATCACCCATCTCTACCTCTATAAGACAATTTCTAGTAGGGTGCTGTCCATCCTCCTTTGGCTCCATCAAAAGGCCGAGGATTTTAACCAAGCATATAAAGTGATGCAACCGAAGGGACGCCTTTAACAGTGCAAAGGTTGTAGGAATCAATGATGTGCCTGTTGCTGTCGCCAAAAGAACACAGGGAGGTTTGGTTAGTCACACTGTAGCATTTGAAGACTTTCACGGAAAAGGGCACATATGGGCATCTTGAATTTGGACCACCACCCATCACACTCATTAAACTCGGGTCACACCGAAACCATTCAACATGGGGGGGCACAATTCTTCCAGTTCCCATCTCCCACCACCATTCATTCATCTCATCAATCTTCCCGGGCGTCGAATGATAAACTTTTGGCCTCATTCCCAGATAGAAAAACAACCGAGAATAATCCACACCCTCCTCGAAAAGTAAACCTGCACTTACGCTCCATCAACAATTCGACATTTTCTACAGAGAAAATGCCCGAGGGCAGGAGTACGGGTGCACGCAATCTGTTGTTATTGAAGAAGAGAAGGAGCCTAAAAAGAAAAGCAGCCAAATACGTCGTTCTTATTAACACAGACAAGATGAGAGCATATCCCAAAAGAACATTATTCACGCACTACTGAAGACAGCCTGGAAAAAGATGGAAGGCTATAGGGAATGACTCTCCTGACTGCAGGCATAAGAATCCAAAACTCACCCACACTGAAGCACTTGTCCGGTGAAACGGGGGAGGAAAAACTTGGAAAAATTATAAGCTCTCGTTATATGCACAGTAACTAACTCAGCACAAGAGTGAGACTCTAGAGAAAGGAGAATTTACAATGTAGACACAGAACCAGAAGGATTTTCTGGCGGCATAAGCAGCCAATGTTACGGCAAATAGGATGAGAATATACAAGCACTGCGTAGCAACTCAATTAAGCAGTGTGCGTAAGGTTGATGGCGCGGTTCAATCTCTCAAGGATCCCGTTGGCTTTCCTCTGAGCCCGGGAGGTTCCATTCTTTGCAAGCTCAGAAATCGTTCTGTGTGATTTCTCCTCTTCCCTCAATTCCTTCAACTTGGTTCGATCACTGAAGCATATAGTGTGGAGAATCGCGATGCAGTTCTCCTTGTTACGAGCACATGACGTCTCCCTCATAACCCCAAGCAAGCAAGGAACTGCTTCAAGCTCACACATTTCCTCAATGGCCCTCTGATGGCTCGACAGCATTGCAAGTATGGCCAACAACTCATCTACATGGATTCGGTTCGCAATCTTATCTAGAATCACGCCAACCGCCCCATCCCGCACAGCTCTACCCCTATTCTCATGGATAATGCACAAATTGAATATAGCCGAAGCAACATCCGTCATGGCCAATGGGTGCCCCTCATCTAAAAGATCGATGAGGAGCTTTACGGCTCCTGATTTCCCAATTAGTGTCTTATTGGAATCAAGAGCAGAGAGAGTAAAAAGGGCTGCAGCAGCATTGCTCCTTGTCTCAACTGTCCCTGATCTCAATGCATCCATCAGAAGAGGGATGACCGACGGAGTTTCAGCCACGAGCTTCTTGTTATTGTCGTGGATGGAGAGATTCAGGAGTGTGGTTATGACATCTTCTTGGAGATCAGGGTGCGTCCCACTTTGGGACTGCCTGTTGGAGAGTGGACCGAGTAACTGAGTGATGGCTTCTGGTGACTCCCCAAAAAGCGCACGGAAGGAGGGCATCCTCTTGGTCAGCGATCTAAGCTCTTTTGCAGCCTCTTTTTGCTCAGATATATCGGACGACATCTTGTCCAGCAAATAAAGAAAACGATCTCGCTCAGATTCTGTAGCGTTATCCTCATCAATGCAGTGAACTGGCTCAGACAATTCGAACCCTCGACTCTTACACCATCTCAGAATCAATTCTCTGATCAGATGATTTGGAGTAAGGATCGTGTGTGAAAGAACCTGTTGGGTTTGTGGACACATTCTGTTGCCTGCTTTTAGCCATTTCTGGATCGAAGGCCGATCATAAGTCTGCACAAGCAGAAGCAATCAAACAAATCAAGAACCGAAAGAACATGTGTTTTGAAGGTTGAGAAGAGGCCAGCACAGCAATACTTGATAAGTCAATTCACTGGAGTGTAAGCAAAGGTATAAACGGAAAATGCAAGAGCCAAGAACAAACAGTTCAGATGAAGTCATCCAATCAACACGAGAGAATCAATGGCCAAGTTGCTTGGCCATTGTCAAACATATTTCATACCCCGACAATTGATACTATTGGTTTCCCACAGTGGTAATGTTACGAGTCGGGCATCGTACCACATTGTCCATCTTTATTTGTTTTCTTTTCCCCGTGACAAATATTTTCACATCCTATAAGATCAATCCAAAGTTAAAAAGAGCCAAAGAACAAAAACAACAAAAGGTGGGAAGGTAACAAAGAAACACATGAAAGTTCTTGTTCTGCCCGGTCAAACCTCATCGACTCATTTTTCCAAATCCGACTGGCTGGGTAACGTCCGTAGCTCATCAATTTCACCGACCAGATAAAAAGGAGAATAAATTCTCCAACCGTTAAGAGAAAAAGCCACCGACCAAAACAAAAGGTGGCGGAAACGACATTTGGTTCTGAGAACCGACGCCAGACAGCAAGAAGAAGATATATCCTACGCATTTGTCGCATCAAGAACCATCAAGAACCAGAGTTCCAGATTCTTAAGCTCAACCGAGCAAAAGCTAAAATATGAACACGGTGATCCGATTGGATTTAAAGGGGCGAAGTACAGAACACAAGGCGATCGGAAAGAGGGGGGGGAGAAGATGATGAAGTCCTACTTAATTCGCAGGACTTGACAACGAAGAATCGCCGATTTCCAGTCCTCCCTAATCGAAACCTTCCCATGGTCTTCTTACCTTTAATTCACCATGCATAACAAGATTCAAGGAACGAAAGGAACTGCTCAACAGACTCACGAGGCACGAAAACAAGAAAACGAATCGCCAATAACGTAAAACAATCCGCCACTCGAGACCTCCATCAACAACTTCCGCCGGCGGCAAAAAGAAGGGGAGAGAGAGGAAAACGGAAACTCCACGCTTAGAAAAACATCACAATCGAAGCAATTCAGTATTCAGGCGACTCCAAAATCAACATCCAAGAGGCAAATTCGAAACCGGACGCAACATTCTCTTCTCTCCGTCCTCCACACAGCGAAATCTCGAAGAACCGAAGGCCAAAGCAAAGAAGAACCCAATCGCCCGAGAAATCAAGACTGTCAAAAAGGCGAAATTCGACAGGCGAAAAAAGGGGGGAGGGCGGCAAAAGCTCTCACCAGTCCCGTGGCGACAATCACGGGGTCTCTCATCAATTCCTTGGAGATCGGGCACCGGTACTCCTCGGGGCACGCCAGCGTCCTCAGCGAGAAGGACGACCTCCTCCTCGCCCTCAGCTCCCGCAGCGCGAGCAGGGCCTCCCTCGCGTGGTCGATGACGTCGACGCTGCACTCCTCCTCGTCGGCGATGATCCTGACCAGCCTCTGCAGCTCCTTCTTCAGCTCGGTGGCCCGCGCCGCCCTCGCCGCCAGATCGGCGTCGAACACCCCGGTCTTGGCCATCGGCGACGGCGCGGCGCTGATCGGGGACGACGGAACGGCTGCCGGCCTAGAGAGCGGGAGCGGAGCAC
This sequence comes from Eucalyptus pauciflora, assembly GCA_007663325.1. Lineage (NCBI taxonomy): Eukaryota > Viridiplantae > Streptophyta > Magnoliopsida > Myrtales > Myrtaceae > Eucalyptus > Eucalyptus pauciflora. Next base: position 1,875,418 of record VMYD01000011.1, read on the forward strand.
GTCATCATTCTCGGGGCTACTCCTTCGGCGTCGCCGTCCCGGCTCCTCCTCCTCTTCTTCTTCTCCTTCTTCTTCTTCTTCTTCAATCCGAGAGAAGAGAGAAGGAGAACCACCACATACAACTCTCTCTCTCTCTCTCTCTCTACCACAGTCGCAGAGCTCTCTCCCCCTCTCTCTCTAGAATTGAAAACGAGGGGGGTTTTCTCGCTCTAGAATTTAACGGTGGAGGGCCGCCCGGGTTTCGTCACGCGCGGGCGGATTCACTTGTCGCTCGCTCCCCCCTCGTATTTCTAACTCAGCTTTTGCCACGTCATCGCCGGTCGACATTTCGCTACTTTCGTTTACAATTCGCACGTCGAATTTTTCGGCGCATAGCTGTGTTCGGCACCGATTTTCACATCTCAAGTCGCACGTCAATCCGATGCACTGATTGATTTTGTGAGTGCAATTAAAATCCCCATCTTCAAAACTGACTTCTAAAATTTGACATGTATTTCACGCATAGAATAATATGTAAAAGGACGCGGAATTATTTAGTCGATGTAAGAAATTTATAACAACATTTATGGTTGTACTTTGTTGTTGTCATGGACTGACCTAAGTAAATCATTAAACTGCTTTGTTTTAGGTCTTGTGCGATGTTATATATCTAAAGGGTAGAGTCAGGTACTGGATTTGATAAAGAAATTGTACCAACTAGGGAAGCAGGGTATGTGAGCACAATTTTAATGAATACAATTTAGCAACAAATCGCAAGAGTGAATTAAGGTGCTGGGTAACCAAAAACACCAAACCAATATATCGGTTTTATATATGCAATTAAGATCGCCGTCTTTAAAACCAATTAAGGAGTTACACATAATTCACACGTAGAATAACGTGTGGAAAGGACACCGAATGTAATTGGTCAGTGTAAGAATTGATAGCCACATTTATAATTGTACTTGTGGTTGTTGTTATGGAAGAAAGCAAGTGGGGGAGAGTAGTGGGCGGTGGTAACCCGTAAGGCCAAAAACCCTTCGAAGAAGAAACGCGTTTTTCCATGTTGAATTTTTGGCGCCCGTCTTACGTGTGAAGATTTCGACTTTTTTGGAAACTCAAATCCATAGTGGAAGTTACTCTCCATCTCATTCCCCTCCTAGTTTCGTTCCTCTTTTGATTTTAATGTCAAAACTCGATGGCGACTCCTATTTAAGGTAAGAGACATATACGTAGGCAATCTAAAAATATTATATTCACACTGACCGATCTTTTAAAAATGTTGTGTCGTTAATCACGATGCAGATCGTGTCATGCTTCAAGAGCAGGCGAAGATTTCTCTGTAACTTGATTCATAAATTAAGAGCAACATGATCTTTGTAACTTGATTCATAAATTAATTTGGGATCAGGGATTAGGGGGTGAGCTATTCATGTAGGTGAAATTATCACACTGTTTTTTTTTTTAATGAGAAGATAATTTATTGAATTCAAAGGTACTAAAACAACAAAGCCTTAAAGTCCACGGTGCATGGATATCATCGTTCGAGCCGCTCACATGTTTTCTGCACGGTATCTCCCGTCCTTACTTTCGAAATGCAAGAAGAAAAAAGTTATATAAATGAAATTTGAAGACATTAGATTCTAGAATTAGTAGGTTCTAGATTTGAGAATCCAAAACATACTTTCTTTTGGAATCGATTGGATCTCAATCAACAAATTCCAGAGTCAACTAGCCGAATCGGTCAAGGCCGGTCCACCAAATTTTCACTCCAACGGAGGGGGTGTCTTTTTTTTTTTATAAAGCTAGTAATGCGGTGAAATAATCGGGAATCCAGGGATTGCTTCAAAAGACAGGGAACCGCTACAAGAAAGAGTCAATAATAGCGGGGGAAGAGAATTTCACTCGAGTAAGTAATCTTGTAATCGCCAAAAGAAATGAAAAAGTAAAAAATAGATGCTCCGAATTACAAATCTAGTGAAAGGGTTCAAGTTGCCCACGTCATAGAATAAATAAATAAATAAATAACTAGAGAAAATAATATTTAAAAAAAAATTAATTTATGAGCGGAGGTGGGGGAGGGCACCCACGTGGGTCCCGTCACGTACGCGATCGCAGAATCCACGACCGCCCAGCTGGCACGCCGCGTGGGCGAAGCTTGAGTGCTACTCCCTCCGTCTCTTTCCCTCCATTTTCTTTCCCCCAACAAAATGCAAATAGACAAGTCTCAACAGAAATATTTAATTTATACACGCGGTATTTAATAAAACCGCACTAAATGCATTCAATGCAAGAGCGCCTCGATCCCAATAAAATCAAGAAAATTAATCTCCATTAATTCTAGAAAAATAATGCCATCCAAACTCCTTCAAGGAGGAGAAGCCCATAATGCAATTTCTTCCCATTTAACGAATTCCGGCTTCGATTTATTTTTTAGAAAAATGATGGAATAAAATATTTCGGAAGTTGAGTACCACAGATCCATAGACTCGGGGATCAGGGGAGATGGTACTTTTTTTCTCTTTTTTTTCTTTTCTTTTTTGTTATAATGGATCGTGGTAGGATTAAATTTTAATTAAATTGTCGAATTTTAATTGGGGTTTCGAGGTGGCATTGACAACAATGCATGTGGGGGAGTTGAGTAGGACGTGTACAACAGTGGTGAGGTGGATAGCGACGCGTGGCGAATCCTCGGGAGGAGGTGGGAGGAGTGAGCTGTGCTTCAGTCGAAAATTAAATAGGCCCCGATTCCGGACAAGATTGGTCAAACCGATCTCAATGGAATGCTTGAAAAAAAATGAAAAGAAAAAAGGAAGGAAAAATATTATTTACTATGCGTGTGGAATGGATAAAAATCAGATTTTCCCATTGAGCAGATCTATCCCACTTTGATTCAACTTCAGAAATTAAAAGAATTATTAGGATTCGAGAGATATATGGAAATAAATTGAGATTGAATCGTTTTCAATTTATGGATCGGGATCATAATTAATTTCAAGATGCAAATCTTTTACTTGCTAAATCTCAATTGCACCCTCTTTATCCATCTTCAAATCCATCATTATCCAAATTTACTTGGGTGGCAAAGAGAGATTTCTTTATCTTCTTCTTTTTCCCTTTTTTTTTTTTTTTTGGCTGTTGGTTATTATAGTATTTAGAAAAGAATTAAAAAAAGAAAGAAAAAGCAGGCGATGCAAGAAATAACCGGGTCACACCTAACATTACTTATTCTACTTGAATTTTGTAGTTGTGCTTACGCGCTCTCAAGCCTGCTCGCTCTCGAGATTTTCATTGGATATTCAATGATGACATTGACACATTCCTCTCCGACCAATAGAACTTGAACTGTCTGGAAACCAAGAACTTAAATTGATTAAAATGATTAATTAAATGAAAGGGAAAGAGAAGAATAAAAAATTATAGCTAGTGAACCTTCCTCAGGCGGGCTAATTGAAGATGGTGAGATTATGGACCACAATCCCACCAACAAAGTGGCCTAAAAAAGGTGAGATCATCAGAGACGCCTTTCAAGAATTGAGCGGGGATTGGAGGAGTAATCGTCCTATCCACTTAGGTTTTGCCGACTTGTAAAAAGGCCCAATTAGTCAATAATCAAGAATCCCCCACTAAACGGAGGCAAAAGGAGTACTGGAGAAGGCTTCTGCTGACAAAAGTCAAACCCGCTTTTTGGAATTCCTGTGGGTTTCTGTTTTTATGCCCTTTTAGGGTTTTTCCACGAAGCAAAGTTGGGGTCGTGACCAGGCATCATCCACTTACCTAACTTTAATTATCTGTAGCACTAATCTTTTGGATTGCACATAACTTGTTCCTCACAGAACTTCAAGTTGGAGAGAAACGAGCGAGATTTGCCGATCGCCATTTACAAGTTTGATTTCTTAATTAATGTGGGAAAAGCGTAACTTTTCGTGGCTCCATTAGGGTTCTGAAATTCGACATTAAAAAAGATCTAGGGCGACAAATATTTCCGATTTGCTAGATGGATATTGATTAGCTTGAAGGCCTAATATCCCTTTTCATCAGATAGCCTTAATATCTATTAATTCAATGCCTCAACTAAAAAGTTAGAGAGAGAGAGAGAGAGAGAGAGAGAGAGAGAGGGGGTTTGAAAATGTGTATTCGAGTTGATTTTGGCATCAAGGAGAATAGTTGCGGATTGAAAGCAACCCTGAACCTGCTCAATCAATTTTTTAATCAGCGGCCCAATCACGAATTCTTGCTGACCACCGACAGAACAGTTTATCCACGTTTACAAAATAGGATATGTTTAAGATCATTCACAATGATGGTGTCTCATCTTTTGCATGGGATAGATAGTGAGAGGTTCGTGTTCTTGTCAATTTTCAATCCACTAAGCAAAACCAACTATCGGTAATAAATTGGTCAGTCACATACTCAGTGGTATCCGTGGATGGCATGATGATCCGAAAAGGTTTTGCGAAGGATAGGTGGAATTTTAGTTGTTGTCGAAGTTTCATTGGATCGGGGGTGGTCCGTCTTCGAGCATCGTTTGAGCTTTTATCATTTCCTTCGCTGATCTCGCTTCCATGGTCCGTTCCCGTAGCAAGAAACCGCAGATATTGGTGGTCAATCGACCGAGGCGTAGCTCGATCCTACATTGAGCTACGGCATTAGTAACGATTTCTACAAGTGTCGAGTTCAAAGAGAGCAAGAAAAGTGGAGGCGATGTCGGGGGGACTCGATGTCGGGGGCAATGACAAAAGTGGAGATTGAAAGGTATCCGCTTCAATCGGTGGTGCCCCACCCTCTCTCACCTTTTCTTTGCCGATGATGCCATTTTTTTCCTAGATGACACTATTCGGGAATGTCAAAACATGGCAAATATAATACACCTATACTATACTGCTACGGGCCAAGCTTTAAACCGAAACAAATCTGGTATTCTCTTCAGTAGACATTGTCCCATCAGTCTGCAGGAAAATATGTCACTAGAGCTTCGCATTCCGGTGCTGCAAAGAGTTGGTAAATACTTGGGTATCCCTTCGGAGTGGGGTCGCTCTAAGAAGGATATGTTTTCGTGGATAATGGCCAGAGTTCAATCCAAACTAGAAGGATGGAAGGAAAAGCTCATCTCTAAGGGAGGTAAGGAAACTCTTATAAAATTTGTCATCCAAGCGATACCGCAATACGCTATGTCAGTTTTCAGATTACCTATATCATTGTGTAAAACTATTGAGCATAATATTGCAAGGTTTTGGTGGAAAACTGACGTGCATAGGGCTGGCATTCATTGGGCGAAATGGGAGTCCCTCAAGAAACACAAATATCAAGGCGAGCTTGGTTTTCGGGATCTTCTAGCATTTAATAGAGCCATGCTTGGAAAGCAAGCATGGCGTCTCCTCCAACAACCTCAGGCACTATGGGTTCAACTACTAAAGGGCTTGTACTTCCACAACACACAATTTCAATCGGCCACTAAAGGCAGTCGTCCATCTTGGGTGTGGCAGAGCATACTCACTGGTCGGGAGGCTATCCTACATTTTATCAGATGGTCCGTAGGTGACAGGATGAAAATTCGTGTTAGGGAGGATCCCTGGTTACCAAGGGGCACACTGTTCGGCCCTACCAACAGAGACGATCCTCAACTAGTGGCTAACCTCATTGATACTACACGTCACACATGGAATGAGGATCTTCTGCATCGCATACTCGACGAGTCGACAGTTCAAGAAGTTCTCACTATACCGATACAACCTCAATATGCAGAAGATACACTAGTCTGGCCAACTACACAAGCAGGCCAACATACAGTCAAGAGTAATTATCACCTGTTAACGACCGCTTTCAGCCCAAACACCAACCGAACCCCCCTCATCCTCTTACCAGACACCCGCTTCTCTTTGGCGCAAAATCTGGTCAATGTGCACGGCTCCAAAGGTCAGAACTTTTCTGTGGTCCCTCTGTAACAATGCCATTTCATCTAGAGCCAACCTCTTCCGACGTCACATTACCACAGACCCATATTGTCAGTTGTGCAGCCTTAACCATCCAGAAACGGTCGAACATCTAACCCTCCTCTGCCCCTGGACCCGCCCCATCTGGACCCATCCAGCTATTAATGTCGATATTCAACCTCACACCACTCACCGATTCGACTCGTGGCTTGCTTTGCAATATGGTTCCACAGTAACCACACCTTCTCTTGAACTTATTGCCCAAGTTTGCTGGCAGATCTGGAAGGCGTGGAACTGCTATATCTTTCGACAACAACGGCTCAATCCCTCTGCAGCTGTTGACGCAGCTTTGACGGAGACTAGACTCCACAAGCTCACCTCGTCCAACCCTGTGCGTACGCCCCGACCCAATCTGACTTCGATTCATCGCTGGCGACCGCCTAATCTGGGCACATTGAAGTGTAACATTGATGCCTCTTTCAAACCAGAGAGTACAAAAGGGGCGATGGTTGCGGTTTTTAGAGATCATCAAGGCCAACTCACCGAGATCTACACCAGGCGCTTCCCCGTCGCTTCAGCCCTGCTTGCGGAGTTCCAGGCGATGTCTTTCACACTCCACCACTTGATCATCAGGGGGATGAAGCACACTCCGGTTGTGATGGAATCCGACTGCCTTTTAGCTGTTGAGATAGCCACTGGAAAGCAATCAGCCCCATGGGAGCTTCATCCCCTGCTTGCGGAAGCTGCTGAACTGCTTTTGCTCTTCCCGCATCTGTCGATCCGCTGGTGCCCTAGGGAAGCAAATGAAGTTGCCAATTGGGCTGCCAAGGCTCAACGCGAAACATCTTCGGCCCATAATTGGAACATTTTCCCTCCTTACATGTTGCAGAACTTACTCTATGTCGATGCCCTTGAGGCGGGTTGTAATCTTTTGTTCACTTAAATATATCCTTTCTCTTCGACCGAAAAAAAAAAAATGAAATGTGCACCAACGATTGAGATCGACCGAGATGTCCATGAGAATACCATGCCTAATAGAGAATCTATGTCCTGATTTTGCGAGCCCACAGGGAAATTAGTTCACGGACACACCCCCAGGAAAGAGTGTTGTGTTTCTTCTATTTGTTGTACCGTGCCCAGCTCTAGTAAAAACTATCCAATTTCCACAAAACTGTTTAAAAATCAATCATGCATTTGTAACTACATATGAGTCCATTTTCGGGTTGTACTTTTGTCAATGCAATCATAAATCTATTAATTATGCCAATTGAGTTAATCCGGTATTTCTGGCCAAATATCGTTGACTATGATACTAGTCATCCCACGTGATATGATTTGCGCCAACGTAAACAATTTTTAGTAATGTTTTATTTTATTTCTTTTGAATTTTTCAATATAATTTTTTTTTTCTTTTTACAACTCGTGAACCGCCAGGGTTGTAGCTAGTGAGGGTTGCTGGAGCTCGCTGGCCATTGGGGAGGATCAATGATCCTTGATCGCTACAAGGATTTCATGGCCCTCCTTTGGCAACCCTCACTAGCCACATGGGAACCAAAAAGGATAGAAGGAAAGAAAAATGATTTTTTTTTTAAAATTGCTTAAGTCAGCACTAGTCGTGCCACAAAGGATGATTGACATTTGCATCAGTAACTTCCAACCTAAATTAGTATGATGAACTCAATTGGTAATACGTAATACTTTTCCCTCAATTGTGTCTCCATAACATTAATATGCATACATATCCCTTAGCATTGCCTAGGATTATTTAAGAAATTAAAAGCGTTTGGAGAGACGTAGGAGGAGTAAAGCGCATATCCATACCATACTTATTGTATGATGTTAAAGTTTTCGATGGCGTGAATCTCTCCGTTTTCCGTGTTAAATCACATCATGAAGAAAGCATTGCCCGATTTTATGTAGCATAGACTCCTAAGAATGAGATTTCATGGTTACCAAAAGAGCCCACGCATTAAGAAAAGCCAAACCCTCTATAGCGTGCCTCTACACCTTTATTAGAGAAGTGCCAATCGTCCAAAACACGCAAAAAAGAAGAAGCAACAACTCGTGCTTTATATACACATCCTTTACAGACAGTTACTTAGTGATCACGAAAAATCCAATATCAGTGCAATTGTGATAAATTTACTTTAAATTAATTTTTTTGTCACGAAAAACCTCAAATTGGGACTATCAAAAACCTCAAACTAATACATTCATGATAAATTTACCCTATGTTAGAATTTATTAAATTAGATTAATATCACGAAACATCATAAACCGATACACCTATAACAAAAGGAGGATAGAATCCCAAATAAATATACCCAATAATGAAATTTAACGGAAACTAATTAATAGTAAATTTATCACAAATATAACCATTTGAGATTTGTTACTTTGTGATAAATTTATCACAAAGATACTAGTTTGGATATTATTAATTTGGCGTAAATCTGTCACAAATGTATTTGTTTGAAGTTTTTTGTGATATTATCTTTAATAAGAAAAAAAAAACTTGCTTTTTGCAACAAGAACCATTTTTTCATAGATCCTTCTTCGCTAATGTCGATGTAGTCATCGCCTAATCTTGTTCTTTCGCCATGATTTTCACTAATATACTTAAGTCATGTTGCAATGATCATCACTATACATCCGACAACCCATCAAACAAAATCGACAAGCCTTTTTCCTCACTCTCAATGAAAAATTTGGCCTATATTAAATCTACAAAATCTCCGAGAAACAATGATGAGCACCTTTGATTTTTCTCGACGCCGAAGATTTCGATTTCCTTCCTCCCTTTTTTTCCCCCCTTTATTTTGGGTTTTCGTAATGAGTCAACAAAGGCGAACAGGGGCTCGAAAGCAAAACCCTAATTCCGCCAACAAGAAGACAAAGGAATCATCCCCTATTATTGCAATTTCATTGCCTTTTGCGCGGGAGACAAGGAAAGCTCCCGGATGACCGTTTGTCGCCATTCACCTCCCTTTTCCGCCCGTCAAAAAAGAAAAAATTAGGAGAACAAAAAATTAAATTTACAAAAACTAGAACAATACCGTCCTTCCCCCCAAAAAAAAAAAAGATTCCGCCATTTTTTTCGACCGAGAAGAAACAGGGGATCCCACATCGCTCTCGAGAATTATTAGGGATAAGGGATGGGCGTGGGCCTAGCGATGCGCCGGTAAATGACAGCTCGGGAATCACTGTCCGTACGTGGGGGCGGAGCATAGCTAGGCCCACGCCTCGTTCGGACCGATGTGTCCTCGTCGCGGCGCGGGTGTTGTGTCCAAAGCAGGGCTGCGATCAGGTCCGGTCCGGTCCGGTTTCAGTCCAGTGCAGCTTCTCTTTTGTCCTCTTCTTTGGGAAGAGGCCCAGAAAAATTGGGTTATTTCCATCCCCCATGAGGGGAAATTGCATTATCGTGAATTGACGACGATGAAGCTATGGACAAGCGTGCGTTTCATTTTCATTTTTTTTTCTTTTTCTTTTGTGAGAGGAGTAGCCAGTGAAAATGTGCTTATGGAAATTTCTTCTGTTTTGGGTCCTAATGACATGATTAGAGGATTTGGAGTGATGAGTTGAGAAGTACAGGTGCAAACAGGAGGTGGCCTCGAAGAGTCGTCGAGTGTCGTATAGCTTTGCATTTATGAAAGTATTGAATGAGTAACCAAATTAGTTAGTGTAAGAGGAGGAGGGCTGCACGGGTGGAGAGGGCTGGCCAATTTGCTGCCACTCTCCAAAGTTCGGCATTGATTGATGTGTCATTTCTACGTTACGGTGGGTGCCTCGAATATGAAATCATTTGCATTCCGTGCAGTGGAGTCGAAACTCTTGTCAATATCTAAGGCTTGCACGTCGATCGATATGCTAGTTTGACAAGGCTAATTTGTACCATTTTCATTCCCAAATATCAAGCCCGGTTATACCATTCGTTTTCATTTCCAAGTGTAGAGAACGTTCGAATGGCTTTGGATTCTGCTCATTTTAGGTAGTGACGAGCTGTTCTCGTTAGACCTACCCCTAACATGGGTCAAACTCAATGTGTGGAGACTTCTGTCTATGCCCGACTGCGGTACTCATCAAGCCTAAAAAAAGCCAGCCAAGCCGGCTCATGCGAGCCTATTCTTTAGCTCAAGTCTGTCCATTCGATGAGCGGGCTGGCCGAAACTATCGAATCCGTGATGAAGACTCACCGGCGGACCGAAGCTTGTGAACATTATGGCACAATTTCCACAGTAAGAGAAAAAGAACTATGCATTTTTCATGCAATTATCGGGTAAATTCTTTGGGGATATCTGACGACACTGGCACTGACTGCACGAAGCATTGAATGAAATCAGGAACTGGTTGGGCGTTGCAGTTCTGCACGAGGCACTGCTGGATGAACATCGTTTGGTTGGTGAGTTGCAAGCATCCAAAGCCCCCTCCAAGTCCAAGTTTCGGTAAAGAAACTTTTGACTTTTCGAGCAAGCCAAGGGTCGACTTCGTATACTACTGATCTCGTAAGCATTGTCTTCGGATGCCAAGTTCATCCTGCCGTCAGTGCACTGAATTTGAAAACATCCTCAGGAGATTACTTCTTACCGTGTTTCTCTCTTTCTTACTACCCAATAAGAGAAATAATCGATTTTTCACCCACTCCGCTGTGAGCATGTTGGTTTGGGCCTTTCCCTCTCTAATTGCGGAAGGAGGTTCCAGTTACCGCGTGCACATTAGCGCGACTTAAGCGAAGCACCATGAGAGGTGGGTCCCCGCACCAGTGCTGACGCCGAGCACTCACTGTGAAGCAATTCCTCCGTTCCCAAAAAAAAAAAAATCAATTTTTCATGTTTGGCCATCCCTTTGAGAAATGCATGGGGACTGGGAGGCTCCATCTGGTCATTGTAGGCCGACTGGCCCTTTGTTTCTTAAGCTTATTTTGCCTTTGTTGAGCACTTAGATGTAGAAGGAATCAGGCCCTGGTGGGCCCTTTTTAATTGGAAAACGAATTTGGGTTTCTTGCAAAGATATCAGTTTTGGACTCCAAGACCAGCCCATTGCTTGGCCCTCCGTGCATGCATGCTTTTCTTCCCGTATCCACCCCATCGGACCCGTCGTACCGCTGCAATTTTGGAAAATGACTTATCTTTTGATACAATTTTAGAAAAATTATGCTTTTCGATTCATGTACTTCGTGTTATTTTCTAGTCAAGTTACCGTACTTTTAATTTATCAGCTTAAGACTTCTACTTTAACAATCTTTATGATTAAGTACCTTCAGCATTGGATTCGACTAAATTCAACTTGGTGGCCGACTTCGGGGGTGTTTGGTTGGGCATTCCCAAGGGGCTTTGGGGGCCCAAAGCCCCTTGGGGAATTTTTTTGGTATTTGGCAACATTTTTGAAAGCTCCTTTGCTCAAATATGAGCATTCCAAATGCTCAATGCTGAAAGCTGGGGAGGGGTAGCATTGAGCATTCGACATTTGGGAAATGCCATGCCTACTGTTCATCTTCTTCTTCTTCCCCCGTCGTCTTCTTTTTCTTCCTGGCTTCTCCGGCAGCCACCACTGCCATTGCTGCTTGAGGGTCGTGCGTCACCGGTGACCACCATCTGGGGGTAGCATGATGCGCGACCCAGGCGACGCGGACCTTAGGCGAACCAGGCGACGCCGCCTGAGGTCCGCGTCACCTGGTTCCGCGCGGACCAAGCGGTGCCGCTTGAGGTCCGCACGACCTCAGGCTGCTAGATTTGGCGGTTTGGAGGCCAAGTTTGGCCGTCGGACCACCATATCTGGCCTCTACGACCTCAGGCGCTTGAGGTCGCGCCGCCTGGGTCCGCGCGACCTTAGGCCACCAGATCTGGCTGGTCGGCGCAACCTCAGGCCACCATATCTGGCAGTTCGGAGGCCAGATTTGGCAGCCAGACGGCCAGATCTGGCCTCTACGCCTCCAAGTGCCTGAGGTTGTGGCGACGGCGTCGCCTGATCTGGCCGTTCGGCACCGCTGGCCGCCAGATTTGATTTATATATATATATTAAATTAAAAGCAAAAGCCCATTTGTAATAAGTTTTGCCAAACAGTATTTTCACACAAGCCACTTTCCAATGCGTAATTTGCCAAACATCCGAGTATTCCCGAAAACTCCTTTAGCCTAAAGATATTTGCATTTGGCCAAAGGCATTCCCCAAAAGCCGAACCAAACGGGCCCAAAAAATGCCATAATATGATGCGAATAAAACTTACGGATGCTTAAGAGGACATGTAAAGAAAAATTTAGACATAATAGGCAATGTTATGATATGACGTGGGCATCCATGTGGACGTCTACAGTGGAAGAATTTTATATATTACGCCACAACATCATCCAACACACATTATTGGAATTTAATCGGGTTTGGTGTTGGAGACACTTGATTTAAAAAATTGCAAAATAAAAAGACTTCAAGAGATAAATTAAAAGTAGAGGGACTAGATTTAAAAAAGGCGTGAAGTAGGATTTTCCCTATATTTTTCTGTTTGAAATAAATGATGATGTAACTTGAAAATTAGAGTGTTTTAATCATCAGCCACATCCAAGCTCCAAGGATGGTAGGATGGATCTCAGCTGTACAGTTATCGATCCACCAATCTCTAAAGGCATCCTTGGAAAAATGGTTATCCAATTTCAAATTAAGTATTCTCCATGTTGAAATTGGGAAAAATATCAGAAAAGTTCTAAGATTGCTGCATTGGTTTCCATTTAATTTTAAACATTTCAATTTGACTAATTTAGTTCTCAATCTTTTCACGTTGATACAAATTAATTTCATCTAGTCAATATAGGCAGAAAATCTCTAATGTGGACGTTGGTCATCCTACATAGTATAGTTGGCACATACATGAACATTTTTTAATTATTTTTTATTTTGAAGAGATTTTTTTTTTTATATTTTTATTAATTTGTTCATTTCTTTTTTCCTGTCTCCTCTTTCCTTTTTTTTTTCCTTGTCATTGTCGTTGCGCGAGGGTCACCAAAGCTTATCACCCACTTGGAGAGACGTAGGTGCCCACAGGTAAAGCTAACATTGCCATTGTAAGAGTTTTTCTAATGTGGGCTACGTTAATTGATAATGTAATTTACTGTTTTACGGGGTTGGTCTAATGTGAAATATAATGTTTCTTAATTAGTCAAATATCGAACTGGCTAATGTGGGCCGAGTTGAGCCTGACCTGTAATGAGATGGCATAACTATAAATTTTATAAATAGTGTTCAAATTTCTCCTCTAACTCTCATTTCCACAATTATCCTCACAAAGAAACGTTTACCTAGAGTAGAAGGGTGAGTGGGCCATCTCATTAAGCTAGGATACATAAAGCAATAGAGGAGAATGATTTGCGCTTGGATTATCACTTTTCCACTTTCGCATCAAGAACAATAAATTCTAGAATAGGTGTGCTACTATTTCCACTTGATTATATGTATTCTTGTTCTAGCTATAGAGATCATTAGGTTGCGTTTTTGTGTCTTACATGTGGTATTAGAGCCTCCATAGATTAGAACATGGACGTATAACTTTTGCCCTTTTTTGTGATTTTTCATGCAGTAAAAAATCGGTTTTTATTATATAAACAGAAAGAACTCGACGAGACAAACAAAACAATGGGTGGTGCGCCATTGGGGGAGGCCACACGCACCCCCACGCGCAGCCATGCACTGCCAGGGCATCGAGCACGTGCCCCAAGCGCTTCTACACGCCTTCACGCGGGCTCACGCGCGAGTGCGGTTTGCGCATGCACTGCATGTGCTAGGGCTGACGTTAGCAGCTTGGCGACTTGTGAGACCCGACTTGATCCAATCAACCTGTTGACCCGGAAACCCGACCCAAAATCCACCCCATTAACTCGCCTGAACCAGGTTACTATTAATCATACCGGTCAATTGGTCGGACAGTACGGTTGAACTGTTAACCAATCGGATCAGCACCGGTTAGACCAGATTGCAGGGCTTTGAGGCTGCCCACGTATGTGCTCCATGCGCCACGCACTCAGGGGGCACGTGCGGGCACGTGGAGCCTCTAATCGATGAGTGGTCAATGGATATATGCTTGTACGATGATGCTCTACCTTGCGATATATTTATATTACATGTTTAATGATTTTATGGATGTGAAAATACATATGGAACCTTAAATATGTGTATTTTTAGTGTATTTTGGCGTGTTTTCTTATATTTTTCTATGATTTTGGAAATATAGATGCTAGTTTATAGGTGTGTCATCACACGCATGTTGCGTAAAGTGTGATTCATTGATAATATTTATAAAATTTAATTTGTATCAATAAATAAAGTAATGTAATTAGCATGATATGTGATTTTAGTGATAAATTGCCCTTGTCACTAAAGTTCAAATCACATGTATATGATATATGTGAGAAGTAAAGTTTATACACTCGGTATTGTTGACACGGGTAACCCATTTAGTCATTTATGGCACCAAAATTAGGGATTAATTTTTAACCCCTAAAAAAATAATAATATTAAATTGCTTTAGCATATAGATATTAGGGGGCATATTTCATTTAAGTATACATTCGTCAAGCCTTGGAGGGGGATGCAACTGTGCAGAATGAGAAGCTCGAAGCCGATGGAGATGTTTCTAAGTACGACAATTTAAATCAGGATCTTGAAGGGACAGAAAATGGTGACCATCTTAATTAATCAAAAGAGAGCATTCCTACCCCAAGAAACTGCTTGTCCGAAGCTTTGACCTGAATGTGGATTTGGATGAAAATGGGGATTCAAAATCGATATTAGCTTCTGGTCTAACCAAGTATATCAGCCGCTCTTGACGCTGGATTCAAGCATGAGGAATATCCCGGGTGGTCTCTTTCTGAAGTTGAGAAGATGGCCGTCGATCCCGTTCAGCTTGCAAACTTGAATAGAGGGATGGAGATGATGAAGACTACGATGAAGAAGGCTAAGTCAGTGTGGTGTTTTGGTGCTATTTGTTGATGCCCTCAAGTCTATTTCTTTTTTCAATGCATGAGTGCCGAATCTTATATTTGTGCAGCCATCTTTCCTTGTACTCATGTATCAGGAAAAATAGGAAAAGCCCAATTTTGCAAGGGAGTTGAATCACGATGGCCTTACACCGTTACACATTGTGTCGGCCATGGGGGATTTGGAAGTCACGAGGGAGCTTCTAATAGTAGGCCCTGATCTTTGCATCATTTTCGTCCCTATTGATGAGTAATGCTTTTATCGAGAATCATCTTCGTAGAATGCTTTGGATCAATCTTTTTGAGCCACGCGCATAGAGGAGCTCCATTCTTGAAAGTATAGTAATTGGAAATACCGCCCTGAAACTGTAATGTGAAGGATTCAAAGAAGAACATTTTGTTAGCACAAGTCGATCTATAATACATGGACAGTTCCTTGTCTCAGTGTATGCTGGCTATGAAGGCCGTGTTGTGCAGTGAAGGCGAGGAGCAACATAAGGCCGTGTTAGAAGCTCGAGAGACCCTGAAGACCCTGGAGAGTGGACTGGAGGGGAAGCTATTCTTTGGAGTTGAGACGATCAACTTTGCGGATGTCGCTACAGGCTGTATTGGTTGTTGGGCTCGAATTGTTGAGGAAATCATCGGCACCACTCTCATTGATGCTGATAGCATGCCTTCACTCGATGCTTGGTCCAAGAGGATTGCATTAGAGGAATTGCGGACTATTGTGTTGTATCTCCAGCTCATTGCACCGCTCATGACGAGACCGCACTTCACCTGGCAGTGAAGAACGATCAGTCCGATGCGCTCAAGAAGCTGTCGAAGATGGAGATGCAGACTACCTTTTGAATGCCAAAGATAATGATGGGAACACAATCTCACAGCTGGCTGCGGCTTCGAAACATCTCTAGTCCACTGGACGGCAAAACGGGGCCAAGCTCATTGAAAGGCTATGATGATCGCACCCTTTAAATGCCAGATTTTTAATTCTGTTAAGTGAAAGTTTTGACCCGTTGACCCATGCAAAAATTCTTTTAATATTATGTGGGGACAAGATCTTCAGTAATTAGGGAAGGGAAGGATGTGGTGGAGACGTCTTTGAGGAAATAAAAGCTAGCAAAGAATAGGAAAGAAAGGGATACGGGCGAGAAGGGTGAAAGAATCAATGTATTGGTAGATTTGAAGGAGGAAAGAAAATCTGAAAACCCTAGCTGATTCCTTGTCTATAAAAGGGGTCATAACGGAGCCGAAAAGGGCGACTAGGAATTTTCGAGGATCGCAGAATACACAAAAAAGAACACACTTGAGAGAGAACAGAGAGAAGGAAATCCAATCCAGCTCTTGGCCGAGGCAACCCTCCAAGCAGGCGCCCACTCCACGGCCAGACCTGTGGCCGTGCCTCTATCGCCATCACCACTACATCGTGTTGCTGCCCTACTGAGGTGTTGACGACGGCCAAGCCACTCCCTGCACACGTGTCACCTGAGAAGTCAATCGAGTCCGAGCTGTTGCACCCAATCGCGTTGCTGCTTTGGTTTTGTTATTGCTGTGCGTTGGCGCCGTTGCTTCCTGACCACCGTTGATCCTCCGCCGTTGAATGCTACCCCACCAAGTTGGCGGTCTTTTGTGCTTTTATTTTTAGGTTCCCGCGAGTCCCAGTGTCACTTGCGTACACTTGAGTTACATTGGTGACCAGCCCTGGACGTTCAAATCTTCACGCCAACAACCCTGTTCAAGTCTTCTGGTGGATGTCCCCTTGCTGTGTTGGTCAACTTTGTGACCTTGTCAAGCCAAATCAGTGAAGTATTAGCCACCATTCAAAATTCGCTATTACTTATTGAGTGAGGTATCATCATTGAGCAGCACGTCACCTTGAACTGTCACCCGTGAGCCATCCCGCCATTTGTCGTTCGACTGAACTTGACAACGTGGTCCACGCGGCACCAAATATTAGGTAAGAATCTCTTTTAATTCGATTTTCATATATCCTTATTGCCTAATTTATGGGATTATCTCGTATGAATATTTGAATGATACCATCATATTCACAAAATATCGATTAGCCTTTTAAATTGGGAAATCTTCCTAATTTCGCAACGTACATATTATTGATGGTCCGATTTCACGCTCGAAATACGACCCGCAATCATACGGAAAAATCGCCAATCCGATCTCACGCTTGAGATACAATTCGTGATTTTATTTAAAAATTGGCCAATCCGATCTCATGCGCGAGATACGATTCGTCAATTTATTTCCCAAAATTAAATGGACATGGATGATATCTTGCTTGATTTGGTGCCGTGCTGTTCTTGATGCCTTTATTTGATTGCTCTTGTAAAAGAAAAACCCAAAAATATACATTTGAGTTAGACTGGGTTCATGTTAGAATATTACTTGTGTTAGGGTAATTTTGCAAGTTTAGAATAGGAAATTTATTTATTTCAAATTCCTTAAATAAAAATCCAAAAAGATGCATTCATTTAGGATGTTAGTTTTTTTAATTTTTTTTTTAAATTGCACGTTTAATTATTTGGCAATTTTAATTTCGAATTTTATAAAAAAAAACACACAAAAATTATCATGCATGTGTCATGTAGAGTTAGGGCATTCTTTGCACGTCATTGCATATTAGGATAAAATTGCATGTTTCATTTTAAGTTTAGATTGATCTTTTAGATAGATTGCATCTTAGGTTAGAAATTGCTAAGTTAAGATAATATCTTAGTTTAAATTAGGATTTGGCTTAACCTAATTCTTAATACAAATTAAATAGAATCTTAATCTAGCTAGATAATTTTAACATTTTTCCTAATTTCGAATTTCATGAAAAATACAAGAAACGTCTTGGAATAAATTAGTTTCATTTTAGATTGCCTGCTTATTTTTTAGGAAAAAATAAAAAATATCATGTGCATGTCATATAGAATTAGATTCATGAAATGCATGTCATTTAATGATTGTTGCTAGGTTCATTTAATTAGAAATTGCATGTCATTAGAATTAGGTCATTTAGTTATATTGCATTTGCATATTGTATGATTTTCATTAAATAAGTGAAAAACAAAAAACAAAAATTGCGTGCTAATTAGAGATCATATCTAGGGTTGTTGATGTGAATTTTGATTTAACATTGCAGATGCTTTCGTTGCTTTGAAGTAAGTTTTGCAATTTATTCATTGTTTATCCGGGTGTTAAATTGGTGGTTTGCGCACCCGCATGATCGCCTCACATGTTAGGGAAATAGATTTAAAATCAATTTAAGCTACCAGCAAAAACATTTTAAAAAAATAAAAGAATGGTACCGAAAGGGCATTAGAGAAATCTAGTGTAACCAAGTCCCCGTACCCAAAGTCTCTAGTTCGTAGGAGTAAAATAATCCTTCAATTATTTTACTTAAGTGTTTAATCGACCTACTATAAATAGATTAGTGGCGACTCCTAGTTATAAATCAATTGCATGTTAAAAATTTGAACCTAAGTTGCGAATTGGTATGGGCTTGAGAGAGCCTGAGTTAAGTTTAGACTTAACAATCCATTAGCTAAACCTTAGGTGGTGCACTTGAAAATTTGGTTGCGATAGGTATGAGAGAGCTTCAAGGATTCAATTGAGTTGTAATTACCAAAGTGGCACACTTGATTGGGTTTGAGAAATATCAGTCTTGAATAATGATGGGTTGTTTCCTGTTTTAACGCATGGTCATATTCCCAAAGGATGTGATTGTGTATTAATTTATAGAGGGATACATGATAATGTAGTGGAGAAGTGATTGATCCTAATGGTCTATACACCCAAAGGTGATGAATTCACAAAAAATTAGAATATATGCTCATAGTCGCTGTCATGTAAGGAATGTATAACTACATGTCATGTATTCTACCAAAATATAATTATGTGATTATGTATGTAATTCTTTGAATGTGTACTTGTACCTCAAGCTACACAGTACTCACATGATACTAATTATATATATTGCTCAGTCACCTTTTTCTATAAACGGTAACTCCGTTACTATTGAGGTTCTTACTAGTTCAAATTTTAAGAGATGAAGAGAATATTTTTTGTTTGGTATGGATATTATAGATGTTCATATGACTCTTATTGTAGATAAGCCAGTAGATCTTACAACTGAAAATACAAAAGCTTAGAAAGCACAATTTGCTACTTGGGAAAAGAACAATCGAATTTATTTGCTGTACATGAAGTGCTCCATTCAAGAACGTGATTTGCCTACAGACTACACTAGGCAAAAGATCTCTTCAAGTGCCATAACGTGGCACAAAAAGACACTTAAGTGTCATAATTTACGAAAGGTACACTTAAGTGCCACATTTTAAGAAAAGTGGGACACTTGAGTGCCACCTCTGGTGAAGCCGGTCGGAAATCATACGTGGCAATTAAATATTAATATTTATTGTCGAGGTGGCTCGTCAAAGAGTTAAGTCAGCTCTAATTCACCCCAAACGACATCGTTTCGGGTGTTGGCAAAAAAAGAGCTCTTAAATCGGCCGAAATGACGTCGTTTTGGCATAATTTGAATTTTAATATAATATAAAAAATTAAATTAAATTAAAAATTTTAAAAAATAATAATATAATTTATATTTACTAAAAAAAAAAAAAACGGAGGAGGAGGAAGGCAGCTGGCGGCTAAGGGCTAAGCCCTTGCTGCCGCCACCTCCCTGCCGTCGCCGGAAGGTGAGGGAGGGTCGACCGGGGCTGTCGAGCCCGGGCCGAGGGCCGGCGGCCCCAGCCCTCGCCCAGTCGGGCCAAGGGCCGCCGCCCGCTGGGGGTCGCCTCAGCGAGCGGCGACCCTTGGCCCGACCAGGCGAGGTTCGTTGACCCTCTCCGAATTTGGGCGAGGCCTGGTTGAGCCAAGGGCCGCCGCCTGCTGGGGGTCGCCTCAGTGGGCGGTGGCCCTTGGCCGGGTCGGGTGAGGGCCGTTGACCCTTGCTGGATCTGGGCGAGGGCTCGCGGCCCTCGCCGCTGGTCGGCCGGGGTCGCCGACCCCTGGTCAGGGCCTAGCGACCCCGACTGACCCTCCCCCCTCAGCTGCCTCCCTTTTTTTTTTAAAAAAATTAATTTTTAAATGTTTTAAATAAATTTAGTTTTAAATTTAATTTAATTAATTTTTATATTAAATTTTTTACCACGTTGGCACCAAAATGACGCCGTTTTGCATTCAGCTTCGCCGGAAAATTAACACGTCAGCGTTTTGGCCGGATTTTGGCACTTAAGTGTAACTTTCGTAAGTTATGGAACTTAAGTGTCCATTTCTGCCAAGTTATGGCACTCTAGAGGTCCGCGTCTCGACTACACTAGTAGACAGATGATGGAAGTTTAGGTAGCTAGAAATTATATCTCGTCTAATGCCGATATAGGGAAACACTTGCAAACACTCTTTGATATAAAGTATGATGGTTTTTGTGGAGTTAAAAATTATGTCCTGAGGATGGTAGATTTGTAGACAAAATTTCAAGCTCTTAATATTTCTATTCCTGCTGCTTGCATTGCGCATCGAGTCTTAAATACTCTTCCTCCTAATTTTGGGATTATCAAGACATTATAGTTCCTAAGATGAGACCTAATCAATTAATGACCTGATTGCGAGTGTGGTGATAAAATAAGATAAATAGAAGAAAGATAAAGGGTACATTGTCTTTTATGCTTCTAGTTTCGATAGTGACAAAGATAAAAAGGTTCAAAAATTATACTTATAAGAGAAATTTTGAAGCTGTTGGTCCTTCTAATCATAAAGAAAATTCTGAAGCCGTTAGTCCTTCTAACAGTTTGGGTCATAAAAAAACACCTTGCAAGAAAGATAGTATTCTTTGCTACTTTTGTAGGAAGAGAGGACACGTAAAGAAACACAACGATAAATATAAAATTCGGATGTCCAAGAGAACCAAGAGTAAGCCTAAATGGGTTCATAAACCAAAAGACGTTAAATCAGGATAAATAAAAGTTTATTGTGGGAAAGAACATTAAAGTCAACGTTGAGCTCGTGGAAGATGTTATTTTGATTATAGATTATAGTTTTAGGATGATATTAAGAAACACCTTTTATGTAACTTCCTTTAGACGGAACTTAGTCTTTGTGTCTTGTTTGAACATGTGTGGATACTCTTTTGAAATAAAGAGCAATGATATTTCTATGTTTTTTAATTCAAATAAATTAGGTGCTATAATTTGTCCAATGGATTGTACCGATTGTGTTTATCTCCCAATGATATGTACATTGCTTTTTCAGCTGAAAATGTTGTTTCCAAAAGGTCTCTACCTAAGGAATAAACCTATGCATTGTGGAATAAACATCTTGGTTATATCTCTAGAGAAAGAGTAGAAAGGTTGATAAAAGCTGACATCTTGCCTACTCTTAAAAGTGATCTAGAAACTTGTATAAACTGTTGTAGAGGTAAGATGACTAAGATAAAAAAGAAAACTATAGTTCGAAATTCTAACTTGATGACACCAATATTAGTAGACCATACATGGTAACTTTATGTAGAAATCATTACTTCATCACATTTATTGACGATTATTCCTGATATGGATACTTATACTTGATTAAAGAAAAGTTTGAGTATCTTGATAAATTCATGATTTTTCGTACTGAAGTAGAAAAATTGTTGGGAAAAGTCATAAAAATTGTTAGATCTAACCGTGGCGGTGAATATTTTGGAAGGCATGGTGATGCTGGACAACTTAAATGGTCGTTTGCCAAATACTCTGAGGATTCTGGGATAGTAGCTTAATTTACTATACCTAAGAATTCTGAACAAAATGATGTGGTTGAAAGGCGCAATCACACTCTTATGAATATAATAAGGAGTATGGTTAGTATAACTGATTTTTATGGTTTTCCATAGATTGATATTTTGAAAAGCAGCCTTTTCATATACAAAATTGTGTTTTTACCAAAGTCATTCCATGGACTCCTTTTGAGTTATAGACGAGAAGTAAATCTAACTTAAATCATCTGAACATTTAGGAGTGTCCTGCAAAAGTAAAGTTATATATATTTTTTGGAACTTGTTGAGTTTCCTGAAGGTCATAAGCCCATAAGCTACAAATGGATGTACATGACTAAAAGTGATTTTTTTTTTTTATAAAAAAAATGGGGAGATTGAGGATTTTAAAGCCAATCTAGTAGAAAAGTGTTTTACTCATAAAGAGGGGTGGACAATGAAGAAATATTTTTTCTCTAGTGAACAATGAAGAAATGTTTTACTAATTTCTTCTAAGGATTCTTTCATAGTGAACATGTCATTAGTAACTCATTTTAATATGGAGTTACGTTAGATGGATGTTAAAACTATATTTTCAAATGGATACATTGATAACGAAGTTCATATGGTGCAACCCGAAGATTTTGCAACAGATGATTCAGGTAAGCTTATATTATTAAAGTTTCATAATATTGTCATTTCGTTCAGTTGAGAACAAAATATATCAGTGTGTATACTTCAAGGTCAGTGGGAGGAAATTTATTTTTTCTCATGTTCTATGTTCATGATATCTTGCTTGCAAGTAGTGACAATGAATTACTACATGAGACAAAGCAAATATTATCGAAATTTTTTGACATGGAGGATCTTGATGAGGCATCTTTTGTTCTTGGCACTGAGAATCGTAAGAGTCATTATCGCCGTATATTGGGTTTATCTCATAGGACATTTGTTGATTGTATTTTAGAAAAATTCGGTTTACAGCACTGTAAGGCAGGAATTTCACCTGTCATTAAGGGTGATGAACTAAATCTATCGCAATGCCCTCATTCAGATATTGAGAAAACCTAATTGAAGGATATGTCTTGCGTTGGTGCACTTGAATGCATCACGTATACTCAAATTTACACTAAACCAAACTTCACTTTTATGACAGGATTTCTAGGCAGATATTAGTTAAATCTAGGACACAATCACTAAGTCACTACCAACGATATTTTGAGGTATTTAAAGAGGACAAAAGCCTATATACTGATTTATAGATATGTTCAGGTCCTGTAGTTAGTAGGGTATTTGGATGTAAACTTTGCTGGCTGTTAGGATGATATGACATCGACAACGGAATACATCTTTATGTTAGTAGGAAGTGTAGCAAACAGAGATCTATTTCATCTTCTATCATGTAACCGGAGTTTGTAGTATACTTTTCGGATGTTACTCAGGTTATTAGGCTTCAGAATCTCATCAAAGAGTTGACTATATTTAATTTTATGGATAGACCCACATAGTTATATTGAGACAATAACTCTACAATATTGTTTATTAATAACAACGAGGGTCTCAAGGGGTCTAAACATATAACGATTAAATTTTTAACCATAAAGAAACGATATAGAATGGTGACATTATAATAGAACATATTTTCATAAATGATATGATTGTAAATCCACTAATTAAACGCCTTTGCCTTTGTGTTATTATTTTTTTTTTTGATTGAAACAGTAGATAGTATTATTTAAGCCTTCGCCATAATACAACCCGATGCTATTGCATTAGCAGCTACAAGATCTTGCAAAATATAAGGGGTAAAGATGTTCCAATTGTGGGCTAGGTCAAGTCTTCCATGGGCCTTTGCGGCCCAGTTCGCGACACCATTGGCTTGCCTGCGACAGAACTGCAGCCGCACGCTAGGGTATGCGGGGAGCAGAGCTGCGCTTTCGTTGAAGAGCATTCGTTCTTCCCATGGCGGCTTCTTCTTCCCGGTTACTGTGTCGATCGAGATTTGACAGTCAGACTCGATTACAATCTTTGCTGTGTGGATGCCTTGATGCCTCAGATGATGCAGAGTGAAGGTGAGGGCTTGAACTTCCGATTGAAAAGCCGAGGCTACAGGAAATTGATTGGTGTAGACATCTGTAAGTATACCCTGATGGTTTCGACTAACACATGCCATCGTTCCTTCTTGTCTACCTGGATAGTAAGATCCGTCAATGTTGCATTTTAGGACGTCACGTTCTAGAGGTTTCCACATATGATTGGCGTCGATCGCAACAACCCTTTTTCTGGATCTATGCATAGAAGAGGAGGATTGGAGGCTTGTCAGTGCGAGGGCATCTTCCACTGCCCGACTGGGATCCGGTGGTCTTCGACGAAAGATCTAGTTGTTGCGCATACACCAAACTTGCCACAAGAGCTGCGCTATTGTTGCCAAACCAGGTATGAGCCTTTGATTTGTTGCCCGTTCCGTGAGCCAGTCATCAATCCTCTGGATTGTAGTAGGTGTGATTGAAATGTTGATCTTTGGGTGATTCCACACATCATTTGTCCAGGGACAGAAAAAGAATAGATGTTCAACAATTTCTGGAGTCTTGTGAATACATAGGCTGCATATTGGAGTGGAAGAAATATGTCGATGAAACAAGTTAGCCTTAGTCGCAAGGGCATTATGACAAATGGTCCACATAAAAGTGTGAATCTTGGGCTCTGTGTTCATAGACCATATCTTACGCCATAACATTTTGGGGGTGGTGATGTGATGTAGATGCCTGTTGAGCAGTTGCTGTGTTTGCCATGCTAATCACTGATCTATAATTACTCTTAACCGTATGATTTCCATCCTTGGTAGGCATCCAGACTAACGTATCTTTGGCATAGGTAGGTCGTATAGGAATTTTAACTATTTCTATACTAACCGGGGTGTCGAATAGCTGTTGAATCAATGGAACATTCCATGTTTGGGTGAGAGGATCAATAAGATCGGCCACCCGCTCTGGCTCCTCTCGAGGTGCCGGTCCACCTAGGGTTCCGATAGGTAACCACCGATCTTCCCGAA
Organism: Eucalyptus pauciflora; assembly: GCA_007663325.1. Taxonomy (NCBI): domain Eukaryota; kingdom Viridiplantae; phylum Streptophyta; class Magnoliopsida; order Myrtales; family Myrtaceae; genus Eucalyptus; species Eucalyptus pauciflora. The sequence continues at coordinate 1,900,069 of VMYD01000011.1, forward strand.
TCCTTATTTCCGCACCATCCCCAACCGACCAACTTATATGAGGTAGGATGGCCTCTCGGCCAAGAAGAAGACTCTGCCATCCCCATGAAGGTCGCGCGCCTCTAGCTGCCTTTTGGAAATTCACCAAATTAAAATACAACCCCTTAAAGATTTTACCCCTCAACGAGGCAGGTTGTTGGATTAAGCGCCAAGCCTGCTTCCCAAGCATCGCTTTGTTGAATGCCATCAAGTCTTGAAAGCCGAGCCCTCCACCATCCTTATTAGTTTTTAGCAAATTCCATTTCTGCCAATGCACACCAACTCTGGTTCGGTCAGTCTTCCACCAAAAACCAGAAATTTTCTGTTCAATAAGTTTACACAAAGATGTTGGCAGCTTGAAAATGGACATAGCGTATTGAGGAATTGCTTGTACAACAGATTTAATTAGGATCTCCTTTCCGCCCTTCGACAGAAATCGCTCTTTCCAGCCCTCAAGCTTTGAATGTATTCTCCCTAATATCCAAGCAAACATCTCCCTTTTAGATTTTTCCCACTCGGACGGAATACCTAAATATTTACCATACCAATGCAAGACCGGCATTCTTAAAATACCCGCCAAGTTTTCCTGTAAGGTCACCGGACAGTTTTTGCTGAAGAAGAGGCTTGATTTGTTCCGATTAATAACTTGTCCGGTTGCCATATAGTATTGGTTGAGTATATTAGCAAGATTCTAACATTCCATCACAGTGCCTTTGAGAAAGAAAACTGAATCATCAGCAAAAAAGAGATGCGATAGTGTCGGGTATGACCTGTTCAGCTTTATACTTGTAAGATGGCCGATGTGAAGCGCTTGGTGAATGAGAGTGGATAGAAGATTCGTCAGTAATATGAAGATATAAGGGGATAGAGGGTCCCATTGCCGGAGTCCCCTTGATGGCCGAAAATATGAAAGTTGTTCTCCATTAAAACGGACACTTAAGGAGGTTGTAGTTATGCATTGCATTAGTAGCTAAACCCATCGTGAAAATATTTATTGGGGGTAGGTATTATGAAATCCCAATCGCAATAGATAGTCCTGTAAAAAATCCCATTCGACTTTGTCATAAGCCTTTTGCATATCTGTCTTGAGGAGTACATTAAAGTGTTTCTTCCTTTCCCTCGTTCTGAATTGATGTAGTGCCTTTGTGTTCTTGAATGACATGTTATTAACATGGGTTTAGGAGCATCATGAGATGCCGTTATTTAGTGAGAGTTATTTCAATTTTGCTCTAATAAAGTTTACATCTATGTTTGTTACATTTAGTAATGTTTTGATATGTGTCAATTTTTGTATTAAATGAAGTATTTATGAATGTATTGTTATTATATTGAATACATATTGATAAAAATCTCAAGGTATTATATAAATCTTAAGTGAACGCTAAGGGCATTTGGGTATTAGCTTTAAGCATATATCTTGTTACACATAAATATATGTAATCATAAAAAAAACAATGCATTTGTGAGTTCATTGGAACCATAAAAACATTTTCCAATGGCACAAGTTTTTTTTACACTTAAGGTAAGAAAATGGTGATTGACAAATGGAATCTCTCTATGAGAGATGTTATCCCTTTGCCACACATCTTATTGAATTCATATTAATAAAGTTAAAAGCACTCGTGACCATAGAAGGCTCTGTGTATACATATAGTTACCACCATGATTTGATATTTGAGATTTTATAAGTTAAGATTGACTATTAAAAATTATCCCTAGACCAATGTGTACCCATATAATACAATTTCAATTAATATAATCCAAGTGGGAGACTATAAGAATTTTCTTAATGTGGGTTACATTAATTGATATTGTAATTTTCTATTTTACAAGATTGGTCTAAAGTGAGATAAAATGTTTCTTAATTATTCTAATATGAGGCTGGCTAGTGTGGGCTAAGTTGAGCTTGGCTCGTAATAAGAGGGCTATTTGGAAACTTTATAAATAGTGTTCAAGTCTCTTCTCTAACTCTAATTCTCACAATTATCCTCACAAAGGAGTGTTTATCTAATGCTAAAGGGTGAGGAGCCATCTTATTAAGTCAGAAGGACTTGCACTTAAATCATCATTTTTTTGCTTCCGCATTAAGAACAATATATTCCAAAACAGATGCGTTAATATTTCTATTCAATTATATGTGTTCTTGCTCTAACTATGAAGATCATTGGGTTGTGTCATCGCGTCTTATAGCCATGGCCTAGCCAGCCGCAAGCGAAGGCAGTTGGCGAGGCTAGCCCCACCCAGATTGCGATTACCAAGGCCTAAATTTGCCATCGCACCATCCTTAACCCTAACAAACAAAAGTCGGACCTAAAATGGCCTTGAGAATAGCTTCCAAAGGCGAATCTTGCTCTCCATTATCCTCCTGATGCTCAGAAGAAGACGATGACCGTCGTTGGAGGAGCACTTCAGCACTTGGCTTGTCTCCCGAAGTGGAAATCAGAGCCTTGGGAGGCTTGTAACTACAGCCCACCTTGTGCGGCGGAGGAGATGGCACAGTGCTCATGAGGCGAGAATTGCGAGTGAAAGCTTCCATGGTTTGATTAGGAACATGCAGTGCAACATGGTCCTGCATGCCTTTATTCTGCGTGATTTCGCCTGAAACTTCGGTTCCTCCTGGTTTCTAGGTTTTGTGTGTCATGCGTGTGAATATAGAATTTTTGGCTTGAAATGTTTCGAAAGGAGGAGATTTTTCTCTACTTCAACTTTGGTCAAAGGACGCCTCGCCCCTCTAAGCTTAGTTTGGCGATTGCAGGCAAAGGTCACAAGGCCCTCACCCAGTGGCTTGGCGAGCTCCAACAACCCTTGCTAGCCACAATAGAAAAAAAAGAAAAAAGAAAAAAAGAAGAAGAGAAAATAAATAAATAAATAAATAATGATAAAAAAATTATCGGTCAATGCTAGCGATGCCACATAGGATGTCCAGCGTCCACGTTAGCAATTTCCGGCTTAAATTAGTCAGATGAATTTAACCGGTACCAATGTGAAAAGATTTATAATCAAATTTGTTTAATTGAAAGGTTTAGGATTGAAATAATATAAAAGGTTTAGGGCTTTTTTCATACTTTTCCCTTCCAAAACTTATTCTAGTTTCACCGACTACAAAATTCATAGTTGATTAAACTATATTGCTCATAGTTATAATCCTTCAAAAATGATTTGAGATAAAACACTTAAAACGTGATATGCCTATTTTAAAAGATAGTCTCGTAATTAGGCTTTCATTTTAACGGTTTTTTTTTAATCACCCTAAAATTTATGCTCTTTATTTTGATTTTTTTTTGTCGAACTCTTTATTTGAATTGAAAGGTATAATTATACCCAAGATTTTAAAAGCATGCATTTCACATATTGATAAAAAAGAATTATGAAAAAGACATAGTGTGAAGTGTAACATTTTAAAATTAAATAATGCAAGCTGTTGATTTTGAAAATAGAAGATGAAAAATTTTAAAAAGGAAAAAAATAAGGAATAAGTGTATTAAAAGACCTAAAATTTATTATGAAAGTGGAATCGAGTTCCAAAACATACAAAAAGTACATTCAAATCCTAAAACTTATCAAATTGATATAATCAAGTAATTCTTTTAATTATGGCCAATTTGGTTAATAAAAAATGGTGACGTGAATTTTTTTATTATTTTTTTTTCTATTTTACACGGTGATGATAGGACTGTGGGAGACTCCATCTTGTACTTGCAGACTGACTGGCCCTTTGTTTCTTAAGTTTATTTTGCCTTTGCCGAACATTTTGACGCATAAGGAATCAGGCCCAGACCCTGTGCGTGGGCCTCTTTAATTGGAAAACAAATTTTGGTTTCTTGCAAAGAGGTCGGTTTGGACTACAAAACCAGCACATTGCTCGGCCCTCCGTGCATGCATGAAAAAAATTACTGTGCACTTTTTTCTAGTCAAGTCCCTATACTTTTGATTTATCTAATCAAGACCTCTTTTTCCGAAATTTTACAATTAAGTGTCTCCAACACCAAATTCGACCAAATTCAATTTGTGTGACTAACAAACAATGCCATAACATGATGTGAATAAAACACGTGGATGCCCAAGAGGCCTTCTATGGAAAAATTTAGACATCATGGGCAATGTCACAATATGACAAAGGCATTACATTGGAAGAATTTTTATCTATATAACACCACGGCATCATCTGATACACACATTATTCAGATTTAACCGGGTTTGATGTTGGAGGGATTTGATTAAAAAACTTGTGAAATAAAAGGACTTGATGAGATAAACTAAAAGTAGAGAGACTTGATTTAAAAAGTTCTGAAATTAACAGGATGAGAAGTAAGATTTTCCCTATATTTTTTCTAGTTTCGAATAAATGATGATGTAACTTAAAAATTAGAGTGTTTTAATTATCAACCGCTTCCAAGCTCCAAGGATGGTAGAATGGACCTCAGCTAAATAGTTGTCGATCCACCAATTTTTAAAGACTCTTTTCTTGTGACATATGGATCCTCGCTCACTAAAACAAAGCACTCTTAGGGTTCGTTCGTTTTACGGAAAATAATTTCCTAGAAAACGTTTTCCGGATTTTCCGGCATTCGTTTCACGGAAAATGAATTCCTTGAAGAAAATGTTTTCCATCAAAGAAAAAAAGTCTTTTAAAATAGAGGAAAATGTTTACCACTTTTGAAAAGTGGAAAACATTTTCCACACTTGATCTCTCTTATCTCACATCTCTACAAATCTTGACTTCCTCCTCCCTTTTTTTTTTCATTCGAATTCTTTTTTTATTTTCTTTTTCTTTTTTTAATTCGAATTATTTTTAATTTCCTTTTTTTGTTTTCTTTTTGTTTCCCATCTTCTTCTTTCTTAGCTAGTTGTCAGACCAAGTGAACCTCAAGCTCGTTGATCTCAAACTCGCGCTCGTCGATCTAGCGAGCCTCGAGCTTGACGCTCGCGCTCACCAATCTGGGGAGCGGAAAATATTTTCCTTACCGAACACCGAAAAATATTTTCCAAAACATTTTCAGGTTTTAACCGAACACCAGAAAATATTGTCATTTTCTTGGAAAATGACTTCTAGGAAAATATTTTTCGAAAATGGCTCATTTTCCGCGAAACGAACGGACCCTTAGGATACCAAGCCATCATCACCATATCATGACACCGTTGCACCAATCCACCACATCACCTAACTATCGCCGACGTGACACCACTACGACACATGCTGAATACCTTCCGGACCCTAGCTGCTTCTTCATGAAATTTGCTAAAGTGGATTTATTTGAGCCCAAAAGGGAATCACGCCCATGACCAACCCAAAACCAGCTGCTCAATTTTTGAGCTGTCAACTTGGTGAATTGAAATTCACCACTAGTAGCCACGTTAAACTCCAAAGCCGCCAGGCCACGTTGGGTCAATTTGGCAAATCATGGGAATTTGCCGCTTAAGGGAGGAAAGGCGTGGCTGTTAATTGAGCAAATTGACCTCAAAAAACAGCCACGCTATTCCCTTCTTCACTAAGCAAGTTGAGCTGTCCACATGGTAAATTAAAATTACCACCATCAGCCACGTCCGATGCCAGGTGTCCTTTCCTCAAGCTGCCCCAAATGGAGAATATGGAACAAGAAACTACAACGGGTGGCGAAGAACATAATATAAACCAGCCCTTCCTGTAGTCCATCTCACGACAATTTCCCACTTTCGTTACCCCCACCCCAACACCACTTCCTCTTGTCTTCTTCGCCAATTTCCTCCATTTTTGTCCCCCAACCAGGACCATCACCGTCCCTTGTTTGGCCACTTGACACCGTTCCGCTCGCGCTATCTCGCCGCTCCACCACCAGCCTTCATCATCAAGAATTCAAGGCAAGTAGAACTCTACCATGCTTTATTATGTGATTTCCGTTATTGCTCGACAAGACGTATCCCTCGAATTTTCTCAAGTTATCGCTATTTTGTGTCGATCGTGTTCCTTGATAAATTCGGATATATACATAGCCGAATTTCTTGAATGCATGGGTGGTGCCTTTCACTTCTATACAAGACTCGAGTAGCATTTTACCAAGCTTCCCTTGTTTTCCTCTTCATTCCTCTTTCTCTAGGATTGCAATTCCGGAACACTACCGTTGCTTGGTGTCGTTCCTGATGAATTGACCTTCATTGTGCTTGCATGCTCACTTGCGTGCTTGTTGTGTGCTGTGGTTTCGACATGTGTTTCAAAGGGGATTCGGGGACTTTGTTATACTTTATCTTATTTTGGTCGATAATTCTAGAAAAAGAGCCATGGATTTTATTGACCGTTGGTGTTGCGGAATTTTGGATTTTGTTACTTTTTGTTACATGGGATACCCGAGACTTTCAAAATTGAAAATATTTCATTTTGATTTGTCAAATATTTTTATTGAGTTGCTATGCCATGGTATGAGTATGGTGAATGCCATCGATCCTCATGATGACAATGCCTCGGGTGTCGGGATGCCTGGAGGGGTGTAACACGTGCCCTCCAGATGCCTAGGGGATGTAAAAAGGGCCCCCAGAGGTCTTGGCGATGCCAGTTGGGATGCAAGATGCTTGGAGGGGTGTAATATGGTGCTTTTCGGATGCTTTGGGGATGTAATAAGGGCCCCCAAAGGTCCTCGTGATGTCAGTTGGGGTGCGAGATGCCTAGAGGAGTGCAACCCGGTTCCCTTCAGAAGATGGTGGTAGTTGGAACTAGACTAGATATGATTATTGAAGTTCCCTAATGTCCATTTACTTCCTGGTATACCGTTTCCATGAATTTCTTTTAGAGCCGTTGCAAATTGAATTATTTCGATCTCGTATATTTTATATTTGGGATTCCGTTGGATGGATAATGGTAGATTCATGTAGTATAATCTAGTAGGCTTTTGCTTGCTGAGTGTCGTGCTCACTCTTGATGGATTATAATTTTTTCAGACTTGTAGGTATGCCTCTAATACCCGTGTCCTCCATGATGCTCTATGGTGTCCCGATAGATCTCACGTGGAACTAGGTGGAGTAGATCGACCTCGACTTCCCATAGGTCACATTCATTTGGATCACTACAATCCTAACTATCGATGTTGGCCTCCTATCGGGCCCTGTGCTGATTGCGTTTGTCACCCTCTACGCCCGGATCAATGGGCATACGATCGGGTCACTCCCACTTCCAGACGATGATGACAATGGCGACAATAGGGTTGAATAGGAGGAGGGCCTGAGGGACGAGGGTGGCATTTTTGGTGAGACCAGGACTTGTTACATTGGCAACCATATAAATAGACAGTAGGATGGTCAGGGCAATATTTTCGCACATAGTCGGGAGAATGAACATTTTGATCTTGATGTACCAACTTAGGTCATATATATATAAAAGTGTTTGGTTCTATATTTCTACGTGTTGGTTTGTCCTTCCACGTTTCCGCATGAGAGAAGAAGAAGAAGAAAAGAAAAGAAAAGAAAAGAAAGAATTGGATAGTCACGTTAGTCGTGACGTGTTAGGGGCGTTACAACTCGAGTGATATTAGAGCCAGGTTGTCTGGAGTGATAAGGTGCGCTAGTGGTAAAAGGAGTTATGATGATCACAGATGATCACACACGATAAGGCATTAAATCCATGTGGTTGATTTGCTTTGGAAAATGGGTGACTGATTTTCACTCATAAGGTATTGGTAACGATTGTGAGTTACCCATATGTACCAGTAATATTTATATGTTACTTATATGTCTTAGTAACATATGAACATTACGTTCCTTATTAGTCGATCGGTGACATTGGGTCACTAATTGTTTTTTTTTTTGTTTTTGGTAAAGTAAGATTTGTATTGACTTTTAACCAAAAAGAGCTTTACAACAGGGCAGTCTCGACACCAACAAAACTTGCACTCATGGTGACAAACATGTCATTAAGAGTGGAAGGGTGTCGAGATTTAAAGGAAAAGGGGGAAACCAACAGCGGCAACCCTCAAAGCAGAATTTACAGGGAAAATTCAGACACCTTAGAAGAGAAAATAGAGGGATCAAATCCCCAACTTCATTGAATCCTCCTGTTCCTTGGTGTGTCCACAACATGGTTGAAGGAAAAAGGGGGAAACCAACAACGGCCTTGTCCTTGACGACTCTGACAAGATGTTTTTTCAATGCAGGCACAAACAGGGCTTGGCTCTGGAATAGGATGTTGTTCTTCGTCTTCCAAATTAAGTGACATAGGTTTCCAAAAGAAAACCGAGCAATACATTGAAAGAAGTTATTGCTTGAAAGAAATTTGATGGCCCAATGTAAGTTGTCCATCCACGACCCGGGTCACTAATTGTTCGTATGGCAAATGCTTAGTAATCTACAGTGAATTCAAGAAGTTCTTCTCCATCAAAGGTAGAAGCCACTAGTTCGAGGGCAGAACCCCGAATGGAAGATATTCTATAGACGCTTGCCAATATAGGGAGTTTCATGGAAAGGCAAGCCCAATAACAACTATGAACAAAAGTCGTATTCAAGGGTTGGTGGAGCAATTTCTGAAATTGAAGCCACCCAAGTTCACTGGAATGGGGAGTCTTGAAGAGGCGGAACAATGGATTGATGGGATGGAGATGATCTTCCGACTGTTGAATTGCAGCGACATAAAGAAGATAACCTTGGCAGAATACCAATTGGAAGGAAACACCAAACATTAGTGGAAGGCTTTTAGAGACACAATCTTCCACATGGGATGAATTTGTCAAGGCTTTCAACAGAAAGCATTGGATAGTCACGTTAGTCGTGACGTGTTGGGGGCATCACATTTCTTGGGGAAAAAGGTTACCCAATTTCAAATTTTCGATATTCTCCATATTGAAATTTGGAAAAGTATCGGAAAATCATAAATTAATTGGATTAATATCCAATCATCTCTAAATCTTTTGATTTAACCAATTTATTTATAAATCTTTTTACATTGATACTAATTGAGTCTATCCGATCAATTTAGACTGAAAATTGCTAATGTAGATTTTAATGGTCCTATGTAGCATAACTGGTGCTAACTAGGGGTGAGCATTTAAGGTGAACCCTAGACTAACTCTGGATCGACCCAACCCTATCGATCATGATCTGGTTCCTAAAGGGACTGGATTAGTCTTTGGTCATGAGATTCCTAAACCAGTACGGTGCGAGTTGATCCTTAGTCCTGGAAGTTCGAGGTTGGTCTAACCCGAATCAATATTAACTCTATACATATAATGAATTTGAAGAACCATTTATAAATTCAATGTCAAAATTAGATAGCAGAAAATCAATCATTTCTACAACAACACCCATTGCCAAATACCCCTTCAAAAGAAGAATCCATATTAGCCCTAGCCTAGCTAGCCAACATACTACCCAAAGAAACACTAGAATTACTTGCTCAATCTTTACAAAAAACAGTAAAGAAGAAGCCATCTAGTGCCATTGAGGTAAGCAACAATCCCTCTCCACTTGCTGCCCAAAGACAAGCGGAATACAAAAGAATTTCGAATGAGGTGGTCATTAGGCCACAGGCAACCCCTCATTCTCAAAGATCAAAGTTTTTTTCTCAAAACATCTTTTCAGAAAATACTGACTGTGGAAGATGGGTTTTTCAACGAAGATCCAATCAAATTCGCAAAAAACATCTTCCAAAAAATTGGTTTTACCACATAATACAAATAAGACCCTTGCTTATTATGAGCAAATTTTAGTGGAGACGGAATCAGCGAGGTTTACTCAGTTTGTTGACAAAAACAATACAGAAAACATCTTATACTCCACTATATCTATCAGTAAAGTTATACACCCCTCACACTGGGGAGCCTCACTTCATACGACCAGAAAATTCCAAACCAGGCTTACCCAAAGCCTACCATACTCCTTCTCGTATACATACTAGGACTACCAACAAGCTTGGTGGAATATATTCCTTAGACAAAATACAAATTTCCAACACACTTGGTTGTTATTTTTTAAATACAACTTCCCAAGGCAAAGCCTACCAAAGTGGTTTGACTCCTGGTGGGATCTCTTTGGTCCTTTTGACATAATCCTACACCCCACAATCAAACAAGGATACAAGGTTTTCAGTGAATACTTTATACCAACACCACATGACATAAGGTTCCCATGCCTTATGCATTTCTTTATAATATTCAAAATCTCTTGGGTTGTTGCATGGGAATTTGAATACAATACATCCACCAAACCTGGTGTACCGGTACTTGTCCGAAAATACAAAACAAAATGGTGGGATTGATTCAAATTCCATAAACAAGGATCCGAATATATATATATATATATATATAGTTAAGATAGATTCAAGTTAGACTAACCCCAAACTTCCAGGACTAAGGATCAACCCGGTACTAGTTTGTGTGTGTGTGTGTGTGTGTGTGTGTGTGTGTGTGTGTGTTTATATTATAATATATTATACATCTAATATATTATAATATATCTATTATAAAGAGTAAATCCTAACTTAAACGGCGTTAAACAACATTAAATGACATTAAACGGTATCCTCCTCCTCTAGTACTCTTGTTTTCCTTTATTTTTTATCATCTTTTTTCTTCTTTATCCTCTTCAAATTTTACTTGAAAGAAACAACTTTTCACTCTTGAGCAATGCTCGTTGTTCGCTATTATCTTGGCAGCTCACCCTTGTCTCACGGCTCACCCTTATTGATGGATATGTAATTTGAAATTATAAGTTTGTCTTTTCATAGAAAAAAAAAATTGTCAGTTGGTCCCAAGTTTACTCTAGAATTGGACCGAACCAATAGGATCGATTTGGTCCTCGATCCTAGGCTTAATCGGGTCAATTCTCAGTCCCAAAAATTGGGGACAAACACTGTGTGAGTTGGTTCCTGAGTTAGGTGCCAGATCGGCCCAACTTGGATCATGATCACCCCTAACACTAATATGAACATGTTTTTTTATTATTTTTATTTTTCAAAATTTTTATTTTTTATTGATTTGTTATTTTCATTTTTCTTGTTCTCTCTCTCTCTCTCTCTCTCTCTGACCAAATCGTGGTCATTTAGACAATATCCCTAAACCTACTCCCTCCCCCCGAGGGTAGGTCGCGACAATGACTAAAATGGTACTAATACAATAGGTTTAGAGTTTTTTTTTCCTTTTTTTTATATTTTTGCCTATTGAAACTTATTCTAATTTCACCAACTACAAAATTCATGATTGATTAAACTATTATTGGCTCATGGTTATAATCCTTCACAAACAATTTGAGATAAAACACTTAAAACGTGATGTTGACAAATAGTCTCGTAATTAGGCTTTCATTTTCAACGGGTTTTTTCTATCGCCTTAAACTTTACGCCCTTTATTTTGAATTGAAACGTATAATTATACCCAAGATTTTAGAGCATGCATTTCACATCTTGAAATAAAAAGGAATTATAGAAAAGACATAGTGTGGAGTGTAACATCTTAGAATTGGATGATGCAAGATTTTGATTTTGAAAATAGAAGATGGAAACTGTAACAAAGGAAAAAAGCAGGGGTAAGTGTATTAAGAGTTTTAAAACTTGTCATGAAAGTACAGTTGGATTCTAAAAAGTATAAAAAATATAATCAAATCTTAAAATTTGTCAAATTGATGCAATCGAGTACTTTCGTTAATTTCATCCAGCTTGGTTAATAGAAAATGCAAACTTGGCTTTTTTCAAAAAACTATTTTTTTTTTCTATTTTACATGGCAATGATGTAACTAAAAACGATGTTATTTTGGTCTAAGTCTAATTTTTATTACAAATTTTACTTAAATTAAATTAAAATGTGAGATAAATATAAAAAGGTGAAAACCAAGTGGCTTGGGCAAGGGCTTGCAGGCCCTCACTTGCAGTCGACAAGGGGCCGGCCATTGGCTGAGGCGTAGTGGCCCTTGTTGGCCATCTCCCCCCCCCCTCGTCAACCCTTTCTAGTAATGGTGGGGCGGCGGCAGAGGCGAGGGCTACAAGCGCTCGCCACCTGGTTTCTACCCCCTCTCTTCTTCTTCTTCTTTTTAATTTAGTTTTTTTTTTTAATTTATATTAAATAAAATTTGTATACAAATTTTGATCAAAACGACATCGTTTAGCCTTATGTTTCATATTTTAGTCATACCATCACCACTAAGAGAGAGACAATATTAATAAAAAGCCACATCAACATTTTCTATTAGTCAAATTAGACAAAATTAACAAAATGAATTAATTGCATTTTTTGTAAATTTTATAAATACTTTCGTGACAAGTTTTAAGTCTTCTGATATACTTGTCCCAATCAAAATCGAAGTTGTTTTTTTTTCTCTCATACAACTCTTGTCAATCTCTAACAACGTAAGCTTTTTGAGTAAACAACTAATATATCTTAATGTGGCATAGGAGTCCTGAATTTGTTTTCCTCGTTTTCCCTTCACTCAACTGAAGGGTTTCTTTCGTTTCATATATATGGGCTTGTTTTCACAAGATTTGCTCTTCAATGACCACAAAGCCAAGCTTCCATAGGTAATCACATTTGGAATAAACGAAGAACCAAAATTAGGTTAGGTAGTCTAAATATCCTATAGCACTTGAGGGGGTGGAGAATCTGGTGCGGCGTGCCCAATTCACATGACGGAGTTCTTGTAAGATGCTGGCGTAACAATGGATGCGGACCCCTTCAAGGTTTTGGTCGTCGACCCACTCGTGTGCCGACCAATCCCCAAAACTCCTAACCCTAGCCCTGTTCACCAGCCCCAACATATTCTCCCCGTACCCAGCACTCCAATCCGATTTTCCACGTAACACAGGGAGGTCAAAATCATGGGTCTAGATATCAGAGGAACACGCGCGTGCACGGTGTGTTCTCGCACGAGTGGCACGAGGTGCACGTTCGAGCGAATCTCGTTCCAGACCCTTCCCCGGCGCCCGCCCACGCCTATCGTGCCCCACCGCGAAAGAACGTTGGAAAAGACCTTTGGGAACTGGGAACTCGAAGGGGCGCCCCTCTGACCTCTCCTTAATTTGATGGGACCAGGCCTTGCCTCTTACCCTCTCGATTGGGACACTTGTCATTGGTTGTCTTTGCCCAATGAAAGTGACCCCAACTTTGGCCCAGAGTCAAAGCAAAAGTAGTTTAGCCTTATCTGCTCCTCCTTCCTTGTCTGCTCCTCTTTCCAGCAAATCGACAGCAAACGTATACAACATAACCTTATCCAAAATGCTTTCTTTCATTCTCAGTCCTCGTCTGTATCCCCATCGTTTCAAGGCGCATAGACATTGCCCATGTTTATCTGTAGGTTATAGTTATAAATAACGCCCATTATGTCATTGAAACAGGTTAAAAATTGAAACATCGAATTCGATGAAAATTGCAGGAGGAGTCGCGTTGAGAGAGAGAGAGAGAGAGAGAGGATTTTAGATCTAGAAATTACGGTATCACTGTTGCAATGCGTTCTCTCCTCTGGTGATGATTATATTGGATTTATAATTACGCAATCAAGTGCCCAATGCGATAAAGGCGACTATAGAGTTCAATGTAGAGTTGTCATCGAAAGTTGCTGCCCCTATGTTGCCGAACCGTGTTATTAACGTGTAGTGTGAAATATGAAGAATTTTAGTTCAGATTTGGATAGGTTAAAAGGAAATCTTGCAAATTGGCAAGACAGAATTCTCAGATGAAGTTTGAACAAAGTTTATGAAAATTGGACTAAAGGTCTAGTGATTGGGAGGGAGGACAACAGCCACTACTGGTCTCCTTTTTCCCAAGTGCTTTCAAAATATACATTATTAAAGTATTAACTAGAAATAACACAAGATAAAGTAATATGTCAAAATCCGTAATGATTGGTATGTGAATCTAAATAAATATATTTTGGGACCCTATTTTCTTTATCTACATTCCTAACCGATGGGTCATGAACACTTACAAGTGTAAATGCAAATTTCACTATATAAAATGAATAAAATTTTGCGCATCTCTGGAATAAATGTTACTGGAACTAAATGGGACTCGGATAAGGATCAAACTTCAGATGAAAATGAGGGCCACAAAAATATTCCACATGCACATATGTTAAGTGTAAGTTGGGGCCAAAAATTAATATTATTTGAGGATATCCATCATCACGCGTGAGTTCTATCTACACATGCCTGTAGCTGCATTCCACCTTGTATCTTTATTAAAGACCAGTACGTGCAAATCCACCTCTTATACTTGTCAAACGGTAGATGCGATCTAATCCAAATCTATTTTAATCAATTTTTTTTTTTTGGTATTCAGGGAACCTCCGTGCGCCGCTTCGCAGCGAAGTAAACCCTAGAAGAGCAATAGAGTCACCATCACCCTTGCTGCCCCGGATAAGTCGCTTGACGACGCCGCGAGTCGAACACAAGATCTCTCCCGAAAGGAACCGATGCTCAACCAACTACGCTGCCACCATGGGTGGTTATTTTAATCAAATTTTCATACAATATAAATATCATTAATCATACATTATCAAATTCGTACATGACACATACACGTTCCGATTCATATTTACTAAAATACATCTATATTTAATCAAATTTAGAAAAAATTATATTTAAATTGAAAAAAAAAAAGAAAAATGATTAATACCCTAAAAAACCCCAAATCCGTACATGACACACACATGTTCTGATTCATATTACTAAAATACATCTATGTTTAATCAAATTTTAAAAAAAATTATATTTAAATTGAAAAAAAAAGGGTTAATGTCCTGAAAAACCCAAAACTGGTACACTTGTGACAAATTTACGCCGAATGACCATAAAAAATCGTAAACTGGTATATTTATGACAAATTTATCCTAAACTAATTTTATTCAACCGCAAAAAACCCCAAACTGGTAAAATTATGACAAATATACTCTCCACTAACTTGAATTAATACCACAAAAAAATCATAAAAATTGTAAACTGTGACAAACGGAGCGTAAAATCCCAAATTGGTATACCGGTCAATTGTCACGTATCATTTAACTTAATAATTTGACAATCAAATTTAACGAAAATTAACGGAGGGTAAATTTGTCATAAGTATACCAATTTGGGGTAAATTTGTTAAAGGTATAGTAGTTTGGGGTTTTTGGTAGTCAAAATAATAGTTTGAGGTAAATTTGTTAAAGGTATACCAATTTGGGGTTTTTTAGGGTATTAATCCAAAAAAGAATAAGCGAGTTCAAAATTAAGTGAGAATAAAAAAAATTGAAGAAAATTCATAAAAATACGTTGAATATGTTATAAACTCATGTGATACTTATATTACTTTTGATTTTACAAATTTAAATTTATTTATAATTCATTTAATGAATATGATTAACCTATGAAATAACTTAACTCATCAAATATGGTCTATATGTCCATTTTGGTAGTTTCACCCGTCGCCCGTCACATAGGCTCCGGCCACGTCATCCCTGTCCAAGTCCTACCCCACACATCAAATCAATCCTGGAGACGACCTACGAGGCTTCGACCGTCCGATTTCTTTAACCGGACGACTTGGCGCAGCGGACGGTTCAGATCGCCCAGAGAGGAAGCGTCCGGGTGAAGTCGAAAAACAAACCATGCGGCACGGGATTCACAGCTCCACCGTTCGGCAGCCACCAATCCGATGTGCGTTCGCCGCGTACAGTTTAATTAACGCCAATTTCTTTTACGCAACAAGACCGAGAACGTTAAACCAAAAAAGAGTCCACAAAAAAAGAATATCCGTTTATTCGTTTATCTCGTGCGCACAAACAGACGGCCGCTCATGGATTGGTCGAACCCAACCGATCGGCACTTCACGGCGGTGCCAACGGAGGTCGCCGCCGCCGCCACCCCCGCCCCCGCATGAGCGAAGGTGCTCGCCGGCGACGGGTTCGTCGTCCGACGGAACGGCCCGACCCACTTGTTCTGCATGTACCGGTTCTTCCTCCACGGGGGCAGAGAGAGGCCTCTGCTCTTGAGGGACCGCCTCGCCCCGTCGCACATCGCCCTCACGATCCTCTTCAGATCCTCGATTCCGCCGACGAAGACCCTCGGGACTCGCTGCAACAGCCGCGTGTACTCCGGCGCCGGCCGCGCGATCGCGAACTGGCCGTCGAAGTCGACGTCGACGAAGTACCGGCTCGGGCTGCCGCCCGCGGACGGCTCCGGTCGGACCACGTCGATGAACTCGTAGCTCCCGGCGGTGAGGCCGCCGGAGGAGTCCCACTTCGTCTTGCAGATGGCCGCATTGTACCCGATCTCCCTCAGGTACGACATCACGTTGCGCCTCAGCGCGGGCTTGTTCGACCTCAGGCACGAGAACACCTCAATCGCTTTCGAGACGTGACCCAGGAGGAGGCTCCGGTACGAATCCGCGTTGCGGGCGAGCGCCTGCTCGAGTGCGCCCTCGATCGCGTCCGTCCAGTCGGCGGCCGAGTCGGCTCGGTCCGAGTCGGAGTCGCAGTCGCTGGGGGACCGGCTCGCGGCGGGGTCGTCCGGCTCGACCTCGAGAAAGCCGTGGATGAGCTCGGAGAGGCAGGGGGAGTCGTCCTCGCCGTCGTGCTCGCTCCCGCTACTGTTGGCGCTGAGGCGGCGGAGATCGGGGCCCACGAGCCGAGCCCTGGCCTGGGCGTCAAGCAGGTCGCTGCCCCGCTTCGCTCTGACGAAACCCACCATTGCAGCAACGCACGGTCCGAGTCGCGAATGCTCAAACTCCTCCGTCGGTGCCGCTCACTTACAAAATTGATTTCGAGTGCCGATTGCTGATGCGAGTCGTCGTCGTCACCGGAAATCGAGAGCCGTCGATGGAGAAACGACGGAGCGAAGGAGGAGAGATTATATAGGAGGACGGGTGAGGAGGCTTAAGGAAAATGGTTCTTGATGGAGGATTTGTAGAGAGGAATATTCGAGTGGAAGTGCGGTTTAAGACTGCAAGACCCGTGGCTTTTTAGCTTCTTAGGACTTAATTGAATTTTTCTTTTTTCAATTATTCTATCTCAACGACGGACCCTAAAACTCAGTTCGTGAAATTTCACGCGAAATCACATCGATCATGAAAATTTATACGAAAAAACAATAATGTATCGAACAATTTGACGTGTAGAGCGGGGTTAAAGATTGCGAATAACCACATCATGGATTATATTACCGTCATGACAATTTGGTTCGGTTCAATTTTAAAATGGATGAGCTCGTACGTTATTCTCCCCCATCAACGTAAGTAAAAGAAGAGGAAGCGTAGGACCCGACGGGAGGGAATATGCGGGTAGGATCCGGAAAGAAAGCGGAGGGTGGAGATGCTGGGGAGATGATGGGGAGCATATCCAGCGGCACCTGGATTATTCGGGAGGGCGGGGTAGCTGCCTAGCTGGTGGGTGACGTGGACGGTCGGGATTCGGTGGCTCGTGACCCGCGGTGGGGGGGCACGTGGACGGGGGGGCGAGAGCCCTTACCACCGTGCGTGCGAGCGGAGGGGCGGGATCGGGAAGGGGGGTTTTGCCTCTTGGAGTTTGGGAAAGGAGAGAGATTGAGGGAGAGAGAGACATATCGTCAATTTGAATGGACATGTCCCAAAACGAAGAGCCATCTTGGCTCTTTGATTGTTAAACTATGTAAGACTATCCTCTCTTAGTCCGCTCCCTCCAATTCACCCCATCATTTCACTCATTTTTGGGGCAACCTTGAAATCTAAATGGCATCTTTGAATTTTTGGAATTTCGGCGAAATTTCGGTGAAAAATAGATTGGAAAACTCTCCACAACAACCACTTTGACTGGTTTACAGGAATTGTGCGCTCCTTCCTTCACGCCCTATTTACTTTACCACACTTTTGATGTTGATTTCTAACACATTAACGCTTTTTGTAAGGTTAAGAAATCTCAAAAGCAAACCTCATCAACGATATTAACGTTGGAACTGGAAACAAAGGTTGAATGGACAAGCCCATAGAAAAAGAGGAAAAAGCATGTCCTACTTTTTTTTCCCCTTTTGAAGGCCAAGATATTACTTTTTCCTTAGTCAAAGAAAATGATATTACTTTGGCCTAAATAATATTCTTTAACTCACCTATTAAAACCCCAAATTTTAAACAAATAATGAAAAAAAAAACTTATGTCGATTGAAAAGTTTTTGGTCTTTAAGATTAGTAGCAAAGTTTGCAAAAAGCGGAAATAAAAGATAAAAGTCACTCCACATAATTTTAAAAATATTTTCCTCCGAAGCTCGCGTTGCTTTTGAGAGGACTTTAACTAGTTACCTCTTAACACTATAGTCAAGGGAAAAATGAAAATTCTTTGGTTAGGAAAGGTGCTATCAGGCCATTTGGAATGGGACTTCGAGAATAGTGAATTTAAAACAAAATTGGATCAACTATGCGAATTTTTAGAATGAAGTAGAACAAATATTTCTAATCTGAACTTTCCCAAAAAAAAATAAGTATTCTAATCTGAACTTAAAGCCCTATCTGTTATTTCTTAGAGTTAATTATGTCAAAGCATTGTCCTTTTACTTGAACAGTAGAAAATCATCCCTTGCCATTGTCCGAGGTTAAACTTTGTCACGCGATGCTTGACACAGTCCAACTAATTGCCCTCACTAAAATCAATTAACCGCACGCAAAGTTAAAACTATTTCAAGTGTAACCCACATAAAGCATGTGATTAACGCTACGGCCGACTGGTACTAAGAAATTTCGTCAGTTGAGTTCGAACAAGACGTGATCATTTCGACCACACGGTTCCGACCAATTCACGGTATTATCCAAAAGCAGCCATGAGTGAGAAACCCAATTTTCAATTCAAGTTGCAGCATATTTTAATCTTGAGAGACTCTTGATCGTCCGTTCTCTTATTTCGAGAAAGCTGGTGTGATTTACAAATCGATGGTGCAGAGACCTTCATGTGCTAAGCACTTTTAGATTATGATTAATACCACAAAAACCCCGAAACTAATATACCCATGATAAATTTATCCCAAATTGATTTTTTGATCACCAAAAACTCTAAATCGGTACGTCTTTAACAAGTTTACCTCAAACTGGTACACTGCAAGTTAAATTTTACTACCAAATTGCTAAGTTGGATTATGCGTGACAGTTGATTGGTATACTAGTTTGTTACAATTATACCAGTTGTTTGGGTTTTTGTAGAATTAATATAATTTAACGGATGATATATTTATCATAAATATACTCGTTTGGGATTTTTGGGAGCTAAAAAATAGTTTGGGATAAATTTATTATAAGTGTACTAATAAATTTTTTTCTGTGGTAATTTGGGGTAAATTTGTCACGGGTATACTAGTTTGGGATTTTTCATGATATTAACCCTTTAGGTTTTAATAGGAAGAGAAATTAAGGTGTCTTTGTCTCAATGAAATTGGGAAATTTTACATGTTTAATTTGCTAAAAAAAAAAAAACAGTTAATGGAAAACCATTTATGGTAAAAGAAAAAAGTAAAAATTTCAAATAAGAATTTAAAGTGCTTTCATTTTTTTAAATAAGAGTTTGAGATGCCCACATTTTCTCAAAAAAGGACATGAAATTGCCTTATCAGTCTTAAAGAATGGCCTAACTCACCGGCTAATAAGGGCATTTTCATCCTTTACTTTTATGAATTTTTTTATTTTTTTTTCATTTTTTCTCTTTTTCTGTAGTAGATGAAAAAATAAATTATAGACTAGGGGAAGGGGAAGGGAAGACGGCAAGGGCTTTGTAGGCCCTCACTACCGTCGCTCCACCATCACTGGGAAAGGCTAGTGATGGTGGGGGATGGCTAGCCAAGGGTCGGTGAGGGCTTGCAGAGCGAGCACTGGCCCTTGCCTAGATTTAGTCGAGGGTTGCCACTCATGGCTGAACCTCACTGGTGGCAGCCCTCAGCTAGATTTGCATGAAGGTTGACAATCCCTACCCAATCTAAGTGAGGGTTGTGACCTTACTTGCAGTTGGTGAGAGTCAACAGCAACTGGCCAAGGCTCAACAACCTTTGTCGACCCTTGGTTGGCCATCCCTCACCATCGCCGACCCTTTTTGGCAATGGTAAGTGGTGGCGGCGAGGGCTAAGCCCTGGTCTAATCTCCTTCCTTCATTTTATTTATTTATTTATAAAATTTAATTTATCTTTTATATAATTTAAATAACATCCAAAATACATTGGACCAAAATACCCTTGATTGGCTAGAATATTTAGTCAGCCAGCAAGTTCAGGTCCTTTTTTGAAATTGCCATGATCACTTCAAATCCTTATTGAAATTGCTATAACTACTTTGAGTCCTTATATGATATAAAGTTCACTTTGAGCTCTTATTTGGAATTTTTTCAAGAAAAAATGTATTCTTAAGTTTAGGAAAATGAATTCCCTATTTTGAAAAACTCGAAGTATTTATCGTGAAGTTTTTCCCCGAAACGAACACACTCTAAATGAGTAGGATTCTTACGAAGTGAAAAAGAACATCTAATGTTGATAAGCATAGGAAAGAGGTTGTTAGCAAACTTTTTCCTTTTTTCCTTCAGGGCACAAATGAGAAACAATTTTATAATGTGGGCCAAAAGAACAACTTTTATTTTTCTAACATTATCTTCTTACGCTCCAATCCCTACTACCAAATCTCCAACTTACAATATCTTTTCTTTTGTATTCCAAGTGGGTCCGTTTGTTGATCTTGTTTAAGAAAAAACGATAGCGGCATCTCCATAAACAATCTTCCTTTCCCCCTTTTTCTCCTTCTTTCTTTAATGCAGAGTCGTTTCCATCACGGTCGAAATACAGCTTTTTACCTTGAAAAAGTAAAGATCATTTGGAGAGCAATCCAGTTGAGTATTAGGAACAAGATCGACCAACCCAAATTGGATCTGTCGTGTATTTACAGATTCGATCGGTTATCTTGATTGCACTTGTGGGAGAAGGACACCGGCCGACGGGTGGCTTGGGAAGAGAGGTGGAGGAGTGAGGAGGAACTGAGGGTGGTTTGAATACATTGAAAAGAGCTCGAGCAGAAGAGGACGTCGATTGTTGTCCATTTGACCATAATAGCGGTTGCTTGGTTAGATTTTCATGACATGGGGAAATAATTAGGGGTCTTGAGAAAGGATAACACATGAATTCTTGTCCATAGAATGGATAACATGAGAAATCATCATGATAATTTTTCAAGGAATATAATTTATGAAGCCTTTTTCTCTTATATCACGCTTTCATGAGTTAGTTGAGATGTATTCGCACTGCATAATTTATGTCCTTCTCCTCATTGATGTTTCTTTTTTGGGGCCAATCCTTGTTGTCAACTATACTTATGAAGAAAATGCTCCGCCAAATCTCTAACTTGAGATTTCGCCCAACAACCCTATGCGTACCCTACCCGAGCACCTCACACGATCCCCAACCCCATCACATTTGAGCCTTAGTTGTCATCGGGTCCGGTCTTGTCCCCTTAATCTAGTTATTTTTTTTCCATCGACATATCTCCACTCAGATATTTTCATTACTGATAATGTATTAATTTTGTAGGTTCACACGCATTCGATTCGGGGACTCCATGGCTCCCGTGATCTACATATTCACAGAGAAAGGAGTCCACAGGCATTTGCTCCTTACAGACCGCCCGATGCTTAAGTACATATGCACACAAAGATAAGAGGAGCTTTTGGATAACTGTGCGTAGTTGGCTCCCGGGTTGGTGTAAATTCCTGAAGCTTTACGAACGTGATTTCCATCGTTTAGGACAAGACATTTTATACATGACTCTAACCCATTTAGTTGAGAATTAGTATTCTTGCGTGGCCACATTTCCTACGCCACAGCAATGACTTTTTTTTTGGGTCAGAAATACTTCATTGATTAATACTAAGATGGTGGATTACAAGTAGTACGAAAATCTAAAGATAAGATAAGATAAAGATCGTGCGGGGGCTTTGAGACCCAATTACTAGGAAGAGACCCGGCTTTATAGGATTTCGCGATCCAATCAATCAGCAGCCCGGTTTGTTTGGCACGGCTCAAACAAAGTAAATGTTTTCCATTTGGGCCATCAGCTGTTTGCAGTCAAGCATGTGAGGAAGAGAAGCCCAAGGAGTTTCTGTTCGGCCCAAGATAGAGTCCACCGCTGGAAGACAATCGCTGGAGATGTACACGGGCAGATCAGTTCGTGCAGCTGGAGTTGTTCCTGTCTCCCTGAATTGAACCATGATGTTAATCTTCGTGAAGGGGCATGGCCGATCCAGTCTACCTTAGGCTTTGAAAAGCTAATTGCACTCTATGGCCCATAGATGTTTTTAGTCAGATTTGCTTTTCCTCAACAGTTTAAATTGATAAATATAAATCGATTACTTTACGCCACATCAATTTTGAGAGGTTGAACTTCATCTAACAAGTATGGTTTTGTTATCAATTCAAACCTCTGGCCCTTCAATGCGAACAAGAATCTGTGAATGGAGAGACAGTCAGAGCCCATTGGGCCAACGTGTGGCTAAATAAGGAGAAAACTTGGACAGCTTGCTTCATGAACAGAGATTTGGACAAAAGGCTTGCTTTGAGCCCATGTCATTATTCGTTGTCTACACCCACAAAGCTCTTAACCTTATGTATAATTGAGAGCAAGAGTATGTATAATTAAGAGCAAGAGCTTGCACTCTTGCCGAGCCCAAGCCCATCTTCATGATCAAAATCAAGCTCGTCTCAAGCCATCAACTTCGTTGTCGTGATCCGCGACACTTATCAAAGTTCAAGAGTTTTGCAAGTTTTCATTTTAGGAGGCTGAGACATATGATCCATGAACTTTGACTGAATATATAATGTCATCTCTAAATTTTTAATTTGTTCAAACGGGGGTTTTAAATTTTTAGTATATATTCAATTTAGTCCTTGGATTATATGAAAATATTTAATAATGTCTTTCTATTAATTCAAGTTAAAGAACGATATTGAACAATTTTCAGATAATTAAGGACTATATTGCACATGTACTAAAAGTTTAGGGACTACATTACATATTGAGTTAAAATTTGGGGATAATATAGAATAGATTAAAAGTTCAATGATCATATTACACATTAGACCAAAGTTTAGAGACCATTTGTGTAATTATTCCTATGAGATTCAACATTTTTTGATATCTCTATATACATCTTTTGGGGTTTATTGAATTCGATTTGAACTAAAATGTCGTCTCCTTCCGTCCCAACATGCTGGGAAAGTTTACCCATCTCGCATGGATGGTTAAGTCTAAAATTCGGGGGAGAACTTAATGCAACTGAAGCTTAGAGATAATTGGTAGTAATATCAGAAGACTTCGTTGATTAGAGAGATTAGACCTATACTCTTTCCACTTCATACAAGTGAAGACACCCCTTAAAACTCCATCTATTTAAGCTTGACTTAAGGTTTAGAACAGTAATCTACTTAATCACGACGACATACCTGTCATCGGAACCGATTTTAGGGGTCTAATTAAGGCAGCATATAAACTCAAATATTTAATTCCAGCATACCAGGAACATGGAAGAGGGCTAAGTGAAAATAAAAATGAAAAATTTGTTGCTTATGTTTACATGGTCGTCTTATATGATTATTATTATATTATGAACTTATTGTACGAATATATAATCCTTCCCGGTTTAGATGGTAGCGCCGCTGGTTAACACAAACTTCTGGTTTTGGGACAGGCCACCGTCCATCTAATTTAAATATTCTAAGAACGAATAAATAATGTAGCCGAACAAAAAACTAAAGGAAAAGCGTTGAGGATGTTGTCTTTTTGCAATATTTAAAAGAAATAGATAATAATAAGAATACTTAAAAGGGAAGGTAAAAACACTGGAAGGCCACTTCCCCAGAAGCCACCTCAAAATCAAGTTTAACACTAGGAAAGCATATTCTCCACCTCCTCTCTCCTTTTCTTCGCCCTATTTTTCTGTTTGTTCTCTCTTTTCACCACTTTGTGTCATCTTAATTAATCTTTTTTTCCCTAATTAATTTGGACTTAAACAGTCCATTATCTTCATTTGTGCACACTTCTTTTGTTACCCATAAATCTGCAAATTGTCAATATTCCACACAAGCAAAAATTTAAGGGCATCGACATATTCATGAGTGTTACAAAAAACTGTTTTCCCTCAAATTTAAGCTATTGAAAAACGGGTCGAAAGTATTGGCATAGTAAATTTTTCCACAATAAAAAATCTATGTCGATTGTGATCTCCGCATGATGTTTGCCTTCGACATACACACATACTTTTGTCCTTATCCTAATGCTTTTTTCTTGGGGTTTTGTCCCCAATGCAACGTCTTGGAGATGCATCTCACCTTTCCAAACTTTTGGGTTTTCTCTTTAGATAATCCAATCCGACTGCTTTGCTTTCTTTGTGAAGGCAAACATTTAATAGGGCAGTTCCGTAGACAAATGAGAAAGAGGACCCCTTTATTCTGCTTTTCTGTTTGCATGCTTGCGCGAGATGATTGCGCGTTTAAGGGTTTAAGTAGTGTTAAGGACAAAACGAGGTGTCAATTCATGAACAACTTCACGAGTGTTGATCTAGATATGTTTTGCAACTGCTAAGGTCGCATTGCAATAGCTAGAGAAGAAGACAGTCTCTGTGCCTCACCAGATGAACAAGGGGTGACGAAAACCAGACATTCTAGTATCAATCTATCCCAAATGAAAGATGCGCGATTGATTGAGATAATGAACAAGTTTGTCCTTTTCCCTTCTTTGAGGTTCAAGCGTGCACTTTGGACTCTCATCTAAATACATTGAATTAACTAATCGACCCCACTTCGTTGTGTCTACATTAGTCGTAGCCATGTTAGAATCGTGTCAAATTGCTTGATAAATGGAGAAATATCATGCTTCTGAATTCAATTTGTGTAACCCAAAATAAATTGGAGTGACGCATTAAATGACGGTATAATAAGATTTCTTCCATGTATTATATATGTCCATACAAACTAATGTGTATGACAAAGAGTACATAAGATATTTATAAGTTTTACAAAATGACCTATATTAGGATGTTACGATATAAAATATGATCAATTACTTTCGATCAATGATTAACACAATCAAGAGATATACAGAGTTGCTCCTAATTATTATTTTTTTTTTTTGGTAAATAGTTCCTCCTAATTATTTCTAACACATATCTAGCTAAATCTATGCTGACTTTGTTTCGATTCATTTGTTGAACTAGTTGAAAGAAAATCATCTATTCTAAATTGATTCTTCCATTTTTTTTATATCCTGCACAAGAAATAAAAGAAAAGGAAAAGACGAAAAAATTTCAAAAAAAACAAAAGCTACCTAAATTAGAGTCAACTGTTCATGCCACATAGGGCAGTCGGCGGGAGCGCGATGTCATCAGTTGTCTGTGAAAATTGACTAAAAGCATTATATTGACG
Organism: Eucalyptus pauciflora; assembly: GCA_007663325.1. Lineage (NCBI taxonomy): Eukaryota > Viridiplantae > Streptophyta > Magnoliopsida > Myrtales > Myrtaceae > Eucalyptus > Eucalyptus pauciflora. Next base: position 1,925,405 of record VMYD01000011.1, read on the forward strand.
AATTGTTAAAATATTTATGACTGAATTGACTAAATTAAAAAGGTTTATAACAGAAACGATGGATTTTTTTTATTTTTTAATTTTCTGATTTTCCCTGATATTAACAACGAGAGTATGAACGGCAGCAACTAATGGTAGTTAAATTTTGACCAACTCCAATCCCTTGCATCAGAAAATAGCATCAGACCAGGGACCTCCCCCTACCATTGCATAGCTACTTCATTAAGATATCCTCATTGTGTATTGGAACTCCCATGTGACGAACCCATTGTCACATTTTGTCTCCAGCCTTCAAAACTCAATTCCAATTTCTCCACCGTCTTTTTCTTCTTCCTTTCCCACACCTTTTATAAACTTCACCTTTTCGAGCCATTAAAACAGATTTGCATATTGTTTTGCATTGGCACGACTTGCCATTTAGAAAATACCATCAGATAATTTCAGGTGTCGGAGCTCCAATAATTCGCATAATACCAAGATAACCTTGATAAAAAAAAGAAAGAGAAACAGTCAATTATGGGCGCCACGTCATCATAGTGAGGCCCAATGATGATATACGGCTCATGATTGCTAAAATGAGAATTGAAAATGCACTTTGGCAATGGTCTCTCGACTTTTAGTGCTTCTTTTTGGTATTCGAAAGGTGCTCGTGAAGATGCAAGTGGCCTTCAGACGAAGGATCCTCCGCCGCGAAATTTTTCATTTTTTTTTTAACTATGATTCGGATGAAGACTTTCCATACCCATTAATTGCAACATTGGTGTGAACTGAAAATTATAATTAAGTGCCCAATTTGCACAAGGGACACGACCCAAAAGCGTTCCTATACAAACCCTCAATGAAAATAATATATCAACTGGTCATCTTGCGCATGGCGTCTTTCTTTCTAACCCACTTGATTAAAGTTGATAAAAGTAGATGAAGAACTTAAGGCACGATGTACTTTGGCGGTGCAATTTGCGGTATACTAATATATTTTTTTTCTCGTTAAGCAAGTAGCTTCTGAACAGCTTTGTTCGAGCATTCTATTAGGTGGATTAAAACTTGAATTATTGATGGGATCTTCTTATGAAGCAGCAAACACGAGAAGATCTTCGCAAACACTTGTTTTTTCCCCTTCTTTTTCGCTGCCTAATGATATCATTGAATAGTTTTGTAGCAACTTGGGGTTGTTTATTGTGAGGGGTCTTCCTCATTAGTCGCGAACTTCGAGTTTGACCCATGAAATCATTTGGGTTTATGTCATGGACGTAAAGAAATGGCGCCTCCACTAGAAGAAGGATCGGGAGTTAGGAGCCTCTAGATGATGGTCTTCTCGATTACAAAAATCACGATTAGTTATAATTGACTCAGCAAGCCACATGATCTTACAGTGTCCTCGAAGGAAATAAGAGAACATCCACTAATATCATGGTACGTACCGCAAATTTTCTTATTTGGGTATGTAGTACGAAAATAGCGTAGGTATAATATAATTCCATTGAGAAATTATCATCATGTTTAGGATGTATAGCTTGAAGAGTTATTTGGCCTGGTAAAAAGTCGTTAACTTGCTATGTTTTGGAAAGCTTAATTGATTACCGAGTCAAGCGCGTCTTGAGTATGTTCCAAGCGAGATTTATTGTCTAAGGAGAGAGGAGGAAAGACTCCAATGTGGAATATTTTGCAGTGCAAATTTGACTCATATACTACTCCAACGGGTGATTAGGGCTTCGCATATGATTGGAAATCAAGAATGCTGACAACACATTTTTCATGAGATTGTGTCTCTCCGTCCATGTCTATAAACTGATTCAAAGAGGAATAAATCAAAATCATCTTGAAGTTTATGACCACAAAAAGATCATTTTGAATCAAAATAAAGACTAGGAAGGAAACCAAGAAATGGGCAGCTGAACGTGATTTGAAATTAAGTTGCCGATTTCGGAGACTTATTTTGGATAAACTTCATTTTGAGATATCTTTCGAGAAGACGACCCAATTTCGGAAGCTTTGAAATTTTCCCAAAAAGTCTATGACCGCAGGCTTGGCAGCCAGTAGTAACAGAGGAAAGAGGAAGGAAAAGTGAGAAACCGTGGGTGTGTTCATGGAACCCACTGGCCATCGCACATTCCCTTAATAAATGTTTCTATGCTTCAGAAATAATTGGCATCTTTTGTCGTCTCTCATTATTATTTGGTGTTTGAATAATCTCCTCCTGTCGTGTTCGATAAACGTTTTCACCCACGTCGCATCGAGCTTCTTTTGTACAACAAGTAGCTGATCCTCGTCTCTCCTTCATTTCCACTCGCGCTCTCTCTCTCTCTCTCTCTCTCTCTCTACATTTTGCAGCATTGATGGCTTACCCATGCTCTCAAACGTGAAGAATGCATGGAGATTGTAGGTTGAGAATGCTATACCTTAAACGCTGTCCTTTAGCTGTCAAAAATGGTGGCTTGGTAGATATCAAAACCAAATTTCCCCATCACATGCATGAACTCGGACAGGACACAATGATAGCGGAACTCTGACAAACGCTAGTGCGGTGCCCACGAAACGAGAGATAGAAGAATGGAGCACGCTTTCTCTCGAAGTATCTCTGCGTCCGTTTCATGTAATTTGCTCGAGTTATATCAAAAGTGGATCCAAAGAGATACACGAGTGCAAGATGTGTTGGAAATATCATATATCAAATAATTGGTGTGGGGTGATATGGTATAATACGGAGTAGTTAATATATTTTAGTCGGCCCATAACTCATCAGTTTAAATTTTTGAGTAAATATAAGTTCAACTGGATATGTTAACATATTCGTGATTAGACTCCAAAGATTTCTTTCATTAAAGGTATAGGTATTGGGCTTCTCTTATATAGGGGTGATTTGTTTTTGATTTGGTCCACTTCCCAAAATTGGAAATTGAGAACCGGATTGGTTGGTTCTAGGACTGGAATCGGTCACTATTTTTTTCCATGTTTCCATTCAAAAATCTTATTGTCTAGAGCATGACCAAGAACAAATTCAGAACTTAAGACAAATCCTATACTTCCATCTAGATATCTTATTATCCAATTCCAGGCTCTCTATTTACTTGAAAGTAATTAATTAAACCCGCTACTTTTTTTTTTTTTTTAAGAAATAGGAATGGTAAAAAGAAAAGTATATGTAGTTGGTTTGGTTCAATTCCCCATTGGAAGTGGGAACTGAACCACTCAGACACCAATTATCTGGAACTGGATCAACACTCTTGGGAACTGGACCCAATTGGTCGGTTCAGTTCGATCCAGACAGTTCTTGGTTTAGGCAATTCGTTTGCACACCTCTACTCCATGTTCCCACTGTATGATATTAGATGTTAAGGAATTTGCTACACCCATGACATATGGTCTGTAGTATTCTATGAATTTTAAAGGCGTTTGGCAATCACATCAACGGGTGTGTACTGCCAAATCTTTAAATATTCTAGTAAGGCTTGATTGAGTATGAACTTATTTGACCCACCCATAATCTGTTCAAGTGAATATCTCAAGGAAGGAATCTAGTGATCAATGCAGTTTTTGGACAGCCTTTATGGCTAGTTTGGTAGTAGAGATTGGGTAGTCTTCATAATTTGATCTAACAAAAAGAGACCTAGAGTGAAGGGAGTTGTGGTGTAGTAACGCGATCCCAATGGCAGCCTTTATGGTTTGGTCTGGTCTAGAGAAAGAGACCATATGAAGGTGGACGTTGATGAAGATTCAAGTTGAGATATCTTGATGCAGAAGGATACCGAAATTAATGGGGAGCAAATTTGACACCGAGCTCAATGGTGTGGAAGAAAATGTTGAGAATGTGTGAATTATATTAGAAAAGTCTCTTATCATATAATTGATGTGGTGTAAAATAGTTAATATATTTTAGTTAACTCATAACTCATTGGCTTAAACTATTAAATAAATGTGGGCCCAAGTAGACATGTTGAGGAGTCTTGGGTTTGGACTCAAGCTTTTGCCTTGTGCTCCCAATACGGTTATTCACTTTGAAAGGTTGCTACCCTAAACATACATCTACGTGCTATCTTTTTCAATCTGTTTTGCATTAATGACTAGCCTTTGACTCTGTGGCAATTTGGAGTGAATTCGTTGCATTAATGTTTCGATATTCGAATTTGGCCGAAAGAGAGGTGGGGATCGGTTCGGGAGATACGACATGTGTCATTCATCTTGATCTTCTACATGAGACGGGCTTAACACGGTGTCCTTATCATCCTTTCAAAAACACGTGATGTTCCTTTCTCTACTGGGACTTTCCCCATGGTCAGGCACACGGGGACTCTCACCCCAGCCAGGTTCTCCCTGGAGTGCCGTGAGCAGTTTTAGGTCCTGCTCAGGACCTACCAAACATATATGCGTGTGGGATTTTCTTCTCTCGAAGCGGTGTAATCGCTTCAATCAGCCCACAAAGACAATGTACACGTGCTTTTTGCGCACCTCCCTTGAATCTCATGATCTTACCAGGCAACAGCTCATTGCAAGCATGCATGTTAGTACAGGACGCTCGGAAGTGGAGATGCATGAACGAGACAACAATTTCAAAGGACAGGGAATTTGACGAATGCGAAAGATGAAGACGGGAAGTTCAATCCAGGTGCTTCTGCGGCGGCTATCTTCCACGTTTAACTTGGCTCGTAGAGGGTGTTCTCGCAAGCAAAAGTGTGGGTCAAGAATGGCAAAAGAATTGTATATAATGCCACTCTATATGAAGTTTTAAGGAGAAAATTGTCCAAAAAATCCTAATTCCATTATACTTTTATCAATTCAATTTTAAACATTATAATTTTGCTAATTAAGTGTTAAATATTTTCACGTTTTGCCAATTGAATTCATTCGGCCAATATTAGTAAGAAAAAAAAATCATTGATGTGGACACCGGTTGGTACTGACATAGATAATTTTAATAATATTTTTGAATTCATTTATTTTCTTTTTCCTTTTCTTTATTTTCTACCCTTCTTTCTCTGTCTCCAATGACTGGTTAGAGGCGAGGGCCGGCGAGGTCTAACTCATTGGCCTCAAGTGAACCTTGCTCTCCCTTGGTGAGGCTTGACCTCTCTAGTGGTTAGCAAGTGCAAGCTTTGCCAGAGATTGATGACTGGTTAGAGGAAGAAGGGAAGAAAAAAAGGAAAGAGAAAAAATAAAAGGAAAAAAAATTTAAAAAAAATTTAAAAATAATTTTTATTAAAATTTATCCACCTTAATGCCAATCACACCACATGGGATGGCCAACACCCATGTTGGTAATTTCTAGCTAAAATTGACTAGATAGACTCATTTGGCAAGTCATAGTTTAGGCCTCAATTAAAAAAAAAAAAACAAGAAGTTTAAGACATCTGAACAATTTTCCCAAAGTTTCAAGACCCTTTGGACGATGATTGATAGCACTACCATTCATGAAACTTTAGGATCCATCTAGATTTAGGTTGGTGAGGAAAACTATTCAAAAAGTTATGAATTTATTCAATTCTAAATCTTTTAGTTTTAACAATTTAGTTCTATATATTTTGACAATTTGTCAATGTATTATTGTCAGTCAATTTTAGCTAAAAATTGCTGATGTAGACATGGACATTGGTTATCCTACGTGGTATAGCAAACACTAATATTAACAATTTTGCAAAATTTCTTTTTAATTTTATTGAATTTTCTACCATTTTTATTTATTTTATTTTCTTTCTTTTTTAGTTGAGGGTTAATCGAGACTTAGCAACCCCTGTTGGCCATTGGTGAGAGCCCTCACCTATGAAGCCCTCGCTAGCAAGATCTAGGTGCGAGTGAGGGTTGTAAAGCCCTCACTAGCCAGCGACCACTAGGGCGTGTAGATCTTCGCTTGTGGCCAGTGATGGCCCTTGCTAGCCCTCTTTGAGTCAACAGTGGAAAAATAATAAAATAAAGAAAACATTCAAAAATTATGAAAATAGTCCATATTAACGTTGATTGTACCATGTCGGACGCTCAACAGCCACATATGCAATTTTCGGCCAATTTTAGCTAGAAAGACTACATTAACAAATCATCAAAAGGTATAGGATTAAATTGACACAAGTAAAAAGTTTAAATCTGAATTAACATTGGTATAATAAATTTTAAAATTTTTCCGTAATTTTCTCCTAATTCGGCAGATGCATCCGTCTTTTGGTTATAACTTTGCTATCTAGTTCATTTAGCAGATTTATACTTGGACAGGTTATCCTTTTTCGTTTTAATCGATGATGCGTAGTCAGATAAGAACCATTAATATAAAAAGGGAAAAAAATCAAGAATTATATTGGAGATCGAGCTGCTTTATTGTTTTGGTTAAAAAAAATTGGCAATCCGCCCCCAGTCTGATTTAATTTGATCATAAATTTTAACCTCTCAAGTCAAATTGATTACTGATCGGGTGCTAAACCACCCATGATGTTTTTTTTTATTTATTTATACCAATTGAGTGTTTAAAACCCTCTAATCACTATTGAGTGTGATAGTCTTCCATTGTAAATACTTCAACAGAAAATTGTTCAAAAAATCCTAAATTCATTGCACTTTCATTTTTAAGTTTTGCTAATTGAGTTTATTAGCCAATTTTAGCCTAAAGTCATTAATGTATATATTGGCTGTTCTACGTAGCACGATCAGTGTCGGCGTGAATAATTTTTTTTAATATTTTTAATATTTTCCAATTTTTATTTTATTTTATTTTATTTTCTTTCTTTACTTTCTTTTTCTATTTTTCCAGTTTGTCGGCCATTGTTAGACCTCATCAATGACTAGTGGAGGTCACCCGCCTCGAGTAAGGGACACCCAAGCCTGTGGGCTGGTGAGGGCAATGAGGGCGAGGGATTGCTACCACCAAGCCAACGAGGGCGCCCCTCGCCCAATCTAGCAAGGGTGACCCTTGCCTAAGGTCGGTGGTAGCCAGCCATTGACAAGGCTTGGCAATAGTGGCTGAGGGAAAAAAAGGAAAAAAGAAAAAAGAAAATAAGAGAAAAAAATAAAAACAAAGAAGGAAAAATAAAACATAGTAAAAAAATTTCAATTTTTTAAAAATATTATTAAAAATTGTCAACTTCAGCATTGACCATGTCTTGTAGAACAACAATCTCACATTAGTGATTTTCAGCTAGATTGACCGGATGACTTGATTAGTAAAATTTGTAAAGATTTAGTACTTAATTAGCAAAATTAAAAGCTTTACAATTGAATTTAATCGATTCAGGACTTTTTGGATGATTTTTTCTACATCGGGTAATAAATCGCAAGGTGAGTGGTCCCAAGACTAAGAGAATACACAAAAGTGATGATTCGGTCCAAGGCCACGAATGGAGGGAATGGACAAGCTGAACGTTGGAGCAATCCCTTTAGATTTTTATAACCAATTTTAATATTGCAATGTTAAAAGTAAAAAAAAAAAAAACTATTATGTTTGGTAAAAAAAAAACTTCAGCATAAATTAAGTCGAATTAGCAAAGAAAAGGAAATGAGTTGGATGAGGATAAGAATGAACAAAATTGTCAAAAAAATGATCGCTTTTTTCTTTATCTTTCGTTGGAGAATACTTCATCCAATAAGTTTTCTAATTAATGAGTTACAAATATTGACATGACACATATTTAGTTTTAGTTAAGTTGACACGTGAGTGATGTTCATAAATAGTAAATCTACTAGAGATGTGTATAGAGAGTTTTTTTAAACCCGAAAATGGAGGAACAAATATAAAGAAGGATCCAACATTTCTTTGACTATAACAAAGGATTGACCTAGATATGAATGCTTCTCTTGATTTGGGTTCGTGACTAAAAATAATGGAAGGAGAAGACTGAAAAACCTATACATGCAATAGTAGCTTCGAATTTTTCTTCAGCAGTGAAAGGAAAATAAGAGGCCCTACTTCCACTCGTGAATCAAATGTGCCTCCAACGTCATAACTCAAGCCGAAGCGAAAAAGGGAAAGCATGAGTTGGAATCGTGGTCTTATCATAGTTCATACGCCCAAAAGCCCCATTAGGGTCAATCGACCAAGAAATTTTTCCATTAATTCAAGCAAATACTAAGGTACTCGTGAATTGTTGTAGTAGATTTGGTCAACGGGTGGATGGTTGGTCGGGCTTGACTAGGCTTGAAAGGTAAACAGGGCGTTTGTGGAACGGCCTTAGGGTAAAAGGAGACTGTCTAACTTTGACCTCGACATTGGCAGGACAGGTCCAAAACACTTCTCTAAACATTTCAGACTATGGGGGGACATCGTTGATATACTATACTCAAACTTCGAGCCAAAAGTCCACTCAATGATAAGCTTTTCTCAAAATTGCAACAGCCTCTTCAAAACTTTGCTAATTAATTTTCAAGTGATTGTGATTTTGACAGATGTATTACTAAGTACAAAAGTTACAAGTCATGACACATCATGGCTGTAAATGCATTTGGCTCCAAAAGGGAATTTACCATAGGTCAAAATTGACTCATTGTTAAATTGCTTTTTTATTTCTTTATACTAAAATCACGTCCAAAATGAAGCGAACAATTCAACGGTCAATGCAAGCCAACCGATGATGGAACACGGTGCATAGGCACGTAGGCGAATGTTTCTTCTTCTTCTTCTTCTTTTCCCCTCAACCCCTTTTCTTTTTGTTATAATTAAACTGATTTATTCTCTGTAATTGGATGGCGGGTCGATCCGATATATGAATCCGACCGGAGCCCGGTTAAACCGGGGATGAGAATTTAATGCAATGATTGACTATACCAAAACACGTTAAATAATTCCCCTTTTTTTAAATACCAATTTCCTCGTCGATCGTGCATAAAAATGTTTATTTATTGCCTTGGTGACCATGCTTTACCGGCTAACAAAAGATATTTTTAAATTTACTTTGACTTTTTTAACTTAACCCCTGACAAGGTCCTATTGTCCTCACTCCAATCATTGTGAATTTAAAATTCGCACCATATGATAAGACAAGTTGCTTTAATTTTTAGTTAGTGTTTGGCCAATGGGGCAGAAGGAAATTGTACAATCTCTTCAATTCCTTCGAACCGCGAGAAGACTAAGATGAACTCAACCGGTCCCAAATTATAATTTAAGTGTGATTTAGTGGAGCGTGAAAGGTAGGTTACGGCAGTTAACAACATTTATGCCATAGTATTTTTTTTTTTATTACACTAGCTTTAATAGGTGGTTTGAATGTAATAAACTTGACTTGAATGGTTGGTTGTCACAAGTAATAAGATTATTTGCATTTCCTAATTGTGTGTTTTGTTTTTACCCACTTCTTGCATAAGGAAACATCATCAAGGAGTAATTTAGTGAAGGCACTTGATTGGACTTAGAATCAATATAATTAAAAATCTCAAACAAATACCCATGACATATTTATTCTAGATTAATATTCGCCGTTGCATAAAAACACACAAAACGATACCCTTAACCTAAAGTCAACCTCTATTAACATTTCACGCAATATCACATTAAAATTGCATATGTGTTAACACGCATGACAAATGACTGTAAAACAGATCTAACGAGGTGTTGACACATATTCATTTCAATGGGACATTGGACGAAATACTAATGGAGGTTACATTTAGGTCTGAGGTAACAATTTAAGTTTTTTTTGTGCGACTAGAATTAGTTTAGAGTAAATGTATTATCCCTCGGATTTTTTTTCTTAATTTGGATATGAATTGGGCCTATACATGCAAATTAGTGCCAAAACAATATATTTGAAAGAGAAGAATTGTCAACCATTCAAAACAAAAGTACTCCAAAAGAAATGGGGTCGTGTTCAAATTCTTTAGATATTATTTGGTTAGTTCTTGCACAAATAAGATGATAGATCATATCTGTTGGATCGAAATTGTATTATAAATATGAATCATGTAGAAGAAAAAGATATTGCAAAAGTGGCTTTTACATAGATACAAGAATCAAAGTAGTTAAGTTTAATAATGTGCAAACAAGCAATCATGTCCCTCAACTGATGATCTGTCCAACCACAGACTAGAAAATGGGAATGCCCAATCTCAATGTACTCATATGAAAACATACCTTGAGATGCGGTGACTTAGCTCCCTGAATATTGGCTCTAAAGTTGCCATTTACAATGCAGTATTTATATAAGACTTAGGAGCTAACTAGCTTAGTTCCCTATCAATTAATCCCTTATGAGGGGAGTGTACCAACAGTCTCAATAATATTTCTATAACCCTAGTGATCCGCGTAAGGCCTATTTATTTGCACCCAATTTACTGAAAAGCTATGCCCAATAATGTACTGAAAATTTATGCCTAATAATGTGAACGTCCCAAGGCTTACAGAACTACTAAAAAAGGGGATTTGGAGCAACCATGACGTTTTCCCCGTCGCCTTTGTTTCAGGTGGCGACTTTTCGTTATCCTGTTTGCCAGTAAAACTGTCTTACTGGTCAAAGTCGAGAAACAATTGTGGCGTTTGTGGAATTCATGGACAAAACTCTTCTTTTATTTCTTTTTTCTTCTTCTGTGGCTCAATGAGCGGGGATTTTTCCAGCCCATTTTATTTTTGGGCCTACTGTGACGAAGCAAAACTACGAAAAATGAATGGTAGGTAATCAATCAACGTCTTATCTTTTAAATATGAATTCAAAATAACAGTTTTGTATTTAACCTATTCACTCCTCTCTTTGTACGACAATACTAACTTACACAAAGTCGGATGTATGCAAGAAGTTGGCATTTGAAAGTTTAAAAAGTAAAGATATCATTTGCATGTAGCGAATGTATATCTTGTCAGGTTTCATAATATTTTATCTTTCCAAAATAGTGTTTTTTTTTCAGTATTATACATTATATATTACAAAATTTTAAAAATCCATGTAAATTTCAAGCAATTTAAAATATAAATAATATTATGAAAAATCCTAAACTGAAACATTTCTTATAAATTTACCTAAAACTATTTTTTTTATCACGAAAAATCTCAAAGTGGTAAATCCGTGACAAATTTAATCTTTGTTAATTTTCATTAAATTTTACCGTCAAATTGCTGAGTTAGATGACACTTAGCAGTTAAAGGCTATACCATTTTAGAGTTTTACCTTCCATAGGCGTACCAATTTATGGTTTTTTGATCAAAAAATTAATTTGAAGTAAATTTGTCACGGTGTATCGGTTTGGGATTTTTCATAATAATAAAAATTATTTTGATGTAAATGGGTTCTACTAACATAATAGTTTTTGAGTTACCGTGAGAATAATAATTTATTGTAACCTAGAAATTTTTTAAAGAAGTGGACCCTATAATAATTTATTATTAAATTTTTTTATTGTCTAAAACTGATTGTTTTCTCACAGTAAATTAAAAACCATCTAATCATTTCTACTAAATTGATCATAAATGTTCAAGTTTTGGATTCTTTATAGTATTAAATCTTTAAAAATAATTCGAAATATCTTTACACGCTTACTCCGTGTGAAATATTAATATGAAAAATAGCAAAAAAGAAAAAAAGGATTAAACTGTATAATGTATTCTCTCCTTGCCGTTAAACCTCAAAAGAGTTCCCTCTCGGGACGGTTAAATTTGGAGAGAGAGAGAGAGAGGGAGGGAGAGAGAAGAATTTTTGACAAATGGGAGAGCGGTTTAGCGTACAAGGCCCGGCAGACACCGCCTTCCGCCTTTCAAGGAGTGGCGGAGGAGTGGTTCCGAGTCCATCAACAAATGTCAACACTTCAACTTCTTTAAATTTCCCTGCTTTCTCTTTCTTTAAAGTTCTTGATTTTCTTGATTTCTTGGTTTTGCTTCTCTGTCTATATAACACTCATCTTCTTCCCTTTTTCCCTTCCCTTTCCCCTCCTTCCTCCTCCTTTCTCCCTCTTTCTGCGTGCCTTTCTTTTTGGGTTCTGCATTCGCGACCTTTTTCACACCAAACACATTCCTCTCTCTCTCTCTCTCTTCTCTGTACTTCCACCCACCACTCCCCCAATTCCATACAAATGCAATCATATTGAGCCCCACACATTTCACTCCCTCCAAACTTCTCCTCACTCTCTTTCTTGGTTTCTTCATTTCAATGCCCCCAGAACTTCCTCAGACCATTTCTTGATTGGCTCGTTCGCATTCTTTAGAAACGCCATCTTAGCTCTCTCGCCTCTCTTAGACTGATCCCTCCATCTGCTTCTTCGCTCCTGAAACATGGACAATGAGTTCTTTACGCCATGGCAATCGCTCTCCTCAGGAATGGCAGTTCAGCCCAACGACGTGAATTGTGCTTCCAAGCAATCCCCTGATTGCTTCTTCAATCCGAATTGGGACAATTCTTCCACAGATCATGGTGGTCACTTCGAGTCTGCGCTGAGCTCCATGGTGTCCTCCCCAGCTGCCGCCGGTTCCTACCTTTCCAATGAGAGTGTCCTGATCAGGGAGCTGATTGGAAAGCTCGGCAGCATTGGGAACCCAGGCGAGGCGTCGCCACCGCCACATTCCCTCCCCTTGTCTGGGAATGCCACCGCCGCGATGCCTTACATTGGTGGAAGCAACAGTACTAACACGTCGTGTTATAACACCCCTCTGAATTCGCCCCCAGATCGAGCGGCCAAGGAGAGATTCTCCAGCGTGGCGGAGTTCACTGCTGATCCTGGATTTGCAGAGAGGGCCGCGAGGTTCTCGTGCTTTGGGAGCCGGAGCTTCAATGACCGGACGAGCCAATTTTCCCTGAACAATGGTGAGCTGCCTTCTAAGTCCAACCCGCTGATGGAGAGCGGGAAATTCCAACGGGTCTTGAGTAGCCCATCACTGAAGGCGTTGGGATCTCAGGCAGCGGCCACCGTTCAGCAGAATGTGAATTCGAGACTGTCAGATCGGATTGAACTGACGAATTCTAACGAGGAGTCCTCAGTGTCCGAGCAAATCCCAGGTGGGGAAAACGGATTGAAGGCCTCGAACGAGGCAAATTCCAGGAAAAGGAAGGCAGCTGCTAAGGGAAAAGCGAAGGAATCCGCCCCCTCCACACCTGTCGCCAATGCTATGAAGGTATCGGTGGAAAGCTTCAATGGCGCCCCTCTTTTGTTTTATATTATCCGAACAGGTAAGATAAGAAAATTTCCATTTCAGGTACCCGAGTATAATGACGATTCGAGTCCAAAGCGATGCAAGCCGAATGAAGGCGACGGAAATGGAAATGGAAATGGCACTGCCAAAGGGGAAGATGATGCCAAAGGAAATAGTAAAAAGAATGATGCAAAGCCGCCTGAGCCTCCAAAGGACTACATTCATGTTAGAGCGAGAAGGGGTCAGGCAACCGATAGTCATAGTCTAGCCGAAAGAGTAAGAATTGCTTGTCAGTTTTCTTTAATGTAGAAATAGGAATTTTAACTGCAATTTGTTGGTTTTACAATCGAGAAATTGCCATTTTTAGGTGCGAAGAGAGAAGATAAGTGAGCGAATGAAGCTCCTCCAGGACCTTGTGCCGGGTTGCAATAAGGTGCTTGATAAAAGTTCCCAACTTGGAAGATGTCATTTTCAATTCCACATATGCGCAAATTTTTAATCTGTGACTTGAATTCTGCAAAACTTTAGGTCACTGGAAAGGCACTGATGCTAGATGAAATCATCAACTACGTTCAGTCATTGCAGCGTCAAGTTGAGGTAATGTCGTAGTCATTTGTCAATGTGGCCTCTGTACTAGAGTTCCTCTTGCTTTGTTTGTGACAAACAAATTTTGCCAAGTGCAGTTCCTTTCCATGAAGTTGTCCTCTGTCAATACCACTCTCGATTTTAATGCAGATGCACTCATGTCAAAGGATGTAAGTTTTATGACTTCTTGAGTTTGAAAGGAACAGCTTGAGATCACGAACTTTCGCCAACGTTAGCGGCTTTAATTTTGCCATTTTCAGATGTTTCAGCCCAACAACTCTATACCGCGTCCTATGTTTCCATTAGATTCTTCAGCAACCGCCTTTCATGGCCACCACCGACCTCAAAATCAGCCATTGCCACCACCGCTGCAAGGACACGTCTCTAGTGGTACAGCGACCCAAGTAGAGCCATTGAATCTGGGGCCATGTCGCACCGTTGAGTCACATTCTCCACTGAATGATCTTCAGGTAAATCTTCTTGAAAGATCTTCTCTGGACTGAGATTCAACTGCATTAATTTCCTTCTTTTTTTCTTTTCTCGCTTTTGGTTTTATCAATTTGTCTCTGACTGCTTGTTCGATTTATTTTCAGTATCAGAATTTCTGTGGAGATGACCTGCAAAGCATTGTCCAAATGAGTTTTGGTCAAAATTCAAATCAAGAAACAGCATTCCAGCTTCAGACTTTCCATGGTTAAAGATAGTATTCCAAGATTAGGTCTAATGAAGAAGACAATTAGTTGTTTTTCTTCCTTCAATTTTTGTCTATGATCTTTCCTTTCTTTTGGGCTAATTCTTGAGGGGTTTTTTCTCAGAATACCCTCTGTAAAATCTTTGTAAAATTTCTTCTGGTGCAGAGTGTGATAGCCATACATGTATCATAATATATAAATTCTATGAAGATGAAGGGATTTATTTTTTCTGCTACCTCTCATTGTCATATCTTTTGGACACTTCACCACATAAACATAAAAGTCATCATTCACTCAATTGACTTGAATTTCGCTCACTTTGTTTAGTGGTTACTCTCAAAGTCTTGTCACTTGAATGAATCGTTAAATCCGCGTAATCTGGTGTTCTTGATTCTTAGTCATGTTGTAACCAGCTGTATATGTCGGGCTTCTACCTTTTCTCTTCTTCTGATAAAGTCTGATTTAAATGATTAAGACATGAGTTATCTTCTTCTGGGGTCAACCAAACTTTTTGCCTTTTCTTTTTCCCATTTCTCTGCATATTCTGAGAGCTCCTGTAATTTCCACAGATTAACCAAGCAGAGAAGCTTCTGTTCCCTTTTTACAGCAGAGAGAATTCAATCATTCAATCAGCAAAGATAGATGCCAATTGCCCTTTCATTAAAATATTAAGTACAATAAACTACTCCATAATTTTATAAGTTAGCATCAAAAGAATCCCAGGTTGGCAGTGGTGAGATTCTGACTAGACCCAATGCATCACTCGTAGAGCTTTTATTTATTTATTTATTATAATCACATCAACTTTTTTATATAATATAGAGAGTATAGAAAAAGAAGAATGAAGTGGGGTTCAGGCATGGAAGATGCTCCTTGAGATAAAGGTTAATAATTTATTTATTTATGTTTCCCATCTCAGTGATGATGTTGGTTAAAATCCATTTCATTGGGTTCACCGAAAAGATTTCTGCTGCAGCCTTAACCGATTTTTTTTTTTATATAAATGAGATGGCATAAATTATTTTCTGCACATTACTGTTATTTATTTAGCTTAAAGAGATGCTTTTAATGTGGCTGGTGTGTGCAGAACATTTACTATATGCATATAATCTCAATATAATAACTGGAGGAAGATGTTAGGTGACAGTCTTGTCCCCACAAGAGTTTCGAAGAGTCTTAATCATACTGCTATGAGAATGAATTTAAACTTTTTTCTTTATTTTTAATTTTATTTTTGGGGGTTTTCTTGTTCATCATCTCCGGCTGTTGTGAGCAGACTACAGGCCAAGGGAGAGGGAGGACCCTCCAGACATTGTTTCCTTAAAATTTAGCTGATGAGACTTGTAGCCGATCCACAAAGACAAACTTGACAATTGACAGGAAAATAGACAGGAGTGGGGTTTTTCTGGTAACAGATCAACATTGAAGAAAGCAGATAGTGAAAAAGTACCTCGAGGTCTCCTCTTCTTCTTCTTTTTTTATTAAATAATATAAATACTCACACAATGTTTAGGTCATTGGACATGCCACTGCAACATAGTTTTAAACTGTGCTACAAGTAACTTCAGTTCGAATTTAGATGTATCATTAAGATAAGATTACTTGGCAAATATTGAAATTTTCATGGCGCTGGGTACAAAATAGAAACCCCTTTTTATTTTAGGCCTTAACTTTGCCTTGAGAAAGAGACTACTCTTTTTTTATTGAACCTTGTCCTGATGTTAAGAACAAGCAAGGTGATATGACTTGTTGAACAACCTCTTTGTTAGATCCTTCCTTGATCCTAACTATAAGTAGCTAATACATGGTTCTTGCTTCTTCAACACTCATGGCCAAGCTCCTTGGTATTTGCATTCAACAGATGCATTTCTAGGTTTATGGATTTATGAATGTGGGACTCCATCTGAAAGTGGTAATACGTTAGATGACAAAACTTGGCCTCAGATAATTGGAAGAACAGTTTCAGTGGAAAGACTCAATCAGCTCTGCAATTTGACCTTCAGTGAAGAACATTATGCTCAATGAAGATCGTAATGATCTCCAAACAGTAGAATGCACATCCATCAAATCATTTAGGAAGATTTACTTGGGACCCTCCTCACGTTTACTCAAGTCTATTTCCATAAGTAAATGATGTCAAATGCACAGCAGGCAAAACCCAATTGACAGATTTGCATCATGGCTATCTCCTGATGCCCAATAATTGACGACATTTGTTTAAATGGTCACTCATATTCGCGTAAACCAGTCTCCATGATCTAGGATTAGTTTGAGATTTGGAAGCATCTCCGTTACTCACTGATTATCCGTAGGTCTTATCATTATTTGTCCAACCTTTCCCTCAGCTGATAATGCTTCTGCACATATTCCTAAATAAAGCCATCTTTTTAGTTGGAGCAGAGTATCTGTTGGTGAGTGTTCAAAGTGGAACTTTATTAACTGTACATTATTGCTCTTCTCTGCATATATCATAGGCTTCGTTCCAAAATTTTAAATTCAATATACTAAATAATGTGATATCTGCCACGCCACTTGTATATTCTTGAAATGTGTAATTATTTCAATTGCTAATGGGTCTTGAAAAGTGTTTTTCTGTTGTTGCTAATTTTAATTAACTTAATCAGCATACTAAACTCAGCTCATTAACGAAACCTTAGATTTTTTCGCTGCATCCTCTTGAAAATGTGAAGATGCTGGGATTGGGGCCCAGTGATGTCCTGGTCAAGCTTTAAATGGCATCAGCAGAGGAGCAATTTTGGAGAAAGGACAGCTAATACGTTGTATTAATGCTAATGATCAGACTAAATCCCACCTTCATCAGAGGTAGGAGAGGCTTTACTCATTGGCTTGAAAACTAGAGAGAGATCTCCAATCTTGACCATTGTGACTGCAAGATCATTGTTTCAGATATTTTGTAGCCTATCAAATTTCATTTTCTTTTTTCCTTTCCAAGAATTAAGAAAAATGGTCAGCAAGACTGGCCCACTAGAGCTATATTGCGTTATAGTCCAGTGCAGCATTTCCTTTCCATCAATAATAGCAATCTAACCCCTCGTTTTCCTTTTCGTAAGTGGAAGAAAAGCTTCGAGCCTCAGCAAATCATCTGGGTGGGTTTTTTCCACGAAAAGAAACCAAAAGAAGAGACCCTACAAACAAGGATTAGACCTCTCAATTCACTCGATATCACGTTACATCATTCATGGTATATGATGTAACAAACATTTATTCAGTACCGAACATGATCTATTTTTTCACAAACTCGCTCACAATCTGTCGTGTCATTTGGTGTATTAATTGTGTAAACCGATATTAGCGCATCTAACATTCCTACTCCTTGTCGAATTTTCCATATCATTCGTGAATAATCGCTTATCCATATTTCCTAGCATTATAGGTGCCGATCAATTCGAGAACTTTTTTAAGTGTACAATGAGTTGAATCTACCGAAGAAAATATTCTCCTCTTTAAAGAGCAAGAAAAGAGATAGTAGAGAGAGAGAGAGAGAGAGAGAGAGAGAGAGAGAGAGAAAGTGTGTCACATGATAACTTGCGGTTGGTGTTGTAGGGTAACTGGGAGTTTATCATTAGGGTAGGTGTCCTTCTAATCAAGAATTGGTCACTGTTCTTTCACTCCTTTCAATAAGGGCACCTCCACCTTTTTGCCCTTTCACCTCATATGAAAGCTTCTCTTTGCTTTTTTAATTTTATTTATTTTTATGGGGGATAGGGGTCAATTGGCATTTTCCTTTAGGTTGGAGGAAGAACAGGCTGGTGAAGATTGAAGGGATCATCATTTGTTTCACCAACCAATGCATTATAACATTCGGGTCTATCCCACTTTTGAGAGTCCACCGCTTGTTTTGTTCCTGCATCACCAATTTTGACGCTTCATCGGATGCTATGTTACTTTCACTCTCTAAACTTGAAGTCAAAAGCATTATTATATGTATGAGATGTTAGAGGTCAAGGTTCAAATCTCACATTCTCCCTAGTGTGCTATGTAAGCCGTGAAAGCACAATCCTATGATCTCCATAACTAGAAATAAGAACACATATGATTGAGTAGAGAGATTAACACATTTATTTTGAAATCCGTTCTTGATGTGGAACTGGGACGGTCCAAAACTCAAGTGTTTTTTTTTTCTATTGCTCTCTGTATTATTGACTCAATGAGACCGCCCCTCACCATTAGCAATTAGTAAACGCTCATTATGTGAGGATAATTGTGTGTGTTAGGGTTAGAGGAGAGATTCATACACTAATTATATAGTTTTCAGCTAGATCCTCTCATTACGGGTCAGACTCAACTCGGCCCACACTAGCCAGTCCCATATTAGATTAATTAAGAAATCTTTTATCTCACTTAGACTAATCCCGTAAAATGGTAAATTACAATATCAATTAATGTAACCTACATATAAAAACTCTTACATTCTCTACTTAGGTTATATTAATTGAAATTATACTGTATGTGCATACCTTGATCTAGAGATAATTCTTAATAGTCAATCATATCACATAAAGTTTTAAACACCAAATCATGGTGGTAACTGCATGTATATACACAGAACCTTCCGTGGTTATAAGTAATTTTAACTTTACTGATATTGATTCAATATGGTAGTGTGATAAATAAATAACACCTCTCATAGAGAGTAATATCTTATGTGTTATCCTCTTTGTCAATCAATATTCTATTATCTTAAGTGTCATAAAAATCTATGCCACTAGAGAAAATATTTATGATTCCAATGAATTCACATATATCTTATCCTTATAATTAACATTTCTTTATGTATAACGAGACATATGCTTAAGACTAATAATCGGATGCCCCTAGTTTTTGTTCAAGGTTTACACAATACCTTGAGATTTTCAACAAATATGTGTATTCAACTCAATAACAATGCATTCAAAATCACTTTATTGAACGCATAACGGTTGATATATATCACAATGTTACTAAATATGTAAACTGTAATAGAGTAAAACTGAAATAGCTCCCACTAAACAACAACATCTTATAACATGTCATGAGATGTTGTTGATGACATGTCTTTCAAGAACTCAAGAGCGAATGCCTTTACTTAGTGGATCTACAACCATATCATTTGTAGAAATATTCTTTACTGTAACGTCAATATTTCGTATTGTTTCTTTATAGTAAAAAATTTGATCGTCATATGTTTAGACCCCTTAAGACCTATACTATTGTATAAATAATACTGCAGAATTATTATCTGGATACAACTGTATGGATCTATTCATAAAATCAAATACAATCAATTTCCTAATAAGGTTCCAGAGTCAAATAACTTAAGTAGCCGAAAAGTATGCTACAAACTCCACTTAAATGATAAAGGATGACATAAATTTCTATTTCTTACTTTTCCATGATACTGCACTTTTTGCTAACATAAATATGCATTTTGTTGTTGACTTCATATCATCCTAATATCAAAGTCTGCATTATAATATCGTATTAGCTGCAAGACTTGAACATGTTTGTAAATCGGTATATGGTCTTTTGTCCTCTTTAAATACTTGAATATATTCTTGGCAATAATCTAGTGTTTGCGTCTTCGATTTAACTATATTTGCCTAGAAGTCCTATCGCAAAAGCGATATCTAGTCTAGTGTAAATTTGAGCATACATGATACTTTCAAGTGCATTAACACAAGGTATATCATTTAATTGGATTTTCTCAATGTTTGAATGAGGACATTGTGACAGATTCAGTTTATCACCCTTAATGATAGGAGTAATTTTTTGCTTGCAGTAATATGTACTGAATCTTTCCAAAATACGATCAATATATGCATTCTAAGACAAACCCAATGTATGACAAGAACTATTCTTACAGATCTCAATGCCAATGGCAAAAAATGCCTCATCAAAGTCCTCTATATCAAAATTTTTCGACAATATATGCTTTGTCTCATGTAATAATTCAAGTTTATTGCTTGCAAACAAGATATTATGTACATAAAGTGTGAGAAAAATAAATTTTCTCCCACTAACTTTGTAGCATATATACTAATTTACTTTGTTCTCAGAAAAATTGAATGAAGTGACAACACTATGAAACTTGTAGTATCATTGTATAGAAACTTCCTTGAGGTTATAAATAAGGCTTTTTAGTCTACACACATGCTTATCTAAATCATCTGCTGCAAAACCTTTGAATTGCACCATATAGACTTCATTGTTAAGGTATCCATTTAGAAAATTAGTTTTAATATCCATCTGGCATAACTTTATATTAAAATGAGTTGATGATGCCATACTCACTGTAAAAGAATCTTTAGAAGAGATCAGAAGAAAAATATTTCTTCATACTCCACTCCTTTTTGAGTGAAACACTTGGCTACCAATTTGACTTTAAACTCCTCAATCTTTTTTTGAGTCCCTTTTAGTGTTGTACACCCATTTGCAACTGATGAGCTTATGACATTCACGCAACTCAATAAATTCCCAAACATTATTATGTTTCATAAATTGCATCTCGTCTTTCATCACATCTAACCACATATCTGATTGGGGACAAGAAATAGTATTTGTATAAATCATTAAATCAACCATGCAACAGACATCGAAATCATTCTCTCACAGATAGATTATATAATACGGTGGTACAATCAATCGTGTTTCTCCAATAGATCTCATGAGTGGAGTTACAACCATTTCATTTTGCACTTGAGAGGTTTAAGAAACTTCATCAGGATCTGTCTCAATAACAGTATTCTAAACCTCAGCAGGCTTAGTTTGTGGTGTACGAGACTCCACAATTGTTTATATAGGCAAAGACAGACATGGTGTTCTTCACTATACTATTATCCTCAATAGTCTAAGAGCAATTATCCTTTACGGTTATGTCGAACTCCAAAAATTTTGCTGTTTATGATTCCATAATTCTTGTACTTCCATTGGAATCATAAATGCGATACCCCTTAAATGATTTGGGTAAGATCAAAGTAATGCCAAGTGGTTCTAAATTCCAACTTACGTAATGTTGGATTATATAATTCACTTATGCAAGACAGTCCAAATCTTAAGATAAGTTAGATTACGTCCAATCTATAACTCAAAAAGTTAATGGAACATATTTGGTGGAAACACAAGTTTGTATGTTAAAGGTTGCGTTCAAAGCGTCACCTCACAAAAAACCAAGTAAATTAGTCATACTAATCATACTCATTATCATGTCCACTAGGTTGTGTTTGTGCCTTTTGATCACACCATTATGTTCAAGAATTCTAAGTATAGTAAACTAAGTTACTATCTTAGAATTCTTCAAGTATTTGACAAATTGCCCTTTTAGTTATCCAGCATCACCATATTTACCAGAACATTCACTATCATGGTTAGATTTGACAACCTTTACGACTTATTTGAGCTATTTCTTGATTTCAATAATAATAATAATATAAAAATCTTGAACTTATTAAGAGATTCAGACTTTTCCTTAATCGAGTACAGAAGAAATAGTCGTCAATGAATGTGTTGAAATAAAAATTTCTACATAACATTACCATACAAGATTCACTAAGATCAATGTGATTGACCTCTAACTGGTCAAAACTTCATATTGTAGTTTTGTTTTTATCTTAGTCATTTTACTTCTACAATAGTTTATGCAAGTCTTTCGATAACTTTTAAGAATAGACATAATTTCAATATTATCAGTCTTTCTACTCTTTCTTTAGACATGTGACCAAGATGTTAATGCATAAGATTATTCCTTAGGCAAAAGTTTTTTGGAAACAACTTTTTCAATTGTATACGCGACATATATATTATTGGGAGTTAAATACAATATGTACAATCTATTGGGGATAATGTAATACTCAATCTTATTTGAATTAAAGAACATAAAAATAACAATGTTTTTATTTTATTTTTTAATTTTAAAAAGTAGTTACATATGTTCAAACATGATGCATAAACTAAGTTTTGTCTCA
This sequence comes from Eucalyptus pauciflora, assembly GCA_007663325.1. NCBI lineage: Eukaryota > Viridiplantae > Streptophyta > Magnoliopsida > Myrtales > Myrtaceae > Eucalyptus > Eucalyptus pauciflora. Next base: position 1,947,661 of record VMYD01000011.1, read on the forward strand.
AAGAAGGTACATAAAATGCGTTTCTTATTATTATTATTGTTTCCTAGGGTGAGCTATGATTTATCCTAATTTGACTTCCTTAGATTTACAAATCCTCGTATGGTAAACACAACATGATTTGTTGTGCTGCTATCTAGCTATCATGAAATGGACGAGGCTTTCAATAGAAATTGGATTCATAAACGAATGCCAAAGAATTATTAATTGTAGGCTCATACTTGGACAACCAAATTTTATATATTTGCTGCAGTCTATTTTTATGTAAAATCCTTTTTTTTTTTAAGAAAAAAAGAGAGAGAGGAAGTAATGGTCACCAATCCTTCTTGAATGATTCTTTTTTTAGACTCAAATTATTAGAATGAGTAGTGGTTTCATGAGTTCATTTACGAGTATGATTTTTAAACTTCAAATCTACCATCCTTATGATGTAATCCCTAACCTCATCAGAACCATCATGCCTTATATTGAAGAGTACTTGCAGATGTGTCCTAATCTTAGTATTAGATAAGACACAATTTTAAGCCATCAACTTTTTAGCAATGCAGATAGCTTGTAAACCACTTTTCAAGTATTCCTAAATTGAACGCTTCATGGATAACAAGCAAATTTGATTGTTTTTTTCCCAAGTAGCAAAATATGCTTTCGGAATTTTGTACCGTCAGTAGTGTGATCTACTGGTCGATCCTTTATAAGAGCAATATGAACATTTCTCCATCTTAAATGAAAAATCCCCTTTCCACTACTTAAAGTTTGAATAAGTAAAAACCTCAATAGTTATGGAGTTATTGATTACAGGTAAGATGACTAAAATAACAAGTAATGTATACGATTGGCATTATGTGAATATTGTGTAATTAAAAACCGCATAAATACACATCTAAGAGTTACATACATCATCATATAATCACCTTTGGGTAGAATACATGACATGTAATTGTATACTCTCCACATGACAGCGGTAATGAGAATCTATTTCAATCTTCATGAATCATGATCTTTGGGTACTATGATCAGTCGCTTATCAACCATATGCTATATATGTATCCCTCCATAAACTAATATACAATCACCTTCTTTAGAAGTATAACCACACGTTAATATACGAGACATCTTACTATAATGCAAGACCGATATTTTTCAAATCTAATAAAATGTGCCACTTTGGCAGTATTAAATCCTTGAAACTTTCTCATACTAGGGATATAAACTTTATGTTTCACATTTATCATATACATGCTATTTTAGACCTGATGACAAGTGCAATTTGTCACTAAAATCACATATCATGCCAATTACATTACTTCATTCATTAAAATATATATGTTGAATCTTGTACATATTATTAGCATATTATCAATGAATCACACTCTACACATTCTTTATGTGATAATATTCTGTGAGCCAGTACCTATATTTTCAAAATCATAGAAAAATATAAGAAAATACAAAAAAAAAAAAACCCTAAAAATGCGTAATTAGGGTTTCATATGTATTTCCACATCCATAAAATGATCAAATAAATAAAATAAATGTACCACAGTGTAGAGCATCTTCATACGAGTATGCATGCACCAAGAACGTCCTATATGACGTCGGACGTGCCTGTGCGTGCCGTCGGAATGTAGGGCACGTGTAGTACACGCACAAGTTGCCTGGACTAGTCTGAATCACTGGTTCGACCAATTCAACTAGTCTGATCAACGGGAGAATTAGGTCAGGCGAGTCAATGAGTTAGACTCGGGTCAGGTCAATGATAATTGGGTTGGGTCTCAGTTTTAGGTCGAATCAAACCTGCGTCTTCGATCGTTGACATCATGATGACGTTAGCATTACGCGTGCAAAGCACGCACTAGTAGCACCCGCGTGTGGGCGTGTGCTCGATGCATGCTGCCACCCACCGGCATGTGGCCACATGTGGGAGTGCATGCGGTCTCCTTCAGCGGCGCTTGGCCACGGTTTTGCTTGTCTTGATAAGCTCGTTCCATTTATGTGATCAAATTTATTTTTGTTGCACAAAAAATCACGAAAAAATGGCAAAATCCATACATTCAAGTTTTATACAATGGCTGCTCTGATACCACATGTAAGTCTCGAAAGCGCAATCTCACGATCTCCATAGTTAGAAACATGAACTATATAATTGAGTAGAGAGATTAATGCACCTATTCTAGAATCTGTCGTTCTTAATGTGAAACTGCAATGGTCCAAAGTTCAAGTGATTCTCCTCTATTGCCTTTTTTGATCACCAACTCAATGAGATTGTCCCTCACCCTTAACACTTAGTAGACGCTCCTTATGTGAGGATAATTATGTGTGTTAGCGTTAGATGAGAGATTTAAGCACTATTTATAGAGTTTTCAGTTAGATCCTTTCATTATGGGTCATGTTTAATTCGGCCTACACTAACCAGTCCCATATTAGACTAATTAAAAACATTTTATCTCACCTTATTAAACTAATCTCATAAAACGGTAAATTACAATATCAATTAATGTAACCCACATAGAAAAACTCTTATGCTAATGGAGGGAAAAGTGTTAAAAAAAGTCATAGACCTATTATATTTGTGTTGATTTAGTCTTAAACGTTTTAATGATGTCAATTTAGTCATAGACATTTTGACCTAAAGCCAATTCAGTTAATTTTGACTTGATATTGCTAACATGGATGCCTGATTGGCCTAGTGGCATAGTTGGCGCAGACGTTAACAATTTGTAATAATATTTTAATACTTCTTCGAATTTATTTATTTATTTTTGTTTTTCCTTTTTTTCATTTTCTTTCATTTTCTTTTCTTCCCCTTCCTCTAGTAGGTCACCGTAACTCGATGACCAGCCAAAGGTGAGAACCCACAAATGACCTTGCCAGCCCCTAGCTAGTCTTGCCCGCCTAGCATGAGGCCACCTTGCAGCCTTTGGCAAGGACTTGAGCCTTGCTGACGGTGGGTTGAGGCATGGCCTTGCTAGATCTGGCGAGAGTGAATTGAGCATCGCCTAGCTATGGTAAGGCTCACTAGTGGCTGGCAAGCTCCCTTGCCTCTGGCTAGTTGCCGAGTTCCGCTAACTAGAGGAAGGGGAAGGGGAAAAAAAGGAGGAAAAAAAAAAGAAAAATAGAAAAAAGAGAAAAAATATTTAAAAAATTTAAAAAGTACTAAAATATTATTAAAAGTAATCAACGTCAATACCGACCCTGCCATATAAGTCAACCAACATTCATGTCAGCAATAGCCGGCCAAAATTAATCAAAATGACTGAATTGACTTTAGCCCAAAAGAATTAGGATTAAATTGGCACTGTTGAAAAGTTTGAGACTAAATTTATACAAATACAATAGGTTTAGGACTTACTTTTTTTTCTTTGGAATAGATTTATGACTTGTCCGATGCTTTTCCCGTTAATGTATTGTATGTGCCTGATGCTCGTCTCTTGAATAGGTTACATCAGTGTTCTGCTTTACATATATGGTTCAGATTTTATGTGCGATCGGAGAACGTTGGTCGGGATGCTTGATGCACCATCTGCCCTCAATCCGGTATCCATGAGAGTTTTTGAGAAGGTTGGTATCGTGTAACAATAATCAATCCTCGAGCCTAGTTAGGGGAGTAAAGAGAGCCTCGGGGGATCGTATTCCGCATCTTATAGGCCTGTTTAGTGATGCCTTTCCCTAGCGTAATAATGAAAAGATTCATTTAAACGGAAAAAAAAAAAGAGGCAAAGAGTGATAGCATGCTCTTCATTAGTTTCTTTTACTTTGGTTTGATTGATGCAATCGAGGGAACACAAATCAAGTAATCAACGCTCTTTTGAATAACTGACAAGATTGCGATCGAGATCACACTTGATTGAAGATGCACAAACTGGAGCAGTGTCCACGCACTTTTGGTGGAAGTGTTAATGCGTCGGATGTCCAAAATACTTAACCGACCTGAATATATGTAATTGTGCTCTACCTAGCCCAACCCGATACCCAAAATACCTATATCCCAAGTCGATAGTAGGATTGGATCGGGTTGGGTCGAATCGAGTTTTGGGTTTCTTTTTGGAAGTTATTTGTATTGCTCTGTGTTGTTGCTATCAAATAAAATAGTAACTTCATCCACTTCTCACATATCCTTTATTTATATTAATTGACTTGAATTTCAAAGTCAATAATTTGACTTAGTCTTTATTATAACTTTTTAGCTTTATCTTTTTTTTTTAAATGACATTGTGTTTTATATTTTTTAAGAGATTTCTCTCATCAATCAATACCTATGGATTTGGTTGCCTTTATGGACCTATTTTGGCAGTTTCTTCTCTTTTTTTTTAAATAAAAAAAGAGGAATTTTAGCCATGAAGGACAAAATACGAGATAAAATAGAATAAATAGATCGAGGAAACTTGTGAGATGTGATCATAATGTGATTATCCAATATACCCGTGAGTTATTCCGCTCGGATATGTGGCAAATCAGAGCCATTTAGCGATCCATTGTACGAAGATGTTGATCCTCGACGGACTCGGCCCTCCAATCATGAGTCATTTTTACATTAAAGCAAGCGAGGTTGTTGTTTTCTTGTTGATTGGTGAAAGTTAATGTTTTAGATGATTTGTCCAACTTTCATTTACGTCGGGAATGATTTGCCTTTGTAGTCGTTCACATCATTGGATGTATTGATTTCATGGATGAACTTGATATATCTAAAGGCACTCTTCTCTTTGCTTGCCGTTTATGATACATACATGAGTCTCTGGGTCAATCTTTTCACAAGGTAATTAATATTCTTTATTGCACTCGACTTGTGAATAAATGAGTTGTTTATAAACAATATTGCATGTGTGGCGTGTGCTTTAGAAAGGTTACGTAAGTGGGAAGGGAAGAAGAAACGAAACACGACCCGACCCGGACCAATGAACTCAAAAAAATTGGTTCAGGTAGAGTAATTTTGACACCCCTATCTTTTGGAGTCGGAAGTCTATGATATTCGGCAATTGATCCCTCTAAAGAAAATGAGAGTTTAAGAAAACCTTTTTGTTTCCTCATGCTCTATTTATTTTGTGGCAAACATTTTTCAAGATAACACTTTTATCATTTTTCAGTGTTTGGTTCACTTAGGAAAATGAATTACTAAAAAATCTTTTTCTAATCAACAGAAAACAAAGCTTAAATATAAGATAATGATATACTTTTTGAAAAATATGAAAACATCTTCTAAAATATGACTAAAAATATTGACATTTTGGTCCGAAATTTTATGCTTAGACATGACAATGCCAATGCTAGTCCTTGGCGCTCAGGATGAGGTCCCCGATGCTCGAGCTTGGGTCCATTGAGGCCAGAATCGAAGCCCTAGTGCCTGATGCCTCAGCACTCAAGCTCGGGTCCATAAAGGGGGTGCTCGGCTTTCTGATTCTCTTGTCCCTAGCACTTAGGCTAAGGTCCACAAATGCCGTGCACGAATCCTCAACGCCACTCAAGTCCTTAGGTAATGAAACATCCGTTCTTGTAAGAGTATCTTATATAAGAATTTGAATTTTTAATTATTTTTTTATTTTTATTGTCTTTTTCATTCTTCGGCATGTCATTGGCCACTATGACGGCTACAACCAACCACAAGCGAGGGACAAGCTCGACTATGCTCGCCTCGGGCAAGCTCTGGCAAGGCTCGAGCTCGCTCGATTCTATCAAGACTTGAGCTTGTTGGAATTTGGCAAGGTCAAGTCTCACTAGCCTTGGGCAAGCTCACCCTTGCCTATAGCTGATGACTAGTCGAGGAAAAAGGAAAAAGAGAAAAAACTTAAAAATTAAAAAATTAAATATTTTCATAAATTTTCCTAGGGAATTAAATCAGATTTTCCATATTCTAGTTTATTTTCAGATTTTAGCAAAACATCATAAAATATTGTCATTTTCCAAAAATGTCGTGAAATAAATGGAGCCTAGTTTTTGGTAAACTAACTCTTAAAGATTTTTTGTTTTACTAAAAATTTCATAATAAAAGAAAATATTTTCCGTGAAGATCATTTTTAAGAAAATGATTAATTTCTTATTTAATTAGTGATTTATAGAAAGTGTTTTCTCTTTTGTCAAAAGGAGAAGTCATTTCTTCAAATCTAAGTTCGCTATTTTCGGTCCATGGAAAACATTTTCCGTAAATCGATTAATTTGCATCGTCTAAACATAGGAAAGTTCGAAAATAAATTTCTGAAAGTAATACAACTAGAGCTTTAAAGTATTCAGACGTATCAGGATTCATAGAGCTGGTCGTTTTCTAGCCCCCAGGTCCGCCCAGTTTCGCCTCAAGTACTAGCGAACGGACGATAGATGGTTGAAAGATTCAGGAAGAGTGAGACACGGGCGGACCCTTCGAGAACCGCACCGTAAGCACTAGAATCGTACGGCGTTTTCATCGTCAATCAGTTGAGTTCCGAGAGATCGGCGAACCATTATAGGTTTCGGCTCGAGCTCCACCCAACCAATCGGTCTTTCTTCAGCGTTGTTAAGCATTACTTTTGGCTCAGCTGCCCACCTAAACGGAGCAGAAAGTAGCAGCGCTCCGGCATTTCACATTCTTGGGTTGGGCGCATTACTGCATGGCCCATTAGATTTATAACCGTACCTCGTCTCCCATGTGCACCATCATCTACCGGTGCCGACCGTAGTACAAACTCGTCACTATCCAAGTTATGATACTCATATCAACTGGACAAGTAAACAGACAGATCGATTGAGAGACAATCACCTCTCGAAACTGCGCAAGAGAACTTTCAATGGTACAAGCATTTTTGAAAACTCCAACCGCAACATAACTGACCTAAACCACACCGACACACTGTACCGACATTACATGTTTTTCAATCCGATAAAGTAATCCCAGTTACATTGCTGCGGAATAGAGAATTCCTTGCGTGTAGAGAAGGACCCAAATGATGAACCGAAAGAAAAGAAACGGAATTAGGTGCATCTCTCTCACGCCTTGCTGTCTATGCTCATAGGCTCAGGCTCCTTAGCCGCAGTCTTCTGCATCTCCACAAAGTTAACAAAGCCTCAGCAACCAAAGGATAATGACAGATAATGATGTCTATGGTCATATTGATACAAGGATTTCCTGACTGGGAATCTTTCTGAGTCTTACCTCAACAGGTTCTAGTTTGCTCATTTTGGCAAACATATTGCCATAGAACTTGGCATCCTTTTTGTTGTACTCCTTGACCTTCTGCTTCAATACTTTATACTCCAGTTTCACATCCCTGTTCAACAAGGCAAATTAAATGTGTAAGCACCACATTTCCGCATACACCATATTTCCGCAGTGTTCAAGATATCCCAGACCACAAAAGAAACATCTCAGAGAACGAAAAAGGAACAAAAAAAAGTACCTATTGTCAGGATCAATCTCTAGCGCCTTCTTGATGTCAAATTCAGCCAAATCAAGATCAGCCAGCTGAATGTAAGCCTGTGCCCTCCGATAAAGAGCCTTCACATTCCTGCTATCCAGCTCCAAAACCTGAGACAGATTCAAACATGAGAAAACATTCATGTATCACACCCAGAGCTTTTGCAATGGCAAGGAAATGCCGCAAACCTTGGTGCATAGTTTCTCAGCCTGCTTGTAATCTTTGAGTTTCAGCTTGCATGCTGCATCATTCAGATTGCAAGCAACTTTCAGTGCCTTCGCTTGTTTCTTCTCGTCTTCACTAAAGGAGGTATCGTGTTCTATGTACTTCACAGCCTACAAACAAGATCAATATCCGCTAGAATAAGAGATATTGCCAAGTAAAGCTTATCCATGTAATTGCCCTCTTTAAGGTTCTAGCTTTTCTGACAAAACTCTACTTTGACCAGTGAGCTGTCTGTTATTTCATAAAATTCTGAGTTTATTACTAGAAACTAGAAAAAGAATCTTCACAATTGGCTGGAGAAACTAAGAAACTCTGAGACCTTCAACTACAATGAAAATCTCAATCTAAACCAGTGTTTGAGAATCTGCTTTCCTATTATACCATACTTCAACATATAATAGATAACGGCATCAATTGAAAAAAAGCAACCAACCTCAAGTCTAAAAAACACTGAACCAGCCACACAACAGAGGATATGAGTTAAAACTAAACAGCACTTGATTTGATCCAAAGAAATGGCAGCAACACAGGAAACAGGAGACAATCATGTGACCTTCCAACAGGAATAAAAGATAAGCACAGTTTCTCATAGCATGTTACTAGGCCTATGCTCCATCAAGACTCAAGAGTCAGATTTGAAAATCATTAGCCTCACCACTTAGCATGAAACAAAACAATACCCCATAGCAAGTGCTTTAAATAATGTAACACATGACAACTAGCTAACCACATAAATAGCCGAGAGGTACCTTTTCATATCTCTTGGAAGCCCTTGTATGCTTCCCTGCCTTAAATAGAACATTTCCTTCTTCTTTCTTCTTGCCTGCAGCCTCAATCTTCTCCTCAGTATTCATGTCCCATGACTCCTTGTCCTAGACATTGAATGTTTAGATATTATTGTATCAGTGCCCTGAAGTTTACAATGAGGATTGTGCCATAACAGTGCATGAACAAGAGCCTGCTCACATACCTTGACAAAAGAGACCAACTCCACCTCATAATACACAGTTGAACTAGGAGGTACCACAGCCAGATCCTGCTTAGACTCAGAAGATCCGAAAGCATACTCAGGTGCAACGGTCAGCAAAGCAACCTCTCCCTTTTTCATGCTCATCACAGCTTTGTCAAGCCCGTCGACTACTTGTTCTGTCCAGAGAATAATCTTCAGCTAACCAATAGACTACAGTAAATAAGACAAGTAACACATCCAACAAGTTCAATTACCTTCATCAGTCTTGAACTTGAATAACTCCTCACTATCATCGTGGCCCTTCTTCACAAATACCGTGCCATCTTGCAACTTCCCAATCAATTTCACTGTAAACTCAGAATCACACACATCAGCAACCACAGAGGCCATTGAGCAAATCATATATAAGTCACTTTCATGTTACACTAAGATTCTTAAGTTACTCAGATAAAGACGTGGATCATCTTGTCCATAGGAAGTAAGAAAAGTTTGGGCACAAAAATAAGTACCTTCAACTACAGCTCCTTCGGTAGGCCTCTCATACCCTTCCCCTTCCTTGAGAATCTTTTTGATTACTTTCTTGTCGTCAGTCAATTCAGACACAGTCTTCCACGATACCAACTCTAACGTTATTTGAAGAGTGGCATTAGGTGGAACAGCACCCTCATCACCAGAAGCTGGCTTTCCTTTCTCGCCGAATCCATCTACAAACAAGATCTAAAATTAACAAAACACATCCCAGTGGAATGCTCCACAAGAAAAAAGAGACGGGAAAGAAGTTCAGCTTACATTGTGGCTTGACAGTCAAAAGAACTTTCTCTCCCTTTTTCATTGTCTTGACAGCTTTAGCAACTGCTGGGCAAAAATGTCCTACAAGAAGAAAAGAGGATTAGCACTAGGCAAATACACAGGCCAGCAAAAAGAGTACACTCTTTGTCCAAATTTATTCACCTTCTTTAACAGTGAATTCCACTCCATCAGACTTTGCAATGGTGGTACCATCTTCCAGGTGAACCTCATACTTGACTACATAAACAAGAAGTCAATACCATCAGCATCTTTTTAACTAACAAATTCCCGATAAAAATTATCAAATAGGAGGAATGAAATAAACACCTAATACTTCGTCCAGATCTTTAGGATTTTCCCATTTTTCGCCTTCCACCAGAATTTTTTTGAAAATACCACCATCCTTGCAAATATCCTTGACACTCGTCCAAGAAAGTAGTTCAACATCAAATTGCAGAGTTGCATTAGGAGGTATGGTTGGAGGTGAGCCAGACTCGCCATAAGCTAGCTCTGGAGGTATGGTGAAAATTGCATTTTCCCCCTTCTTCATTGTCTTGATACCTTGATCCCATCCCTTTATCACTTGCCCTGCAAGCACAACAAATTCGTTCCAAAATTAACACACTACTTGGCCAACTCCCTTGACCAGAATAAAATAAACAAGGCTCCATATGATAAGAAGCGCAAGATGACCAAGGCTTGAACAATACACTTGAGAGAATTCTTTAAGTCTACAGACATCACACTATTGATAGACATCATGTCCAAGACTCCCATACGAGAAACCTTTGCCAACCACTATGTCAATCGAGAGTATCATTTTTATTGACTCAGTCTTGTCGCACAATTCATTAGAAAGGGTCCGTTTAGGTTTAACATAAGTCGTAATGTCTTTGGTGTAAAAGCATGTTGGATACACAGTCAATTAAAAAGACAGAACCATGCCCACGATGACCAGTCAATTATGCAGGATATAGTTACATCTGTCCATATCTCTAATTATGTTTCCATTTAACTATTACCACATCTTCTCTCGATCCTTCTAACAATTTCGTATCCTGCTGTTGGATGAGTTAAACCCATTCACTCAGTCATTCATGCTATCCCAGCATCACCCAATGCTACTTCTGTCAACCAGCAGTAGACCGTCAGCATAATCCATCATTTGGGATTATAAAAAGAATGATGGCTAAAGACCTATGGGAAGAAGACGTTAAATTTTTGACACACACTTCGAAAGATTAACGCTCCATTTGATTCAGCATTGCAAATGGATTTTGAGACTCTGATCCCTTGGGCAAATGCAAAAGGTGCTTAGTTCATTTTTAGGCCTTTAGCACAAGGTAGGTCTGAAGGTACTATGGAGAGTAGCTTTCTTGGATTACAAATAGATTTTTTTCCCCCTTTTCAACTTTGTCCTCGCTCAACTTTCATAGTTCCGAAAATGTCCTTGAAAACCCTAACCTACCAGTGAGCCACTGATGAGCCATTGCCATCCTCGCCTGAGGTTGCAAGACCCAGGCGGCCATTGCTGGGGTCTTGCGATCCTAGGCGGCACAATCCCAAGCAACCATAGCTTGAGGTTGCGTGGCCCCAAGTGATGCCCGCTTGGGGTTTGGCAACCTTAGGCGACACTTGGATCACACATCCGTAATGAGGCTGGCCACCAGTTGGATCTGGCCACCCGCCAACTGAATTCCGTCGACAAATAGTTTGAGATTTTTGTTTAATTTTTTTTTTATCAAAAGCTCTTTACAAAGTCTACTATTTATAAAACAGCATTTAGATCAAGGTTCCTCTGCCATGTGTTTTTAAAATACAATTTACCAACCACCATTTGCATTTCTAAAAACCCCTATAGCTCAAAAGCATTTGCATTTCCCAAAATACATTTCTCGAAAAGCCAAAACAAATGGGACCTACATATATAAAATTGCCTTTCTCAAACAATGCGACAACAAAGGATCCCCCCACCATCATCATCTAACCAGCTCTACGACCAGAAAAAGACCAAAGATATCAAAGAACACTGCAGCGTGACAAGACTAGTATTCAGAATTATAGAATGAGATAAGAATGAATCAATGAACAGCAAATTATCCATCTAAAATTCTCACCATCCCTAGACATACTCAAGAACACGGAGGCAGAAGAAAACTTTACTCCGCAAGTCATATTTACCAACTACATTCATTTCCCAGGCTAGGAAACTTCAGAATCTTTGTCAGGTATCTATTCTCAACTCACACTAGAACTAATGTGCTACTCCGTATGCCGTAAGAAAAAATAATGATACGCATATGTCAGCAGTTACAGACCAACATTTATGCTATTTCAACATCATGTCATACTTATATTCACTATAGACCATAAAGATAAATCCTGTAACCACCATAATTAGAAAGGCCCTTCCAACATATGCAAATGCTCCAATACATGCTAAGCAAAGAGTTCTATTTAGACTAAGAGTATCTCAGCATATACAGAATTCTCTCCACTTCTTCTATAGAAGCTTGCAGATAGATAACACAGCAAGTAATGACATCACAATAGTAGAGAAGGAAGACTTGCATCTGCATTAACTAGAGACAGTATATTAAACCCACATTGAGTAGCAGGCATAGCCACAACATATCCCCGCGTCAGCTAATAAAGAACCTCTCGGGATAAACCATTCCATTCGAATCCCTCGAGTAATCACAGTACTATTGCATAGCCAAATATAGTAAACTCTTGATCATCGTGGCCAAACTAAGAAGCAAATGGTCAAAGGAGAGTCTAAGAGACCTCCAGAGATATTCTCAAATACACGGGACGCGAAACACACAAAAACCCGTTCAACAAGGACCTACCACTCGGACACTACTACTCAACGTTAGCAAAATATCATCCCATCAAGAAATCCAGCTCCTACCAACTAGGACGTTACCTTGCCTACCCGTCAATAGTGCATAACCCATTTTCGAAGCAACTCGTTCGCATTTTCAAGAACCAACGAACAAAAAATACGTACTTCACCTCAACAGCCCAATTAGATTCAAGATAAAGCGACCGAAGAACTTGCACAATCAAAGCAGAGCACACTGAGGACGACTTTAATTCAACGAGCTAACAATCGCCATGATTGCACAAAACTCGGAAGCCTCACCTTGGCCAAGAGTGAACTTGAAAGGAGTCCCGCGGTCCCGGCTAGAATCGAATTGAGTACCATCCAGGAGCGTCCCGGTGTAATGCACTGAAAACAAGATACCCCACAAGGAAAACCAAAAATGAGCTCACACGCGAGGCATCCGACGAACAACGACCGCAGAAGAGACGCCCTACCTTCAACTTCGTCGCCATTATCGGGAGTCTCCCAGCTCTCGCCTTCCTTGACGAGCTTCTTCTTGAGGCCCTGCTTGCCGATCTCCTTCTCATCCCCGGCCTTCATGGCGGGGGCGTCGTCGTCGTCGTCGGGGAGGTCGAAGTCCTCGTTCATCTCGTCGGCGGGCGGAACCTCGAAGTCGTCCTCGCCCATACTCGCCGGAAGTCTCTCGCCCAAGAGAGGGACGGCCGACCGAGAGGCTGCAACGGATCGCGAAGGGAGCCGCCGGATTGTGTGTCTCGGTGGGGCGTCGGGAAGCGAGCGAAGCGGCGTCGGCGGGGGAGAGAGGGAGAGATTTATAAAGGCGGAGAGAGGGAGGCGGTTCTAGAGAGTTCGAAGCGCAAGGGTTTTGCTGGGGGGTGAAGTCGAGGACGATGACGATGAAGAGAGAGAGAGGACTTTGGCGAGAGTCAAGATGGTTCCGGAGAGTTTTGCCCCTTTTTTTTTTCCATTTATTTGAGTTTCTTTCCTCAATTTTTGGAATTATTAATTCTTTTTTTTTTTTGTGACGTGGGGTTGCGGAAAAAGAAAAGGAAGACTGACCGAGAGAGAAAGAGGGAGAGTCGCTGGAGCATTTTGCTAACCATGGCATCGTCGGATCTCTCGCCGCATCCGTAGAACGCCTTCCTTTTCATGAACCAAGATTCGATTCCTTCGATTTTTTATTTTTTTTTCATTTTTTTCATTTTTGCTAGAACGATCCTGATTCGATTTCATCCTTAAAGAAGATGTAAAAAGAAGAAGGAATCGCTTGAGAAGTACAACCGCACGAAAGATGTGCCGGATTTCGTTTTAAGGCTCGAAACTTTTTTAATCTGAATAGATATGTGATTAAATAAGTGATGAATCATCTAATTTAGCATTGTCCAGGATTGGATCTAAGTCAGATGATCATTTTCACTGCCCATAATAACCCCAGGGAAGAAAACAACGGGACCTTGTCTACCCTTTTAATGATTTTTGTCTTTTTCTTCTGGGATCTCAAATGAGATAAGCCCACCAAAATATAAGAGTTTCTACACTCCAAAAAGGACAATATCAGACGGTTTCCTCTTATGTGGGACTTGGGATAATACGCCAATGCCATCCCACTATGGATTGCGAGTTTGTTTCACTAGTTCGCATTGTACGGCCGCTTACATTTAAACAATATATATTTTATCGTCTGATAAGAAAAATTTAATTAAGAAAATTATAAAGAAATGCATATTTTTTTAATTATATGTATTCTTTATTTGTAATCATTTATATATTCTTTTCTTTTCTTTTTCTTTGAGCCTCTTCCTTGGCTCTGATAATTGGTAATAAGCCACGAGCAAGCTGGAGCTCGCCCAAAGCCGAGGAGACTTAAGCTTGCCAAATTCCAGTGAGATGGAGCTCGTGCAAGGCTAGCGAACTTCAAGCTCGCTCACCACAACTCATGGACTCATCTTTGAGCTTGCCAAACTCTAGCGAGGCCTCAAATTAGCTTGATCTTCGGATCTAGGGAGGTGGAGACTTGCTCAAGGTTGCTCTAGATTGCTTGGGGCTAGTTACCGACCATTGTTGTGATTGTCGCTTGGCTGAGAAAGAAGAAAAAAGAAAATGAAATAAAACAAAAAAAAAAGAAGAAAAGAATTAAAGAATTATTTTTAAATAGAAAAAATAATTAAAAATTAAATTTTTTTGAAAATATTTTTGTAAGAACAAATGTTGACTCACACATGGTTTTTGTGGACCTGGGTTTGTTGACACCGGAATTTTTGTCAACCATTTAGGCGTCTTTTTTTTTTTTTTTTACAAGAATAATTAAAGAGAAAAAAATAAATTATAGTATAATAAAAAGAGAAAATAAAGCCCCAATGATCCATATAAACAGAACAGCCCATTTCACAAGTGCAGCCTAAAGCCCTTGCGTCTGGCCCAATGTACCATTCTCTTCACCCCATCTTTTTACCGTTAGGCCCAACTTTCCTTGGCTCTTTGAACACATAACCTAAGCCCAAGTGTGTGGATAAGAGAAGCCTAAGCCCTTTGTCTTCTTCCCTCACGCGTGCTCACAATGATGAGGGGAATGATCGTGACCAAAGAAAGGAGCTGCCTCTGTGATGCAAGGAAGGTGAGAAACAAGGGGTGATAGGAGCAAATCTAGAGTTGTAGAAGGTTAATTAACTGGTCGAGTTGGTTAGCAAACATAATGGAATCTATTTTCGTTAGGGGGGGCTCTGTAAAAAAAAAAAAAGAGGAGAAAAAACCGAAGGAGAGACAAATCGGAAGAGAGAGAAAGAGAGGAGCTGAGAAAGGAATTTGAAGATTTTTTTGAAAATCGACTAAAATCTGTTGATTTTCTTCTGTTTTGGTCACTCTCGACTGTCGAAAACACGTTTCATGATCGATTCCATCCGTGGCTGAGCAAAGGCTTGTTGTGACATCCTTAATTTTTCTCCGCTTAATTAGTGAAAATTCAAGAAAGGGTTTAGGTCAGCGAAGATTGAGGTAGAAATATCAATATCTCGAGATGCCTTTGGAAGATTTGCTCAACCTATTCGAATCCAAGAATATAGGAAAATTCATTGGACAATTACGGAATATAGTTTTGACTATATTCTTCTATTAAATTAGAATTTTATGGTCAATTTAATTAATATGGCCATTATACCTAAAAGTATATATTATTTCATGAATGATTAAATTAGGATAAGATAAGTTGTTAATAAGCCAAATGACCCTATGGCCGGCCACACCCTATTACCTAACCTTGGCCGCAAAATTTCATTTTTTTCCTTTTGATGATTCTGCATGTAATCATGGGTGAATAGTGGCAAGACCACTAAGATTTCATGCAACAAGTGTGTTCAATAAGCCAAATGAACACCCCTTCCCCTCTTAAACCATGACCAGCGCTCTCTCTCTCTTTCTCTCTCTCTTCCTCATTTTTCTTCCCTTTGGCCAAGAATTCTCTCCATTTCTCTCATTCTCTCACTTAGCCGCTCCATCATCGAACTCTTTCTTCTTCATTTCCTTCTATTTTCTTGTCATTTCTTGCTCGAATCCTAACCAAAAGTGAAGCTTGATCTCAAGGCAAGGAGATGAGACTTACTCCTAAGCCTCTTGGTCTCTCATTCTCTTGGTTTTTACTAGCTTAGGTCACGATAAAGATTGTTGTGGTGCTCGATGTGTTGTTTGTTCGGTTTTGAGGTTTTTCTTTGAATTTTGAGTAACCAAGCCGATGATCCACCAATGAACGACTTTGGTCGAGGCTTATAAGAGAGGCTTGAGTCATTTTTATGAGATGCATGTTGATTTCTAGTGATCTTTGGGTCTTGCACGTGGATGATTCGGCCATGGATGGTTATGACGGTAAGCTAGATACTAAGCTTGTGCCTTGCATGTGTCATTGATGGCTTGTGGTTACAAGATGAAGTTGAAATGAAGTCTTGCATAGTTGTTTTAGCTTGTTGTGTGATGTTTTGATGAGTGGAAGTTGATGAGGTGATGATAATATTGAATTCGTGTACTTGGTTCAAGCCCAAAAAATCGTGTGCATGTGATACCCTTTTGTTTTGTCATTTTTGTTGCAACTTTTTTTAGACCTAATCTCAAGAAACTTCTTCCTTCAAAGTTGTTCTTATAGCGACTAGAGCCGTGACGTCTCGGTAGCATCACGTACTAAGCGTAAACGGAAATTCTACGGATTATCATTAGGACAGGACATATTGGTTTCAATTATCGCACTATAGCATCCAAAACTAATTGGTTAGCATGTATAACATGGATATTTTATGATCTAAAGCTTTATAACACATGATCACCCTGTAATAGTCCTGTCACCTAGCATTAGACAATTCAACTAAGAAAATATATAAGGATCATGAGAAGCTTCGTTAACTTTCCTTTAAAAAACCATTCGGGCTTACATACATTGACCCGGATTACTTACAAGTCATTCACCTATGTACAACATATATTTACATGCTCATAACAAAAGTGTAAGTAATCAACCGGGGAAAAGGGTGAGAGGGGCTCCTAGATTCACTACCCCCACACTAGCCCACGTCCATCCAAAAAAACAAAAGATGTCTTCTCCGGCTTCATCATGTTCTAGGTGCTTAAGCACCTCCTGCCTCGGCTCCAGGTCCTCCAGAACCGAACTGAAGAGGGCCAAACAACTCCCTTTCATGGTTTATGAACCAAGCAACGAACCTCATAGGAATCCAGTCTACCTTGTCATCGTCCATCCAAAGCGTAGCCTCATATCTCGTGTAGGTTAGCTCGATATCGGGGTCATATACATCGTGGAAAGAAACATCAATGTACGCTATCATCTCATAACGAGCGATCAGTGGTACGTCCATACTAACAATTTGAAAAATAGAAAGGAATGAGCAATGCCCAATAAAGAAATAATAAGATCCTAAGCTAGACAATCCACAGTCGCCAAAGAAAACAAGAGAACACAACCAAATAGCTCAACATACTAAAGCAGGATTGTCACAGGTATATCTAAATGAATATTAAAATATCACATGAATAGTTCATAACAAACATGCTAAATGCACATGTATACCTCATGCTTCTAATCTGAACTAAGATGAAATGCAACAGCAACAAGCGAACTCACATGCCAAGTGGAATTTACATTATAGTGTGTATATCAAAGTCCACTCTCAATCAGTTTACCCACCGGAACGCAAGCTGGCCTGATTGAGTCACTTCTGGAATCCCACATCCAAACTTCCACGATATTGCTATCATGGGCATCTCAATCCGAGGCATCCTAGTATTACACAACTGAGGCATCCCAAGATCACTCAGCATGGGGCATCTCACTCCAAGGCATCCCGGTAACCTACAATCGAGGCATCCCTGATCACAAGACAGGGGCATTTCAACTTCGAGGCATCCCGGTATCTCACTCAACCGAGGCATCCAAGATCACACAGCATGGGCATCCCACTCTCAATCATCGACATCTTAGTACTGATGGGAATCTCTTACCCATTTAATTCACACATTCCACATATCACACCTTTGAATTATATCACATCACAACATGCATAAGACCTCAAGAGTACATGATCACTTCAAGTAGGACTCATGCTCACACAACATTTCATTCATGTTGCACTCATTGCACACACATGCCACAATTGGTAATCATACAATGACCATACTTCGAATTATGGAAGAGACATGCTCATGCACAAAATAACCATTATTACAAGACCATTAGACTCCCTATATACCATGAAAATCAGGTACAAGAGGCACAACATCATTGTACAGTCTCGGATCAAGGCATGATACAAGCTGACATGGGCAATTTCAATCTCAGAAGTAGAAAATACATCAAATCTCATCGAAATGCTACGGAATTTTAGTATGTTATAGAACAGACATAGATTAACATTTTTCATGAGGAAACATAAGCCTATATCTCATTGTATAAAGAGTAGAAATTTGCTATCTTTACCCCTAAATTCTGCAGCAACTTCCAGATTGAGTGCCTACTGGAGAAGGATCATTTCACTACCCAAATCTCGACCGTTTGCTCTCAAATTTTGATATGTTGTTCCTAAAGATGTGTGCTAAAATTTTTATGTAGGGTTTAAGGTCCAAATCCATCTAGAAAAGTACAGAAAATTCGTAGAACTACCTAAGGTTTTGCTGTTTTCTGCAGGTCAGTTTGCTATTCTAAGGGAGAATGCATGTTTTTGCAAGAAAATCTCTACAACCAGTAGTCGAAGCCTAAAATAGTTAGTGCACTCTTAAGAAAATTAGTTCTTTCCTTTGACTACACCTTTAAAACCCCAAGTGACGCATAAACTAGTGAGTTTTCCATCTTTGTCTTTCCCAAACAGAACATCTCGAGTCATTATCCCCATCTACAGCTCAACTTGATTATTTAGTTAATCTACAACCTCTTTTAGTACCTCGACACCTATCCGACAGTACCCAAAAGTGATCTCATTAGCTCATCGAGTACACACAGCAACCCACAGCTCAACTCGAGGCTAGTATTCGCGTCTCGGCCCCTCAATAGCAACATGCAATGCCCATCTATCACTCAGCAGTCGTCTACCCACCAACTCGACCAACTCAGCTCCCTCACGCTCGGTTCTTTGACCATCCGAACCCCGATCATCACATGCAAAAACCAACATCGTCATTTGAGTGCCCATCTAACCTATTCCAACTCAAAACAACAACATCAAACTTAATCCTCCACCATTCAGCATGCTTCGCAAGTTCCCTCGACAAACATCAGATAAATTCTAGTTTAGGACCTCATCATTTCCTTACCGGTTGCTCGGCTTCGTTGGTGGCTCAATGCTCTCCGAGAATCTGCTCTCGAGCTCATGCAAGAAGAAGAAAGAGTCACTGGAGCTGCTAGGCTTCGCTTCTGTTCGAGCCACGAAAGGAAGGAGAAGAGAGAGAGAATTTTGGGTTTGTTTTGGGGAGGAGAGAATGGCGTGAATTCTAAGGGAGTTTAGCTTTGAGTGTGCAGATTTTTGTTTTCAATCCCAAATGAACACCCCTTTCCCTCTTAAACCATGACCAATGCTCTCTCTCTCTTCCTCATTTTTCTCCACTTTGGCCAAGAATTCTCTCCACTTCCCTCATTCTCTCACTTGGCCGCTCCATCATCGAACTCCTTCTTCTTCATTTCCTTCTATTTTCTTGTCATTTCTTGCTTGAATCCTTACCAAAAGTGAAGCTTGATCTCAAGGCAAGGAGATGAGACTTACTCCTAAGCCTCTTGGTCTCTCATTCTCTTGGTTTTTACTAGCTTAGGTCACGATAAAGACTGTTGTGGTGCTTGATGTGTTGTTTGTTCAGTTTTGAGATTTTTCTTTGAATTTTGAGTAACCAAGCCGATGATCCATCGATGAATGACTTTGGTTGAGGCTTATAAGAGAGGCTTGAGTCATTTTTATGAAATGCATGTTGATTTCTAGTGATCTTTGGGTCTTGCATGTGGATGATTTGACCATGGATGGTTTTGACGGTAAGCTAGATACTAAGCTTGTGCCGTGCATGTGTCATTAATGGGATGAAGTTGAAATGAAGTCTTGCATAGCTGTTTTAGTTTGTTGTGTGATGTTTTGATGAGTGGAAGTTGATGAGGTGACGATAATATTGAATTCGTGTACTTGGTTCAAGCCCAAAAAATCGTGTGCATGTGATACCCTTCTATTTTGTCATTTTTGTTGCAACTTTTTTAGACCTGATCTCAAGAAACTTCTTCTTCAAAGTTGTTCTCATATCTTAGAGTTTAAATAGTTAAATTTCAGATTTTTTTGAGTTAATTTGGAGGGCCAAATGGTCATATTTCTCTTCGGTTCCCTATTGTCCAGTACTGTTGAGACAATGACCTTCACTGCTTCTTGATTTTCTATGGATTTTTATAGTCAAAATCTTGATTGGCTTTCACCACAAAAGTTGTTTCAAATCCTTTTTCCTACAACATATCAAAATTTGGGAATATTTGAAGGTGATTTGAATTCTATGGAAATCAATTTCCTAAGGTTTACCTATTCTATTTTGAGGCTCTATTTTGCTCCAAGTTCAACTGGAAGAAAGATAAGGTTTGCATGTCTATTCTGACTCAATGCTCTCATAAAAAATATTTTTCAAGGTTTTTTCTATAACATATCCAAAAATTAGAATTTTTAAAGGTCGTTTACTATTTTAGTCGAAGTGATTCCTAACATTGAACAAAACTGCCCTTTTCCGATTGATTTTCAAAATGAGGCTTTTATGAAGGGAGAATGTGGGGATCTTGAAATGATGTCTTCTAGAGAGTCAACCGGCAGAATTTGAGCTTTCTAATAAGATATGATTCACTGTGATGTGATGTTATGTAATGATGGTTTCAAATTATTAAGTGTAATGGCATAATCTGTAATTTATGACCGTTGAGTGTACATGAGGCATCGAGTGTTGCGATAGTTACATGTTATAGCGCATGCAAGAAATTGATGGAATAGAATGCCATGTGTGATGACGGATGTGTATGAGGCTACATATGGTAACTCATGGCGATGTGATTGAGTTACTTGGAGGGTAACATGGTTTCCCAGAAGTTCCTTGATGATGGTCTAGAATGGATGTCGAGAGGGTTTTCTAGGATGCTATGTGTTCCCTAGATACCTCGGAGTGGGAAGCTTGGGGGATAACAAGGTTCCTTAGAAGTTTGGCTGTGTGATATGCTAAGGTGGTGCATGATAACCTCTTATTTCTGTTCCAGAAACAAATTTTCTATTCCAGACTTGTTTCTAGAATAAAAATCTGTTTGATAAAATTATTCCATTTTTCTATTTCTGAAATAGATTTTTTGTTCCAGAAATGGGTTTGGAATAGAAATCAGAAGTAAAAATTTTCTACTTCTCTATTTTTGGAACATAAATGAGAAATAAAAATTCTTTTTATCGTTCATCAACCGGTCCTCCATCCGTCGCCGCCAATCACTGCACGCCGCTTGTCACTCGCCGCCGTCGCTGCCACCGACCGCTGGTTGCCAGTCGTCGGTCGTTCGTCGCCGTCAATCGCCGATCCACCGTCGTTCGCCGATTCGCCGCCGTCCGAAAGGAAAAAAAATTATGTCGTTATCAAACGAATTTCTATATTTATAGTAGAAATTTTATATCGTTATCAAATGGTTATTTTTGCTTAGAAACTCATCTAGAAATAGAGATAGAAAAATCTATTTCTCTTCCATAAATCAATTTCTGGCCAAAATAGTTATCATTTGTGTCCTAAACGTGACCTGCACGGTGCCGACTTCCATTGGTTGAAACTGTGAGATGAGGGTGGACCAAATGATGTGGTATGCGTGAATTGGAATATGTGCTGAGTGCTATTGTATTTTGTGTGCTGCACGTACTTGTGAGTGCATTATGGATTTGAATACTTGTTATCTGCTTGGTATGATTCCTGTAGGTGAGTCCTAGGAATTAAAAGTACACTAGATCAATTGATTTATGAATATGTTTTATCTTTAGCTAAGCTTTGATTTACTCCTGTTGTATTACAAATTTTCAAATAAGTAGAAAGAATGAACGTATCTCCTTTAGCTCAATATAGATAGCCTTATTTTTGAAAGCATATCGGAGGACGTTACATTTCCATGGTCCAAATGTGTGTATGTTTGTCAGATGTCTACTGTCTAGGTAGATATAAGCCATACTCTATTAATACCATATCGTTTCGTCACATGGTTCGTACAGGAGGGCAATGAACTAAAGGGACCTTTTAGGTTCTAGAGCTATTACATTCAAAAACTACTAAAAAAATGGGAATGATACAACCATCCTTCCTCAAGAATGACAGCCTCAAACATAACTAACAACCCGATATCAACTTATATATATCTTAAACCATATATATATCGGGTAAATTAATAGGTCGATTACAACATTAGAGTTGATAAATATCTTATATAACAAATCTCCAAGATTAGGATGTATACTTTTCGTCCTAAAAATCTTAAGCTTAAGATTAACATGTTATAATATAACATTTGCATAAGTTGTATCATTAAAGATGAACTAAACACTTGTAAACGAGAGATAAAAACTTAAATTTATTTCTCTTACCATTTATCATTCGCATTAACGGTTTTCTTCCTTAAATCCCATCCTAGTCTTATTTCACTGTAAATTAACGTCCCCCATCTTTTATATTCTTCCTTAAGATTACCCCACTCGCTCTTCATGTGATTTTTATCATATTTTTTGCCCGTTAGCTTCTCAAACTTGCTAATAATGATTGTTTATCCATCTCTTTTGTTGTTTGTTGGACGATTGTTTTTTTCAATTTATTCAACGCACAACTTACAAAACGTTTCTATATCTTCAAAGCTCTAGAATGCCTTACTTGCCATCTACTAATAAAGTAACATGAACAAATTTGAGAGGCACAAACAAACGATATCCACCATGAATAGACTCAAATGATCATATGCATCTCTTAACACATAAATAAGCAATCTCAAAGGCCTTAACGATTTTAACTCTTATGATTTGGCTCCCTTTATTTTTAGCTAAATGTATGGTATCCTAAAATTATTGCTGAAATTATTGCTAATCCTTAAATGATTTCCTCAATTATTGTTAAGCTATTGCTAATCTCTACAACAATTTTCAACTAATAGGCAACATAGGTGAGCGAGGCAAGCAAGGGAGGCTGACAAGTACAGAGAGAGGTGAAAGCGTCCAGGGCACAAAGAAAATAAGAAAGAAGAAGTAGGGTTTTATTTTCTAAAGGAAGGAAGTTGACTTTTAGTAAGAGTTTGAGGGCAAAAAAGGCAATTGACTAATTTTTATTAATTGGTGAAGTAGCACTCCACACATGTCTTTAACTTCTAGCATTCCCAATATGTGGGAAAATAGTCTGCCAATCACTCAACATTTGAAAGCCCCTAATAAAATTTAGGGTATTTGGCAACCATCCCAAAAGGCTTTCAAGTGAGAGTTAATATTTGGACGGTTGAAAGCTCAAGGTAGGTGGAAACTTGCCTTAAACTTTCAACATTTTCGAAATGTTGAATGCCTCAATTAATGACATTTGGCCAGTTGCCTAATTTACCCTTAATACCTTACTAGAAATCTAATTTTACCATTTTAAAAAGCAAAATCTCTTCTTTGCTCAGTTCCTCATTCAATTTTGCACTTCGTTCGCTTTGCTTGCCCTTTTCAATCTACTAGCCTTCTGGAGCTTTGATCTCCTCTTCATCTCCAGGTGAATTTTTTTTTAATGCTTTTCTACCTCGAAGAATTGTCATTTTTGGAGCTTGGACTTGCGTTCTCTATTCCTGTCATTTTGTCTGTTTTTGGATCTTTAATTAGTTGTTTGTCCTACATACTAATGTTGCTGATGTTTCTGTGTTGATTGTTTCTCTTTAGTATAATGCTTTCTCTTCATAGTCCTTTAGAATTGGCCGAATTTTGGGTCTTCAATTGTTCATTTTTCTTTACTGAATTTTGTTGAGATGATGTTGGGCGTTTATTGTAAAGTGCTAGAATTCACTAAAAATTATCTGAAGTTGCTGTGATTTGTTATAAATTATTTAAACTCATTAGGACATATTGAAGTCTTGTAGAATTCAGATTGAATGTAGAAGTGAAACATAATTCTTGAATTGGATGATATGTTTACTTATATTGATGTTGGAAATGGTTTACATTGGATATGTTGAATATTTAGGAAAGAAGTGTTGTTTCTTTTTTAACAAAACATGCTTAACTATTTCTATAAATTAGATTGGCATTAAAAATTGTGAATTAGCAAAAGTCCAATTTGTAACTTTTATTGAGCTAAATATAATTATTTGTTTAAAATTGGACATGTAAAGCTTCTTGTGGAAAGAGTAAAGAAACAAACATGATATAAATTTTTCATGTGGATTCTAGTTGTAATTTGGTTCAAGGATTAAGCATGCAGGTGGTTGTTTAAGGCATAACCTTCTTTGTTTCTACTGTCTTATTCTTATCATTTGAATTTATTCATATCACTTTACTAGTATGACAAGTTCACCGAAGGAAAATGCATTTTTGAGCTTGGAAGATGTAGAAATATTTTGTAAGTTGTGCATTGAACAAATTGATAATGGCAATCATCCTACAAACAACAAAAGAAATGGATAGAGAATCATGACTAAAAATTTTGAGGACTAAGGGGCAAAAAGTATGATAAAAGTCAAATGAAAAATAAATGAGATAATCTTAAGGAAGAATGGAAAAAATGAAAGACATTAGTTATGAAGGAAACATGATTAAGATGGGATCCAAAAAAGAATACCATTGATGCAAGTGATAAATGATGGGAGATGAAAATTCAGATTTTTTGCCCCTTTTAATACTTTTATAAAGTTCATTTAATGTACAACTCATGAAGATCTTTATCATAATAGGGAAATTCTAATGTTACAGTTTTGAAAATGAAAGGCATACATCCAAATCTTTAAGTTTTGTAGGATAAAATATTTGGAGATTCAGTCGTTACTAGAAATATCATATGGAATCATGCATAAGGTTTATGTGTTGATGAGTATATTGCTGCCACACAACTTGATATCAGTGATTGTGCCGAATTTACCAAAATATAGTGTAATGTAAATAAAAAAATTGTTGAACAGGCTCAAAGCCATGAAAGAGCAGTGTAGAGTTCGATGAGGTAAAGAAACAAAAGAAATTAATTACAATTGTTAAGCTAAAGACGCAATTGGATAGAATCTATTCAGTTTTTAAAAGTAAGAACCATGCTACATCTCCTACACGAGAGTTTGATCTTTACAAGGAAATCATAGAGATGTTGAAAGCCATCTCAAGATTAAGTAAGACCGAGAGTTATACCTTTTTTTTTTTTTTTGCACCATATCATTTTACAAAAATGAAATACAATAAGCAAATCTTCATGAACTTAAATGGTGATTGAGAAAAAGTCGCATGGATCAAGTATAAGTTTGCATAGTGTAATCATCACTAGGATGTTAACTACTTATTTGAATTCTTTCATATAGTATGTTGTTATAATGTGAGACATATTTGCATTACTTATTTATATTCGTTAGTGAGAAAATTATTGTGAGACCTATTTTTAACTGGCGTTCTCTTTATTGAATAGAGTTTGAATATATATGACGGTCGATAAGTGTTCTATCGATGGATGACCTAGATAATTTGTTTGATCTCTTATTCTAATTCAATTTATTACTTTAACCAGTTATGGATGATTCTCTTGAAGGGAAAAACCATGAAAAAGAGGAAAATGAATATTGACGACTATATACAGCCGTGCATACTATAGCTATTTATCAGGCAACATATGGTCACAAAAACCGTGCATGACCTTATCGCATGCTAGAAATGCATGGTTAAGAGAGTTAATGGCCATTATTGCCATTTCCCTAATGTGTTTTCGAATGTTTAGAATGGACGGAATTGTATTCAATAATTTAAGTTGAGATTAAGTGATACAATATGGTTTTCAAGGTTTTAGGAATATTGATGTTGCCAAAATGCTAAGAATGTTTCTTCATATATTAGGATATGATATAGGTAACAAGTAAGCAAAATAGTGCTTTTAGTACTTTAGGAAAACTATGTGCAAGCTGTTTAGCTTAGTTTTGAATTAAGTATGTGAAATAGGAGCAAATTTGACCCGACTATCCAATCGACAATTTAGGGAAGTTCCACTGAAGATTAAGAACAACAAAAAAATTTATGAACATTTTAAGGTAAGTTACAATTATACAATTGAAAAGATAAACTAAATATAAATCAAGTAACATTTGCATTCTTTTTAGGATTGTATTGAAGTTATAGGTGGTGCATATATCCTACCGGAGGCAATTATGGATGAGCAACTTCATTTTATTGGTTGAAAAGGAACACCAATACAAAATGTATTGGTTTTATGCAATGTGCAATTTTAATGTGGAATTTTACTTCTATTTGGGCTAGTCGGGAGGGATAACTCATGATACTCATGTCTTTTATGAAGCCATTAGGATATGTGATTTACAATTTTCTCATCCTTTGAAATGTTTGTCAATTAATGGATTTTATATATTATCATATGCATGTGATAAATGTTGATTAAATTTACAATATTTTTGTGTAGATGCCAAATATCTAAATCCCACAAGTTATTTGGAGCCATACAAAGAAGTTAGTTATTGTTTGTTTAAGTTTCAACAAAGTCTTGCACCTATAGGTTATAAAAAAAAAGTGTTCAATTGTGCCCACACCTCACTACAATCAGAAATTTGAGCAAGCTTTTGGTATATTGAAAAGTAAATAGAAGATTTTAAGAGTATACCAAATTATTCATATAAAAAACAAGTGAAAATTATGATAATGGCACATATACGAAGAAATGCCGTGAATGATGCACATTTTATAATAGTAAATTTGGATCACAATTTATATACGATGGATTCCGATGATGTAAATGAGGAAGGTAATGCTTCAAATGATGATGTAGCAACATGGCGCGTTTATGTAATTAAATAACTATAAGTTAGGAAATAATTTCAAGATGTTTGTAATTTTTAAGGATAATAAATTTCTTTTATCATGGCACATGTTACCACATTTATTGTAATGAAAGTATTCTTTTTTTTAATTGAGAAAGGCACCACTTTGATGTGAATTTTTGCCATTTCATTTTTCAGCAAAAAAAGAAATTTAATTTTGTAATAATTTTTTTTACACGATATCTTTAACATTATTGTCAAAATTTAAATTAAAAAAATATTGATATATATATTTAATTTAAACAAATAAAAATTAAAAAGCTTAAATTAATCACCAAAATGAGTTTTTCAAATATATTTTTTACCAAACAACATTTCTTTCAAAAGTGCTTCTCAAAGCACAATTTACTAAACATCTTGCATTTCTCGAAAGCCTATTAGGCTAAACTAATTTGCATTTCCCTAAAATCCATTCGAATGCTAACTAAACACAATTTCTCTTGATTTGGTTAATTTGATAGTTGTGCTTTTGGTCTAAGTTTGGTTGTTAATAGTGATTGACTTTTACTTCAGTATGTTGAGCTTTATGACTAGCATCTTGCATTTCTTCGCAGTATTAGGCTAAATTGGTTTGCATTTCCCCAAAGTCCATTTGAATGTTGAACCAAACGTAGCTTCTCTTGACTTGGTTAATTTGATAGTTGTGCTTTTGGTGTAAGTTTGGTTGTTAATTGTGATTGAATTTTACTTCAGTATATGTTGAGCTTTATGACTATTTGATGGGAACTAAGAAGCGATTTCAACACTTGTTATGTACTTGGTTGATATCTTAAGGATACTGTCAGAATTCTAGAAAGAAAGACAAAAAACGGCAAAACTTAGAATAATTGCAAATTATTTATTGAAAACATGCAATGCTAAACCTGACATGATTTCTATTAACAACTCTAATTAATTTTCTTTTGTTTGGTATTCTATTTATGAAAATTAAACTATATGTAATGCATGTAATGTAAACTTAGAACTAATCATAACCTAAAAAAAAAAGCCCCTATGAAATCTCTGGATAATATTTAAGCATGCAATCCTACTAAAAAAATTATGCTAATTAACATGAGATGCAATATTTTTGGTATTTTCAAAATTAGAAATGTATCTAAATTAAAAATAAGTAACATGTCCAACCTACCTCGAGATATTCATCAATATTTCATACAAAAAAGATCATGATAATTGAAAGAATAATCTATCGTCTCACAGATTAAAGTAACATTTATCACAATCCTGAACATCATCAATATTCACAATAAAAAATTAAAAAAAAAAATCGGAGTTTTATGGATCAAATTAGTACTTATAATAATTTTGCTAATAAAATCCTAATTAGATAATTCCTAAAATATCTCAAAAAATTAAGTTAGATCACGATGATATCAAACTATGTAATAAAATCTTGAATTAAATTCAGTTCAGATAATTACCTGATTCAATGATTCATTACCAAAACAGTGACCGGAAGCGGAGGGACTTGTGACAGCCGGCAACAGATGAGCAAAGACCGGCGGTAGGGGGTTTCACAGTGATGATCGGCAAGGGCAAAGTTGAGCCGTCAAGCTTGTTGGACTCTACAAGGTGAAGGTCGTAGTGACAATGTCTAGCTGGGAATAAGGTGACTCGATGAACTTTCACCAGTGAAAATCGGAATCGAATGGACACCGCTAGGATTGCAGGAACGTAGAGGGCAACTTTAATTCATGAGCGTGAACTGATCGCATTAGCGCCGCACAAGAAAGAAGACATCTTTAAAGAGCGAGGTGTCCATAATGGCCCGTGGCATTCAAAGAAAATTTTTAGTGAAGAGAACAGTGAAGCCATGAAGCAAAATCCAAGAAGAAAAAGCGAAAGAAGAACATCCCATGCGACCAAAACAATTTTTATTGGCCCTCCTCTCCTTTCTTGTCGTGCTTTCTACTCTCCGTTTCTTTAATCACTACACACGTCTTCGTGCATTGTTTTACAGGTCCACCGTTTATTCCTTTTCTCTTCAAGCCTTAATTTCAGGGTGAGGGACTTGAGATCGCGAGGGCGAGGAGCGCGACACCTCACTGGATAACCTGGGATCTCTGGGGAAGGAGCAGTGAGTCGTGATATAGCCGAGTGATCTGGAGGTTCGTGCTCGACAGTGATTGAACAAAGTTAAATCGATGCAAAAAACAAAATACAGCAACGATAGAGAAGATTGAATTGCGATTGCGAAAGTCAAATGCAATATCGAAAGGGTAAATATTGGTCGTCCAGAGAAGTCGGCCTTGAGATGTAATGATTTTCCTGATTTTTATTGCCTCCGAAGATAGCCCGGTGTGCTTGAACTTTTTGGTGTGCGCCCCTCCCTCTGCACGTGTGCATTGAAGAATTCGAGGGGCAGCGACAAGTAGGCCGCAAACGCCGGGGAAGAAGACCTTCCTTTCCTCGAGAATCGCCTCTTCTCGATTCTTTTTCTTTTGATGTTGTGGCCGCTATCTCTAGTGTTCTGCGTTCTCTCTTTTTCACGTAAAAGTCCAGAGATTTTATGCTTCTCCACTCACAGACTTATCCTTGGACAGATGCTTATTTGCTTTCCTTTTTGCTTTCAATCAAATATCCCTTTGTTGACCAAATCTTGCCCACAACCATTTATTCCTTCAAATGGTTGATCTCACACAAAATATCCCGGGGATTATGCCAATTGCTTCCTTTTTGATCAAATTTTCCTAACTTGGCACATCAGTCACTGCGGGTTTAGTTCAATTAACCTTAGAACCATTCACTTGAGTCCATCCCTCACCAGTCAATGCAAATACAATTATATGGGCCTATTACTATCATTTTTTTTAAAAAAATACTCCTAAAATCTCTATGTAGTTTTAACTAATCTTGTTGTTTAGGGGTCGGTGTCAATAACTAATTTACTTATGCAAATAATTCATAAATGAGTAGTCAAAAATTAGGTATCGATATAGACCAAATTGAATTGCAAATACAACATATCGAAATGTTACAAAAAGTAACAAAATACATATGTAAACTTTATTAGAGCAAACCTGAAATAGCTCCCACTAAACGATAATATCCACCAATTTTCCCAAGCCCATGTTCATGAGATGTCGCTCAAATACACAAGGGCGTAGGCCTTTAGTCAGTGAATTTGCCAACATATCGTCTGTGAGAACATGCTCTACTATAATGTCACCATTCTGTACTATTTCCTTTATGGTAAAAAACTTGACCTCCATATGCTTAGACTATTTGAGACTTCTGTTGTTATTAACAAATAACACAGCAGAATTGTTATCACAGTATAACTACATGGGTCTATCCACAAAATCAAATACGGTCAATTCTCTAATGAGGTTCCGAAGCCAAATTGTTTGAGTAGCAACTAAAAAACATGCTATAAACTCCGCTTGCATGGTAGAGGAAGATAGAGATTTCTGTTTCTCACTTTTCCATGATACTGCGCCTCCTACTAACATGAATATATATCCTGTTGTCGACTTCCTATCATCCTCACAACTAGTAAAATCCGCATCTGAATATGCCAACAATCGCAAATCATGGACATATCTATAAATCAACATATACTCTCTTGTCCTTTTTAAGTATCTCAAGACTTTTTTGGCAACAACCCAATGATCGTGTCCTGGATTTGACTAATATCTGCCCAAAAGCCCTATCACAAAGGCAATGTTTGGTCTGGTGCAAACTTAAGCATACATGATACTTCCAAGTGCATTAGCAAAAGGCACATCCTTCATTTGGTTTTCTCAAAATCTGATTGAGGACACTGTGAAAGACTTAGCTTGTCACCCTTAACTACGAGAGCGTTTCCTAGCTTGCATTCCTGCATGTTGAATCTCTCCAAAATACAATCAACATATGCCTTTTGAGATAAACCTAATATACGACGAGAACGATCCCTATGGATTTCAATGCCAAGAACGAAGGATGTCTCACCTAGGTCTTTCATGTCAAAATTCTCTGACAACATTTGTTTTGTTTCACATAGCAATCCAATATTTCTACTTGCAAGCAAAATGTCATCCACATAAAGTATAAAAAAAAAAAATTTCCTCCCACTGACCTTGCAGATTATGCATTGACCTACTTTGTTCTCAACAAAACCAAAAGAAGTAACAAAATTGTGAAACTTCAAGTACCATTGTCTAAAAGCTTGTTTGAGACCATAAATAGCCTTCTTCAATTTACATACAAACTTATCTAAATCATTTGCTGTAAAACCTTCGGGTTGTACCATATAAACCTCCTCATCAAGATCTCCATTTAGAAAAGCAGTCTTAACGTCCATCTGGTGTAATTTCATATCAAAATGAGTTACTAAGCCATGATTACTCTAAAAGAGTCTTTAGAAGAAACTTGAGAAAATGTTCCTTCATAGTCTATCCCTTCTCTTTAAGTGAAGCCTTTGGCCACAAGTCTAGCTTTAAATTTCTCAATCCTTCATTTTGAATCTCTTTTAGTCTTATAAACTCACTTGCAACCTATGGGTTTACAACCTTCCGGTAATTCAACAAGCTCCCAAACACCATTATATTTCATAGATTGCATCTCATATCTCATTGCATCTAACCACAAATTTGATTGAGGACAGGAAACAGTGTCCATATAAGTTACTGGATCTGTAATACAACTTATGTCGTAATCATGTTCTCCTAAAAAGACTATATAGTCCGGTGGTATAGCTGAACGTCTTTCCCTAGCAGACCTCCTAAGTGGAGCCACTGTAAGGTCATTTTGAGTCTGAGGAACTTGAAGGGCTACATCTGTGGCCATTTCATCAATAAGAACTTCAGTGTTAACAGGTTTAGTTTGTAGCATAGTAGGCTCCATAATCGTCCGCATAGGTAAGGAGAAAGACATAGCATGTCTCGTCATGTTGTCATGTTCACTAATTTGTGAGCAATCGTGCTCTTCGGCTACATCAAATTCCAGAAACTTGGCCATTTGTGATTCCACAATCCTTGTTCCTCCACTTGGATTATAAAAACGATATCCCTTTGAATGTTCTAAGTAAGATACAAAGTAGCATCGAGTGGTTTTAGCCTCCAACTTAACCAATGTTGGATTATACAATCTTACTTCTGTAGGACATCCCTAGACCTTGAAATGATTCAAACTTGGTTTGCGTCCAGTTCATAACTCAAAGGAGTCAATGTAACAGCTTTGGTAGGAACACGATTCAATATATAAAGGGTTGTTTTTAAAGCCTCACCCCATAAAAAAAATCAGGGAAATTAGTCCTACTCATCATACACCTTACCATATCCATGAGAGTACGATTGCGCCTTTCAGCCACACCATTCTGTTCAGGACTTCCTAGCATAGTGAACTGAGCCACTATCCCATAATCCTTTAAGTATTTAGCAAATGGCCTTTTAATTTGCCCAACATTGCCATGTCTACCATAATATTCTCCACCTCGATCAAATTTAACCACCTTTATTACCTTTCCTGACTGTTTCTCAACTTCAGTTTGATAAATCTTGAATTTTTCAAGAGATTCAAACTTTTCCTTAATGAGGAAAAGGTAACCATACCGAGAATAATCATCAATAAACGTGATGAAATAAACTTTTTTACACAAAGTTGTAGTATAGGGTCCACTAATATTGGTGTAAATGACTTCTAGTAAACCAGAACTTCGTACTGCGGTTTTCTTCTTTATCTTAGTCATCATTCCTCTACAACAGTCTATGCAAGTCTCTAGGTCACCTTTAAGAGTAGGCATGATGTGTGTCTTTATCAGCCTTTCTACTCTTTCTTTAGATATATGACCTAGTCGTTTATGCCATAATGCATAACATTGTTCTTTAGGTAGAGGTCTTTTGGGAATAACATTTTCAACTGTATTAGCAACGTATATATCATTGGGAGATAAACACAATATGTACAATCCATTGAACATGTTGCAGCATCCAACCTTATTTGAGCTAAAGAACATAGATATAATATTGTTCTTTATTTCAAAAGAGTAATCACACATATCCAAACATGATACGGAAACTAAGTTCTGTCTAAAGGAAGGTACATAAAAAGTGTTTCTTAATATCACATTAAAACCGGTATCTAAAATTAAAATGACATCTCCCACGAACTCAACGTCGATTTTATCGTTGTTTCCAATAGTGAGCTTTGATTCATCTTGATTTGGCATCCTTCTGTTTGTGATTAGTTGTACCACTATCTAGCCACCAAGAACTGGATGGGGCTTCAGATAGGTTGGATTCACAGACAAGTGCTAAAGAACCATTACCTTTATGCTCATTTTTAGACAACCAAGCTTTATATTTATCGCAGTGTTTCTTTATGTGCCCCCTCTTCCTACAAAAGTAGCAAATGACACCCTCCCTTTTAAAATGTGCCTTTCTAGGAGCCATAGTGGTGGAGGGGCCAACATCTTCAGGATTTCCTCTCTTAGGAGCTATATTGCTAGGAGCGCCTATGACTTTAGGATTTCCTCTATGATGTGCAATCCATTTACCATTTTTGCTGGCAGAGCTAGAGGCATACAAGGCAAGATGCCCTCTTTCTTTCTTTAGTTTCTCTCCCTCTGCCACCACTCTAACTATAAGGTCATTGATTGACCAAGCCTCATTTTGCGAACTATAGTTCGTCTTGATAATTCCAAAATCAGGAGGAAGAGTGTTTAATGCTTGATGCACAATGCAAGTTTCAAGGATATCAACCTGAAGAATTTGGAGTTTTGACTGAAGATCTACCATCCTAAGCACATAATCTCTAACTCCAGTCGAACCATCATACTTCATATTGAAGAGTGATTGCATAAGTGTACCTATCTCAGCATTGGAAGAGACATGATACCTAGCCTCCAAAGCTTCCATCATATCTTTAACAGTACAGTCAGTTGGCAAGCTACTCATCAAATGATCCTGAATTGACCGTTTCATAATGAGCAAGCAAATTCTATTACTCTTTTCCCATGCAGCAAAACATACTTTCTGGACTTCTGTACTGGCATCAGTAAGATTTGCCAGCCTATTCTCAGTAAGAGCAACATGAACATCTACCAACTCCATCCCAAACTGAAATCCTCTTTCCATCTCTTGAAGTTTGATCTAGTAAGAACCTCAATTGCAATGGAATTGCCATTTACAGAGAATGTGACTGATTTTACAAGCAATACATGTAATTAGCATCATGTGAGTACTAAACACACATCTCAAGAGCTACATATATCATCATATAAGCACCTTTGGGCAAAATATATAATATATAATTGTATACTCTCCACATGACAGTGGTCCATGAAAATATACTCTAACCTTTCGCGAATTCATCACCTTTGGGTGTATGAATCACTAGGGTTAGTCATTTTTCAACCATATGTTGTACATGTATCCCTCCATAAACTAACGCACAATCGCCTCCTTTGAGAGTATAATCATGCATCAGAATAGGAGATATCCCATTACAATGTGAGACCGATGTTTCTCAAATCCAATCAAGTGTGCCACTTTGGCGATCACAACCCGACATAATAATCAAAATTTTCTCATATTAGGGATATAACTTTATGACTCACATTCACCTTTCACAAGTGATTTTAGACTTGATGACAGGGGCTATTTGTCACTAAAATCACAAGTCATGCTAATTGCATTACTCCATCCACTAATACACACTACTAATAAATAAACACTATACATATTCCTTAAGTGATGATATAATCATATGTGTGCAATTGTATTTCCCAAACCATGCAGAAATATTCCAAAATTACATCAAAAAACACGTCTTTATGGTTTCACGCAGAATTTCATATCCTTAAAGGCATCAAAAAATGCAAATAAATGCACCACAAGGTAGGAAATTGACATACGAGCGTGTCTATATCAACCACGTGCCAAACAGACGTCACACACGCCCTCACGCACCGCTAGAGTGTGCGGCATGTGAGCTGCACGCACTGGCACCAAGAAACCGGCCCGAAGTCGATCCGACCGGTCAATGGGTCGAACCGGTCATCACGGACAGCTGTCCATGGCGGTGGCAAAGGCGGTGGGATGATGTCACGGATGACGTCATGCCAGCTAAGGTGGCCCACGCGTCGCGTCATGTGTTGGCGCGCACGTGCGTGCGTGAGGTTGCTTGGTGGCACGTGTTGCCGACTCCCAGCACCGCTTGGGCACGTGGTGGCGTGTGAGGTCGTTTCCGGCCTCTTCTCGGCACGTACGAACCATCAAAATGCTCGTATTGATTCGTAGAATCTATATATGTGATCAAAATCCACTTTCACCAGACCAAAATTCACGAAAGACAAGCAAAACCTTCCGAGCTCGGGTCGAGTCTAAAATGGCCATAGGCGGGCTGGTTTGGCCTCGGTGAGAGGCATGACACACATTGAAGCACTTGGCTCAACAAGATTAATCCGAATATACAATCAAAATCAAGTTTCATGAGGATAAATTCTTCAAAACAGGCAAACTCCCTATGTTCGGGTTCTACTTTATGCAGGCTCTGATACCAAATGTAGGCTCAAAACATCCTAAAGGAGAAGTCGAAGATTTGTGTACCTGATTTTGTATCCATGATTATTGAAGCAAAATGACAGCAATCCGAGTCTTTGGCGCTGAAGATCTTCTCCCCTATGACCCTCGATACCCTGGCTCGATGAGACCGCCTCTCACGGGTGTTCCTTATGTGAGAGAGTGGGTGTATGCTTTTAATTGCAACAACTGAGGGTTAGATGAGGGACCTTAGCCTATTTATAGAATATTGGACGGGCCCTCTCATCACGGGCCGGGCTCAATTCGGCCCACACAAGTCAGGCCCATATTCGACTGTTAAGAAACTTTATATCTCACTTTATTAGATCAATTCCGTAAAACGGATAATTATGATCTTAATTAATGTGGCCCATATCAGGAAAATTCTTACACAACGAACTCATTGCCAACAACTCTGCCGACCAAGCCCTCGCGGACCATTGGGTCAGGTCCAACATCATGCCCTTTTACCCAAATACCAAGATCCGAACCTCCTCGTCGGCAACGAGACCCTCAGCGACCCCGGCAATAGGTGGTTCTGGCTCAAGCTCGTCCCCGCCATGAGAAGAATCCAACAGGTGCTCAAAAGGCATCGAATTCGGAACGTGAAAGTTGGTACCTCGATGGCCATCGAGACACTCGAGGGTTCCTCAGTGTACCCGCCTTCCAACGGGTCGTTTAGGTCTGACATCTCGAGTTCGGTCATGAAGCCCATGTTGTAGTTCTTGAGTGAGACCAAATCGTATCTCTATTTCGATGCGTATCCATATTTCCATTGGGCCAAGGACCCATAAAAGATCAATCTTGATTACGCATTGTTTGAATCCAAGAGCATCAGGTATACAGATCCGGGTACGGGTTTGGTTTACACGAATCTTTTTGATCAAATGGTAGATTCAATGGTGTTCCCTATGAAAAAACTCGGGTACCCCAACGTTCAGATCCGGATGGCCGAGACGGGCTGGCCCAGTGCCGGAGATTACGACCAGATCGGGAAGAATATCTACAAGGCCGCCACTTACAATCGCAACTTAGTCAAGAAGCTCACAGCCAGACCGCCCGTGGGGACTCCAGCCCGACAAGGGCGGGCCATGCAAGGATTTATCTTTGCTCTTTTCAACGAGAACCAAAAACCAGGCCCTACCACGGAGAGCCATTTTGGGTTGCTGTACCCGAATGGGTCCAAGGTCTACCAGATCGACCTGAGCGGGAAGACGACGTCTTCGGGTTGCGAGCCGTTGCCGGAACCGACGAACAATAAGCAGTACAAGGGGCCTATATGGTGTGTGGTGGCGCCAGGATCCAACAATAGGACAGCGCTTGAGGCAGCCTTATCGTACAGTCGCTCGCAGGTAAGCTCGTGTGAACATCATGACTTCTGGGGGAAGCGCTACTTACAATTCCTTTCTTGTTCATGTCACATTCAAATTTACCGATGTTCAATCATCCAAGATCGCAGGGGAACAAAACTTGCGGGGCGATCCGACCAGGTAAGGCATGTCATAATCCGGATTTGTTGCTATTCCATGCCAATTATGCATTCAGTTCGTATTGGGCCGAGTTCCGGAACTCCGGCACAAGCTATTTCCTCAATGGGCTCACCACTCAAACCATAAAAAATCCAAGCAAGTCTCGCCAACCTATTTCAATTCTTACTTTATCGTATGACTCGATTCGTAAGAAATCTTCGCACGTACATATCATTCAATCTCCCAAACGAGAAGCACTTGTCGAAAGGAAAATAACAGATTATGGATGTTTTGTTCTTGATTGCAGGTCATGGATCATGCAAGTTTCCCAGTGTCACTCTCTGAAGACGACGAAGATGGAGGCTTTGTTGCGGTATCGCGATTCTCCCACTGAGTCCATCTTCTTCTTTTCTTTTACCCAAAAAGGAAAATAAAAGGGCTCGGTCGGTACCGAATCCTCTGCCAAAGCCATTTGGGCATCTCTTTACTTTCTTTGCTTTCTTCTTTTCCCCCCTTTCGCATCTTTATCCATCGTGTCTTCCAGGATCTTGATGTTGTTATCCATGTCATGCTCTTCTTATAAAGTGCAATTTAGAAATTTCCTTTCGTGCGAGCGAAGCCAGGAAGAACCGGTGGGAACTGTTTTAGTGTTAATGCACTCGAACCGGACAACAATTGCATCGATCGGTACAAACGTGTCAGTGGCTTTGACCCGAGATTGGTCCGTCGAATTAAATAATTGACCTAAAAGACAGAAATGAAATAAATAAGAAAATGGAAGAAAATGACAAAGTAGAAAAACGTGGATGGGAACTTCTCGTAGGGGGGAAATAAATAATGATTTCTCTGTAAATTAGGGATTGATGTGGATCAGCCGAGGAAGAAGACGCTGCCACCTCGCTTGCAAAGGAAGCATCCTTGGTCGTAGACGTTTGCTGTCAAATCCGCGTGCGACGCCATCGGAGAGGACTTAGGGAGCTTTATCTCTTTCTTTTGCTACGATGATGTTTGGTTGATGGAAGGGTCCACTTTGGAGCCGTTCTCTGTTCTTCTCCCTCTGGTTTTTGATTAGGACATGGCATTATTAGGAGCGGTTATGTCTTTTAGCGATGTCGCAATTAAATCCTCCCTCTTATGACGGAGAAAAGACAAACTTAGGATCTACATAGCAACATTTTAATTTTTCTATTCTTTTCATTTTTTATTTTCCTGCATAAAAAAGTGATTAGGGAATAAATTTAGAACTGAAATAATAACTATAAAAAAAAAGTATACTCTTATTTTCGATAACAAATTTTAGAAATATGTAATTTTTTTTTATCTTTTCATTCTTCTTCCTCTTATACTTGGTCATTTGAGACTCACCACTCGTCATTGCCCGCCGCCATCCACCGCCTTGACAGAATAGAGGAGGAAGAAAAAGAGAGGAAAAAAATGAAAAATCTAAAAAAAATTACTATTTTTTAAAAAAAAATTATACATCACAAAAAAACTTGTGAATCTTACCAAACACATTTATGTTCATTTTTTATTCTAGAAATAAAAAAATTTATGTAGTTACCAAACGCATTGTTCTATTTAGAAACTATACTAGGGAATAGAAATAAAAAGGAGCTATTTCTAAAAAAAAATTATTCCTAGGAATATACCCTAATTAAGTAGACTATTTTTGCTTCCTTTCTCAAAA
Source organism: Eucalyptus pauciflora (assembly GCA_007663325.1). Taxonomy (NCBI): domain Eukaryota; kingdom Viridiplantae; phylum Streptophyta; class Magnoliopsida; order Myrtales; family Myrtaceae; genus Eucalyptus; species Eucalyptus pauciflora. The sequence goes on from VMYD01000011.1 coordinate 1,986,065, forward strand.
AAAGAAATTTCAGAATCATAATTTGTCAAGACTCAAAACTAAATTGGTACTTTTCTTGGAAAAAAATTATTTGGGTCAAGAATATTATATATATTGTGGTTTTAACAAAATCAATTTATGTGAAATTTCTCAACAGATCTTTAACCAATCACATTCTACCATCTTTGCTAGAAAAAAGTGGATTTGAATTCATCAAACCATATCTAATTGTCTATCTCGGTAGTTAGTTATGATGAGGCTCACATAAAATCTACATGATTAAAAGATATGATGCACCAAATCCCAACATCCGATTTAAATGAGAAATTCTCTTTTGTCGGAGCAAGATATCATTAACTTCACTTCTTTGTCTCAAGTTGGTGGATGATTACCCATTCAAAACGTTATCATCATGCCATCAAATTATTTCTTGAGCCATATCCCTATAATAATGATTCTAAAGTGGAAAAAAGAGGGACAAACTCCAAAACCTTTTTGCATTTGCTCCTGCGCATGTGCCGATCATCAAACATCTCATAATTACTCTAACTATAAAGATTCGAAAGTATCGATATTCCAGTTAGTTTGATCTAATTCTCTCGAACAAACATTCGAAATTAGCCCCAAAAAAAACCACATCATCCATAATCATTAATATGGTTCGAGCCAGTCAAAGATAAGGAAACTTGCCATATAAGTGGTCTAATTAAATGATGCTCACATCCATATTGGACATGCTTCGTGGACCATACAATTAATCTAGAGAAGAACGCTTTTAACCCTAAAGCGCTAACCATTGAGAAATAATTGACCTCAATCCTTGGCATGTCTTTATCGCCCGACACCGGAGTCCCCACTCGAAACGGCTAGTCGTACCTCTCTTTTGACATCGCCCCCCCTCTCTCTCTCTCTCTCTCGATCCGAGTCACCTATTCCTGTTCTTTCCCACTTTCTGACAGAACCTAGCAAAAAGCAAAACCCCAAATGTAATGGCCCCCACTCATTTCCCTTTCCTCTTTTCCTCCTCCACATCTTTAAACTTTTCCTTTCCATCCCCGACCTCACACTCCCTCTCTGTTTCTCTCTTTCTCGCCAGACGTTTCCTGCGACAGAATATAAAAAAGACCTTATTCGGCGAATCTCTATCTCTCTCCCTCTCCCTCTCCCTCTCCCGAGTCCCAACAGACAATTCATTGAAGCCCGGATCTTCTCACGTCCTTTTCTAGCGTTTCTCAAATCCACCCCCGTCTCTCTCTTGGCTTCTCAGTCTCAACCATCAGTGACCACCCTAAGAAAAAAAAAAAAGTTGCAACCTTTGGGGTAGATAGAAAACAGGGCTCCTGGTTAGAAAGAGGCGGGGCGTTGATTTCGATGCAAATGGGTCTTTTGCATCTGCTCGTCTTCTCTCCTCTGCTCCTTGCACTGTGCAGTGAGTCCCTTCTGTTCTTCCGTGGAATCTCGACAATGCTGATATGGGTTTTGTCTATTTCGAGCCTCACTCTTGGGGGTTTTGTTTTCGCAGGTGCGGAGATTTCGAGCAAGGTCGGAGTGAACTACGGCCAGCTAGGAAACAACCTCCCGTCGCCGACCCGGTCCGTCCGGCTCATCAAGCACCGGCTCAAGGCCCAGCGGGTCAAAATCTACGATGCCAACCCGAGCATTCTCCGAGCCCTTAAGCACACCGGCATTCGAGTCTCGGCCATGGTCCCGAACGAGCTCATCAACGCCATCGCCGTCAACCAGACGCTCGCCGACTCGTGGGTCGGGTCCAACGTGGTGCCTTTCTACCCGGCGACCAAGATTCGGTACCTCCTCGTAGGCAACGAGATCCTCAGCTCCGCTGACAACACGACTTGGTTCAACCTCGTGCCGGCGATGCGAAAGGTCAAGAAGGCCCTGAAGAGGCACAAGGTCTACAAGGTCAAGGTGGGGACTCCGCTAGCGATGGACGTTCTTGCGACGTCATACCCGCCCTCGAGCGGCTCGTTCAGGCCCGACGTGTCGGACCGTGTCATGAAGCCGATGCTCCAGTTCTTGAACCGGACCAAATCCTTCTTTTTCATCGACGTGTACCCGTATTTTCCCTGGTCCTCCGACCCGAAGAACGTCGACCTCGACTACGCATTGTTCGAGTCCAAGAACGTGACCGTCAAGGACCCCGGCACCGGCCTGGTCTACACGAACCTTTTCGACCAGATGGTGGACGCGGTAATCTTCGCGATGAAGAAACTCGGGTACCTGAACATCCGGGTCTGGATCGCCGAGACGGGCTGGCCCAACGGCGGCGACTACGACCAGATCGGCGCCAACATCTACAACGCCGCCACGTACAACCGCAACGTCGTCAAGAAGCTCTCGGCCCGACCGGCCATCGGGACACCGGCTCGACCCGGTTGGGTCCTGCCTTCCTTCATATTCGCGCTCTACAACGAGAACCAGAAGACGGGTCCGGGCACGGAGCGGCACTTCGGGCTGCTGTACCCGAACGGTTCGTTCGTGAGCAAGATCGATCTCAGCGGAGAGACGCCGGATAGTGAGTACGAGAAGTTGCCGGCGCCGACGAACAACGAGCCTTACGAGGGGAAGATATGGTGCGTGGTGGCGAAGGGAGCGAACCGGAGCGCGTTGGCGTCGGCATTGTCGTACGCGTGCACGCAGGGGAACGCGACCTGCGGGCCGATCCAACCGGGCAAGGCGTGCCATAGAAAAGGTTCGCTGGTCCGGCAAGCGAGCTACGCGTTCAGCTCCTACTGGGCCCAGTTCAGGAAGGCGGGCGGGTCTTGTTACTTCGATGGGCTGGCCACTCAAACCATCAAAGACCCAAGTAAGATTCGGCAAAACCCGGCTTTGATTATTCCCTTAATTATCTAGTTATTGCTCTTTGATATTTCTCTGAATTCTTTTCGATAGTTTTATTTGTTGATATTCTCTGAATTTGCTTTTTAATTCTGTCGGAAATGCTATAGTTTGATAGACATTGATCATTAAGGAGTTCTAAAGGAGAATCTTGCTCTAACTTTACAAGCTACGATGTTACGCACTGGATGCATTTTAAGTATAGCAGGCAAATTACAATTGGTATATACTTTGAAGTCAAAATAAACGCAGAATCTGATCTTCTTTGTGAAGAGCATAGGATACGTATTCGCAATTTTACTTCTATTTTCTCTTTTTCTTATTTGGTTTTATACAAGTTTTGAAGATGTCTTACCATGTTTTGCTAAGCTTATGTCATGACAATGAACTAATTAAATCGGAGGAAGTAATTGGATGATCGGACAATTTGTCTTACCCGACCCCATCGACACCTCGTTGTGTGCTATCCATTTCTTCATTAAATTTTGATTCCTCGTCTTTGTTTCTCCCCCTGTGGTTGTGTTTCATCCTCTCCCTTGATTGAAGTTCCCACATCAACCGGTCTTAGTCCATTTCAACAAATGTTGATGCCAACATCTCTGATAAATCGACCATGCCAATGAAATTTGATGCTAAACATGATTGGACAGAGGCTATATATGATGATTCCCGTACGTGGAATCATAGATGGATATTGACGGTGGTCTTAAATGTTGTTGATAGGTTATGGATCCTGCGAGTTCCCTGCAGTGACTCTTTGAAGAACTTGGACTGGCTAGAAGAGGTGATGCCACCTTCGCTGTTTTTCCTCTTCAGGACTCGGGCGCTTTTCACCTCTGACGGCACATTTTCTTAGAACAACTTAGATATTACTGATTAAGCCAAACTTCCAGGGCATGTGGCAAACTCAAGTCAATCGTTTTCATCGTCTTTGGTTGTGTCATCACAACGAGCCTTAGATGAATGATGGGCAGGTGAAATCAGTAGTCAGGTTTCATCAAAAGTTGCGTTGGTTTCCAGATTGCTACTAGAAGGTTTCAATGGCTACATCCCACCATTTTTCGAAGCACGCTCGACCTTACCTACCTTCTGATTTAGACAATTTGTTGATGATCCGTGGCAAGCAGCTATTTCTGCATGTTCAGACAGACTCTTTCTTTAAATTCATATGAAGCATTGCTGCTGTAATTTTTTTTTTCATTGCGGATTGTAAGTTGAGGATATTGCTGAAACTGATTATTTCATGACATTTCCTTCTTTGGATTCCTACGAAAAAAGATGGTTGCAGATTGAAATCTATATTTGAAAAGAATTGGGAATATACTGCCAGCGGAGAAGAAATTTTAGACAAATGCCTTAATCACCCTTGATGTGAAGATTGTAATCATCCACTCTCTCAAATCAATGGTGTATTAGGCCACTTGTGTATTAGAAAGCTTTCCTCAAACAAAGTAATCTCTTACATATTTTCAAAAACGACATGCAAAATGATTCAAGAAGTGTTGAGCAAAACTGCAAGTGGATATTCTAATAGAAAAAGCATATTCGACACTTGATGGCAGTTTTTCATGTCACTCTGTACCTCTTTTTTGTAAGAACTCGGTCCAAACAAGCAGCGTGAAAATACTCGGTCCGCTCGGTTCATTTGCCCAAGTTTAGCGACTTCCACACATCTATTCCAGATTTCCTGATCACCTCTTGTAAGAACTCAGTCCACTTCTCTTATGGCGTTCTCTGCACTTTCCAGCTACCTGTTCTCTTATGGCGTTCAGCTGATTTGGCTTATTTTTTTTGTTCTTATATTGAAGGAGGTTCTTGAGTCGATTCCTTTTGCTCTGAAAATTTCCAATTTGAGATCGCAATGGTAGGCACCCAGTTTGGCAGTCAACTAGATAAGCAAGTGATGACATTTGATTTTCGGAAAATTCAGCTGTTGATCCAATTAGATCACCCCCCAAGTCCAGCTTCTGTGATATTTAAAAGATGGCGAACTTGTACAGTGAAATTGTTTTCAAGATTCAACATGCCGAGTTCGTTAACCGGTTCTTCTAGTTTTGCTGAGTCTTCTTATCCTGTCTCAGTTGCACAAGCTGAGGAATTTGTCTAGGCTGCCCGATTCTGCAGCTGCCTGCTAACTAAACTACTACCCAATTCCCACCTAATTTGCTATGATGCCGAAATGTTAAACCTCCCGAGTCACAACTGCCTTGAGGAAAGCTTCAGAATATAGAGACCAACACAGTGAAGCCTTTGACAGACACATGAAGGAATGGATGTACTGCTAAAAAGCATAATGCAGAAACAAGATCCTAGACCAGTAACTTCACATCGTCTTCAACTAAAAAGATAAAGTGGACATAACTTCCACTGGACATTATATTATCTTACATCACGATTCATTTGGATCTGGGAAGTGACATATTCTATTATTCAAAATCAAGAACGAGATGCAGCATATGAATCATTTAGTTCAGACATAGTTCAGAGGTCTTCTTATTTACTGCTTAAGGATTCTGCAATCTTCTTGGCAATGCAATATGCAGTGGACTCAATGGTGATCATGGGGTTGACCCCAATTGCTGTAGGCATCAAGCTTCCATCACAGACAAACAAGCCCTTGGCTTCCCAGCTCTCCCCGCTCTCATCCACTGCACCATCTCTCTCGCTAGCCCCGATCCTGCAACTTCCCATGGGATGTGCACAGCAGTACAAGTTCCACAGCTCTTCTCTTGACGTGGGCCCTCCACTGATCACGATGCCGTTCAAGAACTCTTCGATGTCTTCTTCCTTAGTCCCTTGGCATTTCATCCTCTGCCCATCGCTCCTGTGCGTTCCCACTTCCTCAGCGCCTGCTGCAATCAGTATCCTCAGTGCTTGCCTCAGCCCGATTTTCATGTTCTCCTTGTCGAATTCGCTGAGGTTGTAGACGATTTTCCCCTCCTCTCTCACTTCTCCCGAGCCCTTGTCTCGGACCAGTGTGAAGAGGTGGGCAGTCCTCGAATACTTTCTCATTCTTTCCTTCATGTTGGCACCCGAAGTCCAAGGATATAAGGCAGAAAATAGGCCGGGCCCGAGGGAAGGAGTTTCTATAATCGCTGGGACAGGGGCGCCGGTTTCCGAGACAACCCTGTTGAGCGAAGTGATGATTCCTCCTTCGTATACTTTGCCTTGGATCCCAGTCGGATTCTCTGGGAAATACCCCCAAGCGAAAGCGCACGGGTGCAAATGCAGGTTCCTCCCAATGTTTGGGTTCTTCAGGCCGCTTGAGATCAGCAACGGAGGTGTAGAGACTGCGCTGCACGCAGCAATTGTCACTTTAGCCTCGATGTGAAGCTCCTTTGTAACGTCCTTGTTGAGGACAGATGATGCAATCACTCCTAAGCATTTTTTGGGTTTTTCTCCATGTGGGGTATTTTCCAGAATGAGCTTCTTGGCCTTGCAACCCGTTAAGATGACCGCTCCATTTTCTACTGCGTCCACCAACCACGTTGAATCGGTCCCCTTCTTGTCCCCCGTCCTACACCCATAACAGCAAGATCCACAGAAATGACCCTCTGATGAATTCCTAGCGACAGCTTCGACTTTCAAGTCAAGACTCTCACACCCTTTCCTGAGAATTTGATTCTGAAACCCTTCCTGTTCACATTTCTGAGTGACACCAATCTTCTTGCACACAGCATCCATAGCAGAATCATAGTCAGGTGTTCCGAAAAGCCTTATCTTGTGATCCGCCGACCATTCCTTCCGGACATGGCTCGGAGTCCTGATGCAAGCCGACCAGTTCACAGCAGACCCGCCGCCCACAGTGGAGCCGGCTAGGACCACGATTTTCCCATCGACAGTGGTGAGCAGTGCGCCAGATTCATACAGCTGATCCAGTGATGGCCCCTCTAGGGACGAGTAATCATGCGGGACGAAGTAATTGCCCTTTTCAAGAACGACCACTTTTTGGCCTGAGTGTGCGAGGACTGCGGCAGCAACACCTCCGCCACAGCCGGAGCCGATGACGACGACGTCACATTTGATCCTGAGGGCGTTGTGCTGTGGAATTTGAGTGACTTTGAGTCCCTTCTGGGTGAGGGATTGAATGAGGGATGAGTCAGTTTCATGCACGGGTTCCACAAGGCCTCTTTGAAGGGGCCTCTCTTGCTTGTTATGGGACTCGCTGGGTTTCGCTCTTGTGTCCACTCGGTACCCGATTGCTTCCCATGCTAGGTTGTTTGAGTTTTCATCTGTCTGCAAGAGAAAACGAGGAAGATAAAAGAAGAACATAATTAAATCGATGTCTACGTATTATTTTAGCGTGGCACACTAATCTTCAAAAGTTCTGGGCGCCTACTTGATCCGTTTTCATAAGAACAAATTCTTTCAAAGTTGTAGATTTCTAAAGAGTCAATAAAAGTATATATAAAAAAAAAAAAAAAAACTTTTGGCGGAAAAAAGATTATAAGTCGCAAGTTTTCCTATAACTTGGATAACCACTTATACAGTATGAACAAATTGTCAACAATTCTTATATTTATCAAATTTTATTTGCTTTTCTTATCAACACCTTTAATTAATTAACTGTTATATGATTTATCAACTTTTTTCCAATTAAATTACCATTACCAACTCTCATTTGACTGGCTCAATAGCATTGAGAAATTTTATTTTATCAACTTTTGTCACCGTTTACTAACTCTTATTTCTTGAATTTACCAACTATACTATTGAGTTGCCACTTTTCATTGCGTTGCTTATCAATCATATTTCTAGGATTAACTTTCGAACTAATTTTGTATTTTGAACTCTTATTTAAACTACTTAGAAATGTTCATTTGGTTTTTTTAGACTACCAATTTTCTCGCCAATGCCTTTAATTTATCGATTGTTATATGAAATTACTAGCATATATTTGAGTGACTAACTAACTTTTCTGGGTTAAGTAACCCAACAGAAAAATTATCAAATAAACATCCGTAACCAATTCAAATGAGAGATGGTAACAAAATAACAATTTGGTATAATTGGAGAAAATTTTAAAAAACTTTTAAATTATATTTACTAATTTATTGTAAAAATTGATTACCCAATAGCATGTATTTACTTCATATAAAAAATCATCTATCGGTTTTTTTACCATCACTAATTAAAGTCTGAGAGCATGGAAAATGATTTGTATTTTTTAGCACGGAACAATAAAAGTTCTTCCCATCATTGAATTCCGTTTACGAAATCAATTCACAAAAATTGATGCGATTTGAATTTTAATTAACCGTTTCATATGAACCACTAATTAAAGTGCACATTGCCTATTTGCCATTGTCATTTGTGAAATAATTTGGTGCAAACTATAGAGACATAAAAAGAACATGACAACAACGTAACCTTACCCTAGTGTAGAAGACGAAGAGGCAGTAAATTTTGATCATCACGAAGACAACCCTCAGGGGAACCACGAACTTCTGTCTCGACCAGTTCATGAGAACTCTCTCTCTCCTCTCCACAGGCATTTCAGAGAAGTTGAGGATGAACGGCCATGTCGAAGCCAAGCACGAGCCCCAGCACAGCACGAGCGTGCCCAGCCTGAACGACAGCATCTTCAGCACTATGCTCACCATCACGACAACTTGGCGTGGAGCCCTCTTCGTCAAAAGCTCTGCAACCTGCTCTCCATTATCATGGAAGGAATCAGAAACGAACACCTGCCATGGGTTCTGATAGAAGTGAACTATATAACAGGAAATTAGGGTCATGTCGTATGTATTGAGATTGGTCTATGAAATTGGGTTGGTGTAACGATTAGTTTTCCACGGGAAAGTATTAGATCACTGACGGCTCGAAGTGAAACAACGAGAAAGGGGACAGACTTTTGGGCGCCGTTTAGATACATTTGTCTTTGTTTTCCTTTATTTACGCATTTCTTAATTGAAAGTAAATGCTTGGTTACATCTAATAACAAATGCTTCTTTACTTCACTTTCATTAAACAACATTTGTCATGTCTGACCTTTAGTTATACTTTTCTTCTTTTATTTTGTTACTCAAATTATTTTGACTTGAATGTCAACTAATCAAATCAAACCCATGAAACGCATGTTAAAATGTTAATATTAAAATATAAAAAGTGGAATGAATATACTCTACCTTATTCATCATTTACATATTTAGAGGCCAAAATAAAGGGGGGAATATTGAAAAAAAGAGTGCAATTGCATGAATTTTGGCTCGAAGTAGTTTAGGACCTAGGTGAATTCATATACTTAACTCTATATATATTTATCACTTCCAACACGAGCTTTCAATTAAAAAAAAAAAACCAATTTCAAGACAACTTTTTCTTAAGAGTAACCTTGAAGATTAGGTTTAAGAAATCTCGATTAAATTTCTTGTAAATAAACAAGACAATGCACGGTCTTGAATAGAAGAGAATTGCATTCTTTCCACGCCAAGATTTCCATCCATCAATCTAAGAAAAAAAAATAGATAGACAAAATCACTTTTCTAAATTGTTAGAAATAAAAAAATTTCAATTCTTAATTTTGAAATAACCGATATTATCCATAAGTATCCAAATGAAACTTCGTATGAAACGGTCTTGAATAGAATAGAATTGCATTCTTTCCACACCAAGATTTCCATCCATCAATCTAAGAAAAAAAAAATAGATAGACAAAATCACTTTTCTAAATTGTTAGAAATAAAAAATTTCAATTCTTAATTTTGAAATAACCGATACTATCCATAAGTATCCAAATGAAACTTCGTATGAAAAGCCTTTTTTTGCTTATAATATAAAATAAAGAATCAAATTAGGGATTGGCTCTCACAGCATGGATCAGCCACTTCTCCGGACAAAGAGAAAGCGATCCTACAGAAGGAAATTTCGAGACCCAGTGAGTCAAGAATCAAAGCGTGCGCGTAAACATGATTTTTTTTTTCAAGGGAGACGTGGAAACTGCCAACAGCTGCAGCAGTCCCACATCGCCCGACGCATAAGGAACTGATCAGCTTATTAACTTCACCAGGTTGCTAATTTTCTGTACTGACGTTCCAAGCCCGTAGATCCGTGCCAGCCATTAGTAGATCCAAACAGTGGAAGGGTAACGGGCCGGTGCCTGTAGGGCCCATCATAACCCAATGGGCTAAGTTTGCCGAATCCCCACTTTTATTTTTTATTTTTTATTCTATCTGTTTTTACTCCCAGAAAATACTCTTCAAAAGCCCCAGGCTGGATGTGAGGCCAAAATTCTCTGCGCCAGACCCAAAAAATATTGATAATATCATGTCAAAACATCTAAAATCCTAGACAAATTACATAAAGCACGTGACCAAAATATACTGCCAGAATGTGGTTCAAGCAACATGAGTCTAGAGATAAACTCAGGTTTCTTTTTTTATTTTATTGTTTTTTTTCCATTAGGGGAAATAATGCATTTCCTGCCCAATTTGTCGGATAGAAATGTCGGACCCAAACCGGAAAAAATGGGTAAAGAGACAAAAATACCTGTCGAAATTAAAAAGTGACGGTGGCTATAATTGGCCACCAAAGATGTATTAATTAAAGGTTATATGCTTCATGAAATGTGATAATAAAAGTAGCTAACTACTTTTTCTGTTTCTTCGAATTTTCCCCTAATAAAAAATTGAGAAAGATAATTTCACCTCGTCGGGAACAGGAGGCTGAGACCCAGAAGCGCTGTAGAAGCCATGCAGAGCCGGATCATCATGTGGTATTTTTGGGTTGATGGAGTCGAGCGAGACGGAAGGGATTAGGGTTTCGCAGATGGCAGCAAGAGCTTGAATCTGAGCTGGAGAGAATCCATGGCCGTATCTACTCTCTCTCCTTCCTCCTCTCAAGAGAGGATGGCACTCCCCCGCCATTCTTTTTAGCTTCCGAAGGAGGAGAAGAAGAAAGGATAAGGATCCCAAACTGGTGAGTACGGAGTGGCTTTTGGTGGTTTGCCTATATTTTGCTCCAAAGGCCAAGCATGTATTTATACACACTCGCGCACAAATATTTCTTTCTTGGAGCTATTGCCTCACCGGCATCGGCACGGTGCTAACGAAAATATCTCCGCATTTTGCACATTTGGCTTATGTTAATTTCACAAAAATGAAAGATTGAAAAAATATTTCTCCAAAAATTATTAATTATATCTCTTGAAATAACCAATCAATTGAAAATGTTTTCATTATATAAAATAATTTATATTTTAAATACTCTTGTAGATGATAGAAACATTTTCCTTTTGTTCATCTAAGCGATGGGATAGAGAATTTTTAAGATAGATATTTTTCAAGACCCTTAGCATTGCCCTTGTCTGACGGAATTGTTGCGGTTCTCAGACTTTTCCAAGCTGGGGTACTGCTCGTCTCTTTTATGCCTTTTTCATGCGTTGGGTCCGAAGCTTTATTAATGAAATGATTGATAAAAAAATAGTTTGGGTAAATTTGTCACACGTGTACTTAGTTTGAGATTTTTCAGGGTTTTAACCCTAGATATAATTAATCAGAGGTACTGTCAATGATGCTTTCAAAAGATAGAATCGTTTGCTTTTAAGCAAAACACATGAACAAAAGAGAGAAAGAATCACCGAGTGTTTTTAGAATCATTGAGTGTTTTTCGGCCCTAATCATCGGTTAAGGAGCAATTAGTCATACACTAGAAAGACGTAAATTTCCTCCTAAGTGATCCCATCTTTAGGATCCGTGATTCTTCATCATCTTCTAAATTGTCTAGTTCTACTTGCCTTTTTCCCCTAACTTAGGGTGGAGTTTTTCCTGACTAACAAATCTATTGAGTGTGCTTGGAAGACAAGATGTATAATCCAGAAGACGAGTAATCTCTTCGCGGTTCTCAAAATTTTCCAAGCTAAGGTACTGTTCTTGTCTCTTTTATGCGATTTTTATGCATCAAGGGTCCCGAAGCTTTATTAACGAAATGATCAGAACCATCATAGATATAATTAGAGGTACTGTCAATGACGCTTTCAAAAGATAAAATCATTTGCATTTAAGCAAAACATAGAAAAAAAGAGAGAAAGAATCACCGAGTGTTTTTAGAATCACCGAGTGTTTTTCCGCCCTAATCATCAGTTAAGGAGGGATTAGTCATACACACCAGAAAGACGTAATTTCCTCCTTAGTGGTCCCATCTTTAGGAGCTGTGACCCTTCATCATCTTCTAAGTTGTCTAGTTCTACTTGCCTTTTCCCCCTGCCTAAGGGTGGAGATTTTCCTGATCAACAAATCTATCGAGTGTGCTTGGAAGACATAGCGTACAATCCAAAAGAGGAGTATTGTTCTCAAACTTTTCCAAGCTGGGGTACTGTTCTTGTCTCTTTTATGAGATTTTTATATGATGGGTATCCCGAAGCTTTATTCAATGAAATGATTGATTAAGTGTATATATTTATTAGTCTCTTCAAAGTCATCGGTACCATCATAGATACGAGGATTAATATCCTAAAAAATGCCAAATTGGTACATTTGTAACAAATTTACTCCAAACTAATTTTTTGACATTCAAAAACCCCAAATTAATATACATTTGACAAATTTACTCCAAACTCGTACACTTGTGACAAATTTACCCTCTGTTAATTTTTGTTAAATTTTATTGTCAAATTATTAAGTTGAATGACATATAACAATTGACTAATTTACCAGTTTGGGATTTTACTTTCCGTTTGTCACAATTTACAATTTTTGTGTTTTTTTTTTGTGATATTAATTCAATTTAACATAGGGCATATTTGTCATAAATGTACCAGTTTGAGATTTTTTTATGATCGAATAAATTAGTTTGGGTACTTGTCAAAAAAATATACCAGTTTAGGGTTTCTTATGATCAATCATGGTAAATTTGTCATAGTTGTACAAATTTGGGGATTTTCATGATAAAAAAAATAGTTTGGGGTAAATTTGTCACACGTGTACCAATTTGGGGTTTTTTAGGGTATTAACCCTAGATATAATTACCACCCACCTGGGTGGCGCTGCTGGAGCGAGCACTCTTCCTCTCGCAAAAGGTCGTGTGTTCGAATCCCGGGCGACGCAGGGTGACTTAATTGGAGGCCGTGTGTGGTGGCTAGCACGTGTCGCCCCCAGGGTTTACCTCCCCGTTACCCCGGGCCTATCGGGCCATCCGCGTTGGTAAGGTGCGGGGTTTCCCTGGGTCACCCAAAAAAAAAAAAAAAAAAACCCTAGATATAATTAATCAGAGGTACTATCGATGATGCTTTCAAAAGATAGAATCGTTTTCTTTTAAGCAAAACATAGGAACGAAAGAGAGAAAGAATCACCGAGTGTTTTTCAGCCCTAATCATCAGTTAAGGAGGGATTAGTCATACACTAGAAAGACGTACATTTCCTCCTAAGTGATCCCATCTTTAAGAGACGTGATCCTTCATCATCTTTTGAGTTGTCTAGGGTGGAGTTTGTGCCGACCAACAAATCTATCAAGCAGGGGACTTAGGGTGGAGTTTGTGCCGACCAATAAATCTATCAAGTGTGCTAGGAAGACACGGCATATATAGTCCAGAAGACGAATAAATCTGTCCGCTCAAGAAAACGACTTGGATGGCCCAATCTGCCGTCTCCGAGCACGAGATTATAATACTTGGAATCTTCGTTTGAGCTCATTCACGTCAAACCTAACAGTCCCCTTCTCTCCCCAGTACAAACCTAACATTAAGGTCTTGGAGGGCCTTCCATGGCCAATCCAGCTGTGCCTCGTAGTCATACATCAAGTGGGCATTGATGTTTGTCTATTGGACGTAAGCTTTGTTTTTCATGTCGCGTTCATATTTATATTCCAATTTTGCAGTCATTCCATTCATTTACCCTTGGGTCATTGACTCCACACATTTTCTCTACCCTTCTCACCCTCCGCAGCCGCCAATATATCTCGCGATAACAGGTCCCTCATTGTGAGATTGTGCGCATAAAAAGAATCGACCAAAGACACATATGATTGTCGGATCGATTAAGATTATCATCTCCTCGCCAGCATGGAGCCATCGCGCGCGATTCCTTCTTTTCCACGTTTATCTTCCACCGAACTTCGCCAGACCCATAATCTTGGCTTCATTGATTCTGACTTTCGAGAGGTCTGCCAATATCATTTCCTTAGACACCAAAAATTAGCGAGATACACATTGAACTGTAATAAGAATTAAAGATAAGTTTCACATCTTACTTTACATAGTTACTTACTAATTGAAAAAGAGATCTGGCGATATCATTTCCTTTATCCATTGAAAGCTCGTGGGCTTTGATGGCCGATAGTTTTCTACGGCACTCGTAGTATATAATTTCATACTAATGAAGGTACTAATCCAACTCTTGCATTGTTTATGTGGGAAAGATAAGAATCACTATTCAGCAGACTCCAAATTTAGTAGGAGATTTGGCTCAAATCTATAAAGAAGGAAATAACAATTATATTTGCTTTTCCAGTAGATATTCATATTTATAACTAGAGGTGTATTCTATCTTATTTAAGGATAATGAAACCCCCCAAGGTGATATGATGAGTTGGGGGTTTCTCATTGTGACATAGGCTTCCAAGGGTTTTCTCCTTGGTTAACTGAACCACGTTATGTGACACCCGAGGTACGTCACGCGCTACACGTGTCCTTTCTATTTATACTCATAATTATAATTTAGCATGCGGAAGCACTATAAAATACGTCACCATATATCATACAAGAAAGTCGTACGAGTTTAATACATATTGCTTCTTCTTTATATGACATGAGTACTTATTATCACCACATAGAGTCCTAGGACTTGTGGGTTGCAGGCCACTAGTACTACTTCTCCCATACTATTACTGTATTACACAATCAAGCCACTATCTAACTTAGGAGTTGGTGGTCTCAAGCATCACCTTGTCCCTTCCACTGTTATGTCTAAAGGGACCCTCTTACACATTGAAAAATAAGGGCTGGCCAAAGCTTATTAAATGAAATCATTAGGTCTAAAGTAGGAGATTGTCTTAATACTTAAACCATAATTGGTATTTAAGTGATCACTTTAGCAAAACTTGGCATTCAAACAATCATTATTTACAACTTAAGACACTGAAATAATCACTCTTGAACTTGTTACCACTCCATAATTTGACTAGCATTTGCAGCAAATCAACGAACCATCACCAATAAACCATTGTAGCAAACCAAATATCTCAAACAAAAACTAAGCAAACCAAGATTGAGAATAGATAACTAAGAAAGAGAACTTGTAAGTGTTCATAACCAATGAATTCCAACCTTCCATCTCCACCTGTTTCCTCACCCGAGCACGAAGTTTGGGATTGGATGGATCATGAAATCTATGTGAATCTAAGTCCAAAGGAACTTAATAAAAAGATTGTGAGGAATTTAAAATACAATGGAGTCGAAGTACGTTTAAATGGAATATATGTTTGAAATTGGAAATTACATTACTATTAACATAAAAGTGTTGAAAATAAAAAGTACGAGGACAGGAAAATATATAAGATAAAAATAAGCTCTTGGACGACTTGATAGCATTATATGAGATGAGATATTCTACCTCCGTGGACGTCTCCTTTTGAGATCTCATCTATCCAAATCATAAATCAAACAAGGAGGATATAGATCCTCTAACATCTACGGTGCTCCATCAGATGTTGATCTCAATTATTAATTAATAATATAAGACATCTGCCAACGGTTCAAGTGAGTTAATCTGGCCAAATATCCTTTTTTTCTTTTTCTTTTTCATTTTTCCCTATCAAGGTGAGGCTGGTTGAGAGTTGCAACCCTCGTAGCTCCAACAATCCTCTCTGGCCACATAAAGGAGAGAAAAAAAAAGAAAAAGAAAGGAAAAATCATTAAAAATTAAAATTTTTGAAAAAATATATAAATAAAAATTATCCATATTAGCGTCATCCACACTATTTAGGATAGCCAACATCCAAGTCAATGATTGTAGAAAGTTTAGAACTCAACTAGCTTAATAAAGAAGTTTAAAATTCAATTAGCACAAATATAATGAATTTAAAATTATTTTGATACTATTTCTTATTAGATAGCCGTAGGCGCTCGTTTGATTCTTTTTAAGATATACGTACGAAAATTACGTAAAAAATGCATACATCAATGCCCTCTTGATTTGTAACAGCGAGGTACGGCTCGAGTGTGTCGCATTCGCATTCCCTTTGGTCATCTTCGTTTGCACGTATCCACAGACAAAGCCAATTGGTTTCCTCGATGTGCACGGCGTTGGGGATCGAATAGACTGTGAAATCTGTGTGAATCTGACAGTTTATAAATGTAGGGCGGTGTTGAGCTCAAGCCATCGTGAAAACGAGGGAATCGTGTGTCATGACCTAAGTAGAACCGCCATCGACACGTAACATGACACAACACGACACACCGACACATTATTTTTCAAAAAACAGAGAATTCCAACACGTTGAGACACGTTATATATAAAATATATATTTTTATATATACATAATTAATTGTCATTTTTATGATTATTTCAATCAAATTAATTTGAATCAAATTCATAAATGAATAAATTAAAAAGCCTAGAATGAATATACACTTAAAACATTAATCCACCATTTATTGATATTATTCATTGTTTCAATTTTAAAAATTCAACTATATTTCAATAATTCATAAAACTTGGAGAAAGAATAAGCGATTCATATTCCATGTTAGATATGTTGGAAGAGGAGAAAAAAAAAACTTAAGGGGTGAATTGTGTATCACGGGAAGTGTGAGTCAGAAAAAGAAGAAAAGATTAGATCTTTCTTCTTTCTCCATTTATTTTTATTATTGTGTTTTATTTTTTTACATATATATATTTTGACCCCTCATTTATTGAATTTTTAAAATTGACGTCAATATCGGAATCACATATCGGAAACTCATATGTCAGAATTCCAACTCGAGTGTCGGAGAGTGTCGAGAAAGTTGACCAGGTGTCGGATTTTCCGACACTTGTTGACCAAGTGTCGGACACGTGTCAAAGTGTTCGACACGACATGAAGGCTCTTGGAGAGTGTCGGTGCTTCATAGGTCATAACTCCATGCTGGCCACGGGATAATAAATTTTAATTGATTCAATATTCATATTTGTCTTCAGTCGATTCTTTTTTATTGTTCATTTGTTTTGTGAAAAACATTTTCCTCATTTTTTGGCATTTGATTCGCTTAAAAAACTAAGTCAATAGAAAAGGTTCCTCTTTAAAAAATTTGAAAACGTTTTCCAAAATATGACTAAGGTACTTGAAACTCTAACCTTTAGGACCAAGTCTTTGGCGACTAGGCTTGGATCCCTGGTGCCCGTGCCTAATACCCCATCACTTGAGCCCGGATCCATAAAGGTCATGCTCGAGCACTAGTTCCCAACACTCAGGTTGGGCCCATAAACTTCTTGTGCTGGTCCTCGATGCTCAGGCTTAGGTCCTTGGTTAATGAAACATTTGTTATTATAAAAGTATTTTTTACCAAACACACATTCAACTCAAAGCCCATTTGGAAAATTTTTTTACCAAACACAATTGCATTTTCCCCAAGTAGCTTTAGGCTTTCAGCCTTTGCATTGGACTGGATGGGCTTTCTAAATGCCCATCCAAACTCACCCTAAGCCTTTAAGCGTAGCTTGGGCTCTCCCAAGCTCATACCAAATCGCGACTTAGGGTTTTGACATGCAAAAGATTATTATCTAGGAGTCGCCACTAATCAGTTTAGGGTAGGTCGATTAGACACCTAAGTAAAATAACGGGAGAATTGTCTTATTCCTACGAATCAGAGATTTTGAGTACGGGGACTTGGTTACACTAGATTATCCTAGTGCCATTTCGGTACCATTTCTTTTTAATTTTTAAAAAATGTTTTGCAGGCAACTTAATTTGATTTTAATTCACTTTTCTAACGTGTGAGGCGATCATGCGAGTGCACAAACCATCAATTTAACACCCAAGAAAGCGAATAAAATAATGCATGACTTACCTTAAAGCAATGAAAGCGTCTGCAATGTTAAATTAGAATCCACATCAACAATCCTAGATATGATTTCTAATTAACACGCAATTTCAATTTTTGTTTTCACTTTATTTAATGAAAGTCATGCGATGCACGCTAATAATCTAATATGACATGGCGACATGACCTAAACTATATGATATGAAGAAATGCAATAATTAAATGCAATCTAAATGACTTAATTCTAATAAAATGTAATGCGATGTAATGACACACAAAATTATTTCAACTAAACTAACATGCATCATGCAATTTAAAATGCGAGCTATATGTCACATGACATTTATTAAATGACCTACTCTAATGACGAGGAAGTTCTAATTAAATGAACTTAATAAAAACTAAATGACGTGCATTTGATATTTCTATGTTTTAAAAATGTAATCTATCTTAAAAATTGAAATTAACTTATACAAAGACAAATTTTGTATTTTTTTTCATGAAATTCGAATTTTAAGAAAAATGCAAAAATGATCTAGCCAGATTAAAATTCTATCTAATTTAAACTAAGGATTAAGTCATATTAAATCCTAATTTAAATTAAGACATTATCTTAATCTAACATGCAATCTATCTAATATGCAATGACGTGCGAAGCATGCCCTAATTCTACATGACATATGTATGATATTTTTTATTTTTTATAAAATTCGAAATTTAAAATTGGCAAATAATTAAACGTGTAATTTAATTTAAACAAAAACTAACATCCTAAATGAATGCATTTTTTATTTTTTATTTTTCGAACTAAAATCCCTATCCTAGATATGCAAGATAACAATAAATATTCCAAAACAAACTAAATCCTAATTCAAATATTTTTTCGATTTTTCTTAGTGGTTTTCCAAAACAAGCGATTATCAAATAAACCTTAAATCTAAACAAACAAGATATTCAACAAATAAAGGATTAAAATAAACGAAAAAATAACATGTTATCTCACATGTCAAATTAACGATTACTTTTAACCCTGAACATCACGACAAAAAATCAAAATAATTAAAAATCTTATCCGAAATCTTACGGATCAAATTAATAATTATATTGATTCAACAATTAATATGTTATCAACAAACCCCAAGAATTAATATAATTAAAAAATGACCCGACATCTTAGGGGTTAAATTAATAATTACAATAATTTTTAGGGATAACCCCTATGGATAATGCCTACAATATCCATAACCTAAAAGTTACCTCACAATATTCAAACTTAAACAATAATAATAAAACTAACTAAAAGTAAAGTAAAATAATATAAAATAAGAAAAATAAAAATAAAAGAAAAATAAACAACCTAAGGAAAATGGAGGGGCAGCCAATTCGTCAGTCTGGCAAAGGGAGTCGCCGGCGAGGAACTCGGACAATGGCGCGGCGAGCAGCACGTCCGGCGAGGGAGGAACTCCGGCGATGGCACGATCTGCGCTGGACAATCGCGGAGGAGGGCTGCTCGGCTGCGGTAGCGTCGTGGATGGAGGGAGAAGCTCGGGCACGACGACGGGCGGAGTTTCAGGTCGTCGCGGGTTCGGGCGTCAGGCCGAGCTTCGGGATCTGGGGCGTCAGGATCTAGCGCAGCACGGGAAGGCAGGTGCGGACGGCCACCGGCGATCGCGGGCGTTGTTGGCAACGAACTGACCACCGAATCTGAAACAGCTCGTCTGGGGGGTGGCTCGGGCGCGCGATGAGGCGGAGGAATAGTGGGTCAGCGCGGGCTGAGCAGGGGTGGCGTTGGGCGCGCGATGCGGCAGAGCTCTGGCGGTACGCCGCTGGGTGGTGGTGCTAGGCGAGACGGTGGCGTCCGAGGCGGATCTTGAGCGGCGGATACCGGTGAGGGGACTCGGGGCGGCGCGGCGGTCGTGGCTGGCTTCGGGGCGGCGAGCGGCGCGGGTCAGGAGCGATTGGCGCCTGGGTCGCCGTGGAGGAGACGGGCGCTGCGACTGGATGGGGCACAAGCGAGGTGGTCGCGGCTGGCCTTGGCTTCCAGGCGGCGGCGGCGTCGTTGTGGCGGGTGGCTAACAGGGCGGTGGAGTCGCGAGCGAGTCCGGCGGGACGGCGGTGCTGGCGGGCGCAAGACCGGCGCGGATGGCGGTGCCGACGGACGCGAGACCGGCGTAAACAGGGAGGGGCACAGGCCACGGATGCGTGAGGAAGAAGATCCACAGTGATTTCCTTTTTTTTTTTTTTTTTGTGTTTTTTCTCTCTCCTCTGCTACTCTCACGTCCCTTTCTCTCCTTCTCACTTTCACTTTTCACTCTTTTCCTTTCTTTCCTTCGGCAGCCTTTTTTTTCTTTTGCAAAAGCAAAAGCTTCTTTTTGACTTTTCCTTCTTTGCATTCCAAAATCCACTTTGGTGAAAATGTTTCGAAACCGAGTGAAAAAGCCCCCTTTTTGTGAACTCGTACGCACCTTTTATAGCAAAACAAAATGCGATATTAATAAAATATTTCGAAAATTACCTATAACCTCCGAATCACAAAAATCCTAATCTCATCAATATTCTACGCCAATTTCATCATCTATTGATAAAGATATGATTACAATGCGATTTTCTTAATTTTCAAAAAATCATCATAATATCGCACCAAATCTTTATTTAAATAATTTTTGTCATTTAAAAGAAACGGGTTCGGGCCGATTTTCTCGTTTTATGGGCTTAGTACGGCCTGTTAATTTAAAACTCAAAAACAATTAATCTGACCCATCTACCCCCGGTCCAATAAATAAATGCACAAAAAATTCAAATTAAAAACAGATGCAACTAGATTAATATGCTACTAATATATTATATTTTTTTTAGGGGTTAGAAATTAACCCCTTATTTTTTATGCAATAAAAAAAATGCCAAAATTTAGGTGTCAACAATGCCAACTCCAATGTACTTGGTTGAAAATCTAACATGACCTTTTTCTTATACTAATTTCTTAAGCTAACGTGGCTTGTCGATGGTCCAATCAACATCTAAAGTATAAATAACGTCATGTAGTAGTTTTCCCCAAATAAGAACTCTAAATTGCCTAAATGATAGAGAACCGCAATTTCAAACCCTAATAGGCCGTTTCCCCAAAATTCACACCCTATTTTGGTTTGCCCCCAAAATTAACTACTCAATCTTGCAAATGGAGCACAAGAGCTTAATAGCGGCTCAAATTCTTTTCAACGAAGTAAAGAAGAAGATTTTGGACTCAATTGAATCCCAAGAGAAGATCCATGGATACTTTAGGTGTAGAGAAGGTTCAAAGTGCAAATATTTCAAATGAGTCGATGTGAAATTTTCCAATTGAGCAAGAGAGGTGATCTTAGAGCACCACTTGAAGGACGGTATCAACCTCCACCTATAAAAGGATGAGTTTTTGGACGATATCGACTCAATACAAGTTGAAATGAAGACTTTAGCATCTTTAGCTAACCATTTAAAAAGGGAAGTTTTAAGGATGACAAATGAAAGGAAGGGTCATGGAGCGTTAATTATGTTGTTATTCTCTTGTATAGCCTATTTTATGATCAAATGCAAAGTAATTAATGAAAAGAAATTTCTCAATCTACCATAGTTGAAGATCAATGGAATATGTACTTGTATTGGATCATTTATAAATATAGTTGTATTGGGCAATTTTTGTATGGAACAAAAGGCTTATTGCAATCTATGAGCGATCCTAATCACCGAGGACCCATGCATGGCCTTTATGAACCCCAGCCTGTGGGTTGGGACCAGAGCTTGAGCGTTGGGGACTCCAACATAGCTTTTATGAACTCGAGCTCAGCTATCGAATAATTGGGATTTCAAACTTGACCTTGATGTTCTCAGGGATGGGCGATGCGACCCAAGCTTGAGCATCGAGATCTCGGGCCTAGCCACCAGAGACCCGGTCTTATAAATTGGGACCCGAAAACCATTGTTGGGATTTCCATGTTCAAGTGTAGAATTTCGGCTTTAAATGCCAATACCTAGTTATATTTTGGAAAATATTTTCCGATTTTTTCAAAGAGAAAATCATTTTCCTAAATTTAAGCTTTGATAGGCAAATGAGGTCTGTAAAGATTCGAACTGGGGACCTCTAATTTTGATACCTGTAATATTTTATGGTACTACCAATAACTATTTTAAAAACTTAAATTATTAGATAAAGACATGATTTATTATTTAAATATTCTAACAATTTAAATGAAAATCGTTAATGCAGAAAAGGAGTTTGAATTTAAGCTTCTTCTTGTGTCCTTGAGATTATATATAGAGAAAAGGGGAAAATTATCTAAAAGGTTTTAAATATATTGCATTTTTATCAATTCAATTATAAATATTTTAATTTTACCAATTGAATCTTAAACATATTCATGTTTTGCCAATTGATTTCATTCGGTCAATTTTTACGAGAAAAAATTATCGTCGATGCCGGTCATTTTGCATGACATGGCCGGTGCTGACGCTGATAATTCTTAATAATATTTTAATATTTTGTTAATTATTTATTTATTTATTATCGTCTCTCTTTTTCTTTCTTTTTTCCTCCCTTCTTCTTCCTCCAGCTAATCATCCGGCCTAAGAGATAACCAAAGACCGGCTAAATGCATCCACTGTCGAAGGGCGACCCCATTGAAAGCCGGCGAGGCTCGACCTCACCTAATATGGTGAGGGTAACCGTCGTTGATTGTTTCCTTTTGTCAGTTACTGAACATTGCCCAAGCTTGACAACTAGTTGGAGGAAGAAGGGAGGAAAAAGAAAAAGAAAAAGAAAGGAAAGAAAATATTTAATAAATAAGGAATTCGAAAAATATTTAAAAAATTGTCTACCTTAACGCTGGCCATACCACGTAGACATCGACGTCCACGTTCTCGATTTCTAACCAAAATTAGCCGGATGGACTCAATTGGCAAATCATAAAAAAGTTTGGGATTTAGTTGACAAAATTAAAAGGATTATGACTAAATTGGCCAAAGTGTTATAGGTTTAGAACTTTTTGGACAATTTTCCCGTAGAAAAAAAGTATTCAAAGCGAACTCGAGCTCATTATTTAATGATCGACTCTAGTAAAGTCTCAAAATAAAAAGTCTAGCTACATCTTAGTCATAATTACAGGCAGTAAAGTAACAATAGGTCCAAATAGTGTGTGCTACAATCCATTATTCAACGAGGCTTTTTAATTGCTCAGTTAAAATATACTATGTCATTTTCGGAGACAAGGACATGATTGGGAACTTCCTCCAATATTGGGATTAATATATCATCCCGAAATATTTTTGGGGCCTTTCGTCCATCCCACAAAAGAGGGTCCCCGCACAATTTGAGAGGCGTTTGGGTCTTGATCTCATCCATGAGTCCATCCCGTAAAAGAGGCTTCACAATGCAAAATCAGCCCATGGAGTGATCAAGCGGTCATGAAGCGGATTGGTGTATATAAATTAAGCCCCGGCACAAGTCCTGTTTTCTACACCGCCAAATGCAGATGGATTGGTCAAGCGGTCATGAAGCGGATTTGTGTATGTAAATTAAGCCCTGGCGATGCTATGTCTATTTTTAAAATCCCCGTCTCCATTTGCAGGGCAATTGAAAAGAAAATTGCATCATTTTGGTGGGAAAATGGTGAAAAACAAGCTGGGCTTCATTGGAGGAATTGGGATGTGCTAAAACAGAGGAAGGGTAGCGGAGGACTTGGTTTTAGGGATCTAATGACTTTTAATGGGGCTATGTTAGGAAAACAAGCATGAAGAATTACTCAAAATCCAATCCTCATTATGGTCTCGAGTATTTAAAGGGCTTTACTTCTCGAATTGTGACTTTTGGCATGCTAGAAAAGGGAATCAACCATCTTGGGGGTGGTAAAGTGTACTATTGGGAGAGCATCTATCCATCCTTCCATAATGTGGTATGTGGGTGATGGGGAAAAGATAAAAATTAGAGAAGATAAATGGTTACATAGGGGAGTCATTGGTGGTCTAGCCAACATTGGAGAGCCTAAGAGGATAGCTGAGTTGATTGTCCAGGAGGAGTCAAAGTGGAATGAACAGGTAGTGAAGCAGCTATTTGATGAACATATTATCAATGAAATTCTTGCTATCCCACTAAGGTCACACGACACTAAAGACAAACTAGTTTGGTTAAATGCCAAATCCGGATCCTACATAGTAAAGAATGGCTATAACTGGAACAGAGACATTTCAAAGAAACCAAACCCAAATCAAGCATCCTCCTCATATCAACCCCCGAGAGCTTTGTAGACTAAAATTTGGAAGACTAACACGCTACCAAAAATTCGATTCTTCCTATGGACAATATGTCAAAATGCTTTACCAACAAAGGAAAATCTCTTCAGGAGGAGTATTATACCAGACCTAAAGTGTGATTTATGCTAGCAACATCCTGAGACAGTTGAGCATATCTTTCTTCTTTGCCTGTGGAAAAAAACAAGTCTGGTCTGATCCTTTGCTGCAAATCAAAATTCCTACTCAAGGTCTTCCAAAAATTGAAGAATGGCTATTGAACTTTAGCGTCACATCTGTACCATTCGAGCAACTTGCAACTATCCTTTGGCTTATTTGGAAATCAAGGAACAATTTTGTATTTTGAAGACTAAAACCAAATCCACAACAGCTGGTGAACTCAGCTTTCGTAGCGCATAATGAAGCAAGAGGGAGCAAATTTGGAAAAGGGAAAGCTGGTGAAGGTAAAAACTTACCTCAGATTTGGTGAAACCCAAAACATGGAGTATTGAAGATCAATATCGATGCTTCCTTTACTGAAGGTTCAATAACTGGAGCGGTTGCTGGTGTGTTGCAAGATAGCCTCGGAAGAGTTATAGATGGATTTGCCAAAATAGTGAGGGTCAGCTCCACTACTCAAGCCGAGGTTAGTGCTCTTGTAGAAACGCTAGTTTTCTTCTCTGATCATGCTATGGATTGCCTTCAACTAGAGTCAGATTGTTTGGACATGGTAAGAGCTCTCACAACTACTGATCATTTCAAGTGGGATATACGTGTGCTTATATTGAAAGCTCAAGATCTTTTGAAAAACTTTTCCAATTTGAAGCTGGCCTATTGTAATAGAGAATCCAACAAAGTGGCAGACTGGGTAGCTAAGGCCCAAAGGAAATATTCCCTGCCTCAAAATTGGACCCTCTATCCCCCTCCCGATCTTTGGAGTCTACTTTGTTTTGATGCTGTGTCATTGTACTCACAAGCTAAGACTTAAGGATGGAATGTATCTTGATTCTTGTTATTCTGACCAAACAAAAAAAAAATTAAGCCCCAGCGCAAGTCCTGTTTTATACACCACCAAATGCAAATGATTTCCCAATTGCGGCGGCTCGGGGTTTTAGCTCGCATCTTACTTGCTCCGTAACATGCATGCTGTGCTTTACGGGCATTGGTCATTCCTTACTGCAAATCTCGCTTTGGGTAAATCAAGGTTTAGATGGGCTTTTAAGGGATTCAAAAGACCCAACCAAGTGGGAAAGCAACTTTGCGCTCTTGAGACATGCCAATTGATATTCGAAAGGTCCGTTTTTCATTTCAACCCAGCCACGTCATTTACAAATATGGACACCACCAAGTCCCTACCATCCCCTAGCAATTCTCAAGTCCTGACAAATTACATTAAGATTTATCTATGACACGAGACACTCGAATCTCGCGGCTCGACTAATCTCCATGAATATACGGCAACCATCACGTCCATGTGCTTCGAGTAAGGCTTTTCTTGCTGGATGACGGGTGTGGCCCTTCCAGATTAATACAAATGGGTGACATCGTGATTTGAACACATCTTCGACTGAATCCAAATTGAGCCCTTAAACACTCAATTAACCCCCTCCCCTTTGGGAGGGTTTTATACTATGATTGGTTTGTATGGCAGTTTTCTTTTTCCCGACCTTTATGTCGCCTTTTCCATTTTTGTTTGCTTGTTTTCACTTCCATCGTTCAGACCTAGGTCTCGGGAAATTATGTTCATGCATAACTGCCTAACTAGCATGATCGATGTAGGATAGATGTGGCTCGTTTCAGTTCATTATTGTAGATAGAATAATAGTGGGGGACCGCTAAGAGCTACATAAGGCGTGGATAGTTCATCACTGAAAGTGAAAATCAGAAGGCTTTGTTAAAAATGTTTAAAATTGAATTTGCATAATTACAATAAATTTATTACTTTTTTTGGGTAATCTCCTCTTGGTCTAGGCCGTAGAGTAGTGGCAGGTTTCATTTTATTAGCAATTCAACAACCCCAAACTGCAAGTTTTCCAGTGTCGATAGACCTTTCTCGTCTCTTTCGTATCTTGAAAACGATCAGATCATGCAGAGTCAATATGGCAAGGCTATCTCGCCTCGTAAGGATTCTGACGAACGATGAAAACTCGACGAAGTAGGCGTCGGCCCACCAGAACCTCTCTCTGTCTATCGAGCAAAGTGTGGTGGACCAATCGTGCCTGACAAGCGCAAGGGTCGCACTCCCTAGTACCTACGAGAAAAAGATGTGCCGTTGCAATGCTCCGCGTGCCCCCGACGTACAGAGACGTTCAAATCAACGGCTATTTTTTGTTCAAACAATAAAATAAAATAAAAATCAACGGCTATTTATGAGCGTTTGCCTATGAAGGGACGTGCCTCGTTTTCGTCTCGTCCCCAGGAAAGCACATCCAGCGAAGAAGCTTCTTCCACCTCTCGTTCTCCCCCGATCTTTAGCTTTTCGCGCAATCTGGTGAGCTTTTCGCGATAGGCAATGGTGGAGGAAAAGCCGACAATGCACGCGGTTTGGTACGAGTGTTATGGCGGAGGAGCGGCTGGCTTGAAGGTGCAAATGTTTCGGCTCTCTCGATCATCTCGTTATTCACACGCGCACCCACATATGTGCATTACGAAACTAGCACCAGACCGGTGTATGAGCTGAAGTAACGATATTTGTAGTTGACAAACTATGTTCTAGTGTTCTCGGACGACTTGGGCTGGCAATGGAGCCTTTCTTGCTTTTTAGATTCTCCTGCTCCAAAATAAACAGAGGAACTTTACCAAAAAAAATAAAAATAAACAGAGGAAGAAGCTGTTCACTGTTCTGGAATGCTAGTAATGGGAATTTTAGTTTGGTGGGAACAGAGATCTTCGTTACAGAACATTCTCCTAATGCAAGAGTGAACAGAGCCTTTCCCGCTTTTGATCGGCTTTACGGTTGATCTGTTTTCCTTATTGAGCTTTTGAGAATAACGTTTGCGTCTTCTTGGTCCTTTTCCGGCCAAGCATTTCCTTTTCTCGTTTCTTTGTCCTGTGTGACTGGACCCGATTTCAGTTTTGGTTGTTGGCGTTGAGAAAAATCATTGGTGAATCATAAGATAACTTTTTCTTTGGGGTGGAAAATCATGAGATACTTAACGAAGGACGTATATGATAGGAATATCTGACTAATAATTTCAAGTGTGAATTCTGAATTCGATCTGCTCCTACGCCAGAAGAAGACCGGTAGATTCCAGGGAGAGACGTAGAATCATGCTTATATACGTTAGATCTACTTTTGTGAGTTAATGTTAAGACCCCTCAAGTGTTCTGTCTCAGTAGTCAGTACACGTAAGCTTAGAGCGTGTCTCCATAGTCTGGAATTTGGGTATTGTCAAACAGTGGAAAAGCTGCTCTTTTTCAAGTTAATCGATCTCTTTATTTTTCTGTTCTTTCGTGAGCTGACCAGTATTAATAATAGAATCTGATTGATGTCATACACGACTCCTCTGTTCTTCTTTGTGTGGATATCTGTTGAGTGGTTTGGGTTGTCGATTATTTGGGTTTTGATATGCATCACACACCGCGTTTACCAGTTCTTTGCGCTTCTTGCAGCATGTCAATATCCCGGTTCCCGCACCTAAAAAGGACGAGGTTTTGGTGAAACTAGAAGCAATCGGTATAAATCCTTACGATTGGAAAGTGCAGCAAGGACAGCTGAAACCATTTCTTCCTCGCAAATTCCCTATGATACCAGGTATTGGGTTGAACCCCGAAATTTGCATTTTTCCCTCCTCGTTGAGAAGAATTGACGGTTTTTCACAATGTATGGATCTCTGGGCGAAGAGTTATTTCTTTAAAGATTGTTCATGTTTGCTTGCGTCGGCAATATAGTCAGTATAATTACATAATGCTCGCATTCATGTCTGTCATCCATCTTCTCCCTAATCTAACCCATGGGTTCGAGCCATCTCAAAGGACGCGTGATTGCAATGTTGTTCGGTTGCTTCTGGTTTGTGCGAGCGCATGGGAATGCCTGTGGGTTTGGTATGGTCTCAAGGGCAGGATACCGCGTTCCTTGGTGTTAGTGGGAATGATTTGGAGATAGGCATGTTTATCTCGTCAAACCCTATGTACAGAATTTGAAGTGTAACTTGGTACCTTTGGTCTCTTTACCTTCATTTCACAGCCAACGATGTAACAGGAGAGGTTGTTAATGTCGGACCAGCAGTCGAGAAATTTAAACCAGGCGACAAAGTCGTTGCCGTCCTCAATCCCATGGTAATGCTTACCTTCATGTCTTGCATTTTATCTTTTGACTGGTGTTGGATGTTGCTACTCGCTATGATGGTGGATCACTGACTCAATTTAGAATCGACTTTTCTATGGTGAACTCGTACGCTTTCAGACCGGCTGATGTTACATAATTCTCGGCCTTCATTTGATTACCTGACAGACAGGAGGTGGATTCGCCGAGTTCGCCATCGCAAAGGAGAGCGAAACGGTGGCAAGGCCACCTGAAGTATCAGCACCGGACGGGGCAGGGTTACCCGTAGCTGGCCTCACTGCACTCCAGGCCCTCACCCAAGTTGCGGGGCTAAAGTTTGATGGTAGCGGACCGCTGAAGAACATCCTGGTCACCGCCGCCTCGGGTGGCGTCGGCCATTACGCGGTCCAACTCGCAAAGCTAGGAAACACACACGTGACCGCGACTTGCGGGGCTCGCAACATGGACTTCGTGAAGAGCCTCGGTGCTGACGAGGTCCTCGACTACAGGACCCCAGAGGGAGCCGCCTTGAAGAGCCCCTCCGGCAAGGAGTACGACTTCGTGATCCACTGCGCGCTCGGGTTCCCTTGGTCGGTTTTCGAGCCGAACTTGAGCGCTCGTGGCAAGGTGATAGACCTCAGCCCGGGCCTCAAGACCATGATGACTTACTCTCTCCAGAAGCTCACCTTCTCCAAGAAGCTGCTCGTGCCGATGGTATTATCGCCCAAGGGCAAGAATCTGGAAATTTTGGTTAAGTTGGTTAAGGAAGGGAAGCTGCAGACCTTCATCGACTCCAGGTATCCTTTGAACAAAGTTGAAGATGCTTGGGCCAAGTCTATCAGCGGTCGCGCCACTGGCAAGATCATTGTAGAGCCATAAGATCAACAGTACCGGTGTGCTCTTGAAAAGCGTAATTTCACTTGAACCGTGCGATTGACATGAGGCCACGTTTGTTTACTTTTGCATTCCCAAATATGCTGAGGATATTTACCAAATTAGTTTTAATCCTATTGCGCCGATATCAATTTAGTTTAAAACTTTTTAATTTTAGTCAATGCAATCCATGATCCTCTCGGTTGATTGTACCTAGAAATTGTCGACGTGTCGTCTAGTCATTGCCGGTTGTCCCACGTGACACACCGACGTGGGTAGCTTTGGTCAAAACGACGCCTTATGTGGACTATTACATAAGCGATTTTCTGATAGTAATCGATTGAAAAAATTATATTCGAATTTCCTGCAAAGTTTTAGAATTATATGTGTAAATTTGAAATCTTTTTTTTTTTAAAACTAAATTCGTATCCGTATAAAAGATTTTAAATTCACTCGGTAATTTTTCTTGTATATATTATCTAAATACTATTCACCAACAGACTGAACAGGCCACGTGCTACCTCATCATTTCATGAGCAAACTTGCCATTGCTACACTGCGAAGCACATATTGTGATGGTCTTCTCTTCCTCCAGTTATCATCTTGGCACAGCCTGTGGCGACCCGATTAATCTCACTTAAGCCAAACACCCAAAACAATATTCGGAATAGTCACATGAGGCGAGAACTGATAGGGGTGTGAGTCTCCGTGATAGATAACATTACAAGTAGAGCCGGCAAAACGGTCAATCTTTCTCACTCGGTTTTTCATAAATCAGATTGTGAATGGAACGCCTGATATTTTAGAACTAGTAAGTTGTCCTTTGCTTGCCTGGGTGCAAATCCTATTCATAGCTTATGTATGGCTCGTAATTCCTTTAAAATGATTAGTCTAAGGGTCCGTTCGTTTCGCGGAAAATGACTTTCGGGAAAATGTTTTCCGGATTTTCCGGTGTTCGTTTCACGGAAAATGAACTAGTCAAGGAAAATGTTTTCCATCATTGGAAAAAACAACCTTTAAAGTGTGGAAAACGTTTTCCACTTTTGAAAAGTGGAAAACATTTTCCATGACTTCTTCTCTCTTGCTTTTTTTTATTAATACATTTTTATTTTATTTTTATGCTTTCTTTTTTTTTTCTTTTTTTTTTTAAATTGAGTTTTTAATTTCTTTTCTTTTCTTTTTTCTTTTATTTCTTTCCTATTCATCTTCTTCTTCTTTGGCTCGACCGGCCACGGCGGCGTCCGGTGACCAGCCGCGACCGGTGACCGGCCGCAAGCCAGCGGCCGACGACCTCGCCGGCCTCGCCCCAGGCCGGCGAGGCTTCGCCTAGCCCGATCTGGCGAAGCCGAGATCGGGCCTCGCCAGATCGGGCGAGGCGGAGCTCTCGCCGGCGTGGGCGGAGCTCGCGGCTCGCCAGATCCGGCGAGCTGGGCGGGGCTCGGGCCTCGCCCGAGCTTGCCGCGAGCTTCGCCGGGCTCTGGCGAGCCGCGAGCTCGGGCGAGATCGGCCGAGCCTCGAGCTCGCCGGATCTAGCCACCAGGTGCCGGCCATCGTCAGGCGGGAAGGAGGCGGCGGCGGCGGAAGGAGGAGGAAGGAGGCGGCGGCGGAGGAAGGAGGAGGAGGAAGGAGAAGAAAATAAAAAATAAAAAATAAAAAAAAATTTCGATTTTAAAAAAATATAAATAATTAAAAATTCATTTAAAAAAAAAAATTAGAAAAAAGATATTTTTTTGGTCAATTAAAAATTTTAAAATTCAAATTTTGATAATTTTTCTTAAACAATTAAATGAGCTAACGAACGGTGGAAAATATTTTCCACTCAAATTTTAGGTTTTGGCCGAACAAAAATAAAGTCATTTTCCTGGAAAATGACTTCCAGGAAAATGTTTTCCAGAAATGTGATATTTTCCGTGAAACGAACGGACCCTAAATTTATAATGATTTCCAGAGAGACCTGCTATACTTGTCTCTTTCACGAATGTTGGCGCATGCATTTGAGGTTCTCTACATAATAGACGGATTACAACTCATTGTGACTATTTTAAATTTACGTCGAGTGTGTTGTATGGATGAGCTAAAGATACCTGATGTGTCTTCATCTTGCAAGACAAGCGGCTCGCAAACAAGTCTGTGTTCATTACAGGCACTTTTCAACATTTTGGATTTGTTTAATTCTCTTGATGAATCTCAACAAATAGTCACGACTCACGTTTAAAAGATATGTGTTTCAAACACAAAAAGACAAATGAGTTAAACGGAGTTTCTCCGTTGCCTTTATTTGACAAGTAACTGCTATAATTTTTGCACGGAACTCACTTTAGTGCTATAACCTTTTTTTTTTATCACTTAAATGCAATAACTTAAAAAAAAAATCAATTGAGTGCCATAATTTATAATCAATCATTTAAGTACTAATTTTTTTTTTTTTTATAATGTTCACCCAAGTAGCGGAATCCAACGTGACATAGCACTTATGGTGAACATTTTTTTAAAGTTATGCCATTCAAATGAACGATTGAAAAGTTATATAATACTCAAGTGAACATTGTACAACCACTGGGGTTTGCCCCAGTGGCCACCCTTCCACCATGGAAGGGGGAAGTGGGGGGTTTGAATCCCCACATTCTCAGGAAGGTTGGGGTGGGGACGAATTAGTTTCATGAGTGGGGTTTCGACTCCCACGTCCTGGAATAGAATAAGACTGACAAAAAAAAAAAACATTGTACATAAGTTATGATATTCATATAATAAAAAAATTGACACTCAAGCGAGCGTTGTACAAATTTTATGGCACTAGTGATGTCCTTTTTTTAATAAGTTTTAGTCATTGGTTGCACAATTAGTAAATTTTGGAATTTGATTGTACTTTATGATAAGTTTTAAGACTTCTTATACTTTTCTCCTCTTTTTTTTTTCCCCGATATAGTTAGCCATAAGATGTTGGGGATATATGTGAGGATCAATAGTGGATTACGATTTATCAATTTAAGATTACCTAGGATTATAATATCAATCCAAGATTGAATTTGGTTCCATGTTGATGGTTTTATTATGTTATGGAGATGGGCCTAAGTTGGCCCGTTCGCCCATGTTGGGCCTAAAGGTCCGGCCCACGGGAATAAGGCCCGTGGAAGGAGGAACATATAAAAGGGATGAGAGAGAGGGAGAACACAACTGTTGGAACATACAAACGTTAATTCTCTCCCTCTCCTCTCAAAAAGAAGAACAAAAGGCAAAGGCGACTTCTTCTTCCCTTCACGACGAATTGTCGTCATCGGATCGAACATGGTTGAATTCTCTTCCTTTTTACGGCATCGGTGTCTAATCTGTGGCTAACAAGGTACGCTCGAATCTGTGGTGTGCTTTATGATCGGTGATACGTGACTTTTCCCAGGCTTGTCTTCCGCATTGATTTAAGGGTTCGGTTTAAGTGTCGAATCCATTTTCGGGGATCCGTCGATCCCAACATTGATATCAGAGCCTTAGTTCACGTTTTTCCCGACCTGTTTTGATGTTTATGATTGATTTTTCGCAAAAGCATTTCGGCCGTACGGATCGGGGCGAGAAATCCCGACCCTCGAGCGTTGTTCGCCATTTTTTCCAAGTTTTCATAAGTCGAAATCAAAATCTAATGGCACAGGGAGGAAGGCGACGTCGAGACGAGTCCGGCGACACGTCGCACGTGCCCACACGTGCGGCCAGAAGGCGCTGTGCGTGGGCGCGATGAGCCTAGACGCGCTGGTTCGTCCAGTGCGTGCGGCACACGCGCCGGTGGTGAACCAGCGCATGCGCGTCGCCGGCGGGCGAACCGGCACGCGCCGGTCCACGGACCGACGCATGCTGACGTCAGCGTGACGTCACCCAACGGTCGGTAACCGTTGGGGTGACATCATCGCTGACGTCATCACCGATGTCGGTTGGCCGGGCGGTCACCGACCGGCGACTCGACCCGACCCGACTCGCGGAGGCTGGCACGCGTGCGGCACGTGCAGGTTGATGTCTGCGTGATGTCAGCCCACGCACGCGCGCGGCACGTGTGGTTGGTCGGTCCGACCCGGGCAACCAGTCTGACCGGCCCGAGTGATCCGACCGGCCCGACCAGCTCGACCGGTCTGACGACCTGACGGTTGACGGTTGACGGTTGACCGTTGACTTCCGTTGACCGTTGACCGACGACCGTTGACCCAAAAAAAAAGAAGGGAAAAGAATGTGTTTCTTTTTCAATTATGCCTATGTGGATTATATGTAATCCATTTTTGTTATGCATTTGTTGCAGGAACAATGCCTCCTCGTAAGTCGCGTGCATCTGTGCGCACAATGTCAGATGAACAAAAGGAAATGCTTTCAATGTTGATAGCCGATTTGAATGGTTATCGATGGGAGAGTGACGACATAATTGATCATGTCATAGAGGTCAACAACAAAATTCAAGAAGTCATTTGGAACGGTTATCCCATGCCAGATATTCAGATGGTGCGATTCTTTATGAACACTCTTCCACCAGAATGGCAAGGAGTGTTGAATCGCCTTTGAGAAGTCAAAGGATTTACTAGATATAAGGAGCTAGTAATGGAATTTGTGGATGAATATCATCGGGTTGGAGCCACAAAAACTGCGACCCAAGGAATGACTTCGATTAGGCCATGAATGAATGTGCGTAGGCGAAATCCTAAGGGATATCCATCTGTTTTTCCGTGGTTGTCGAGGATGCCTGAAAATTTTACAGAGAAAAAGCAAAATAAATTGAACTATGTAGCTGCTTTCCCTATTAGTTGTATGATGCCTCGTTTTTAGATGTTATGGCTGGTCTTTATTTAGTGTTCTTGGTGGACATCTTATGTAAAGTTAACTACCTGATTGTTGTTGTTGTAGCAACCTATATGTTAGCCATATTATGTGAAAGCATTATTATTATATTGTATGTCAATTATCTGTTGCTTTATGTGATTGCTGGTTGCTGTGGGTAGTTAGCTGTGGGTAGTTATAGAAGTTTTTGTAACTTCATAAAATTGATTTTGCATATGACAATCATATTAATGATAGTTTTTAAGTTAGGATTTTTGGAGGATGATTGGAAACATAGTGACCTTTTGATTCTGAAATCTTACTTAAAATTATTAATTAATATGATGGGTTTGTGCAAAATAGATGCATAAGTGATAGACATTAATATTTCGTGCATATGTGTTTGATATGTTCAGATCGATGGATTCAGCAAATAAGAACATCATTGCTGATTTGAATAAAGAGGACAAATTGAACGGCGAGAATTGTGAAATATTGAATATGAGAATTCAATATGTGCTGGAAAAGCAAGAAGCACTAAAAGCTCTTGATCATGTTATGGAAGATCTAGAGGATGCTGTGCGCCACCTTGAGCTAGCTGATCTACGCCTCAAGGCATTTGAGCAGGATACAGATATCTGCTGTGTTGCTTTAAGCTCAGAAGGGGTTTCAAGCTCTAAGCGCAAGCGTATTGATTCGTTCAATATGTGGGAAAGCAAGGGATCAAGTCATTCTTGCAAGAAACCAAGAATTAACCAACAAAAGAGAGGAAAACGTTCTCATGTGAAGAATATCTCAAGGGTGAAATGTTACAACTGTGACCAAAAGGGTCACTATGCCCGCAATTGTCGCGAGCCAAAGAAGGTACACACCCTTCATACAATTGGGAATTTTGCATATGTGTCAAGTTCTGTATTCTTGACTGAATCTAATCCTCTGTGGACTGTGGATTCAGGAGCGACAGACCATGTAGCGAAGGATAGAGGATCCTTCGTGGAATTCCGACGAGTACCAACTGGAATTAAGTGGATCTATGTGGGAAACAACTCCAGAGTTGAAGTGAAAGGAATTGGCACATGCCAACTGAATATGCGTGGGGGACGCACTTTATTCCTACATGATGTGTTGTATGCTCCGGAGATTCGTCGGAATTTAGTATCTGTTTTAGTGTTGGTTAAATTAGGTTTTAATGTGAACTTCCATAATAAAGGTGTAGATTTGTATTTGGATACAAACTACTATGGTTGTGGTTACTTTCTGGATGGTTTCATTGTATTAGATATTGACTATGTTAATGCAAATATTTGTTATTCCCTTCTCACATCTCCTAATTCATATGATAATGATGTGAATGTGTGGCATGCTAGACTTGGTCATATTGGCCAACAGCGTATGAATAGACTAGCCAAAGAGGGCTTGTTGGGCAACATTGAAAAAGTCGATTTGCCCATCTGTAAGCATTGCTTAGAAGGGAAAACGACAAGGAACCCATTTGGAAAAGGTAAAAGAACTGAATTTCCTCTGCATTTAATCCATTCTGATGTCTGTGGTCCAATGAATGTGAGAGGAAGGCATGGGGCTATTTATTTCATCACTTTTATAGATGATTATACTCGATTCGGATATGTCTATTTGATTTCTCACAAATCTGAAGTAATAAGTTGTTTCAAAAGGTTTATGAACCTGGTAGAGAATCAATTAGATAAGAAAATAAAAGCATTGAGATCCGATCGAGGTCGAGAATATTTATCTGATGAGTTCAGAAAATTATGTGATGAAAAAGGAATAGAAAGACAGTTGTCTATTCCATATACTCCTCAACAAATGGTGTTGCGGAGAGAAGAAATAGAACCCTACTGGAAATGGTTAGGTCTATGATGGCGCATGCTAACTTACCTATCACCTTTTGGAGTGATGCGTTGTTAACTGCTGCCTATATACTTAACCGAGTGCCTTCCAAATCAGTTACTTCCACTCCATATGAGTTATGGACAGGTAGAAAACCGGACTTAAGTTTTCTTAAGCCATGGGGTTGTGCTGCCTATACACATGAGTCCTCTCACAAGTTTGGGAAATTGGGTCCCAGAGGAAAGAAGAGTATTTTCATAAGATACTTGGAACACTCAAAATGGTATGTGTTCATAGGTGAGCAGGAAAGTAGGAGTATAATTGAATTTGAATCACGGGATGTCATATTCTTAGAGGATGAATTTCCTAAGAAGGGAGAAATAGGGGAAGACAACTCCCTATTTGAAACCTCGGATCAAGATAATGATCTTAGTGGAGTTCGTCCAAGTGGGAGTAATATGAGAAGTGATGAATTGAATTCAACTCATTCTCAATTGCAACCACATAATGAGATGCCATCATCATTATCTAATCCAAGTGGGAGCATAATGGGGAATGATGTACAAAGTGTACAATCTCCCATACGGCGAACAAGTCGTCAAAGTATTCCCCGTCGACGTTTTGACATTGAAGGAGAAACTTTTATGGTTACTCCACAAGATGAGGATGAGCCAAGAAATATTAATGAGGCTCTGAATTGCCCTAGTAAGGAAAAATGGATTTATGCAATGGAAGAGGAAATTGAGTCAATGAAATTAAACCAAGTCTGGGAACTGGTTGATCTTCCAAAAGGACGCAGAGCTATTGGGAACAAGTGGGTTCTCAAAATAAAGTGAAAGGCTGATGGCTCGATAGAAAGGCATAAGGCTCGCCTTGTGGTGAATGTGTATAATCAACATGAATGAATTGATTATGAAGACACGTTTTCTCCTGTAGTGAGATTTACCTCGATTCGCATAATTCTGGCAATAGTAGCTAGTATGGATCTTGAGTTACATCAGATGGATGTAAAGACTGCTTTCCTCAATGGAGAATTAGAGGAAGAAATATACATGGAACAACCTACTGATTTCATAGTGAAAGGCCAAGAAGAAAAGGTATGTCGACTTTTGAGATCGATATACGGCCTTAAGCAGTCATCGAGACAATGGTATATACGTTTTCATAATGCCATAATGGCATATGATTTTACAATGATTGATGAGGATCATTGCGTATATATCAAAAGATCCAAGGAACAATTTGTGATCATATCATTATATGTTGATGATATACTGATTGCCGGAAGCAATATTGAGTTTATTCATACTGTCAAGAGTTGGTTGTCTTCCAACTTTGAGATGAAGGATATGGGTGAGGCTGCATACATTCTTGGAGTTAAGATTTCAAGAGATCGTTCGAAGAGATCGTTGTCTCTTTCGCAAGAAACATATATAAACAAAGTTCTTGAACGATTTCGTATGCAAGATTGTAAACCCATAGACACTCCTATTGCAAAAGGTGAAGGATTGAGCCATAGACTGTGTCCGAGGACTCCACAAGAGAAGGAACAAATGAAACATGTTCCTTATGCTAGTACAGTTGGGAGTTTGATGTATGCTATGATGTGTACAAGACCTGACATATGTTTTGCAGTTGGATTGGTGAGTAGATACCAATCCAATCTAGGTCCAGCACATTGGAAAGCTGTTAAGAGAATACTGAGGTATCTGAAGGGAACTGCTGAATTCAAGTTGAATTACCAAGGAAAGGATCTGCGACTTGAAGGCTATTCAGATGCTGATTGGGGAGGAGATTTAGATGAAAGGAAATCTACCTCTGGATTTGCTTTCTTACTGAACAATGGCGCCATATCGTGGAGCAGTAAGAAGCAAACATGTATAGCTTTGTCCACGATGGAAGCTGAGTTCGTGGCATTATCGGCAGCGGTACAAGAAGGAGTTTGGCTTAAGAGATTTTTGGATCATTTAGGTGTTATTGAGAAAGCTGCACATCCATTATTGGTTAACTGTGATAGCCAAGCAGCTATAGCGTACACTAAAGATCCAAAATATCATGGCAAGACCAAACATATAGATACCAAGTACAACTTTGTCAAAGATATGGTTGCACGAAAGGATGTGAACTTACAGTACATATCTACGCATAGAATGGTAGCAGACTCTATGACAAAGCCATTACCTAGAGATGTGTTTTGTGGTCATGTAAAATCTCTAGGATTGCGTAGAGTCTGATGTACTGGATTATAATTTCCCTAAGTTGTTCACATGTATGAATTAGTGTTGTTTCATTATTAATGCCTATGAATCTTTGTTTGATCTTTATGCATCTTAATGCTCAGTGCATTACTTTATGTTGAGAAAGTATGTTGGACAGATAAGAGATTAGCCCACTCACACGGGTAATCGCCTCCATTTACTATGTGATAAATAGAGATGAGACGGTTTTTAAGCTTATTATCTAGGTGATAATCGAGAGCTCAAGCTTAAAATACGTATGTCGCCTTAACTGAGTGTTAAGATGATGACATAGTACTTACGATGTGCGAAAGTAAAATAACCCACACATTTTACTTTATCTGTCTAAGATGCCAGATGTGAGTTATGATGAATTTTGTGAATGAGTAAATACGTGAACTCAAGTTAGACATTGCGTATGTCTGAACTATCATCTGTACGGTATTGATTGTGTAGACATACACTCCATGGGAAAGGGGTTAATACTGTAATACGTATTTCATACTACGTATGCATGAGACGACCTATAAGAGTGGCAAAAGTTTGATCTCAACTTTTATGACGTGTGAGACTCTTGAGGAATAGAGTTCCTCAATTTTAGTGCCCTCATGACTCTTACTTATTCTCAAGATTTCTATTTAGTGTTTGCTATCTTAGAATGTTACCAATGATCATGAGTTGATTCGATCTAATGGGACATTTTTAGAAAAGCAAGTTGAACTGAAATTGAGAGTTTGAAGGAAAGAGGAAGATCGGATTTGGAGAATCACATTGTGGTTTTGTATTCACTGGTTGACCAATTATGACTGTCTTTAGGATAATCATAATTGTGAATACAATATATATATATATATATATATATATATATATATATATATCATTGTTTAAATGAGATTAAGAGAGATATAAATGTGATCGATCGATCTAGGGTAC
This sequence comes from Eucalyptus pauciflora, assembly GCA_007663325.1. Taxonomy (NCBI): domain Eukaryota; kingdom Viridiplantae; phylum Streptophyta; class Magnoliopsida; order Myrtales; family Myrtaceae; genus Eucalyptus; species Eucalyptus pauciflora. The sequence goes on from VMYD01000011.1 coordinate 2,025,048, forward strand.
TGCATACTAAATTTACTCGGAAAGTGATGCCCAATATGAGCTGCTATATATTCCTAACAGATGTATAGTAACGAGCTCTCAAAGTATGCTGGTCGCACGAATTATTCACCGGTATGAATGTTGAAAGAGGAAAAGAGGATTCTGTTCGACCCACCATGCAAGTGGGAGTTGATGGATTTTCAATTGATGGGCCTAAGTTGGGCCTATCCGCCCATGTTGGTTTTGGCCCACCATGTGCGAGTGGGAGATGATGGTTTTATTATGTTATGGAGATGGGCCTAAGTTGGCCCGTCCGCCCATGTTGGGCCCTAAAGGCCCGGCCCACGGAAATAAGGCTCGTGGAAGGAGGAACATATAAAAGGGATGAGAGAGAGGGAGAACACAACTGTTGGAACATACAAACGTTAATTCTCTCCCTCTCCTCTCAAGAAGAAGAACAAAAGGCAAAAGGCGACTTCTTCTTCCCTTCACGGCGAATTGTCATCATCGGATCGAACATGGTTGAATTCTCTTCCTCTTTACGGCATCGGTGTCTAATATGTGGCTAACAAGGTACGCTCGAATCCGTGGTGTGCTTTACGATCGGTGATACGTGACTTTTCCCGGGCTTGTCTTCCGCATTGATTTAGGGGTTCGGTTTAAGTGTCGAATCCGTTTTCGGGGATCCGTCGATCCCAACACATGTATATTCTTTTGTTATTTATATAGTTAACCATTCGTTGTACTCTAATTAGGAAATTAGGAGCTTGTATAATGTAAAGAAACATGTCTGAGTACACACACACACACACACTCAATTTCTTCCTATTCTTCAATTTCTATCATGATATCTGAGCAGTTGGTCCTACATATTGCGGTGTGGTTCATATTTTCTATCAATTATGTAAGGGCAATGCCCCTACGACTTTATAAGTGGAGCTCATATTTCATTGATAGTTTAGATTTGGGCTCGTGAATAGTTACTGGAGATATGTATAATCTTTATATATTTTATTGGTAGTTTGACTTTGTGCTCATGAATAGCTACTAATAATATATTCAGTTTGGATATATATATATGTTCTTTTTTCTCTTGTAATTGAGGGATGTAGTAGAGAGGTGCGGGTGCTAATTATAGTGGAATCCATGGTTGAACGTGATAAACCGGGATAAAATGTGGCATCCGGATTTCACTGGACCTCGGAAAAGTAACGGTCCGTCACGGATTGACGAAATTGTTATTGGATTTCATCATTGGCACCAATTGCGGACACTATTTCATCATCGTCATCATCGGCACCGCATTCGGCCATCATTTCATTATCACCCGTTGTTTCGAGACATCGACTTGCGGAAAATTCTGTCCATGCACGGCCTTGCGCACGGCCAACGTTAATCCCGAGCGGCCTCACAAATTGACCGAGCTGAAGGACCGTAGCATGCAACGGCCATGCGTCCGCAACATTTTCTCTATGCAAGACTATACGAGCAATGAAGGCCACGCTCACGGGAGTCAACAGAAGAAGAGTTGAAGACCTTATCCATGCATTTTCCATGCACACGTCTAGCAAGGAGTCAACAAATTGGAGGAGGTTGACTCACGAAACCGCAGCCACGTGGCCCCATCACCCTCGAACAGCAAATGAAGAATTGAAGCATGCAGCTGCTGCCACGAAGCCCTTCTTATTGACTTAATTAGTCAATTGGCTTGAAGCTACGCTTTTGGACGTCCGCTAGAAGACTTCGACCGCGGCAGCCACGACTTCTCCTCTCCTTAGGTGGCCGATCAACGCAAGCCGTGCATGCAGAGAGACGCGCCACCCCTTCAACGGTCAACAAAAAGGAAAATTTTGACCAACAAACCACCACCTTCGTGCATGGATGGCCAGCGAAGCAGAAACGTTGGGACAGCTGCAAGCCACGTCTCTCTTTTGCTAGTCAACGAAAGAAAGGAAAAGTTGACCGAGAAGAACCGCACGGCAGCCACGTTTCTGCTCACGCAGTAAGCCGAAGGAGCCCATGAAGACACGCATCGATGGTCACCAATTGAAGGAATTGTTGACCGAAGGAGGCAGCCGCGGTTTGCTTCAATCGGCCACGTCTTGCATGCAATATGCAAGGTGGCGAGCGGTCAACTAAAGGGGAAAATTTGACCGAGGAGAAGCCACGCCGATTCGGGCAGCTGAAGACACGCTCTGCATGAAGAAGTCGCGCTGGCTCGGCAAGGAGAGAGAGATCCCCATGCAAGGGGCCACGTTCCTCTCCACTCGTCCCCTTTCCCTGCCGCCACCGAATTCTCTTTGTTGACTAGGGAGTCAACAAACTAGCTTTCGAAGTGGAACAGAATAGCAAGCGGACGAGAAACCGAGAGAGAGAAACAGAGAGAGAACCACGACCGAGAGAGAGGGAAAGCGCGAGAGTGAGAGAGGAAGAAAGGGATCGTTCCCCTCGCCCGTGCACGCCACCGCCGTCCCCGCCGCGCCGATCTAGGCGTCTCGACCGAGTCCAAAGCTGCTGCACCACTGCGCCACCCCCTCGCTGTCGACGTTGCAGGACTTGAGGCAAGTCGATATCCACTAACCTATATCGCGTAGACTATGTCGTTGCTTGATAAATATATTCCGCAACTTAGCATTATTGTAGAATACTTACATAAATGGATTTAGATGTAGTTGATCTAACCGAAAATACTAGAAGCCTTATGTAGAGAATCGGTAATGGTGCACGTGCCTGGTCTTTTTGGCAGTCCAGGAACCATATATTTGGATGTTATAAGATTTGTTAACAATTCTAGAAACTGGAGGTACTGGGCCACTGTGGTTTCCGATTTTTGTAGGGTCTCCTATGGTTCGAATTTAGGATGATTTTCTGCATGAATGTTGTGTTCTGTACCTAGAACTACAACATATATTTATTTCAGAATTTTTGGATCACGAAGATCAACTCATGGACCAAATTTTCGGATTGTGGATTGCAAACCCTCTGATTTAATATTTTTAAAATTATTAGAGGTTTTGAATATAAATGTAGTTATAAGCGGTCCATGTAAATACATATACTAAGTTTATACATATGTATTTCAAAAGTCCTTGCGGTTAGACCGTGAAAATAAAGTCTTAAGGGATTTGGTATAAAACTCCTGGTTTGTAAATTATTTTCAATAATGCGCATTGGATATATCACAAGAGTTGTTTACACTAAAGATTTTTCCTGACTCGATAATTTTGAGAAGCGAGGCATCTCTATGGCGTCACCCATATGAAAGGCTTTTAGTTTATATTTCGGATTCGAGTTTTGTGAATCAAGCTGCTATTGATGTGTTATTGCTACCGTCGGACCCTCGGGTCGACGATGCCCCGGGAGTCGGGTTGCCTGGAGGGTCGTGATGGCGATGCCTCTCGAAGTCTTGTGAGCCCCAAAGGTTCCCCGGGAGTGTCGGGATGCCCGGATGTATGACGATACACGTTCCGGAGGGTAGGGGCAACCATTGACATGGCGAGCCCCGGCGACTCCTCGTGATGCTAGTTGAGGTGTGAGATGCCTGGAGGTGTGACGTAACACGTTCTGGATGTCCGGTGATTGAAATATGGAACTGGAGGCTTTCGCGATGCTAGGTTGGGTTCGAATGCCTAGAGGGATGCAAACACTGGTCCTCTGGAAGTAGTTGTTAGTGAACTGCAAAATCTATTGAATTCTAAGGTTTCATGGACCTGCTATATCATCCCTTTCATAGACAATCAATCTTATTGGTTTACTGCTTGTCTACATCTTCATTTTTAGGTTTCAACCAAAATGGCAAAAACATTTTTAGGAAGAAACAAAAAGAAAAAGAAATAAAAAATAATTAACGAACTTTTTGATAATTTTCCTCAAGATGAGATTTTCCATACCAAGTGGCGAAAATATTTTCTAATTCATTTTTAGGTTTCAACCAAATATCGGAAAATATTGCCATTTTCTTAAAAAAAGATTTTTTGGAAAAGATTTTTCAAAAAATGATACATTTTCTGTGAAACAAATGGAATATTATTATTGTTTCCCAATTTTAGGAAGAGGAGAGGAAGATTACATTAAAGCTTCATTTGTTTTGCAGAAAAATATTTTCTAAGAAGCTATTTTCTAAAAAAATGTAATTATTTTCTAATGTTAAGATGAAATATGAAAATAAAGTGGAAAATATTTTTTATTGTTTGTTAAGGAAGATCTTTTCCTCCACACACTCTTTTTTATTTATTTTATTTTTTTAAAATCGATTTTTCATTATTTTTTATTTAAAAAAATCGATTTTTCCATTGCTTGCTGGCCTCAAGCTTCACTAGATCGGCAAGCCTCGAGCTCGACACTTGCACTCGCCAATTTGCCAAGACAATAACCAGCGGCTGGCCAATAAATAAGAACAAGGAAAACAAAGAAAGGAAAAATAAAAAAGAAAAGAAAAAGAAAAATAAAAAATAATTTGAATTAAAAAAAAGAAGGAGGAGGAGGAAGAGGAATTGAGGGCTTGTATGGGTGTGAGATAAAAGATACAGAGTAAGGAAATTTTTTTTCCCAAGCAATTTATTTTTCGTGAAACAAATGCATGAAAATATGAAAAATAGTTTTTTGTAAATTATTTTCTGCGAAACGAACAGAACCTAAGAAGAAGATGTGAGGCGCTTAACAATTTTCTCTCAATTAAAAGGCAGATGAAATGGAAGAATAGGGGAGTAATCTCACACTTAGAGATGAATAAATGAGTGGCACGAAGAAACTGAATTGATAATATCATGTCAAAACATCTAAAATCTTAGACAAATTACACAAAGCACGTGACCAAAATATACTGCCAGTATGTGGTTCAAGCAACATGAGTCTAGAGATAAAGCCAATAATAACTCAAGTTTCTATTTTTATTTTGTTTTTTGTTTTTGGGTTTTTCCATTAGGGGAAATAATGCATTTCCTGCCCAATTTGTCGGATAGAAATGTCGGACCCAACTTAGACAAAAACTGGAAAAATGGGTAAAGAGAGAGACAAAAATACTCGTCGAAACTAAAAAGTGTCGGTGTCTATAATTGGCCACCAAAGATGTATTAATTAAAGGTTATATGCTTCATGAAATGTGATAATAAAAGTAGCTAACTACTTTTTCCGTTTCTTCGAATTTTTTCCCTAATAAAAAATTGAGAAAGATAATTTCACCTCATTGGGAATAGGAGGTTGAGACCCAGAAGCGTTGTAGAAGCCATGTGGAGCCGGATCATCATGTGGTATTTTTGGGTTTGTTGGAATTCAAGTCGGTGGAAGACGACTTACTTTTATCTGATGCGCAAACAACAATTAACCCCGGAACAAACGTTGAATTGCGGATGAATCATGAACAAAAATACTTAACATTTGTCTGAATGCGATCACGAGGAAAGCACTCGATTTCCATAGCGTAAATGCCGATTGTTCTTGTAAAGGAGAAATGGAACGCCTTCTCTATTGATGGAAATGGGACAAGTATGGGAGAGAATTTCTAAGCGTACGTTCTTCCAACCATACCAACGGTTGTCTTCAGAAGTCTTTTATATGACTCCCTCATACCCTTTCAAAAGGGTGTCTTTCCATCGTAGCATATCAAGACGAAACGGTGCATTCCAATCACACCCCATCATAGACGTAATAATAAAATACTACATCTCCCACTTGGACATGACGGGCTTGATAGCACTCTATCAAGAATATAATACATTCAACATTCATCAACTTTACAAAACAATTCATACTGGCAAGTAAGCCGTGTGACCAGTGAGTACACCTGCACTTGGGAGCTCAAATTATGCACCTGTTAGGGATGACATAATGGCTACAACCCCAAAAAGAAATAAAAAATCGATGTCTCACAGTGCCCCATACATATTTTGTTACATCAATCCAAGTATACATATCCCTTAAAGGCTATACTTGATTATTCTAAAAAAAATAATGTATTTACAATTATATCCGCAACCACAGAGGGCGATATAATTGGTCGACTAGTAAATACATGTGATAGATGTAAAACAACAATAGTCTTCTTTCGCACTCATGTCTCTCTCCATTTCAGAACAACTGTTTTCTTAGACACATCCCATAAGGCCATATCTATTTGTCTTGGCAAATTGGCAAGTGCAAGTGTCGAGCTTGAGGCTTGCCGGTAACATGCTAAAGTAGCAACATTGATCTTTCACTTCGAGAACATAGTCAGAAGTAACATAGGGCACAAAATGAGGTAAATTATAATTTACCCTAAGGGCTCACACAATGAGTAAATAGGGATAATTTTATCACATTCCCTTGTCGGTTGAACAATGCACATGTAGTATGAATTACATGCTATAGTAGATTTCTCTTTCTATAAGAGCGTATGTCATTTATTAAATATATCCACTATACGGATCTTAGCCTAAACATAGTCACGTGCCTCTCATGAACTCATGTTTAGCTTGAGTGCTATATCAGCACGCTTTCTATAGCGCCCAATCAAGTACTCGCATCTGGCATCTTTCAGGCATACATGATTGTGGGACTATCATGTTCGGTCTTATTATTATAAATCACAGACCTCATCTTGACTCCAATCAATGTGACATATTATTTTTTGCACTAAACTTGCTCTTCAGCATTTACTTGTACATAATGTCTCATCTCAACGTGCTAACTATAGCACTTGAGGTGATTGCTCGTGTGAGTGAGTCAATCATTGCCCGTTGACATACTTTTCAATGATATATGTGTGTATGTGCTAGTCTCATAATGAATTTGTACTTATTGATAAAACATCAAAGTGACTAATAGATAAACAATTACAATACACATGTCCAAAAATACATAAACTAATGATCCTCCACAATAACATATATCACATTCTACGCAATCCTAGTGACATCCTGTGGGTCAAGAATATGTCTCTAGGAACGGCTTTCGTAAATGGATCATCAATCATTTTATTGGTTGAAATGTATTGTAGGATCACTTCTTTCTGCACTATAATATCTCTGATGAAGTTGTTCTTTATGTCAATATGCTTCGTCCTTCCATGATACTTGGGATCCTTCACATAGGCAATGGCTGCTTGACTATTGCAATAAATTATCACCGGTCTTGGAACCTCATAACAGTGGCTAAATTTCCCAAAAAATATTTTAGCCATACTGCTTCTTGCACTACGACAGAACATGCAATAACTTCTACCTCCATTGTAGACAAGGCCATGCATGTTTTTTTCTTGCTATTCCAAGAAATTGCACCTCCATTGAGCAAAAATGCATATCCAGAAGTCGATTTACACTCATCTGGGTCTCCACCTCAATCAGCATCTAAAATGCCTAATAGGCGTAAATCACTCACTTGGTAACAAATTTGATAGTCCATAGTGCTTTTTAAGTATCTCAGGATCATGTTCACTGCTTTCCAGTGTGCTTGACCGAGATTTGATTGATATCGGCTCACCAATCCCACGGCATAACATATGTCGGGTCGAGTACACATCATAGCATACATCAAACTTCAAACTGCACTAGCGTAATGAACAATTTCCATTACTTTAATTTCTTCTAGAGTCTTAGGACACATCTCAGTACTTAGACCTTCACCTTGCATGACAGGAGTATTAATGTGATTACAGTGCTACATATTAAAACGTTCAAGAATCTTCATTATATAAGACTCTTGTGATAAAGTAAGGAGTTTCCTTGATCGATCTCTTTCGATCTTAACTCCTAATATATAAACAGCTTCTCCCATGTCCTTCATTTCAAAAATTGGAGGACAACCATTCTTTTATGGTGATAACCAAACCTTGTCATTTCCAGCCAATAGAATATCGTCCACATAAAGTGATAAAATCACAAATTTATCTTTAGACCGTTTGACATATACACAGTGATCTTCTTCAATCATCGTGAAACCAAAAAGTTGTTATGGCTTGATGAAAACGAAGATACCACTGTTTAGATAATTGCTTAAGGCCATATATTGAGCAATGAAGTTTGCAAACTTTATGCTCTTGACCTTTAGTTATGAAACCTATTGGTTGTTTCATATAGATTTCCCCATCTAGTTCTCCATTGAGAAATGCCGTCTTCACATCCATTTGATGTAATTTAAGGTCCAAATATGCAACGATGGCAAGAATAAGACGTATTGAGGCAAACCTTACAATTGGTGAAAAGGTTTCCTCATAGTCTATACTCTCTTGTTGAGTACAACATTTCGCCACAAGATGAGCCTTATACTTTTCAATGGATCCATCCGCCCTTCGCTTAATGTTAAAGACCCATTTGTGTCCAATGGCCTTATGATTAGGTGGTAGATCAACCAAGTCTCAGACATGATTTGCCCTCATTGACTCCATCTCATCTTCCAAAACTTTTCTCCATTCTTCCTTATCCGAGAGAGCCTCTTGAATAGTCTTAGGCTCGGCATCGTCTTTTTGAGTAATCATAAATGCTTCCCCTTCAATCTCAAAACGACAACAGGGAATGCTTTTACGATTACTTTTACACAACTGAATTTCTCTTGAATTCAATTTGCCAGATAATGCAACACTCCCACTAGGTCTTGCATGTTGAGGTAAATCTTCATTTCCCTCTACAACATTAGTGAGTGTGTTATTAGGATCTTCCATCTCATAAAATTGAAAGTCCTTATTAATCTCACATCTATTAGGAAAATCGTTCTCCAAGAACGTGACATCTCGTGACTCCATTTAGGTCACAATTCCATCAGCTTGTTCACCTATGAACACGTACCTTTTGGAGTGTTTAGAATATCTTATAAAGATACATTTCTTCCATCTGAGACCTAAATTGCCTTATTTATGGGAAGAATCATGAACGTAAGCTGCACATCCCCATGGACGAAGACTAATTAAGTCTAGTTTTTTACCAGTCCATAATTCATAAGGGGTGGAAGTGACTGATTTTGACGGTGTCGCGACCCGATCTCGCCACCCTCGAGTCGGAGGGGGAAAGGTAAGGTTTACGGATACTTGATCATAAGATCACGAGCTCTCCCAAGCTCATACCCCGCGTGACATTGAATTTATGCAATCTAGTTATTTATAACAACCTAAAAATAAATGGGAGTCGCCACTAGCCTCGTTTCGGGGGTCGGCTAGAAAACCCAATCGAGGGTTGGGAGTATTCCCTCGATTCCTATGCAACCAAATATCTAGGTTCGGGGACTTGGGTTGCGCTAATAATTCTATTAACGCCCTTTTGGTACCTAAACAGTATGTTGTGTTTTTTCTAACATGTCCATGCATCTCTTTTTACATTTTTAGAATCATTAGTTCTAAACTAAGTGATCACGCGTGGTTGGTCACTTTCATTCTATTCTATTTCTAGAAAAGCATGAAAAGTAAACAATCAATGAAATTGAAATTGCAAGACATGAAGTAAACAATCAAGGAAAGCAATAAATTTATCATGCAATCCTAGAGAATATAAAAGAGAACACAATTAAAAGAGATAGAGAAAAAGAGAAAACCCGCAACTCGTCGAGTTTTATACAGCAAATGGAATCCGAGACATATGTCGGGAAAATGAATATTATATAATAACGGTTGGAATGGACATCGACCTCCACCATCTTCACGCGAAGGTCCATCTTTGGAATCCTAATCTAAGCCTAATCTAGGAAAACTTATAACTAGGTACATACAAATGAGAGAAACAAACATGCATATCAAAACAATTTTCATGAAGACAAGTAATCTCAATTCAACATGTAAGATATTCTAAAAGAAATCCTAAAATGAAATCATAACAAAGAATCACAACATAAATCATCAAACATCACACATAAGATCAAAACAAATGGGGTAGAACCCATGGATAATTGGCTCTAACAAAAGCACAGAACATCAAGTACACCATGAAGAACAACTTTCATGAATGGAGTTTCCTAAGATGTATCAAGTTCAAGTAAGGTCAAATTCATAGTCAAAAAGCAACAATTGTTAAAGCATACAAATCAATCATAAGCAAATCTGAAAATGATGCATGATAATTGATTTGCTAAGCCACAAACAAAAACAAAATATGATACATGTTTAATGGTTTGTAAGACCACCTAGACAATGTACAAAAATGTGAAACTTGCACATGACATAAGGTTGAATGCGATAATGGTTTGGGTAAACATTTAACCCTAAATCAGAATGCAAAGAAGTCACACAAGTCATTAACATTGCAAAGTGACTTAGAACTAGGAATGTCATGCTTGGCAAATTTCAATTGCAATTAGCTAAATGGATGCATGATATTCACATAAAACGAGATTCAAATATGATATGCCATGCATTGATGCGAAACTTGTAACATGTGTTCCAAATGTCAAGAAGACAATGAGGCATGATTTGGCCCTTAACACAAAGAACCAGCAAAATGAGTACACAAAGAAACAACAAAAACAGCACATCAATGACACAACTAAACAATTCCACACACTAGGACATATGAACAGCAAGCACACAAAGAATAGACACAATCCATAACAATTTGATATATCTGTCGGTCCTATGGAGCTTGAAAATGACTATAATCTCTTTAGGAATCCAAAACACATCAAAGGGGTTTTCTAGAACAACCATTCAATCCCATAATATTCCACTATCATGAAGCACCGACCCATGAATCTAAACATAACCTCCAGCAGGAAATCATAAAAAAAAAAAAGCAAACAAGGTTGAACAAAGTATGATTTTATAAAGATCAGGGACTTCATGTATGTCAGTCATCAAAAGCAGATTCTTAGTGCAGAACAATGACAACTTATGAACGATCACCCTAGCCAAATGAACTTATATTTTTATTAAAGTTTTATATGTTGTAGATCTACATGTCTTGATCAACTTTGATGAGATGCTGATTTAGAAAATCTGAACAGAGATTGATTAAAACAGAACATCAAAGCAGAACAACTGCAGCACCAGATTAGTGCTCAATCTTTGCAAGAAGCGTTAGGCAGGGCAAACGATGGCCAAATTGCACATATAATATGTCTATGGAAAGCTTGAGAAGTCTATTACAAATCTCCAGAAGACATTTAGTCCTAATAACATCATCTACCAGCTCAGTCCAGTTAAAACAGAACATCAGTAAGTCAGAAGAGCAAATCAATCTAAAATTGCTGCAGAATTGACATATTTCAAAGGTGTTTTTCAGTGACCAAATGACATCCACTATGGGCGCGCGATATATCAAATCGAAGCTCTAGAAGTCTATTTTCTATGTCTAATAGGGCTCAAGACCAGAAAGCCTCATCTAACACCTCATTTAAGCCAAAACAGAAAGTGACATATCAGGTATACGAAATTGCAGATCAAGGCAAATCAAGTCCAAAAAAAACTCTAAAAGAATTATATGTTGTTGCCAAGAACATTTCGAGAAAACCTTCTTGATCCATTGACCTCCGAATCCAATCAAAAATTCAGAAGAAAATCCGAAAACAGCATACATGTTCCAGAATCACAGCAGCAGTATCTCAAATCAAATTTTCAGAACAGTGTACAGACTTTCGAGATGGATTTGAGCTAGCAAATGACTTGCATTTGAGCCTTTTGATATATCAAATCAAAGCTTATTGAATGTAGATCGATTGTCTAGAACAAGTCAACTCAAGATTTCGAAGTTTATGACCTCAAATTTGCCATAGCAAAAACTAAGTCCTGAAGATCTACAAATTTCCAGAAACTAGTACTAAAGGCCGAGCTATTTTGAGGTAGTAAACAACATCGGATCGGAGCATTTCATGGGTCTTTGGAAAGGTCTTTGAGTCATCTTCAACTCTCATGAAGACATTGAACACAAAAAATACTAGTAACAAGTTTACAACACAGCATTTCTCAGATCTGTCACAGAGACATGATTTTTTACAGAAAAAGCACATTCAACAATAAAACATGCTTCAGCCAATCAAGCTCGTCCTAAGCTATCATAAGGCCATTATAACATCTTAAACATGTTAAGATTGTAGATCTAGAACCCTAGGGTGAGCTCTAGCCCCGGTTGTCTAGAACAACCTCGCTTCATTGAGCTTGGGAAGAATGTTTAAAATGTCGACAAAAAATCGGGTGTCAACAGCTGCCCCTCTTTAGGTGGGAGTTCGAAGAGGTTCCACTCAAAGATAAAATTTATACCCGAAATTTTTAGTCAACTCGACTTTGAAAATAGAAAAAGATAATAGCAATGATAGTTGATCAGAGACGTACTTGATACTTACCTTTGCTCATCGGGGTATCTAAAATCTTGTTGAGGTCTGTTCACTCTGTCTCTGTTTCTCTCTCTCGTGGAATGGAATGAAGGCAATGACATCACTAGAATTTGGAAGACAAGGTTTAAGAATAACCTAGAACCTAAGAGACAAGGTTTAAGGATGACCTGGAACCTAAGAGACAAGTTTTAAGGATAATCTGGAACCATGTGGTTTAAGGATGGACCCATGAACCATGTGGTTTAAGGATAGACCCATGAACCTAAGAGATAAGGTTTAAGGATAACCTAGAAACTAAAGACAAGGTTTAAAGATAATCTAGAACTTGGAGACAAGGTTTAAGGATAACCTAGAACCTAAAGACAAGGTTTAAGGATGACCCAGAACCTAAAAGACAAGGTTTAAGGATAACCCAGAACCTAAAAACAAGGTTTAACGATGACCTAGAACCTAAAAGACAAGGTTTAAGGATAACCGATAACCTAAAGACAAGGTTTAAAGATAACCTAGAACTTGGAGACAAGGTTTAAGGATAACCTAGAACCTAAAGACAAGGCTTAAGGATAACCTAGAACCTAAAGACAAGGTTTAAAGATAACCTAGAACTTGGAGACAAGGTTTAAGGATGACCTGGAACCTAAAGACAAGGTTTAAAGATGACCAAAAACCTAAAGACAAGGTTTAAGGATGACCCAGAACCTAAAGACAAGGTTTAAAGATGACCCAGAACCTAAAAGACAAGGTTTAAGGATAACCTAGAATCTAAAGACAAGGTTTAAGGATAACCTAGAATCTAAGGGACAAGGGGTATGGTTTAGGGTAACCAAAAATCAAAAGCAAGAGTTATAATTTAGGATGATCCAAAAACCAAAAACAAGATATGGTTTAGGATGACCAAAAACCGGTTCACTAAGAAACAAATATTTTGAAAAAGAGTTTCGAGATTACTTGAGAGCCAATCTTGTGAAGTAATGCCAATTGTCAAATCCCTTCAGAGAGGATTTTAACAAAATGAGATTTGATTAACCATCTAAGGGTTAAGTCAAATATGCCAAGTGGAAATATCCTAATCAAAAGAGGTATTTCACATTGACTCTCAAAAAAGGCTTTTATTCCCAGCCATTGATGTGGGAAAACTGTTTAAATCTCATTGGAGAAGTCTCACTCAACCTATGTCTAAGGCTTTCGGAAACGTTCACAGTGAATACAATCGATTGATCAAAAGGTCTTTTGAAGGGACCGTAATGATGGCTTGGTTATGGGCTTATACAAAGGGTATGCACTTTGAGATCAAGAAATGAATATTCAATCAATATCTTCATCGGGTTTACAAGTCAAGAACCTTGAAGATAAGATTAGATAGGATTGCTTCCACTCCTTCTAGCGGTAGCTCCTATGTGAACTCTCATTTCAACTCGAACCATCCCAATCGGAAGAGACTTAGGATAAGGGTTGTAACGTTGGTTCGGGTGAGGCTTAAAAAGGATTGAGAAAATTTTCAAATATCGAATGGTTAAAAGTGAGTGATTATCTTGGCATCATTACCATCACACGACTTTTCAAAAAATTTGACTCTTGAAATTTAACCTATCTCGAGAGTCCTTTTGGTAATTTGTCTTTAGACATGAGAGCTTCGCTCTTTGTTCTAGTGATATTGCTTGCAATACATGTTTTTTCTCGCAAGGCATTTCTTTTTTTTTTTTGATTGATGGTCTTTTGCATGACCATTGATTTCGCTCTTCTTTGCATTTTTTTTTCTTTGCATTCTTTTTCATGGGCATTGGTCTTGCTTTTACCAGGCACACGGCTTTTTCATGCCCCCTAGTTTTCACTCTCTTTTGAGCATCTAGGACTCTCGAATGGCATTTACCAATATTCTCACTTTGGTTGGTAAATCATATGCCTTGCCCCAATGTGGGGAGATAATCATCACCTGGGGTTATGAAAGAATTGTATAAGGCTCAAATTGGCTAAGCAAAGGGTAATTGTGTTTGGGGTAGTGAACGGAATGCTCTTCGTCACTTTAGGATGATTCGAGTTTTGATAAGAAATCACTTGAAGCTAGCACAAGAAGATTGATGCAAGTAAAAGCAATAAAATCTTTCTTAATCTTTTGCTCCATAATTTTCAACCAAGAACTCCTATTTTGCCCCAATGTGGGGTTGTTCTTGACAGGGTTATTTTGGAAATGCTCCCTATTTGGCTCAAAGTGGCTTGCAAGGGATTTCGATAATGTTTGGGATTGAGAAATGAAATGCCTTTATCATATCAAATCATGTATTCACCGTGAATGAATTATATGCCCTAAGACATGGTTCTTTCCACTAAATTCTCTCAAGGAGTGTATAAGGACGTGTTTGGTAAAGAGGTTGCCTCTCATCATTTTAGGCATTACCACCTGGCATATTTAACAATCCTTTTCAGGTTTTCCAAAGCACACTTTGGTTAAATTCAACTCCATGGGGAATGAAATTGTAAATGAAATTTTGTCTGAAAAGACATATTTCCTTAATCCTACTGGGGAGACTTTTGGAAGTAAGGTTGAATAAAACTTGTGGACAGAACAGGCTTTGCCCAGCACAAGGGTTCATTTCTAGAGTTCTAACTGACTCTTCGGCATTCTAAGGGACTAGGTCACCTCTAAGTTGTAAAGAAGATGGGCGAATTTTTTTTTTTTGAAATTTTTGCATCTCTGAGATGAACCTCTTGTGGACAGGTAGAATCTTCATCAGAGATCCTGCAAGATGAACAAACATGTAGATGCAATATGTATGCATGCAATGCATAATGCAAACATCCTAAAGTAGCTCAGATTCAATCCAAAAGTGGCTCAAAGGCCTTTCCATTTATTCATGGATAATACTTCTTGAAAAATCTTTTGAATGCGAATCCGAACCATGCAAATGACTATCGTGATGTGAAATGCTATGCCTGAGATGCAATCGAAAAATGGTTAGTATGTATACATATAAATGAATCAAATGTATGTAAATGTCATGAAAAATTTGTTTTCAAATTCGGGTTTTTGAAAAAAATTATTGGGAACTAGTTCTCATGTCATTAGACATCCTCGTTCCACTAAAACATTTTGAAACTATAGATTATGTAGAGGCTCAAGCCTCAAAGCATCATCATAGGACTGATTTGGGCCTCACACGTCTATTAACAAAACATGAATTTTATTAATGTGCGAAAATTGCATTACAACGTATATCGTCTTGGATCCATAGAGTTTATGATCCAGATTATTACAAATACAAACGAATGAAATTCTCTCGTAGGGGAGAAATGGATGAAATTCCTTCGCAAGGGAGAAATGAATGAAATTCCCTCGCAGGGGAGAAACAAATGAAATACGACTAAAAATTAAATGCGGAAACTAAAAACATCCCTTACATAGTAGGAACTGAAGGCTCTTCATTTTCACCAATAGTGCCAATCGGACCATCTTTGGAATGCTTTCGAAGGGGATTTTGTTGGACATTCGGCGCTGAGTCCTTAAAGGTGAGCAGCTTTTTATCCAGCAAATTCTGGATCTTAGAACGAAGCACCATACAGTTGTCCACATGATGACCTTTTTCACCCATATGGTAATCACACGTCTTGTTAAGGTCGAATCTGACAAACTTTGGCGGATTATCCCTCGGGATCTCTTTCACCACGAGATGATTTTTGATCAGCATTGGAAGTAGTTGTGACATTGGTCTAGGCAATGGAGTAAATTGCCTTTGGGGGGCTTTTCCTTTGTGATCAAAGTTTCGAGAAGAATTCTCTACCTCCATGGCAGGTCTATGAGTCTGAGGATTATATGGCTTCTAAGAAGAGGAATTTTGTATATAAGCAATCTCAATAGTTGATTCTTTATCCCTGTTTGGGGCATATCGACAATTCGTGGTCAACCTTCCTTCACGCATGATCCCCTCGATGCGTTCACCTAACTCGACAAATGTGGCAAAGTTCATACAGGTATGATTATACATCTTCTCGAAAAAATCACGAGGCATAGCTTGAAGCAGCAATTTCATGGTCTCTTTCTTAGACAATGGCGGCTTTACTTGAGATGCAATGACTCTCCATCTTTGAGTGTAGGCTCTAAATGTTTCAGTTCTCCTTTTCTCGATCCGGACTAATTCCTCTCGAGTCGGAGCGATTTCAGTATTGAACCTGTATTGCTGGAGGAATTCATCAACGAGATCTTCCTAAGTACGGATCTTCTCCATGTCCAACTCTATAAATCATGTTAACGCAGGATCAACCAAGCTGTCCTGAAAGGAATTAATCAGGAGTGGGGGATTATCTGAGTAACGGGCCATCTTGCCCATATAGTACTTCAAATGAGTCTTAGGACATCCGATGTCGTTGTATTTCCTTATGAACTCAAGCTCCTTGTAGTATTCGGGGACATTAACTTTGGCAAAGGGCGACAGCTTATCGAACCTTTGGAGTTGATAGCCCTGTAACATGCAAAGGCGCTCCTCAATCTTTGCAAGACGCCTTGAATTTTCTTCATTGAAATGCAAAGTTGGAGTCTCCTTAGATGGAGGCTCTAGACCCATAACTATCGAGACTGCAGTGGGAATTTCTTCAATAGGCCCTTTCCCCACGGGCTCTACCATCGGCGCTTTAGGGGGCGCGATAGGAATATTCATGGTAGAAGAAGTAGGAGTTACATACATCAGGTTTTTGACTTGGCTAGAGAGATCAGCCAATAACGCCATCATCTGCGCCATTTGATTCTCCATGTTAATAACATGGGCTCGGGTATCTTCGTTCTCCATCTTTGTTTGGCGGCGAGTACGTATAACAAATCTTTCTTCAGCCATCTTTCAAAACCTCCTGTAAAAAGGCAATGACTCGAATTAGTACAGGTTAAAAGAAATCATTAAAATGCAAATCCTGTTCAATTTTATATTTTCTTGAGATGAAATAATGATAAGTGTATATGATCCCAGTATCATAATTTCTTCAAAAGAAATTATACAATTGAAAAGGAACGACGACAAATATTTAATCAGAATGCCCCTCTTCTTTAAAATTACATGAAAATGTTCAATGAATTTTATTCATTCATTTGAATCGAACAATTACAACGGAAACGGAACCTTGCTTTCTTGAAGCTTACAAAGTGGTTTGATTTTACATGTAATATGAAAATGAATACAAGGAAACCTCGATAGAAAGGAGGGAAATACAAAGGGAATCCCTTTACAAGAAAATAAAATGAAATGGAAACCTAAGGACTGGGTGGGATCGTGCAGAGACGCTTGTTATCATGGGCCAAGCGTTTCTCATTGATCAAGGTAATGTCTTCTTGTTCCATAATATGAGCTCGCTGAAATCCTTAAGGCTCGGGAATATCAAGTAACTGAACCTTGAGCTCAGGTTCTACTTGACGGTATACGTAGTCAATGGTAGCTTGGTGAGTCTTCATCTCTCCTTCCAATTCAGCTTCATCAATGGCAACCACGTAATGCGAGGAATGGGAGTACCGAATTCCAATAGCAGCTTGAATCACGGCCTTAATATGATCAATTTGGCTTCCATCGATGACTTCATCGTGATAATCAATACGATACAACCCCAGCTTGAGGATTGGCAGGATCGTTTGAAGCGCGTGATATTGGCGGAGTACCTTTAAAGGGTAATATGACGTTAAACCCATCAATCCCATGAGGGGGAGTGAGTCGTCAACTCCACTAAAAAGGCACACTTCGGGATTTCCAAGCCACCGAACATGCCATTGAATTAAGTTAGAGTCGAGGCTTTTGAAGAAATGAAACCAAGTAGAGAAAGACCATGATGGAAAGAATTCATTTCTTTGGCAAAATTTAAGAATGGGATGATGATGTTTTGTGACATCAACAATTTTCATGTGAGGGACAAACTCTTTGATATGTGAAAAGAGCCAAATTTGGAGAATTCCTAATGGGGCTCTAAGAGTTCCTCGACCATTTGCTTTGAAACGATTAAGAGAATAAAAGTTTCGGTAAGGATCGTGCGTGTAAAACAATTAAATGCGCACACTTGGTTGACAATGTGAGTGACTAAAGGATCTATTGTTTTTTTGGGTATATGGGAATTACTACAAAGCCAAAGAATATGAGTAAGAGACACGGGGAATTTGATTCCCAGATTTAGGCTTAAGGCTAAGGAAATGTTGTTTGAGGAAATTATAAGGCATATCATGAGAACTTCCATTAGGAATAGCCTCAATTTCATTGGTAGGGATATTGATGAATTGACTCAGAAGAGATTGGATTTTGACCAATAGGAGGAGTGACAAAACCTAAAGAAGATTGACCTAATCCAATGGCTTTCCGGAACTCCTCAATTGTAGGGGTCAATTCATATTGATTAAACACGAAAGTGGAAGTCATGGGGGATTCCAAAAATGAACCAATGCTTTGACCATTGCGATACATGGTTCAACCTTTAAAAGAGTCGGGAGGAAGCCTATGCACTTTTCCATGTAGTCTTGATGTCTTGGGTTGATATTCTCCCATAGAGTCTTGAGATTCTCCCATAGAGTCTTGAGATTCCCAGGCACGGGGAGCACATCCATTTCGGGTTTACCCATCTAAACCTAAACCTAAAGGGGCACCCATGATTAAAACATATTGTCGTTGAAATATAAAATACATAATCGAAATTTGGAGAGTAAAAATATAAGAATGATAAAAAAAGGAGCGATCTCTTACCCACCAAACACATGGCAAGCACAAATCACATTTCGCATGAAACTGTGAGGTTACAACGCCTAAGGTGAGGGTGCTAAAGGCTCAAGGTCCTCATCCCAAAGGATAAAAATAGTTTACCCACCGCTATTATCGTCGGTCAATGCTATCTTTATCAGTTGGGATAAACGGGTTTATGTAAGTAATGGATTACCACGAGTATTCACTTGCAGATTCCACCCATAAACCCTCCTAAGGTCCTAGATTGGGCGATTGAGGTTTTAGACCGTGGTTGTGTGTGCGATGTCATGCTAAAGCTTGTAAACATCATTTAAATTTAAACATCCAGCACTTCAATATAAACCCTGATACATTCATACATCCTTACACCACCTGCAAAAAAAAAAAAAAGGTTTACAAGCATGCCTCCCTTTATAACTCCCACCTACAAGACCATTTAACACAAAAGTTAGCAACTAACCTGATTTTTCACGCGACTTTGACATGTAGGCAATCCTACACGAGACATGTTAGTTAAAACACAACAACCATTTTAAAACGGCTTCAAGTCCTCTTAATCTAGTAACTAGTCCCGAGCGGAGTCGCCAAGTTTGTAGTGACCCGATCTCGCCACCCTCGAGTTGGAGGGGGAAAGGTCGGGTTTAGGGATACTTGATCATAAGATCATGAGCTCTCCCAAGCTCATACCCCGCGTGACAGTGAATTTATGCAATCTAGTTATTTATAACAACCTAAAAATAAACGGGAGTCGCCACTAGCCTCGTTTCGGGGGTTGGCTAGAAAACCCAATTGAGGGTTGGGAGTACTCCCTCGATTCCTACGCAACCAAATATTTAGGTTTGGGGACTTAGATTATGCTAATATTTCTATTAACGCCCTTTCGGTACCTAAACAATATGTTGTGTTTTTTCTAACATGTCCATGCATCTCTTTTTACATTTTCAAAATCATCAGTTCTAAACTAAGTGATCATGCGTGGTTAGTCACTTTCATTCTATTCTATTTCTAGAAAAGCATGAAAAGTAAACAATCAATGAAATTGAAATTGCAAGACATGAAGCAAACAATCAAGGAAAGCAGTAAATCTATCATGCAATCCTAGAGAATCTAAAGAGAACACAATTAAAAGAGAAAGAGAAAAAGAGAAAACCCTCAACTCGTCGGGTCTTATATAGCAAATGGAACCTGAGACATATGTCGGGAAAATGAATATTACATAATAACGGTTGGAATGGACATCGACCTCCACCATCTTCACGCGAAGGTCCATCTTTGGAATCCTAATCTAAGCCTAATCTAGGAAAACTTATAACTAGGTACATACAAATGAGATAAACAAACATGCATATCAAAACAATTTTCATGAAGACAAGTAATCTCAATTCAGCATGTAAGATATTCTAAAAGAAATCCTAAGATGAAATCATAACAAAGAATTACAACAGAAATCATCAAACATCACACATAAGATCAAAACAAATGGGGTAGAACCCATGGATAATTGGCTCTAAGAAAAGCACAGAACATCAAGTACACCATGAGGAACAACTTTCATGAATGGAGTTTCCTAAGATGTATCAAGTTCAAGTAAGGTCAAATTCATAGTCGAAAAGCAACAATCGCTAAAGCATGCAAATCAATCATAAGCAAATCAGAAAATGATGCATGATAACTGATTTGCTAAGCCACAAACAAAAACAAAATATGATACATGTTTAATGGTTCGCAAGACCACCTAGACAATGTACAAAAATGTGAAACTTGCACATGACATAACGTTGAATGCGATAGTGGTTTGGGTAAACATTTAACCCTAAATTAGAATGCAAAGAAGTCACACAAGTCATTAACATTGCAAAGTGACTTAGAACTAGGAATGCCATGCTTGGCAAATTTCAATTGCAATTAGCCAAATGGATGCATGATATTCACATAAAACGAGATTCAATTATGATATGCCATGCATTGGTGCGAAACTTGTAACATGTGTTCCAAATGTCAAGAAGACAATGAGGCATGATTTGGCCCTTAAAACAAAGAACTAGCAAAATGAGTACACAAAGAAACAGCAAAAACAGCACATCAATGACACAACTAAACAATTCCACACACTAGGACATATGAACAGCAAGCACACAAAGAATAGACACAATCCGTAACAATTTGATATATCTATCGGTCGTATGGAGCCTGAAAATGACTATAATCTCTTTAGGAATCCAAAACACATTAAAGGGGTTTTCCAGAACAACCATTCAATCCCATAATATTCCACTATCATGAAGCACCGACCCATGCATCTAAACATAACCTCCAGCAGGAAATCAAAAAAAAAAGAAAAAGCAAACAAGGTTGAACAAACTATGATTTTATAAAGATCAGGGACTTCATGTATGTTAGTCATCAAAAGCAAATTCTTAGTGCATAACAATGACGACTTACGAATGATCACCCTAGCCAAATGAACTTATATTTTATTAAACTTTTATATGTTGTAGATCTACATGTCCTGATCAACTTTGATGAGATGCTAATTTAGAAAATCTGAACAGAGATTGATTAAAACAGAACATCAGAGCAAAACAACTACAGCATCGGATTAGTGCTCAATCTTTGCAAGAAGCGTTAGGCAGGGCACACGATGGCCAAATCGCACATATAATATGTCTATGGAAAGCTTGAGAAGTCTATTACAAATCTCCAGAAGACATTTAGTCCTAATAACATCATCTACCAGCTCAATCCAGTTAAAACAGAACATCAGTAAGTCAGAAGAGCAAATCAATCTAAAACTGCTGCAGAATTGACAGATTTCAAAGGTGTTTTTCAGCGACCAAATGACATCCACTATGGGCGCGTGATATATCAAATCGAAGCTCTAGAAGTCTATTTTCTATGTCTAAAAGGGCTTAAGACCAGAAAGCCTAATCTATCACCTCATTTAAGCCAAAAGAAAAAGTGACATATCAGGTATACGGAATTGCAGATCAAGGCAAATCAAGTCCAAAAAAAAAAAATCTAAAAGAATTATATGTTGTTGCCAAGAACATTTCGAGAAAACCTTCTTGATCCATTGACATCTGAATCCAATCGAAAATTCAGAAGAAAATCCGAAAACAGCAAACATGTTCAAAAATCACAACAGCAGTATCTCAAATCAAATTTTCAGAACAGTGTACAGACTTTCGAGATGGATTTGAGCTAGCAAATGACTTCCATTTGAGCCTTTTAATATATCAAATCAAAGCTTATCGAATGTAGATCGATTTTCCAGAACAAGTCAACTCAAGATTTCGAAGTTTATGACCTCAAATTTGCCATAACAAAAACTAAGTCCTGAAGACCTACAAATTTCCAGAAACTGGTGCTAAATGCCGAGCTATTTTCAAGTAGTAAACGATATCGGATTGGAGCGTGTCATGGGTCTTTGGAAAGTTCTTCGAGTCGTCTTCCACTCTCATGAAGACATTGAAGACAAAAAATGCTAGTAACAAGTTTACAACACAGCATTTCTCAGATTTGTCACAGAGACATGATTTTTTTTACAAAAAAAGCACATTCAACAATCAAACATGCTTCAGCCAATCAAGCTCATCCTAAGCTATCCTAAGGCCATTATAACATCTTAAACATGTTAAGATTGTAGATCTAGAACCCTAGGGTGAGCTCTAGCCCCGATTGTCTAGAACAACCTCGTTTCATTGAGCTCGGGAAGAGATGTTTACCTTTTGCACAATCCAATCGTTTTAGGCTTAATCGATCAACAATCAAGCTTCTACAAGGCCTTGAGGATGTCGAGGAAGCTTCTAGGGTATCGAGGATCACCGGAGAAGGGTTGGGTAGTGCCAGAACACTATCGGTTTACAAGATCGAGTCCAATTGAACCCGATTTGAATTGCTGATGGAGGATTGATCACCAGAGAAGCTTCGATTGGTTTTCCGACGGAGCCACAACCACCACAGCACCTTCGAAGCGTCGAGGATGGTCAAATCTGGAGAAGTTAAGCTCCAGCGATGGATAGATCTGTTGAATACGGCTTCTTCGTCTACTAGAGTAAAGTAATAGAGGAGGAGCCGCCGCTGTTCGGGAATAGGAACATGCCGAGCGCGAAGAGGATCGGCATGGTGATGTCAACGACCGCTTTGAGCTTTTCATCTTCGAGGCTAGAAACACTGCCGACGATTTCTTCTCATTCTCCATCTCATTCGACTTTATCTATCCAGAAGCACGAACCTCTGAGCGGCATAACTCCCAACGGAAGAAACAAAAACCGATCACAAGCAGAGATCAGCTTCGGATCTCAGCGCCGGAGATGATAGGCCGAAGCAATGGTGGAGATGGAGGACGCGACGGAGGCTCTGGAGAATCTTAGCTAGCCTCGGGGAGGGAGCCATGTGGGAGGCCGCGACGGTTGGCGACTGGATTGCGGTAGCAGCGGCGCACGAATCAAATCTCCACCGCGATAGGAGGAGCTTGAAGATCTGGGATCGGAGTCGAGCATAGAGAAAGAGAGAAAGCTTGACGATGGAGGATGATTGATCTAGGGTTTCTAGTGCAGAGGAGGAGAAGGGAGAGAAATTGGAGTAGTCCGATGGATGAAGAGCTGAGAGAGAGAAAACCTCGAGTTCCTCCGAGAGAGCAAGAACCAGAGAGAGAGAATCGAGAGAGAGTTTGTGAGAGAGAGAATCCAAGAGAGAGTGCTAGAGTTTTGAAAGAGAGAGCCCCCGCCGAGAGAGATGGGGAGAGCGGGAAAGAGAAAATGAAAGAGCGAGCGTCCCCCTTTTCTTTTTCTCTTTATTTCTTTATTATTATTTCTTTTTCCTCTTTTTTTTTTTTTTACTTTTCTTGTTTTCTTTACTTTTTTTTTTCATTTTCATTTTTTTTTTATGTTTTCATTCATTCATTTTTTTTAATCGTTTTAGCTCTTTTTTTTTTTTTTTTGCAAAAAGTATGTTTAAAATGTCGACAAAAAATCGGGTGTCAACAGAGGGCACTCGGTTAAGTACATAGGCAGCAGTCAATAATGCATCTCCCTAATAGGAGATAGGTAAATTTGCTTGCGCCATCATAAACCTAACCATTTTCAATAGGGTTCTATTCCTTCTCTCAGCTACCCCATTTTGTTGTGGAGTACTAGATATAGTCAATTGTCTTACAATTCCCTTTTCATCACAAAGAGCCTTGAATTGCTTCGATAAATACTCACGTCTGCGATCGGTTCTCAATGCCTTTATTGTTTTGTTCAATTGATTCTCTACTATCGTTATATATCGTCTAAAGCAGTCTAATGCTTCTGATTTATGGGAGATCAGAAAGATATAATCGAAACACGTTAAGTCATCTATGAAAGTGATGAAATATGAGACTCCATGCCTTACCCTCACATTCAAAAGACCACAAATGTCAGAATGTATGAGTTACAATGGAAATTCGGCTTTAGTCCCTTTACCGAATGGTTTTCTAGTTACTTTTCCCGCTAGACAATATTCACATACGGGTAAATTAACATTAGTGAGTGACCATAAAAGGCCTTCTCTAGCTAATTTTTGCGTTCTTTGCAACCCAATGTGACCTAATCTAGCATGCCAAGTACTTGCATCAATCTCAACATTACTAGAAGATGCAATTAAAGAAAAACAACCATCAACATTAATATTGTATTGATCATAGTCAATGTCTAACATCATAAAACCATTCGATACATGACCTAAACCATAATAAACCGTTCCATACAAAATGTCAACACAATCACCATGAAAATTCAATACATAACCTAAGCTAAGAAGAACAACTATGGAAACCAAGTTTCGTCGAATATCTGGAGCATAGAGGACATCATGTAGGAATAGGTTTCGACCACCATGTAAAATTAATTTAGATGTGCCGATACCCTTCACTTTAATTCTTGAATTATTCCCAACATATATCCATCTTCTTCTAGATTGTAACCGACGATACTCTACAAATGCTTCTCGGTCTCTAGCTATGTGATCTGTTGCTCCTAAGTCTACAGTCCACATTAGATGAGATTCAATAAGCATCACAGTACTAGAAACGAAAGTATTACTTAAAGTAATGGAGTTATAGGGTATCTCTTTCGGCTCAGTGCATGCACGAGCAAAGTGACCTATCTTGCCACAATTGTAGCACTTCATCTTGGCCTTGTCCTTCTTCTTCCCACCACGCTTCTTGCGTTGGAAGGTCTTAGCCCTATTAGGTGCATGATCAGTCCTCTTCCGTTTGTTGTTGAATTGAGAATTCCTTTTGCGCTTTAAGCCTGAAGCTTTGTGCGAACTCGATTCAATCAACATAAGCATGTGTAGAGGATCTTGCAGCCTCTAGGCACTCATCCTCTAATTTTAAATGACGCGCTATATCATCAAAAGTGACAATATTCTTATTATGCGTCATATTGATCTTCATATGCTCCAAATTGTCAGGAAGAGACCTTATATCAGCTTGAACTTGCTGTTTATCAATAAGGGAGTGACTTGTTGACTTCAGCTCACGAATCATGTTTGACATCTCCTGAAGATGCTGCCTCATCGTTACATTTGGGCACTTTCGATATGTGTCAAACTTGATGGTGAGTCTCCTCAACTTAGTGGCAGATGTACCCCCAAACTTATATTTCAAGGCAACCCACATTACTTGAGCTTTATCATAACTTTCAAACTCACACATGAGATCATCTTGCATACAGCTTAGCAACGTGATGTGAGCAATGCTATTATTCTTTTTCCAAGCTTGATAAGCTTCTAGATCTCTCATGTGTTAAGCTGAAGTTCCATGCTCAGGTTTATCCATGTGTGGTTAAGGGTTTCCAAAACCTCTTGCTCCTCAAGGATGTACTGAACCTTTCAGTGCTAAATATCATAATTATCACCGTGCAGCTTCTCACCCTTATTGAGGTAAGCTACAATGGTCTTAGATGCCGAAGCCATAATCAATTTGCTATAGCACATTGACATAATAGACACAGAATCAATACTAGCACATTTTCCAAAGTAACAAACATATTTAATTTGCAGCAAAGACAAACTAAATCAATGATAATTCAATAAAAGACACAGAAACAAAAGTTCACTATGTTCCCAATCAACTTCTATGTACGATTGTTCTATTATCATTAATTAGTTTAATTTGCGCAAATTTTAAGTTCTGGATGAGAATTCCTTCGAATTCTACCAACCTACGAACTCCCACTATGAAAAATAATTACATGTACATTTTTCCATTAACATAAAAACATAGCATGATATAAATCAACGTACAAAAACAATCATGTTGCAACTACAATCAAAACCGCAATTCAACATGAAATGGAAACATAAGGATTTCCTACCATTGTTCGAATTTTCTTGGAACTAGAAAATTGCAAGTATATTAAACTATATACATGCTACCATCGAACCAAGCTCTACACAGCATATATGGCATCATTTTCATATAGGTTAGCTACTGTATTTCCTAAACAATAAGAAAATACTAGCTACAAATGAATAAACTATGCATTTATACGCTAAAAATACGTGTACTTAGGGTTCCCTACACATTTTCATACCTTTAAAAAATTCAAAAATAAAAAATAATTACATTATAGTGTAGAGCACATCCATACAAACCAAACGCCACCAACCACACTCCAATTGGAGCTCTCACGCCCCCACACGCGCTGCTTGCGTGTGGCGCACTCGCCAGCGAGCCAAACGGCTCCTGGCTAGTCCGACCGATCTGACTGATCCAACCGGTGACCGGTTTGATCGGTTTGACCATTGGATCGGTCAACGTCTGAGGTCGGGTTCGGGTTGGGCCACGGGTCGGGTCTCGGGTTGGGTCACTAGTCGGCCAACTGCCGCCGGTGGTGACGTCATCAATGACGTCATCCGATGGTTACTGATGTCATGGATGACATCATCCATGACGTCAGCACATGTCGGTTCGCTGATGAGCGGTGACGCTCACACGCGCGTCGCCAGCGCGTCAGGTGTATGGATCCCACGCGCAGTGGCTTTTGGTCGCGCGTGTGGGCACGTTTGGTGTCCTCCGGCGATGCTCGACTCATTGACGGACTAGTCTCGACGAGTACTTTCACCCTATATATTTCAAAATTTATTTGGGCCGAAAAAATATTTCGAAAAATTGCCAAAACCGTACGGGTGTTTGCAACCCCGAACCCATTCTTCATTTCAGTTCATTTTCGACAATTCAGATAGCAATTTTGAGCAATGAACATCCAAACAGTGTAGATTTCATACTCTTGATCTCGATATCAAATGGTAAACGACAAAATTCGATGAAAACAAGGCAGAAATCACGACCTGGCTTTGATACCAATGTTGGAATTCAAGTCGGCAGAAGACGGCTTACTTTTATTCGATGTGCAAACAGCAATTAACCCTGGAACGAACGTTGAATTGCGAATGAATCACGAACAAAAATACTTCATGTTGGTCTGAATGTGATCACAACGAAAGCACCCGATTTCCATAGCGTAAATGCCGATTGTTCTTGTAAAGGAGAAATGAAATGCCTTCTCTATTGATGGAAATGGGACAAGTATGGGAAAGAATTTCTGAGCGTACGTTCTTCCAACCATACCAATAGTTGTCTTCAAAAGTCTTTTATATGACTCCCTCATACCCTTTCAAAAGGCTGTCTTCCATCGTAGCATATCAAGACGAAACGATGTGTTCCAATGGCACCTCATCATGGACGTAATAATAAAATACTACAAGGTTGATGGAGTTGAGCAAGACGGAAGGGATTAGGGTTTCGCAGATGGCGGCAAGAGCTTGAATCTGAGCTGGAGAGAATCCATGGCCGTATCTACTCTCTCTCCTTCCTCCTCTCAAGAGAGGATGGCACTCCCCCGCCATTCGTTTTAGCTTCTGAAGGAGAAGAAGAAGAAAGGATAAGGATCCCAAACTGGTGAGTACTGAGTGGCTTTTGGTGGTTTGCCTATATTTTGCTCCAAAGGCCAAGTATGTATTTATACACACTCGAACACAAATATTTCTTTCTTGGAGCTATTCCCTAAGCAGCATTGGCACGGTGCTAACGAAAATATCTCCGCATTTTGCACATTTGGCTTCTGTTAATTTCACAAAAAATGAAAGATTGAAAAAAAAATTCCTCCAAAAATAATTAATTATATCTCTTGAAATAACCAATCAATTGAAAATGTTTTCATTATATTAAGTAATTTATATTTTAAATACTTTTGTAGATGATAGAAATATTTTCCTTTTGTTCATCTAAGCAATGGGATAGAGAATTTTTAAGATAGATATTTTTCAAGACCCTTAGCATTTCCCTTGTTTGACTGATTTGTTGCGGTTCTCAGATTTTTCCAAGATGGGGTACCGTTCTTGTCTCTTTTATGAGATTTTTATATGTTGGGGGTCCTGAAGCTTTATTAATGTAATGATCGATTAAATGTATATATTTATTAGTCTCTTCAAAGTCATTGGTACCATCATAGATATGAGGATTAATATCCTAAAAAATGCCAAATTGGTATATTTGTGACAAATTTACTCCAAACTCATACACTTGTGACAAATTTACCCTCTGTTAGTTTTCATTAAATTTTACTATTATTAAGTTGAATGACATATAACAATTGACTAATATACCAGTTTGGGATTTTACTCTTCGTTTGTTATAATTTACAATTTTTTTTTTGTTTTTTTATGTGATGTTAATCCAATTTAACATAGGGGTATATTTGTCACAAATGTATCAATTTGGGATTTTTTAGAGGTCGAATAAATTAGTTTGGGTACTTGTCAAAAAAATATACCAGTTTAGGGTTTTTTATGGTCAATCGGGGTAAATTTGTCACAGTTGTACTAGTTTGGGGATTTTTATGGTCAAAAAAATAGTTTAGGGTAAATTTGTCACATGTGTACCAATTTGGGGTTTATTTAGGATATTAACCCTAGATATAATTAATCATAGGTACTATCAATGATGCTTTCAAAAGATAGAATCATTTGCTTTTAAGCAAAACATAGGAACAAAAGAGAAAGAATCACCGAGTGTTTTTAGAATCACTGAGTGTTTTTCGGCCCTAATCATCAGTTCAGGAGTGATTAGTCATACACTAGAAAGACGTAAATTTCCTCCTAAGTGATCCCATCTCTAGGAGCCGTGATCCTTCATCATCTTTTGAGTTGTTTAGTTCTACTTGCCTTTTCCCTCTGACTTAGGGTGGAGTTGTTGCCGACCAACAAATCTATCGAGTGTGCTTGGAAGACACGGCATATAGTCCAGAAGACGAGTAAATCTCTCCACTCAAGAAAACAACTTGGATCCGCTGTCTCTTCTTAGAGTCCAATCTGCCGTCTCCGAGCACGAGATTATGACACTCGGAATCTTCGTTTGAGCTCATTCACGCCAAACCTAACAGTCCCCTTCTCTCCCAGTACAAACCTAACATTAAGGTCTTGGAGGGCCTTCCATGGCTAATCAATTTGCTTCAAGATATCTACAAAGGGAAAGGGGATGGGAATGGGAGACAACCTCTAGCTGTGCCTCGTAGTCATACATCAAGTGGGCATTGATGTTTGTCTATTGGACGTAAGCTTTGTTTTTCATCTCGTGTTCTTATTTATATTCCAATTTTGCAGTCATTCCATTCATTTACCGTGGGGAACATTGACTCCACACATTTTCTCTACCCTTCTCACCCTCCGCAGCCGCCAATATATCTCGTGATAACAGGTCCCTCATTGTGAGATTGTGCGCATAAAAAGAATCGACCAAAGACACATATGATTGTCGGATCGATTAAGATTATCATCTCCTCGCCAGCATGGAGCCATCGAGCGCGATTCCTTCTTTTCCACGTTTATCTTCCACCGAACTTCGCCAGACCCATAATCTTGGCTTCATTGATTTTGACTTTCTAGAGGTCTACCAATGTGGCATCCTAGAATTTAAGGGCAAGTCCTAAGGTGCCCTAGATTTTTTAAATATGTAATGAATTTACCTATTGGTTTGTGTTTTAGCCTTAATTCTTTCTTAAGGTTTTTTTTTTGTGCCGTATGTTTTTAATTTAAACCTAAGGTATTTAATAAGTATAAGTTATCTGATGTCATGTTTGTTATAGATTTATGTTATGGTTTTTTTTATTAGGTGTAATTAATTGTTAATCTTAATTTAAATTATATAAAGGGAGTTGAATTGGGCCTTAGGCCCAATAGCATGGAATTTAGGCCCATGGAGGAAAGGCCTAAAGTGGGCCGTGTGGGCCAAGCCCATAAGGCCCATTGGGCCTTGTGGCCGTGCGAAGAGGAGAGGGGGAGGGTTTGCATGCCCCTCCCCAAGTGTCCTAATGCATGGGCCACTTGGCACCCATGCATTAGAGTCCCCAAGGCAATCATTGCCTTTGGGGAAAGAGAAGAGAAAAGAGAGAGAGAGGAGGGGGGGGGGTTGTCGTGCGAGAGAAGGAGAGAGGAGAAGAGAGAAGAGAGAGAGAGAGGAAGGAGAAGAAGGAGGAGGCTCGCGTGAGAGGGAGAGGGAGAGCCGCCGTCCGCCGCACGCCTCCGTCCACCGCCGCCGTCCGTCGTCGTTCTTGTTTGTGTGAGGCAAGTTTAGGTTCCATCTTACTCATGCATGTGTGTTTTATATGGATGTTTGATCTTTTGGGTGTTTGGAAGCTAGAAACCGAAGCTAGGGTGTTTGGTTGTTGAAAATGCATGCTGTTTTCGCATGATCCAGGGAAGTCAGAAACTTGTGAGGGCTTGCATGTGTGCTTGGAGTTCGATTTTGGCTTGGATCTCTTCATGAAAGTTGTAGCTAACACCTTGAGCTATAACATACTGAAATTGAGTGAAAAATGATGGAGATTTAAGGGGTCAAAGCCTCATATTTCGGAGACCCTAGATCTGGAGTTGTTTTTCTGACCTTGTGGTGGATTTATGGTTTGCATGTTGGTTTTTACTAAGAATATCTCTTTGACTTCTTCATGAAACTTGTATATCACATCTTAAGGATGAACATACTCAAATTTAAAGTAAAATGAACAAGTATAGCTTAGTAAACCAACCTGATTTTGAAGACGATGAAACTGGAGTCGTGAGGTGTGACACCCGAGACTTCGTGATACCATTTGGCGGTCTTCCTTTGGTTTTTTGGCATACGTTCCTTCATGAAAGTTGTAGGGGATCCTTATAAGTATATCATATCCAAATTTCAGAGAAAATGAAGAATTTTAGGTGGGTCAAATCTCCATATTTCGGACATAGTTCCCTGTGCATTTCGGTAACTTGATCAGAAGCTTCGTGGGTCTATAAAAATTTATCTATAATGAGTTTGGCCTATGTTCCTTCATGAAAAGTCTATTGTAATGTCTTAACTATAACCTGGTGAAATTTCATAATTTTCTGAGGTCGTATGGGTATTTAAATCTATTTACTTAGAAAACTGTGCGTTCTGCCCTTGTCCGAAAATGTGTACGGAATTGTGAAAATGTTGTTTTTGTGCAGAAATTTGATTGGTTATGCTTTTCTGTGGTAAAATCACTGTTTTATGGCATTACAATATTATGTGTTTTGATTTCATGAATTAGTGATTTTTGTGATTAATTAATTGATTATTTAATTAATTAATTGCAAGGTAAAAAAATTAAATTAGGATTTAAATAAATTCTAAATGCAATTGGCAAGTACATTGTTTTGAGTGGCATGTGGACCTAATTGCTATGGGGGATGCATCTATTACATGTATGTGAAATTATTTGATGATACATGTATAAGAAAGATGATCTTGTTTTGCCATTACATCATGTGCATGATGAATTGAGACGTAATTGGCAATGTGATCCATGGTAATTGTTGGGGGAGGATGTCAAGGCCCGGAATGTATAGAGATACATGGCCGGATGGCCCTGGGAGTATCAGGATGCCTGGAATGAGATGGGTGCCGGAAGCCTCGGAGGTCTTTGCCCGAGGGGATACCTCGTGATGCCAGTTGGGATGCGGGATGCCCGGGATGCGGGGGTGCCGGATGCCCGGTGGCCATGATTGGCATAATTTCCGGAGGTTCTTCGCAAGGCCCGAATAGGGTGCGAATGTAAAGTATGGGATGGATGATCCCGAGAAAATGGTGATGTGTTGAGCAATTGAGAACTAAAGTGGAAATCAAATCATGCATATGTGATATGATGTGATGATAATCACTTCTGATATAGTGACATGATGGCATGATGATGACATGCATGTGTACTATGGTATGATGATGACATGCATGTGTGCTATGGTATGATGATGACATGCATGTGTACTATGGTATGATGATGACATGCATGTGTACTATGGTATGAAGATGACATGCATGTGTACTATGATATGATGATGACATGTATGTGTACTAAGATGACATGATGACATGTATGGATCATATGGTATGATGATGATGATCATTTGTGATTGATGCTATGTATATACTATGATTGTGATGATGAGGTATGATGGCACGTACATGGCTTCGAGGTAAGTCCATTTCAATGTATGAATGACATGTGTATTGGAACTGTTGTATTGTTAAATGCATTGAGTGATGATTGGATCTCTTTACTTGTTGAGTGGTTGTACTCACCCCTTTGGGGACCAACATTTCAGATTAGTATGATGCCTCTCCCTGTTGTTCCACGGGAAGTGTTCTATGGACTTCCATCTGACGTGGAGGTCGAGGTGACCGAGATAGATTGTCCCACCCTGCCGGGACTGACCTTTTTGCGTGTGCGCGCGATCGTATCTTATGACGTGGGCTTATCTGGAGGCCCAGTCATCCAGGAGTACGTCTCCGTCCACATCCGTCGCGACGGTGTTTCGATGGGGATGCTGCCACCTCCACGGCCTGATGCACCGGGTTGGGTGTGATGGCCTGCGCACGTGGAGTGGGGGTTAGCAACTTTTTGGATGGCCGCCACGAGTAGTCCGAAGGGAGATCGTTACACGTTGCATTTTTGAGGGTCGTGTCTCTTTTTGAGGTTGAAGGCCGAGCATTAGATGAGTCTTGGCCTACCCTTTTGTACCGATCCGTGTCGCCCTTCGTAAGTTATATGTAAATAAAAGTGGTTCGGCCTCGTGCTTTCATTTAATCAAAGATAGTTGGTGTGTATTGTGTTGTCGTGAGGGAAGCGAAGTGTTGGTGAGACTCGCCTCTTAAATTCCGCTATGAGCTGCGCAAAATCCTTAAATTAAAGGAAAAGAAAAGAAATTTTTTTACGCCTAAGCGTTGGCTTGAATCTTTCTTTTATCGTTGTAGAATTGGTTTTTTTTTTTGTTTTTTTTTTTGCTTGCGGTTTCTGTGGCGACCCTACCGGGTTCTGGGGTGCCACAGCCAATATCATTTCCTTAGACACCAAAAATTAGCGAGACACACATTGAACTGTAATAAGAATCAAAGATAAGTTTCACATCTTACTTTACATAGTTACTAATTGAAAAGAGGTCTGGCGATATCATTTCCTTTATCCAGTGAAAGCTCGTGGGCTTTGATGGCCGATAGTTTTCTACGGCACTCGTAGTATATAATTTCATACTAATGAAAGTACTAATCCAACTCTTGCATTGTTTATGTGGGAAAGATAAGAATCGCTATCCAGCAGACTCCAAATTTAGTAGGAGATTTGGCTCAAATCTATAAAGAAGGAAATAACAATTGTATTTGTTTTTCCAGTAGATAGTCATATTTATAACTAGAGGTGTATTCTATCTTATTTAAGGATAATGAAACCCCCCAAGGTGATATGATGAGTTGGGGGTTTCTCATTGTGACATAGGCTTCCAAGGATTTTCTCCTTGGTTAACTGAATCACGTTATGTGACACCCGATGTACGTCACACGCTACACGTGTCCTTTCTATTTATACTCATAATTATAATTTAGCATGCGGAAGCACTATAAAATACGTCACCACATATCATACAAGAAAGTTGTATGAGTTTAATACATATTGCTTTTTCTTTATACGACATGAGTACTTATTATCACCACATAGAGTCCTAGGACTTGTGGGTTGTAGGCCACTAGTACTACTTCTCCCATACTATTACACAATCAAGCCACCATCTAACTTAGGGGTTGGTGGTCTCAAGCATCACCTTGTCCCTTCCAATGTTATGTCTAAAGGGACCCTCTTACACACTGAAAAATAAGGGCTGGCCAAAGCTTAGTAAATGAAATCATTAGGTCTAAAGTAGGAGATTATCTTAATACTTAAACCATAATTGGTATTTAAGTGATAATTTTTGCAAAACTTGGCATTCAAACAATCATTATTTACAACTTAAGGCACTAAAATAATCACTCTTGAACTTGTTACCACTCCATAATTTGACTAGCATTTGCAGCAAATCAGTGAACCATCACCAATAAACCACTGTAGCAAACCAAATATCTCAAACAAAAAATTAAGCAAACCAAGATTGAGAATAGACAACTAAGAAAGAGAACTTGTAAGCATTCACAACCAATGAATTCTAACCTTCCATCTCCACCTGTTTCCTCACCCGAGCACGAAGTTTGGGATTGGATGGATCATGAAATCTATGTGAATCTAAGTTCGAAGGAACTTAATAAAAAGATTGTGAGGAATTTAAAATACATTGGAGTCGAAGTACGTTTAAATGGAATATATGTTTGAAATTGGAAATTACATTACTATTAACATAAAATTGTCGAAAATATAAAGTACGAGGACAGGAAAATATATAAGATAAAAATAAGCTCTTGGACGAGTTGATAGCATTATATGAGATGAGATATTCTATCTCCGTGGACGTCTCCTTTCGATATCTCATCTATCCAAATCATAAATCAAACAAGGAGGATATAGATCCTCTAACATCTACGGTGCTCCATCAGATGCCTCAATTGATCTCAATTATTAATTAATAATATAAGACATCTGCCAACGGTTTGGTTCAAATGAGTTAATCTGGCCAAATATCTTTTTTTTTTTTTTTTTCCATTTTTCCCTATAAGGTGAGGCTAGTTGAGAGTTGCAACCCTCGTAGCTCCAACAATCCTCACTGACCACATAGAGGAGACAAAAAAAGGAAAAAAGAAAGGAAAAATTATTAAAAATTAAAATTTTTAATAAAATATAAAAATATAAAAATTATCTATATTAGCGTCATCCACACTATTTAGGATAGCCGACATCCGCGTCAATGATTGCAGAAAGTTTAGAACTCAACTAACTTAATAAAAAAATATAAAACTCAATTAGCACAAATATAATGAATTTAAAATTATTTTGATACTATTTCTTATTAGATAGCCGTGGGCGCTCGTTTGATTCTTTTTATGATATACACGACGATAGATGAAAATTACGTAAAAAAATGCATACATCAATGCCCTCTTGATTTGTAACAGCGAGGGACGGCTCGAGTGTGTCGCATTCGCATTCCCTTGTGGTCATCTTCGTTTGCACGGATCCACAGACAAAGCCAATTGGTTTCCTCGATGGGCACGACGTTGGGGATCGAATAGACTGTGAAATCTTTGTGAATCTGACAGTTTATAAATGTAAGGCGGTGTTGAGCTCAAGCCATCGTGAAAACGAGGGAATCGCGTGTCATAACTCCATGCTGGCCACGAGACAATAAATTTTAATTGATTCAATATTCATATTTGTCTTCGGTCCATTTGTTTTGTGAAAAACATTATCCTCATTTTTTGGCATTTGATTTGCTTAAAAAAATAAATCAATAGAAAATATTTTCCTACCAAAACTTAAATTAAGAAAAGTAATATCCTCTTAAAAATTTTTGGAAAATGTTATCCAAAACATGACTAAGGGACTTGAAACTCTACTTTTGGGCATGAGAACCCCAATGTCAGTTCTTGGATTCTAACCTTTAGGAGTCTTTGGTGACTAGGCTTGGATCCCTGGTGCCCGTGCCTAATGCCCCAGCACCTAAGCCCGAATCCATAAAAGTCATGCTTGAGCATTGGTCCCAGCACTTAGGTTCGGCCCATAAACTTTTTGTGCTGGTCCTTGATGCTCAGGCTCAAGTCCTTGGTTAATGACATGTTTGTTATTATAAAAGTATATTTTTTTTTAATAAAAAAATTGATTTTTTTTTTTTTTTTTTTTAAATTGAATTTCTAGATCCATCAAGGCCAAGCTCGCTTGAGGTTGGCAGGGCCGAGCCTTGTTGAAAGCTGGTGAGCTAGGTGATTGGCCATGAGCAAGCTCAAGCCTCGTCAGTTTGAGGTGAGGATCCACTTTACTAGATTTAGCAAGGTCAAGCTCGCTTGAGGTTGGCAAGGCCGAGCCTTGTCGAAAGCTAGTGAGCTAGGTGAGGCTTGAGCCTTGCTAAGCTCAGGTGACCTTAGGTGAGGTGAGGCGAGGCTCCAACCTTGCTGGCTTATTCGCCCAAGGCTTGATTCTTCATTCAAGTCATCGCCGTCCACGTGAAACCCTTCGCTTCGTCCACCGTTAGCCTCATTCAAGCTCATGCTCACCGATCCGACGAGGTAGAGCCTCGTGACCCTAGGGGGAGCTCACCCATCACAAACTGGCAGGAGACAACCGCCAAAAGTAGATGGGGATGGTGGTGAGGAAGCAAAGGAGTGATGGAGAGGAAGAAGGAAAAAATAAAAAGAAAAAGAAAGAAAGAAAGTAAAGAAAATAAGAAAATAAAAGAAAAAAATAAAAAAATTGAATTTTTTAGTAATTTTTCCTTAGAAAATCAAATGAGATTTTCCACATTAAACGGCAAAAAATATTTTCTAATTGATTTTTAGGTTTTGACTAAACACCGGATAATTAAATTATTTTTCTGGAAAAAGATTTGGTGGAAAATATTTTTCAAAAATGATGCAATTTTTGCGAAACAAACGGACGTTATGATACAAATATTAAAAAGCTTACGTTAAAAACAAAAACATTAATGGCCACTTTATTTGGGATTATGAGGCACAGCTTGAGGTTGCCGCGCCAATCAATTAGAGCTATTCAACGAGATGGTGTGAGAGTTGTGGGAGGCATATAAATAGGGCAAAAGTTGGATTAGTACTTTCATTAGTATGGGATTACATACTACGAATATCGCAGAAAACTTCCGGCTGCGGAAGACCCGAGCTTTCGATGGGTGAGACGAACGATATTTGATATTTTTTTGGTGTGTAAGTGATCAGCTCTTTGTAAAATGTGTCTATGAAGCAAAAGATTTGGATCCGTTTCACTGAAAATGACGAAATATATTCCAAGAATGTCGATGGATCGATGAGTGATCGATAAAGGGTTGCTAAGGATGCTTTGTTGATTTTAGACAGAAAAGTAAATGATTAGAAAATTAAAGGCACAAAGACTTACGTATTTATAATGCTTTATAGAAGATTAAATACAGTGGTTATTGAATTTGAAAAAATAAATTACTTATTAATCCTATCTTCGATCACAAGCAGTTACTTTGCAATTTCATACTGTTAAGCAACACTTACCTGTAAGAAGTTATAAAATAACCATCCAACAGTTATGTTCCAATGTCACTTCATCATTACTGAAAGAGGCTAGAGAATACACCTAGAGGGGGTGAATAGGTGTACAAGAAACTTTTTTGCAGGACTTAGAAGAATATGTTTGATGGATAATAAAATAAGATTCAACTATTAAATAGATGAGTAACACGAAAGCGTAAATAGGAAGTTCAGGGATTAGAGAAGATGAACACATAATTTATAGTGGTTCGGCTTATTCTAAGCCTACGTCCACTCTCCCGCACTGACAGCCCACCGGCTGGATTTCACTATGAATCAAAAGAGTCGTTACAATATCACATCCTTGATTCCACAGTGTAGAAACTCAGCTACACTTCCTCAAGGTCTCACAAGTATTTAATATCTCTTTTGAATACAAGTTTCGCTCAACAATTGAATTAACAAAGAGCGAAGAGCTTCAGATTTTGAAATTTATCTATCACACACTCTCTCGAATAACCAGAGCTTCTCCTTTTTGTACTCCTCCATGCTTTCATACCCGTTGGCACTTTCCAAAGGAGTTCCTCCATCAAACCGTTAGACGGAATCAATTAAGGAGATCTTTGAGTTACTTAAGGAAAGTGATGATAGCCCATCAATCCTGCTCGCCCATACAATCAGGATCTAAGTTTCCATAAGTAGAACCTTCCAAGTATACCTTGTCAATCAACGAATCTCACTTATTCATATGAAGATAAAAACGAATAAGAAGATCTCGAAATGCTATCTCTAGTCGTAAGAGACTTCTTTAACCGCTTGAAACAAATCTTTAAATAAATCCTTGATACTGGATAGATCTTTTTCGACGGTCTAGATACTGTCAATGAGGGCAGACTTTAAATCTTGAATCTGATGGTCTTCAGACTTTGATGACAGAGTCTTCAAGTCTTTAGACTAGACTGATGGAAACGTTTTGTCAACATCGAAATAGATAAGGAAGTTTTCTCCAACAATCTCCCCCTTTTTGATGGTGACAAAACTTTCCTGCAGATTTCGAAAAAATTTGACCTGCAAAACAATACTCAAGCAAGCAAGAATACAATATCTCATAAACAATAAATGAGTTGAAGATAGTATCAAATCTGCATCCACAGGAAATTGGTTAGTCCTGTACAAACAACTATCTCGTACCAATATCGTACCAAGTATGCTTAAGATACTGTAAAGCAATCACAAAAACAATCCGCAATTCAAAAGTCACGCCAGATAAAAGTTTAAAGTCAGAGAAATAAGTCTGTTCAAACACTGAACAAAAACAAATCTACAAATCTCTCCCCCTTTTTGTCAGCATTAAAAAGGTAGAGACAAAACAAGAATTGATTTAAGATGAATTAAGATGATATGGGCACGCGAATAAGTTGGAAATCTCTCATTGACTTGACTGTTTCCTCCAGCTTCTTCAAATCCTCCTTCAGATGAGCTAAATCTTCACCCTTGGCAGTTGCTTGAATTTGAAGATTAAGGGCTTGAACTTGATTGATCAACGATTCTAAAGAGGCTTTATAAGCATTCTGCATGTTCTGAAATTCGCATCCCAAGGCATAAATCTGACCTCTCAACTCCATGAGAATATCAACCAGTCTTCGAAAGTCTGCTGAATTGTCTGTTTGAGTGCTTGCCTCAGCATGGTCAGATAAAGGCACATCCAAATTCGGAGAAGATATCTCATGACCTTCTTCAGGAAAGTGAGAGGCATACACATATTCTGGATTGGCAGGAGAACGACTAATGTCATCACTAGTGAAAGTAAGAGAATGAGTACCTCTTTCCTCTGCAGTTCCCCCTGTGTCTGTGCCTTCAGGCGGAGAAAAGTACTATTCCTACTCAATTTCCTCTACAGTGACAGGACGACCTTGTTCTCCTTGATTCTCCTAGTTTTCGTCTTTTTTTCTTCTTATGTCTCCTTCCTCCTTGATTCCCTCTCTTCACTCCTCTCCTCGGTCTCTTCTGGTCTTTGTCTAAACTCTGTTTCTGGAATAGAACGCTGCAAATTTCTCAAAGCAAGAGCAGAGATGGTAACATCATCATCATCATCTTCTTCGTCCTGCAAGATGATTGCTCTTCTTCTTTTAGTTGGAGCTGTCACCGGCTCCTTTCCTTTTCGTTTTGCAGCAACAGAGTCTTGACGAATTTGTTGAGGAGTCTTTTCTTTGAACTTCTCCAGAGCCTTGTTCAGTTTTTTCAGACGCATTTTAGAAACCATCTTCAGCCTTACCACCATTTGTTTGCACGTTCGAACACACATAATTCTTGGAGGCTAGATGTTGAAATGTCTGAAAAGCTTTGTAACAAGTGCTGAGTAGGGAAGCTGACCCTTGTCTTTCATCATCGATCTATACATGTGAAACATTATAGTATGTGGCAAAGAGAATTTTTTACCAGCATTGATGGCATACATCAGTGTTGCTTCTGAATTGGAGACATCAGTCTTCGACGTGGTCTTGGGTCTAAGACAATTGATCACAATTTTGTGAAGCAGGATATTCGAAGCATTCATCCTTGAATAAGAAATCCGTCCTTCTGCCATTCCATCTTGGACAAGCTCCACTGTCGCATGGCCAGTAGATACACTAATTGATTGAAATCAACCTCTCTCAACTCTAATCACATCAGCCAAGATGTCCATATCCACCACAAAGTCCTTATCTTTAACACTGAAGGAGAAACTGTTCGCATCCAGAAAGCTTAGATTTGAATAAAAATAAGCAGTGAGTTCTAGATGGGCTACTGTCGAATCAAAACAAAAACGTTCAAGCTTAAGTAAAGTGAATTTCTCCCGCAACCTCACATTTAGGGAGTCAAGAAAATCAAAATCCACACTCCTTGGATTCATCACTTCTCGCTTCAATAACTTAGAATAAATCTGCTTGTGTTCTTCAGAACGAAACAGATCTGAACTTGGTTGTCGTACATCCGCAACAATACACATTCTCGGCTTGAAATTAGTGAACAATTTTTCATCATCATTGCTATCAGACTAACTAACTCCTCCAAAACGTGGATCACTCAGGAAATTTGCAAAGGCCCTATCTGCAGAGCCAGCAGGAGCAATTCCCAAACGTTCCATTGTTTGCAAAAAGTGGGTTTCATTTCTATATCCCTTCTCTTTCAGAAATTCATCGATAATAGTCATTGGAGAGCCTCCATCCTTTAAAGCTGAATAAAGTTTGAAATTAAAGGCAGGCTTTTGAGTTCTTACAGGTTCAGCATCTTCGATAACTTCCTCCATTCGTTGTTGAACATTCTGAGGTCTAGCCTGAGGAGATTGACGCGATTGAGAATGTTGTGGGCTCTGCTGTTCCCTTAGAGATTCTTCTTGCTCAATAAGGTCAAAATGCGTAGGACCCTCACCCATATGCTGTGGTCCCCTGCTTGCGATCCTTGAAGACTTTCTTTGGAAAGACATTGTCATAGTCTTTGAGGATTTCCAAACTCGATTTGCGAGAAAGATGAAAACTTTGAGGATTAAAGTAGAGAGTAAAAGTGAGAAAATGGAGTTCTGCGCTTTTAGGGTTTGCGAGTAAAAAGAAGAAGAAGAAGAACAGTATGTATAAGGCAGTTGAATCGGGGAATACGAATCGACACAATAAAAAAAATGCATTTTGAAAAAATAACTGCCTTTTTGAAAACAAATAACTACCATAATAAAAAGATAACTTCTTTCTTAAAAAATAATTTAGAAAGATAAAGACAATCAATTACGGATATATAGGCTTACCTTTCTAAAGATAAATTAAATCAACTTACAGTCGTGATCCGAGATCATCTGGGTCTGAGCGTCTTTTGGGTATCTTTATCTCTGAGTCTGAGCTTCTTCAGACTTTATAACATTAAGCTTGTGCCGAATAGACTCAAATTGGCTTTTCTCCAGAGGTTTTGTAAAGATGTCCGCCAGTTGATTCTTTGAATTGTATTTCTCCATTTTGAACATGATCTCTTATAAAGTGATGCCAAATCTCTATATGCTTTGCTCTTGAATGAAGTACTAGATTCTTGGTGAGGTTGATTGCGCTTGTGTTATCACATTTGATCTCAGTACACGAGTCTTCAATTCCAAAGTCTCTTAACTATTGTTTTATCCATAGGATTTGAGAACAATAGCTTCCAGGAGCTACATATTCTGCTTTTGCTGTTGAAAGAGCAACCGTACTTTGCTTTCTAGAGAACTTGGATACCGTCCTATTTTCAAGTAGTTGACATGTGCCTAAGGTGATTTTTCTATCAACTCTGCATCTAGCAAGATCTACATTTGAGTATCCAAGAAGAGTAAAGTCTCCCCTTTTTGGATACCATAGACCCAATGACGAGGTTGTTGCAACGTATTTGATGATGCGTTTTGCAGCACTCAGATGAGATTCTTTGGGATCTGATTGAAATCTGGCACACATGCAAACACTAAACAAAATGTCAGGTCTAGAAGCAGTAAGATAGAGAAGTGAACCAATGATACTTATGTATCGCTTCTGATCAACTTTCTTTCCTCCTTCATCTTTGTCTAGCTTCGAGGAACTTGACATTGGTATTTCAGTTTTCTTGCAATTTTCCAAACTGAATTTCTTAACAAGTTCCTTAGCATATTTTTCTTGATGAATAAAGATTCATTCCTTTAGTTGTTTCACTTGTAGTCCAAGAAAGAAAGATAGTTCACCCATCATGCTCATCTCGAATTCTTCCAGCATAGACTTAGAAAATTTCTTACACAAATTTTCATTAGTAGATCCGAAAACAATGTCATCAACATATCTTTGAACAAGTAGAAAATCTTTACCTTCTCTTTTAATAAAAAGAGTAGTGTCTATTTTACCTTTCACAAAGCCACTATGGATTAGGAATTTGCTTAACCTTTCATACCAAGCTCGAGGTGCTTGCTTTAATCCATATAGAGATTTTTTCAGTCTAAATACATAGTTTGACCTCCTTGAGTCTTCGAAAATCAGGTGGTTGTTCCACATAAACTTCCTCTTCAATGAATCCATTCAAGAATGCACTTTTGACGTCCATTTGAAACAGCCTGAAATTTTTATAGCATGCAAAAGCAAGTAATAAATGAATTGTTTCTAACCTTGCCACTGGTGCGTAAGTTTCATCATAGTCTATCCCTTCTTCTTGCATGTATCCTTTGGCCACGAGCCTTGCTTTGTTCCTTATGACTTTTTCATTTTTCGTCCATCTTGTTCCTGAAAACCCATTTAGCACCGAAAATAGATTTACCTTTTGGTTTAGGAGTTAATTCCCAAACATCGTTGATGTTGAACTGTCTGAGTTCTTCTTGCATAGCTTCAATCCAGCTTTCATCTGTTAAAGCTTCCACTATCGTTTTGGGTTCTATTTTAGAAATAAGAGCGACAACACTAGACTTTTCATGCCTTTTGGATCTTGTTCGCATCCCTTCATCGATGTTACCAATGATGAGTTCTTTGGGATGACTTGACTTGTGTTTCTAGTTGCTGGTCGGTTTGACAACTTGTTCATCTTTTTCTTCATTTGATTCTTCAAGATTCGTTCGTTGTTGACTTTCTGTAGTCTGAGCTACTCCAGAGGAATTGGAATTTGTAGAGTCTGGATTAAATTCAGATTCTTCAGGTTGAGTCGGAACCAATTGATTTTGTGTAAAGTCTTGGAATTTGACATTCATTGACTCTTCCACAGATTGAGTCTTCTTGTTGTATACTCTGTAGGCTTTGCTGGTTGTTGAATATCCAAGGAAGATTCATTCGTCTGACTTTTCTTCAAACTTTCCAACATGATCATTTGCATTTTTCAAAATAAAACATTTGCAGCCAAACACATGAAAATATGAAACAATTGGCTTTTTTTTTTTTCTTTTGAACAACTTATAAGGAGTTTTCTCCAGAATAGGCCTTAGGAATACTTTGTTAATGATATAACATGCTGTAGAAACTGCTTCAGCCCAAAAACGAGATGAAATGCTACTTTCAATTAAAAGAGTTCTTGCCATTTCTTGCAAAGATTTATTCTTTCTTTCCACTACTCCATTTTGTTCTGGAGTGTATGGCGAAGAGAAAACATGCTTTAAACCACATTCATCACAAAATTTGCAAAGTCTTGATTTTCGAACTCACCTCCATGATCTGTCAGGATGCTTGTGATAGTGTATCCTTTCTCATTTTGAATTTTCTTAGCAAATTTTGAGAAGTGAGAGAAAGTTTCAGACTTACTTGATAAGAAGAACACCCAAGTATAGCGATTACCAAGCAATATTTCTTCCCACCAATGCTTTGTGTTTTGGTTGGTCTAAAGAGATCCATATGCAGATGATGCAAAACATGATCAATTGAAACTTGATTTACAGGTTTAAAGGAGTTTCTTACCTGTTTACCCAGAACACATGGTGTACA
The DNA here is from genome assembly GCA_007663325.1 of Eucalyptus pauciflora. Lineage (NCBI taxonomy): Eukaryota > Viridiplantae > Streptophyta > Magnoliopsida > Myrtales > Myrtaceae > Eucalyptus > Eucalyptus pauciflora. Next base: position 2,068,811 of record VMYD01000011.1, read on the forward strand.
TAATTCTGTCTTTTGAAATCTTAGGTTGGGCAGTCCACGAACAAGCTTTTTGGAAGAGATCTTGGCTATCTGATTCATATTGACATGGCCAAGTTTTCTATGCCATAGATTCTCTTCATCTTGAATGGAGATTAGACACTGAGAGCTTTCTGATTTGATATCAAGCAAATAGATGTTTCCATGCCTTCGACCAGTAAAGGATTGAGACAAATCCTTACTAATTCCTGAACATGTGCCTTCTTAAAAGTTGATTTTGAAACCAGTGTCACATAGTTGGTTTATACTGAGAATATTGTATTTTAAGCCTTCCACCAAGGAAACATTGTTGATTGTAAGACTCCCAATCTTGACAGTTCCAAGTCCAGTGATTCTTCCTTTGCCATTTCCTCCAAAGGAAACTTTTCCACCATCTATTTGGGTAAGCTTTATGAAGTAATTTGAATCTCCTGTCATATGTCTCGAGCAGCCACTATCCAAGTACCACTTAATCTTTTTTTTTTTTTAAGTGACCTGCAATTATGCAAAAATTTCAAGTTTTCTTTGGTACCCATACTTTCTTGGGTCTAGGGGAGTTAGTTCTAAAAGTAGTCTTTGCCTAGTTTCTCTTAACAGGTTTCCAGACTTTAGGACAATCCTTCTCAAAATGTTCCGAGCTGTTATACTTAGAACATTTAAGAGCACTTCGACCAACATATTTTATAAAGACTTTTTGAAAATGATTTCTGTAAAAAGCTTTAGCAAGTCTTTGTTGAGTTATTTCTTTTACCTTTGGAAAATCAATTAAATTAACTGTTTCTGATGTCATTCCCAAACCTGATTTATAAAAGTAAGGTCTTTGAATTGAAAGAATTTTATCAAGTTTTTTAGATCCATTTGAAAACCTTTTTGAAATAGCTGTAATATCCTTTTTTAAGAGAATGTTTTCTTTTGAAAGAATCTCTTCATTTTCTTTTGAATTTTTAAAATTGTTGTTCAGATTTTCAAAATTTTCTTTCAGAGAAATATCCTATTGTCTTAGTATAGAATTTTCCTTTTTAAGTTCAGAAATCCTTTTAAGAGATACCTTTAGGCTAAGACAAAGTTCATCAATGTACTTTGAAACCTTAATGGTAATTTTAAAGTTACTTACCTCAATTTTCTTATTAGAATCTGAGTTTGAGTCTATCTCAGAGTCTGAGTCTGATTCTGAGTTTGCCATTAGACAAATGTTGGCATACTCTTCATCACTCTCTTCACATTCTGTGTCGCTCCAAGTCTCTACTTTGAGAGCTTTCTTGAGCTTCTCTGAATTTCCTTTCTTTTTCTTCAGTAGAAGACAATTGGGTCTGATGTGTCCTTTCTTTTTGCATTTGAAGCAAACCACATCCTTGTTGAACTCATTATCTTCTGTTGCTTTATTCTGAGATCTTCGAGGGTACTGCTTCCTCGAGTTGTACTTTCTTCCCTTTTTGTTCAACTTTCTGAATTTCCTTATCATGAGTGCCAATTCATCATCGTCCAAATTGTCTTCGGTATCTGTAACATCAGAATCATCGTTAGACTTTAAAGCAATTGATTTTTTACCTTTTGATCCTTCATCTTCATTGATTTGCTCCACTTCGTAAGATTGAAGTGTGCCCACTAATTCATCGACAGATAAAGGTGCAATCCTTTGAGTTTCTCTAATGGAGGTCTTGATGTGATTCCAATCTTTAGAAAGTCCTCGTAGCAACTTGTTGACTTTCATTTGTTCTGAGATAGGTTGCCCATGATATGCGAGACCATTTACAATTTCTATAAAATGGCTAAACATATCAGTAATGGTTTCTCCTGGCTTCATTTTGAAAGCTTCATATTGCCCAAGAAGAATATTGATCTTTGTCTCTTTGACTCGATCAGTTCCTTCATAAGTAACATGTAACTTGTCGCAGACTTCTTTTGCTGTTTCACAGAATGAAATTCTGTTATACTCATTAGGAGATAAAGCACAGTATAAAGAATAGATAGCTTTTGCGTCGAGAGCTTGTCTTTTGGTCATCTCTTCTTGTGTCAACTCTCTTGCATCTGTCACTTCCTTCCCTCTTTCTGAAGTTGAAGTTATTGTTGGAATAACTCATTTTTCCACTACATCCCATTCAAGAGAATCTTTCGATCTGAGGAAAGCTTTCATCTTGTTCTTCCATACGTTGTACTCTTTTCCATCAAAGTAAGGCGGTTTGGTGTTGCTCTGACTTTCGATCAGTCCTGTAGCCAAAATACTAGCCATAGATCTTTAGCTTAAGAAGTAAAACACTTCAATAAATAAGCACACAGGCTCTGATACCAATTGAAAGAGGCTAGAGAATACACCTAGAGGGGGGTGAATAGGTGTACAAGAAATTTTTTTGCAAGACTTAGAAGAATATGTTTGATCGATAGTAAAATAAGATTCAACTATTAAATAGATGAGTAACACGAAAGCGTAAATAGGAAGTTTAGGGATTAGAGAAGATGAACATGGAATTTATAGTGGTTCGGCTTATTCCAAGACTACGTCCACTCTCCCGCACTGACAGCCCACCGACCGGATTTCACTACTAATCAAAAGAGTCGTTAGAATATCACGTCCTAGATTCCACAGTGTAGAAACTCAGCTACACTTCCTCAAGGTCTCACAAGTATTTAATCTCTCTTTTGAATACAAGTTTCGCTCAATAGTTGAATCAACAAAGAACAAGGAGCTTCAGACTTTGAAATTTATCTATCACACACTCTCGAATAACCAGAGTTTCTCCTTTTTATACTCCTCCATGCCTTCATACCCATTGGCACTTTCTAAAGGAGTTCCTCCATCAAACCGTTGGACGGAATCAATTAAGGAGATCTTCGAGTTACTTAAGGAAAGTGATGATAGCCCATCAATCCTGCTCGCCCATACAATCAGGATCTAAGTTTCCATAAGCAGAACCTTCCAAGTATACCTTGTCAATCAACGAATCTCACTTATTCGTATTAAGATAAAAACGAATAAGAAGATCTCGAAATGCTATCTCCAGCCGTAAGAGACTTCTTTAACCGCTTGAAACAAATCTTTAAATAAATCCTTGATACTGGATAGATCTTCTTCGACGGTCTAGATACTATCAATGAGGGTAGACTTTAAATCTTGAATCTGATGGTCTTCAAACTTTCTTCAGACTTTGACGACAGAGTCTTCAAGTCTTCAGACTAGACTGATGGAATCATTTTGTCAACATTGAAACATATAAGGAAGTTTTTTCCAACAGTTACTACTTTTGAGTTATAATATTTAGTAAAATTTGCAATGGCTATTAAGGACTTCGCTGACTGGAGAAGGTTCTTGTCGATAATTGATGTTTGGTGTTGATGACTTTATCGGAGAGTTGTCGATTGTTTCAACCAAACTGTTCATCAACTCAGTTTGTCACTTGTTACTAACCAAAAAGTTTATTATTTTTGGGTGCCAATGGGGCCTGGGCTAATTGAATGGGAGCTAAACATGGATTCTGTCCAGCAGGTCCATGTTGGTGTTAAGATGATAAACTTAGTTGATCTAATATTGACAGGGAGAAAGACGGAATCGCGTGCAGCAGGTCCATGTTGGCGTTAAGATTACAAACTTAGTTGATGTGATATTGATGGGGAGGACATAAGAAGTATAAAAAATTGTGTACAACATTCATTTTAATGTTAAATTTTATGAAAAATAATATTGTCAGTGCCAACTCCAATATACTTGATCGAAAATCTGACATGACCTTTTTCTTATACTAATTTCTTAAGCTAACATGGCTTGTCAGATGGTCCGGTCAACTTCTAAAGTATAAATAACGTCATGTAGTAGTTTTCCCCAAATAAGAACCCTAAATTTTCTAATTGATAGAGAACCGCAATTTCAAACCCTAATCGGCCATTTCCCCAAAACACACCCTATTTTGGTTTGCCCCCAAAATTAATTACTCAATCTTGCAAATGGAGCACAGGAGCTCAATAGCGGCTCAAATTCATTTTAACGAATCAAAGAAGAAGGTGAGTGTTATTGTTATTGTGGGTTACCAAGTCCAAAAAGACATTTTGGACTTGATTGAATCCCAAGAGAAGATCCATAAATACTCTAAGTGTAGAGAAGGCTCAAAGTGCAAATATTTCAAATGAGCCGATGTGAAATTTTCCAATTGAGCAAGAGAGGTGATCTTAAAGCACCACTTGAAGGACGGTATCAACATCTGCCTATAAATGGATGAGTTTTTGGATGATATCGACTCAATGCAAGTTGAAATGAAGACTTTAGCATCTTTAGCTAACCATTTAAAAAGGGAATTTTCAAGGATGAAAAATGAAAGGAAGGGTCATCAAGCATTAATTGTGTTGTTATTCTCTTGTATAGCCTATTTTATGATCAAATGTAAAGTAATTAATGAGAAGAAATTTCTCGATCTACCATAGTTGAAGATCAATGGAATATGTACTTGTATTGGATCATTTATAAATATAGTTGTATTGGGCAATTTTTGTATGGAACAAAAGGCTTGTTGCAATCTATGAGCGTGTTGGAGAAAACTTTCTTATGTGTTTTGAAGTTGACAAAACGTTTCCATCAGTCTAGTCTGAAGACTTGAAGACTCTATCGTCAAAGTCTGAAGACCATCAGATTCAAGATTTAAAGTCTGTCCTCATTGACAATATCTAGACCGTCGAAGAAGATTTATCTAGTATCAATGATTTATTTAAAGATTTGTTTCGATCGGTTAAAGGAGTCTCTCATGGCTGGAGATAGCATTTCGAGATCTTTTTATTCGTTTTAATCTTGATATGAATAAGTTAGATTCGTTGATTGACAAGGTATACTTGGAAGGTTCTACTTATGGAAACTTAGATCCTGATTGTATGGGCGAGCAGGATTGATGGGCTATCATCACATTCCTTAAGTAACTCGAAGATCTCCTTAATTGATTCCGTCCAACGGTTAGATGGAGGAACTCCTTTGGAAAGTGCCAACGGGTATGAAGGCATGGAGGAGTATAAAAGGGAGAAGCTCTGGTTATTCGAAGAAGTGTGTGATAGATAAATTTCAAAGTTTGAAGCTCCTTGTTCTTTGTTGATTCAACTATTGAGCGAAACTTGTATTCAAAATTGAGATTAAATACTTGTGAGACCTTGAGGAAGTGTAGCAAAGTCTCTACACTGTAGAATCAAGGACGTGATATTGTAACAACTCTTTTGATTCATAGTGAAATCCAGTCGGTGGGCTGTCAGTGCGGGAGAGTGGACATAGGCTTGGAATAAGCCGAACCACTATAAATTCTGTGTTCATCTTCTCTCATCCTTGAACCTCCTATTTACGCTTTCGTGTTATTCATTCATTTAATAGTTGAATTTTATTTTACTATCCATCAAATATATTCTTGTAAGTCTTGCAAAAAGTTTCTTATACACCTATTCACCCCCCTCTAGGTGTATTCACTAGCCCCTTTCAATTGGTATCAGAACCTGTGTGCTTATTCATTGAAGTGTTTTACTTCTTAAGCTAAAGATCTATGGCTAGTATTTTGGCTACAGGACTGATCGAAGGTCAAAGCAACACCAGACCACCTTACTTTGATGGAAAAGAGTACAACGTATGGAAGAACAAGATGAAAGCTTTCCTTAGATCGAAAGATCCCCTTGAATGAGATGTAGTGGAAAAAGGAGTTATTCCAACGATAACTTCAACTTCAGAAAGAGGGAAGGAAGTGACAGATGCAAGAGATTTGACACAAGAAGAGATAACCAAAAAACAAGCTTTCGACGCAAAAGCTATCTATTCTTTATACTGTGCTTTATCTCCTAATGAGTATAACAAAATCTCTTCCTGTGAAACAACAAAAGAAGTCTGGGACAGGTTACATGTTACTTATGAAGGAACTGATCGAGTCAAAGAGACAAAGATCAACATTCTTCTTGGGCAATATGAAGCTTTCAAAATGAAGCTAGGAGAAACTATTACTGATATGTTTAGCCGTTTTACAGAAATTGTAAATGGTCTCGCATATCATGGGGAACCTATCTCAGAACAAATGAAAGTCAACAAGTTGCTGCGAGGACTTTCTAAAGATTGGAATCACATCAGGACTTCCATTAGAGAAACTCAAAGGATCGCACCTTTATCTGTCGATGAATTAGTGGGCACACTTCAGTCTTACGAAGTGGAGCAAATCAATGAAGATGAAGGTCCTAAAGGTAAAAAATCAATTCCTATAAAGTCTAACGATGACAACTGGAGGAAGCAGTATACTCAAAGATCTCAGAATAAAGCAACTAAAGATAATGAGTTCAACAAGGATGTGGTTTGCTTCGAATGCAAAAAGAAAGGACACATCAGACCCAACTGTCCTCTATTGAAGAAAAAGAAAGGAAATACAGAGAAACTCAAGAAAGCTCTCAAAGCAGAGACTTGGAGGGACACAGAATGTGAAGAGAGTGATGAAGAGTATGCCAATATTTGTTTGATGGCAAACTCAGAATCAGACTCAGACTTTGAGACAGACTCAGACTCAGATTATGATAAGGAAATTGAGGTAAAAAACTTCAAAATTCCCATTAAAGTTTCAAAGTACATTGATGAACTTTGTCTTTGCCTAAATGTACCTCTTAAAAGGATTTCCGAACTTAAAAAGGAAAATTCTATACTAAGGCAACAGGAAATTTCTTGGAAAGAAAAATTTGAAAATCTGAACAACAATTTCAAGACTTCAAAAGAAAATGAAGAATTTCTTTCAAAAGAAAACATTATCTTAAAAAAGGATATTACAACTATTTCAAAAAGGTTTTCAAATGGATCTGAAAAGCTTGATAAAATTCTTTCAATTCAAAGACCTTATTTTTATAAATTAGGTTTGGGAATGACACCATAAACCATTATTTTAATTGATTTTCCAAAGGTAAAAGAAAGAATTAAACAAAGACCAGCTAAAGCTTTTTACAAAAATCATTTTCAAAAAGTCTTTGTAAAATATGTTGGTCAAAGTGCTCTTAAATGTTCAAAGTGTAACAGCTCGGAACATTTTGAGAAGGATTGTCCTAGAGTCTGGAAACCTGTTAAGAGAAACTGGGCAAAGACTACTTTTGGAACTAACTCCCCTAGACCCAAGAAAGTATGGGTACCAAAGAAAACTTGAATTTTTTGCATAATTGCAGGTCACTATCAAGAAAAAGATTAAGTGGTATTTGAATAGTGGCTGCTCGAGACATATGACAGGAGATTCAAATTACTTCATAAAGCTTACCCAAATAGATGGTGGAAAAGTTTCCTTTGGAGGAAATGACAAATGAAGAATCACTGGACTTGGAACTGTCAAGATTGGAAGTCTCACAATTAACAATGTTTCCTTGGTGGAAGGCTTAAACTACAATGTTCTCAGTATAAGCCAATTGTGTGACACCGGTTTCAAAATCAACTTTCAAGAAGGCACATGTTCAGGAATTAGTAAGGATTTGTCTCAATCCTTTACTGGTCGAAGACATGGAAACATCTATCTGCTTGATATCAAATTAGAATGTTCTTAGTGTCTAATCTCCATTCAAGATGAAGAGAATCTCTGGCATAGAAAACTTGGCCATGTCAGTACGAAGTAGATAGCCAAGATTTCTTCCAAAAAGCTTGTTCGTGGACTGCCCAACCTAAGATTTCAAAAGACAGAATTATGTACACCATGTGTTCTAGGTAAACAGGTAAGAAACTCCTTTAAATCTGTAAATCAAGTTTCAACTGATCATGTTTTGCAACTTCTGCATATGGATCTCTTTGGACCAACCAGAACACAAAGCATTGGTGGGAATACATATTGCTTGGTAATCGTAGATGACTATTCTTGCTATACTTGGGTGTTCTTTTTATCAAGTAAGTCTGAAACTTTCTCTCACTTCTCAAAATTTGCTAAGAAAATTCAAAATGAGAAAGGATATACTACTACAAGCATCCGGACAGATCATGGAGGTGAGTTCGAAAATCAAGACTTTGCAATTTTTTGTGATGAATGTGGTTTAAAGTATGTTTTCTCTTCACCATACACTCCAAAACAAAATGGAGTAGTGGAAAGAAAGAATAGATCTTTGTAAGAAATGGTAAGAACTCTTTTAATTGAAAGTAATATCTCATCTCGTTTTTGGGCTGAAGCAGTTTCTACAGTATGTTATATCATTAATAGAGTTTTCCTAAGGCCTATTCTGGAGAAAACTCCTTATGAGTTGTTCAATAGAAAAAAGCCAATTGTTTCATATTTTCATGTGTTTGGCTGCAAATGTTTTATTTTGGAAAATGCAAATGATCGTGTTGGTAAGTTTGAAGAAAAGTCAGACGAAGGAATCTTCCTTGGATATTCAACAACCAGCAAAGCCTACAGAGTATACAACAAGAAGACTCAATCTGTGGAAGAGTCAATGAATGTCAAATTCCAAGACTTTACACAAAATCAATTGGTTCCGACTCAACATGAGGAATCTGAGCTTATTTCAGACTCTACAAATTTAGTAGCTCAGACTACAGAAGGTCAACAACGAATGAATCTTGAAGAATCAAATGAAGAAAAAGATGAACAAGTTGTCAGACCAACCAGCAACTGGAAGCACAAGTCAAGTCATCCCAAAGAACTCATCATTGGTAACATCGATGAAAGGATACGAACAAGATCCAAAAGGCATGAAGAGTCTAGTGCTGTCGCTCTTATTTCTGAAATATAACCCAAAAGTATAGAGGAAGCCTTAACAGATGAAAGCTGGATTAAAGCTATGCAAGAAGAACTCAAATAGTTCAGCATCAACGATGTTTGGGAATTAACTCCTAAACCAAAAGGTAAATCTATTATCGGTGCTAAATGGGTTTTCAGGAACAAGATGGACGAAAAAGGAAAAGTCATAAGGAGCAAAGCAAGACTCATGGCCAAAGGATACACGCAAGAAGAAGGGATAGACTATGATGAAACTTACGCACCAGTGGCAAGGTTAGAAGCAATTCGTTTATTACTTGCTTTTGCATGCTATAAAAATTTCATGCTATTTCAAATGGACGTCAAAAGTGCATTCCTAAATGGATTCATTCAAGAGGAAGTTTATGTGGAACAACCACCTGGTTTTGAAGACCCAAGGAGATCAGATTATGTATTCAGACTGAAAAAAGCTCTATATGGATTAAAGCAAGCACCTCGAGCTTGGTATGAAAGGTTAAGCAAATTCTTGATCCATAGTGGCTTTGTGAAAGGTAAAATAGACACTACTCTTTTTATTAAAAGAGAAGGTAAAAATTTTATACTTGTTCAAATATATGTTGATGATATTGTTTTCGGATCTACTAATGAAAATCCGTGTAAGAAATTTTCTAAGTCTATGCAGGAATAATTCGAGATGAGCATGATGGGTGAACTATCTTTCTTTCTTGGACTACAAGTGAAACAATTGAAAGAATAATATTTATTCATCATGAAAAATATGCTAAGGAACATGTTAAGAAATTTGGTTTGGAGAATTGCAAGAAGACTGAAATACCAATGTCAAGTTCCTCGAAGCTAGATAAAGATGAAGGAGGAAAGGAAGTTGATCAAAAGCTATACAAAAGTATCATTGGTTCACTTCTCTATCTTACTACTTCTAGACTTGACATTTTGTTTAGTGTTTGTATGCAATCAGATCCCAAAGAATCTCATCTGAGTGCTGCAAAACGCATCATCAAATACGTCGCAAGAACCTCGTCGTTAGGTCTATGGTATCCAAAAAGGGGAGACTTTACTCTTCTTGGATACTCAGACGCAGATCTTGCTGGATGCAGAGTTGATAGAAAAAGCACTTCAGGTACATGTCAATTACTTGGAAACATGACTGTATCCTGGTTCTCTAGAAAGCAAAGTACGGTTGCTCTCTCAACAGCAGAAGCATAATGTGTGGCTCTTGGAAGCTGTTGTTCTCAAATCCTATGGATAAAACAACAGTTAAGAGACTTTGGAATTGAAGACTCATGTACTGGGATTAAATGTGATAACACAAGTGCAATCAACCTCACCAAGAATCCAGTTCTCCATTCAAGAGCAAAGCATATAGAGATTCTGCATCACTTTATAAGAGACCATGTTCAAAATGGAGAAATACTAATTCAATTTATTGATTCAAAGAACCAACTGGCGGACATCTTTACAAAACCTTTGGAGAAAAGCTAATTTGAGTCTATTCGGCACAAGCTTAATGTTATAAAGCCTAAAGAAGCTCAGATTCAGGGTTAAAAATACCCAAAAGGCGCTCAGATCCAGATGATCTTGGATCATGACTGTAAGTTGTTTCAGTTTTAGAATTTATCTTTTGAAAGGTAAGCCTATATATCCATAATTTATTGACTTTATCTTTCCAAATTTTTGAAGAAATCATTGCTTTTTGAAAAAGAAGTTATCTTTTTATTATGGGAGTTATTTATTTTCAAAAAGACAGTTATTTTTGAAAATGCATTTTTGTGATGATTCGTATGCCCCCGATTTGACTGTCTTATATATATTGTTCTTCTTCTCCTTTTTTTACTCACAAACCCTAAAAGCGCAGAACTCCACTTTTTTACTTTTTCTCCCTAGTTTAATCCTTAAAGTTTTCATCTTTCTCACGAATCAAGTTTGGAAAATCCTCAAAAACTGTGACAATGTCTTTCCAAAGAAAGTCTTCAAGGATCGCAAGCAGGGGACCACAGTATATGGGCGAGGGTCCTACGCATTTTGACCTTACCGAACAAGAAGACTCTCCAAGGCAACAACAGAGCCCACAACATTCTCAACCGTGTCAATCTCCTCAGGCTAGACCTCAGAATGCTCAGCAACGAATGGAGGAAGTTATCAAAGATGCTGAACCCGTAAGAACTCAAAAGCCTACCTTTAATTTCAAACTTTATTCAGCTTTAAAGGATGGAGGCTCTCCAATGACTATTATCGATGAATTTTTGAAAGAGAAGGGATATAGAAATGAAACCCACTTTTTGCAAACAATGGAACGTTTGGGAATTGCTCCTGCTGGCTCTGCAGATAGGGCCTTTGCAAATTTCTCGAGTGATCCACGTTTCAGAGGAGTTAGTCAGCCTGATGGTAATGATGATGAAAAGTTGTTCACTAATTTCAAGCCGAGAATGGGTATTGCTGCGAATGTACAAGGACCTAGTTCAGATCTGTTTTGTTATGAGGAACACAAATAGATTTATTCTAAGTTGTTAAAGCGAGGAGTGATGAATCCAAGGAGTGTGGATTTTGATTTTCTTGACTCCCTAAATGTCAAGCTGCGGGAGAAATTCACTTTACTTCAGCTTGAACATTTTTGTTCTGACTCCACTGTAGCCCATCCGGAACTTACTGCTTATTTTTATTCAAATCTAAGTTTTCTGGATGCAAACAATTTCTCCTTCAATGTTAAAGATCAGGACTTTGTGGTGGATATGGACATTTTGGCTGATGTGATTGGAGTAGAGAGAGGTTTATTTCAATCAATTAGCGTATCTATTGGTCGTGCGACAGTGGAGCTTGTCCGAGATGGAATGGCAGAAGGTCGGATTTCCTACTCAGGGATGAATGCTTCGAATATCATGCTTCACAAAATTGTGATCAACTGTCTTAGACCCAAATCCACGTCAAAGACTAATGTCTCCAATTCAGAAGCAACGCTGATGTATGCCATCAATGCTGGTAAAAAATTCTCTCTGCCTCATACTATCATGTTTCACATGTATAGATCAATGGTGAAGGACAAAGGTCAGCTTCCCTATTCAGCACTTGTTACAAAGCTTTTCAGACATTTTAACATCCAGCCTCCAAGAATTCTATGTGTTCGAACGTGTGATCAAATGGTGGTAGGGCTGAAGATGGTTTCTAAGATGCGTCTGAAAGAGCTAAACAAGGCTTTGGAGAAATTCAAAGAAAAGACTCCTCAACAAACTCATCAAGACTCTGTTGCTGCAAAACGAAAAGGAAAGGAGCCGATGACAGCTCCAACTAAAAGAAGAAGAGCAATCATCTTGCAGGATGAAGAAGATGATAATGATGATGTTACCATCTCTGCTCTTGCTTTGAGAAATTTGCAGCGTTCTGTTCCAGAAACAGAGTTTAGAGGAAGACCAGAAGAGACCGAAAAGAGGAGTGAAGAGAGGGAATCAATAAGGAAGGAGACAGAGGAAAAAGAAGACGAAAACAAGGAGAATCAAGGAGAACAAGGTCATCCTATCACTGAAGAGGAAATTGAGCAGGAAGAGTACTTATCTCCGCCTGAAGGCATAGACATAGGGGGAGCTGCAGAGAAAAGAGGTACTCCTTCTCTTGCTTTCACTAGTGATGATATTAGTCGTTCTCCTGCCAATCCAGAAGATGTGTATGCCTCTCACTTTCCTAAAGAAGGTCATGAGGTATCTTCTCCGAATTTGGATGTGCCATTATCTGACCATCTGAGGCAAGTACTCAAACAGACAACTCAGTAGACTTTCGAAGACTGGTTGATATACGCATGGAGTTGAGAGGTCAGATTTATGCCTTGGGATGCAAATTTCAGAACATGCGTAATGCTTATAAAGCCTCTTCAAAATCGTTGATCAATCAAGTTCAGGCCCTTAATCTTCAAATTCAAGCAACTGCCAAGGGTGAAGATTTAGCACATTTGAAGGAGGATCTGAGGAAGCTGGAGGAGATAGTCAAGTCAATGGGAGATTTCCAGCTTATTCGCGTTCCCAAACAATCGTAAATCAATTCTTATTTTGTCTCTACCTTTTTAATGCTGACAAAAATGGGGAGAGATTTGCAGATTTGTTATGTTTGATCAGACTTATTTTCTGACTTTAACTTTTATCTGGTATGACTTTTAGGTTGTAGAGTGTTTTTTGATTATGTGATTGCATTACAATATCTTAAGCATACTTGGTACAAGATAGTTGTTTTTACAGGACTAACCGATTTCCTGTGGATGCAGATTTGATACTATTTTTAACTCATTTATTGTTTATGAGATATCGTATTCTTGTTTGCTTGAGTATTGTCTTGCAGGTCAATATTTCCAAATCTGCAGGAAAGTTTTGTCACCATAAAAAAGGGGAGATGGAGAAAACTTCCTTATGTGTTTTGAAGTTGACAAAACGTTTCCATCAGTCTAGTCTGAAGACTTGAAGACTCTGTCATCAAAGTCTGAAGACCATCAGATTCAAGATTTAAAGTCTGTCCTCATTGACAGTATCTAGACCGTCGAAGAAGATTTATCCAGTATCAAGGATTTATTTAAAGATTTGTTTCGATCGGTTAAAGGAGTCTCTCATGGCTGGAGATAGCATTTCGAGATTTTTTTATTCATTTTAATCTTGATACGAATAAGTTAGATTCGTTGATTGACAAGGTATACTTGGAAGGTTATACTTACGGAAACTTAGATCCTGATTGTATGGGTGAGCAGGATTGATGGGCTATCATCACATTCCTTAAGTAACTTGAAGATCTCCTTAATTGATTCCGTCCAACGGTTAGATGGAGGAACTCCTTTGGAAAGTGCTAACGGGTATGAAGGCATGGAGGAGTATAAAAGGGAGAAGCTTTGGTTATTCGAAGAAGTGTGTGATAGATAAATTTCAAAATCTGAAGTTCCTTGTTTTTTGTTGATTCAACTGTTGAGCGAAACTTGTATTCAAAAGAGAGATTAAATACTTGTGAGACCTTGAGGAAGTGTAGCAAAGTCTCTACACTGTAGAATCAAGGACGTGATATTGTAACGACTCTTTTAATTCATAGTGAAATCCAGCCGGTGGGCTGTCAATGCGGGAGAGTGGACGTAGGCTTGGAATAAGTCGAACCACTATAAATTCCGTGTTCATCTTCTCTCATCCCTGAACCTCCTATTTACGCTTTCGTGTTATTCATTCATTTAATAGTTGAATTTTATTTTACTATCCATCAAATATATTCTTGTAAGTCTTGCAAAAAGTTTCTTATACACCTATTCACCCCCTTCTAGGTGTATTCAATAGCCCCTTTCAGAGCGATCCTGATCACCGAGGACTCGTGCATGGCCTTTATGAACCCCAGCCTGCAGGTCGGAACTAGAGCTTGAGCGTTGGGGACTCCAGCACAGCTTTTATGAACTCGAGCTCAGCTATCGAAGCATTGGGATTTCAAACTTGACCTTGATGTACTTAGAAATGGGCGACAAGACCCAAGCTCGAGCATCAGGATCTTAGGCCTAGCCACTAGAGACCCGGTCTTATAATCGATACCTGAAAACCAACGTTGGGATTTCCATGTTCAAGTGTAGAGTTTCGGGTTTAAATGCCGATACCTAGTCATATTTTGGAAAATATTTTCTGATTTTTTCAAAGAGAAACCCATTTTCGTAACTTTAAGCTTTGATAGGCAAATGGGCTTTGCAAAAATTCAAACTGGGGACCTCTAACTTTGATATCATATAAGATTTTATGGTACTACTGATAACTGTTCTAAAAACTTAAATTGTTAGATAAAGACGTGATTTATTATTTAAATATTCTAACAATTTAAATGAAAATCGTTGATGCAGAAAAGGAGTTTGAATTTAAGCTTCTTCTTGTGTCCTTGAGATTATATATAGAGAAAAGGGGAAAATTATATATATATATATATATATATATATATATATATATTAATATATTGCATTTTTATCAATTCAATTATAAATATTTTAATTTTACCAATTGAATCTTAAACATATTCATGTTTTGCCAATTGAGTTCATTCGGTCAATTTTGATTGGAAAACATTATCGTCGATGCCGGTCATTTTGCATGACATGGCCGGCACTAAGGTTGATAATTTTTAATAATATTTTAATATTTTCTTAATTATGTATTTATTTATTATCGTCTCTCTTTTTCTTTCTTTTTTCCTCCCTTTTTCTTCCTCTAGCTAATCATTCGGCCTAAGTGATAACCCAAGACCGGCTAAATGCATCCACCATCAAAGGGCGACCCCACTAAAAGCTGGCGAAGCTCAACCTCACCTAATATGGTGAGGGTAACCATCGCCAATTGTTCCCTTTTGTCAGTTACTGAACATCGCCCAAGCTTGACAACTAGTTGGAGGAAGAAGGGAGGAAAAAAAAAGAAAAAAAAATGAAAGGAAAGAATTAATAAATAATGAATTTGAAAAATACTAGAATATTATTAAAAATTGTGTATCTTAACACTGGCTATACCACGTAGACATCGACGTCCACGTTTTCGATTTCCAACCAAAATTAGCCAGATGGACTCAGTTGACAAATCATAAAAAAGTTTGGGATTTAGTTGATAAAATTAAAAGAATTACAACTAAATTGGCCAAAGTGTAATAGGTTTAGAACTTTTTGGACAATTTTCCCATAGAAAAAAGTATTCAAAGCAAACTCGAGCTCATTATTTAATGATCGACTCTAGTAAAGTCTCGAAAGAAAAAGTCTAGCTACATCTTAGTCATAATTACAGGCAATAAAGTAACAATAGGTCCAAATAGTGTGTGCTAGAATCCATTATTTAACGAGGCTTTTTAATTGCTCAGTTCAAATATACTATGTCATTTTTGGAGACAAGGACATGATTGGGAACTTTCTCCAATATTGGGATTACTATATCATCCCGAAATATTTCTTGGGCCTTTCGTCCATTCCAAAAGAGGGTCCCCGCTACAATTTGAGAGGCGTTTGGGTCTTGATCTCATCCATGAGTCCATCCTGTAAAAGAGGCTTCACAATGCAAAATCAGCCCATGGAGTGGTCAAGCGGTCATGAAGCGGATTTGTGAATGTAAATTAAGTCCCGGCACGAGTCCTGTTTTCCACACCACCAAATGCAGATGGATTGGTCAAGTGGTCATGAAGCGGATTTGTGTATATAAATTAAGCCCAGGCACAAGTCCTGTTCTCTACACCACCAAATGCAAACGATTTCCCAATTGCGGCGGCTCGGGGTTTTAGCTCGCATCTTACTTGCTCCGTAACATGCATGCTGTGCTATATGGGCATTGGTCATTCCTTACTGCAAATCTCGCTTTGGGTAAATTTAGGTTTAGATGGGCTTTTAAGGGACTCAAAAGACCCCAACCAAGTGGGAAAGCAACTTTGCGCTCTTGAGACGTGCCAATTGATATTCGAAAGGTCCGTTTTCCATTTCAACCTAGCCACGTCATTTACAAATATGGACACCACCAAGTCCCTACCATCCCCTAGCAATTCTCTAGTCCTGACAAATTACATTAAGATTTGTCTACGACACAAGACACTCGAACCTTGCGGCTCGACTAATCTCCATGAATACACGGCAACCATCTCGTCCATATGCTTCGAGTAAGGCTTTGCTTGCAGGATGGTGGGAGTGGCCCTTCCAAATTAATACAAATGGGTGACATCATGATTTGAACACTTGATTGATTGAATCCAAATCAAGCCCTTAAACACTCAATTAACCCCTCCCTTTGGGAGGGTTTTATACTATGATTGGTTTGTATGGCAGTTTTTTTTTTCCGACCTTTATGTCGCCTTTTCCATTTTCATTTGCTTGTTTTCGCTTCCATCGTTCAGACCTAGGTCTTGGGAAATTATGTTCATGTTAGATTAAATATGAACTAAAATCTGACGATTCTGATTTATCAATCACGAATAAATTTGTACAAAATTCGGGATCGATTTGCGAATCAACATACCTCCAGCCATTGATGAAAATTTGCAAAAGTGGGAAACCTCAAAACCTTGGACGAATCCACACAGCATGATCGATCTGCAGTAAGGGAAACACCAAATTTGTACATCCTGTTCTACTAGCCAATACCCCTCAAATATGATGGTGTGTTTTATGTAATGATAAGGTTTGAACTAGACGACCTGATGTTTTATTCCGTTTCTTATGTCACCGACATCTTTCATTAAGATCGTTATGGTAACATATTAACAGGCAAATATCACGTAATAGATGTGGGTGATAAATTGGGCAATAAATTGGAACTAATTGGGAATACAATATTGGGATCATATTTAGATTAATAAATATATTACAACATTCTCCCACTTGATCCCAATATTCCATCAAATGAAATATTAACCCAAACCCACATAAATTTCATACTGAAAAAAAAAAAACACATAAATCACGGCGATGAGTCCTCTTAGAGCGAGTATTATCTTCCGTGTATGACAATGCATTTCATCAGCCTATATGTGATCAAATAACTTAATGAATAAATCTTATGTTTACTCTAGGTCAAACGTAATTGCTTTTCTCAAAATAACTGAATGTATACAATTGTATTGAGAAAAACATAAAAGTCTCACAAATTTTTCCATATAAAGAAAAATTTACATGATTGGACCAATGCCCATTATGAATACATGATCCTTATAACTCATTGGTGGCATGCCTTTAGTTAAAGAATTAGCTATCATCAATCCAGTACTTACGTGTTCTATGACCACTTTCTTCTCTTTAACACATTTTCTGATGGCTAAATACTTGATGTCGATGTACTTGCTTTGATTACCACTTTTGTGGTTCTTAGCCATGAAAACTGCAGCTGAATTGTCACAAAATATTCTTAATGGCCTAGCAATGGAATCCACAACTCTAAGCCCCGATATGAAACTTTTCAACCACACACCATGTGAGGTGGCCTCAAAATAGGAAACGAACTCTGCCTTCATAGTGGAAGTGGCAACCAATGTCTGTTTTGCACTTCTCCAGGATATAGCTCTGCTAGCAAACATAAAAATATATCCCGATGTTGATTTACGGGAATCAACGTAGCCAGCAAAGTTTGAGTCCGAGTAACCAACTACCTCCAAGCTATCTGTTTGTCTATTCATAAGCATATGTCCCTTAGTTCCTTGAAGGTACCTCATCACCTTCTTTGCAGCTCTCCAGTGGTCTATACCTGGATTACTTTGGTATCTTCCTAACATTCCCACAGCAAAGGCAATGTTAGGTCGAGTGCAAACTTGAGCATACATTAAGCTTCCGATAGCAGAAGCATATGGAATGTTCTTCATTTGTTCCATTTCAAAATCATTCTTTGAGCATTGGTTTAAATTAAACCTACCACCCTTCACACTAGGTGTTATACTTTGTGAACAATCTTTCATCCGAAACCTCTCTAAGACCTTATTGATATAGTTTTCTTGAGATAGTCCTAATATACCTCGAGGACTATCTCTATGGATCTTAATGCCAATGACATAAGACACTTCATCTATATCCTTCATATCAAAACTCTTAGAGAGAAATGAAAGGGCTAGTATAAACACCTAGAGGAGGGGTGAATAGGTGTGAAAATAGATTTTACGAAATGTAGTAAAAATACTTTACCTTTAAACTGAGTCTGATGAACTACAGACTTTGCAGAAGGATTCAGACTTTAACAACTATTTCAAAGCATAGAAATATATTGCAGTAAATAAGACAAAGGAGTTCAGGTAAGAGAAAATGAACACAAGATTTATAGTGATTTGGCTTAAATCAAGCCTATGTCCACTCGCCATGTTGATAGCAATCTGGCTGGTTTCCACTATGAACCGAAAGAAAATGTTATAGCCTGTGATCTCGACTTTTCAGTGAGGTGATTCTACTACTCTCACAAAGTCACTCTCTAGAGTTTCTCTCTTTCGAATACAAGTTTAAGCACTAAAGGATAAAGGACAAGTGATTTTGGAAGCTTTAGACTTTAGAATTTTGCTTTCACGCTCTCTATCGAATGAGTTGAAGAACTTCCTTAAATACTCCTCTATGCCTTTTCAATCGTTGACACTTTCCAGAGGAATTCTTCCAATCAACCCATTGGATATAATCAATCAAGGAGATCTCAAGCCGTTTGAAGATTGAGATGAAAGTCCGTCAATCCTAGTCGCCCATACAATCAGGATCTTAGTTTCCATAAGTAGATTCTTTCCAAATAAGCTTGCCTTCCGAAATGATTTGCTTCTTCGTAATTGATTCCAATTAAGATAACCAATATGGTAAATGATATTTCCAACCAAAAAGCCTGATATATCCTATACGTATTGAAGTCTTAAAAGAAGAAAAATAATCTTGAGTATAATTATGTCTTCGTTCTTCTTTTTACATTTAGTTTGGATCTTCATCAGAGTGGGCAGACTTCTAATGTAAGATAGACTTTGATGGAATTTCACAGAAGTATCGCATTCTTCAGAATAGAACTAGAGGAGTTTTGTCAGCTTCAAAACCTAACAGGAGTTTTCTCCAACAATCTTCCCATTTTTTATGGTGATAAAACTTTCCTGCAGATTTAAAACTTATATCCTGCAAAATACACTTTAACGACACGTAATAATTCATAACAACAGATTATTATAGAACATAAAGATATTGAATCTGCATCCATAAAAAACATATAAGACTTGACAATTTAGAGTTCAAGGATTCAAAAACTTCAAAAGTTCAATCCAAATCCAAATACACAACCAAAAAAAAGTTAACTGCAGAACACAAACATTCAATCCAAATCCAAATACTGCTAAACACAAGAACTTTTAAATCTGCTCACATTCTCCCCCTTTTTGTCAATAGCAAAAAGAAAGAAAAGTAAAAAATATGTGATTAAAAATGAAAAAAAAAATGGAGTCAATCAAGATTGTCTTGGAATGTGAATGAGTCGAAAATCCTCCAGCAACTGCACTACCTCCTCAAGCTTCTCTTGGCACTGATGATAGACATTCTCGACTTTGGCTACAGTTTGCGAAACCTGTTGATTCAAAGTCTGAACTTGAGTATCGAGAGACTATACCTTGCTAGTTAGAAAATCTGAGGTAGACCTCAAGGCAGTGTGTAGCTTTTGAATCTCAACCTCCATTGCATATTGCTGATCTTTAACCTCCAAAAGGAGTTCTACTATCCTTGGATAGTTTGCATCAAGTTCTGTTTGAGCACTAGCTTCAGAGAAGTGAATCTGTGGAGTGTTTAAAATTGGAGGAACATCAACTTGAGCACGTGCAGTTTCTTCCTTGTCCTGACTCTCAGTTTCTTCTTCAACATTAATCTCAGGTTAATGAGATGCAAAGACATCTTTGGGATCTGCAGGAGATCTGCTAATGCCATCACTAGCAGTTGGTGCTGTCAAAGGAGTTTTCTTTTGAGCTCCCCCTGATTTGCTGCCTTCAAGTTGAGATGAGACTTCACCTTCTTGTTCCTTTTCCTTTCCAGCATTAGATCTCATTTCTTGCTCAGTCTCCTTTCTTGCAGACACAACATCTTCCCTGTCTTCTTCAGAATCTCTTTTCCCAGTTTCATCTGATAGTGGTATTACACCACTGCCTCCTTCAGAATCTTCATCTTCATTGTCATTCTTTGCTGATTTTTCAGCATCACCCTCTTCTTCTTGTTCATCTTTTTCTTTTGCTTCGGCTTCAACTTCTTCTTCTTCTGTCTCTTCAGAATTAGGATATCCTTGAAGATTTCACAAGGCGAGTGCAAAAATGGTCAGATCATCATCATCATCATCATCTTCTTCTTCTTCTTCTTCGTCCACCAAACGAGTAGACTTCTTTTTCTTTGAAGTTGTTTGGGCAATATCCTTTCATTTTCGCTTCCTTGCATCAACAGATCCTTCCTTGATTTTTCTTGAGGATTCATTCTTCAAAAGCTCAATGGCCTTAGTCAGGTCCTTTAGCCTCATTTTGGAGATCATCTTCATTCCTATCTCCATAGGAGCAATAGTTCTTGAACAAAGCGAAGAGGGAAACTGGATCTAAAAATGTCTGAAGAGTCTTATGATCAATGCAGAGTAGGGCAATTGTCTTTTTCCTTTCATAATAGTCCTATACATATGCAGGAAAATAGTGTGTGGCAGAGAAAAAGGAATTCCATTGCAAATAGCCAACATAATTTTCGCCTCAAATCTTGAGACATCAATCTTCGAGGCAGCCTTCGGTCTGATGCAATTGATGACAATTTTATGTAGCAAAATGTGTGAGGCTGGCATGCGAGAGTAAGTAATAGTCCCATTCGGCAGTCTGTCTGCGGCATCCCAAAAATTAGAGACAAGCCCTAAGATGTATTAGAGCACATGATTAGGTAATGAAATTTCCTTTGAATTATGTTTTAGCCATTAGTTTTCTCTTAAGACTAAGAGTTGTATGCTTGTTTTTAAAATTAGTATTTTGGGATAAATTAATAAGAAGAATTTATTTTTGGCTATGCATCTCATAGATTTAATCCCTATAGATTAAATGTTACAAGTTTTTTACCATGTGAAATTAGAAATTGGAATCAACTAAGCGAGGGAATTTAGTGGAATTGCTAAAAAGTAAAAATGTAAAAAAGTTAATTTTTGGATTGAACTTTAGGCCCAAGGATAAAGGGCCTAAAGTGGGCCAAATTAGCCAGGCCCATGAGGCCCATGATGGGCCTTCGACCGAGCAAAAGGGGGAGGGGGATCCGGATGCATGCCTCCCCCATGTGTCCTTTTGTTAAGGCCAAATGGCACCCATGCACTTAGTCATTTTAGTAATGATTAAGGGAAGGAAAAACTAAAAGGAAAAGTGACCGGTTAGGGCGGGGGGTTTGTCGTGCAAGAGAGAGAGAGAGAAAGGGAGAGAGACTTCGAGAGAAAGAGAAGAACCGAGAGAGGAGGAAGGAGCCGCTCGCCGCCCGTCGTCCGTCCGTCGCCGTCCTTGTGCTGTCGTTGATTCGATTTTGGAGGCAAGTTGGGATCCTTTTGCTGCTCTTGCATGTGTGTTTTGGAATGGTGTTGGATTTTGGGTGTTTAGGGTCTAAGGAACCGAAGCTAGAAGGTGTTGCTTTTGAAGATGTGTTCTGTTTTTCGAGTATACCTCCTGACCCCGAACGTTGTAGAGGCTTGCATGTGTGTTTTGAGTTGGATTGTTGCTTCAACTTCTGCACGAAAGTTGTAGAAAAAATCTCAAACTACAATATACTAAAATTTGAGATAAAATGGTTGAGTTTTGAGCTGTAAAACCCTTCCCCTACGAAAAACACTAGATCTGAAACTGTTTTGTTGATCTCTTGATGGTTTTGAGTACTGCATGTCACTTTTTATCAAGAATTTCACTTCGAATCCTTCATGAAACTTGTATATAACATCCTAAAGACTAACATATTCAAATTTAAGGTAAAATGAGAAAGTGTAGCCTAGTGAACAAATTTTCTCTTGAAAATGGTAAATCTGGAAATACTGTAATAGGACGTCCGAGACTTCTTGGACCCATATCGTGGTTATACTTTAGAAATTTCACTTATATCTCTTAATGAAAGTTCTAGGGGATCTCTCGATACAAAACATATCAAAAGTGCAGAGGAAACAAAGAAGGATAGGTAGGTAAGAACTCATTATTTCGGAGTAAAGTATACTGGACATTTCGGTGATAGAGTCAGGAACTTCGTACGACTGTAGAAAATTATTGAGAACGAATCGGGCCTAGATGTCTGCATGAAAAATATACTTTAGGACCTTAAATATAACCTGGTAAAATTTCAGAAGTTTTGAAGATCTTTTGGGTATTTTAATTGGATTGTTCTTAAAACTGCGCAATCTGACCTTGCCCGAATTTTACATGTTGTAATGTGTGAGCTATATCTTTTTGTGTGAATCTCTTTTGGGCATGTGTCCTTCATGAAATTTTTACCTTTAAGTCTTATCTAGTACATGCTCTGTTTTGGTGATTTTTGAAGGTCATTTGCATATTAAATCGACCGTGATATGGAAAATGTGCAATGTATGTGTATCGGACTTGGAAATAATGACATGCATGACTTATATCATTCTGTACAAATTTCTTTTGGAGAAATTTTATTCATGAAACATCTTTATCTATGTCTTGACTATAACATAGTGAAATTTCGTGATTTTTGAAGGTCAATTGCCTATTTAATGAACTGTGTTTTGAAAACTGTGTAAGCTGTACATTTTCGAAATTTATGATATTGGAATGTATGGCCAATTCTATACTGTGATGTGTGATCTGTATGAATTGTTATGTGAATTATGAGACTTTGGATTATTATTCATGTAATGGTGTAATGGCTTTCATGCATTTCATATGACATTAAAGAAAATGATAATTTTTCCATGATCTCAAAGAAAGATTTCATTTAAATCATTTCATCAAAGGACAATTTTCCCAATGCATACTGCATGATTTCAAAAAAACAATTTAAATCAAGTGCTTTGGAAATTTCAAGTGTGAAATTGGAAAAGAAATGTATGAGAATATGAATGACCGTCGAAGGTGTGAGCCGACGATGCCCCGGGAGTGTCGGGATGCCCGGAGGTGTGAGCCGGATGCCCGGAGGTGTGTGCCGGATGTCCTCGGGAGTTTCGAGATGCCCGGAGGTGTGTGCCGGAGGTTCCTCGCGATGCCAGGTTGGGTGCAAGCGATAGAAATGTGGGATGCAATTACCGATCCCAGGAAAGAGATATGTGGCAATTCAATTTGTAAAAAAAAACATGAGTTGAAATTAAATCATGTAAAGTGTGGTCACATGTATGCATGATGGCATGATGATGATATGTGATTTGATGATAAGTGCATGGATGTATGTGCACCTATGGCATGATGATAACATGTGATTTGATGATAAGTGCATGGATGTATGTGCACCTATGGCATGATGATAACATGTGATTTGATGATAAGTGCATGGATGTATGTGCACTTATGGCATGATGAAAACATGTGATTTGATGATAAGTGCATGGATGTATGTGCACCTATGGCATTATGATAACATGTGATTTGATGATAAGTGCATGGATGTATGTGCACTTATGGCATGATGAAAACATGTGATTTGATGATAAGTGCATGGATGTATGTGCACCTATGGCATGATGATAACATGTGATTTGATGATAAGTGCATGGATATCAAGGTAAATTATGCATGGATACTTAAAAGATATCTGTTATGCTATGATTGTACTGTATGATGCATTGAGTGGTTTATTGGTCCTTTACCTGCTGAGTGGTTGTACTCACCCCTTCGAGGACCAACATTTCATATTAGTACGATGCCGCTCCCTATTGTCACGCGGGGCGTCTTTTACGGCCTTCCTTCGGATGTGGAGGTCGAGTGGGCGGAGATCGACTGTCCCACCATCCCTGGTTTGACGTTCATTCGGATTCGTACATTCGTGATGTATGATGTGGGCCTGGCTGGGGGCCCGGTCATTCAGGAGTTCGTATCTGTTCACGTTCGTCGAGACGGAGTGATGCAGGGGATGCTGCCACCACCACCGCCTGACGCACCAGGATGGGTGACGGCCTGCGCGTGAGGAGTAGGAGTTGCAACTTTTGGAGAAATAGCCGACACTAGTTGATGGGGGGGGGGAATCTTACACGATGAACATAATGGATCGAGTGTTTCTTTTTGGGGTTGCGGCGGAGTGTAGCGAGGAGTCTTGGCCTTTCTTTTGATGTACCGACCCGTGAAAATCCATCATGGAAATACGTAAATAAAAGTTGCTCGGCTTTATCCTTTCCTATGGAAATTAGTGGTGTGCATTGTATCATGTTTGTTGGAGGGAGAGATGGTGATATTAAATTATGCTTCCGCTAATGAGTCGTGCTGGGACCGTTTAAAAAAAAATGCCTAGGAACTACGATGCTTCTACTAAGAGATGCACTAGTGTTCATTAGGCGTAGCGATAAGTATCTGTGGCAACCCTACCGGATTTGGGGGTGCCACAGCGGTTGGTATCAGAGCAAAAAACTTATATATGGAGTGATAAGGAGCCTCATTTGGAAAGTGAGAAAAGTAGTGACAATGCACACCATAGGATACTGACTGTGATAGGTTGACTAACTTTGAACAACGGGTGATCTGTATTCGCCCGTAGATTCCCAGTTTATGTTTCGAGATTACTCTCGGCTGCTAGTAACATGGTTATGTTACTTACCTTCTTGGTGTTATTACTTTTAATGGAGACTCTGAGTCCCAGATATTTCCTGAGGCAAATGCTTGGAAACTGTAGGAAAATTATGGTACGATATGGAAGTCATCGTCCACCGAGGGCTGAAGCCTCTACATCAAGGGCTGAACCTCGAATGGAAGATATCTTGCAGGCATTGGCCAATTTTGGAAATATGATGGAAAGACAAGCGCAGCAACAACCCGGAGCAGAATGCCGTACTCAGGGACTGGTGGAACAATTTTTGAAGTTGAAGCCACCCAAATTCAGTGGAATGGGAAGTCCTGAGGAGGCGGAGCATTGGATTGATGGGATGGAGCGAATTTTCCGGTTGTTGGACTACAATGATACTGAGAAAATAACTTTAGCAGAGTACCAGCTGGAGGGAAATGCGAAGTTTTGGTGGAGAGCTTCAAGGGACACAATCTTTCCACCAGGTACTGATGTTAATTGGGAGGAGTTTGTCAGAGCTTTCAATAGGAAACATTTTCTGACTGTGCTAGGGATAAGAAAATCATAGAATTTGTTAAACTAGAACAAAAAGATCTGACAGTGGACCAGTACGAGGCAAGATTTTCTGAACTGTCTAGATATGCCCCTAGATTGATCGAAGATCAGGAAGAAAAAGCCAAGATGTTTTTGAAGGGACTGAGAACTAGTATAAGGAAACAACTGGTACCTTTGAATATAAGAGATTATAATGAGATCTATGAAAGGGCACAGTTGGTGGAGCAGCAGTTAGTAAGGGAGCAGTCAGAGAATAAGAGACAATCGTCTTTTGGTGATAACAGGCGGGGAAATAGACCCTATACAGGTCAGGGTCAGACCTGGGAGTCTAAGAAGAAAGGCAATTTCGGGAGTTTTGGGAAGGCTAGGAATGGTCCGAATTTAGGAAAAACACCTTATCGGAACGAAGAGTGTCGAAGGTGTGATGGACGACATGGGCCCGAACCTTGTAATGAACGGTTGAAGTGTTATGGCTGTGGGAAGGTAGGACATCTTAAGAAGGACTGTCCACAGGAGAGGTCCTGCACGAGTATCAACTCACCGCGACAAGTACCCCAGCGTACTACTGGGCCATATTCTCAAAAGAATCCACAGAGGCCACCAACTCAAGGAAAAATGTATGCAGTCACCCAAGAGGAAGCAAAAGCTTCCAAGAACGTCATCTCAGGTACAATTTTTATAAATGGCAAGAAGGCTTATGCATTGTTTGATACGGGTGCTACGCATTCATTTGTGTCTAATAGATATAGAATGTTGAGTAAAATTGAAACGACATTTCTTGAGACCCCTCTTTGTGTTTCTACGCCTTTAAAGGATGCGGTGTTGTCTACACTGGTGTGTGAAAAATGTAAAATAACCGTAGGAGGAAGAGATATGAAAATAGATTTAGTCGTGATGGCCATGTATGATTTTGATGTTATCATAGGAATGGATTGTCTTCATAAGTATCGAGCTGATATGGATTGTTATAGGAGAGTGATCCAGTTTATTCTACCTGATGGGTTGGATTGTAAATTTCTGGGGGGCCAGACCGACCTATCTATAGCACTCATTTCGGCAATAGAAGCTGATGTGTTACTTGACAAAGGATGTCAAGGGTACCTAGCAACGGTTAAAGATTGTACCAAGGAAGAACTGAAACTTGATGAAATTAGGGTAGTAAATGAATTTCCAGATGTATTTCCTGAAGAGTTTCCTGGATTGCCCCCAGAAAGAGAAATTGAGTTTGAAATTGAGCTAATGCCTGGAACAGGACCAATATCGAAAGCCCCATACAGGATGGCCCTAATGGAACTAAAGGAGTTGAAAGTGCAACTACAGGAGTTGCTTGACAAAGGATTCATTAGGCCAAGTGCTTCACCATGGGGTGCACCGGTTCTGTTTGTGAAAAAGAAAGATGGGTAGATTTGCTTGTGCATTGACTATAGGCAACTGAATCAAGTGACCGTTAAAAATAAGTATCCCTTGCCTAGAATTGACGACCTATTTGACCAACTCTAGGGAAGTTCGGTTTTCTCTAAGATTGATTTAAGATCGGGCTACCATCAGCTAAAAATTAAGAAATAAGACATTCCTACACTGCATTTAGGACTTGTTATGGACATTACGAGTTCCTTGTCATGCCATTTGGATTGACAAATGCACCAGCTGCATTTATGGATCTAATGAATAGGGTATTTAAGCCGTATTTAGATCAGTTTGTGATTGTTTTTATCGACGATATCTTGGTTTATTCGAAAGGGCCAAAGGAACATGAGCAACACTTGAGGTTAGTTTTGCAAACTCTGAGGGACCACAAGTTATATGCCAAATTCAGCAACTGTGAATTTTGGTTGGACCGGATGATATTTTTAGGACAAGTGGTGTCAGGAGGAGGAATTGCAGTAGATCCGGCGAAAGTTGAGATGGTAATAAATTGGCCGAGACCGACCACACCCACTGAAATACGGAGTTTCTTAGGACTGGCCGGTTATTACCGGAGGTTTATTGAAGGATTTTCACGATTGGCAAGTCCTCTAACCAAATTAACTCGGAAGAATGCGAAATTTGAATGGAGTGGGGAATGTG
Source organism: Eucalyptus pauciflora (assembly GCA_007663325.1). Taxonomy (NCBI): domain Eukaryota; kingdom Viridiplantae; phylum Streptophyta; class Magnoliopsida; order Myrtales; family Myrtaceae; genus Eucalyptus; species Eucalyptus pauciflora. The sequence goes on from VMYD01000011.1 coordinate 2,096,261, forward strand.
AAAGGAGCTTTAAAGAACTTAAAAGAAAGTTAACCACGGCCCCAATCTTGACTATACCATCTGGACCCGATGGTTTTACTGTATATAGTGATGCATCTCACAAAGGATTGGGATGTGTTTTGATGCAACATGGCAAAGTCATAGCCTACGCATCTAGGCAATTAAAACCCCATGAACTAAACTACCCCATGCATGATCTAGAATTGGCAGCTATAGTGTTCGCCTTGAAGATATGGAGGCATTATTTGTATGGGGAGAAGTTTGAGATTTATACGGATCATAAGAGCCTGCAATATTTGTTCTCACAAAAAGAGTTGAACATGAGACAAAGGAGGTGGATGGAATTGTTAAAAGACTATGATTATGAGATACGATACCATCCAGGGAAGGCAAACAAGGTAGCGGACGCTCTTAGCCGTAAGTCAGCCATGGAGATGGCTAGTTTAAGAATGGCAGAATGGAGTTTATTAAAGTTCGTAGCAGACTCGGAATTTAAATTAAAATTGGATGGTCTTACTGGTATGCTTAGAGCTCTAAGGATCGAACCGGAAATCATTCAGAAAGTTAAGGCCCTGCAAAAGTCTGATCCGGAGATTATGAAAGTAAAAGAGACAGTGTCTTTAGGGAAGAGACCAGAATTTCAAGTTTCTGAAGATGGAGTGGTAAGATGTCAAGGACGACTCTGTGTACCCGACAACGAAGAAGTGAAGAAGGAGATTTTGTTGGAAACACATAAGAGTAGATACAGTATTCATCCAGGTAGTACAAAAATGTAAAGAAATTTGCGTAAGCAATTTTGGTGGAATGGTATGAAAACGGATACGGCTAAGTATGTTTCTCAATGTTTGACATGCCAACAAGTGAAGGCGGAACATCGCAAACCTGCAGGACTCTTGAGACCGTTAGACATACCAGAGTGGAAGTGGGAGAATGTAACGATGGATTTTGTGCAAGGATTGCCAAGGACATCAAGTGGTCACGATTCGATTTGGGTAATAGTGGATCGTTTAACTAAGTCTGCCCAATTCTTAGCAGTCCGTGTGAACTATTCAATGAGTAGGCTTGCTGAGCTTTATGTAAGCCATATAGTACGCTTACATGGTATACCTATAACGATCACCTCAGATCGAGACTCTAGATTTACCTCAAATTTTTGGCGAAGCCTACAAAATGCTTTAAGGACAAAACTTCAATTCATTACTGCTTATCACCCTTAAACAGATGGACAGACGAAGAGAGTGATACAAACTCTGGAGGATATGCTGAGAGCCTGTATTATTGACTTTGGAGGAAGATGGGATGAACACTTGTATTTGACAGAGTTTGCCTATAACAACAGCTTTCAGACAAGTATAGGCATGGCCCCATATGAAGCATTATATGGGAGAAGATGCAGAACCTCTATCTGTTGGGACGAGGTAGGTGAAAGAAGATTGACAGGACCTGAATTGATACAAGACACCATTGAGGCTGTTGAAATTATCAGGGAAAGACTTAAGACAGCCCAGAGTAGACAAAAGGGCTATGCGGACAAGCGTAGAAGGCCCTTAGAGTTTAGTGTGGGGGATCACGTATTTCTTAAAGTATCCCCGTCAAAAGGAGTATCTCGTTTCGGAATGAAAGGAAAGTTGGGTCCCAGATTTGTTGGACCTTTTGAGATACTTGAAAGAATATGAGATGCAGCTTATCGTTTGGCGCTGCCTCCTAATCTGGGAAGTTTACATGATGTGTTTCATGTGTCGATGCTAAGAAAGTATCAGCCAGATCCTGGTCACATACTCGATCATGAAGCCATCAAAGTGGATGAGAAAGTGAGGTACATCGAAGAGCCTGTGCAAATACTAGATCGAAAAGAACAAATTCTCAGGACTAAGAAGATTCCTTTGGTTAAAGTATTATGGCGACATCACGATATGGAGGAAGCCACATGGGAGAGTGAAGACCAGATGAAGGAAAAGTACCCCTACTTGTTTCAAAAGGGCGTGAGTAACGTTTAATTTCGAGGACGAAATTCTCTAAGGAGGGGAGAATTGTGGCATCCCAAAAATTAGAGACAAGCCCTAAGATGTATTAGAGCACATGATTAGGTAATGAAATTTCCTTTAAATTATGTTTTAGCCATTAGTTGTCTCTTAAGACTAAGAGTTGTATGCTTGTTTTTAAAATTAGTATTTTGGGATAAATTAATAAGAATAATTTATTTTTGGCTATGCATCTCATAGATTTAATCCCTATAGATTAAATGTTACAAGTTTTTGACCATGTGAAATTAGAAATTGGAATCAACTAAGAGAGGAAATTTAGTGGAATTGCTAAAAAGTAAAAATGTAAAAACGTTAATTTTTGGATTGAACTTTAGGCCCAAGGATAAAGGGCCTAAAGTGGGCCAAATTGGCCGGGCCCATGAGGCCCATGATGGGCCTTCGACCGAGCAAAAGGGGGAGGGGGATCCGGATGCATGCCTCCCCCATGTGTCCTTTTGTTAAGGCCAAATGGCACCCATGCACTTAGTCATTTTAGTAATGATTAAGGGAAGGAAAAACTAAAAGGAAAAGTGACCGGTTAGGGGGGGGGGGTTTGTCGTGCAAGAGAGAGAGAGAAAGGGAGAGAGACTTCGAGAGAAAGAGAAGAACCGAGAGAGGAGGAAGGAGCCGCTCGCCGCCCGTCGTCCGTCCGTCGCCGTCCTTGTGCTGTCGTTGATTCGATTTTGGAGGCAAGTTGGGATCCTTTTGCTGCTCTTGCATGTGTGTTTTGGAATGGTGTTGGATTTTGGGTGTTTAGGGTCTAAGGAACCGAAGCTAGAAGGTGTTGCTTTTGAAGATGTGTTCTGTTTTTCGAGTATACCTCCTGACCCCGAACGTTGTAGAGGCTTGCATGTGTGTTTCGAGTTGGATTCTTGCTTCGACTTCTTCACGAAAGTTGTAGACAACATCTCCAAATACAACATACTAAAATTTGAGATAAAATGGTTGAGTTTTTAGCGGTAAAACCCTTCCCCTACGAAAAACACTAGATCTGAAACTGTTTTGTTGATCTCTTGATGGTTTTGAGTGCTGCATGTCACTTTTTATCAAGAATTTCACTTCGAATCCTTCATGAAACTTGTATATAACATCCTAAATACTAACATATTCAAATTTGAGGTAAAATGAGAAAGTTTAGCCTAGTGAACAAATTTTCTCTTGAAAATGGTAAATCTGGAAATACTGTACTAGGACGTCCGAGACTTCTTGGACCCATATGGTGGTTATACTTTAGAAATTTCACTTATATCCCTTAATGAAAGTTCTAGGGGATCTCTCGAGACAAACGATATCAAAATTTCAGAGGAAACAAAGAAGGATAGGTAGGTAAGAACTCATTATTTCGGAGTAAAGTATACTGGACATTTCGGTGATAGAGTCAGGAACTTCGTACGACTGTAGAAACTTATTGAGAACGAATCGGGCCTAGATGTCTGCATGAAAAATATACTTTAGGACCTTAAATATAACCTGGTAAAATTTCAGAATTTTTAAAGATCTTTTGGGTATTTTAATTGAATTGTTCTTAAAACTGCGCAATCTGACCTTGCCCGAATTTTACATGTTGTAATGTGTGAGCTATATCTTTTTGTGTGAATCTCTTTTGGGCATGTGTCCTTCATGAAAGTTTTACCTTTAAGTCGTATCTAGTACAGGCTCTGATTTGGTGATTTTTGAAGGTCATTTGCATATTAAATCGACCGTGATATGGAAAATGTGCAATGTATGTGTATCGGACTTGGAAATAATGACATGCATGACTTATATCATTCTGTACAAATTTCTTTTGGAGAAATGTTATGCATGAAACATCTTTATCTATGTCTTGACTATAACATAGTGAAATTTCGTAATTGTTTAAGGTCATTTGCCTATTTAATGAACTGTGTTTTGAAAACTGTGTAAGCTGTACATTTTCGAAATTTATGATATTGGAATGTATGGCCAATTCTATACTGTGATGTGTGATCCGTATGAATTGTTATGTGAATTATGAGACTTTGGATTATTATTCATGTAATGGTGTAATGGCTTTCATGCATTTCATATGACATGAAAGAAAATGATAAATTTTCCATGATCTCAAAGAAAGATTTCATTTAAATCATTTCATCAAAGGACAATTTTCCCAATGCATACGGCATGATTTCAAAAAAACAATTTAAATCAATTGCATTGGAAATTTCAAGTGTGAAATTGGAAAAGAAATGTATGAGAATATGAATGACCGTCGGAGGTGTGAGCCGACGATGCCCCGGGAGTGTCGGGATGCCCGGAGGTGTGAGCCGGATGCTCGGAGGTGTGTGCCGGATGCCCGGAGGTGTGTGCCGGAGGTTCCTCGCGATGCCAGGTTGGGTGTGAGCGATAGAAATGTGGGATGCAATTACTGATCCCGGGAAAGAGATATGTGGCAATTCAATTTGAAAAAAAAGAACATGAGTTGAAATTAAATCATGCAAAGTGTGGTCACATGTATGCATGATGGCATGATGATGATATGTGATTTGATGATAAGTGCATGGATGTATGTGCACCTATGGCATGATGATAACATGTGATTTGATGATAAGTGCATGGGTATCAAAGTAAATTATGCATGGATACTTAAAAGATATGTGTTATGCTATGATTGTACTGTATGATGCATTGAGTGGTTTATTGGTCCTTTACCTGCTAAGTGGTTGTACTCACCCCTTCGGGGACCAACATTTCAGATTAGTACGATGCCACTCCCTACTGTCACGCGGGGCGTCTTTTACGGCCTTCCTTCGGATGTGGAGGTCGAGTGGGCGGAGATCGACTGTCCCACCATCCCTGGTTTGACGTTCATTCGGATTCATACATTCGTGATGTATGATGTGGGCCTGGCTGGGGGCCCGGTCGTTCAGGAGTTCGTATCTATTCACGTTCGTCGAGACGGAGTGATGCAGGGGATGCTGCCACCACCACCGCCTAACGCACCAGGATGGGTGTGACGGCCTACGAGTGAGGAGTAGGAGTTGCAACTTTTTGAGAAATAGCCGACACTAGTTGATTTGGGGGGGAATCTTACACGATGAACATAATGGATCGAGCGTTTCTTTTTGGGGTTACGGCGGAGTGTAGCGAGGAGTCTTGGCCTTTCTTTTGATGTACCGACCCGTGAAAATCCATCATGAAAATATGTAAATAAAAGTGGCTCGGCTTTATCCTTTCCTATGGAAATTAGTGGTGTGCATTGTATCATGTTTGTTGGAGGGAGAGATGGTGATATTAAATTATGCTTCCGCTAATGAGTCGTGCTGGGACCGTTTTAAAAAAAAAAATGCCTAGGAACTACGATGCTTCTACTAAGAGATGCACTAGTGTTCATTAGGCGTAGCGATAAGTATCTGTGGCGACCCTATCGGATTTGGGGGTGCCACACTATCCTTCACCAAAAATCTAATGGCTTGACTAATAGAGACATTAATTGGTAGAAAAACACTACGTTCAACTCCAAGAATATGAGCCAGAGTGTTTACATCCACAACCAACACTTTGTCACAAACAGTAAACTGAATGTGAGTTGGATCCAGGAAAGACATATTTGAGTAAAAATATGCTGTCAATTCAGGATAAGCCACAACCGTCTCAGCACAAATTTTTTCAAGTTGAAGACTTGGTAACTTATGTCTTAAGTTAACCTGTATGGAGTCTAGAAAATCAAAATCAACAGTGCGAGGATTCATCACTCCTCTATTCAGCATTTGAGCATACACCCTCTTATGCTCTTTTGAATGAAACAACTTTGTTCTTTCTCTTGGAATTTCAGCGGCCACACCCATCCGGGGTTGGAAATTCGTGAAAATTCTCTCATCATCATCCTTATTTTTAGGCTGACTCTCTAAATTGAATCAAGGATCAGAAGGAAAATGCAGAAAAGCCTTTTCTGCCAAACCTTTCGAAGCCACTCTTAATCTTTCCATGGCTCTTAAGAACAGAGTTTCGTTTCCATGCCCATGACCTTTTAGAAAACTAGTGATAAAGGACATTGGAGAACCACTCTGTTTCAAATAACAACAATGCTTGTAAAGAACCTGGGCTGTCAAAACTCTGAGAGGAGCCGCTTCTTGATCAACTTCTTCCTCTACAGGTTAATAAGGAGAGCTCTGTGGAGAGTCCTTAGTGAGATCGAAGTGAGTCGGTCCTACTGGCATGTTCTGAGGACCCAGGCTTGCAATGCGAGAGGATTTCCGCTGGTACGCCAAAGATGCAAACTTGGAGGATTTTGATGACATGTTCGAGTGAAAGAAAGATGAAAATTTGTAGAGAGATTTTGAGAGTAGAAATCGAGAGAGAAAGAGAGATACGGTATTAGGGTTTTAAAGTCCTGTGCTTGAATGAAATACTTTGAGGTATTTAAAGAAATCGAGCAGAGGCAAATGAAGCGTCACAAATAAAAATGTCTTTTCAAAACAATTTTAAAAAGGTAACTACTAAAAATTTAAAATCCGAAGTTTAGCAATAAAATAGTAATTTTTAAAAATAAAATAGGCAAGCGACGATTAAGATAAAATCATATATGTTCAGAATTTACATTCTAAAAGTAAAATACCTGGATTGGAGAAAATGTATATACTGAAGTAACTTCCTCAAATTGAAGTTTTGAGTATGAACATCTTCAAACATTAATCGAGAAGAGATGATATTTAACTTGCTACGAATAGACTCAAATAAGCTTTTCTCCAACGGTTTTGTGAATATGTCTGCCAGTTGATTCTTTGAATTAATGAATTGAACCATAATCTCCCCATTTTGGACATGATCCCTTATAAAATGATGACAGATCTCGATATGCTTTGCTCTAGAATGAAGAATTGGGTTTCTAGTAAGGTTGATAGCACTTATGTTGTCACATCTGATCTCAGTGCAGGATTCTTCTATTCCAAGGTCTCTTAGTTGTTGTCTTATCTAGAGAATTTGAGAACAACAACTTCCAAGATCAACATATTATGCTTGTGCTGTAGATAATGCCACAGTATTTTGTTTCCTTGAAAACCAAGATACTAGCATTTGTCCCAACAGTTGACATGTGCCAGATGTGCTCTTTCAGTCGACTCTACAACAGGCTAAATCAGCGTCAGAATAACCAAGTAGAGTAAAGTCGCAACATATTTAATGATGCGTTTAACAACACTAAGATGAGATTCCTTTGGATTAGACTGAAATCTAGCACAGATGCACACACTAAATAAAATATCAGGTCTAGAGGCAATAAGATAAAGAAGAGAACCAATCATGCTTCTGTATAACTTTTGATCTACTTTCTTCCCTCTTTCACCCTTGTCCGGTTTTGATTAACTTGACATGGGAGTTTCTGTCCTCTTGCAATTTTCCAATCTAAATTTCTTGATAAGATTTTTGGCATATTTCTCTTGGTGAATGAATATACATTTCTTTGATTGTCTAACTTGTTGTCCTAAAAAGAAGGTCAATTCACCCATCACGCTCATTTCAAATTCATCCTGCATAGATCTTGAAAATTTATTGTAGAGATTTTCGTTAGGAGAACCAAAGATTATATCATCTACATAAATCTACACAAGTAGAAAGTCTTTTCCTTCTCTTTTTATAAGCAAAGTAGTATCAACTTTTCCTTTCTCAAAGCCATTTTCCGTTAGAAACTTAATCAACCATTCATACCAAGTTCGTGGTGCTTGCTTCAGACCATACAATGCCTTTTTTTAGTTTGTAGACAGAATCTGGTTTTCTTGGATCTTTAAATCCTAGTGGTTGTTCCACATAGACTTCTTCTTAAATGAATCCATTAAGGAAATCACTTTTGATGTCCATCTAAAATAACCTGAAATTTTGATAATAAGCAAAAGCAAGCAATAATCTAATTGCTTCTAACCTTGCTACTAGTGCATAGGTTTCGTCATAGTCTATCCCTTCTTCCTGTGTGTACCCTTTTGCCACAAGCCTTGCCTTGTTTTTGACCACTTTACCTTTTTCATCCATCTTGTTTCTGAAAACCCATTTCATTCCAATAACATATTTGCCTTTGGGTTTTGGAATCAGCTCCCAAACATCATTGATGCTGAATTGTCTGAGTTCTTTCTTGCATAGCTTCTATCCAGCTTTCATCAGACAATGCTTATTCTACACCTTTTGGTTATATCTCAGAAACAAGTGCTATTGCATTGGAGCCTTCTCTTCCTTTGGATCTGGTGCGAATTCCTTCATCAATCTTGCCAATGATGAGTTCTTTGGGATGACTTGACTTGTGCTTCCAATTGCTGTTTGATTTGGGAATCTGTTGATCCTCTATTCCTTTTGAATCTTTTGGGTCTACTTGTTGCTGTACTTCAAAAGTCTGAGCCTTTTCGGGGGGAAACAGACTTTGTTAAGTCTGGAACTTGTTCAGTCTCTTCAAGTTGAACCTGATCTGATTGAATCTGTATATTTTCCTAAAACTTGACATTCATAGATTCTTCCACAATTGAGTCTTTTTGTTAAAGACCCCGTCTGATTTTTCTTCGAACTTTCCAGATCGATCATTTGCATTCTTCAAAATAAAGCACTTACAGCAAAAAACATGAAAGTAGGAAACATTTGGCTTCTTTCATTTATATACTTCATAGGGAGTCTTCTCTAGGATAGGCCTTAAAAACACCATGTTGATAATATAACAAGCAGTGAAAACTACTTCTACCAAAAAACGAGAGGGTATTTTGCTTTCTATCAATAGAGTTATGGCCATCTCCTGTAAAGATATGTTTTTCCTTTCCACAACCCCATTTTGTTCTGAAATATATGGAGAGGAGAAAACATGCTGAAAACCAGATTCATTACAGAAGTCTATAAAATTCTGATTCTCAAATTCCCCTCCATGATCTGTTCTTATGCTTGAAATAGCACATCCTTTCTCATTTTGAACTTTCTTGGCAAAGTTTGAGAAGTATGCAAAAGTCTCGGACTTGTTTGCTAAAAAGAATATCTAAGTGAAACGTGAATAATCATCCACGATTACTAGACAATATTTCTTTCCGCCAAGACTCTGAGTTCATGTTGGCCCTAAAAGATCCATATGGAGAAGCTGCAATACTCAACTGGTAGAAACCTAATTTACTGGTTTTAAAGAACTTCTGACTTGCTTTCCCAAGACACAGGGAGTGCATAACTCAGTCTTCTAACACGCCAGATTAGGAAGCCCTCGAACCAGTTTCTTAGAAAAAAATTTGGCAATCTGCTTCATATTTACGTGACCGAGCTTTCGATGCCAGAGACTTGCTTCATCTTGAATAGAAATAAGACACTGTGAATTTTCTGGATTAACGTCCAAAAGATATATGTTGCCATGCCTTTGCCCAATAAAGGATTGAGAGAAGTCTTGACTTATTCCAAAACAAATGCCTTCTTGAAAGTTTATTCTGAACCCTGTATCACAAAGTTGACTTATACTCAACAGATTATAATTTAAACCTTTCACCAGGGAAACATTGTTGATAATTAGACTTCCAATCTTCACAATTCCGCATCCTATAACTTCCCTTTGTTGTTGCTACCAAAAGAAACTTTTCCTCTTTTTAATCAGTCAAGCTTTACAAAACAGGTTAAGTCTCCTGTCATATGCCTAGAACATCCACCGTCCAAGTACTATTTGATTTTTCTTTTAATGGTAACCTGCAATCAAAAGAAAAACTTAAACTTTCTTTGATACCTAGATTTTCTTGGGTCCAGGGGTGTTAGTGTTAAAAATAGTTTTTGCCCAATCTTTCTTAATTGGTCTCTAAACCTTGAGACAATCCTTCTTGAAATGTTTTGAGCTGTCACCCTTAGAACATCTGAGAGCACTTCGGTCAACAGGTTTTACAAACACTTTCTGAAAATGATTTTTGTAAAATGTCTTTGTAGGTCTTTATCTAAGTCTCTCTTTTACTTTAGGAAAATCAATTAAATGAATAGTTTCAAAATTCATACCAACACTAGATTTGTTAAAATAGAGTATTTGAGCTGTAAGAATTTTCTCTAATTTTTCTAATCCTTTTGAAAACCCTTTTGAAATATCTGAGATCTTCCCTTTTTAAAACAACATTTTCTTTTGAGAGAGAATCAGAATTTTCTTTCAAATCGTCAAAACTTCTTTTCAGATTTTCAAACTTTTGTTTCCAAGAAACTTCCTGTTGCTTGAGCTTAGAATTCTCTTTTTTTTTTAGTTCGTAGATCCTTTAAAGAGAAGATTTAAGATTGAGGTAAAGTTCATCTATATACATAGAGACTTTAATAGGAATTTCTGAGTTACTAACCTCGATTTCTTTGTCAGAGTCTGAATCAGTGTCAGTCTCTGATTTTGAGTCTGTCTCTGACTCTGAGTGAGCCATCAGACATATATTTGCGAATTCTTATTCGCTTTCTTCACATTCGATGTCTCTCCAAGTTTCTACTTTAAGAGCCTTCTTGTACTTCTCAGATTTTCCTTTCTTCTTTTTCAACAAATGATAGTTTTGTCTTATATGCCCCTTCTTCTTACACTCGAAGCATATAACATCCTTGTTAGCTTCAATGTCCTCCGTTGGTCTCTTCTGCGAGATATGCGTGCTTTGCTTCTTCCAATTGAACCTTCTACCTTTTTCTGTTTAGTCTTATGAATTTCTTTATCATAAGGGTCAGTTCTTCATCATCCATATCATCTTCTGAATTTGTATCATCAGAATCAATGTTAGACTTTAAAGCAATTGATTTATTACCTTTTGGATCTTCCTCATCATTGATCTACTCCACTTCATACAACTGAAGTGTACCTATTAGTTCATCTACTGATAGAGGCATAATCCTTTGAGTCTCTCTGATTGAAGTCTTCACATGATTCCAATCCTTTGAAAGTCCGCGCAGTAGTTTGTTGACTTTCATTGGTCTAGAAATTGGTTGGCCTTGATAAGCCAGGCCATTCACAATTTCTGTGAAGTGATTGAACATATCAGAAATATATTCTCCATGCTTCATTCTGAATGCTTCATATTGTCCAAGAAAAATGTTAATTTTTGTTTCATTCACACGGTTAGTCCCCTCATAGGTAACATGAAGTCTGTCCCAAACTTTTTTTGTTGTTTCACAAGAAAAAATTCGGTTATATTTTGTGGGAGACAAAGCACAATATAAAGAATAAATTGCTTTTGCGTCAACAGTCTGTCTCTTGGTAATTTCAGCTTGTGTTGATTCATCAGCATCAATCACTTCTTTCCCTTTGTCTGAAGCTGATGTTGCTTTAGGATTGATTCTTTTTTCAACAACATCCCACTCTAAGGGATCTCTGGATCTAAGAAATGCATCCATCTTGTTTTTTCACACATTGTACTCATTTCCATCGAAATAAGGAGGTCTGGTGTTGCTTTGTCCCTCAACCAATCCTGGAGCTAGAATACTAGTCATAGAAGATCTTTAGCTTTAGAAGTAAAAACACTTCAACAAAGTAAGCACACAAGCTCTGATACCAATATGGCTAATATAAACACCTAGAGAGGGGTGAATAGGGTGTGAAAATAGATTTTGCGAAATGCAGTAAAAATACTTTACTTTTAAACTGAGTTTGATGAACTACAGACTTTGCGAAAGGATTTAGACTTTAACAACTATTTCAAAGCACATAATATATTGCAGTAAATAAAACAAAGGAGTTCAGGGAAGAGAAAATGAACACAAGATTTATAGTGGTTCGGCTTAGATCAAGCCTATGTCCACTCTCCACGCTGACAACCTTCTGGCTGGTTTCCACTATGAATCGAAAGAGAATGTTACAGCCCTGTGATCTCGACATTTTAGTGAGGTGATTCTACTGTTCTCACAAAGTCACTCTCTAGAGTTTCTCTCTTTCGAATACAAGTTTAAGCACTAAAGGATGAAGGACAAATGATCTTGGAAGCTTCAGACTTTGGAATTTTGCTTTCATGCTCTCTATCGAATGACTTGAAGAACCTCCTTAAATACTCCTCTATGCCTTTTCGATCATTGGCACTTTCCAGAGGAATTCTTCCAATCAACCCGTTGGACAGAATCAATCAAGGAGATCTCGAGCTATTGAAGATTGAGATGAAAGTCTATCAATCCCGGTCGCCCATACAATCAGGATCTTGGTTTCCATAAGTAGATTCTTTCCAAATAAGCTTGCCTTCCGAAATGATTTGCTTCTTCAAAATTGATTCCAATTAAGATAACCAATATAGTAAGTGATATTTCCAACCAGAAAGCCTGATATATCTTGTACGTACTGAAGTCTTAAAGAAAGAAAAATAATCTTGAGTTTGATTATGTCTTCGTTCTTCTTTTTGCATTCAGTCTGGATCTTCGTCAGAGTGGGCAGACTTCTTATGTAAGATAGACTTTGACGGAATTTCACAGAAGTCTCGCATTCTTCAGAATAGAACTAGAGAAGTTTTGTCAGCTTCAAAACTTAACAGGAGTTTTCTCCAACAAGAAATTGTTTCACTTCATATAACAACCCATTGTCATTGGTTGCAAGTAAATGTCATCTACATATAACACAAGGAAACAAATTTTGCTCCCACTAACCTTTTGGTATATACATTGATCCATGACATTTTTTATAAAGTCGAATGAAGAGATGACCTCATGGAATCTTAAGTACCATTGGCGGGATGCTTGTTTTAAGCCATATAGAGACCTTTTAAGCTTGCATACCAAATGCTCACCAACACCAGAGAAGAATCCTTCTAGTTGTTTCATGTAAACCACTCATTCCAATTTTCCATTGAGGAATGCCGTTTTCACATCCATTTGATGTAACTCCATATCAAAATGAGCAACCAATGCCAAAATAATACGAAGAGAATCTTTCTTGGATACAGGAGAAAACGTCTCCGTGTAATCGATTCCCTCCTTTTGAGTGAATCCATTGGCAACGAGTTTGGCTTTGTATCTCTCAATATTGCCTAAAGAATCATTCTTAGTTTTGAAGACCCATTTACAACCAATGGCCTTCGCACCATCAGGCAACTCAACTAAATCCTAGACTTCGTTTGATGCCATAGAATTCATCTCTTCCTTCCTAGCATTGTACCATAAATTGGATTTATCATAACTCATGGCTTGTGAAAATGTCTCGGGATCACTTTCAACTCTAACATTATAGTCAGATTCTTGTAGACACACAATGTAGTCATTAGGGATTACTGATTTCTTTATTCTAGTAGACCTTCTTAATGTTGCATCAACATCCTCCTGAGGAGTTTGTTGTTCAACTAGAAGCTCAACAATATCTAGTAATTGCTAAACAATTGGGTCTACCGGATCAATATCAACAGATTGTGGATATTTAATGATTGGTTGCTCAACGTCCGGTTGAACTGAAGGGGTGTTGTAAGCATCAACCAGTCTAGTACCTGAGGTGGAAGGTTGAGTATCTGAATGATTTTCTTCGAGAACAAAGTCCCTGAATTGATCGCTCCCACTAATCAGGTCATTCTCAAGAAATTTAGCATTTATTGATTCCACAAACCAAGTGGTGTGATATGGACAATAAAATCTGTATCATTTGGACTTTTTAGCATATCCAACGAAATACCCACTTATAGTCCTTAGATCTAACTTCTTTTCCTGTGGATTTTTAACTCTTACTTCATATGGGTATCCCTAAACACGTACATGTCACAAACTCGGTTTCCAACATTTGAATAACTCAAAAGGCATCTTTGGAGTAGCCTTGGTTGGAACTCGATTCAATATGTACACAGCCGTTTTAAGAGTCTTAGTTCACAAAAACTTAGGAAGTTTGGAGCTGCTGAGCATACTCCGCACCATGTCTAATAATGTACAGTTTCTTTTTTCTGCGACACAATTTTGGTCCGGTGAACCAGGCGTAGTGTATTGGGCAATAATCTCATGCTCTTCAAGAAACTTCGTAAATGGACTAAGTGCTTGTCCATCTTCAGTGTATCTACCATAATATTCTCCACCTCTATCTGATCTCACGATCTTAATTTACTTGCCGCATTATTTCTCTACTTCGGTTTTAACTACCTTAAAAGCATATAGCACTTCATGCTTATTACAAAGCAAGTAGAGATACATGAATCGTGAATAATCTTCTATGAAATAAATGAAGTATCTCTGACCATTTGAGTCCATATCTGAACTACAAATATTTGTATGTACGATTTCTAATAATCCTGTACTCCTCTTAGCACATTTCTTTGACTTGTTGGTCTGTTTTCCCTTTATACAGTCCATACAAATGTCATAATTAGTAAAATACAGAGTATTAAGTACTCCATCATTTACTAGTCGCTTAATTCTATCCATGGAGATATGTCCCAACCTCCGGTGCCACAACATAGAGGAATCCTCATTCACAACACATTGTTTTATACCAGCATTATTGTGAACGTGTGTCACATTATTAATGGCATTGTCTTGTAAATTAATTTGAAAGAGACCATCAGACAAAATACCACTCCCAACAATTTTAGATTTATACGATAAATTGAATGTTGAATCTGAAAATTCAAAAGAGTATAGTGGCACCCCTAAATGGCCCCCGATCCATTAGGGTTGCCACAGTTCACTTGCCTTTCTCTTGACCTGATAATATATTACTCTGATACCAAGAATTATAATAGGTCTATAAATCCTGGGGGTTTATATCTTTTAGATCGGTCCCTGCACAGTTTATATAGCGGAAGCACATTCAACTATTCCCTTTCCTAAATTTAAAATGATGCGCACCTACTAGACATTTTATAAGTTAAAGCGAACACTTTTATTTACATAAACTTGATGGACATCTTTAGTCGATACATCAAAATGCCAAGATTTTTCTAAACTCGGCTATTTTCAAAAGGTACTCGACTTTCTAACAACCATGTGCATAGGCCCATCAGTCAGTGTCGGCGGTCCAAAAAATGCTTCATCTGCTAACCATCACTCTCGGTCACACCCAGCCCAGTCCATCAACTGGCAATGGTGGCAACGGACCCAACGTATTCCCATCACGGCGGACGTACACAGTTAGAAACTCTTGAATCACTAGGCCGGCGGGCGAACCAATGTCATACATGACCAGTACCCGCACACAAACAAAGACCTACCCTTGTATCTCGGGATGGTGGTGCTCCGAACACTCACACTAAAGGTCAACCGTAAAATGTGCCGAGGGTGACTAGTAGTAGAGGCATATCTTCTAGTCTGAAATGTTAGTCCCCAAACGGGGTGAGTACAACCACTCAGCAGTAAAAGATTCATTAAGCTATATCGTGCAATACCATCAATATCTAGATTCATGCAAGATAGACAAAAACAGGTAATCAAGGAATAAGTATGCATCAAAATCATAAAATTCTTTAATGCAATAGCAAAAAATGCAGTTTCAAAGGATCAAGATGCATCACGTCCAATCACACAAGTCCCGATCATAGGGCCAAACTGTTATGACACGTCCCATTCCATGTCATACAATTTAGTCCCATAACCAGACCACACACACACTTAGTAGAACCATCAGTTTTATCATTCAAAAGGTTTCATCCCCTAGAGGACCAACATTTGCATCCTTCGGGATTTCACACCCAATCTTGGCGTCGCGAAAGCCTCCGATTTTCAATCACCGGGCATCCGGAGCATGTTACGTCACACCTCCAGGCATCTCGCACCCCACCTGGCATCACAAGGAATCTCCGAGGCGCGCCATGAAAATGGTTACTCCTACCCTCCGGATTTACGTACCGACAAGCATACAACCAGGCATCCCGAAGCTCCCGGGGAAAACCTCTGGGGCACTACGGACCCCAGGCATCCAAAGGACATCGACTCGCTTGAGCCTTCGAGCCTCCCGACTCCCGGGGCATCGTTGACCCGAGGGTCCAACGGCAGCAATTAACATCTTAAGTTCCAAAAACATGTTCAATGACAACCCAAGATGCATTCACCTTTTGAACAAGTTGAGCAAATTCGGAATAAAACAATCCAAAAGTCATAATACGCAGTTTTAGTAAGAATTTTGGTATAACCCCTAAACGAACTCAGAGAATTCCAAAATTTTGGTATGGTATAGATGAGATCTAAAGGAAGAAAATTCGTGAAGGACACTAAGTCAGATTCGTTGTGTATAAAGAATAATAAATTACACAACACGATTTCAGGTTTCTTTTATCACAAATGAAATTTGGCAGAAAGCATTGCATATATAAAAAAAAAGTTTATGCCACTTTATAGATTCTAAAAAAAATCTGACCAAAAACCTATGTTCTAGATTAAACCATTCTTCACAAATTTCACGAAGGAATCGGGACCAAACTCGCACCAGAGTTGTCCATAAAATCTCCAAAACTGCCGAATTACACTTGGTCTAATTCGAAGACCACAAACCCAGTAGGATCGCGCCTATACTGCAACTATTTCATTTCCAAAATTCCACTATGAGTAGACCTTTCAATCCCTACTTCAGCAAAAATCGAAACCACATAGAAACAATTCTGCTCTTCCTCAATCTCATGGTTCTAATTCATCTCAATCATCCAAAAACCCAACATTCAGCTTTCATTTCAGTATTTGCTCAAGTCTACTCGTACTACACTAGATAATCACAGCATGCATAACATAGATTAATGAACTTCTACTTGTCTCACTCCTAAGCTCGATCGGCAAGCAAAACAGGAAGCTCAGGACCTCGTGTGTGACTCAACGACGGCGAAGGCGGGTGGCGTCGATAGCGGCAGCACCGTGCTCAGCAGAGGGCGACCTCCTCCTTCCTCACGTCGTGCACCCACTCGCTGCTCGCTCACGAACTTCCTCACTCAAACCCTCTCTCGATCACTCTCTCTCTCTCTCTCTCTCTCTCGCTCGAATTTCTGCTAAGTTCATTCTCTCTCCTGCTCACACTTACGAGCCATTTTGCTCGTTAATTTGCTGACTAAATTGGTCAATGCATGCAAGTTTCCTTCGGTGGCGTCCAAGACCGAAGACAGCTGGAGGGTGCGTGGCTTCCCTTGCTCGATCCCTCCTCCTGTGCTGGCCACCGAACAAAGAGCAACGTGGCGGTTGCTGGCCCTAATTTGGTCAATAATCCCCCTCCATGGTTGACTGAGTGTCGACTAAATGGGAGAGGCTGGGGCGGCATTGGACGTGGGCAATTCCTCCTCTCCGCACAGCATGCATGTTCCTTATGCACTACTGAATTCGATCCCTTCAACTCTAAAAATATCAATCGGTCAAAGTCCAAAGACTTCTCTTGTTGCACGGCTGATCAGTCCAAGAGATAAAATAATGTGGCCGTTGGCGGGATTGTTCGTATGACCATTCAAGAAAATTTTCTTTTTCTCCGAAAATCAATGTCTCGGGATGTCAAATGGTGATGAAACGGAGTCAAATGCGGTGTTGACATTGACGAATTCCAATAACAATTTCGTCGATCCGTGACATATCATTATTTTTCCGAGGTCGGCAACAATACAGATGAGGTTGGTCTTACCAATAACCTTAAGTAAAGGGATTTCGACAAGGCTATGCTTTATTCTACAATCAGACCATTACTAAATGTGACTCATCGGTCCGATGGTGATAACAAACAAAGTCCGTTGTGGTGTCAATAACACCGTCCAACGATACTTCCATCGCTTAGTCACGGACCATCACACATCCGAGGGTCGTGAAAATTTTTGGATGCCACAAGTTTCCCAAAGGTACAAGTCTTGAAACTGAAATTAAATTCCTAGAAAAGCTAGGAATATAAAAAGTCTTTTCTAAAATTAAAACAAAACCACTATTGAGAACTAATTTGCATGTCCCAATAGCTTCCACACGCGAGCACACCTTGTTTCCCGAATAGATGCTTTGTTCATTTCCCACTGGTTTCCGCTGGTTCTGAAAACCCTGTAAGGAATTCGAAATGTGGATTGTAGAACCAAAATCAATCCACCAAGTGTTGTGACCCACATCAACCATATTAGATTCATAACAAACATATGAGAGTTGGTTACCTTCCTTTTTTAGCCAGGCCTTAAATTTGACACAATCCTTCTTCATGTGCCCTTTCCTTTTACAGAAGAAGCACTTGGATTCCTTATTAATGCCAACTTGGGGAGGTAAAGGCATCTTACCTTTTCCCTTCCACTTGCCTTGTCCTTTATACTTGTCCTATGTTGTCATATGAGCACTTTCTCCTTTATCCATTAGCAGCCTCTCTTCCTCTTGAACACATATGGTCATGAGTTCATTGATTGACCGTTTAGTGTTAAGTGTGTTGTAAGAGATCTTGAAAGGGGCATACTCTTGTGGGAGAATATTAAGGATATGGTATACAAGAAAGGGTTCTGATATCCCAACATCAAGATTCTTCAGCTGAGCTACAATGTCCATCATCTTTATGATGTGCTCACGCACACCTCTTACACTGGTAAGTTTCAAGGATGAGAATTTCATAATCAAGGTCATGGAATGCGCCTTCTCTGAAGACTCAAATTGTGCATCAATAGCCCCCAGCAATTTCTTGACATTGTTATGCTGAATGACTGAACCACAAATGCTAACAAAGAGTTTTGTCTTTATGTACATCACACTGAGACGGTTGGATTGCTCCCATCGTGCATAACGAGTATGTTCAGCATGAGTGCTATTCTCAGTAGGTTCAAGTGGTTCGTCTGACCTTAGAGCATAATCAAGATCCTTGCACCCCAATTGAAGAAGAACCGATTCTCTCCATTCTTTATAGTTATTTCCATTAAGCTCGAGAACAATTATACCAGAACTAATCGTAGGTGGTAAGACTGCATCATAATTAAAGAAAACTTATGTATCAATATATTTGAGGCAAATAGACTTAAATCATATTTTACCAATGTAAAACATGTTACAAAATATGAATCACATAACATCAAAAACTGCCTGTGGGCTGAGTTTCTAATTTAAATTGATTCATAATTACTTCATGATGAAACTATCAAATTATATTCCCTTCCTTAATCCCTATGGGTAAATTAAGAAAGATAAAATAATATTTCATCCTAATTAATCACATTAATATATTGAAAATTCCCGTGGGATAAAATTCATAATATTAATGTGACTAATCACAATTTTTTTTTTTAATATATGTGATCCAAAGGCTCTTAATGTATGTAATTTAATATAATCAAAGATGCTGTGGCTAATCTTTAATTAATTAAATATATACGGATCACTAGACATTTAATTTTATGAGAAAATTACATGCAAAGGGGTAAAACTAGAATATTCCACACAAGGCCAGAATTGGAATTTTACTTTTAAGGGGTAAAACATTATTTTTACACCCAAAAAGGGTAAAATCGTAAGTTTTCACACCCCGGGAGGGCAAAATCAAAATTTTATGCGGGCAAAGGCAAAACCACAATTTTCCTTAATGTGGAGGGGCAAGATCGTAATTTTAGTCAGCTGATGGCTGAATCGCAATTCTGCAAAAGGCTAAGGGAAAAACTAAAAAAGCACAGGCACGCCTGCAACGCACACGCGCACGCTTTTCCCTTTGGCCTCTCGGGTGCGTGGGCGTGTGCAACGATTTGCCCTAAAACGACTAACATATTGACCGAAATTAAGCCTAAAATGATCTCCCCTAAAAAATCCTAACCACCAAAATTTCACCGATCGATTAACCTCCGACGATTAGTAATATGCCGAAAAATTTAAGGGTTTTTCTTCCTAATGGCGGTGTGACCATGCAGATCCATTATCTAATGGTGGATCGCCCGAATTTCGCCAGAATTTTAAATTCCGTTCAAAGTAAAGAAAAGACGAACTTACCCATACATAATTCAATGAAAATAAATAAAAATTCCAAAAATTTCATCAAGACAGAGATTGTAAACATGCTCTGATACCAATTGTTAGATTAAATATAAACTAAAACCTGACGATCCCGATATATCAATCATGGATAAATTCGTACAAAATTCAGGATCGATTAGCGGAAACATAAAGATCAACACACCTGCAGCCATTGTTGAAAATTTACAAACATAAAGATCACGTAATAGATGTGGTTGATAAATTGGGCAATAAATCGAAACTAATTGGGAATACAATATTGGGATCATATTTAGAATAATAAATATATTACGACAGTTCATGCATAGCTGCCTAACTAGCCTGATTGATGTGGGATGGATGTGGCTCGTTTCGGTTGGTTATGTAGATAGAATAGTGTGGGACCGCTAAGAGCTACATAAGGCGTGGATAGTTCATCATTCAAAGTTCAAATGAGAAGGCTTTGTGTTAAAAAACCGCGGGTTTTCGAAGATGACAACTATACAAGGCAACATAAACATGGACAGAGGATATCATTGGAGTTCGACGATCAAATTCAAAGTAGACGATCGAATACAACAACAATATTCTCCTGACTATTTCATTAATTCGTGGAGTCGAGCCATTCGCAATGCAAACCTCGCTTAACGGCGCATTCCTATGAGTATTAATGTTCAGCATCAAGGAAAATTATCAAAAAAGTTTTAAAGCTATTGCACCTATGCCAATTCAGTTTTAAATCTATCAGTTTGGCCAAGCAATATGGGAAACATCATATCTATACGTCCTGTTCTACTAGACAATACCCCTCAAACCTGATGGTGTGTTTTGTGTAGTGATAGGGTTTGAACTAGATGACCTGACATTTTATTCGGTTTCGTATGTCACCGACATCTTCTATCAAGACCATTATGGTAAGATATTAACAGACAAATATCACGTAATAGATGTGGGTGATAAATTGGGCAATAAATCGGAACTAATTGGGAATACAATTTTGGGATCATATTTAGAATAATAAATATATTACGACAGTTCATGCATAGCTGGCTAACTAGCCTGATTGTTGCGGGATGGATGTGGCTCGTTTCGGTTCGTTATTGTAGATAGAATAGCGGGGGACCGCTAAGAGCTACATAAGGCGTGGATAGTTCATCATTGAAAGTGAAAATCAGAAGGCTTTGCATTAACAAACCGCGGGTTTTCAAAGAAGACAACTATACACTGCAAGATAACCATGGACGAAGGATATCATTGGAGTTGGACGATCAAATTCAAAGTAGACGATCGAATAAAAGAACACTATTCTCCTGACTATTTCATTAATTCGTGGAGTCGAGCCATTCGCAATGCAAACCTCGCTTAACGGCGCATTCCTATGAGTATTAATGTTCAGCATCAAGGAGAATTATACAAAAGGTTTTAAAGCAATTGCACCTATGCCAATTCACTTTTAAATCTATCGGTTTGGCCAAGCAATATGGGAAACATCATATCTATACGTCCTGTTCTACTAGCCAGTACCCCTCAAACCTGATGTTGCGTTTTGTGTAGTGATAGGGTTTGAACTAGACGACCTGACGTTTTATTCGGTTTCTTATGTCACCGACATCTTCTATCACGACCGTTATGGTAACATATTAACAGGCAAATATCACGTAAGAGATGTGGGTGATAAATTGGGCAATAAATCGGAACTAATTGGGAATACAATATTGGGATCATATTTAGAATAATAAATATATTACGACAGTTCATGCATAGCTGGCTAACTACCCTGATCGATGCGGGATGGATGTGGCTCGTTTCGGTTGGTTATTGTAGATAGAATAGTGGGGGACCGCTAAGAGCTACATAAGGCATGGATAGTTCATCATATAAAGTGAAAATCAGAAGGCTTTGTGTTAACAAACCGCAGGTTTTCGAAGATGACAACTATACAAGGCAACATAAACATGGACATAGGATATCATTGGAGTTCGACGATCAAATTCAAAGTAGACGATCGAATACAAGAACACTATTCTCCTGACTATTTCATTAATTCGTGGAGTCGAGCCATTCGCAATGCAAACCTCGCTTAACGGCGCATTCCTATGAGTATTAATGTTTAGCATCAAGGAAAATTATCAAAAAAGTTTTAAAGCTATTGCACCAATGCCAATTCAGTTTTAAATCTATCAGTTTGGCTAAGCAATATGGGAAACATCATATCTATACGACCTGTTCTACTAGCTAATGCCCCTCAAACCTGATGGTGTGTTTTGTGTAGTGATAGGGTTTGAACTAGACGACCTGACATTTTATTAGGTTTCTTATGTCACCGACATCTTCTATCAAGACCGTTATGGTAAGATATTAACAGACAAATATCACGTAATTCATGTGGGTGATAAATTAGGCAATAAATCGGAACTAATTGGGAATACAATATTGGGATCATATTTAGAATAATAAATATATTACGGCAGTTCATGCATAGCTGCCTAACTAGCCTGATCGATACGGGATGGATGTGGCTCGTTTCGGTTCGTTATTGTACATGGAATATTGGGGGACCGCTAAGAGCTACATAAGGCGTGGATAGTTCATCATTGAAAGTGAAAATCAAAAGGCTTTGCATGAACAAACCGCAGGTTTTCAACGATGACAACTATACAATGCAAGATAACCATGGACGGAGGATATCATTGGAGTTCGACGATCAAATTCAAAGTAGACGATCGAATACAAGAACACTATTCTCCTGACTATTTCATTAATTCGTGGAGTCGAGCCATTCGCAATGCAAACCTCGCTTAACGGCGCATTCCTATGAGTATTAATGTTCAGCATCAAGGAAAATTATACAAAAGGTTTTAAAGCTATTGCACCTATGCCAATTCAGTTTTAAATCTATCAGTTTCGCCAAGCAATATGGGAAACATCATATCTATACGTCCTGTTCTACTAGCCAGTACCCCTCAAACCTGATGTTGCGTTTTGTGTAGTGATAGGGTTTGAACTAGACGACCTGACGTTTTATTCGGTTTCTTATGGCACCGACATCTTCTATCACGACCGTTATGGTAACATATTAACAGACAAATATCACGTAATAGATGTTGGTGATAAATTGGGCAATAAATCGGAACTAATTGGGAATACAATATTGGGATCATATTTAGAATAATAAATATATTACGGCAGTTCATGCATAGTTGCCTAACTAGCCTGATCGATACGGGATGGATGTGGCTCGTTTCGGTTCGTTATTGTACATGGAATATTGGGGGACTGCTAAGAGCTACATAAGGCGTGGATAGTTCATCATTGAAAGTGAAAATCAGAAGGCTTTGCATTAACAAACCGCGGGTTTTCAAAGATGACAACTATACAATGCAAGATAACCATGGACGGAGGATATCATTGGAGTTCGACGACCAAATTCAAAGTAGACGATCGAATACAAGAACACTATTCTCCTGACTATTTCATTAATTCGTGGAGTCGAGCCATTCGCAATGCAAACCTCGCTTAACGGCGCATTCCTATGAGTATTAATGTTTAGCATCAAGGAAAATTATCAAAAAAGTTTTAAAGCTATTGCACCTATGGCAATTCAGTTTTAAATCTATGAGTTTTGCCAAGCAATATGGGAAACATCATATCTATACGTCCTGTTCTACTAGCCAGTACCCGTCAAACCTGATGTTGCGTTTTGTATAGTGATAGGTTTGAACTAGACGACCTGACGATTTATTCGGTTTCTTATGTCACCGACATCTTCTATCACGACCGTTATGGTAACATATTAATAGACAAATATCACGTAATAGATGTGGATGATAAATTGGGCAATAAATCGGAACTAATTGGGAATACAATATTGGGATCATATTTAGAATAAATATTACGACAGTTCATGCATAGTTGCCTAACTAGCCTGATCGATGTGGGATGGATGTGGCTCGTTTGGGTTAGTTATTTTAGATAGAATAGTGGGGGACCGCTAACAGCTACATAAGGCGTGGACAGTTCATCAATGAAAGTGAAAATCATAAGGCTTTGTGTTAACAAACCCCGGGTTTTTGAAGATGACAACTATACAAAGGCAAGATAAACATGGACAGAGGAAATCATTGGAGTTCGACGATCAAATTCAAAGTAGACGATCGAATACAAGAACACTATTCTCCTGACTATTTCATTAATTCGTGCAGTCGAGCCATTCGCAATGCACACATCACTTAACGGCGCATTCATATGAGTAATAATGTTCAGCATCAAGGAAAATTATCAAAAAAGTTTTAAAGCTATTGCACCTATGCCAATTCACTTTTAAATCTATCGGTTTGGCCAAGCAATATGGGAAACATCATATCTATACGTCCTGTTCTACTAGCCAGTACCCCTCAAACCTGATGTTGCGTTTTGTGTAGTGATAGGGTTTGAACTAGACGACCTGACGTTTTATTCGGTTTCTTATGTCACCGACATCTTCTATCACGACCGTTATGGTAACATATTAACAGACAAATATCACGTAATAGATGTGGGTGATAAATTGGGCAATAAATCGGAACTAATTGGGAATACAATATTGGGATCATATTTAGAATAATAAATATATTACGACAGTTCATGCATAGCTGGCTAACTACCCTGATCGATGCGGGATGGATGTGGCTCGTTTCGGTTGGTTATTGTAGATAGAATAGTGGGGGACCGCTAAGAGCTACATAAGGCATGGATAGTTCATCATATAAAGTGAAAATCAGAAGGCTTTTTGTTAACAAACCGCAGGTTTTCGAAGATGACAACTATACAAGGCAACATAAACATGGACATAGGATATCATTGGAGTTCGACGATCAAATTCAAAGTAGACGATCGAATACAAGAACACTATTCTCCTGACTATTTCATTAATTCGTGGAGTCGAGCCATTCGCAATGCAAACCTCGCTTAACGGCGCATTCCTATGAGTATTAATGTTTAGCATCAAGGAAAATTATCAAAAAAGTTTTAAAGCTATTGCACCAATGCCAATTCAGTTTTAAATCTATCAGTTTGGCTAAGCAATATGGGAAACATCATATCTATACGACCTGTTCTACTAGCTAATGCCCCTCAAACCTGATGGTGTGTTTTGTGTAGTGATAGGGTTTGAACTAGACGACCTGACATTTTATTAGGTTTCTTATGTCACCGAAATCTTCTATCAAGACCGTAATGGTAAGATATTAACAGACAAATATCACGTAATTGATGTGGGTGATAAATTGGGCAATAAATCGGAACTAATTGGGAATACAATATTGGGATCATATTTAGAATAATAAATATATTACGGCAGTTCATGCATAGCTGCCTAACTAGCCTGATCGATACGGGATGGATGTGGCTCGTTTCGGTTCGTTATTGTACATGGAATATTGGGGGACCGCTAAGAGCTACATAAGGCGTGGATAGTTCATCATTGAAAGTGAAAATCAAAAGGCTTTGCATGAACAAACCGCGGGTTTTCAACGATGACAACTATACAATGCAAGATAACCATGGACGGAGGATATCATTGGAGTTCGACGATCAAATTCAAAGTAGACGATCGAATACAAGAACACTATTCTCCTGACTATTTCATTAATTCGTGGAGTCGAGCCATTCGCAATGCAAACCTCGCTTAACGGCGCATTCCTATGAGTATTAATGTTCAGCATCAAGGAAAATTATACAAAAGGTTTTAAAGCTATTGCACCTATGCCAATTCAGTTTTAAATCTATCAGTTTCGCCAAGCAATATGGGAAACATCATATCTATACGTCCTGTTCTACTAGCCAGTACCCCTCAAACCTGATGTTGCGTTTTGTGTAGTGATAGGGTTTGAACTAGACGACCTGACGTTTTATTCGGTTTCTTATGTCACCGACATCTTCTATCACGACCGTTATGGTAACATATTAACAGACAAATATCACGTAATAGATATTGGTGATAAATTGGGCAATAAATCGGAACTAATTGGGAATACAATATTGGGATCATATTTAGAATAATAAATATATTACGGCAGTTCATGCATAGTTGCCTAACTAGCCTGATCGATACGGGATGGATGTGGCTCGTTTCGGTTCGTTATTGTACATGGAATATTGGGGGACTGCTAAGAGCTACATAAGGCGTGGATAGTTCATCATTGAAAGTGAAAATCAGAAGGCTTTGCATTAACAAACCGCGGGTTTTCAAAGATGACAACTATACAATGCAAGATAACCATGGACGGAGGATATCATTGGAGTTCGACGACCAAATTCAAAGTAGACGATCGAATACAAGAACACTATTCTCCTGACTATTTCATTAATTCGTGGAGTCGAGCCATTCGCAATGCAAACCTCGCTTAACGGCGCATTCCTATGAGTATTAATGTTTAGCATCAAGGAAAATTATCAAAAAGTTTTAAAGCTATTGCACCTATGCCAATTCAGTTTTAAATCTATGAGTTTTGCCAAGCAATATGGGAAACATCATATCTATACGTCCTGTTCTACTAGCCAGTACCCGTCAAACCAGATGTTGCGTTTTGTATAGTGATAGGTTTGAACTAGACGACCTGACGATTTATTCGGTTTCTTATGTCACCGACATCTTCTATCACGACCGTTATGGTAACATATTAATAGACAAATATCACGTAATAGATGTGGATGATAAATTGGGCAATAAATCGGAACTAATTGGGAATACAATATTGGGATCATATTTAGAATAATAAATATATTACGACAGTTCATGCATAGTTGCCTAACTAGCCTGATCGATGTGGGATGGATGTGGCTCGTTTGGGTTAGTTATTTTAGATAGAATAGTGGGGGACCGCTAACAGCTACATAAGGCGTGGACAGTTCATCAATGAAAGTGAAAATCATAAGGCTTTGTGTTAACAAACCCCGGGTTTTTGAAGATGACAACTATACAAGGCAAGATAAACATGGACAGAGGATATCATTGGAGTTCGACGATCAAATTCAAAGTAGACGATCGAATACAAGAACACTATTCTCCTGACTATTTCATTAATTCGTGGAGTCGAGCCATTCGCAATGCAAACCTCGCTTAACGGCGCATTCCTATGAGTATTAATGTTCAGCATCAAGGAAAATTATACAAAAGGTTTTAAAGCTATTGCACCTATGCCAATTCAGTTTTAAATCTATCAGTTTCGCCAAGCAATATGGGAAACATCATATCTATACGTCCTGTTCTACTAGCCAGTACCCCTCAAACCTGATGTTGCGTTTTGTGTAGTGATAGGGTTTGAACTAGACGACCTGACGTTTTATTCGGTTTCTTATGTCACCGACATCTTCTATCACGACCGTTATGGTAACATATTAACAGACAAATATCACGTAATAGATGTTGGTGATAAATTGGGCAATAAATCGAAACTAATTGGGAATACAATATTTGGATCATATTTAGAATAATAAATATATTACGGCAGTTCATGCATAGTTGCCTAACTAGCCTGATCGATACGGGATGGATGTGGCTCGTTTCGGTTCGTTATTGTACATGGAATATTGGGGGACTCCTAAGAGCTACATAAGGCGTGGATAGTTCATCATTGAAAGTGAAAATCATAAGGCTTTGCATTAACAAACCGCGGGTTTTCAAAGATGACAACTATACAATGCAAGATAACCATGGACGGAGGATATCATTGGAGTTCGACGACCAAAATCAAAGTAGACGATCGAATACAAGAACACTATTCTCCTGACTATTTCATTAATTCGTGGAGTCGAGCCATTCGCAATGCAAACCTCGCTTAACGGCGCATTCCTATGAGTATTAATGTTTAGCATCAAGGAAAATTATCAAAAAAGTTTTAAAGCTATTGCACCTATGGCAATTCAGTTTTAAATCTATGAGTTTTGCCAAGCAATATGGGAAACATCATATCTATACGTCCTGTTCTACTAGCCAGTACCCCTCAAACCTGATGTTGCGTTTTGTATAGTGATAGGTTTGAACTAGACGACCTGACGATTTATTCGGTTTCTTATGTCACCGACATCTTCTATCACGACCGTTATGGTAACATATTAATAGACAAATATCACGTAATAGATGTGGATGATAAATTGGGCAATAAATCGGAACTAATTGGGAATACAATATTGGGATCATATTTAGAATAAATATTACGACAGTTCATGCATAGTTGCCTAACTAGCCTGATCGATGTGGGATGGATGTGGCTCGTTTGGGTTAGTTATTTTAGATAGAATAGTGGGGGACCGCTAACAGCTACATAAGGCGTGGACAGTTCATCATTGAAAGTGAAAATCATAAGGCTTTGTGTTAACAAACCCCGGGTTTTTGAAGATGACAACTATACAAGGCAAGATAAACATGGACAGAGGATATCATTGGAGTTCGACAATCAAATTCAAAGTAGACGATCGAATACAAGAACACTATTCTCCTGACTATTTCATTAATTCGTGGAGTCGAGCCATTCGCAATGCACACATCACTTAACGGCGCATTCATATGAGTAATAATGTTCAGCATCAAGGAAAATTATCAAAAAAGTTTTAAAGCTATTGCACCTATGCCAATTCACTTTTAAATCTATCGGTTTGGCCAAGCAATATGGGAAACATCATATCTATACGTCCTGTTCTACTAGCCAATACCCCTCACACCTGATGGTGTGTTTTGTGTAGTGATAGGGTTTGAACTAGACGACCTGACGTTTTATTCGGTTTCTTATGTCACCGACATCTTCTATCAAGACCGTTATGGTAAGATATCAACAGACAAATATCACGTAATTGATGTGGGTGATAAATTGGGCAAGAAATCGGAACTAATTGGGAATACAATATTGGGATCATATTTAGAATAATAAATATATTACGACAGTTCATGCATAGCTGCCTAACTAGCCTGATCGATGCGGGATAAATGTGGCTCGTTTCGGTTCGTTATTGTAGATAGAATAGTCGGGGGACCGCTAAGAGCTACATAAGGCGTGCACAGTTCATCATTGAACGTGAAAATCAGAAGGCTTTGTGTTAACAAACCGTGGGTTTTCGATGATGACAACTATACAAGGCAAGATAAACATGGACAGAGGATATCAATGTAGTTCGACGATCGAATTCAAAGTAGACGATCGAATACAACAAAATTATTTTCCTGACTATTTCATTAATGTGCGGAGTTGAGCTATTCTTAATGCAAACCTCGCTTAACGGCGCATTCCTATGAGTATTAATGTTCAGCATCAAGGAAAATTATCAAAAAAGTTTTAAAGCTATTGCACCTATGCAAATTCACTTTTAAATATATCAGTTTGGCCAAGCAATATGGGTAACATCATATCTATACGTCCTGTTCTACTAGCCAATACCCCTCAAACCTGATGGTGTGTTTTGTGTAGTGATAGGGTTTGAACTAGACGACCTGGCGTTTTATTCGGCTTCTTATGTCATCGACATCTTCTATCAAAATCGTTATGGTAAGATATCAACAGACAAATATCACGTAATAGATGTGGGTGATAAATTGGGCAAGAAATCGGAACTAATTTGGAATACAATATTGGCATCATATTTAAAGTAATAAATATATTACGACAGTTCATGCATAGATGCCTAACTAGCCTGATCGATGCGGGATGAATTTGGCTCGTTTCGGTTCGTTATTGTGGATAGAATAGTCGGGGGACCACTAAGAGCTACATAAGCCGTGGACAGTTCATCATTGAACGTGAAAATCAGAAGGCTTTGTGTTAACAGACCTCGGGTTTTCGAAGATGACAACTATACAAGGCAAGATAAACATGGGCAGAGGATATCATTGGAGTTCGACGATCGAATTCAAAGTAGACGATCGAATACAACAACATTATTTTCCTGACTATTTCATTAATGCGCGGAATCGAGCCATTCTTAATGCAAACCTCGCTTAACGGCGCATTCCTATGAGTATTAATGTTCGCATCAAGGAAAATTATCAAAAAAGTTTTAAAGCTATTGCACCTATGCCAATTCTGTTTTAAATCTATCAGTTTGGCCAAGCAATATGGGAAACATCATATCTATACGTCCTGTTCTACTAGCAAATACCCCTCAAACCCGATGGTGTGTTTTGTGTAGTTATAGGGTTTGAACTAGATGACATGACGTTTTATTCGGTTTCTTATGTCACCGACATCTTCTATCAACACCATTATGTTAACATATTAACAGACAAATATCACGTAATAGATGTGGGTGATAAACTGGGCAATAAATCAGAACTAATTGGGAATACAATATTGGGATCATATTTAGAATAATAAATATATTACGACAGTTCATGCATAGCTGCCTAACTAGCCTGATCGATGCGTGATGAATCTGGCTCGTTTCGATTCGTTATTGTCGATACAATAGTGGGGGACCGCTAAGAGCTACATAATGCGTAGACAATTCATCATTCAAAGTGAAAATCATAAGGCTTTGTGTTAATAAACCGCGGGTTTTCAAAGGTGACAACTATACAAGGCAAGATAAACATGGACAGAGGATATCAGTGGAGTTCGACGATCAAATTCAAAGTAGACGATCGAATACAAGAACACTATTCTCCTGACTATTTCATTAATTCGTGGAGTCGAGCCATTCGCAATGTACACCTCGCTGAACGGTGCATTCCTATGAGTATTAATGTTCAGCATCAAGGAAAATTATCAAAAAAGTTTTAAAGGTATTGCACTTATGCCAATTCAATTTTAAATCTATCAGTTTGGCCAAGCAATATGGGAAACATCATATCTATACGTCCTGTTCTACTAGCCACTACCCCTCAAACCTTATAGTATGTTTTGTGTAGTTAAAGGGTTTGAACTAGACGACCTGACGTTTTATTCGGTTTCATATGTCACCGACATCTTCTATCAAGACCGTTATGGTAAGATATCAACAGACAAATATCACGTAATAGATGTGGGTGATAAATTGGGCAAGAAATCGGAACTAATTGGGAATACAATATTGGCATCATATTTAAAGTAATAAATATATTACGACAGTTCATGCATAGACGCCTAACTAGCCTGATCGATGCGGGATGATTGTGGCTCGTTTCGGTTCGTTATTGTAGATAGAATAGTCGGGGGACCTCTAAGAGCTACATAAGGCGTGGACAGTTCATCATTGAACGTGAAAATCAGAAGGCTTTGTGTTAACAAACCTCGGGTTTTCGAAGATGACAACTATACAAGGCAAGACAAACATGGACAGAGGATATCATTGGAGTTCGACGATCGAATTCAAAGTAGACGATCGAATACAACAACATTATTTTCCTGACTTTTTCGTTAATGCGCGGAGTCGAGCCATTCTTAATGCAAACCTCGCTTAACGACGCATTCCTATGAGTATTAATGTTCAGCATCAAGGAAAATTTTCAAAAAAGTTTTAAAGCTATTGCAGCTATGCCAATTCAGTTTTAAATATATCAGTTTGGCCAAGCAATATGGGAAACATGATATCTATACGTCATGTTCTACTAGCCAATACCGCTCAAACATGATGCTGTGTTTTGTGTAGTGATGGGGTTTGAACTAGACGACCTGACGTTTTATTCGGTTTCATATGTCACCGACATCTTCTATCAAGACCGTTATGGTAAGATATCAACAGACAAATATCACGTAATAGATGTGGGTGATAAATTGGGCAAGAAATCGGAACTAATTGGGAATACAATATTGGTATCATATTTAAAGTAATAAATATATTACGACAGTTCATGCATAGACGCCTAACTAGCCTGATCGATGCGGGATGAATGTGGCTCGTTTCGGTTCGTTATTGTAGATAGAATAGTCGGGGGACCTCTAAGAGCTACATAAGGCGTGGACAGTTCATCATTGAACGTGAAAATCAGAAGGCTTTGTGTTAACAAACCTCGGGTTTTCGAAGATGACAACTATACAAGGCAAGACAAACATGGACAGAGGATATCATTGGAGTTCGACGATCGAATTCAAAGTAGACGATCGAATACAAGAACACTATTCTCCTGACTATTTCATTAATTCGTGGAGTCGAGCCATTCGCAATGTACACCTCGCTGAACGGCGCATTCCTATGAGTATTAATGTTCAGCATCAAGGAAAATTATCAACAAAGTTTTAAAGGTATTGCACCTATGCCAATTCAATTTTAAATCTATCAGTTTGGCCAAGCAATATGGGAAACATCATATCTATACGTCATGTTCTACTAGCCAATACCCCTCAAACCTTATAGTATGTTTTGTGTAGTTATAGGGTTTGAAGTAGACGACCTGACGTTTTATTCGGTTTCTTATGTCACCGACATCTTCTATCAAGACCGTTATGGTAAGATATCAACAGAAAAATATCACGTAATAGATGTGGGTGATAAATTGGGCAAGAAATTGGAAATAATTGGGAATACAATATTGGCATCATATTTACAGTAATAAATATATTACGACAGTTCATGCATAGCTGCCTAACTAGCCTGATCGATGCGGGATGAATGTGGCTCGTTTCAGTTCGTTATTGTAGATAGAATAGTGGGGGACCGCTAAGAGCTACATAAGGCGTGCACAGTTCATCATTGAACGTGAAAATCAGAAGGCTTTGTGTTAATAAACCTCGGGTTTTCGAAGATGCCAACTATAAAAGGCAATATAAACATGGACAGAGGATATCATTGGAGTTCGACGATCGAATTCAAAGTAGACGATCGAATACAACAACATTATTTTCCTAACTATTTCATTAATGCGCGGAGTCGAGCCATTCTTAAAGCAAACCTCGCTTAACAGCGCATTCCTATGAGTATTAATGTTCAGCATCAAGGAAAATTATCAAAAAAGTTTTAAAGCTATTGCACCTATACCAATTCAATTTTAAATCTATCAGTTTGGCCAAGCAATATGGGAAACATCATATCTATACGTCATGTTCTACTAGCCAATACCCCTCAAACCAAATAGTGTGTTTTGTGTAGTGATAGGGTTTGAACTAGATGACATGACGTTTTATTCGGTTTCTTATGTCACCGACATCTTCTATCAAGACCGTTATGGTAAGATATCAACAGACAAATATCACGTAATAGATGTGGGTGATAAATTGGGGAATAAATCGGAACTAATTGGGAATACAATATTGTGATCATATTTAGAATAATAAATATATTACGACAGTTCATGCATAGCTGCCTAACTAGCCTGATCGATGCGTGATGAATCTGGCTCGTTTCGATTCGTTATTGTCGATAGAATAGTGGGGGACCGCTAAGAGCTACATAAGGCGTGGATAGTCCATCATTGAAAGTGAAAGTTAGCAGGCTTTGTGTTAATAAACCGCGGGTTTTCAAAGATGACAACTATACACGGCAAGATAAACATGGACAGAGCATATCATTGGAGTTGTACGATCAAATTCAAAGTAGACGATCGAATACAAGAACACTATTCTCCTGACTATTTCATTAATTCGTGGAGTCGAGCCATTCGCAATGCACACCTCGCTTAACGGCGCATTCCTATGAGTATTAATGTTCAGCGTCAAGGAAAATTATCAAAAAAGTTTTAAATCTATTGCACCTATACCAATTCAATTTTAAATCTATCAGTTTGGCCAAGCAATATGGGAAACATCATATCTATACGTCATGTTCTACTAGCCACTACCCCTCAAACCTAATAGTATGTTTTGTGTAGTGATACGGTTTGAACTAGATGACATGACGTTTTATTCGGTTTCTTATGTCACCGACATCTTCTATCAAGACCGTTATGGTAAGATATCAACAGACAAATATCACGTAATAGATGTGGGTGATAAATTGGGCAACAAATCGGAACTAATTGGGAATACAATATTGGGATCATATTTAGAATAATAAATATATTACGACATTTCATGCATAGCTGCCTAACTAGCCTGATCGATGCGGGATGAATGTGGCTCGTTTCGGTTCGTTATTGTAGATAGAATAGTCGGGGGACCTCTAAGAGCTACATAAGGCGTGGACAGTTCATCATTGAACGTGAAAATCAGAAGGCTTTGTGTTAACAAACCTCGGGTTTTCGAAGATGACAACTATACAAGGCAAGACAAACATGGACAGAGGATATCATTGGAGTTCGACGATCGAATTCAAAGTAGACGATCGAATACAACAACATTATTTTCCTGACTTTTTCGTTAATGCGCGGAGTCGAGCCATTCTTAATGCAAACCTCGCTTAACGACGCATTCCTATGAGTATTAATGTTCAGCATCAAGGAAAATTTTCAAAAAAGTTTTAAAGCTATTGCAGCTATGCCAATTCAGTTTTAAATATATCAGTTTGGCCAAGCAATATGGGAAACATGATATCTATACGTCATGTTCTACTAGCCAATACCGCTCAAACATGATGCTGTGTTTTGTGTAGTGATGGGGTTTGAACTAGACGACCTGACGTTTTATTCGGTTTCATATGTCACCGACATCTTCTATCAAGACCGTTATGGTAAGATATCAACAGACAAATATCACGTAATAGATGTGGGTGATAAATTGGGCAAGAAATCGGAACTAATTGGGAATACAATATTGGCATCATATTTAAAGTAATAAATATATTACGACAGTTCATGCATAGACGCCTAACTAGCCTGATCGATGCGGGATGAATGTGGCTCGTTTCGGTTCGTTATTGTAGATAGAATAGTCGGGGGACCTCTAAGAGCTACATAAGGCGTGGACAGTTCATCATTGAACGTGAAAATGAGAAGGCTTTGTGTTAACAAACCTCGGGTTTTCGAAGATGACAACTATACAAGGCAAGACAAACATGGACAGAGGATATCATTGGAGTTCGACGATCGAATTCAAAGTAGACGATCGAATACAAGAACACTATTCTCCTGACTATTTCATTAATTCGTGGAGTCGAGCCATTCGCAATGTACACCTCGCTGAACGGCGCATTCCTATGAGTATTAATGTTCAGCATCAAGGAAAATTATCAAAAAAGTTTTAAAGGTATTGCACCTATGCCAATTCAATTTTAAATCTATCAGTTTGGCCAAGCAATATGGGAAACATCATATCTATACGTCATGTTCTACTAGCCAATACCCCTCAAACCTTATAGTATGTTTTGTGTAGTTATAGGGTTTGAAGTAGACGACCTGACGTTTTATTCGGTTTCTTATGTCACCGACATCTTCTATCAAGACCGTTATGGTAAGATATCAACAGAAAAATATCACGTAATAGATGTGGGTGATAAATTGGGCAAGAAATTGGAAATAATTGGGAATACAATATTGCCATCATATTTACAGTAATAAATATATTACGACAATTCATGCATAGCTGCCTAACTAGCCTGATCGATGCGGGATGAATGTGGCTCGTTTCAGTTCGTTATTGTAGATAGAATAGTGGGGGACCGCTAAGAGCTACATAAGGCGTGGACAGTTCATCATTGAACGTGAAAATCAGAAGGCTTTGTGTTAATAAACCTCGGGTTTTCGAAGATGCCAACTATAAAAGGCAAGATAAACATGGACAGAGGATATCATTGGAGTTCGACGATCGAATTCAAAGTAGACGATCGAATACAACAACATTATTTTCCTAACTATTTCATTAATGCGCGGAGTCGAGCCATTCTTAAAGCAAACCTCGCTTAACAGCGCATTCCTATGAGTATTAATGTTCAGCATCAAGGAAAATTATCAAAAAGTTTTAAAGCTATTGCACCTATACCAATTCAATTTTAAATCTATCAGTTTGCCCAAGCAATATGGGAAACATCATATCTATACGTCATGTTCTACTAGCCAATACCCCTCAAACCAAATAGTATGTTTTGTGTAGTGATACGGTTTGAACTAGATGACCAGACGTTTTATTCGGTTTCTTATGTCACCGACATCTTCTATCAAGACCGTTATGGTAAGATATCAACAGACAAATATCACGTAATAGATGTGGGTGATAAATTGGGGAATAAATCAGAACTAATTGGGAATACAATATTGTGATCATATTTAGAATAATAAATATATTACGACAGTTCATGCATAGCTGCCTAACTAGCCTGATCGATGCGTGATGAATCTGGCTCGTTTCGATTCGTTATTGTCGATAGAATAGTGGGGGACCGCTAAGAGCCACATAAGGCGTGGACAGTTCATCATTGAAAGTGAAAATTAGCAGGCTTTGTGTTAATAAACCGCGGGTTTTCAAAGATGACAACTATACACGGCAAGATAAACATGGACAGAGCATATCATTGGAGTTGTACGATCAAATTCAAAGTAGACGATCGAATACAAGAACACTATTCTCCTGACTATTTCATTAATTCGTGGAGTCGAGCCATTCGCAATGCACACCTCGCTTAACGGCGCATTCCTATGAGTATTAATGTTCAGCGTCAAGGAAAATTATCAAAAAAGTTTTAAATCTATTGCACCTATACCAATTCAATTTTAAATCTATCAGTTTGGCCAAGCAATATGGGAAACATCATATCTATACGTCATGTTCTACTAGCCAATACCCCTCAAACCTAATAGTATGTTTTGTGTAGTGATACGGTTTGAACTAGATGACATGACGTTTTATTCGGTTTCTTATGTCACCGACATCTTCTATCAAGACCGTTATGGTAAGATATCAACAGACAAATATCACGTAATAGATGTGGGTGATAAATTGGGCAACAAATCGGAACTAATTGGGAATACAATATTGGGATCATATTTAGAATAATAAATATATTACGACATTTCATGCATAGCTGCCTAACTAGCCTGATCGATGCGTGATGAATCTGGCTCGTTTCGATTCGTTATTGTCGATAGAATAGTGGGGGACCGCTAAGAGCTACATAAGGCGTGGACAGTTCATCATTGAAAGTGAAAATTAGCAGGCTTTGTGTTAATAAACCGCGGGTTTTCAAAGGTGACAACTATACAAGGCAAGATAAACATGGACAGAGGATATCATTGGAGTTCGACGATCAAATTCAAAGTAGACGATAGAATACAAGAACACTATTCTCCTGACTATTTCATTAATTCGTGGAGTCGAGCCATTCGCAATGTACACCTCGCTGAACGGCGCATTCCTATGAGTATTAATGTTCAGCATGAAGGAAAATTATCAAAAAAGTTTTAAAGGTATTGCACCTATGCCAATTCAATTTTAAATCTATCAGTTTGGCCAAGCAATATGGGAAATATCATATCTATACGTCCTGTTCTACTAGCCAATACCGCTCAAACATGATGCTGTGTTTTGTGTAGTGATGGGGTTTGAACTAGACGACCTGACGTTTTATTCGGTTTCTTATGTCACCGACATCTTCTATGAACACCGTTATGTTAAGATATCAACAGACAAATATCACGTAATAGATGTGGGTGATAAATTGGGCAAGAAATCGGAACTAATTGGGAATACAATATTGGCATCATATTTAAAGTAATAAATATATTACGACAGTTCATGCATAGATGCCTAACTAGCCTGATCGATGCGGGATGAATGTGGCTCGTTTCGATTCGTTATTGTAGATAGAATAGTCGGGGGACCTCTAAGAGCTACATAAGGCGTGGACAGTTCATCATTGAACGTGAAAATCAGAAGGCTTTGTGTTAACAAACCTCGGGTTTTCGAAGATGACAACTATACAAGGCAAGACAAACATGGACAGAGGATATCATTGGATTTCGACGATCGAATTCAAAGTGGACGATCGAATACAAGAACACTATTCTCCTGACTATTTCATTAATTCGTGGAGTCGAGCCATTCGCAATGTACACCTCGCTGAACGGCGCATTCCTATGAGTATTAATGTTCAGCATCAAGGAAAATTATCAAAAAAGTTTTAAAGCTATTGCACCTATGCCAATTCAATTTTAAATCTATCAGTTTGGCCAAGCAATATGGGAAACATCATATCTATACGTCATGTTCTACTAGCCAATACCCATCAAACCTTATAGTATGTTTTGTGTAGTTATAGGGTTTGAAATAGACGACCTGACGTTTTATTCGGTTTCTTATGTCACCGACATCTTCTATCAAGACCGTTATGGTAAGATATCAACAGAAAAATATCACGTAATAGATGTGGGTGATAAATTGGGCAAGAAATCGGAAATAATTGGGAATACAATATTGGCATCATATTTACAGTAATAAATATATTCCGACAGTTCATGCATAGCTGCCTAACTAGCCTGATCGATGCGGGATGAATGTGGCTCGTTTCAGTTCGTTATTGTAGATAGAATAGTGGGGGACCGCTAAGAGCTACATAAGGCGTGGACAGTTCATCATTGAACGTGAAAATCAGAAGGCTTTGTGTTAATAAACCTCGGGTTTTCGAAGATGCCAACTATAAAAGGCAATATAAACATGGACAGAGGATATCATTGGAGTTCGACGATCGAATTGAAAGTAGACGATCGAATACAACAACATTATTTTCCTAACTATTTCATTAATGCGCGGAGTCGAGCCATTCTTAAAGCAAACCTCGCTTAACAGCGCATTCCTATGAGTATTAATGTTCAGCATCAAGGAAAATTATCAAAAAAGTTTTAAAGCTATTGCACCTATACCAATTCAATTTTAAATCGATCAGTTTGGCCAAGCAATATGGGAAACATCATATCTATACGTCATGTTCTACTAGCCAATATCCCTCAAACCTAATAGTATGTTTTGTGTAGTGATACGGTTTGAACTACATGACCAGACGTTTTATTCGGTTTCTTATGTCACCGACATCTTCTATCAAGACCGTTATGGTAAGATATCAATAGACAAATATCAAGTAATAGATGTGGGTGATAAATTGGGGAATAAATCGGAACTAATTGGGAATACAATATTGTGATCATATTTAGAATAATAAATATATTACGACAGTTCATGCATAGCTGCCTAACTAGCCTGATCGATGCGTGATGAATCTGGCTCGTTTCGATTCGTTATTGTCGATAGAATAGTGGGGGACCGCTAAGAGCTACATAAGGCGTGGACAGTTCATCATTGAAAGTGAAAATTAGCAGGCTTTGTGTTAACAAACCTCGGGTTTTCGAAGATGACAACTATACAAGGCAAGATAAACATGGACAGAGGATATCATTGGAGTTCGACGATCGAATTCAAAGTAGACGATCGAATACAACAACATTATTTTCCTGACTATTTCATTAATGAACGGAGTCGAGCCATTCTTAATGC
Organism: Eucalyptus pauciflora; assembly: GCA_007663325.1. NCBI lineage: Eukaryota > Viridiplantae > Streptophyta > Magnoliopsida > Myrtales > Myrtaceae > Eucalyptus > Eucalyptus pauciflora. Next base: position 2,135,331 of record VMYD01000011.1, read on the forward strand.
AAACCTCGCTTAACGGCGCATTCCTATGAGTATTAATGTTCAGCATCAAGGAAAATTTTCATAAAAGTTTTAAAGCTATTGCACCTATGCCAATTCAGTTTTAAATATATCAGTTTGGCCAAGCAATATGTGAAACATCATATCTATACGTCCTGTTCTACTAGCCAATACCGCTCAAACCTGATGCTGTGTTTTGTGTAGTAATATGGTTTGAACTAGACGACCTGACGTTTTATTCGGTTTCTTATGTCACCGACATCTTCTATCAAGACCGTTATTGTAAGATATCAACAGACAAATATCACGTAATAGATGTGGGTGATAAATTGGGCAAGAAATCGGAACTAATTGGGAATACAATATTGGGATCATATTTAGAATAATAAATATATTACGACAGTTCATGCATAGCTGCCAAACTAGCCTGGTCGATGCGGGATGAATGTGGCTCGTTTCGGTTCGTTATTGTAGATAGAATAGTGGGGGACCGCTAAGAGCTAGATAATGCGTGGACAGTTCATCATTGAAAGTGTAAATCAGAAGGCTTTGTGTTAACAAACCTCGGGTTTTCGAAGATGACAACTATACAAGGCAAGATAAACATGGACAGAGGATATCATTGGAGTTCGACGATCGAATTCAAAGTAGACGATCGAATACAATGACTATTTCATTAACGAGCGGAGTCGAGCCATTCTTAATGCAAACCTTGCTTAACGGCACATTCTTATGAGTATTAATGTTCAGCATCAAGGAAAATTTTCATAAAAGTTTTAAAGCTATTGCACCTATGCCAATTCAGTTTTAAATATATCAGTTTGGCCAAGCAATATGTGAAACATCATATCTATACGTCCTGTTCTACTAGCCAATACCGCTCAAACCTGATGCTGTGTTTTGTGTAGTAATATGGTTTGAACTAGACGACCTGACGTTTTATTCGGTTTCTTATGTCACCGACATCTTCTATCAAGACCGTTATTGTAAGATATCAACAGACAAATATCACGTAATAGATATGGGTGATAAATTGGGCAAGAAATCGGAACTAATTGGTATTACAATATTGGCATCATATTTAGAATAATAAATATATTACGACAGTTGATGCATAGCTGCCTAACTAGCCTGATCGATGCGAAATGAATCTAGCTCATTTCGGTTTGTTATTGTAGATAGAATACTAGGGGACCGCTAAGAGCTACATAAGGCGTGGACAATTCACCATTGAAAGTGAAAATCAGAAGGATTTCTGTTAACAAACCTCGGGTTTTCGAAAATGATAGCTATACAAGGCAAGATAAACATGGACAGAGGATATCATTGGAGTTCAACGATCAAATTCAAAGTAGACGATCGAATACAACAACATTATTTTCCTGACTATTTCATTAATGAGCGGAGTCGAGCCATTCTTAATGCAAACCTCGCTTAACGGCGCATTCCTATGAGTATTAATGTTCAGCATCAAGGAAAATTATCAAAAAAGTTTTAAAGCTATTGCACCTATGCCAATTCAATTTTAAATCTATCAGTTTGGCCAAGTAATATGGGAAACAGCATATCTATACGTCCTGTTCTACTAGCCAATACCGCTCAAACCTGATGCTGTGTTTTGTGTAGTAATATGGTTTGAACTAGACGACCTGACGTTTTATTCGGTTTCTTATGTCACCGACATCTTCTATCAAGACCGTTATGGTAAGATATCAACAGACAAATATCACGTAATAGATGTGGGTGATAAATTGGGCAACAAATCGGAACTAATTGGGAATACAATATTGGCATCATATTTAGAATAATAAATATATTACGACAGTTCATGCATAGCTGCCTAACTAGCCTGATCGATGCGGGATGAATCTGGCTCATTTCGGTTTGTTATTGTATATAGAATAATAGGGGACCGCTAAGAGCTACATAAGGCGTGGACAATTCACCATTGAAAGTGAAAATCAGAAGGCTTTCTTTTAACAAGTCTCGGGTTTTCGAAAATGATAGCTATACAAGGCAAGATAAACATGGACAGAGGATATCATTGGAGTTCGACGATCGAATTCAAAGTAGACGATCGAATACAACAACATTATTTTCCTGACTGTTTCATTAATGAGCGGAGTCGAGCCATTCTTAATGCAAACCTCGCTTAACGGCGCATTCCTATGAGTAATAATGTTCAGCATCAAGGAAAATTATCAAAAAAGTTTTAAAGCTATTGCACCTATGCCAATTCAATTTTAAATCTATCAATTTGGCCAAGCAATATGGGAAACATCATATCTATACGTCCTATTCTACTAGCCAATACCGCTCAAACCTGATGCTGTGTTTTGTGTAGTAATATGGTTTGAACTAGACGACCTGACGTTTTATTCGGTTTCTTATGTCACCGACATCTTCTATCAAGACCGTTATGGAAAGATATCAACAGACAAATATCACGTAATAGATGTGGGTGATAAATTGGGCAACAAATCGGAACTAATTGGGAATACAATATTGGCATCATATTTAGAATAATAAATATATTACGACAGTTCTTGCATAGCTGCCAAACTAGCCTGATCGATGCGGGATGAATCTGGCTCGTTTCGATTCGTTATTTTCGATAAAATAGTGGGGGACCGCTAAGAGCTACATAAGGCGTGGACAGTTCATCATTGAAAGTGAAAATCATAAGGCTTTGTGTTAATAAACCGCGGGTTTTCAAAGATGACAACTATACAAGTCAAGATAAACATGGACAGAGCATATCATTGGAGTTCGACGATCAAATTCAAAGTAGACGATCGAATACAAGAACACTATTCTCCTGACTATTTCATTAATTCGTGGAGTCGAGCCATTCGCAATGCAAACCTCGCTTAACGGTGCATTCCTATGAGTATTAATGTCCAGCATCAAGGAAAATTATCAAAAAAGTTTTAAAGTTATTGCATCTATGTCAATTCAATTTTAAATCTATCAGTTTGGCCAAGCGATATGGGAAACATCATATCTATACGTCCTGTTCTACTAGCCAATACCGCTCAAACCTGATGCTGTGTTTTGTGTAGTAATATGGTTTGAACTAGACGACCTGACGTTTTATTCGGTTTCTTATGTCACCGACATCTTCTATCAAGACCGTTATTGTAAGATATCAACAGACAAATATCACGTAATAGATGTGGGTGATAAATTGGGCAAGAAATCGGAACTAATTGGGATTACAATATTGGCATCATATTTAGAATAATAAATATATTACGACAGTTCATGCATAGCTGCCTAACTAGCCTGATCGATGCGAAATGAATCTAGCTCATTTCGGTTTGTTATTGTAGATAGAATACTAGGGGACCGCTAAGAGCTACATAAGGCGTGGACAATTCACCATTGAAAGTGAAAATCAGAAGGCTTTCTGTTAACAAACCTCGGGTTTTCGAAAATGATAGCTATACAAGGCAAGATAAACATGGACAGAGGATATCATTGGAGTTCGACGATCGAATTCAAAGTAGACGATCGAATACAAGAACACTATTCTCCTGACTATTTCATTAATTAGTGGAGTCGGCCAATTCGCAATGCACACCTCGCTTAACGGCGCATTCCTATGAGTATTAATGTTCAGCATCCAGGAAAATTATCAAAAAAGTTTTAAAGCTATTGCATCTATGCTAATTCAATTTTAAATCTATCAGTTTAGCCAAGCGATATGGGAAACATCATATCTATACGTCCTGTTCTACTAGCCAATACCCCTCAAACCTGATGGTATGTTTTGTGTAGTGATAGGGTTTGAACTAGACGACCTGTCGTTTTATTCGGTTTCGTATGTCACCGACATCTTCTATCAAGATCGTCATGGTATGATATCAACATATAAATATCACGTAATAGAGGTGGGTGATAAATTGGGCAAGAAATCATAACTAATTGGGAATACAATATTGGGATCATATTTAGAATAATAAATATATTACGACAGTTCATGCATAGCTGCCTAACTAGGCTGATCGATGCGGGATGAATGTGACTCGTTTCGGTTCGTTATTGTGGATAGAATAGTGGGGGACCGCTAAGAGCTAGATAATGCGTGGACAGTTCATCATTGAAAGTGTAAATCAGAAGGCTTTGTGTTAACAAACCTCGGGTTTTCGAAGATGACAACTATACAAGGCAAGATAAACATGGACAGAGGATATCATTGGAGTTCGACGATCGAATTCAAAGTAGACGATCGAATACAATGACTATTTCATTAACGAGCGGAGTCGAGCCATTCTTAATGCAAACCTCGCTTAACGGCGCATTCTTATGAGTATTAATGTTCAGCATCAAGGAAATTTTTCATAAAAGTTTTAAAGCTATTGCACCTATGCCAATTCAGTTTTAAATATATCAGTTTGGCCAAGCAATATGTGAAACATCATATCTATACGTCCTGTTCTACTAGCCAATACCGCTCAAACCTGATGCTGTGTTTTGTGTAGTAATATGGTTTGAACTAGACGACCTGACGTTTTATTCGGTTTCTTATGTCACCGACATCTTCTATCAAGACCGTTATTGTAAGATATCAACAGACAAATATCACGTAATAGATGTGGGTGATAAATTGGGCAACAAATCGGAACTAATTGGGATTACAATATTGGCATCATATTTAGAATAATAAACATATTACGACAGTTGATGCATAGCTGCCTAACTAGCCTGATCGATGCGAAATGAATCTTGCTCATTTCGGTTTGTTATTGTAGATAGAATACTACGGGACCGCTAAGAGCTACATAAGGCGTGGACAATTCACCATTGAAAGTGAAAATCAGAAGGCTTTCTTTTAACAAACCTCGGGTTTTCGAAAATGATAGCTATACAAGGCAAGATAAACATGGACAGAGGATATCATTGGAGTTCGACGATCGAATTCAAAGTAGACGATCGAATACAACAACATTATTTTCCTGACTATTTCATTAATGAGCGGAGTCGAGCCATTCTTAATGCAAACCTCGCTTAACGGCGCATTCCTATGAGTATTAATGTTCAGCATCAAGGAAAATTATCAAAAAAGTTTTAAAGCTATTGCACCTATGCCAATTCAATTTTAAATCTATCAATTTGGCCAAGCAATATGGGAAACATCATATCTATACGTCCTGTTCTACTAGCCAATACCGCTCAAACCTGATGCTGTGTTTTGTGTAGTAATATGGTTTGAACTAGACGACCTGACGTTTTATTCGGTTTCTTATGTCACCGACATCTTCTATCAAGACCGTTATGGTAAGATATCAACAGACAAATATCACGTAATAGATGTGGGTGATAAATTGGGCAAGAAATCGGAACTAATTGGGAATACAATATTGGGATCATATTTAGAATAATAAATATATTACGACAGTTCATGCATAGCTGCCAAACTAGCCTGGTCGATGCGGGATGAATGTGGCTCGTTTCGGTTCGTTATTGTAGATAGAATAGTGGGGGACCGCTAAGAGCTAGATAATGCGTGGACAGTTCATCATTGAAAGTGTAAATCAGAAGGCTTTGTGTTAACAAACCTCGGGTTTTCGAAGATGACAACTATACAAGGCAAGATAAACATGGACATAGGATATCATTGGAGTTCGACGATCAAATTCAAAGTAGACGATCGAATACAAGAACACTATTCTCCTGACTATTTCATTAATTCGTGGAGTCGAGCCATTCGCAATGCAAACCTCGCTTAACGGCTCATTCCTATGAGTATTAATGTCCAGCATCAAGGAAAATTATCAAAAAAGTTTTAAAGCTATTGCATCTATGCCAATTCAATTTTAAATCTATCAGTTTGGCCAAGCGATATGGGAAACATCATATCTATACGTCCTGTTCTACTAGCCAATACCGCTCAAACCTGATGCTGTGTTTTGTGTAGTAATATGGTTTGAACTAGACGACCTGACGTTTTATTCGGTTTCTTATGTCACCGACATCTTCTATCAAGACCGTTATGGTAAGATATCAACAGACAAATATCACGTAATAGATGTGGGTGATAAATTGGGCAAGAAATCGGAACTAATTGGGAATACAATATTGGGATCATATTTAGAATAATAAATATATTACGACAGTTCATGCATAGCTGCCAAACTAGCCTGGTCGATGCGGGATGAATGTGGCTCGTTTCGGTTCGTTATTGTAGATAGAATAGTGGGGGACCGCTAAGAGCTAGATAATGCGTGGACAGTTCATCATTGAAAGTGTAAATCAGAAGGCTTTGTGTTAACAAACCTCGGGTTTTCGAAGATGACAACTATACAAGGCAAGATAAACATGGACATAGGATATCATTGGAGTTCGACGATCAAATTCAAAGTAGACGATCGAATACAAGAACACTATTCTCCTGACTATTTCATTAATTCGTGGAGTCGAGCCATTCGCAATGCAAACCTCGCTTAACGGCTCATTCCTATGAGTATTAATGTCCAGCATCAAGGAAAATTATCAAAAAAGTTTTAAAGCTATTGCATCTATGCCAATTCAATTTTAAATCTATCAGTTTGGCCAAGCGATATGGGAAACATCATATCTATCGTCCTGTTCTACTAGCCAATACCGCTCAAACCTGATGCTGTGTTTTGTGTAGTAATATGGTTTGAACTAGACGACCTGACGTTTTATTCGGTTTCTTATGTCACCGACATCTTCTATCAAGACCGTTATGGTAAGATATCAACAGACAAATATCACGTAATAGATGTGGGTGATAAATTGGGCAAGAAATCGGAACTAATTGGGAATACAATATTGGGATCATATTTAGAATAATAAATATATTACGACAGTTCATGCATAGCTGCCAAACTAGCCTGGTCGATGCGGGATGAATGTGGCTCGTTTCGGTTCGTTATTGTAGATAGAATAGTGGGGGACCGCTAAGAGCTAGATAATGCGTGGACAGTTCATCATTGAAAGTGTAAATCAGAAGGCTTTGTGTTAACAAACCTCGGGTTTTCGAAGATGACAACTATACAAGGCAAGATAAACATGGACATAGGATATCATTGGAGTTCGACGATCGAATTCAAAGTAGACGATCGAATACAATGACTATTTCATTAACGAGCGGAGTCGAGCCATTCTTAATGCAAACCTTGCTTAACGGCACATTCTTATGAGTATTAATGTTCAGCATCAAGGAAAATTTTCATAAAAGTTTTAAAGCTATTGCACCTATGCCAATTCAGTTTTAAATATATCAGTTTGGCCAAGCAATATGTGAAACATCATATCTATACGTCCTGTTCTACTAGCCAATACCGCTCAAACCTGATGCTGTGTTTTGTGTAGTAATATGGTTTGAACTAGACGACCTGACGTTTTATTCGGTTTCTTATGTCACCGACATCTTCTATCAAGACCGTTATTGTAAGATATCAACAGACAAATATCACGTAATAGATATGGGTGATAAATTGGGCAAGAAATCGGAACTAATTGGTATTACAATATTGGCATCATATTTAGAATAATAAATATATTACGACAGTTGATGCATAGCTGCCTAACTAGCCTGATCGATGCGAAATGAATCTAGCTCATTTCGGTTTGTTATTGTAGATAGAATACTAGGGGACCGCTAAGAGCTACATAAGGCGTGGACAATTCACCATTGAAAGTGAAAATCAGAAGGCTTTCTGTTAACAAACCTCGGGTTTTCGAAAATGATAGCTATACAAGGCAAGATAAACATGGACAGAGGATATCATTGGAGTTCCACGATCAAATTCAAAGTAGACGATCGAATACAACAACATTATTTTCCTGACTATTTCATTAATGAGCGGAGTCGAGCCATTCTTAATGCAAACCTCGCTTAACGGCGCATTCCTATGAGTATTAATGTTCAGCATCAAGGAAAATTATCAAAAAAGTTTTAAAGCTATTGCACCTATGCCAATTCAATTTTAAATCTATCAGTTTGGCCAAGTAATATGGGAAACAGCATATCTATACGTCCTGTTCTACTAGCCAATACCGCTCAAACCTGATGCTGTGTTTTCTGTAGTAATATGGTTTGAACTAGACGACCTGACGTTTTATTCGGTTTCTTATGTCGCCGACATCTTCTATCAAGACCGTTATGGTAAGATATCAATAGACAAATATCACGTAATAGATGTGGGTGATAAATTGGGCAACAAATCGGAACTAATTGGGAATACAATATTGGCATCATATTTAGAATAATAAATATATTACGACAGTTCATGCATAGCTGCCTAACTAGCCTGATCGATGCGGGATGAATCTGGCTCATTTCGGTTTGTTATTGTATATAGAATAATAGGGGACCGCTAAGAGCTACATAAGGCGTGGACAATTCACCATTGAAAGTGAAAATCAGAAGGCTTTCTTTTAACAAGTCTCGGGTTTTCGAAAATGATAGCTATACAAGGCAAGATAAACATGGACAGAGGATATCATTGGAGTTCGACGATCGAATTCAAAGTAGACGATCGAATACAACAACATTATTTTCCTGACTGTTTCATTAATGAGCGGAGTCGAGCCATTCTTAATGCAAACCTCGCTTAACGGCGCATTCCTATGAGTATTAATGTTCAGCATCAAGGAAAATTATCAAAAAAGTTTTAAAGCTATTGCACCTATGCCAATTCAATTTTAAATCTATCAATTTGGCCAAGCAATATGGGAAACATCATATCTATACGTCCTATTCTACTAGCCAATACCGCTCAAACCTGATGCTGTGTTTTGTGTAGTAATATGGTTTGAACTAGACGACCTGACGTTTTATTCGGTTTCTTATGTCACCGACATCTTCTATCAAGACCGTTATGGAAAGATATCAACAGACAAATATCACGTAATAGATGTGGGTGATAAATTGGGCAACAAATCGGAACTAATTGGGAATACAATATTGGCATCATATTTAGAATAATAAATATATTACGACAGTTCTTGCATAGCTGCCAAACTAGCCTGATCGATGCGGGATGAATCTGGCTCGTTTCGATTCGTTATTTTCGATAAAATAGTGGGGGACCGCTAAGAGCTACATAAGGCGTGGACAGTTCATCATTGAAAGTGAAAATCATAAGGCTTTGTGTTAATAAACTGCGGGTTTTCAAAGATGACAACTATACAAGTCAAGATAAACATGGACAGAGCATATCATTGGAGTTCGACGATCAAATTCAAAGTAGACGATCGAATACAAGAACACTATTCTCCTGACTATTTCATTAATTCGTGGAGTCGAGCCATTCGCAATGCAAACCTCGCTTAACGGTGCATTCCTATGAGTATTAATGTCCAGCATCAAGGAAAATTATCAAAAAAGTTTTAAAGTTATTGCATCTATGTCAATTCAATTTTAAATCTATCAGTTTGGCCAAGCGATATGGGAAACATCATATCTATACGTCCTGTTCTACTAGCCAATACCGCTCAAACCTGATGCTGTGTTTTGTGTAGTAATATGGTTTGAACTAGACGACCTGACGTTTTATTCGGTTTCTTATGTCACCGACATCTTCTATCAAGACCGTTATTGTAAGATATCAACAGACAAATATCACGTAATAGATGTGGGTGATAAATTGGGCAAGAAATCGGAACTAATTGGGATTACAATATTGGCATCATATTTAGAATAATAAATATATTACGACAGTTCATGCATAGCTGCCTAACTAGCCTGATCGATGCGAAATGAATCTAGCTCATTTCGGTTTGTTATTGTAGATAGAATACTAGGGGACCGCTAAGAGCTACATAAGGCGTGGACAATTCACCATTGAAAGTGAAAATCAGAAGGCTTTCTGTTAACAAACCTCGGGTTTTCGAAAATGATAGCTATACAAGGCAAGATAAACATGGACAGAGGATATCATTGGAGTTCGACGATCGAATTCAAAGTAGACGATCGAATACAAGAACACTATTCTCCTGACTATTTCATTAATTAGTGGAGTCGGCCAATTCGCAATGCACACCTCGCTTAACGGCGCATTCCTATGAGTATTAATGTTCAGCATCCAGGAAAATTATCAAAAAAGTTTTAAAGCTATTGCATCTATGCTAATTCAATTTTAAATCTATCAGTTTAGCCAAGCGATATGGGAAACATCATATCTATACGTGCTGTTCTACTAGCCAATACCCCTCAAACCTGATGGTATGTTTTGTGTAGTGATAGGGTTTGAACTAGACGACCTGTCGTTTTATTCGGTTTTGTATGTCACCGACATCTTCTATCAAGATCGTCATGGTATGATATCAACAGATAAATATCACGTAATAGAGGTGGGTGATAAATTGGGCAAGAAATCATAACTAATTGGGAATACAATATTGGGATCATATTTAGAATAATAAATATATTACGACAGTTCATGCATAGCTGCCTAACTAGGCTGATCGATGCGGGATGAATGTGACTCGTTTCGGTTCGTTATTGTGGATAGAATAGTGGGGGACCGCTAAGAGCTAGATAATGCGTGGACAGTTCATCATTGAAAGTGTAAATCAGAAGGCTTTGTGTTAACAAACCTCGGGTTTTCGAAGATGACAACTATACAAGGCAAGATAAACATGGACAGAGGATATCATTGGAGTTCGATGATCGAATTCAAAGTAGACGATCGAATACAATGACTATTTCATTAACGAGCGGAGTCGAGCCATTCTTAATGCAAACCTCGCTTAACGGAGCATTCTTATGAGTATTAATGTTCAGCATCAAGGAAATTTTTCATAAAAGTTTTAAAGCTATTGCACCTATGCCAATTCAGTTTTAAATATATCAGTTTGGCCAAGCAATATGTGAAACATCATATCTATACGTCCTGTTCTACTAGCCAATACCGCTCAAACCTGATGCTGTGTTTTGTGTAGTAATATGGTTTGAACTAGACGACCTGACGTTTTATTCGGTTTCTTATGTCACCGACATCTTCTATCAAGACCGTTATTGTAAGATATCAACAGACAAATATCACGTAATAGATGTGGGTGATAAATTGGGCAACAAATCGGAACTAATTGGGAATACAATATTGGCATCATATTTAGAATAATAAATATATTACGACAGTTGATGCATAGCTGCCTAACTAGCCTGATCGATGCGAAATGAATCTTGCTCATTTCGGTTTGTTATTGTAGATAGAATACTAGGGGACCGCTAAGAGCTACATAAGGCGTGGACAATTCACCATTGAAAGTGAAAATCAGAAGGCTTTCTTTTAACAAACCTCGGGTTTTCGAAAATGATAGCTATACAAGGCAAGATAAACATGGACAGAGGATATCATTGGAGTTCGACGATCGAATTCAAAGTTGACGATCGAATACAACAACATTATTTTCCTGACTCTTTCATTAATGAGCGGAGTCGAGCCATTCTTAATGCAAACCTCGCTTAACGGCGCATTCCTATGAGTATTAATGTTCAGCATCAAGGAAAATTATCAAAAAAGTTTTAAAGCTATTGCACCTATGCCAATTCAATTTTAAATCTATCAATTTGGCCAAGCAATATGGGAAACATCATATCTATATGTCCTGTTCTACTAGCCAATACCGCTCAAACCTGATGCTGTGTTTTGTGTAGTAATATGGTTTGAACTAGACGACCTGACGTTTTATTCGGTTTCTTATGTCACCGACATCTTCTATCAAGACCGTTATGGTAAGATATCAACAGACAAATATCAGGTAATAGATGTGGGTGATAAATTGGGCAACAAATCGGAACTAATTGGGAATACAATATTGGCATCATATTTAGAATAATAAATATATTATGACAGTTCTTGCATAGCTGCCTAACTAGCCTGATCGATGCGGGATGAATCTGGCTCGTTTCGATTCGTTATTTTCGATATAATAGTGGGGGACCGCTAAGAGCTACATAAGGCGTGGACAGTTCATCATTGAAAGTGAAAATCATAAGGCTTTGTGTTAATAAACCGCGGGTTTTCAAAGATGACAACTATACAAGTCAAGATAAACATGGACAGAGCATATCATTGGAGTTCGACGATCAAATTCAAAGTAGACGATCGAATACAAGAACACTATTCTCCTGACTATTTCATTAATTCGTGGAGTCGAGCCATTCGCAATGCAAACCTCGCTTAACGGCGCATTCCTATGAGTATTAATGTCCAGCATCAAGGAAAATTATCGAAAAAGTTTTAAAGCTATTGCATCTATGCCAATTCAATTTTAAATCTATCAGTTTGGCCAAGCGATATGGGAAACATCATATCTATACGTCCTGTTCTACTAGCCAATACCGCTCAAACCTGATGCTGTGTTTTGTGTAGTAATATGGTTTGAACTAGACGACCTGACGTTTTATTCGGTTTCTTATGTCACCGACATCTTCTATCAAGACCGTTATGCTAAGATATCAACAGACAAATATCACGTAATAGATGTGGGTGATAAATTGGGCAACAAATCGGAACTAATTGGGAATACAATATTGGCATCATATTTAGAATAATAAATATATTACGACAGTTCATGCATAGCTGCCTAACTAGCCTGATCGATGCAGGATGAATCTAGCTCATTTCGGTTTGTTATTGTAGATAGAATACTAGGGGACTGCTAAGAGCTACATAAGGCGTGGACAATTCACCATTGAAAGTGAAAATCAGAAGGCTTTCTGTTAACAAACCTCGGGTTTTCGAAAATGATAGCTATACAAGGCAAGATAAACATGGACTGAGGATATCATTGGAGTTCAACGATCAAATTCAAAGTAGACGATCGAATACAACAACATTATTTTCCTGACTATTTCATTAATGAGCGGAGTCGAGCCATTCTTAATGCAAACCTCGCTTAACGGCGCACTCCTATGAGTATTAATGTTCAGCATCAAGGAAAATTATCGAAAAAGTTTTAAAGCTATTGCACCTATGCCAATTCAATTTTAAATCTATCAGTTTGGCCAAGCAATATGGGAAACATCATATCTATACGTCCTGTTCTACTAGCCAATACCGCTCAAACATGATGCTGTGTTTTCTTTAGTAATATGGTTTGAACTAGACGACCTGACGTTTTATTCGGTTTCTTATGTCACCGACATCTTCTATCAAGACCGTTATGGTAAGATATCAACAGACAAATATCACGTAATAGATGTGGGTGATAAATTGGGCAACAAATCGGAACTAATTGGGAATACAATATTGGCATCATATTTAGAATAATAAATATATTACGACAGTTCATGCATAGCTACCTAACTAGCCTGATCGATGCGGGATGAATCTGGCTCATTTCGGTTTGTTATTGTATATAGAATAATAGGGGACCGCTAAGAGCTACATAAGGCGTGGACAATTCACCATTGAAAGTGAAAATCATAAGGCTTTCTGTTAACAAACCTCGGGTTTTCGAAAATGATAGCTATACAAGGCAAGATAAACATGGACAGAGGATATCATTGGAGTTCAACGATCAAATTCAAAGTAGACGATCGAATACAACAACATTATTTTCCTGACTATTTCATTAATGAGCGGAGTCGAGCCATTCTTAATGCAAACCACGCTTAACGGCGCATTCCTATGAGTATTAATGTTCAGCATCAAGGAAAATTATCGAAAAAGTTTTAAAGCTATTGCACCTATGCCAATTCAGTTTTACATATATCGGTTTGGCCAAGCAATATGTGAAACATCATATCTATACGTCATGTTCTACTAGCCAATACCGCTCAAACCTGATGCTGTGTTTTGTGTTGTGATAGGGTTTGAACTAGACGACCTGACGTTTTATTCGGTTTCGTATGTCACCGACATCTTCTATCAACACCATTATGTTAACATAATAACATACAAATATCACGTAATAGATGTGGGTGATAAATTGGGCAATAATTCGGAACTAATTGGGAATACAATATTGGGATCATATTTAGAATAATAAATATATTACGACAGTTCTTGCATTGCTGCCTAACTAGCCTGATCGATGCGGGATGAATCTGGCTCGTTTCGATTCGTTATTTTCGATATAATAGTGGGGGACCGCTAAGAGCTACATAAGGCGTGGACAGTTCATCATTGAAAGTGAAAATCATAAGGCTTTGTGTTAATAAACCGCGGGTTTTCAAAGATGACAACTATACAAGTCAAGATAAACATGGACAGAGCATATCATTGGAGTTCGACGATCAAATTCAAAGTAGACGATCGAATACAAGAACACTATTCTCCTGACTATTTCATTAATTCGTGGAGTCGAGCCATTCGCAATGCAAACCTCGCTTAACGGCGCATTCCTATGAGTATTAATGTCCAGCATTAATGAAAATTATCAAAAAAGTTTTAAAGCTATTGCATCTATGCCAATTCAATTTTAAATCTATCAGTTTGGCCAAGCGATATGGGAAACATCATATCTATACGTCCTTTTCTACTAGCCAATACCCCTCAAACCTGATGGTTTGTTTTGTGTACTGATAGCGTTTGAACTAGATGATCTGACGTTTTATTCGATTTCGTATGTCACCGACATCTTCTATCAAGACCATCATGGTAAGATATCAACAGACAAATATCACGTAATACAGGTGGGTGATAAATTGCGCAAGAAATCGGAACTAATTGGGAATACAATATTGGCATCATATTTAGAATAATAAATATATTACGACAGTTCATGCATAGCTGCCTAACTAGCCTGATCGATGCGGGATGAATCTAGCTCATTTTGGTTTGTTATTGTAGATAGAATACTAGGGGACTGCTAAGAGCTACATAAGGCGTGCACAATTCACCATTGAACGTGAAAATCAGAAGGCTTTCTGTTAACAAACCTCGGGTTTTCGAAAATGATAGCTATACAAGGCAAGATAAACATGGACAGAGGATATCATTGGAGTTCAACGATCAAATTCAAAGTAGACGATCGAATACAACAACATTATTTTCCTGACTATTTCATTAATGAGCGGAGTCGAGCCATTCTTAATGAAACCTCGCTTAACGGCGCATTCCTATGAGTATTAATGTTCAGCATCAATGAAAATTATCAAAAAGTTTTAAAGCTATTGCACCTATGCCAATTCAATTTTAAATCTATCAGTTCGGCCAAGCAATATGGGAAACATCATATATATACGTCATGTTCTACTAGCCAATACCGCTCAAACCTGATGCTGTGTTTTGTGTAGTAATATGGTTTGAACTAGACGACCTGACGTTTTATTCGGTTTCTTATGTCACCGACATCTTCTATCAAGACCGTTATGGTAAGATATCAACAGACAAATATCACGTAATAGATGTGGGTGATAAATTGGGCAACAAATCGGAACTAATTGGGAATACAATATTGGCATCATATTTAGAATAATAAATATATTACGACAGTTCTTGCATAGCTACCTAACTAGCCTGATCGATGCGGGATGAATCTGGCTCGTTTCGATTCGTTATTTTCGATATAATAGTGGGGGACCGCTAAGAGCTACATAAGGCGTGGACAGTTCATCATTGAAAGTGAAAATCATAAGGCTTAGTGTTAATAAACCGCGGGTTGTCAAAGATGACAACTATACAAGGCAAGATAAACATGGACAGAGGATATCATTGGAGTTCAACGATCAAATTCAAAGTAGACGATCGAATACAACAACATTATTTTCCTGACTATTTCATTAATGAGCGGAGTCGAGCCATTCTTAATGCAAACCTCGCTTAACGGCGCATTCCTATGAGTATTAATGTTCAGCATCAAGGAAAATTATCAAAAAAGTTTTAAAGCTATTGCACCTATGCCAATTCAATTTTAAATCTATCAGTTTGGCCAAGCAATATGGGAAACATCATATCTATACGTCCTGTTCTACTAGCCAATACCGCTCAAACCTGATGCTGTGTTTTGTGTAGTAATATGGTTTGAACTAGACGACCTGACGTTTTATTCGGTTTCTTATGTCACCGACATCTTCTATCAAGACCGTTATGGTAAGATATCAACAGACAAATATCACGTAATAGATGTGGGAGATAAATTGGGCAACAAATCGGAACTAATTGGGAATACAAGATTGGCATCATATTTAGAATAATAAATATATTACGACAGTTCTTGCATAGCTACCTAACTAGCCTGATCGATGCGGGATGAATCTGGCTCGTTTCGATTCGTTATTTTCGATATAATAGTGGGGGACCGCTAAGAGCTACATAAGGCGTGGACAGTTCATCATTGAAAGTGAAAATCATAAGGCTTTGTGTTAATAAACCGCGGGTTTTCAAAGATGACAACTATACAAGGCAAGATAAACATGGACAGAGCATATCATTGGAGTTCGACGATCAAATTCAAAGTAGACGATCGAATACAAGAACACTATTCTCCTGACTATTTCATTAATACGTGGAGTCGAGCCATTCGCAATGCAAACCTCGCTTAACGGCGCATTCCTATGAGTATTAATGTCCAGCATCAAGGAAAATTATCAAAAAAGTTTTAAAGCTATTGCATCTATGCCAATTCAATTTTAAATCTATCAGTTTGGCCAAGCGATATGGGAAACATCATATCTATACGTCCTGTTCTACTAGCCAATACCGCTCAAACCTGATGCTGTGTTTTGTGTAGTAATATGGTTTGAACTAGACGACCTGACGTTTTCTTCGGTTTCTTATGTCACCGACATCTTCTATCAAGACCGTTTTGGTAAGATATCAACAGACAAATATCACGTAATAGATGTGGGTGATAAATTGGGCAACAAATCGGAACTAATTGGGAATACAATATTGGCATCATATTTAGAATAATAAATATATTATGACAGTTCATGCATAGCTGCCTAACTAGCCTGATCGATGCAGGATGAATCTAGCTCATTTCGGTTTGTTATTGTAGATAGAATACTAGGGGACCGCTAAGAGCTACATAAGGCGTGGACAATTCACCATTGAAAGTGAAAATCAGAAGGCTTTTTGTTAACAAACCTCGGGTTTTCGAAAATGATAGCTATACAAGGCAAAATAAACATGGACAGTGGATATCATTGGAGTTCAACGATCAAATTCAAAGTAGACGATCGAATACAACAACATTATTTTCCTGACTATTTCATTAATGAGCAGAGTCGAGCCATTCTTATTGCAAACCTCGCTTAACGGCGCATTCCTATGAGTATTAATGTTCAGCATCAAGGAAATTTATCAAAAAAGTTTTAAAGCTATTGCACCTATGCCAATTCAATTTTAAATCTATCAGTTTGGCCAAGCAATATGGGAAACATCACATCTATACGTCCTGTTCTACTAGCCAATACCGCTCAAACCTGATGCTGTGTTTTGTGTAGTAATATGGTTTGAACTAGACGACCTGACGTTTTATTCGGTTTCTTATGTCACCGACATCTTCTATCAAGACCGTTATGGTAAGATATCAACAGAAAAATATCACGTAATAGATGTGGGTGATAAATTGGGCAACAAATCGGAACTAATTGGGAATACAATATTGGCATCATATTTAGAATAATAAATATATTACGACAGTTCATGCATAGCTGCCTAACTAGCCTGATCGATGCATGATGAATCTAGCTCATTTCGGTTTGTTATTGTATATAGAATAATAGGGGAACGCTAAGAGCTACATAAGGCGTGGACAATTCACCATTGAAAGTGAAAATCATAAGGCTTTCTGTTAACAAACCTCGGGTTTTCGAAAATGATAGCTATACAAGGCAAGATAAACATGGACAGAGGATATCTTTGGAGTTCAACGATCAAATTCAAAGTAGACGATCGAATACAACAACATTATTTTCCTGACTATATCATTAATGAGCGGAGTCGAGCCATTCTTAATGCAAACCACGCTTAACGGCGCATTCCTATGAGTATTAATGTTCAGCATCAAGGAAAATTATCGAAAAAGTTTTAAAGCTATTGCACCTATGCCAATTCAGTTTTAAATATATCGGTTTGGCCAAGCAATATGTGAAACATCATATCTATACGTCCTGTTCTACTAGCCAATACCGCTCAAACCTGATGCTGTGTTTTGTGTTGTGATAGGGTTTGAACTAGACGACCTGACGTTTTATTCGGTTTCTTATGTCACCGACATCTTCTATCAACACCATTATGTTAACATAATAACATACAAATATCACGTAATAGATGTGGGTGATAAATTGGGCAATAATTCGGAACTAATTGGGAATACAATATTGGGATCATATTTAGAATAATAAATATATTACGACAGTTCTTGCATTGCTGCCTAACTAGCCTGATCGATGCAGGATGAATCTAGCTCATTTCGGTTTGTTATTGTAGATAGAATACTAGGGGACCGCTAAGAGCTACATAAGGCGTGGACAATTCACCATTGAAAGTGAAAATCAGAAGGCTTTTTGTTAACAAACCTCGGGTTTTCGAAAATGATAGCTATACAAGGCAAAATAAACATGGACAGTGGATATCATTGGAGTTCAACGATCAAATTCAAAGTAGACGATCGAATACAACAACATTATTTTCCTGACTATTTCATTAATGAGCAGAGTCGAGCCATTCTTATTGCAAACCTCGCTTAACGGCGCATTCCTATGAGTATTAATGTTCAGCATCAAGGAAATTTATCAAAAAAGTTTTAAAGCTATTGCACCTATGCCAATTCAATTTTAAATCTATCAGTTTGGCCAAGCAATATGGGAAACATCACATCTATACGTCCTGTTCTACTAGCCAATACCGCTCAAACCTGATGCTGTGTTTTGTGTAGTAATATGGTTTGAACTAGACGACCTGACGTTTTATTCGGTTTCTTATGTCACCGACATCTTCTATCAAGACCGTTATGGTAAGATATCAACAGACAAATATCACGTAATAGATGTGGGTGATAAATTGGGCAACAAATCGGAACTAATTGGGAATACAATATTGGCATCATATTTAGAATAATAAATATATTACGACAGTTCATGCATAGCTGCCTAACTAGCCTGATCGATGCATGATGAATCTAGCTCATTTCGGTTTGTTATTGTATATAGAATAATAGGGGAACGCTAAGAGCTACATAAGGCGTGGACAATTCACCATTGAAAGTGAAAATCAGAAGGCTTTCTGTTAACAAACCTCGGGTTTTCGAAAATGATAGCTATACAAGGCAAGATAAACATGGACAGAGGATATCTTTGGAGTTCAACGATCAAATTCAAAGTAGACGATCGAATACAACAACATTATTTTCCTGACTATATCATTAATGAGCGGAGTCGAGCCATTCTTAATGCAAACCACGCTTAACGGCGCATTCCTATGAGTATTAATGTTCAGCATCAAGGAAAATTATCGAAAAAGTTTTAAAGCTATTGCACCTATGCCAATTCAGTTTTAAATATATCGGTTTGGCCAAGCAATATGTGAAACATCATATCTATACGTCCTGTTCTACTAGCCAATACCGCTCAAACCTGATGCTGTGTTTTGTGTTGTGATAGGGTTTGAACTAGACGACCTGACGTTTTATTCGGTTTCTTATGTCACCGACATCTTCTATCAACACCATTATGTTAACATAATAACATACAAATATCACGTAATAGATGTGGGTGATAAATTGGGCAATAATTCGGAACTAATTGGGAATACAATATTGGGATCATATTTAGAATAATAAATATATTACGACAGTTCTTGCATTGCTGCCTAACTAGCCTGATCGATGCGGGATGAATCTGGCTCGTTTCGATTCGTTATTTTCGATATAATAGTGGGGGACCGCTAAGAGCTACATAAGGCATGGACAGTTCATCATTGAAAGTGAAAATCATAAGGCTTTGTGTTAATAAACCGCGGGTTTTCAAATATGACAACTATACAAGGCAAGATAAACATGGACAGAGCATATCATTGGAGTTCGACGATCAAATTCAAAGTAGACGATCGAATACAACAACACTATTCTCCTGACTATTTCATTAATGAGCGGAGTCGAGCCATTCTTAATGCAAACCTCGCTTAACGGCGCATTCCTATGAGTATTAATGTTCAGCATCAAGGAAAATTATCAAAAAAGTTTTAAAGCTATTGCACCTATGCCAATTCAATTTTAAATCTATCAGTTTGGCCAAGCAATATGGGAAACATCATATCTATACGTCCTGTTCTACTAGCCAATACCGCTCAAACCTGATGCTGTGTTTTGTGTAGTAATATGGTTTGAACTAGACGACCTGACGTTTTATTCGGTTTCTTATGTCACCGACATCTTCTATCAAGACCGTTATGGTAAGATATCAACAGACAAATATCACGTAATAGATGTGGGTGATAAATTGGGCAACAAATCGGAACTAATTGGGAATACAAGATTGGCATCATATTTAGAATAATAAATATATTACGACAGTTCTTGCATAGCTGCCTAACTAGCCTGATCGATGCGGGATGAATGTGGCTCGTTTCGATTGGTTATTTTCGATATAATAGTGGGGGACCGCTAAGAGCTACATAAGGCGTGGACAGTTCATCATTGAAAGTGAAAATCATAAGGCTTTGTGTTAATAAACCGCGGGTTTTCAAAGATGACAACTATACAAGGCAAGATAAACATGGACAGAGCATATCATTGGAGTTCGACGATCAAATTCAAAGTAGACGATCGAATACAAGAACACTATTCTCCTGACTATTTCATTAATTCGTGGAGTCGAGCCATTCGCAATGCAAACCTCGCTTAACGGCGCATTCCTATGAGTATTAATGTCCAGCATCAAGGAAAATTATCAAAAAAGTTTTAAAGCTATTGCATCTATGCCAATTCAATTTTAAATCTATCAGTTTGGCCAAGCAATATGGGAAACATCATATCTATACGTCCTGTTCTACTAGCCAATACCGCTCAAACCTGATGCTGTGTTTTGTGTAGTAATATGGTTTGAACTAGACGACCTGACGTTTTCTTCGGTTTCTTATGTCACCGACATCTTCTATCAAGACCGTTTTGGTAAGATATCAACAGACAAATATCACGTAATAGATGTGGGTGATAAATTGGGCAACAAATCGGAACTAATTGGGAATACAATATTGGCATCATATTTAGAATAATAAATATATTACGACAGTTCTTGCATAGCTGCCTAACTAGCCTGATCGATGCGGGATGAATCTGGCTCGTTTCGATTCGTTATTTTCGATATAATAGTGGGGGACCGCTAAGAGCTACATAAGGCGTGGACAGTTCATCATTGAAAGTGAAAATCATAAGGCTTTGTGTTAATAAACCGCGGGTTTTCAAAGATGACAACTATACAAGGCAAGAT
This sequence comes from Eucalyptus pauciflora, assembly GCA_007663325.1. Classification (NCBI taxonomy): domain Eukaryota; kingdom Viridiplantae; phylum Streptophyta; class Magnoliopsida; order Myrtales; family Myrtaceae; genus Eucalyptus; species Eucalyptus pauciflora. The sequence goes on from VMYD01000011.1 coordinate 2,156,692, forward strand.
AAACATGGACAGAGCATATCATTGGAGTTCGACGATCAAATTCAAAGTAGACGATCGAATACAAGAACACTATTCTCCTGACTATTTCATTAATTCGTGGAGTCGAGCCATTCGCAATGCAAACCTCGCTTAACGGCGCATTCCTATGAGTATTAATGTCCAGCATCAAGGAAAATTATCAAAAAAGTTTTAAAGCTATTGCATCTATGCCAATTCAATTTTAAATCTATCAGTTTGGCCAAGCAATATGGGAAACATCATATCTATACGTCCTGTTCTACTAGCCAATACCGCTCAAACCTGATGCTGTGTTTTGTGTAGTAATATGGTTTGAACTAGACGACCTGACGTTTTCTTCGGTTTCTTATGTCACCGACATCTTCTATCAAGACCGTTTTGGTAAGATATCAACAGACAAATATCACGTAATAGATGTGGGTGATAAATTGGGCAACAAATCGGAACTAATTGGGAATACAATATTGGCATCATATTTAGAATAATAAATATATTATGACAGTTCATGCATAGCTGCCTAACTAGCCTGATCGATGCAGGATGAATCTAGCTCATTTCGGTTTGTTATTGTAGATAGAATACTAGGGGACCGCTAAGAGCTACATAAGGCGTGGACAATTCACCATTGAAAGTGAAAATCAGAAGGCTTTTTGTTAACAAACCTCGGGTTTTCGAAAATGATAGCTATACAAGGCAAAATAAACATGGACAGTGGATATCATTGGAGTTCAACGATCAAATTCAAAGTAGACGATCGAATACAACAACATTATTTTCCTGACTATTTCATTAATGAGCAGAGTCGAGCCATTCTTATTGCAAACCTCGCTTAACGGCGCATTCCTATGAGTATTAATGTTCAGCATCAAGGAAATTTATCAAAAAAGTTTTAAAGCTATTGCACCTATGCCAATTCAATTTTAAATCTATCAGTTTGGCCAAGCAATATGGGAAACATCATATCTATACGTCCTGTTCTACTAGCCAATACCGCTCAAACCTGATGCTGTGTTTTGTGTAGTAATATGGTTTGAACTAGACGACCTGACGTTTTATTCGGTTTCTTATGTCACCGACATCTTCTATCAAGACCGTTATGGTAAGATATCAACAGACAAATATCACGTAATAGATGTGGGTGATAAATTGGGCAACAAATCGGAACTAATTGGGAATACAATATTGGCATCATATTTAGAATAATAAATATATTACGACAGTTCTTGCATAGCTGCCTAACTAGCCTGATCGATGCGGGATGAATGTGGCTAGTTTCGATTCGTTATTTTCGATATAATAGTGGGGGACCGCTAAGAGCTACATAAGGCGTGGACAGTTCATCATTGAAAGTGAAAATCATAAGGCTTAGTGTTAATAAACCGCGGGTTTTCAAAGATGACAACTATACAAGCAAGATAAACATGGACAGAGGATATCATTGGAGTTCAACGATCAAATTCAAAGTAGACGATCGAATACAACAACATTATTTTCCTGACTATTTCATTAATGAGCGGAGTCGAGCCATTCTTAATGCAAACCTCGCTTAACGGCGCATTCCTATGAGTATTAATGTTCAGCATCAAGGAAAATTATCAAAAAAGTTTTAAAGCTATTGCACCTATGCCAATTCAATTTTAAATCTATCAGTTTGGCCAAGCAATATGGGAAACATCATATCTATACGTCCTGTTCTACTAGCCAATACCGCTCAAACCTGATGCTGTGTTTTGTGTAGTAATATGGTTTGAACTAGACGACCTGACGTTTTATTCGGTTTCTTATGTCACCGACATCTTCTATCAAGACCGTTATGGTAAGATATCAACAGACAAATATCACGTAATAGATGTGGGTGATAAATTGGGCAACAAATCGGAACTAATTGGGAATACAAGATTGGCATCATATTTAGAATAATAAATATATTACGACAGTTCTTGCATAGCTGCCTAACTAGCCTGATCGATGCGGGATGAATGTGGCTCGTTTCGATTCGTTATTTTCGATATAATAGTGGGGGACCGCTAAGAGCTACATAAGGCGTGGACAGTTCATCATTGAAAGTGAAAATCATAAGGCTTTGTGTTAATAAACCGCGGGTTTTCAAAGATGACAACTATACAAGGCAAGATAAACATGGACAGAGCATATCATTGGAGTTCGACGATCAAATTCAAAGTAGACGATCGAATACAAGAACACTATTCTCCTGACTATTTCATTAATTCGTGGAGTCGAGCCATTCGCAATGCAAACCTCGCTTAACGGCGCATTCCTATGAGTATTAATGTCCAGCATCAAGGAAAATTATCAAAAAAGTTTTAAAGCTATTGCATCTATGCCAATTCAATTTTAAATCTATCAGTTTGGCCAAGCAATATGGGAAACATCATATCTATACGTCCTGTTCTACTAGCCAATACCGCTCAAACCTGATGATGTGTTTTGTGTAATAATATGGTTTGAACTAGACGACCTGACGTTTTCTTCGGTTTCTTATGTCACCGACATCTTCTATCAAGACCGTTTTGGTAAGATATCAACAGACAAATATCACGTAATAGATGTTGGTGATAAATTGGGCAAAAATCGGAACTAATTGGGAAAACAATATTGGCATCATATTTAGAATAATAAATATATTATGACAGTTCATGCATAGCTGCCTAACTAGCCTGATCGATGCAGGATGAATCTAGCTCATTTCGGTTTGTTATTGTAGATAGAATACTAGGGGACCGCTAAGAGCTACATAAGGCGTGGACAATTCACCATTGAAAGTGAAAATCAGAAGGCTTTTTGTTAACAAACCTCGGGTTTTCGAAAATGATAGCTATACAAGGCAAAATAAACATGGACAGTGGATATCATTGGAGTTCAACGATCAAATTCAAAGTAGACGATCGAATACAACAACATTATTTTCCTGACTATTTCATTAATGAGCAGAGTCGAGCCATTCTTATTGCAAACCTCGCTTAACGGCGCATTCCTATGAGTATTAATGTTCAGCATCAAGGAAATTTATCAAAAAAGTTTTAAAGCTATTGCACCTATGCCAATTCAATTTTAAATCTATCAGTTTGGCCAAGCAATATGGGAAACATCACATCTATACGTCCTGTTCTACTAGCCAATACCGCTCAAACCTGATGCTGTGTTTTGTGTAGTAATATGGTTTGAACTAGACGACCTGACGTTTTATTCGGTTTCTTATGTCACCGACATCTTCTATCAAGACCGTTATGGTAAGATATCAACAGACAAATATCACGTAATAGATGTGGGTGATAAATTGGGCAACAAATCGGAACTAATTGGGAATACAATATTGGCATCATATTTAGAATAATAAATATATTACGACAGTTCTTGCATAGCTGCCTAACTAGCCTGATCGATGCGGGATGAATGTGGCTCGTTTCGATTCGTTATTTTCGATATAATAGTGGGGGACCGCTAAGAGCTACATAAGGCGTGGACAGTTCATCATTGAAAGTGAAAATCATAAGGCTTTGTGTTAATAAACCGCGGGTTTTCAAAGATGACAACTATACAAGGCAAGATAAAGATGGACAGAGGATATCTTTGGAGTTCAACGATCAAATTCAAAGTAGACGATCGAATACAACAACATTATTTTCCTGACTATTTCATTAATGAGCGGAGTCGAGCCATTCTTAATGCAAACCACGCTTAACGGCGCATTCCTATGAGTATTAATGTTCAGCATCAAGGAAAATTATCGAAAAAGTTTTAAAGCTATTGCACCTACGCCAATTCAGTTTTAAATATATCGGTTTGGCCAAGCAATATGTGAAACATCATATCTATACGTCCTGTTCTACTAGCCAATACCGCTCAAACCTGATGCTGTGTTTTGTGTAGTGATAGGGTTTGAACTAGACGACCTGACGTTTTATTCGGTTTCTTATGTCACCGACATCTTCTATCAAGACCGTCATGGTAAGATATCAACAGACAAATATCACGTAATAGATGTGGGTGATAAATTGGGCAAGAAATCGGAACTAATTGTGAATACAATATTGGCATCATATTTAGAAAAATAAATATATTACGACAGTTCATGCATAGCTGCCTAACTAGCCTGATCGATGCGGGATGAATCTGGCTCATTTCGGTTTGTTATTGTAGATAGAATAATAGGGGACCGCTAAGAGCTACATAAGGCGTGGACAATTCACCATTGAAAGTTAAAATCAGAAGGCTTTTTGTTAACAAACCTCGGGTTTTCGAAAATGATAGCTATACAAGGCAAGATAAACATGGACAGAGGATATCATTGGAGTTCAACGATCAAATTCAAAGTAGACGATCGAATACAACATTATTTTCCTGACTATTTCATTAATGAGGGGAGTCGAGCCATTCTTAATGCAAACCTCGCTTAACGGCGCATTCCTATGAGTATTAATGTTCAGCATCAAGGAAAATTATCAAAAAAGTTTTAAAGCTATTGCACCTATGCCAATTCACTTTTAGATATATCGGTTTGGCCAAGCAATATGTGAAACATCATATCTATACGTCCTGTTCTACTAGCCAATACCCCTCAAACCTGATGGTATGTTTTGTGTACTGATAGGGTTTGAACTAGATGACCTGACGTTTTATTCGGTTTCGTATGTCACCAACCCCTTCTATCAAGACCGTCATGGTAAGATATCAACAGACAAATATCACGTAATAGAGGTGGGTGATAAATTGGGCAAGAAATCGGAACTAATTGGGAATACAATATTGGGATCATATTTAGAATAATAAATATATTACGACAGTTCATGCATAGCTGCCAAACTAGCCTGGTCGATGCGGGATGAATGTGGCTCGTTTCGGTTCGTTATTGTAGATAGAATAGTGGGGGACCGCTAAGAGCTACATAATGCGTGGACAGTTCATCATTGATAGTGTAAATCAAAAGGCTTTGTGTTAACAAACCTCAGGTTTTCGAAGATGGCAACTATACAAGGCAAGATAAACATGGACAGAGGATATCATTGGAGTTCGACGATCGAATTCAAAGTAGACGATCGAATACAAAAACATTATTTTCCTGACTATTTCATTAATGAGCGGAGTCGAGCCATTCTTAATGCAAACCTCGCTTAACGGCGCATGCCTATGAGTATTAATGTTCAGCATCAAGGAAAATTATCATAAAAGTTTTAAAGCTATTGCACCTATGCCAATTCAGTTTTAAATATATCAGTTTGAACAAGCAATATGTGAAACATCATATCTATATGTCCTGTTCTACTAGCCAATACCGCTCAAACCTAATGCTGTGTTTTGTGTAGTGATAGGGTTTGAACTAGACGACCTGACGTTTTATTCGGTTTCTTATGTCACCGACATCTTCTATCAAGACCGTCATGGTAAGATATCAACAGACAAATATCACGTAATAGATGTGGGTGATAAATTGGGCAAGAAATCGGAACTAATTGTGAATACAATATTGGCATCATATTTAGAAAAATAAATATATTACGACAGTTCATGCATAGCTGCCTAACTAGCCTGATCAATGCGGGATGAATCTGGCTCATTTCGGTTTGTTATTGTAGATAGAATAATAGGGGACCGCTAAGAGCTACATAAGGCGTGGACAATTCACCTTTGAAAGTTAAAATCAGAAGGCTTTTTGTTAACAAACCTCAGGTTTTCGAAGATGGCAACTATACAAGGCAAGATAAACATGGACAGAGGATATCATTGGAGTTCAACGATCAAATTCAAAGTAGACGATCGAATACAACATTATTTTCCTGACTATTTCATTAATTCGTGGAGTCGAGCCATTCGCAATGCACACCTCACTTAACGGCACATTCCTATGAGTACTAATCTTCAGCATCAAGGAAAATTATCAAAAAAGTTTTAAAGCTATTGCACCTATGCCAATTCACTTTTAAATCTATCAGTTTGGCCAAGCAATATGGGAAACATCATATCTATACGTCCTGTTCTACTAGCCAATACCCCTCAAACCTGATGGTATGTTTTCTGTAGTGATAGGGTTTGAAATAGACGACCTAACGTTTTATTCGGTTTCCTATGTCACCGACATCTTCTATCAAGACCGTTATGGTAAGATATCAATAGACAAATATCACGTAATAGATGTGCGTGATAAATTGGGCAAGAAATCGAAAATAATTGGGAATACAATATTGGGATCATATTTAGAATAATAAATATATTACGACAGTTCATGCATAGCTGCCTAACTAGGCTGATCGATGCGGGATGAATGTGACTCGTTTCGGTTCGTTATTGTAGATAGAATAGTTGGGGACCGCTAAGAGCTACATAATGCGTGGACAGTTCATCATTGAAAGTGTAAATCAGAAGGCTTTGTGTTAACAAACCTCGGGTTTTTGAAGATGACAACTATACAAGGCAAGATAAACATGGACAAAGGATATCATTGGAGTTCGACGATCGAATTCAAAGTAGACGATCGAATACAACAACATTATTTTCCTGACTATTTCATTAATGAGCGGAGTCGAGCCATTCTTAATGCAAACCTCGCTTAACGGCGCATTCCTATGAGTATTAATGTTCAGCATCAAGGAAAATTATCAAAAAAGTTTTAAAGCTATTGCACCTATGCCAATTTAATTTTAAATCTATCAGTTTGGCCAAGCAATATGGGAAACATCATATCTATACGTCCTGTTCTACTAGCCAATACCGCTCAAACCTGATGCTGTGTTTTGTATAGTAATATGGTTTGAACTAGACGACCTGACGTTTTATTCGGTTTCTTATGTCACCGACATCTTCTATCAAGACCGTTATGGTAAGATATCAACAGACAAATATCACGTAATAGATGTGGGTGATAAATTGGGCAAGAAATCGGAACTAATTGTGAATACAATATTGGCATCATATTTAGAAAAATAAATATATTACGACAGTTCATGCATAGCTGCCTAACTAGCCTGATCGATGCGGGATGAATCTGGCTCATTTCGGTTTGTTATTGTAGATAGAATAATAGGGGACCGCTAAGAGCTACATAAGGCGTGGACAATTCACCATTGAAAGTTAAAATCAGAAGGCTTTTTGTTAACAAACCTCGGGTTTTCGAAAATGATAGCTATACAAGGCAAGATAAACATAGACAGAGGATATCATTGGAGTTCAACGATCAAATTCAAAGTAGACGATCGAATACAACATTATTTTCCTGACTATTTCATTAATGAGCGGAGTCGAGCCATTCTTAATGCAAACCTCGCTTAACGGCGCATTCCTATGAGTATTAATGTTCAGCATCAAGGAAAATTATCAAAAAAGTTTTAAAGCTATTGCACCTATGCCAATTCACTTTTAAATATATCGGTTTGGCCAAGCAATATGTGAAACATCATATCCATACGTCCTGTTCTACTAGCCAATACCCCTCAAACCTGATGGTATGTTTTGTGTACTGATAGGGTTTGAACTAGATGACCTGACGTTTTATTCGGTTTCGTATGTCACCGACCCCTTCTATCAAGACCGTCATGGTAAGATATCAACAGACAAATATCACGTAATAGAGGTGGGTGATAAATTGGGCAAGAAATCGGAACTAATTGGGAATACAATATTGGGATCATATTTAGAATAATAAATATATTACGACAGTTCATGCATAGCTGCCTAACTAGCCTGATCGATGCGGGATGAATGTGACTCATTTCGGTTCGTTATTGTAGATAGAATAGTGGGGGACCGCTAAGAGCTACATAATGCGTGGACAGTTCATCATTGAAAGTGTAAATCAAAAGGCTTTGTGTTAACAAACCTCGGGTTTTCGAAGATAGCAACTATACCAGGCAAGATAAACATGGACAGAGGATATCATTGGAGTTCGACGATCGAATTCAAAGTAGACGATCGAATACAACAACATTATTTTCCTGACTATTTCATTAATGAGCGAAGTCGAGCCATTCTTAATGCAAACCTCGCTTAACGGCGCATGCCTATGAGTATTAATGTTCAGCATCAAGGAAAATTATCATAAAAGTTTTAAAGCTATTGCACCTATGCCAATTCAATTTTAAATCTATCAGTTTGGCCAAGCAATATGTGAAACATCATATCTATACGTCCTGTTCTACTAGCCAATACCGCTCAAACCTGATGCTGTGTTTTGTGTAGTAATATGGTTTGAACTAGACGACCTGACGTTTTATTCGGTTTCTTATGTCACCGACATCTTCTATCAAGACCGTTATGGTAAGATATCAACAGACAAATATCACGTAATAGATGTGGGTGATAAATTGGGCAACAAATCGGAACTAATTGGGAATACAATATTGGCATCATATTTAGAATAATAAATATATTACGACAGTTCTTGCATAGCTGCCTAACTAGCCTGATCGATGCGGGATGAATGTGGCTCGTTTCGATTCGTTATTTTCGATACAATAGTGGGGGACCGCTAAGAGCTACATAAGGCGTGGACAGTTCATCATTGAAAGTGATAATCATAAGGCTTTGTGTTAATAAACCGCGGGTTTTCAAAGATGACAACTATACAAGGCAAGATAAACATGGACAGAGCATATCATTGGAGTTCGACGATCAAATTCAAAGTAGACGATCGAATACAAGAACACTATTCTCCTGACTATTTCATTAATTCGTGGAGTCGAGCCATTCGCAATGCAAACCTCGCTTAACGGCGCATTCCTATGAGTATTAATGTCCAGCATCAAGGAAAATTATCAAAAAAGTTTTAAAGCTATTGCATCTATGCCAATTCAATTTTAAATCTATCAGTTTGGCCAAGCGATATGGGAAACATCATATCTATCGTCCTGTTCTACTAGCCAATACCGCTCAAACCTGATGCTGTGTTTTGTGTAGTAATATGGTTTGAACTAGACGACCTGACGTTTTCTTCGGTTTCTTATGTCACCGACATCTTCTATCAACACCGTTTTGGTAAGATATCAACAGACAAATATCACGTAATAGATGTGGGTGATAAATTGGGCAACAAATCGGAACTAATTGGGAATACAATATTGGCATCATATTAAGAATAATAAATCTATTACGACAGTTCATGCATAGCTGCCTAACTAGCCTGATCGATGCAGGATGAATCTAGCTCATTTCGATTCTTTATTTTCGATATAATAGTGGGGGACCGCTAAGAGCTACCTAAGGCGTGGACAGTTCATCATTGAAAGTGAAAATCATAAGGCTTTGTGTTAATAAACCTCGGGTTTTCAAAGATGACAACTATACAAGGCAAGATAAACATGGACAGAGCATATCATTGGAGTTCGACGATCAAATTCAAAGTAGACGATCGAATACAACAACATTATTTTCCTAACTATTTCATTAATGAGCGGAGTCGAGCCATTCTTAATGCAAACCTCGCTTAACGGCACATGCCTATGAGCATTAATGTTCAGCTGAAGGAAAATTATCATAAAAGTTTTAAAGCTATTGCACCTATGCCAATTCAGTTTTCAATATATCAGTTTGGCCAAGCAATATGTGAAACATCATATCTATACGTCCTGTTCTACTAGCCAATACCGCTCAAACCTGATGCTGTGTTTTGTCTAGTGATAGGGTTTGAACTAGACGACCTGACGTTTTATTCGGTTTCTTATGTCACCGACATCTTCTATCAACACCGTTATGTTAACATATTAACAAACAAATATCACATAATAGATTTTGGTGATAAATTGTGCAATAAATCGGAATTAATTCGTAATACAATATTGGGATCATATTTAGAATAATAAATATATTACGATAGTTCATGCATAGCTGCCTAACTAGCCTTATCGATGCGGGATGAATCTGGCTCGTTTCGATTCGTTATTTTCGATATAATAGTGGGGGACCGCTAAGAGCTACATAAGGCGTGGACAGTTCTCATTGAAAGTGAAAATCATAAGGCTTTGTGTTAATAAACCGCGGGTTTTCAAAGATGAGAACTATACAAGGCAAGATAAACATGGACAGAGCATATCATTGGAGTTCGACGATCAAATTCAAAGTAGACGATCGAATACAAGAACACTATTCTCCTGACTATTTCATTAATTCGTGGAGTCGAGCCATTCGCAATGCAAACCTCGCTTAACGGCGCATTCCTATGAGTATTAATGTCCAGCATCAAGAAAATTATCAAAAAAGTTTTAAAGCTATTGCATCTATGCCAATTCAATTTTAAATCTATCAGTTTGGCCAAGCGATATGGGAAACATCATATCTATACGTCCTGTTCTACTAGCCAATACCGCTCAAACCTGATGCTGTGTTTTGTGTAGTAATATGGTTTGAACTAGACGACCTGACGTTTTATTCGGTGTCTTATGTCACCGACATCTTCTATCAAGACCGTTATGGTAAGATATCAACAGACAAATATCACGTAATAGATGTGGGTGATAAATTGGGCAACAAATCGGAACTAATTGGGAATACAATATTGGCATCATATTAAGAATAATAAATCTATTATGACAGTTCATGCATAGCTGCCTAACTAGCCTGATCGATGCAGGATGAATCTAGCTCATTTCGATTCTTTATTTTCGATATAATATTGGGGGACCGCTAAGAGCTACCTAAGGCGTGGACAGTTCATCATTGAAAGTGAAAATCATAAGGCTTTATGTTAATAAACCTCGGGTTTTCAAAGATGACAACTATACAAGGCAAGATAAACATGGACAGAGCATATCATTGGAGTTCGACGATCAAATTCAAAGTAGACGATCGAATACAACAACATTATTTTCCTAACTATTTCATTAATGAGCGGAGTCGAGCCATTCTTAATGCAAACCTCGCTTAACGGCGCATTCCTATGAGTATTAATGTTCAGCATCAAGGAAAATTATCAAAAAAGTTTTAAAGCTATTGCACCTATGCCAATTCACTTTTAAATATATCGGTTTGGCCAAGCAATATGTGAAACATCATATCCATACGTCCTGTTCTACTAGCCAATACCCCTCAAACCTGATGGTATGTTTTGTGTACTGATAGGGTTTGAACTAGATGACCTGACGTTTTATTCGGTTTCGTATGTCACCGACCCCTTCTATCAAGACCGTCATGGTAAGATATCAACAGACAAATATCACGTAATAGAGGTGGGTGATAAATTGGGCAAGAAATCGGAACTAATTGGGAATACAATATTGGGATCATATTTAGAATAATAAATATATTACGACAGTTCATGCATAGCTGCCTAACTAGCCTGATCGATGCGGGATGAATGTGACTCATTTCGGTTCGTTATTGTAGATAGAATAGTGGGGGACCGCTAAGAGCTACATAATGCGTGGACAGTTCATCATTGAAAGTGTAAATCAAAAGGCTTTGTGTTAACAAACCTCGGGTTTTCGAAGATAGCAACTATACCAGGCAAGATAAACATGGACAGAGGATATCATTGGAGTTCGACGATCGAATTCAAAGTAGACGATCGAATACAACAACATTATTTTCCTGACTATTTCATTAATGAGCGAAGTCGAGCCATTCTTAATGCAAACCTCGCTTAACGGCGCATGCCTATGAGTATTAATGTTCAGCATCAAGGAAAATTATCATAAAAGTTTTAAAGCTATTGCACCTATGCCAATTCAATTTTAAATCTATCAGTTTGGCCAAGCAATATGTGAAACATCATATCTATACGTCCTGTTCTACTAGCCAATACCGCTCAAACCTGATGCTGTGTTTTGTGTAGTAATATGGTTTGAACTAGACGACCTGACGTTTTATTCGGTTTCTTATGTCACCGACATCTTCTATCAAGACCGTTATGGTAAGATATCAACAGACAAATATCACGTAATAGATGTGGGTGATAAATTGGGCAACAAATCGGAACTAATTGGGAATACAATATTGGCATCATATTTAGAATAATAAATATATTACGACAGTTCTTGCATAGCTGCCTAACTAGCCTGATCGATGCGGGATGAATGTGGCTCGTTTCGATTCGTTATTTTCGATACAATAGTGGGGGACCGCTAAGAGCTACATAAGGCGTGGACAGTTCATCATTGAAAGTGATAATCATAAGGCTTTGTGTTAATAAACCGCGGGTTTTCAAAGATGACAACTATACAAGGCAAGATAAACATGGACAGAGCATATCATTGGAGTTCGACGATCAAATTCAAAGTAGACGATCGAATACAAGAACACTATTCTCCTGACTATTTCATTAATTCGTGGAGTCGAGCCATTCGCAATGCAAACCTCGCTTAACGGCGCATTCCTATGAGTATTAATGTCCAGCATCAAGGAAAATTATCAAAAAAGTTTTAAAGCTATTGCATCTATGCCAATTCAATTTTAAATCTATCAGTTTGGCCAAGCGATATGGGAAACATCATATCTATCGTCCTGTTCTACTAGCCAATACCGCTCAAACCTGATGCTGTGTTTTGTGTAGTAATATGGTTTGAACTAGACGACCTGACGTTTTCTTCGGTTTCTTATGTCACCGACATCTTCTATCAACACCGTTTTGGTAAGATATCAACAGACAAATATCACGTAATAGATGTGGGTGATAAATTGGGCAACAAATCGGAACTAATTGGGAATACAATATTGGCATCATATTAAGAATAATAAATCTATTACGACAGTTCATGCATAGCTGCCTAACTAGCCTGATCGATGCAGGATGAATCTAGCTCATTTCGATTCTTTATTTTCGATATAATAGTGGGGGACCGCTAAGAGCTACCTAAGGCGTGGACAGTTCATCATTGAAAGTGAAAATCATAAGGCTTTGTGTTAATAAACCTCGGGTTTTCAAAGATGACAACTATACAAGGCAAGATAAACATGGACAGAGCATATCATTGGAGTTCGACGATCAAATTCAAAGTAGACGATCGAATACAACAACATTATTTTCCTAACTATTTCATTAATGAGCGGAGTCGAGCCATTCTTAATGCAAACCTCGCTTAACGGCACATGCCTATGAGCATTAATGTTCAGCTGAAGGAAAATTATCATAAAAGTTTTAAAGCTATTGCACCTATGCCAATTCAGTTTTCAATATATCAGTTTGGCCAAGCAATATGTGAAACATCATATCTATACGTCCTGTTCTACTAGCCAATACCGCTCAAACCTGATGCTGTGTTTTGTCTAGTGATAGGGTTTGAACTAGACGACCTGACGTTTTATTCGGTTTCTTATGTCACCGACATCTTCTATCAACACCGTTATGTTAACATATTAACAAACAAATATCACATAATAGATTTTGGTGATAAATTGTGCAATAAATCGGAATTAATTCGTAATACAATATTGGGATCATATTTAGAATAATAAATATATTACGATAGTTCATGCATAGCTGCCTAACTAGCCTTATCGATGCGGGATGAATCTGGCTCGTTTCGATTCGTTATTTTCGATATAATAGTGGGGGACCGCTAAGAGCTACATAAGGCGTGGACAGTTCTCATTGAAAGTGAAAATCATAAGGCTTTGTGTTAATAAACCGCGGGTTTTCAAAGATGAGAACTATACAAGGCAAGATAAACATGGACAGAGCATATCATTGGAGTTCGACGATCAAATTCAAAGTAGACGATCGAATACAAGAACACTATTCTCCTGACTATTTCATTAATTCGTGGAGTCGAGCCATTCGCAATGCAAACCTCGCTTAACGGCGCATTCCTATGAGTATTAATGTCCAGCATCAAGAAAATTATCAAAAAAGTTTTAAAGCTATTGCATCTATGCCAATTCAATTTTAAATCTATCAGTTTGGCCAAGCGATATGGGAAACATCATATCTATACGTCCTGTTCTACTAGCCAATACCGCTCAAACCTGATGCTGTGTTTTGTGTAGTAATATGGTTTGAACTAGACGACCTGACGTTTTATTCGGTGTCTTATGTCACCGACATCTTCTATCAAGACCGTTATGGTAAGATATCAACAGACAAATATCACGTAATAGATGTGGGTGATAAATTGGGCAACAAATCGGAACTAATTGGGAATACAATATTGGCATCATATTAAGAATAATAAATCTATTATGACAGTTCATGCATAGCTGCCTAACTAGCCTGATCGATGCAGGATGAATCTAGCTCATTTCGATTCTTTATTTTCGATATAATATTGGGGGACCGCTAAGAGCTACCTAAGGCGTGGACAGTTCATCATTGAAAGTGAAAATCATAAGGCTTTATGTTAATAAACCCCGGGTTTTCAAAGATGACAACTATACAAGGCAAGATAAACATGGACAGAGCATATCATTGGAGTTCGACGATCAAATTCAAAGTAGACGATCGAATACAACAACATTATTTTCCTAACTATTTCATTAATGAGCGGAGTCGAGCCATTCTTAATGCAAACCTCGCTTAACGGCACATGCCTATGAGTATTAATGTTCAGCATGAAGGAAAATTATCATAAAAGTTTTAAAGCTATTGCACCTATGCCAATTCAGTTTTCAATATATCAGTTTGGCCAAGCAATATGTGAAACATCATATCTATACGTCCTGTTCTACTAGCCAATACCGCTCAAACCTGATGGTGTGTTTTGTCTAGTGATAGGGTTTGAACTAGACGACCTGACGTTTTATTCGGTTTCTTATGTCACCGACATCTTCTATCAACACCGTTATGTTAACATATTAAAAAACAAATATCACGTATTAGATTTGGTGATAAATTGTGCAATAAATCGGAATTAATTGGGAATACAATATTGGGATCATATTTAGAATAATAAATATATTACGATAGTTCATGCATAGCTGCCTAACTAGCCTGATCGATGCGGGATGAATCTGGCTCGTTTCGATTCGTTATTTTCGATAGAATAGTGGGGGACCGCTAAGAGCTACATAAGGCGCGGACAGTTCATCATTGAAAGTGAAAATCAGAAGGCTTTGTTTTAATAAACCGCGGGTTTTCAAAGATGACAACAATACAAGGCGAGATAAACATGGACAGAGCATATCATTGGAGTTCGATGATCAAATTCAAAGTAGACGATCGAATACAAGAACAATCTTCTCCTGACTATTTCATTAATTCGTGGAGTCGAGCCATTCGCAATGCACACCTTGCTTAACGGCACATTCCTATGAGTATTAATGTTCAGCATCAAGGAAAATTATCAAAAAAGTTTTAAAGCTATTGCATCTATGCCAATTCAATTTTAAATCTATCAGTTTGGCCAAGCGATATGGGAAACATCATATCTATATGTCATGTTCTACTAGCCAATACCCCTCAAACCTGATGCTATGTTTTGTTTACTGATAGGGTTTGAACTGGACGACCTGACGTTTTATTCGGTTTCGTATGTCACCGACATCTTCTATCAAG
The DNA here is from genome assembly GCA_007663325.1 of Eucalyptus pauciflora. Classification (NCBI taxonomy): domain Eukaryota; kingdom Viridiplantae; phylum Streptophyta; class Magnoliopsida; order Myrtales; family Myrtaceae; genus Eucalyptus; species Eucalyptus pauciflora. Next base: position 2,172,140 of record VMYD01000011.1, read on the forward strand.
ACCGTCATGGTAAGATATCAACAGAAAAATATCACGTAATAGAGGTGGGTGATAAATTGCGCAAGAAATCGGAACTAATTGGGAATATAATATTGGGATCATATTTAGAATAATAAATATATTACGACGGTTCATGCATAGCTGCCTAACTAGCCTGATCGATGCGGGATGAATCTGGCTCGTTTCGGTTCGTTATTGTAGATAGAATAGTGGGGGACCGCTAAGAGCTACATAATGCGTGGACAGTTCATCATTGATAGTGTAAATCAAAAGGCTTTGTGTTAACAAACCTCAGGTTTTCGAAGATGGCAACTATACAAGGCAAGATAAACATGGACAGAGGATATCATTGGAGTTCGACGATCGAATTCAAAGTAGACGATCGAATACAAAAACATTATTTTCCTGATTATTTCATTAATGAGCGGAGTCGAGCCATTCTTAATGCAAACCTCGCTTAACGGCGCATTCCTATGAGTATTAATGTTCAGCATCAAGGAAAATTATCAAAAAGGTTTTAAAGCTATTGCACCTATGCCAATTCACTTTTAAATATATCGGTTTGGCCAAGCAATATGTGAAACATCATATCTATACGTCCTGTTCTACTAGCCAATACCCCTCAAACCTGATGGTATGTTTTGTGTACTGATAGGGTTTGAACTAGATGACCTGACGTTTTATTCGGTTTCGTATGTCACCGACATCTTCTATCAAGACCGTCATGGTAAGATATCACCAGACAAATATCACGTAATAGAGGTGGGTGATAAATTGGGCAAGAAATCGGAACTAATTGGGAATACAATATTGAGATCATATTTAGAATAATAAATATATTACGACATTTCATGCATAGCTGCCTAACTAGCCTGATCTATGCGGGATGAATGTGACTCATTTCGGTTCGTTATTGTAGATAGAATAGTGGGGGACCGCTAAGAGCTACATAATGCGTGGACAGTTCATCCTTGAAAGTGTAAATCAAAAGGCTTTGTGTTAACAAACCTCGGGTTTTTGAAAATGACAACTATACAAGGCAAGATAAACATGGACAGAGGATATCATTGGAGTTCGACGATCGAATTCAAAGTAGACGATCGAATACAACAACAGTATTTTCCTCACTATTTCATTAATGAGCGGAGTCGAGCCATTCTTAATGCAAACCTCGCTTAACGGCGCATTCCTATGAGTATTAATGTTCAGCATCAAGGAAAATTATCAAAAAAGTTTTAAAGCTATTCCACCTATGGTAATTCAGTTTTAAATATATCAGTTTGGCCAAGCAATATGGGAAACATCATATCTATACGTCCTGTTCTACTAGCCAATACCGCTCATACCTGATGCTGTGTTTTGTGTAGTGATAGGGTTTGAACTAGACGGCCTGACGTTTTATTCGGTTTCTTATGTCACCGAGATCTTCTATCAACACCGTTATGTTAACATATTAACAGACAAATATCACGTAATAGATGTGGGTGACAAATTGGGCAATAAATCGGAACTAATTGGGAATACAATATTGGGATCATATTTAGAATAATAAATATATTACGACAGTTCTTGCATAGCTGCCTAACTAGCATGATTGATGCGGGATGAATCTGGCTCGTTTCGATTCGTTATTTTCGAAAGAAGAATGGGGGACCGCTAAGAGCTACATAAGGCGTGGACAGTTCATCATTGAAAGTGAAAATCAGAAGGCTTTGTGTTAATAAACCGCGGGTTTTCAAAGATGACAACTATACATGGCAAGATAAACATGGACATATCATTGGAGTTCGACGATCAAATTCAAAGTAGACGATCGAATACAAGAACACTATTCTCCTGACTATTTCATTAATTCGGGGAGTCGAGCCATTCGCAATGCACACCTCCCATAACGGCACATTCCTATGAGTATTAATGTTCAGCATCAAGGAAAATTATCAAAAAAGTTTTAAAGCTATTGCACCTATGCCAATTCACTTTTAAATATATCGGTTTGGCCAAGCAATATGTGAAACATCATATCTATACGTCCTGTTCTACTAGCCAATACCCCTCAAACCTGATGGTATGTTTTGTGTACTGATAGGGTTTGAACTAGATGACCTGACGTTTTATTCGGTTTCGTATGTCACCGACCCCTTCTATCAAGATCGTCATGGTAAGCTATCAACAGACAAATATCACGTAATAGAGGTGGGTGATAAATTGGGCAAGAAATCGGAACTAATTGGGAATACAATATTGGGATCATATTTAGAATAATAAATATATTACGACAGTTCATGCATAGCTGCCTAACTAGCCTGATCGATGCAGGATGAATGTGACTCATTTCGGTTCGTTATTGTAGATAGAATAGTGGGGGACCGCTAAGAGCTACATAATGCGTGGACAGTTCATCATTGAAAGTGTAAATCAAAACGCTTTGTGTTAACAAACCTCGGGTTTTCGAAGATGGCAACTATACCAGGCAAGATAAACATGGACAGAGGATATCATTGGAGTTCGACGATCGAATTCAAAGTAGACGATCGAATACAACAACATTATTTTCCTGACTATTTCATTAATGAGCGGAGTCGAGCCATTCTTAATGCAAACCTCGTTTAACGGCGCATTCCTATGAGTATTAATGTTCAGCATCAAGGAAAATTATCAAAAAGGTTTTAAAGCTATTGCACCTATGCCAATTCACTTTTAAATATATCGGTTTGGCCAAGCAATATGTGAAACATCATATCTATACGTCCTGTTCTACTAGCCAATACCCCTCAAACCTGATGGTATGTTTTGTGTACTGATAGGGTTTGAACTAGATGACCTGACGTTTTATTCGGTTTCGTATGTCACCGACATCTTCTATCAAGACCGTCATGGTAAGATATCACCAGACAAATATCACGTAATAGAGGTGGGTGATAAATTGGGCAAGAAATCGGAACTAATTGGGAATACAATATTGAGATCATATTTAGAATAATAAATATATTACGACATTTCATGCATAGCTGCCTAACTAGCCTGATCTATGCGGGATGAATGTGACTCATTTCGGTTCGTTATTGTAGATAGAATAGTGGGGGACCGCTAAGAGCTACATAATGCGTGGACAGTTCATCATTGAAAGTGTAAATCAAAAGGCTTTGTGTTAACAAACCTCGGGTTTTTGAAGATGACAACTATACAAGGCAAGATAAACATGGACAGAGGATATCATTGGAGTTCGACGATCGAATTCAAAGTAGACGATCGAATACAACAACAGTATTTTCCTCACTATTTCATTAATGAGCGGAGTCGAGCCATTCTTAATGCAAACCTCGCTTAACGGCGCATTCCTATGAGTATTAATGTTCAGCATCAAGGAAAATTATCAAAAAAGTTTTAAAGCTATTGCACCTATGCCAATTCACTTTTAAATATATCGGTTTGGCCAAGCAATATGTGAAACATCATATCTATACGTCTTGTTCTACTAGCCAATACCCCTCAAACCTGATGGTATGTTTTGTGTACTGATAGGGTTTGAACTAGATGACCTGACGTTTTATTCGGTTTCGTATGTCACCGACCCCTTCTATCAAGACCGTCATGGTAAGATATCAACAGACAAATATCACGTAATAGAGGTGGGTGATAAATTGGGCAAGAAATCGGAACTAATTGGGAATACAATATTGGGATCATATTTAGAATAATAAATATATTACGACAGTTCATGCATAGCTGCCTAACTAGCCTGATCGATGCAGGATGAATGTGACTCATTTCGGTTCGTTATTGTAGATAGAATAGTGGGGGACCGCTAAGAGCTACATAATGCGTGGACAGTTCATCATTGAAAGTGTAAATCAAAACGCTTTGTGTTAACAAACCTCGGGTTTTCGAAGATGGCAACTATACCAGGCAAGATAAACATGGACAGAGGATATCATTGGAGTTCGACGATCGAATTCAAAGTAGACGATCGAATACAACAACATTATTTTCCTGACTATTTCATTAATGAGCGGAGTCGAGCCATTCTTAATGCAAACCTCGTTTAACGGCGCATGCCTATGAGTATTAATGTTCAGCATCAAGGAAAATTATCATAAAAGTTTTAAAGCTATTGCACCTATGCCAATTCAGTTTTAAATATATCAGTTTGAACAAGCAATATGTGAAACATCATATCTATATGTCCTGTTCTACTAGCCAATACCGCTCAAACCTAATGCTGTGTTTTGTGTAGTGATAGGGTTTGAACTAGACGACCTGACGTTTTATTCGGTTTCTTATGTCACCGACATCTTCTATCAAGACCGTTATGGGAAGATATCAATAGACAAATATCACGTAATAGATGTGGGTGATAAATTGGGCAAGAAATCGGAACTAATTGTGAATACAATATTGGCATCATATTTAGAAAAATAAATATATTACGACAGTTCATGCATAGCTGCCTAACTAGCCTGATCGATGCGGGATGAATCTGGCTCATTTCGGTTTGTTATTGTAGATAGAATAATAGGGGACCGCTAAGAGCTACATAAGGCGTGGACAATTCACCATTGAAAGTTAAAATCAGAAGGCTTTTTGTTAACAAACCTCGGGTTTTCGAAAATGATAGCTATACAAGGCAAGATAAACATGGACAGAGGATATCATTGGAGTTCAACGATCAAATTCAAAGTAGACGATCGAATACAACAACATTATTTTCCTGACTATTTCATTAATGCGCGGAGTCGAGCCATTCTTAATGCAAACCTCGCTTAACGGCGCATTCCTATGAGTATTAATGTTCAGCATCAAGGAAAATTATCAAAAAAGTTTTAAAGCTATTCCACCTATGGTAATTCAGTTTTAAATATATCAGTTTGGCCAAGCAATATGGGAAACATCATATCTATACGTCCTGTTCTACTAGCCAATACCGCTCAAACCTAATGCTGTGTTTTGTGTAGTGATAGGGTTTGAACTAGACGACCTGACGTTTTATTCGGATTCTTATATCACCGACATCTTCTATCAACACCGTTTTGTTAACATACTAACAGACAAATATCACGTAATAGATGTGGGTGATAAATTGTGCAATAAATCGGAACTAATTGGGAATACAATATTGGGATCATATTTAGAATAATAAATATATTACGACAGTTCATGCATAGCTGCCTAACTAGCCTGATCGATGCGGGATGAATCTGGCTCGTTTCGATTCGTTATTTTCGATAGAATAGTGGGGGACCGCTAAGAGCTACATAAGAAGTGGACAGTTCATCATTGAAAGTGAAAATCAGAAGTCTTTGTGTTAATAAACCGCGGGTTTTCAAAGATGACAACAATACAAGGCAAGATAAACATGGACAGAGCATATCATTGGAGTTCGACGATCAAATTCAAAGTAGACGATCGAATACAAGAACACTATTCTCCTGACTATTTCATTAATTAGTGGAGTCGAGCCATTCGCAATGCACACCTCGCTTAACGGCGCATTCCTATGAGTAATAATGTTCAGCATCAAGGAAAATTATCAAAAAAGTTTTAAAGCTATTGCATCTATGCCAATTCAATTTTAAATCTATCGGTTTGGCCAAGCGATATGGGAAACATCATATCTATACGTCCTGCTCTACTAGCCAGTACCCCTCAAACCTGATGGTATGTTTTGTGTAGTGATAGGGTTTGAACTAGACGACCTGTCGTTTTATTCGGTTTCGTATGTCACCGACATCTTCTATCAAGACCGTCATGGTATGATATCAACAGACAAATATCACGTAATAGAGGTGGGTGATAAATTGGCAAGAAATCAGAACTAATTGGGAATACAATATTGGGATCATATTTAGAATAATAAAAATATTACGACAGTTCATGCATAGCTGCCTAACTAGGCTGATCGATGCGGGATGAATGTGACTCGTTTCGGTTCGTTATTGTAGATAGAATAGTTGGGGACCGCTAAGAGCTACCTAATGCGTGGACAGTTCATCATTGAAAGTGTAAATCAGAAGGCTTTGTGTTAACAAACCTCGGGTTTTCGAAGATGACAACTATACAAGGCAAGATAAACATGGACAGAGGATATCATTGGAGTTCGACGATCAAATTCAAAGTAGACGATCGAATACAACAACATTATTTTCCTGACTATTTCATTAATGAGCGGAGTCGAGCCATTCTTAATGCAAACCTCGCTTAACGGCGCATTCCTATGAGTATTAATGTTCAGCATCAAGGAAAATTATCAAAAAAATTTTAAAGCTATTGCACCTAGGCCAATTCAGTTTTAAATATATCAGTTTGGCCAAGCAATATGTGAAACATCATATCTATACGTCATGTTCTACTAGCCAATACCGCTCAAACCCTTATGCTGTGTTTTGTGTAGTGTTAGGGTTTGAACTAGACGACCTGACGTTTTATTCGGTTTCTTATGTCACCGACATCTTCTATCAAGACCGTTATGGTAAGATATCAACAGACAAATATCACGTAATAGATGTGGGTGATAAATTGGGCAATAAATGGGAACTAGTTGGGAATACAATATTGGGATCATATTTACAATAATAAATTTATTACGACAGTTCATGCATAGCTGCCTAACTAGCCTGATCGATGCGGGATGAATGTGGCTCATTTCGGCTCGTTATTGTAGATAGAATAGTGGGGGACCGCTAAGAGCTACATAATGCGTGGACAGTTCATCATTGAAAGTGTAAATCAAAAGGCTTTGTGTTAACAAACCTCGGGTTTTCGAAGATGAGAACTATACAAGGCAAGATAAACATGGACAGAGGATATCATTGGAGTTCGACGATCAAATTCAAAGTAGACGATCGAATACAACATTATTTTCCTGACTATTTCATTAATGAGCGGAGTCGAGCCATTCTTAATGCAAACCTCGCTTAATGGCGCATTCCTATGAGTATTAATGTTCAGCATCAAGGAAAATTATCAAAAAAGTTTTAAAGCTATTGCACCTATGCCAATTCACTTTTAAATATATCGGTTTGGCCAAGCAATATGTGAAACATCATATCTATACGTCCTATTCTACTAGCCAATACCCCTCAAACCTGATGGTATATTTTGTGTACTGATAGGGTTGGAACTAGATGACCTGACGTTTTATTCGGTTTCGTATGTCACCGAGCTCTTCTATCAAGACCGTCATGGTAAGATATCAACAGACAAATATCACGTAATAGAGGTGGGTGATAAATTGGGCAAGAAATCGGAACTAATTGGGAATACAATATTGGGATCATATTTAGAATAATAAATATATTACGACAGTTCATGCATAGCTGCCTAACTAGCCTGATCGATGCGGGATGAATCTGGCTCATTTCGGTTTGTTATTGTAGATAGAATAATAGGGGACCGCTAAGAGCTACATAAGGCGTGGACAATTCACCATTGAAAGTTAAAATCAGAAGGCTTTTTGTTAACAAACCTCGGGTTTTCGAAAATGATAGCTATACAAGGCAAGATAAACATGGACAGAGGATATCATTGGAGTTCGACGATCGAATTCAAAGTAGACGATCGAATACAACAACATTATTTTCCTGACTATTTCATTAATGAGCGGAGTCGAGCCATTCTTAATGCAAACCTCGCTTAACGGCGCATTCCTATGAGTATTAATGTTCAGCATCAAGGAAAATTATCAAAAAAATTTTAAAGCTATTGCACCTAGGCCAATTCAGTTTTAAATATATCAGTTTGGCCAAGCAATATGTGAAACATCATATCTATACGTCATGTTCTACTAGCCAATACCGCTCAAACCCTTATGCTGTGTTTTGTGTAGTGATAGGGTTTGAACTAGACGACCTAACGTTTTATTCGGTTTCTTATGTCACCGACATCTTCTATCAAGACCGTTATGGTAAGATATCAACAGACAAATATCACGTAATAGGTGTGGGTGATAAATTGGGCAATAAATGGGAACTAGTTGGGAATACAATATTGGGATCATATTTACAATAATAAATTTATTACGACAGTTCATGCATAGCTGCCTAACTAGCCTGATCGATGCGGGATGAATCTGGCTCATTTCGGTTTGTTATTGTAGATAGAATAATAGGGGACCGCTAAGAGCTACATAAGGCGTGGACAATTCACCATTGAAAGTTAAAATCAGAAGGCTTTTTGTTAACAAACCTCGGGTTTTCGAAAATGATAGCTATACAAGGCAAGATAAACATGGACAGAGGATATCATTGGAGTTCGACGATCGAATTCAAAGTAGACGATCGAATACAACAACATTATTTTCCTGACTATTTCATTAATGAGCGGAGTCGAGCCATTCTTAATGCAAACCTCGCTTAACGGCGCATTCCTATGAGTATTAATGTTCAGCATCAAGGAAAATTATCAAAAAAATTTTAAAGCTATTGCACCTAGGCCAATTCAGTTTTAAATATATCAGTTTGGCCAAGCAATATGTGAAACATCATATCTATATGTCATGTTCTAATAGCCAATACCCCTCAAACCTGATGGTATGTTTTGTGTACTGATAGGGTTTCAACTAGACGACCTAAGGTTTTATTCGGTTTCTTATGTCACCGACATCTTCTATCAAGACCGTTATGGTAAGATAACAACAGACAAATATCACGTAATAGATGTGCGTGATAAATTGGGCAATAAATCGGAACTAGTTGGGAATACAATATTGGGATCTTATTTAGAATAATAAATATATTACGATAGTTCATGCATAGCTGCCTAACTAGCCTGATCGATGCGGGATGAATGTGGCTCATTTCGGCTCGTTATTGTAGATAGAATAGTGGGGGACCGCTAAGAGCTACATAATGCGTGGACAGTTCATCATTGAAAGTGTAAATCAAAAGGCTTTGTGTTAACAAACCTCGGGTTTTCGAAGATGAGAACTATACAAGGCAAGATAAACATGGACAGAGGATATCATTGGAGTTCGACGATCGAATTCAAAGTAGACGATCGAATACAACAACATTATTTTCCTGACTATTTCATTAATGAGCGGAGTCGAGCCATTCTTAATGCAAACCTCGCTTAACGGCGCATTCCTATGAGTATTAATGTTCAGCATCAAGGAAAATTATCAAAAAAATTTTAAAGCTATTGCACCTAGGCCAATTCAGTTTTAAATATATCAGTTTGGCCAAGCAATATGTGAAACATCATATCTATACGTCCTGTTCTACTAGCCAATACCGCTCAAACCCTTATGCTGTGTTTTGTGTAGTGATAGGGTTTGAACTAGACGACCTGACGTTTTATTCGGTTTCTTATGTCACCGACATCTTCTATCAACACCGTTATGTTAACATATTAACAGACAAATATCACGTAATAGATGTGGGTGATAAATTGGGCAATAAATTGGAACTAATTGGGAATACAATATTGGGATCATATTTAGAATAATAAATATATCACGACAGTTCATGCATAGCTGCCTAACTATCCTGATCGATGCGGGATGAATCAGGCTCGTTTCAATTCGTTATTTTCGATAGAATAGTGGGGGACCGCTAAGATCTACATAAGGCGTGGACAGTTCATCATTGAAAGTTAAAATCGGAAGGCTTTGTGTTAACAAACCTCGGGTTTTCGAAGATGACAACTATACAAGGCAAGATAAACATGGACAGAGGATATCATTGGAGTTCGACGATCGAATACAAGAACACTATTCTCCTGACTATTTCATTAATTCGTGGAGTCGAGCCATTCGCAATGCAAACCTCGCTTAACGGCGCATTCCTATGAGTATTAATGTTCAGCATCAAGGAAAAATATCAAAAAAGTTTTAAAGCTATTGCACCTATGCCAATTCAGTTTTAAATCTATCAGTTTGGCCAAGCAATATGGGAAACATCATATCTATATGTCCTGTTCTACTAGCCAATACCCCTCAAACCTGATGTTGTGTTTTGTGTAGTGATAGGGTTTGAACTAGACGACCTGACGTTTTATTCGGTTTCTTATGTCACTGACATCTTCTATCAAGACCGTTATGGTAAGATATCAACAGACAAATATCACGTAATAGATGTGGGTGATAAATTGGGCAATAAATCGGAACTAATTGGGAATACAATATTGGGATCATATTTAGAATAATAAATATATTACGACAGTTCATTCATAGCTGCCTAACTAGCCTGATCGATGCGGGATGAATCTGGCTCGTTTCGGCTCGTTATTGTAGATAGAATAGTGGGGGACCGCTAAGAGCTACATAAGGCGTGGACAGTTCATCATTGAAAGTGAAAATCAGAAGGCTTTTTGTTAACAAACCGCGGGTTTTCGAAGATGAGAACTATACAAGGCAATACAAACATGGACAGAGGATATCATTGGAGTTCGACAATCAAATTCAAAGTAGACGATCGAATACAAGAACACTATTCTCCTGACTATTTCATTAATTCGTGGAGTCGAGCCATTTGCAATGCACACCTCGCTTAACGGCACATTCCTATGAGTATTAATGTTCAGCATCAAGGAAAATTATCAAAAAAGTTTTAAAGCTATTGCACCTATGCCAATTCAATTTTAAATCTATCAGTTTGGCCAAGCAATATGGGAAACATGATATCTATACGTCCTGTTCTACTAGCCAATACCCCTCAAACCTGATGGTATGTTTTGTGTACTGATAGGGTTTGAACTAGACGACCTGACGTTTTATTCGGTTTCTTATGTCACTGACATCTTCTATCAAGACCGTTATGGTAAGATATCAACAGACAAATATCACGTAATAGATGTGGGTGATAAATTGGGCAATAAATCGGAACTAATTGGGAATACAATATTGGGATCATATTTAGAATAATAAATATATTACGACAGTTCATTCATAGCTGCCTAACTAGCCTGATCGATGCGGGATGAATGTGGCTCGTTTCGGCTCGTTATTGTAGATAGAATAGTGGGGGACCGCTAAGAGCTACATAAGGCGTGGACAGTTCATCATTGAAAGTTAAAATCGGAAGGCTTTGTGTTAACAAACCTCGGGTTTTCGAAGATGACAACTATACAAGGCAAGATAAACATGGACAGAGGATATCATTGGAGTTCGACGATCGAATTCAAAGTAGACGATCGAATACAAGAACACTATTCTCCTGACTATTTCATTAATTCGTGGAGTCGAGCCATTCGCAATGCAAACCTCGCTTAACGGCGCATTCCTATGAGTATTAATGTTCAGCATCAAGGAAAAATATCAAAAAAGTTTTAAAGCTATTGCACCTATGCCAATTCAGTTTTAAATCTATCAGTTTGGCCAAGCAATATGGGAAACATCATATCTATATGTCCTGTTCTACTAGCCAGTACCCCTCAAACCTGATGTTGTGTTTTGTGTAGTGATAGGGTTTGAACTAGACGACCTGACGTTTTATTCGGTTTCTTATGTCACCGACATCTTCTATCACGACCATTATGGTAACATATTAACAGACAAATATCACGTAATAGATGTGGGTGATAAATTGGGCAATAAATCGGAACTAATTGGGAATACAATATTGGGATCATATTTAGAATAATAAATATATTACGACAGTTCATGCATAACTACCTAACTAGCCTGATCGATGCGGGATGAATGTGGCTCGTTTTGGTTCGTTATTTTAGATAGAATAGTGGGGGACCGCTAAGAGCTACATAAGGCGTGGACAGTTCATCATTGAAAGTGAAAATCATAAGGCTTTTTGTTAACAAACCGCGGGTTTTCGAAGATGAGAACTATACAAGGCAATATAAACATGGACAGAGGATATCATTGGAGTTCGACGATCAAATTCAAAGTAGACGATCAAATACAACACTATTCTCCTGACTATTTCATTAATTAGTGGAGTCGAGCCATTCGCAATGCAAACCTCGCTTAACGGCGCATTCCTATGAGTATTAATGTTCATCACCAAGGAAAATTATCAAAAAAATTTTAAAGCTATTGCACCTATGCCAATTCAATTTTAAATCTATCGGTTTGGCCGATTTAGTCATAAACTTATTGTACTAATGTCAATTTAGTCCAAAATCTTTCAATTGTGCCAACTTTGATTATTTGCCAATTTAAATTTATTTAAAATTTTTCTAGTTTTTATTTGTAATGTTTCTACTTTCCCGAAGTTGGGCTAGCAAGGTCCTTGATGCTAGTTAAGGGGAAAAGGAAAAAAAGAAGAAAAAATAATAATTATTTAGAAAAGAAATTGCTGACTTGATGGTTTCATCACGTCAACGATCTCTAGCCAAGATTGATTTAAATGATTGAATTTATAAATCGTTAAAATATTTAGAATTAAACTGACATACGTATTATAGATTTAGGATTAAATTGGCTAAATTGAAAAATTTTAAAATTGAATTTGCATAATTACAATAAATTTATTACTTTGTTTTGGGTATCTCCTCTTGGTCTACGCCGTAGTGTAGTGGCAGGTTTCATTTTATTAACAATTCAACAACCCCAAACCGCGAGGTTTGCTGTGTCGATAGACCTTTCTTTCCCCTTTCGTATCTTGAAAACGATCGGATCATGCAGAGTCAATATGGCAACCAAAATATATATATGGCAAGGCTGTCTCGCCTCGTAAGGATTGTGACGAACGATAGAGACTCGAAGAAGTAGGCTTCGGCCCACCAGAATCTCTCCCTCTCTACCTCTCTATCGAGCAAAGTGTGGTGGACCAATCGTGCCTGACAAGCGCAAGGGTCGCACTCCCTAGTACCTTCTAGAGAAAGATGTGCCGAATGAGATGCTGTACTGAATTTTTGATCCTGACAACGAAGAGGTTCCAAGTACCGTCGCAATGCTTCCCGTGACCCCGACGTAAAGAGACGTTAAAATCAACGGCTATTTATGAGTGTTTGCCTATGAAGGGACGTGCCTCGTTTTCGTCTCGTCCCCAGGAAAGCACATCCAGCGAAGAAGCTTCTTCCACCTCTCGTTCTGCCCCGATCTTTAGTTTTTCACGCAATCTGGTGAGCTTTTCACTATAGGCAATGGTGGAGGAAAAGCCGACAATGCACGCAGTTTGGTACGAGTGTTATGGCGGAGGAGTGGCTGGCTTGAAGGTACAAATGTTTCGGCTCTCTCGATCATCTCGTTATTCACACGCCCACCCACATATGTGCATTACGAAACTAGCACCAGACCGGTATATGAGCTGAAGTAACGAAATTTGTAGTTGACAAACTATGTTCTAGTGTTCTCGGACGACTTGGGCTGGCAATAGAGCCTTTCTTGCTTTTTAGATTCTCCTGCTCCAAAATAAACAGAGGAAGAAGCTGTTCACTGTTCTGGAATGCAAGTAATGGGAATTTTAGTTTGGTGGGAACAGAGATCTTCGTTACAGAACATTCTCCTAATGCAAGAGTGAACAGAGCCTTTCCTGCTTTTGATCGGCTTTACGGTTTATCTGTTTTCCTTATTGAGCTTTTGAGAATAACGTTTGCGTCTTCTTGGTCCTTTTCCGGCCAAGCATTTCCTTTTCTCGTTTCTTTGTCCTGTGTGACTGGACCCGATTTCAGTTTTGGTTGTTGGCGTTGAGAAAAATCATTGGTGAATCATAAGATAACTTTTTCTTTGGGGTGGTAAATCATGAGATACTTAACGAAGGACGTATATGATAGGAATACCTGTCTAATAATTTGAAGTGTGAATTCTGAATTCGATCTGCTCCTACGCCAGAAGAAGACCGGTAGAATCCAGGGATAGACGTAGAATCATGCTTATATACGTTAGATCTACTTTTGTGAGTTAATGTTAAGACCCCTCAAGTGTTCTGTCTCAGTAGTCAGTACACGTAAGCTTAGAGCGTGTCTCCATAGACTGCATATAGGCTATGACTCCTCTGTTATTCTTTGTGTGGATAATGGATATCCGTTGAGTGGTTTCGGTTGTCAATTATTTGGGTTTGATATGCATCACATACCGCGTTTACCGGTTCTTTGCGCTTCTTGCAGCATGTCAATATCCCAGTCCCCGCACCTAAAAAGGACGAGGTTTTGGTGAAACTAGAAGCAATCGGTATAAATCCTTATGATTGGAAAGTGCAGCAAGGACAGCTGAAACCATTTCTTCCTCGCAAATTCCCTATGATACCAGGTATTGGGTTGAACCCCGAAATTTGCATTTTTCCCTCCTTGTTGAGAAGGATTGAGGGTTTTTAACAATGTATGGATCTCTGGGCGAAGAGTTATTTCTTTAAAGATTGTTCATGTTTGCTTGCGTCGGCAATATAGTCAGTATAATTACATAATGCTCGCATTCATGTCTGTCATCCCTCTTCTCCCTAATCTAACCCATGGGTTCGAGCCATCTCAAAGGACGCGTGATTGCAATGTTGTTCGGTTGCTTCTGGTTTGTGCGAGCGCATGGGAATGCCTGTGGGTTTGGTATGGTCTCAAGGGCAGGATACCGTGTTCCGTGGTGTTAGTGGGAATGATTTGGAGATAAGGCATGTTTATCTCGTCAAACCCTATGTACAGAATTTGAAGTGTAACTTGGTACCTTTGGTCTCTTTACCTTCATTTCACAGCCAACGATGTAACAGGAGAGGTTGTTAAGGTCGGACCAGCAGTCGAGAAATTTAAACCAGGCGACAAAGTCGTTGCCGTCCTCAATCCCATGGTAATGCTTACCTTCATGTCTTGCATTTTATCTTTTGACTGGTGTTGGATGTTGCTACTCGCTATGATGGTGAATCACTGACTAAATTTAGAATCGACTTTTCTATGGTGAACTCGTACGCTTTCAGACCAGCTGATGTTACATAATTCTCGGCCTTCATTTGATTACCTGACAGACAGGAGGTGGATTCGCCGAGTTCGCCATCGCAAAGGAGAGCCAAACGGTGGCAAGGCCACCTGAAGTATCAGCACCGGACGGGGCAGGGTTACCCGTAGCTGGTCTCACCGCACTCCAGGCCCTCACCCAAGTTGTGGGGCTAAAGTTTGATGGTAGTGGACCGCTGAAGAACATCCTGGTCACCGCCGCCTCGGGTGGCGTTGGCCATTACGCGGTCCAAC
The DNA here is from genome assembly GCA_007663325.1 of Eucalyptus pauciflora. Lineage (NCBI taxonomy): Eukaryota > Viridiplantae > Streptophyta > Magnoliopsida > Myrtales > Myrtaceae > Eucalyptus > Eucalyptus pauciflora. The sequence continues at coordinate 2,187,206 of VMYD01000011.1, forward strand.
TCGCGAAGCTAGGAAACACACACGTGACCGCGACTTGCGGGGCTCGCAACATCGACTTCGTGAAGAGCCTCGGTGCCGACGAGGTCCTCGACTACAGGACCCCAGAGGGAGCCGCCTTGAAGAGCCCCTCCGGCAAGGAGTACGACTTCGTGATCCACTGCGCGCTCGGGTTCCCTTGGTCGGTTTTCGAGCCGAACTTGAGCGCCCGTGGCAAGGTGATAGACGTCACCGCGGGCCTCAAGACCGTGATGACTTACTCTCTCCAGAAGCTCACCTTCTCCAAGAAGCTGCTCGTGCCGATGGTATTATTGCCCAAGGGCAAGAATCTGGAAATTTTGGTTAAGTTGGTTAAGGAAGGGAAGCTCAAGACCTTCATCGACTCCAGGTATCCTTTGAGCAAAGTTGAAGATGCTTGGGCTAAGTCTATCAGCGGTCACGCCACTGGCAAGATCATTGTAGAGCCATAAGATCAACAGTACTGGTGTGCTCTTGAAAAGCGTAATTTCACTTGAACCGTGCGATTGACATGAGGGCACGTTTGTTTACTTTTGCATTCCCAAATATATTGAAATCTTAAACATGTGCTAAGGATATTTACCAAATTAGTTTTAAGGGTTAATACCCTAAAAAACCCCAAACTGGTACACTTGTGACAAATTTACCCCAAACTATTTTTTTGACCACCAAAAACCCCAAACTGGTACATATGTGACAGATGTACCCTCCGTTAGCTTCTGTTCGATTTTTCTGTTAATTTTGCTGACGTGGTTGCTGACGTGGCAAGCCATGTGGAAATTCATAAGTTTAATACCATTAAAAACCCCAAACTGGTATATTTATGACAAATTTACCCCAAACTGGTATATTTATGACAAATTTACCCCAAATTGGTATATTTACGACAAATTTACCCTAAATTAATTTTTTCGATCATAAAAAACCTAAATTGGTACACGTGCGGCACATTTACCCTCTTTCAATTTTCCCAAATTTGACTGAGTTGTGATGTCCAATCAATTTTATTTTCCGGATTACTCTAACATTGCCTCCATATCATTAATACTTGATTTTTTTTTATCTTTTTATTGGAATCATTATTAGAAAATATTCAAAGACTACCAAATGTGCACTTCATTCTTGTGCCGAGAGGATGCCCATTAACTAAAAGATGGACAGATCGCTTGCGCACATATACAAAAGAAGTGCACATATTGTGGTTGCTTCACTCGTGTTAGTCTATGTCCTTATTAGCGTTACGTAGTCTTTCCTACCTTGAATCGTAAGTGTGTCAAAATTTTAACATGGAACTTGCATGTGAATGGTATGAGTGACTCGTACATCACATGCTCGTTGAAATGCCGGAACCAAAATCACTTATGTTTGTCGCTAATTTTAGGTGTGCTTTGAGTGTGATTCTTTTGTATATGTGCGCAAAGCGATATGTCCATCTTTTAGTTAATGGGCATCTTCTCGGCACAAGAATGAAGTGCACATTTGGTAGCCTTTGAATAGTTTTCTAATAATGATTCCAATAAAAAGAAAAAAAAAAATCAAGTATTAATGATATGGAGGCAATGTTAGAGTAATCCATAAAATAAAATTGATTGGACATCACAACTCGGTCAAATTTGGGAAAATTGAAAGAGGGTAAATGTGCCGCACGTGTACCAATTTAGGTTTTTTATGATCGAAAAAATTAATTTAGGGTAAATTTGTCGTAAATATACCAGTTTGGGGTAAATTTGTCATAAATATACCAGTTTGGGGTTTTTAATGGTATTAAACTTATGAATTTCCACATGGCTTGCCACGTCAGCAACCACGTCAGCAAAATTAACGGAAAAATCGAACGGAAGCTAACGGAGGGTAGATCTGTCACATATGTACCAGTTTGGGGTTTTTGGTGGTCAAAAAAATAGTTTGGGGTAAATTTGTCACAAGTGTACCAGTTTGGGGTTTTTTAGGGTATTAACCCTAGTTTTAATCATATTGCGCCGATATCAATTTAGTTTTAAACTTTTAAATTTTAGCCAATGCAATTTATGATCCTCTCGATCAATTGTACCTAGAAATTATTGACGTGTTGTCCAGTCATCGCCAGTTGTCCCACGTGACACACCGATGTGGGCAGCTTTGGTCAAAACGCTTTATGTGAACTATCACATAAGCGATTTTCCGATAGCAATCGATTGAAAAAACTACATTCGAATTTCCCACAGTTTTAGAATTCTATGTGTAAATTTGAAATCTTTTTTTTTTAAACTAAATTTGTACCCGTATAAAAGATTTTAAATTCACTCGGTAATTTTTCTTGTATATTCTTCCTTTGTATTATCTAAATACTATTCACCAACAGACTGAACAGGCCACGTGCTACCACATCATTTCATGAGCAAACTTGCCATGCCATTGCTACACTGCGAAGCACATATTGTGATGGTCTTCTCTTCCTCCAGTTATCATCTTGGCACAGCTTGTGGCGACCCGATTAATCTCACTTAAGCCAAACACCCAAAACAATATTCGGAATAGTCACAAGAGGCGAGAACTGATCGGAGTGTGAGTCTCAGTGGTAGATAACATTACAAGTAGAGCCGGTAAAACGGTCAATCTTTTTCACTCGGTTTTTCATAAATCAGATTGTGAATGGAACGCCTGATATTTTAGAACTAGTAAGTTGTACTTTGCTTGCCTGGGTGCAAATCCTATTCATAGCTTATGTATGGCTCGTAATTCCTTCAAAATGATTAGTCTAAATTTATAATGATTTCCAGAGAGACCTGCTATACTTGTCTCTTTCACGAACGTTGGCGCATGCATTTGAGGTTCTCTACATAATAGACGGATTACAACTCATTGTGACTATTTTAAATTTACGTCGAGTATGTTGTATGGATGAGCTAAAGATACCTAATGTATCTTCATGTTGCAAGACAAGCGGCTCGCAAACAAGTCTGTGTTCATTACGGGCATTTTTTAACATTTTGGATTTGTTTAATTCTCTTGATGAATCTCAATAAATAGTCATGACTTACGTTTAAAAAATATGTGTTTCAAACACAAAAAAGACAAATGAGTTAAACGGAGTTTCTTCATTGCACTTATTTGACAAGTAATTGCTCTAATTTTTGCGCAAAACTCACTTGAGTGCCATAACCTTTTTTTTAAGGGTTAATACCCTAAAAACCCCAAACTAGTACATCTGTGACAAATTTATCCCAAACTAATTTTTTGACCACCAAAAACCCCAAACTGGTATACCTTTGACAAATTTACCCCAAATTGATATACTTGTGACAAATTTACCCTCTGTTAGTTTCATTAAATTTTACTGTCAAATTATTATGTCAATTTGAGATTTTATGCTCTATTTGTCACAGTTTACAATTTTTGTGATTTTTTTATGGTATTAATCCAACTTAGCGGAGGGTATACTTGTCACGAATTTACCAATTTGGGATTTTTTGCCATCAAATAAATTAGTTTGGGGTAAATTTGTCATAAATGTATCAGTTTATGATTTTTTATGGTCAGTCAGGGTAAATTTGTCATAGATGTACCGGTTTGGGGTTTTTTATGGTCAAAAAAATAGTTTGGGGTAAATTTATCATATGTGTACCAGTTTGGGGTTTTTCAGAGTATTAACCAATTTTTTATCACTTAAATGCAATAACTTCAAAAAAAATCAATTGAGTGCCATAATTTATAATTGATCATTTAAGTACCAATTTGTTTCAAAAAACGTTCACCCAAGTAGCGGAAATCCAATATAACATAGCACTTATGGTGAACATTTTTAAAAAGTTATGCCATTCAATGAACGATTGAAAAGTTATATAACACTCAAGTGAACATTGTACATAAGTTATGATATTCAAATAAATAAATAAAAATTGACACTCAAGCGAGCATTGTACAAATGTTATGGCACTTGTGATGTCATTTTCTTAATAAGTTTTAGTCATTGGTTTCATAATTTGTAAATTTTTGAATTTGATTGTACTTTTATGATAAGTTTTAAGACTTCTTATGTTGTTCTCCTCTCTTTTTTTCCCGATATAGTTAGCCATAAGATGTTGGGGATATATGTGAGGATCAATAGTGGATTATGATTTATCAATTTAAGATTACCTAGGATTATAATATCAATCCAAGATTGATTTTGATTCCATGTATATTCTTTTGTTATTTCCATAGTTAACCATTTGTTGTACTTTAATTAGGATCTTGTACAATGTAAAGAAACATGTCTGAGTATACACAAATATACATTGTTCTCTCAATTTTTGCCTATTCTTCAATTTTTGTCATGATATCAAAGCAGTTGGTCCTACATATTGGAGTGTGGTTCATATTCCCCATCAATTGTGTAGGGGCAATATTATAAGTGGAGCTCATATTTAATTGATAGTTTAGGTTTGGGCTAATGAATAGTTACTGGAGATATGTATAATCTTTATAAATTTTATTGGTAGTTTGAGTTTGTGCTCATGAATAGCTATTAAATATATATACTATGTTCGGATATATATATATAACTGGAGATATGTATATTTATTATTTTTTCTCTTGTAATTGAGGGATGTAGCAGAGAGGTGCGGGTGCTAATTATAGTGGAATCCACGACTGAACGTGATAAACCGGGATAAAACCTTGCATCTCGAATTCTATTTCTCACTATTACTCTCTTTTTTTTTTCTTTGTGATTGTACCACAAATCCTAACATGGCATAGCTTCCACATTTTTTGATTGCCCTCCGGATTTTTTGCACCTTTGTTGTTGTAGAAATACTAGCTTGCAAACAAAGGTTAGCACTTCGATGTAGGAATCGGTATTTTGAACCGCTAAACACAACCAATTCACATTCTTACCCATACCATGTTGAAGAATACCTCACCTTCCAAAGACAACCAAATTCCAGAAGTTTTAGATCTAGAAGAGACGTATACACATTCGATGCATTCTATTGAAGGTGTACTGAACTGGAGGTTTAGGCCCCAAAATAGCCCGTAGGTGTACTAAATCAGAGTTTCAAGGCTCAGACACAACCAATTTCATATGTTCAGGCTAGCTTAACCAGGGCAACCCATTCTAGGCCAGCCTATCCAGTGGCTGCCTATCAGGTGAACCCAAACCATGGATGTTTGGATTGGCCCAAGCCAAGACATGGTTTATTCCTTGAGGGCCTATGAATCAGACCCACAATGAACATACCTAGCCCAAGGAGAGCCCACCAACCAATGTCAAAGCAAGCCCAACTCTTAAACCAGGATGGTTCCATCTAGGTCAACCATACGAATTAGGTGTGTCGAGGGAACGAATGCCTACCTAGTTTTTCAACACAAATTCATTCCCTACCAGATCTCCACTATAGGAAATCGCCCGGAGCTCAGTGAACTATTATACACCTCAACGACTGATGGCCCAAAACTTCGCCTCATCTACTAGCAACACTCCGGCCTTAAGAACTACTCAATGTCGTCTCTAGAATTCTGAAAAGCCTTGGTGACGAAGGACAAGGACGGTTTCCTTGATAGAACCATCCCCATTTCAACCAATGATCGTCGGGCGCGACATTGGAAGAAATGCAATCCATTGGTCCAAACATGGATCGGAAATTCCATCATTGTAGAGGTCATGGCCAAGCTTCCTCCAATGGAGAATTTGAAAATCATGTGGGGAAATATAAAGGAAATGTACGAAAAAATTGATCAGGCCAAAATCTTTGCCCTTACCCAATCATTATCAAAATTGAAACATGGAAATATGTTGATTACAGCTTGCTTTAACAAGCTATTGGCTCTCTGGAATGAGCAAGAGGCGGCCAAAGAGAAGCACGAGAAACTTGTGTTAATGCTATAACAATACAAGAACATAAGTGATCGAGAGAAGGTGACATGTTTCTTATTGATTTTGAATGATTCATACTTACCCAATCGGTTGCAAATCTTGGCCATGGAACCCATGCCGTCACTTGGTCGGATTTTACCAATTGGATGTGCAAGAGGAGAGTCAGCAACTTGCTTCATCCGAAAGTGTGAAGGTCAAGGAAAGCATTCTCCTCCCGGCTCAATCAAGCCATCAATAGTGAGGAACCATCAACAAAGGGAGCGTCAAAGGGCAAAACACAATACTAGGGTTTTTTGATCGGGGAGGGGCGAAGCCTTCTCAAAGAAGGAACGGACAGCCACGGTTTGAAGGTAAGATTGGATGGCCCTCATTCCATCTATCTAGCGTCAGGATTGGATGGTCTGCAAGAAGCCACGCCAGCCCTCGTTTTTATATCCTTCGGCCTAGTCATCATTGAAGGGAAATTCTAAAGGAAAAGGAAAATTGTATTGCGATTATCGCAAATGCCCACATCACACAATAGAAACCTGTTGGAAATTGCATGGAAAATCTCAAGAGAAAGGAAAAAGGGAATCTTCTACTAATTAAGTCACTGGGCACAATATTGATAAAATCAATCAACCGATTACTCATAATCAATATCAGCAAATCATGATGGCATTGAGATAGCTAGAAACTTCTAATAAAAGGACAAGCTTCCCACATACTTCTTATTGTTTTGGTACTACATCTCATGATGCATGAATAATTTATTCAAAAGCTAGTAATCATATTATCCGTGACGAAAGTTTCTATTCTCATACTCATAAATACCATTTCCCAAAATCTATGCGACTTCCAAATAGAAATATTACATACGTCACAAAAGTAGGGACAACAAATCTTAGTCCATCCACTATCTGTCATAATATGCTTTATGTCCCTCAATTTCAATTCAATCTTATCTTAGGCTTGTGAGGACAATTCTTATCATTTTTTTTTTCAATTCTAACAAACTTTCTTTCAAATCTTTTTGACTGGCAAACTGATGAATTTGGGTAGTCTTTCATAAGGATTATATTTTTAGACTAGCTCTCCCAAAAATTTTGACTTATTACGTGTTTGTGTGAATGAAAAATCATTGTGTAACACTACTCTTAATGATAAAGTAATTATTTTTTATCAGCATTTGGGTCACAATGCTTATTTTCCACATTCTCAATGCCAAATTTGTCCTCTCGCAAACAATCACGTGCGCCTTTTCCTACAACCAAATCTCGAGCTACAAATAATCTCTTAAATTCATGCAAACATTGGGGTCCATATCACATCCCACATCGTGACAGATTCGGATTCTTATTTATTATTGTAGATGATCTTTCTCAGCTACATGGTTTTTTTTTAATGCAGTCCAATCGTCAAGCTCTTTCTCACTTAAAGAATTTTTTTCACCCTAAAGAAAAATCAATTTGGCAAATTTGTTCAACACACTCGAAGGGAAAGAATTCTTTAGTCATAACTGTAAATTTATTTTTTCTTCCCATGGAATTTTGCATGAAAGCTCGTGCACTTGCACGCCTCAACAAAAAGGGGTTGTTAAGCAAAAACATTGTCATCTTTTAGAAGACGCATATGCCCATAAATTCCAAGTATTTATTCATGAGACTTTTTGGGGAGATTGTGTGGTCATGGTAGCTTACCTGATCAATCGCATGACAACTTGGGTTCTCGACAAACGAACTTCCTTTGAAGTTCTTTTTGGTAAGAAGCATGAGATTAATCGCTTGAAAGTTTTTGGCTACCTGTGCTATGTTACTGTTGACACCTGATTTTTAGTCGATACATCATTAAAAGAGATGAGTCCAAATTCGAGGTCAATTTTGGGAGATTTGCTTGGATACATTTTAATTTGGTCGATTTGATGTGTTCAAAGATTATAAATCCCAACTAAGGTGGTTCAACTTACGTAATTCGACCTAACTCATTCTAGACTAGAGTGCAATTGAAGTGATTGAGCTTCAATTTGCCCAGTTGAGATTCAATTAAAGATGTCAGTCTAGCTTGTGGCCTCACTTCAATGAAATTCAATGAATTTGAATATTTTGTGCACAATTAGTCGACTTGAGATAGCTCAATTGCATCTCATTTGAACCAACTTATATATAAATTTTTTATTTCATTAAAATCGGGCAAGACCAGAAAAAATAGAACAAAATTCCAACAAAAAAGTCAACCCGATCAATCTGGTGTTGACCGGCGTTGACGGGATTTGACCGATGTTGACCAGTGAATTTTTCCGGCCATCTTTTGGTCGGAAACCACCATCTGCTGGCCCACTTCATGGCTAATGCATCAACGCCTTTTAATTTTCAAAAATCCAATTTTGTTACAGATTTTACGAAATTCACAAATCAACCCCGCATGTTATGAAAATTAAAAAAAAAATAGAGAGAAGACCCCAATTAGTTCACAATTGATCATCATCATTCATCAAGAATGCATCGTGGCCATTGAAATGGGCATGTGCTCAATGAGGGGTGCTCTTAACAAATTTAACAAACCAATTAGCTAGGAAGATCAAATCCTAGCCCTTGGATTAATCCAAAAGCTGTTGGATAAATTCTCTTAAAGTATTTTGAAGTTGACAAAACATTTTCTTCAGTCTAGTCTGAAGACTTACAGACTCTATTGACAAAGTCTGAAGATCAAAGTTTGAAGCTAGCAAGACTCATGTTTCAAAGTCTACTCTCATGGACAGTCTCCAGATCGACTTTTATTCTGATCTTATATGGTCTTTATTCTAACGGCTAGAGAATATCTTTCTACTGGATTCAGCACTAGGATATCTTACTTTCGTAATCAAATATGTATAGATTCTCTAAAGATTTCGCAACTTATATTTGGAAGGATCTACTTATGGAAACCAAGATCTTGATTGTATGGGCGAGCAGGATTGATGGGCTATCAACACTTACCTTAAAGAGCTCGAGATCTCTCTAATTGATTCTGTCCAATGGGTTGATTGGAAGAACTTCTTTGGAAGGTGCCAACGATATTGAAGGCATGAAGAAGTATATAAGAGAGATGCTCCAGATGTTGAAGGGTGTCGGATAGAAGAATTCCAAAGTCTGAATCTCATTTTCTATTTTGCGATCTTATTCTTCGAGCGATATATGTAATCAAAAGAGAGATCATATTGTAGTGAGACCTTGAGAAAGTGTAGTAGAGCTTCTACACTGTGGACTCAAGAGCGTGAGACTGTAATCACTCTTTTTTATTCTTAGTGAAATCCAACCAGAAGGGTTGTCCGTGCGGGAGAGTGGACGTAGGCTTGGTCTAAGCCGAACCACTATAAATCTGGAGTCTTGATTCTCTATCCCTAATCATTTTATCTTTCATTATTTTCATTTGCTGCTATTGTTGGTTTTAATTCATTAATATCTCATTCGGATTAAATTGTTGAAATTGCTTTAATCACCTATTCACCCCCCTCTAGGTGCTAATTCTAGTCCTAACAATTGGTATCAGAGCTTGTGTACTTGTTCATAAGAAGTGTCTTTACTTCTAAGTAAAAGATCTATGGCTAGTATGTTGCCTACAGGGTTGGTTGAAGGTCAAAGCAATACCAGACCTCCGTACTTTGATGGAAAAGACTACAGCATATGGAAAAATAAGATAAAGGCATTCCTAAGATCGAAAGATCCTTTGGAATGGGAAGTGATTGATAAAAGAATCATTCCTGCTGCTGCATCAGGATCAGAGAGAGGAAAAGAAACTGCTGATCCCACTTTACTGACTCAAGAAGAAATTACCAAGAGACAGACTCTTGACGCCAAAGCTATTTACTCATTATATTGTGCTTTATCCCCTACTGAGTATAACAGAATATCTTCTTGTGATACAGCAAAAGAAGTCTGGGATAGGCTTCACATTACCTATGAAGGAACTGATCGTGTGAAAGAAACGATGATCAACATTCTTTTGGGACAATATGAAGTCTTTAAGATGAGATCAGGAGAATCAAAAACTGACATGTTTAGTCGCTTTACTGAAATTGTGAATGGTCTTGAATATCAGGGACATCCAATCTCAGGACATATGAAGGTCAACAAACTACTTCGAGGACTCTCAAAAGACTGGAATTATATAAAAACCTCAATAAGAGAGACGCAGAGGATTGCTCCACTCTCTGTAGACGAACTGGTTGAGACTCTTCAATCTTATGAAGTGGAACAGACCAACGAAGAGGAAGACTCAAAAGGTAAGAAATCTATTGCCTTAAAGTCTAATGACTATTATGATGTTACAGACTCTGAAGAAGATCTAGATGATGAAGAACTGGCACTCATGATAAAGAGATTCAAAAAGTTGAACAGAAAAGGAAGGAAATTCAATTGGAAGAAACAAAGTTCTCAAAGGTTTCAAAACAGGTCAACAGAGGAAGATGATTCTAACAAAGAAGTGACTTGCTTTGAATGCAAGAAAAAGGGACACATCAGACCCAAATGTCCTCTGTTAAAGAAGAGAAAAGGAAAGACTAAGAAAAACAGGAAGGCACTCAAAGCAGAGACTTGGAGTGATACTGAATGTGAAGAAAGTGACGATGATTATGCCAATATATGTTTAATGGCAAAATCAGACTCAGACTCAGACCTTGATTCAGACACAAACTCAGACAGTGAACTCGAGGTTGGTAATCTGAAAATTCCTGTTAAGGTTTCTAAATATATTGATGAACTTTGTCTTAGTCTGAAAACCTCTCTTAAGAGGATCTCCGAATTAAAAAGGGAAAATTCTACATTGAAGCAACAGGATAAACTTATGAAAGAAAAGTTTGAAAAGCTGGAAAAAGATTTTGTTGTTGTGAAAGAAAACTCAGACATTATTTCAAATGAAAATAATCTTTTGAAAAATGATATTACTAACATATCAAAAAGATTTTCAAATGATTCTGAAAAGTTGGATAAGATTCTTTCGATACAAAGACCATACTTTGATAAGTTAGGTCTTGGTATGACTTCTGAAACTATTCCACTGATTGATTTCCCGAAGGTAAAAGAAAGAATTAAACAGAGACCAGCTAGAATTGCTTATAAAAATCATTTGCATAAAGTTTTTGTAAAACCTGTTGGCAGAAATGATTTGAGATGTTCCAAGTGTAAAAGCTTAGAACATTTTGAGAAAGAATGTCCTTTGGTTTGGAGACCTGTTAAAAAGAGCTGGGCTAAGACTGTCTATTGTTCTAACACTTCTGGAACCAAGATGGTATGGGTACCAAAAAGAGCTTGAATTCGTGTTAATTGCAGGTTACTATCAAAAAGAAGATTAAATGGTATCTTGATAGTGGCTGCTCAAGACATATGACAGGAGACTCAAGCTGCTTCATAAAACTTGTCCAGATAGACGGAGGAAAAGTTTCCTTTGGTGGTAACAACAAAGGAAGAATTACTGGTCGAGGAACAGTAAAGATTGGAAGCTTGTCAATCAATAATGTTTCCTTAGTTGAAGGATTAAATTACAACTTACTTAGCATAAGTCAGTTGTGTGATACTGGTTTCAAGATCAACTTCCAGGAAGAAACGTGCTCTGGAATCAGTAAAGACTTTACTCAATCTTTTACTGGACGAAGACATGAAAATATCTATCTTCTGGATGTGAATCAAGAAAGATCACAGTGCTTAATATCAGTACAAGATGAAGCAAATCTATGGCACAAAAAGCTAGGCCATATCAATATGAAGTAAATCAACAAGATCTCTACCAAGAAACTTGTTCGAGGATTGACTATTCTCAATTACTCAAAGTCTGATCTATGTACACCATGCGTACTGGGTAAATAGGTTAGAAACTCTTACAAATCAATAAATAAAGTTTCCACTAATCATGTATTGCAGCTTCTGCATATGGATTTGTTTGGACCTACCAGAACGCAAAGCATCGGTGGAAAAAGGTTCTGTCTAGTAATCGTGGATGATTACTCACGATTTACTTGGGTCTACTTTCTTTCAAGTAAGTCAGAGACTTTCTCTCTCTTTTCAAAGTTTGCTAAGAAAGTGCAGAATGAGAAATGTCACACTATCTCAAGCATTCGTACAGACCATGGAGGTGAGTTTGAAAATCAAGACTTTACTAAATTTTGTGATGAATTTGGTTTTCAGCACAAATTCTCCTCTCCATATACACCAGAACATAATGGGGTTGTGGAAAGGAAGAATAGGTCTTTACAAGAAATGGCAAGAACACTTTTAATTGGAAATCAAATTTCTTCAAGGTTTTGGGCTGAAGTTGTCTCAATTGCTTGTTATATTATAAACCGAGTGTTTTTAAGGCCAATTATTGAGAAAACTCCTTATGAAATTTTTAAAGGAAAGAAACCAATAGTTTCTTATTTTCAAATATTTGGTTGCAAATGTTTTATTCTAAAGAATGCAAATAATCGTGTTGGTAAGTTTGAAGAAAAATCAGATGAAGGATTCTTTCTTGGTTACTCAACTACAAGCAAAGCTTTTAGAGTATTCAACAAGAAGACTCAGACTGTGGAAGAATCAATGAATGTCAAATTTCAAGACTCTCCACAAATTCAGCAAATTCAGACTGAAGATTCAGAATCTGTTCCAGACACTGCTAGATCTACCACCATTGAAGCAGTTACTAATTCAGAATCAGTACAACAAGCTACTGATGAAGAATCTACTCAAGAAGAAGATCAACAATCTATCAGACTGACTAGTAACTGGAAGCACGAGTCTAGTCATCCTGAAGAACTCATTATTGGGAACATTAATGAGGGAATTCGAACAAGATCCAAAAGGTGAGAAGAGTCAAGTGTTGTTGCTCTTATTTTTGAAATAGAACCCAAAAATATTGAAGAAGCTTTAGCTGATGAAAGCTGGATTGAAGCAATGCAAGAAGAACTCAGACAATTCAGTATTAACGACGTATGGGAATTGACTCCCAAACCAAAAGGTAAATCAGTTGTTGGAGCTAAATGGGTTTTCAGGAACAAAGTTGATGAAAAAGGCAAAGTAACGAGAAACAAAGCAAGACTCGTGGCTAAAGGATACACGCAAGAAGAAGGGATAGACTATGATGAGACTTATGCTCCAGTAGCAAGGTTAGAAGCAATCAGATTACTACTTGCTTTTGCTTGCTATAAGAATTTCAGGTTGTTTCAAATGGATGTCAAAAGCACATTCCTGAATGGATTTATTCAAGAAGAAGTCTATGTGGAACAACCTCCTGGATTCGAAGACCCAAAGAAACCAGACTCAGTGTTCAGACTGAAGAAAGCTTTATATGGATTGAAACAAGCTCCTCGAGCTTGGTATGAAAGGCTAAGTAATTTCTTAATTCATAATGGCTTCTCTAAAGGAAAGGTAGACACTACCTTGTTTATTAAAAAGGAAGGTAAAATTTTTCTACTTGTTCAGATTTATGTTGATAACATTATATTCGGATCATCTAATGAGACTTTGTGCAAGAAATTTTCTAAGTCTATGCAGGATGAATTCGAGATGAGCATGATGGGTGAACTATCTTTTTTCCTTGGTCTACAAGTGAAACAACTAAAGGAAGGAAGATTCATTCATCAAGAGAAATATGCAAAAGAACTTGTTAAAAAGTTCGGTCTGGAAAATTGCAAAAAGACTGACATACCAATGTCAAGTTCCTTGAAGATAGACAAAGATGAAGCGGGGAAGAAAATCGACCAAAAGTTATACAGGAGTATCATTAGTTCACTTCTTTATCTTACTGCATCCAGACCTGACATATTATTTAGTGTTTGCATATGCGCTAGGTTTCAATCTGATCCTAGAGAATCTCATCTAAGTGCTGCTAAACGTATTATTAAATATGTTTCTACTACTGCTAAGATCGGTCTATGGTATACCAAAGAAGGACACTTTACACTTCTTGGCTATTCAGACGCAGATCTTGCAGGTTGTAGAGTTGAAAGAAAAAACACTTCAGGTACTTGTCAATTGCTTGGAAACAGGGCAGTATCTTGGTTTTCAAGAAAACAAAGTACTGTGGCTCTTTCAACAGCTGAAGCAGAATACGTAGCCCTTGGAAGTTGCTGTTCTCAAATACTATGGATAAAACAACAACTACAAGACTTTGGCATTGAAGACTCTTGCACAGAGATAAGATGTGACAATACCAGTGCAATCAATCTTACAAAGAATCCTATCCTACATTCAAGAGCAAAACACATTGAGATTCGACATCATTTTATAAGAGATCATGTTCAGAACAAAGAAGTCTTGATACAATTCATAGACTCAAAGAATTAACTGGCAGACATCTTCACAAAGCCACTTGAGAAAAGCTTGTTTGAGTCTATTCACTCAAGACTCAATATTTTATCTCTTGAAGAATGTTGAAACTCAGACTCAGAATCTAAAGTCTAACAGAGTATCAGACTCAAAGGTTGAAGACTGAGAATACGAATCGACACGACTGTAAGTTCATTTACTTAAACTGTCATTTCGAAAAGGTAAGTTTGTATGTTTATCTCTAATTGAGTTTATTAAGGCATTTATATTTTAAAAAAAAAAGGTGGTTATCAAATTATTAAGGCAGTTATTTTCAAAAGAAAATTCTTAAGATTTCCAAAATTTGCGACGCTTGGATTTCCCCCGTATTAGTCACCTTTTATACACTTCTTCTCCTTCATTTTTCACTTTACCCAGAAACCCTAGATCAAAAGCTTTTCACTTCTCTGTATTTTTCTCTCCAAAATTTCTTCGTCTCAAAACTTTTAACTTTCTTGCGACACAAGTGAGAAAGCTTCTCCAAAGAAAGCAACAATGTCTTACCAAAGGAAGTCATCAAGAATAGCAAACAGGGGACCACAAGGATCTGGTGAGGGACCTACGCACTTCGATCTTACCGAAGAAAGCGACTTTCCATCTGAACAAACTCCTCAACGATCTCAACAGCGTTCTTCCTCAACTAGACCTCATGGTCGTCGCCCTCAAGATGCAGAAGAAGTTGTTGAAGGTATTGAACCTGTAAGAACACTTAAGCCTGCTTTTGTTTATAGGCTTTACGCTGCATTGAAGGAAGGAGGTTCTGCAATGACCTTTATAGATGAATTTCTGAAAGAGAAAGGTTACTCAAATGAGACTCACTTTCTCACCGTCATGGAGAGGTCAGAGATAGTTCCTGAAGGAACGGCTGCAAAAGCTTTTGCAAACTTTCCCAGTGATCCTAGGTTTAGTAGTATAAATCAGCCAGAGGGAAAGGATGATGATGAGAAGATGTTTATACACTTTAAACCATGGATGGGTGTGGCTGCAAACCTTCGTGGGAAGAATGATGAACTGTTTCGCTCAAACAAACATAGGAAAATGTATGAAAAGTTGCTGAAGCGTGGAGTGATGAATCCAAGGACGATGGATTTTGATTTTCTGGACCTATTGAGCATAAATCTGAGAGAGAAGTTTGAAAAACTTCAATTCCATCAGTTCTTTACTGACTGTGATATGGCACATTCTGAATTAACAGCGTACTTCTATTCCAATCTCAGTTTCATTGATGCAAACAGCTTTTCTTTCAGTGTGAGAGATAAAAAGTATGTTGTTGATAAGGACATTCTGGCAGATGTAATTGGTGTGGAAAGAGGTGTTTTCCAATCAATTGGTGTGTCTGTAAGTCATGCTACTCTAGAACTTGCGAGAGACAGGATTGCTGAAGGTCGTCTCTCCTACTCCAAGATGAATGCAACAAACACTCTGCTTCACAAGATTGTGATCAACTGTCTTAGACCAAAATCAACATCCAAGACAAATGTATCCATCTCAGAGGCTAAGTTGATGTATGCAATCAAGATTGGTCTTAACTTCTCTTTGCCGCACACTATCATGTTTCACATGTACAGGTCCATGGCAAAGGACAAGGGAAAACTTCCTTATGCTGCTCTCATCACTCGTGTTTTCAGACATCTGAACATTCAGCCTCTTCACATTCTCTCTGTGAAGACTATTGACAAAATGGTCATCGGACTGAGGATGATAACAAAGATGCGTCTGAAAGAACTTAGCAAGAAGCTGGAGCAGTTCAAGGAGAAGACTCCTATCAAGTTCAGACCAGACTCTTTTGTGGCCAAAAGAAAAGGAAAGGAACCAGTGGCTAGTTCTATCAAGAAGAGAAGGGCAATCATCTTGGAAAATGAAGATGATGAGGATGCTCTACCCATAGCTCTTGTTTCTCAATTTTCTGTACCTGTTTCAGAAGCTATTCCAGAACAACAATTTGCAGAAACACAGGAAGAGAAAGAAGAAGAGAAAGAGGAAGAGAAAGAGAAAGAGAAAGAAGGAAAGGAAGAGGAAGAAGAAATAGCAGAACAAGCGGACGAACCAGCAAAAACAGATTCTCCAGCAGAAAAAGAGGATCAACAACAACCTGTCACTAAGGAAACTCCTCAGAAAGAAGAGTTTTTTTCTCCTCCAGAAGACATGGAAACAGGGGAAGATACACATAGAGAACATACCCCTCTTCTACTGACTTTTAGAGAAGAAGATACACAAACAGGTGTTAGTCGATCACCTCCTGATGCTGAAGATGTTCATGCTGCTCAGTTTCCTGAGGGAGAGGCATCATCTCAACATACTGAACTCCCTGCTGATATTCATACTGGCTTGACTCCACCATCAGACCGAGCTGACACAAGCACTCAGACAGACAATTCAGGAGATTTTGGAAGGTTGATTGACATCATCTTAGAGCTCAAAGGCCAAATCTATGCTATAGGATATGAATTTCAGACTTTGCAGAATGAAAATCATGCAATGTTCATCACTATGCATGATCAGCTTAAAGAGGTTCAGCGTCAGATTCAAGTACTGCAAAAGGCACTGCTCTTACCCAACTACAGGAAGATTTGAGGAAGCTAGAAGAAACTGTCAAGTCTATAGAGGACTTTCAACTTGTTCGCATTCCTCGTGCTCCTTGATTTTTTTAATGCTGACAAAAAGGGGGAGAAGACTTTGCAGATTTTCAAGCACATTACTATTTCAGACTCTATCCTCAAAACAAAACACCAAATCTTATCTTCATTCTTTAACATTTTTAAGTTGTTATTTTAACTTTATCTTGAGTTTTTGAATGTGTGCAGTTTTTGAATGTGTGCTCATTATTGCATTACTTTAAAGCTTTTAAATTAGATAAAGATAGTACTGTCTGTTCATGACTAATGAGGTTTCTGTAGATGCAGATCTGTGTACAAGGTAAGTATGTGTACAAGACATCTGTGTACAGGAAAACTTCTACTATTTTTATTCTAATATTTTATGAGATATCAATGCTTGCTTAAAAGTTGTATTGCAGGGCAATAATATTCAAATCTGCAGGAAAGTTTTGTCACCATCAAAAAGGGGGAGATTGTTGGATAAATTATCTTAAAGTATTTTGAAGTTGACAAAACATTTTCTTCAGTTTAGTCTAAAGACTTACAGACTCTATTGATAAAGTCTGAAGATCAAAGTCAGAAGCTAGCAAGACTCATGTTTCAAAGTCTACTCTCATGGACAGTCTCCAGACCGACTTTTATTCTGATCTTATAAGGTCTTTATTCTAACGGCTAGATGATATCTTTCTACTGGATTTAGCACTAGAAGATCTTACTTTCGTAATCGAATATGTATAGATTCTCTAAAGATTTCGCAACTTATATTTGGAATGATCTACTTATGGAAACCAAGATCCTGATTGTATGGGCGAGCAGGATTGATGGGCTATCAACACTTACCTTAAAGAGCACGAGATCTCTCTAATTGATTATGTCCAACGGGTTGATTGGAAGAACTTCTTTGGAAGGTGCCAATGGTATTGAAGGCATGAAGAAGTATATAAGAGAGATGCTCCAGTTGTTGAAGGGTGCCGGATAGAAGAATTCCAAAGTCTGAATCTCCTTTTCTATTTTGCGATCTTATTCTTCGAGCAATATATGTAATCAAAAGAGAGATCATATTGTAGTGAGACCTTGAGGAAGTGTAGTAGAGCTTCTACATTGTGGACTCAAGAGCGTGAGACTGTAATCACTCTTTTTTATTCTTAGTGAAATCTAGCCAGAAGGGTTGTCCGTGCGGGAGAGTGGACGTAGGCTTGGTCTAAGCCGAACCACTATAAATCTGGAGTCTTGATTCTCTATCCCTAATCCTTTTATCTTTCATTACTTTCATTTGTTGCTATTGTTGGTTTTAATTCATTAATATTTCATTCGGATTAAATTGTTGAAATTGCTTTAATCACCTATTCACCCCCTTCTATGTGCTAATTCTAGTCCTAACAAAAGCTAAGATTTGATCTTGCCTTAAACTATATAACAAATTTTCCCTCCAAAATTGGGGGAGCCATAATTTCATATCTACTTTCTCTCACTAGAGCTCTTTCTCTACATCTCTCTCTCAACCCATCCGTGAAAACGGGTTGAAAAAAGGGGGCAAAGCGAAGCAAAATTGCGAGAGGAACTCTCACTAGAAACCAACTTTTCATTGGTTCTTTCTCCACCGACTCATTCTCTTTCTAGTCCAAGAACTCCATAGATTTTCTTTCCTCTTTTTGATTCGTCTTTGATCAGATCAATAGAGAGTGAAGGAGAGAATTCCACTCATTCTCTCTCTAACACCTCATATCTCCACTCATTCTCTCTCCTGGATGGATTCACACGTTGAATATCAAATGAAGATCGAAGAAACTCTTGGTTGCTATTTGACGTCAAAAGTCCATCCGAATGCTTCGGAGTTGCTGGCATTTTGATTTCCAAAAAATCGCAGAAATAAGATTCAGCTAAGTCTTCACAACTATTGCTTTTTATATTGTTGCGATTCGATCCTTACTCTTGCAACTTTTGTTGATTTGATTTTGCTGATTTTGCTTAAGAATGGGCTAAGAAAACGCATCTACATTGTGACTCCAAAGAGGAATATATGATCTTCAAATCGACTGCCGAGGCATTCATTCAAGGAGCTCGTGGATCACAAGTTTCATTTCTCGGAACCATTTCTGAGATCACAGGAGCAAGACTGAAGTGATCTTATGCTATTGCGATGGCTTCATCTTGGATTGTACCTTGATTATAATCAATGTAGAATTGAAGGCCAACGTTCTTCATTTTCCAGAAGTTCCATAAACGAAATTGAAGCATTGAAGCTAAGTGCCTAATTTACTTAAGCTAAGTGCCTAATTTACTTTTTTTTTTGCTTTGGTTAAGGAGTGTTATTAGATTCAGATCCTCTACTAATTTCAATGAGTTTTGTCGATTAATAGATTTATTGTCGCTGAATGAGGACATCTCCGAAGGCATGTTCTTCACCGGTTCAATCAAGGTAAGTGCATTGAAACTCCTCTTAATAGCATCTGATGAGGCGAGAGCTATTCGTGTCGTGACTCATGATCGACAATGAAGGTTCGGGGCCAGGATGCATTGCAAATCTGATTGGAATCAATGCTTGAATGATCTAGAGTTGATTATATTTAGATATTTTGGTTCTGTGATGTTCGAACTTGGATGATCATTGCTCTGCAATTTCGGATCCATGACAGACCTCTTTGTGCATATGCCAGGAAACGAGTCAATATATGTGTTTTTTGGTGCTCGATGTCTTCATGAGAGTTGAAGATGACTTGATTAGCTTTCCAATGAGCTATAGTACGTCCCAATCCAATATCAATTACTATCTGAAATGATTTTTTTTTTAACTTGGATGATCTTTGTTCTACAACCTCGGATCCCTGACAGACCTCTTTGTGCATATGCCTAAAAATGAGTTAGTATGTGTGCTTTTTGGTGCTTGATGTTTTCATGAAAGTCGAAGATGGCTTGATTAGCTTTCTAATGCACATTCTGATCCAATATCATTTGCTATCTGAAATCTGCTTCAAAAGTCAGGAGATGATTCTGGAAAATTGATGTGTTGTAGTTCACTGTTATGTATCATTTGATCTTGTCTACTTGTCAATTTTTTTTTTTTTTGGATTTTTATACTTTGAATCTTAAATCAACACCTTCATGAAAATTGTTCAAAACACGTTTCTCTACAACATATTTTTTTTCCATACTTTTTTAATATCATTCGGATAGGTAGAAACTCCTTTGATGTTTTTATTCCATTTTTTCTATTTAGAATCTAAACTTGGCTTCTTAATGAAACTTGTTTGTCATCGTGTTGGCTTATCTTGTGTATAATTTTTTTATGATTTTTAGACATGTTATGATAGGACAAATTCTCGTGACATTAGCTGAATGTCCTGTTGCTTTGACAAATTTCTGATGTACTGTTGCTTGTTGTCTTATTTTTGTAAATTCATGTGTAGCTCGTTCAAGAAAACTTTCTTCATGAAAGTTGTTTTTCATCGTGTCATGCATGTTAAGAAATTTTTTCATAGCTAGATTGTCAATGGGCATTACTCAATTTTGCTATCCTTGCACGTTTGTTCTAAAATTTTCTGATATGAACACAATTGTGATTGTTTAGCTATATCTTTTAGGTTAGTTTGTGCATGAAATTAGGACATGCCATCCTCATGAAAATTGTTTTAAATGCTCGAATTTTTGTTGTTAAAGAACCGATCCTTTTCAAGTTGCATCTTTCAAAAAAAAAATTTGGTACATGTGATGTTTCTCAAAAACGATTCCTAAAAAGGTTATTCTCCAAAACTCATTTTGGCTTAAGGAAAAATCATGGTTTGGACCATATTCAAAATGCATGCAACGCTTGTGACTTCGAATGCGAGGACCGAGCTAGTCTTGACAATTGAATGTGTTCAATAGCCTAGATATTCCTTAATCCTAAATATTTTCAAACATTTTGAAAATCCTGTTTTGACAACGTGAAAATCACAGTTTGGATTGTATTTAAAATGCCTGCAACGCTTGTGACTTCTAATGTGAGGCCCGAGCTAGCCTTGGCAATTGAATGCCTTTCATAGCTGAGATATCACCCTCAAAAATTTTCATGAATGATTTTGAGATATGTTTTCTTTGAAATATCACATGTACCATTCATACATTAGAAATTGCTTGTGTTTGTCATTGGTGCATGCCCTTGGTAATAAGTGACCCACTGACAGTTCACTTTCTTGCTTGATTGTTTGAGAAACAAGATTCAAAAGACCTACATGCCTGTTTAAATTTTTTGCAATGCATGTGATTTTTATATGAATGGTAAGGTTGATGCATAATATCGAGGGAAAACCCTGGGGATCGTATGGGTTGCTTGATTATGAGACTTAGTAGCGTTATTGGCCATGCGAGAATACAATTGGTCAACAATCGCTATAAGTCACCAAAAAAATGGATTTGGTAGGTGTCTTAGTGGGACCTTCGCATGGAAAACAAAGGCCAACCCGAGGCCCCAAAACTTGACTTTCGCATTGTACTTCTCTTAAACGATTGATCTTGACATGATGTCTTGTTTTTATTGTTTTGATGTGTATGCTTGTATCTTTCCATTGTATGCACCTAGTTATAAGTTTGTTAGATTAGGTTTAGATTAGGACCCCGAAGATGGAGAAAGTGTGAAGACGGTGGAGGTTGATGTCCATTCCGATCATTATCATGTATTATTCGTTTTCCCAACATATGTCTCAGGTTCCATTTGTTGTATAAAACCCGACAAGTTGCGGGTTTTCTCTCTTTCTCTCATCTTTTTCAATTGTGTTTTTCTTTTATATTTGTTAGGATTGCATGATAGATTTACTGCTTTCCTTGATTGTTTACTTACTGTCTTGCAATTTCAATTCCATTGATTGTTTTCTTTTCTTGTTTTCTAGAAATAGAATATAATGAAAATGACCAACCACGCATAATCACTTAGTTTAGGACAAATGATCCCGAAAATATAAAAAGAAATGCATGAACATGTTAGGAAAACACAACATATTGTTTAGGTATCGAAAGGGCGTTAATAGAAATATTAGTGTAACCTAAGTCCCCGAACCTAGATATTTGGTTGTGTAGAAATCGAGGGAACTTTCCCGATCCTCAATTGGGTTTTCTAGCCGATCCCCAAAATGAGGCTAGTGGCGACTCCCATCTTATTTTTTAGGTTGTCATAAACAATTAGACCATATAAATAACATGTCGCGCAGGTATGAGTTTCAATAAAACTCACGATGGTTTAGCATACTCAACATGGGAAGTAACCCAAAAGGATGAAGTGATGTCATCCTTATGGGCAACTAATGATGAGAGGGTTACCATGGTAAAGGAGCCCTTAAATCCAATATCCACACTCGACCCCTTTTTCTAAGGTGTGTCGCTCGTGTGGGTGTGAATCGCGACACTTCGCTGTCACGCGGGGTATGAGCTTGAGAGAACTCGCGATCTCATGAAGGGAACTCACGAAAGGCTTGATCCAAAAGGCGAGGTGAGGACGTCTTTTGGAAATGCAAGCCATGAGAGAACTCTCGTGATCAAGAACCCCTAAACCCGACCTTTCCCCATTTTCTCTCCTCACGACCATGAGGGATTCGAGGGCGGCGAGATCGAGTCGCGACAGGCTTGGTGACTCCGCTGGGGATTGGTTACTAGATTAAGAGGACTTGAAGCCGTTTAAAAATGGTTGTTGTGTTTTAACTAACATGTCTCGTGTAGGATCGCCTGCATGTCAAAGTAGCATGGAAAATCAAGTTAGTCGCTAACCTCATGTTTAATGGTCTTGTAGGCGGGAATTATAAGGGGAGGTGTGCTTGTAAACCCTTTGTTTTGCAGGTGGTGTAAGGATGTATGAATGTATAAATGTATGAGGGTTTATATTTAAGTGTTAGATGTTTAAATGTAAATGCGTGTTTACAAGCTTTAGCACGACACCGCACACACAACCGCGGTCTAAAACCCTAATCGCCCAATCTAGGACTTTAGGAGGGTTTATGGGTGGAATCTACGAGTGAATACTCGTGGTAATCCATTACTTACATAAGCCCGTTCATCCCAACCGATAAAGATAGCACTGACTGACGATAGTAGCGGTGGGTAAACTATTTTTATCCTTTGGGATGGGGACCTTGAGCCTTTAGCACTCTCACCTTAGGCGTCAAAACCTCACAGTTTCATTAAACATGTGATTTGTGTTTGCCATGTGTTTGGTGGGTAAGATATCGTTCGTTTTTATCGTTCTTATCTTCTTATTCTCCATATTTCAATTATGCATTTTATGTTTCAACAACGATACATTTTAAATCATGGGTGCCCCTTTAGGTTTAGGTTTAGATGGGTAAACTCGAAGTGGACGTGGTCCCCGTGCTTGGGAATCTCAAGACTATATGGGAGAATCTTGACCCAAGACATCAAGGCTACGTGGAAAAACACATAGGCTTCCTCCCGACTTTATTAAAAGTCGAACCACGTATTGCGATGGTGAAAGCATTGGTTCATTTTTGGAATCTCATGACTTCCACTTTTATGTTTAATCAATATGAATTGACCCCTACAATTGAGGAGTTCCGGAAAGCCATCGAATTAGGTAAAACTTCTTTAGGTTTCGTCACTCCTCCTATTGGTCAAAATCCAATATCTCTTCTAAGTCAATTCCTCAATATCCCTACCGATAAAATTGAGGCCATTCTTAAAGGAAATTCTCATTCCATGCCTTATAATTTCCTTGAACAACATTTCCTTAGCCTTAAGCCTAAATCTGGGAATCAAATTTCTCATGTCTTCTTACTCATGTTCTTTGGCTTTGTGGTATTCCCACATACTTGAAAAAAAAAATGGATCCTTTAGTCACCCACATTGTCAATCAAGAGTGCACGTTCAATTGTTTTACACACATGATCCTTGCCAAAATTTTGTGTCTCTTATTCATCTCAAAGCAAATGGTCAAGGAACTCTTAGAGCCCCATTAGGACTTCTCCAAATTTGGCTCTTTTCACATATCAAAGAATTTTCCCCTCACATGAAGATTGTTGATGTCATGAAATATCATCATCCCATTCTTAGATTTTGCCAAAGAAATGAATTCTTTCCATCATGGTCTTTCTCTACGTGGTTTCATTTCCTCAAAATTCTCAACCCTAGCTTAATTCAAAGGCATGTTCGATGGCTTGGGAATCCCGATGTGCGCCTTTTTAGTGGACTTGACGACCCACTCCCCCTCGTGGGATTGATGGGTTTAACGTCATAGTACCCTTTAAGGGTGCTCCGTCAATATCGCGCGCTTCAAATGATCCCACCAATCCTCAAGCTGGGGTTATATCGTATTGATTATCATGATAAAGTCATCGGGCAAAACCAAATTGACCATATCAAAGTTGCGATTCAAGCTGCTATTGGAATTTGGTACACCCGTTCCTCGCATTATGTGGTTGTCGTCGATGAAGCCGACTTGGAAGGAGAGATGAGGACTCACAAAGCTACTATTGATTACATATACCGTCAAGTAGAACCTGAGCTCAAGGTTCAGTTGCTTGATATTCTCGAGCCTGAAGGTTTTCGGTGAGCTCATATTAAGGAGCAAGAAGACGATTCCTTGATTGATGAGGAACGTTTGGCCCATGATAACAAGCGTCTCCGCACGATCCCACCTAGACCTTAGGTTTTCATCTCATATTCTTTTCTTGTAAAGGGACTTCCTTTGTATTTCCCTCATTTCTATCGAGGTTTCCCTGTATTCATTTTCATATCACATGTAAAATCAAACCACTTTGTAAGATTCAAGAAAGCAAGGTTTTGTTTCCCTTGTAATTGTTCGATGAAATGAATAAAATTCATGAACATTTTCATGGAGATACGGACCCCTGGAGTGCCATAACTTGGTAGAAATTGACACTTAAGTACCATAACTTACGAAAGGTACACTTAAGTGCCAAAATCAGAGCAAAATAGATCACTTGAGTGCCAATCTGGCCAAAATCCGGCCAAAACGCTGACGTGTCAATTTTCCGACGAAGTGAGTGCAAAACAGCGTCATTTTGGTGCTACCGTGGTAAAAAATTTAATATAAAATTAATTTAATTTAATTTAAAACTAAATTTATTTAAAACATTTTAAAAATTAAAAAATTAAAAAATTAGAAAAAAAAAAAACCTCGACGGCCCCGGCCAACCCCCCCCCCCACCTTCTGGTGACGACGGGGAGGCGGCGACGGCAAGGGCTCAACCCTAAGCCACCGACTGCCTTCCTCCTCCTCTTTTTTTTTTAAATAAATATAAATTATATTATTATTTTGTTTTAAATTTAATTTAATTAATTTGTATATTATATTAAAATTCAAATTATGCCAAAACGACATCGTTTTGGCCGATTTAAGCGCTCTATTTTGGCCAACACCCGAAAAGACGTTTTGGGTGAATTAAAGCTGAGTCAACTCTCCGGCGAGCCACCTCGATGAGAAATATTAATATTTAATTGCCACATATGATTTACGGTTGGCTTCACCGGAGGTGGCGCTCAAGTGTCCCACTTTTCTTGATGGTTTTAATTATTAATGTGATGGGCCTAAGTTGGCCCGTCCGCCCATGTTGGGGCCTAAAAGCCCGGCCCACAATAATAGGGCCCATGGATAGAGGGATGTGATGAAGGGACACGTTTCTTTTTTGGAGGGGACGTATATAAGGGGGAAATAAAGAGGGAGGAACGCACCTTTTGACAGAACATACATTCCTCCTCCCTCTCTCCCTCAAAAATGCTTCCAAAAGAAAGAACAATAAGCAAGAGGCGACACCCATCTTCCCTTCAAGGTGAATTGGCGTCATCGGATCGAATAGGGCCAAATTCTCTTTCTCATATCGGCGTCGGTACTTAATCTATGGCTAACAAGGTACGTTCGATTATGTGATGTGCCTTAGGATCGGTGATACGTGTTTGTTCTTGGGCTCGTCTTCCGCACTTATTTTAGGGGTTCGATTTAGTGTCGAATCCGGATTTTGTGAATCAATAATTCCCAACATTTCATAAAATATGGCACTTAAGTGTACATTTCGTAAGTTATGGCACAGTGTTCATTTGTGCCAAGTTATGGCACTTGAAGAGATATTTTGCCCATTTTCATGTAATTTTTAGAAAATGGGCATTATGATTAAATATTTGTCACCGTTCATTTTCAATTGTATAATTTCTTTGTGAAGAAATTTTGATAAGAGGATGTTATATGATATTGGGATTATATACACTTCTTATCATTATTTCATCTCAATAAAATATAAAATTGACCGGGATTTGTATTTTAATGATTTCTTTTAACTTGTACTAATTCGAGTCATCTTCTTTTATAGAAGTTGTGAAAGACGGCTGAAGAATGGTCTATCATACGTACTCGCCGCCAAACAAGGATGGAAAACGAAGATACCCGTGCCCGTGTTATTATCATGGAGAACCAAATGGCGTAGATGATGGCGCTGTTAGCTGATCTCTCCAACCAAGTCATGAACTTTACTTATGTAGTTCCTGCTTCTCCTACCATAAATCCTCCTACTGCACCCTCTGAAGTGTCGGTAGGAGAACTTGTGGGAAAAGGGCCTGCTAAAGAGGTTCCCACTGCAACCCCGACGGTTATTGATTTAGAGCCTCCATCTAAGGAGACTCCAACTCCACACTTTGATGAGGAAAGTTCAAGGCGCCTCGCAAAGATTGAAGAACGCCTTTGCATGCTACAAGGCTATCAACTACAGGGGTTCGATAAGCTGTCACCCTTCGCCAAGGTTAAAGTCCCTGAATTCTACAAGGAGCCCGAGTTTACGAGGAAATATGACGGCATGGGATGCCCCAAGACCCACTTAAAGTACTATCTGGGCAAGATGGCCCGTTACTCAGACAATCCTCCGCTCCTGATTAATTCCTTTCAGGATAGCTTGGTTGGTCCTGCGTTGACATGGTTTATAGAATTGGACTTGGAGAAGATCCATACTTGGGAGGATCTTGCTGACGAATTCCTTCAACAATATAAGTTCAACATTGAAATCGCTCCAACTTGAGAGGAATTAGTTCAGGTCGAGAAAATGAGAGTTGAAACATTTAAAGCTTATGCTTAAAGATGGAGAGCCACTGCATCTCAAGTAAAGCCACCCTTGTCTGAGAAGGAGGCTATAAAATTACTGCTTCAAGCCATGCCTCGAGATTTCTTCGAAAAATTGTACAACCACACCTATATTAACTTTGCCGTTTTGGTGGAGTTAGGTGAACGCATTGACGGGATCATGCATGAAGGAAGGTTGACCGAGAACACGAATCGTCGATATGCCCCAAAGAGAGATAAGGAATCGACTATGGAGATTGCTTATATACAAAATTCATCTTTTCAAAAGCCATATAATCCTCAGGCTCATAAACTTGCCATGGAGGTAGGGAGTTCTTCTCAAAATTTTGAACGCAAAGGAAAAGCCCCTCAAAGGCAATTTACTCAAGTGCCTAGACCCATGTCTCAACTACTTCCAATGCTGATCGAAAGTCATCTCGTGGCAAGAGAGATCACGAGGGATAATCCGCCAAAGTTTGTCGGGTTCAACCTTAATAAGACATGTGAGTATCATATGGGAGAAAAAGGTCATCATGTGGACAACTGTCTAGTGCTCCATTCTAAGATCCAAAATTTGCTGGATAAAAAGCTACTCACCTTTAAGGACTCGGCGCCAAATGTCCAACAAAATCCCCTTCCGAAACTTTCAGAATATGTCAATATGATTTATGGGGATGCCGACAAGTATGTCCTCCTGATGAATATCCAAAAGTTGGAGAAGATCACGCCATTTGCTGATCATCGGCTGAAAGGTGACATTGCTCATGATGAGAAGATAGCTTGCTTAGCGAAGCTAGCTGAGTTAGGATTTATCCAATATGAAGATGATGAGTCCGCTCTAAGACGGATCTCTATGGTTGAAGCCGATTTGTCTGGCGAGGATATAATCTCAAAAGTCATAAGGAAGGTTGGGAATCCAAGTCAGGATGACACTCGAAAGGAGGATCGTCGAGCCTCGAAAAACAAAACCCTTATGTACCAAGATTCTGACATTGGAAGCGATGATGAATATAAAGCTTCTCATATGGTTTGTGAGTTTGTTTGAAAAGCTCTTGAAAATGGTGAAGTTGTTGGTATCCTTGGCCAACCAAGTGGTAAATATGACTTTAAGGTGAAGTTCACACCACCACCAAGTTTCTTCGTTGACATGAAGGATATTGTCCCGAGTGGATGGGATGATGAAGAAGACCTTACTTCAATTTTGCCAAAAGATAAAAAGGCCTACTCCTATGACAGAGATGAGGATGAATACAAAACTTCTCATTCGGATCGTGACTTTGTAAGGAAAGCCCGTGAGAGAGGTGAAGTGGTGGACACCTTGGGACAACCAAGTGGGAAGTACGACTTTATGGTCAAGTATACTCCTCCTCCAAGTTATTTTCAAAACCCCAAAGACACCATCCCTAGTGGATGGGGAGATGAATTCGAGGAAGACTTTGTGGCTATGATTGAGCCTGTGGTGATTGATTTGACCAAGGAGAAAATCCCCCATGGGGTTGATGCAACTGACAAGAACGTTATCAAAGTCCGCTCATTGATTGACAATTTTGAAGTCATGAAGATCTCAAGCGTGGGTTATGTTGGATAAATTCTCTTCAAGTATTTTGAAGTTGACAAAACATTTTCCTCAATCTAGTCTGAAGACTTACAGACTCTACTGGCAAAGTCTGAAGATCAAAGTCTGAAGCTAGCAAGACTCATGTTTCAAAGTCTACTCTCATGGACAGTCTCCAGACCAACTTCTATTCTGATCTTATATGGTTTTTATCCTAACGGCTAAAGAATATCTTTCTACTGGATTCAGCACTAGAATATCTTATTTTCATATTCTAATATGTATAGATTCTCTAAAGATTTCGCAACTTATATTTGGAAGGATCTACTTATGGAAACCAAGATCCTGGTTGTATGGGCGAGCCGGATTGATGGGCTATCAACACTTACCTTAAAGAGCTCGAGATCTCTCTAATTGATTATGTCCAACGGGTTGATTGGAAGAACTTCTTTGGAAGGTGCCAACAGTATTGAAGGCATGAAGAAGTATATGAGAGAGATGCTCCAGTTGTTGAAGGGCGCCAGATAGAAGAATTCCAAAGTCTGAATCTCCTTTTCTATTTTTTGATCTTATTCTTCGAGCGTTATATGTAATCAAAAGAGAGATCATATTGTGGTGAGACCTTGAGGAAGTGTAGTAGAACTTCTACACTGTGGACTCAAGAGCGTGAGACTGTAATCACTCTTTTTTATTCTTAGTGAAATCCAACCAGAAGGGCTGTCTGTGCGGGAGAGTGGACATAGGCTTGGTCTAAGCCAAACCACTATAAATCTGGAGTCTTGATTCTCTATCCCTAATCCTTTTATCTTTCATTACTTTCATTTGCAGCGATTGTTGTTTTAATTCATTAATCTCTCATTCGGATTAAATTGTTAAAATTTCTTTAATCACCTATTCACCCCCCCTCTATGTGTTAATTCTAGTCCTAACAGGTTATGGATCCATTGTGATTGAGGTCTAGGCCTTCACATGATCTATAGTTTCAAAATGTTTCAGTGGAACGAGGATGTCCAATGACATGAGGGCTAGTTCCCAATAACTTTTCGAAAACTCGACTTTGAAAACAAATTTTTCATGACATTTACATTCATTGCATTCATTTATATGTATATATACTAACCATTTCTTGATTGCATCTTAAGCATGACATTTCACATCATGATAGTCATTTGCATGACTCGGATTCGCATTCAAAAGATTTTGACGAACCCAATTATTCCGACTCAAAGAATGATAATGATCCTCAAGTTATTGTAAAAGATTGGCTCAAATATGAAGAGTCCAAACCTCCTACCACCGAACAACCAATCGCTGTGAATTTAGGAAAATCAGATAACCTTAAAGAAACCAAGATTGGGGCAGTTTTAATATTTCCAAAAAGGTCAACATTATCCAATAGCTGCAAAGTTGGTATTCCCTTGTACCAACAATATTTCTGGATATGAAGCTTGTATCCTTGGTTTGCAATTAGCCATCAATATGAAAGTTAGAAAGCTTCAAGTTTACGGTGATTCCACACTCATCATTCTCCAGACGGAAGGTGAATGGCAAACACATGATGTAAAGTTGATTCCTTATCATGAATATCTCAAAGACTTGGTCAAGGAATTTGACGAGATCTCTTTTGATTATCTGCCGAGATCACAAAATCAATTTGTTGAGGCATTGGCAACTTTATCTTGAATGTTGCAAGTAACTGATGGTTTGAGCATTGATCTTTTGCAAATCGACGTTTTGAAAAAGCCTACTTATCGCTTGATGATTGAAGAACCTGATGGTTAACCCTGGTATTATGATATCATGAATTACCTTCGAGAAGGAAAATTTCCCCAAGGGAGTCAAGCCAATGATCGAAAATACTTGATGAAGTTAGCATCTAAATTCTTCCTCCGTGGAGGAGCCATTTATAAAAGGTCTTTCGATTCAGTTTTACTGAAGTGCGTGGATGCACAAGAATCTAAACTCTTGATGAAAGAAATACATGAAGGAGAATGTGGCCCTCATATGAACGATCATCTCTTGGCTAGAAAAATCATGAGGCTCGGTTACTATTGGTTGACCATGGAAGCTTATTGTATTCAGCATGTGAGGTGCTGTCACCAATGCAAGTCTATGGAGTTAAAATCAATGCTCCTCCTAATGAGCTACATCAAATGTCCAAGTCCTGGCCTTTTTCAATGTGGAGCATCGACATCATCCGACCAATTAATCCTAAAGCATCGAATGGACACCGTTTTATCTTAATAGCCATTGATTACTTCACCAAATGGATCGAAGCCAATTCTTATGCCCATGTTACTGCAAAGAGCATGGAAAAGTTCATCCATCGTGATATCATCGCTCAATATGGAGTTCCTAAAGCGATCATCACAGACAATGGATCAAACCTGAACAACAAGGTGGTGGATGAATTACTTGGAGAATTCCACATTTGCCATTTGAATTATTCTCCTTACCACCCACAGATGAATGGAGCTGGAGAAGCGGCAAATAAGAACATCAAGAAGATTTTAGCCAAAACGACGGAAAATTATCGTGATTGGCATAATCGCATATGCTTTGCTTGCTTATCGAACTTCAATTCGCACTTCAACTGGGGCAACACCATTCTCATTGATTTATGGGATGGAGGCTGTGTTACCCATGGAAGTGGAAATCCCTCTACTGAGGGTACTTTCTCAAATCAAGCTCTCTGAAGCTGAATGGGTTCAACAAAGATTTGAACAACTTAATATGATTGATGAAAAGAGGGTAAAAGCCTTATGTCATGGACAAAGCTATCAGAATAGAGTAACTAAGTCATTCAACTGCAAGGTTAGACCAAGACATTTTGAGATCAACGATCTTGTTTTGAGAAAAGTCTTACCTATCACCTATCATTCCAGATCCTCGTGGGAAGTTTACTCCAAATTACGAAGGTCGATATATTGTAAAGAAAGTGCTACCTAGTGGTGTCACAACCCGATCTCACCGCTCTCGAATTAAGGAGGAAAGGTCGGGTTTAGGAGTGCTTGATCACAAGATCACGAGCTCTCCCAAGCTCGTACCCCCGCGTGACAGCGAATTTTGTACAGTCTAATTATTTATGGCATCCTAAAAATAGACGGGAGTCACCACTAGCCTCGTTTTGGGGGTCGGCTAGAAAACTCAATCGAGGGTCAGGAGTGTTCCCTCGATTCCTACGCAACCATATATCCAGGTTCGGGGACTTGGGTTATGCTAATATTTTTATTAACGCCCTTTCGATACATAAACAGTATGTTGTGTTTTTCCTAATATGTCCATGCATTTCTTTTTACATTTTCAGGATCATCAATTCTAGATTTAAGTGATCATGCATGGTTGGCCACTTTCATTCTATTATATTCCTAAAAAAAATGAAAGGAAAACAATAAATGAAATTGAAATTACAAGACAGAAAGTAAACAATCAAGAAAAAGCAGTAAATCTATCATGCAATCCTAAAAATATAAAAGAAAACACAATTAAAAGAGAAAAAAAAAAGAGAAAAAGAGAAAACCCGCAACTCGTCAGGTTTTATACAACAAATGGAACTCAAGACATATGTCGGCAAAACAAATAATACAAGATAATAATCAGAATGGACATCGACCTCCACCATCTTCACGCCTTCTCCATCTTCAGGGTCCTAATCTAAACCTAACCTAAGAAACTTATAACTGGGCGTATAAAATGGAAAGAAACAAGTATACACTTCAAAACAATTTTTATGAAGACAAGTAATCTCAATTCATCATGCAAGTTATTCTAAAAGAAATCTTAGAATGAAATCATAACAAATAATCACAACAGAAATCATCAAACATCACACATAAAATCAAAGCAAATTGGGTAAAACCCACGGATAATTGGCTCTAAGAAAAGCACAGAACATCAAGCACACCATAAAGAACAACTTTCATGAATGAAGCTTCCTAAAATATATCAGGTTCAAGTAAGGTCAAATTCATAGTCGAAAAGCAACAATCGCTAAAACATGCAAATCAATCATAAGCAAATCAGAAAAATGATGCATGGTCACTGATTTATTAAGCCACCTAATCGATGCATGAAAATTATGAAATTTGAACATGATGTAGAGCTAAATGTGAATAACAAGATTGATTAAGACATTTAACCCTAAATCCATGTGCAAAAGACCACACGAATCCATTAACATTGATATGTGACTTGTCATTAGGAGCAAAATGCATAACAATTTCAATTGCGACATGTCGACTTGAATTCTAAGGTTATTTGACCTTATTTAATGATGCTTAAAAATTCTCAAATTATAGCATGGGATGGATATGGATATTATGGACAGCTATCATTGAGGACTCAACTTCAAAATCATCATGTATAAGACCACATAAAATTGGTAGATAGTTGAATTCATAAGGACAAGACAGCATTGCAGGTCAAGACAAATTCCAGACTTCAAAACTTGATCTAAAAAAACAAGAAAAGCAGGGCAAATGGTGAGCAAATTGGACAAACTAGGCATCGTTAGAAAGCTCAAGGTGTCCTTTACGAATTCCTATTAAGTGACAATTGTAATTTAGGCCTTTTTCTAGCTCAAGCAAAGGCATTTGTATAATCGGTCAGATCAAATTATAATAAGCAGAACACGGCAGCAGGGCAAACATGCAATCATTTTTTGCAATTTTTATGTGAAGGACAACTTTCATGAAGGACCCAATCCTAGACTCCTCACACAAAAATTCATATCAAAATCACAAAAACATTCGAGGTCATAAAAACAAAGCATGTATTATAGACCAAGGAATATTACTAATTCAAGCATGTATGGCTTAATGCAAATCGACCTACTTGTATGACCTTCAGAAATTCTAGAAAAATTATATGTTTTAGAGATACACGTGTGAGTAATGTTCTTGAAGGAACCGACTTAAAATTCAAAGCACAAAAATCAACAAGCAGCAAAGATCATCCGAAACACAGACAAGTCAGAATGAAGATCGCTAATGCTTGGACAGTGGACACATGTTCAGATCTAAGAGGTTTTGAACTACTAAAACATGTCCAAAAATTCTAAACAATTAACAGGACATTCTCAAGACAATGAGGAACAAGTTTCATGTAGACAAATTCATCAAAAAATCATCACAGAAATCATAGCAAGAATGAAAATCAGTCTAATCTATCCTCTGAATTTCCAGAATCAAACATTGATATGGTAACATTCATTAGGCAAGGCAAACGATAGCCAAATTGTACATATAATATGTCTATGGAAAGCTTGAGAAGTCTATTACAAATCTCCAGAAGACATTGAGTCCTAATAACATCATCTACCAGCTCATTCCAGTTAAAACAGAACATCAGAGGAGAACAAATGCAACACCGGATTAATGCTCGATCCTTGCAAGAAACATTAGGCAGGGCAAACGATAGCCAAATCGCACATATAATATGTCTATGGAAAGCTTGAGAAGTATATTACAAATCTACCAGCTCATTCCAATTAAAACAGAATATCAGAGCAGAACAACTGTAACACCAGATTAATGCTCGATCTTTGCAAGAAGCATTAGGTAGGGCAAATGATAGCCAAATCGCACATACAATATGTCATTAGAAAGCTTGAGAAGTCTATTACAAATCCCCAGAAGACATTAAGTCCTAATAACATCATTTACAAGCTCATTCCAGTTAAAATAGAACATCAGAGCAGAACAAATGCAATTTTCCAAAAACTGGTGCTAAATGCCGAGCTATTTTTAGGTAGTAAACGACACCGGATCGGAAAGTTCTATGGGTCATTGGAAATTTCTTCGAGTCGTCTTCAACTCTCATGAAGACATCGAACACAAAAAACAATAGTAACAAGTTTATAACACAACATTTCTCAGATCTGTCACAGAGACACGATTTTTTGTCAGAAAAAAACATATTCAACAATCAAGCATGCTTCAGTCAATCAAGCTCATCCTAAGCTATCCTAAGGCCATTATAACATCTTAAACTTTTTGAGATTATAGATCTAGAACTCTAGGGTGAGCTCTAGCCCCGGTTGTCTAGAACAACCTCACTTCATCGAGCTCGGGAAGAGACGTTTACCTTTTGCACAATCCGATCGATTTAGGCTTAATCGATCAACAATCAAGTTTTTACAAAGCCTTGAGGATGTCAAGGAAGCTTCTAGGGCATCGAGGATCATCGGAGAAGGGCTAGACAGTGCCTAAACACTGTCGGTTTACAATATCAGGTCCGATTGAACCTGATTTGAACTGCTAATGGAGGATTGGTCACCAGAGAAGCTTCGATTGGTTTTCCGACGGAGCCACGACCACCACAGCACCTTCAGAACGTCGAGGATGGCCAAATCTGGAGAAGTTAAGATCCGGCGATGGACGGATCTGTCAAATACAGCTTCTTCGTCTACTAGAGTGAAGTAATAGAGGAGGAGCCGCCGCTGTTAGAGAATGGGAACATGCTGAGCACGAAGAGGATCAGAATGCCGAGGCCAACAACCGCTTCAAGCTCTTCATCTTCGAGGCCAGGAACACCATCGAGTGCGTGAGATCAACCACAAGTTTGGTTCCTGTGCGAAGAAGCGAAGCTCGAAACCACGATCGATTGAGGACCAAATCCCAAGCCGAAATAGCAACTTGAAGAGAAGACAAAGAAGACGATTCCCGGAGGACTCGGAGGAGAAGACGACAATAACGACTGATCATCCTCAAAGAGCTTCAGAGAGTGAGAGATCGCGCAGAGAGGAGAGAGAAAGAATATGTGAGAGCTGCCCCCCGTTTTCTTTTATTTATGTTTTCTTTGTTATTTTTATTTTTATTATTATTATTTTCGGGTGTCAACAGGTGGGGCACTAATCCTTGTAGAAATGGATGGTCAAGAATTGCCAAGACGTGTAAATGCTGATGCTGTTAAGTAGTATTATCCATGAATAAATTGAAAGGCCTTTGAACCACTTTTGGATTGAATCTGAGCCACTTTAGGATATTTGCATCATGCATCGCATGCATACATATTGCATCTGCATGTTTGTTCATTTTGTAGGATCTCTGATGAAAATTCTACCTATCCACAAGAGGTTCATTTCAGAAATGCAAAAACTTTAAAAAAATGCCCATCTTCTTTAGAACTTAGAAGTGACCCTATCCTTTAGAATGCCCAAAGAGTCGCTTAGAACTCTAGAAGTACAGCTAGAACTCTAGAAATAAATCCCTGTGCTAAGCAAAGCTTGTCCTATCCACAAATTTTATTCAACCTTATTTCCAAAAGTTTCCCCAGTAAGGTCAAGGAAACGTGTCTTTTCAAACAAAATTTCATTATATTTTCATTTCCCAAGGAGTTCAATTTAACCAAAGTGTGTTTTGGAAAACCTAAAAAAGATTGTTAAATATGCCAAGTAACACTGCCTAAAATGATGAGAGGCAACCTCCTTACCAAACACGTCCTTATACACTCTTTGAGAGAATTGAGTGAAAAGAACCGTGTCTTATGGCATAGGGTTCATTCACAATGAATACATGATTTGATATGATAAAGGCATTTCATTTCTCAATCCCAAACACTATTGATATCCCTTGCAAGCCACTTTGAGCCAAATAGGGAGCATTTCCAAAATAACCCTGTAAAAAACAACCCCACATTAGGGCAAAATAGGGGGTCTTGAGTGAAAATTATGGAGCAAAAGATTAAGAAAGATTTTATTGCTTTCACTTGCATCAATCTTCTTGTGCTAGCTTTAAGTGAGTTCTTATCGAAACTCGAAGCATCCCGAAGTGACGAAGAGCATTATGTTCTCTACCCCAAACACAATTACTCTTTGCTTAGCCAATTTGAGCCTTATATAATTCTTTCATAACCCCAGGTGATGATTATCTCCCCCACACTAGGGCAAGGCACATAATTTACCAACAAAATTAAGAATATTGGTAATGTTTGTAAATGCCACTTGAGAGTCCTAGATACTCAAAAGAGAATGAAAATTAGGGGGCATGAAAAAGCAGTGTGCCTGGTAAAAGTAAGGCCAATGCCCATGAAAAAAATGCAAAGAAAAGCAAAAATGCAAAGAAGAGTGAAATCAATGGTCATGCAAAAGACCATATGTTGGAAAAACAAAAGAAAAGCCTTGCAAGAGAAAACATGTATTGCAAGCAATATCATTAGAAAAAAGAGCAAAGTCTCATGTCTCAAGGCAAATTATCAAAAGGACTCTCGAGATAGGTTAAATTTCAAGAGTCAAATTTTCGAAAAGTCGTGTGATGGTAATGATGCCAAGATAATCACTCACTTTTAACCCTTCGATATTTGAAAATTTTTCAAGCCTTTTTAAGCCTCACCCGAACCAACATTACAACCCTTATCCAAAGTCTCTTCCAATTAGGATGGTTCGAGTTAAAATGAGAGTATCACATAGGAGCTACCACTAGAAGGAGTGGAAGCAATCCTATCTTATCTTATCTTCGAGGTTCTTGACTTGTAAACCTAATGAAGATATTAATTGAATATTTATTTCTTAGCCTCAAAGTGCATACCCTTTGTATAAGCCCATGACCAAGCCATCATTACGGCACTTTCAAAAGAGCTTTTGATCAATAGATTGTATTCACTGTGAACGTTTCCAAAAACCTTAGACATAAGTTGAGTGAAATTTCTCCAATGAGATTTATACAGTTTTCCCATATCAATGGTTTGGGAATAAAAGCCCTTTTGAGAGTCAGTGTGAAAGACCTCTTTTGATTAGGATATTTCCACTTGGCATATTTGTCTTAACCCTTAGATGTTCAATTAAATCCTCTTTGAAGGGATTTGACAATTGACATCATTTCGCATGATTGGCTCTCAAGCAATCTCAAAACTCTTTTTCAAAATATTTGTTCCTTAGTGAACCGGTTTTTGGTCATCCTAAACCATATCATTGTTTTTGGTTTTTGGTCATCATAAATCATAACTCTTGCTTTTGATTTTTGATTACCCTAAACCATACCCCTTGTCTTTAGGTTCTGGGTGATCCTTAAACCTTGTCTCTTAGGTTCTAGGTCATCATTAAATATTGTCTCTTAGGTTCCAGGTCATCCTTAAACCTTGTCTCTTAGGTTCTAGGTCATCCATAAACCTTGTCTTTAGGTTCTAGGTCATCCATAAATCTTATCTCTTAGGTTCTAGGTTATCCTTAAACCTTGTCTCTTAGGTTCTAGGTTATCCTTAAACCTTGTCTTTAGATTCTAGGTTATCCTTAAACCTTATCTTTAGGTTAGTGGTTATCCTTAAACCATTCATTTTTCATTTAGTGATTTTATTTCTTTCATTCCATTTCACAAGAGAGAGAGAGAGAGAGAGAAAAAATAAACCCCAACAAGAGTTTAGACACCCTAACAGGCAAAGGTAAGTGTCAAGTACGTCCCTAACCAAACATCATTTCTTTTGTCTTCTTCCATTTCCAAAGTGGAGTCGACTAAAAATTGATACCTGCAATTTTATCTTTAAGTGGAACCTCTTCGAACTCCCACTCAAAGAGGGGCAGTTGATGACACCTGATTTTTAGTCGATACATCATTAAAAGAGATGAGTCCAAATTCGAGGTCAATTTTGGGAGATTTGCTTGGATGCATTTTAATTTGGTCAATTTGACGTGTTCAAAGATGATAAATCCTAGCTGAGGTGGTTCAACTTACGTAATTCGACCTAACTCATTCTAGACTAGAGTGCAATTGAAGTGATTGAGCTTCAATTTGCCCAGTTGAGATTCAATTAAAGATGTCAGTCTAACTTGTGGCCTCGCTTCAATGGAATTCAATGAATTTGAATATTTTGTGCACAATTAGTTGACTTGAGATAGCTCAATTGCATCTCATTTGAACCAACTTATATAGAAATTTTTGATTTCGTTTAAATCAGGCAAGACCAGAAAAAATAGAACAAATTCGGACAAAAAAGTCAATCCGGTCAATCTGGCGTTGACCGGCATTGACCAGATTTGACCCGTGTTGACTGGCGAATTTTTCCGGCCATCTTTTGGTTGGAAACCACCATCTGCTAGCCCACTTCATGGCCAATGCATCCACCCCCTTTAATTTTCAAAATTCCAATTTTGTTACGGATTTTACGAAATTCGCAAATCGACCCCACATGTTATGAAAATTAAAAAAAAAAAATAGAGAGAATACCCCAATTAGTTCACAATTGATCATCTCCGTTCATCAAGAATGCATCATGGCCATTGAAATGGGCATGTGCTCAATTAGGGGTGCTCTTAACAAATTTAACAAACCAATTAGCTAGGAAGATCAAATCCGGATTGCTAAGATTTGATCTTGCCTTAAACTATATAACAAATTTTCCCTCCAAAATTGGGGGCCATAATTTCATAGCTACTTTCTCTCACTAGAGTTCTTTCTCTACATCTCTCTCTCTCAATCCATCTCTGAAAACGGGTTGAAAAAAAGGGGGAAGCGAAGCAAAATTGTGAGAGGAACTCTCTCTCGGAACCAACTTTTCATTGGTTCTTTCTCCCGCAAAAATCATCTCCACCGACTCATTCTCTCTCTAGTGCAAGAACTCCACAGATTTTCTTTCCTCTTTTTGATTCATCTTTGATCAGATCAACAGAGAGTGAAGGAGAGAATTCCACTCATTCTCTCTCTAACACCTCATATCTCCACTCACTCTCTCTCTCTCCTGGATGGATTCACATGTTGAATATCAAATGAAGATTGAAGAAACTCTTGGTTGCTATTTGACGACAAAAGTCTATCCGAATGCTTCGGAGCTACTGGTGTTTTGATTTCCAGAAAATCGCAGAAATAAGATTCAGCTAAGTCTTCGTCTTCTCAACTATTGCTTTTTATATTGTTGCAATTAGATCCTTACTCCTACAACTTCTGTTGATTTGATTTTGCTGATTTTGCTGAAGAAGGGACTGAGAAAACGCATCTACATTGCGACTCCAAAGAGGCATATATGATCTTCAAATCAGCTACCGAGGCGTTCATTCAAGGAGCTCGTGGATCACAAGTTTCATTTCTCATAACCATTTCTGAGATCAAAGCAGCAAGATTGAAGTGATCTTATGCTATTGTGATGGCTTCATCTCGGATTGTACCTTGATTATAACCAGTGTAGAATTGAAGGCCAACGTTCTTCAATTTCCAGAAGTTCCAGAAACGAAATTGAAGCATTGAAGCTAAGTGCCTGATTTACTTTTTTCTGCTTTGGTTAAAGAGTGTTATTAGATTCAGATCCTCTACTAATTTCAATGAGTTTTGTCGATTAACAGATTTATTGTCGCTGAATGAGGACATCTCTGAAGGCATGTTCTTCGCCGGTTCAATCAAGGTAAGTGCATTGAAACTCCTCTTAATAGCGTCCGATGAGGCAAGAGCTTTTCGTGTTGTGACTCATGATCGACAACGAAGGTTCGAGACCAAGATGCATTGCAAATCTAATTGGAATCAATGCTTGAATGATGTAGAGTTGATTATATTTAGATCTTTTGGTTATGTGATGTTCGAACTTGGATGATCATTATGCTGCAATTTTGGATCCACGACAGCCCTCTTTGTGCATATGCCAGGAAACGAGTTAGTATATGTGTAAGAACGAGCACATATTTTTTTTATTTTAAAATTTGAATTAAACTAATAGTTAATCAAAGAATATATGAATTTCTAAAAGTTATCTTAGTAATTTCGTCTTTTCTTTTAATTATATTTCTTCTCCCTGGTATTGAAAGAAAAGTGTGGGATATTCTAGCATTTTCTACAAAGAAAAAAAATATCTTTTATTCGAATGGAGTATAATCAGTTCTATCATGAATTAGTTAATTATTATGAATAAACGAACTAATAAAAAAAACGAGTTCTTTTTTTTATTGCGCCTGGTTGGTATGGACCATCCTATTATTTCTATCAAAATAAAGTAATGTATTAACTACTCGATTTTGGTGTAATTATTTGCTCTATGCATATAAATTATCGTAATACGTAATAATAATTGAATTTTTCTTCATTTTCATAAAAAAAAATTTACTTAATATTCAATATTAATAAAATGAATTATTGTCTTATTTCATTTTAAATATAAATAGTAACTTGATCATATTCAAATCATTTGACCAATTCTAACTTCTTGATTTGAATATTTGAAATATTGGTTAAAGAAGAAAGATTCATAATAATTAGGAATAGAAAATTCTATTTA
Organism: Eucalyptus pauciflora; assembly: GCA_007663325.1. NCBI lineage: Eukaryota > Viridiplantae > Streptophyta > Magnoliopsida > Myrtales > Myrtaceae > Eucalyptus > Eucalyptus pauciflora. Next base: position 2,227,737 of record VMYD01000011.1, read on the forward strand.
AGTATTCCATATCTTGATTTTTTATTGAACTTATAAAAAGATATAAGAGCCGGTGAATTATAAAGAATTAATTAAAAATAAAAAGGTTTTTTTATGGAATATACATATCAATATTCATGGATTATCCCCTTTTGGTGCTCGATGTCTTCATGAGAGTCAAAGATGGCTTGGTTAGCTTTCCAATAAGCTATAGCACGTCCCAATCCGATATCAATTGCTATTTGAAATGATTTTTTTTTTTTTTTAACTTGGATGATCTTTGTTCTACAACCTTGAATCCCTAACAAACCTCTTTGTGCATATGCCTGAAAATGAGTTAGTATATGTGCTTTTTGGTATTTTATGTTTTCATGAAAGTCAAAGATGGCTTGATTAGCTTGCCAATGAACTATAGCACGTTCCAATCCGATATCATTTGCTATCTGAAATCTGCTTCAAAAGTCAGGAGATGATTCTGGAAAATTGATATGTTGTAGTTCACTGTTATGTATCATTTGATCTTGTCTGCTTGTCGATTTTTTTTTGGATTTTTATACTTCAAATCTTAAATCAACTCCCTCATGAAAATTGTTCAAAACATGTTTCTCTACAACATATATTTTTTCCATAATGTTTTAATATCATTCGGATAGGTAGATCCTAAAAAAAAAAATCATTCTTATTTTTGCATATTTTGATACCAGGAGTAACTCTCTGTTTCTTTTTTTTTGGCAAAAACGAGGTCTGACATGACCTCGTTTCAGCTCGAGCTCTTCTAGGAAGGTGTAGGAAATACTTAGAGGTTGCTAATGCCACTAATTGCATGTTAATCGCTCATCGTCTAGACTATTTTCCTTTTTTTTCAAAGTCAGATTACAATTTGAATAAGGGATCAAAATTCGAACTCCTGTTTTAACCCCTGTTTGGACAAACCTTTGATGTTTTTGTTCCATTTTTTCTATTCAGAATCTGAACTTGGCTTCCTAATGAAACTTGTTTGTCATCGTGTTGGCTATCTTGCGTATAATTTTTTCTGATTTTTAGACATGTTATGATAGGACAAATTCTAGTGACATTAGTTGAATGTCCTGTTGCTTTGACAAATTTCTGATGTGCTATTGCTTGTTGTCTAATTTTTTGTAAATTCATGTGTAGCTCGTTCAAGAAAACCTTCTGCATGAAAGTTGTTTGTCATTGTGTCATGCATGTTAAGAAATTTTTTCATAGCTAGATTGTCAATGGGCGTTACTCAATTTTGCTATCCTTGCACGTTTGTTCTAAAATTTTCTAATATGAAAACGATTGTGAGTGTTTAGCTTTATCTTTTAGGTTAGTTTGTGCATGAAATTAGGACATGCCATCCTCATGAAAATTGTTTTAAATGCTCTGATTTTTGTTGTTAAACAACCGGCCCTTTTCAAATTGCATCTTTCAAAAAAAAAATGTTTTGGTACATGTGATGTTTCTCAAAAACGATTCCTAAAAAGGTTATTCTCCAAAACTCGATTTGGCTTAAGGAAAAATCATGGTTTAGACCATATTCAAAATGCCTGCAACGCTTGTGACTTCAAATGCGAGGACCGGGCTAGCCTTGACAATTGAATGTGTTCAATAGCCTAGATATTCCTTAATTCTAAATATTTTCAAATATTTTGAAAATCTTGTTTTGACAATGTGAAAGTCACGGTTTGAGTTGTATTCAAAATGCCTGTGACGCTTGTGACTTCTAATGCGAGGCCCAAGCTAGCCTTGGCATTTGAATGCCTTTCATAGCTGAGACATCACCTTGTCTCAAAATTTTTCATAAATAATTTTGAGATATGTTTCCTTTGAAATATCACATATACCCTTCATACATATCATCCCATCATACATTAGAAATTGCTTGTGTTTGTCATTGGCGCATGTCCTTGGTAATAAGTGACCCGCCGATGATTCACTTTCTTGCTTGATTGTTTGAGAAACAAGGTTCAAAAAACCTGCATGCATGTTTAATTTTTTTGCAATGCATGTGATTTTTAGATGAATGGTAGGGTCAATGCATGATATCGAGGGAAAACCTTGGGGATCGTATAGATCGCTTGATTATGAGACTTAGTAGTGTTATTGGTCATGTGAGAATACAATTTATCAACAATCACTATAAGTCGCAAAAAAAAAATGGATTGGGTAGGTGTCTTAGTGGGACCTTCGCATGGAAAACAAAGGCCGACCCGAGGCTCCAAAACTTGACTTTTGCATTGTACTTATCCTAAACGATTGATCTTGACATGATGTCTTGCTTTTTATTGTTTTGATGTGTATGCTTGTATCTTTCCATTGTATGCACCTAGTTATAAGTTTCTTAGATTAGGTTTAGATTAGCACCCCAAAGATGGAGAAAATGTGAAGACAATAGAGGTCGATGTCCATTCCGACCATTATCATATATTATTCGTTTTCCCAACATATGTCTCGGGTTCCATTTGTTGTATAAAATCCAACGAGTTGCGGGTTTTCTCTCTTTCTCTCATCTTTTTCAATTGTGTTTCTTTTTTATATTTGTTAGGATTGCATGATAGATTTACTGCTTTCCTTGATTATTTACTTACTATCTTGCAATTTCAATTCCATTGATTATTTTCTTTTCTTGTTTTCTAGAAATAGAATAGAATAAAAATGACCAACCACGCATGATCACTTAGTTTAGGACAAATGATCCCGAAAATATAAAAAGAAATGCATGGACATGTTAGGAAAACACAACATACTGTTTAGGTACCGAAAGGGCGTTAATAGAAATATTAGCGTAACCTAAGTCCCCGAACCTAAATATTTGGTTGCGTAGAAATCGAGAGAACTCTTCCGATCCCCGATTAGGTTTTCTAGCCGATCCCCAAAATGAGGCTAGTGGTGACTCCCATCTTTTTTATTAGGTTGTCATAAACAACTAGACCATACAAATAACCTGTCGTGTGGGGTATGAGTTTCGATAAAACTCACGATGGTTTAGCGTACTCAACATGGAAAGTAACCCAAAAGGATGAAGTGATGCCATCCTTATGGGCAACCAATGACGAGAGGGCTACCATGGTAAAGGTGCCCTTAAATCCAATATCCACACCCAACCCCTTTTTCTAAGGTGTGTTGCTCATGTGGGTGTGGATCGCAACACTCCGCTATCACGCGGAGTATGAGCTTGGGAGAGCTCACAATCTCGTGGAGGGAACTCACAAAAAGCTTGATCCAAAAAGCGAGGTGATGACGGCTTTTGGAAACGCGAGCCGTGAGAGAACTCTCGTGATCAAGTACCCCTAAAACCGAATTTTCCCCATTTTCTCTCCTTGCGGCCATGAGGGATTCAAGGGTGGCGAGATCGGGTCGTGACAGTCACTACCCTGGGTCCCCATGACAAAATGAGCCCCAAGCCCGACGATGCATTTTCATGGGATATCCTACTCTTCAAAAGGATTATCGTGTCTTCGAGTTATCAACATGTAACTTCTTTGTAAGTAGATATGTCATTTTCCATAAAAACATTTTTCAATTTCAGGATGAGGTATCTTCAAATGAGTCTTCTAGCTCAAATCCTCATCATTAACCTTTTTTTTTTCTAAGGAAGATTCATCTCCTATTCCACAATATAGGCTCGTCTCGTCTCTAGATATTTAGACTTTTGCTCCAGTGATGGAAACCACTGCAGTATCTCCATCCACCCCAGGTTATTTGATTGAAGAGTCTACAATGCACATGTAAGAGAATTTTGATCCATCATCAAAATTATCGTCTCCATAGTTTACTTAGGAGTTATCATCTTCTACACCTGAGCATACTCCCCCTCGATGTTCAGGCTGGATTACTCGACCACCCACATGGACCAAGGATTATATTTGTGCCTCTCTCAACTCATGAGGTACTCCATACCAATCTCCTCTTATGCTTTGTTTGATCGTTTGTCTATGGAATATATATGCTGCATTAGTTGTATCTCCAAGGAAATAGAGCCATCATTCTACGATGAAGCAGTTCGTGACCCACGTTGGTAGAAGGCCATGGAAGCATAATTATATGTTTTGATAGAAAATCAAACATAGGACATAGTACCCTTACTTGCTCATCGAAAACCCATTGGCTCAATGATGAAATATACATGGATCTTCCACTAGGATTACGGTGACAAGGGGAGTTTGTAGTGTGTTGTCTCCATAAATCCTTTTATGACCTCAAACAAGCTTCTTGACAGTGGTATGCAAAGTTCACTACAGCCTTCACAGCCATTGGCTTCAAACAATCCCAACATGATTATGCTCTTTTCGCATGAACAGAAGGTACGTCATCATTTACTTAATGATATATGTTGATGACATACTTGTTATGGGAAAAGATAAATTGGCCATCAAGAATCTTAAAAAGTACCTGCATTCTACTTTTCATATTAAAAACTTGGGACCTCCCAAATATTTCCATGGTATTGAGATTGCTTGCTCAAACTTAGGAATTTTTCTCAGCCAACAGAATTTCGCGTTAGAGATTATATTAGATGTAGGCTTATAAGGACGTAAACTTGCTATCATTCCTATCGAACAAAATGTCAAGTTAACTATGGTTGATTACGACGTCGAATCATCTTTTGAGATTGATGACCAACTACTCAAAGATCCATCTTGCTATCAAAGGCTTGTAGGGAATTTATATATCTCACCATGACCAGATAGGACATATGCTATGTAGTACAGACACTCAATTAGTTCATGCATAATCTGAAGGAGTCTCATATGAATGTGGCTTTGAAGGTCGTGAAGTATTTAAGATATGTCCAAGTCTAAGAATAATTCTCTCTTGAGATTGCAATTTGGAAATTATAGCGTATTGTGACACAAAGCATGCCACGTGTCCCATGAGCGGAGATCAATCATTGATTTTTGTATTAAGCTAGGAAAGTCCTTACTTTCGTGAAAAACAAAAAAAGTAATCGACTGCATCATTAACATCCGCTAAAGTTGAATATCGACCAATGGCCAAACCATTGGTGAAGTAGATTGGATACGAGGCTTGCTTTCAGACATCCACATATGAGTTAATGGACCGACGAATTTAGTTTGTGATTATGATGCGGCACTTGCGGCAAATCTCATATTTCATGAGAGAATGAAACATATTGAAGTAGTCGAGATAAAATTCAAGAAAGAGTAATAAAGACAAATGGAATTGAAACCGCAGAATAATCTGCCAAAATCTTTACCAAAGCATTATGTCGAAGACAGCACACATATCTAGTAACCAAGCTGCACGTCTTGGATATACATCAACCATCAAATTGAAGGGGAGTGTTGGAGATATGCAAGGATCAATAGTGGATTGCAATTGATCAATTTAAGATTACCTAGGATTATACTATCAATCCAAGATTGGATTTGATTCCATGTATCTTCTTTTATCATTTCTTTAGGTAACCATTCATTGTACTATAAATAGGAGCTTGTACAATGTAAAGAAACATGACCAACTATACACAAATACAGATCGTTCTCTCAATTTCTGCCCATTCTTCAATTTCTGTCATAAGATAGTGGCTTGATCAGTTTTTGCGCATTTTAACAAATCCACCTCCTAGAATGATATTAAAAGTGCATCCGGTTGGGTACGTTTAAGAATTTGCTCATTTCAGGTGCAAGATTGCGTCCGGAAGCCGGAACCCTTTTGTTTACTCCCGGCCGGCACGAGAGTGACAAAATCCCATGCTGAGAGGATTCCACCTTTTCCCTCTTTTGACTGGCCGAGTTACCTCTTTGTTTTCTCCCACGGTTCGTCATCGCGGCATCAAGGCGGACAGCTCCCTTGCATCGAGGTTACGTTGAAACAACCTAATGAGACCCTTGACCTTGATTGATGATGATGTTGTTTTGGTGACTATTTGAAATATCAACGATCGACTCAAATGGAGCCGATGGGGATTGTGGCCTCGATAAAATTTCTCCTCGCCACATCTAAATCAAAGATGTTATGAGGCTTTGTTGTCCCACGCCTAGATTCAAGATTTCGCATCCTAAACTCAATATTTTATGTACGAACTCGATAGTTAATCAAACAAATAGATTGCAAGTTCATCACGAACCGAAACGGGCATGTCGCGAACGGATTGTTTCATTCTCGTTAGGTTTACATGTACCTCGAATTGATGAATCACTTTTTGCCCAGCAAACCATGAGCAGTTCAAATAGGGAATTGTTTACACTTGAAAGCTTAAGGAGTTGAACTTCTGTCGAAAAATAATCTAATCAATCCTAAACCTAATATATAGATATTAATTAGTTATAGAAATTTCAAATTTGTCGATTCAATCATAAACTTTTGAGTGAAATTCCAATATAACTTCGATCAATTTTCATTGAAAATCGTTGACGTGATAGTCTAATCATTGCTAGTCATCCTGTGTGGCACGCTACAATATCCACGATTTTTGATAAAAATTGGCTGAGATGACTACATCGAAATTTTGAGTTAATTTTTAAGATTAAATTAATCAAAATTGAGAAGTTTAAGACCAAATTGAAATCTGTGCAATTAGTTCAAAACTAATTGGACGATTTCAGCAAATTCCATCGTGCATGTAGTTCATACGCAAATCCGCTCCTTGATCAAAACCGACTTGCCTCGTATGGTGCCAAAAGACTAGCAAATTGTTAGCAATTCTAACATTTTCATAACCAAACAAGTTAACACATTGTTCATAGTTTATGCGGATATGTCCAAATCAAGCTTCATAGTTTATGCGGATATGTCCAAATCAAGCTTCCTTATATCGTTCTGACGCAGTTGTTTTCATCTCCACCTTTCGCTCTCATCCTTCTCAACGCTTAGCAGATGAGAGAAACCAAATCTCGATTTTGCCCTCGCTGGCCCTCCCCCACGCGCACGAGTCACAGAAACCGCCCCACCGATGCGAGGCTATTCCAGTCATTCGAAAAAGAGAATCGACGGCTATTTATACGTGGGTTCGCATTCGAACGGACGGTCCTGGTTTCGTTTCGTGGCCCGAAAAATCAATCCTTTTCCCGAGAAGGGCCTCCCCCACTTGTTGCTTTCTCGTTCTCTAGATCTCTACGCGATTCTGGGAGCTTCGGGGATTCGAAAATGGCAGAGACGAAGCCGACGATGCACGCGGTGTGGTACGACTCTTACGGCGGAGGACCCGCCGGCTTGAAGGTGCGAATGTTTTCGGCCCGCGATCGACTCGTGATTCATATCTGTGCGCACGCATACATCGTACATGCGTTGTGAAACTAGGACCAGACCGTATATGTGCTTGAAGTAACGAAGTTTGCGCTGACGAATCATGCTTCTGTGTGATCGGACGCCTTGTGTTGTCGATGGGTTGTGGTCACTTTGGTGAAAATGTTGAAGCTTGCCTTTCTTCCTTTTTAGATTATGCTGCCCGAAAATAAACCGAGGAAGATGCTGTTCGGTGTTCTCGTATGTTGGTTCTTAGATTCTGCTGGCCCCTTCTGTCGGATTATTTAATTGGGCCGACGGCTTTTTCTTTTCTTTAGTAGTTGAGTCGACGGTTGAGGATACGGGACATAAGAAATTGAGTGATTAATGCTATAGGTGGATAAACAATTGACTTTTGCGTACTAGTCTGGCCACGGAGTTCGGTCAGGTTTTGCTCACCCGACCGAGTTAACCGCTTATCCTGCTACTGAGATTTGGACTTTAATGAATATGTAAGGATTGCATATCCAATTGATCGACTCACCCTCAGTGAACAGAGCTTTGAAAACAGAGATGATCTTTGTTATAGAACATTCTTCCTAACGTGAGAGAGAATAGAGTGGCACCTATTAAGCCCCAAGCTTATAGCCCTCTTGTCCCGTCTATCCATTTTCTTTCGGTCCTTTTTCGGCCAAGCATTTTCCTCCTCTTTTCTCTGTCCTGTGAGACATGACCCAGTCGCAATTTTTGCCTGTTGGTGTCGAGAAAAATCGACGATTAAGTACACAGAACATGTTATTGACAGGTATGTCTACTTAATAATGTGAAGACTAATTCTGGATGTGATCTGCTCCTATACAAGAAGAAGACCGGTAGAACCTGGGAATAGACATATAATCATACTTATATATGTTAGATCTACTATTGTGAGCTAATGTAAAATCCTTCCCAACGCATGTTGGCTGGATTGCTTCTCCATTCACTGCATAAAGTCAGGAATTTGGGCATCATAAAACAGTGGAAAAAATGCTCTTTTCCAAGTTAATTGATCTCTTCTTTTTTTTATTCTGTTCTTTCGTGAGCTGACAGATATTAAACACAGAATCTGATTGATGTTCTAAACGTTTCCTCTGTTCTTCATTGTGTAGATACATGCCAAGTTATTTGGGTTGTCGAGATATTTCTGTCATTTGTGCTCTTTGATTGCATTTTATATCATGTTACCTGTTGTTGTGTCTTGCAGCATGTTGATATACCTGTTCCTGCACCTCAAAAGGATGAGGTTTTGCTGAAACTAGGAGCAATTAGTATAAACCCTGTTGATTGGAAAACGCAGAAAGGAATGCTGAGACCAGTTCTTCCTCGCCAGTTCCCTCACATACCTGGTATTGTGTTGAAACTGAAAATTGCTATTTTTCTTACCTTGTTGAGAAGAAGCGTGATGGTTTCCCAAATGTACGTATCCTTGGGGGAAGAGTAATTCCTTAAAGATTTTTCATGTTTGCTTGGGTAGGCAATATTGTCAATAGAGTTGCATTATGTCCTCATTCAGCTGTTTTTTTTTTTTTTTTTAATTATATAAACTTTGGGCCGATTCATTCATGCTATTTACTTTTGTCCGCTTTATCACTGATTTGGTGAATCTATTGTGCTAAGGAGATGACTGTTATTTCCATTTTGTGGACTACAGCATGTTTTTGAGAACTAATTCATGCAACAATTTTACTACTTAATATATTCATGTGCTTCATTGTTTTTCCCTATTTAAACTGCGGCTGTGAGCCATTTTGAATGATTTATAGTTTGGTTGCTTTTGGATTGTGCGTATGCATAGGAATACTTGTGATTGTGTGTGTGTGAGAGAGCATGTATTGGGTCTGTGTTTGGAATGCTGGTTAACTAGATTATCTGGGATGCTCTTGAGGGCAGGACATCATTTTCCATGGTTTAGTGTCAATGATTTAGAGGTAGGCATGTTTCTTTTTCCTTCTAGCATACTCACTCTCTGAGCTTCATCAATGGGACGGTTATCTTGTTAAGCATATGTGCTGAATATAAGTGTAACTTTGCATCTCTTGTCTCTTTGCCTTCATTTTACAGCCACCGATGTAGGAGGAGAGGTTGTTGAGGTTGGACCAGCAGTCAAGAAATTTAAACCTGGCGACAAAGTTGTAGCCATCCTTAGTCACTTGGTAATGCTCACCTTCATGTTTTGCATTTTATCTGTTGGTAAGATTGTATTTTGTGATGATGATGGATCATAATCTGGAATTAAAATAACTTTTGCACAATGTGCGAGAGTTCTTGGAATGACTGATTGCTCTCTTAGGCAGTTTATGAGCTCCTACACACTAGTTGAGAGGCTGGCTAATGTTATACCATTTTGTGCTTTCATATGATATAACCTGTCAGAAAGGAGGAGGATTTGCCGAGTTCGCTGTAGCAAAGGAGAACCTAACGGTGGCAAGGCCACCTGAAGTATCCGCACCAGAAGGGGCAGGGTTACCGGTAGCTGGCCTCACTGCTCTCCAGGCCCTCACCCAAGCTGCTGGGATAAAGCTCGACAGGAGCGGGCCACTGAAGAATATCCTGATTACTGCTGCCTCGGGTGGCGTTGGCCAATACGCAGTTCAACTCGCAAAGCTAGGAAACACACACGTAACTGCAACTTGTGGGACTCGCAACGTTGACTTTGTCAGGAGACTCGGTGCTGACGAGGTCCTCGACTATAAGACCCCGGAGGGAGCCGCCTTGAAGAGCCCATCCGGCAAGAAGTACGACTTCGTGGTCCACTGCGCGCACTCTTTCCCTTGGACAGTTTTCGAGCCAAACTTGAGCGAGTGTGGCAAAGTGATAGATATCACCCCAAGCGTTGGTGCAATGATGACCTTCGCTCTCAAGAAACTCACCTTCTCCAAGAAGCAGCTCGTGCCATTGTTATTGATACCCAAGGGCGAGAATCTGGAATTTCTGGTTAAGTTGGTTAAGGAAGGGAAGCTCAAGACCTTCATCGATTCGACATATCCGCTGAGCAAAGCGGAAGATGCTTGGGCGAAGTCTATAAGTGGCCATGCCACCGGTAAGATTATTGTTGAGCCATAGGGACTCTATACTGATGGCTGGTGTTGTTGTGGGTGTTGTCTATGATAATGCTTTTCTTCTTGCTGTGAATGTTTTTGAACGTGTTTGTTAATTTTTACCTATGGAGAGACTTCTGGGATGTGTATTATCACTTTGAGTAGACCGATTTACCTTATACTGAAATGCTTGTACATATGTTCCCCCTATGAATCTTTGAATCTTTTTCACTTGTACTTTTGGCTTGTACTTTTGGCTTGTACTTTTGGCTCGTTTAGTGGCTGTAGCCTACCTAAGATTAGCTTTATACAGTTTAATTGGGAAAAGTACAAAAAAAAAAGTCCTAAATATATTGCATTGATACAAATTTAATTTTCAACTTTTCAATTTGACCAATTTAGTTATAAATTTTTTTATATGAATACTAATTGAGTCTAGCTAATCAATTTATGCTGAAAATGTTTTGACATGGACTTTGGTCTTCCTACGCGATACATCTAATGCTCAGGTGGACATTTTTATTTAATATTTAATTAATTTTCAACTTTTTAGAATTTTTTTTTCTTTTCCTTTTTTTACCCAATCTTCCTTATTTTCCTCCACCAACCTCCACCATGGTCGATGGAAGTCGCCACCTACCGAGAGGGCAAGGGTCAAGATGCCTTCGTTGGCCACAAGCGAGACCGACCCTTGCTAGCCTATGGCAAGGGCCAGCCTCACCTAGACAAAGCTCCTTGCCAACACTAGGGGCAGAGGAGGCCACCCTTGTAAGATCTAGTGAGGGGACCCTGTGGCAAGGATAGCCTCCCTCAGATGGCGAGGGGCCTTTTCTAGGTGAGGTTAGTCGCTGGCCTAGTGCTCGCCAGCCCTCGCTTTGGTCTTTGGCGAGGGTTGGGCAATGGTCCCCTTGTTGGATCTAGCGAGGGGTGGCCTTGCCCAATCCTCAGGCTCATCTCGCCTATTGCTATTGCCTATTGCTGATGCTAGCGAGGGCGTCTTAGCTGTTGTCCTCGCCGGCTATCACTAGCCTACCGGAGGATTATAAAGAAAAAATAAGAAAAAAAGGATGGAAAAATCAAAAATAAAAAATATATAAAAAAAATTAATAAAAATAAAAACTATATAAAAAATTAATAAAAATAAAAAATAATTAACTATTATATAAAAATATTTACTTCAACGTCGATCATATCACGTAAAAAGACTAGCGTTTATGTTAGTAATTTTCGGCAAAATTGATAGAATGAACTTAATTTGTATCAATGTGAAAAGATATAATACTGAATTTATCTAATTAAAAAGTTTAGAATTGAATTGGTATCAATGCAATGAGTTTAAGATTTTTTTGGTACTTTTCCTCACTTTAATGCATTGCGGCCACTAATTGTGGGCAAATCATATTCAACTTAAGCTTTTTTTTGTCTAGCCATAGCACAATGTGATTAGATAGATTAAAATTTTTGAAAAGTTAATTGGGAATGAAAAAAAAAACGCAAGTTTGAAGGTCAGAAGTAGATTATCGGCTTGCGAGATTTCTACAGTTATTTATCGTCGGACCCGCAAAATTTATTAAGAGGCGCACGTTCAAATTTAAGGGCATATTAAATCACGTGGAATGGTCTCAATCTTTTTAATGAAAGAACTTTCGAAAGGTATATGTTAATTGCGCAGAAGTATGACAATTTGTGTGTGATGGTGTCGATACGACAATATACTTATAAGAACAATACCGGAAGTTGCATTCCGAAAATGCAATTTTCCAAAGGATCTCAAGAGCTGCATTGGGCTAAAGGCCCTTAGAGCTATTTGGAGATACAATTGCATCTCACCAAAGTCGCGCAAAAAAAGAACCAAACACTTTTGCATTTGGCCAAGGGACTTTAGAGCCCAAATGAGCATTTCAAATGCTGAATTAAATGAGGCCTAAGTCAACTCAAAAGTGATATCACGAGTTAATGATTTCAACATATGAAACACGGAGATAACTCGAAAATTATAAAATTTGTGCGGCATAGCTTGATTATGGCAGGTTAATGGATCAATAAGATTGTATGACCTGCCATGATACGTAATCAACATGCCATGAATCTGATACTAAACATCCTCAGTTTTTAATCAAATGTGTTTATAAGTGAGTATGATTAACAAATATCATCAAATCAGATTAAACAACTTGAATCGTGGTTGATGAATTTTTTTTATCAAACAAGGGCTCAAACGTAGAAGCTGTCTGCCTAGAGGTCCGTGAAACATTCTATAAATCTCATAAATATGTTAATTCTAGCTTTTGGGCTTATGTAAGTGGTCGACACGTAACAGTTTGCTTGCAATTAGTAAGATATGAACAAGTGACCTCTGTTTTCTAAGTTGAAAATCCTTATGCTCCATCCAAAGGTACCAATCTCGGTGGTTTTCGCAATCGATGAATTATCATCAATTCGAAATCTTAATGATAAATCATGTAGTATGTAGACACCATAATTTTCTCATGAATTATGTCTATCAAGTTGCATACACTTTGTATCAATATTAATAAGTTAATTTAAATGGGTTACATAAATAAATTTCCATATCCAGTGGGTTCGGTACAAATATCATAAGATTCACACAATATCTTGTAATCAAGGGACTAGATCGACATATCAATTACAAGACACTGTGCAAAGCACAAATTGACCTAACAAGAACAACTTAGTGTATTGCCACCTCACCACAAGCATGGGAGGCTACCCGGTGGTAGCCATTTCCGAAGAAACGACGGGAAGTCTACCTTCCTTGCAATGGCTCCCAAGTTTCCAGGCAAATATTTTCTTCCCCACTTATGAGGAATAATCCGAAATTCTACGCTCCAAAGTCCAGTCAAAGCTTTTTGAGGACATGCTCAAGTCTAATATATCGTGTCTTGAGATCGACACGAAATTGGCCCGAATACAATCGGCCTATTTTTATCTTTTTTATTTTTTTTTTCAATCGGCCTAATTTGAATCCGATAATATTGATCGGGTTCAAATCTCGCCACGTGTCGTGCAAGTAAGTGCCCCCCTGGTCGGTCGTGCTATCTCATCGAGTGCTCCAACCATGAAGTAAAGCAGAAGGATTTTCGTTGGAACTGCTCTCACTCGAGGAATCACATTTGGCGCGAATTTCAGCGGTTTCGGGAAAGCAACCAACGACGGTGGTGGTTCTTCTTCAGCGTGTTTTGCCACGGTGGGATCGGTCGCAGTCTCCCCTGTGCGCGGACTCCCGGAAGATCGTCCCTCCTGACGATAAGAGCTTGCGAAGAGCTCCTCCTCCGCCCTCCCCATCTTCTTCCTCTCGCCCTCTCCGACTGTCCGCGCCGTTTCGCGTTCCGGGAATGGTGGACAAGAAGCTAATGCGCGCGGTTTGGTACGAGTCCTACGGCGGAGGAGCCGCCGGTCTCAAGGTGCGAAGCGGTCTGCTCTCGATTCTTGGTGCGGAGATGTTCATTTCTCGATGATCTGAAGGCGGAAACTCTGGCTCTCCGTGCTTCCATCCGAGCCTCCGCAGGATTTGGAATGCTCGTGCATGCTAAATCGCATGCCGATGCCATGAAACCTGAGACTAAGGAAGAGTGCTCTTGAATCTGCTTGAAGATGATCGATTTCAGTGTCGTGATTGCTTAGTCCAACGTTTTGACTAGTTTCTTTGATTGAGCTTATGCTGCAACTGCTTTTGATTGTTAATGGGTGCATGAATGAGGATCCATTGATTCGTCACACCCTCTTTTGGGAAGGAAGAAGATAGGTCTCATAGAACATTATCAATGCACGAGGGTGAAAAGGAGGGCTAATTTAGCTGCAAAATACTGGTATAGCATGGAATAGGGTACAATCCTTTAGTTATTGTCTGATGAATTTCATGCCATAATAAGCATGGAGTTCTCTATTCTGGTGTTGTGCTTATCCAGTGATGGATCGCGGGGGCTTGGGGTTGCACCCAATTGCTTGGTGCTTCAGTAAATTTATACCAATATCAATGGAACTCATAAATAATAGATATCTCGCCTGAGTTTGGTAGTGCAGAACCCTTTCTTTATCTCTTCCTTCTGTGCCATCCACTGTGTTTATCTAGTTTCCTTTGTGAGCTTCGAATAGAAACTCATGCACTTTTTCAGTTTGTTCAGGTCGGAGTGGGACTAGACCTGATTGCAATTCTGAATCGATACAACTTTCTTTTGTTGTTCCTTGTTGTCTGCATTCGCTTTAAGGAATGAATCCTATAGTATCATCAGTGTCATGAATGTCTCCTTCGATCTTGTTTTCATGTTTTACAGATGAGATTGAGTGATGCTGTTTTTCACTTAATGTTTTCTCTACTTTTTGTACCTCATTACCTGTTCTTGTGCTTCTTGTAGCATGTAAAAATACCGGTTCCTTTGCCAAAGAATGATAAGGTTTTGCTGAAACTGGAAGCGGTTTCTGTAAATCCAATTGATTGGAAAATACAGAGTGGAATGCTAAGACCCTTTCTTCCTCCAAAGTTCCCTTACGTACCTGGTACTGCCTTGAAATTAGAAATGTTCTGTTTCTTCGCCCATTATTGATAAGAAATACGATGGTTTTGTAAAGTATGGGGCCTGACTCTTTTGGGTGAAGAGATTATTCCTAGAGAATGATCATGTTTGCTTGGTGATGCAATAGAAAGTACAATCAAAATAATGACGAAGTATGAGGAAGATAATATCTTCATTCGACTGTGTTACTTTTGCACGCTTCATCATTGTCAGATGTTTTGTTAATCCTGTTATGCTTAAGAGATGTCTGGCACTTCATTGTGTGAACTATGGTATGCTAACAATGGCCGATTCTGCAGACTACTGTATTATTTACAAGCATGTTGTGTCTGTTATAATACTTACAAGCACGTTGTGCCTGTTATAATATGTTTCCGGCTCTTTGAGTTTCATAGTTGGCCGGTTGTTTTGTTAAGCACATGAACCCAATTGATTGCCAAATTGCAACTTTTGCATGCATATATTTCACTTCTCTTTGGCTGAAGGGATTCTTCACTTGCACAGCCTGCGATGTGGCGGGAGAGGTGGTTGAGGTTGGTCCTGGAGTCAAAAAATTTAAAGCTGGCGACAAAGTTGTAGCCTACCTCAGTATTAGTGTAATGCTCATTACTCATGTTCTTCACATTTCATCTCTTTTAACTAGGTTTGCTCTCATGGTGGATCAGTTCGGAGAGTTCTTTGGTAAAACTGATACCTTTCTGTGTCAGTTAGCTACCATGAAGACATTTTTTTGCATGCCTGTTGATGTAATATTTTCGGTATGCTTTAATTTGATAACACAACAGAACGGTGGTGGATCTGCCGAGTTCGCGGTCGCAAATGAGAGCCTGACAGTGGCAAGGCCACCTGAAGTATCCGCACCAGAAGGGGCAGGGTTACCCGTAGCTGGACTCACTGCTCTCCAGGCCCTCACCCAAGCTGCTGGGCTAAGGCTGAACGGGAGAGGGCCACCGAAGAATATCCTGATTACTGCTGCCTCAGGCGGCGTCGGCCACTACGCGGTTCAACTTGCGAAGCTAGGAAACACACACGTGACTGCAACTTGTGGGGCTCGCAACATCGACTTCGTCAAGAGCCTCGGTGCTGATGAGGTCCTCGACTACAAGACCCCTGAGGGATCCGCCTTGAAGAGCCCATCCGGCAAGAAGTATGACTTCGTGGTCCACTGCGCACGTGCTTTCCCCTGGTCAGTTTTCGAGCCGAACTTGAGCGAATGCGGCAAAGTGATAGATATCACCCCCAGCATCAGCACAATGACGACTTTCGCTCTCAAGAAACTCACCTTTTCCAAGAAGCAGCTCACGCCATTGTTATTAACACCCAAGGGCGAGAATCTGGAATTCCTGGTTAAGCTGGTTAAGGAAGGGAAGCTCAAGACCGTCATCGACTCAAAGCATCCGCTGAGCAAAGCTGAGGATGCTTGGGCGAAGTCTATAAGTGGTCACGCCACTGGTAAGATCATTGTAGAGCCATAGGCACTAATTGCCGGTATTGTCTATGATAGTGATTTTCTTCTTGCTGTGAATGTTATTGAACGTTCTGCTCATTTTCATATTTTAGAAAGATTTCTGGAAAGCGTGATATCACTTTGAACGGAGCGATGTACATTGTAATGAAATGCTTATGAATGTGTTCTTCTCTTCAAATCATTTCTCCTTTGCCACTTGGTACTTTTGGCTCAGTACTTTTGGCTCAGTAATATCAAAGTGAGTGTTAGCATAGGAATTGAGTAGGACCGACAAAAAAAAAAAAATAGCTATTAATTATCAGCGATATATTCAATAAACGGGCCCACGTGTTATTTCGTCGTACCATGCGTAAACTTGAATCGACCTTAATACAACGTGAAAGTACTCATGACGGCGTGTTCACCTTCTCTGCTATTCACGTTTATCTCGGTGGCGTATTTTCTATAATGCCCATGACAAGAGCCCCCGAATATATGTTATACAAATCGTTGAGCATCAAGAGCATGATTTGAGTAATCATATATGAAAAAAAATGATTTGAGAGCGAGATTTCCTTATGAATAAACCTGCATGACTGCCCGCCATTATAATTCATTTTCTTCTAATTGTGGCCATATCATTTTTAATTTCAGCTTCCTTGATCTTACCCTAGTATTCAATAGTTTTTATTTATTTATTATTCTTTTGAACTTTTTGGACCATCTGTTTTCATGTTGGGTATCATAGTCATATGTGAACTATAATAAGAAAAAGTTTAGTAGACAATAATATACAGATCATAGCAACGTGGAAAATAGAGAAAATTATTCAAAAAGTCATAAACATATTACACTTTTGTTAATTCAGTCATTCAGTCATGAATCTTTCAATTTTATCAATTTAATCCTAAATATTTTTACTTTTTATTAGATCCATCCGGTCAATTTTGACAAAAAATTGCCGACGTGGCTAGTCGATGCTCATGTGGTATTTTTTATTAATATTTTAATAAACTTTTTGAATTCTTAATTTTCTTTTTCTTTTTTTACTTTTCTCTTCTTCTTTTTTTTTTTTTGAGAGGGGGAGGGCATTTTGGGGTTAGGGCAGGTAAGGGTTATCGGCCAACCCTCGTTGGCCATAGTCAAGGGCCGGCTCTGGCCGAAAGCTACAACACCCTTGCCAACGAAAGTAAGGGCTTGTGAGCCCTCACCCAAAATCGACAAGGGCCGCGGCGCCCTTGCCGAATCTGGCTAGGTGAGGGCCCCAAGTGAGGTCGCGCGCCCTTGCTTGGCCAAATTTGGTGAGGGTGTCGCAACCCTCACCGATTCTAGTTGAGGGCTCATGAGCCCTCGCTTTTGCCAACTAGGACGGCAACAGCCTTGCCAGTGGCGGGTAAGGGTCAATTGGCAACCCATCGGCAACCCTCGCTGACCCTAACTGCAAACCAAAAAAAAAAACACATTAAAAATTCAAGAAAATTATTAAAAAGCGCCACATTAATGCCAGCCAGCCACGTCAGTAATTTCTGCCCAAAAATTGGTCGGATTAACTCAATTGGCAGAAAATGAAAAGTTTTTGGATTGAATTAGTAAAAGTGTAATAGGTTTAGGACTTTTTGGACGATATTCCCATAAAAATGTGGGCTTATGTTGATAATCAAGTTAAAATTATAGGGAGCGGACGATGATCTAGGACCCTCGGTACACTATGAATGTGCCACATGTTAATGCTGCATTGACTTAATGAGAAACACTTCTTTACTATTTGAGAGCTAACAGTAAGATGGTCTTGTGCTATGGATTAGCAAAAAACTCGATAAAACTTAGGACTTAGACATTAAAAAAAAAAAGGTCAAGCTTTCAAAATCAATTACCTTGCAATTTGGTTGATTAGACAAATCCAGCCGATGACATGCTTACGCCATAATTTTGATGTTTTTTTTTTATATTATTCTTAACCATCCGTTATTTGTCGCTTGATTTATTCTATTTTATATGCAATGAATTTGTGGTCTATTATCAAAATTGAGGTTGAGTTTTGAAATTTAATGCTAATTCTAATTTGCCTCCTAGCTTTGATAGTGATAATTGTCCTACCTAATGAAAATTCTATTATACTTTCTTTTTAAAAATTGGATATAGAAATTATATGAAAACTTAGGGTCCGTTCGTTTCGCGGAAAATAATTTTCAGGAAAACGTTTTCTGGATTTTCCGGCATTCATTTCACGGAAATTGAATTCATTGAGGAAAATGTTTTCCATCAAAGGAAAAATGTCTTCTAAAGTAGGGGAAAATGTTTTCTACTTTTGAAAAGTGGAAAATATTTTCCTCACTTGATCTCTCTTATCTCACACTTTTACAAATCCTGACTTCCTCCTCCCTTTTCTTTTTCTTCTTTTCTTTTTTCATTCAAATTATTTTTTAATTTTAATTTTCTTTTTTTAATTTGAATTATTTTTAATTTCCTTTTTTTTTCCATCTTCTTCTTTCTTGGCTAGTCGCCAGACCAAGTGAACCTCAAGCTCGTCGATCTCAAACTTGCGCTCGTCGATCTGGCGAGCCTTGAGCTTGATGCTCGTGCTCGCCAATCTGGTGAGCAAAAAATATTTTCCTTACCGAACACCGGAAAACATTTTTCGAAATATTTTCAAGTTTTAACCGAACACCAGAAAATATTGTCATTTTCCTGGAAAATGACTTATGGGAAAATATTTTCCGGAAATGGCTCATTTTCCGCGAAACGAACGAACCCTTATTTTGCCTTTTCTCATCCCACTTACTGACATTTATACTTTGATTTTGTTAATTTTCCATTGATAATAGATTTGATACCTTTTTTTCCGCGTGAAGCTTCTCTCATGGCCAAAATTAAAAATGACTATGTTGGAAAAAGTTTATAAACCTTGCCAATATAACTGTCAAGGTGTTGGAATCACCGGCCAACTTAATATATTCAATCATATCCATTTTCTATCAGTTTTATTTTAGGATTAATACCCAGAAAAATCTCAAACCGGTACACGTATGACAAATTTACCTTAAACTATTTTTTTAACAATGAAAGACCCAAATTGATATACCTGTGACAAATTTATCCCAATTAACAATAATAATAAAACACAAAATGGATACACTTCTTATAAATTTACCCAAAACTAATTTATTCAACCGTCAAAAACCTCAAATTGGTACATTTGTGATAAATATACCCTCGGCTAAATTGGATTAATACCACAAAAAATCACAAAAATTATATAATTGTGACAAACGGAGAGTAAAATCATAAACTATACACCAGTCAACTGTCACATGTCATTCAACTTAATAATTTGATAGTAAAATTTAATGGAAACTAACATAGGGTAAATTTATCACATGTGTACTAGTTTGGTGATAAATTTGTCAAAAATATACCAATTTGGTATTCTTGGTGGTCAAAGAATTAATCTTAAGTAAATTTGTCAAATGTGTACTAGTTTGGGGTTTTTCATGATATTGACCATTTTATTTTACTATGAACATAGAGGAAAGAGGGGGCACGGAGAGGATCGCCATCAACAACTCGCTAATAGCCACAGATCTTGCTGGAGATGCCGTCCAAAGTCATGATTGTTCACGAATCATGCCTTTTCTAGGGAGCTTGTCAATAGAAAATGGTGGAAACGAAGCTATTGCACATTGTTTCTAAACATAGTGGGAGCCGCCGGTTTGAAGGCGCTAAATCTTTTTGTTTTCTATTATTATTTGGGATACGTATAGTAAGTAGAAAATCAAAATCGGAAACACCAAGTCTATAAATTGTTCTCCTTAGACGAGTAAATAGAGTGACAATAACAAGGGGTGAGCACCAATTTTAAGGTAAACCTTGGAACTAAACTAGAATCACTATACCCGATAGATTCTGGTCTAGTTTCGAGTGCAAAATCAGATCGATAAGCATTCTTTTTATTTCGCAATTCCTTTTTATATCTAATGAGTAAATTTTTTAATCACTTATCTTTCTTAGATAGAAATTGTCTTAATGAGGAGATTATCATTAGTAAATAAAATTTACGAGTTAAAGTAGAAAGAAAATATGTGAAGAGGTTTTTTATTAATTAATTTAGTTTAATAAATAATTTAATTTATAACTATAGATGAGTGATCAGCTATGTTAGTTGCTTCTTTTGTTTTTTGGTTGTTAGAATTTAGAGCAATCTTTTATTGATGAACAAGGAATGAAGTTCTATAATTTAGGATTTACGTTTCGTGTTTTGAACTTTTTATTATTTATTTAGTTTTATGTGTTCAATTTTTATGAATTGTTACTTTTGCCAGATGTAAATTTTTGTTGTTGCTTTAACTTTCATTGTGCTTGACGAAAGCATGAGTTAGACACTTCCCTAATGCTTTACAATTCTATTTGTTTTGTACCATATTTCTTGCCGTGTTGTTACTCTACTACTTTGTCATAACGGCTATTTATCTCGATCATAAATAAGGGGAAGTGTTACGAAATCAAACAATCAAACAATAAAATATATAAGAACCCTAGATTTATGTTCAATCAGGTGATTTACATCCATGGGAAGAGTAATAAAGAATTTCATTGCAAATCAAGCGATATAATAAAAATTATAACTATAGTCAAGTCGTTCAAATACTATCAATGTTTTTCAACCCCCAATTACACTTAATGACTTTCACGATGTTTAAACTCACAATTCCTCATGAAATAAACCTTTAATCTCAAGAATGAATTAACAAATCTTTTCATAAGATTTTGGCTTGAACATATTAATCTTGATGAAATTCCACTAAGAAAAGAACTTTCACTAGACACAAACGGCGTGAAGACCATGATGCAACAACCTTGGCATCTAATGTAGAAGGGATACTTATATATGAAAACGTGTAAAAGATCCTAGTCAAAGCGAGACCGATACTTCCTTATTTGAGTCCTTACTCCCGGAATCCAACACCAAAAAATATTATGTACCCCTTTTATTTCTATTTAATTTTACAATCAAGAAACACTTCACTTTTGTCACGACCTAACCTCAGGTGCACCACCGAGGGTTTGGCTAATAGATTACTAAGTTTAATTTTAGCTCTGGCTCTCCCAAGCCCATATCAATTCACAATTTAGGTTCAAGTTTTTAGCATGCAAAAGATTATTAGCTATGAATCATCACTAATTAGTTTATAGTAGGTTGATTAGATACCTAAGTAAAATAATGGGAGAATTATTTTACTCCTACGAACTAGTGACTTTGAGTATGGGGACTTGATTACACTAGATTTCTCTAATGCCTTTTCGGTAATATTCTTTTTTTGGGAAAATGTCATAAATGGTCCATGAACTTTCATCTAATGTTTAATTTCATCCATGAACTTTCGATTTGCTCAATTTGGTCCCTGAACTTTCATATAATGTTCAATTTCATCCATGAGCTTTCAATTTGCTCAATTTCATCCTTAAACTTTCATCTAATGTTCAATTTCATCCATAAGCTTTCAATTTGCTCAATTTGATCCATGAACTATTAACAAATGTTCCATCTAGTCCTTCTATTTATTCAAACCGTTAAGTGATGACATGGAGCATTGATTGATGATGTGGAACTAAGTTGGATTACTAGAATTATAAGTCAATATATATCTTAAAAAAAGAAAACAAATTAGGGGTCAGCTAGAGATGAGAGCACCGATCACAAAAACAGAGAGAATAAGTGGTTTTGTATCTCTTTTTTGGATGGTGGCCACAATTTGACCTGTTTTAAAGGTAATTTCCATGTGGATATTCCACATGTCCTTTTTTATTTTATATTTAAGAGACTAAAAGCCATGTAAGCCAATTCCGTTAACTTTAACTAACGAAAGGACGAAATTAGTCAATTTTCAAATAGTCGTGGATGAAATTGAACATTAGATGAAATTCAGGGACCAAATTAAACAAATCGAAAACTCAAGGATGAAATTGAACATTAGATGAAAGTTCATGGACCAAATTGAGTAAATCGAAAGCTCATGGATTAAATTGAACATTTGATGAAAGTTCAAGGATCATTTGTGACATTTTCCCTTCTTTTTTATTTTCAAAAATATCTTTGCAGGCAGTTTGGATTGGTTTTAGCCTAAATCACTATCATACAATAGGGTGATCACACGAATGCTCAACCATTATTAAACACTCAATGAATCAAATAAATTGCATCAAAAGAATTAAACACACAAAGCAAGTCATTATTTTTTGGTTTTTCTCTAATCTTGAAATTAGAACTTTACCATATGACGTGCACTTTAACTACATGACCTAACTCTATTGACAATCAATTTCTAATTAAATGAACCTAACATGCAAACTATTTGACATGCACCTAATATTTTTAATTCGTAATAAAAAAAACCTAATTAAACTATCTAAAATGAATAATTTTCTAATTTATTTTAGGGATTCATTTTACTTAAATCCTATCCTATTTCAGAAAACTATCAAAAATGTGAGATTATTTAAATAGGCAAGCGTTATCTAACACCCTATCTATGAAGGAAAATGTTACTTAGAGTCTATTCTAATCTAATCAAAATTATCTAAAAATGCAATTTTATTCAAATTAGGCAATGTTATCGAGAAATCCTATATATCCTAATAAAAAAATGCAATCCTAATTTAGGAAACCATCCTATCCGATACACAATTTGATTGATTTTTCTTTGGTGTTTTCCAAAACAAGCAATTTCCAAATAAGCATTATATCTAAACCATTCAGGATATTCATCAAATAAAGGATTAAAATAATCCTTTGTCTTACGGATTAAATTAACAATTATTCTAATCCTAAACATCACAACATGTAAGAAAGCTCAAAATAATTTTAAAAAAAATTGATCCGAAGTCTTACATATCAAATTAATAATTATAATGATTTAAAAGTTGAAATATCATTAATGTGCCAAAAAAATCAACATAATTAAAAAAATGATCCAACGTCTTATGGATCAAATTAGTAATTATAGTGATTTTTTGGGCAATAATATCCTATCGGATAATGCCTAAAGTCTCCATGGAATCAACCTTGGCATCAAATATTCCAATTTAGGCAATAATATCGAAACGAAATTTGATTTAAGAAAATTACCTTTATTGGATTTTTTATTCCCAAAACGGGACCGGCGCCAAGGATTTGCAAACGGCGATTTGCATTAGGGTCGGCTCAATGGCAACGGGCTCACGACCAATGAACCTGCGAGAATAGAAACTTCAAGGATCGGCTCGACTTAAGGACAAGCTCGACAGCAGCTCGAGTCGGGGCTCCGCAACATAGTTAGCTCGATGGGATAGGACACGTCGGGAAACAGCAGCGGGTGACGATCAGATAAACTCAGCAGGACAACAGGCGGTGTAATGGCAGCGGGTCGTCGCGAGCGGTTCGAACACGGCGGAAGCAACACGTGGGTCTCGAGCGGAAGGTGGCACTTCAGGGATGGTGCGACTTCGGTTCACGACAACTGCTACTTCGCTGCTACGTAGGTTCGGCAAGGCTGCAAAATACGTCTTCTCTTTTGTATACGGGTCTTACGTTCGAGCCTTTTAGAGTCCGTAGTGCTCCGTGGACATGCAAGACCTCAAGTGCGCTCTCCAACGTGCAGAATGTTGATTCTAGGGACGTCCTCCAAGTGTCCGACATGCCAAGATATCTTCTCCTCTTGGACGTAGTGGAGTGGTGGAGAGCTTCTCTTTCTCTGACCTCTCTCTTGCTTCGCGAACGAACGTGCAGAAGGTGGGACTCCCTGTGCTTTTTCTCTCTATTCCTCTCTCATGTGTCTCTCTATGCTCTCCCCTTCTTATTTTCTTTCGCTCCCCCCTTTTATATGCAAGCACAAAGCCACCCACCAAGGAAAGAAAATGTCGTAAAATATTATAAAATCTTCACTTTTATTTTTCTTTCCTCTCTGGGTGCGCTCGAAATCTACGACTTTCATGTTTTCAAACAAAGAATATATCACGCCATATATACTCCTTGCTGACCGACTTTGCCCTAATACACCTTCCTTCTATTTTTCAATCCTTATTTTTCGATATATTGCATGAATATATAAAATGTCGACTACCATATCATCCTTTCTTTTTATTTCTTTTCATTGGTCAAATTTTCCTTTTATGCTCTTGAATGAATATTGACACAATATTTCTTTTGGTCTTGTTCCGATTGTGAATTTTCCCTCCAAATATTTGACGAAGTTATTCATTTCTTGTTTGAAATAAAGAAATATCACGTCAAAGAATAGAATACCTTCATATCTATTAAGTTTAAAACCATTCGTTCGAGTCCATTCACCATCGTTGATCCAATGCGAATGCAATAATAAGAAAAATAAATGCACCTAAAATTACATACTATGCAATTAATATTATATTTTTTTAAGGCTTAAAAATTAATCCCTAATTTTCTATGTAATAAATAAATGACTAGATCACCAAAATTTAGGTGTCCACAACTTTCACGTGTCTAGTTTTTTAATCTCTTCAATTTGGGCCACGCTTTGTTAGAGGGACTCAAGTAGAGACATATTTTAACTATCTCCACCTTGGCTCGAACCAAGTCACAATCGCTTTGCTAGAATCAGAATTTTGATGCTCTCCCATAGCCCTTTAAGGGCTCAACACCATAGACATCTTTCAAGTCCAAGTCTCACTTAGGCTTCGCCATTATTATGAACTCATCAAAACACCAAGTCCACCTGTACCTTTAATTACTTCATAAGGATTTTTCGACACAACTTCCTCTATCACAAATAACAAGACCATTGTTGCTTTGTATCATTATGAAATCGAACAAATTCCTTCTCAAACTTAGCAATTACGCAATTGTTGGCTTTACAAGCTCCACCTTGCTACAAAAACCATCTATGTTATTACTCCACTAATGCCCGTTACCTCATGAGATTCTTGGTGCAACTCCACCTTGAGTTAAACACCATTCAAATCCTTATAAACATTGCCACAAATTTTCTTATCCAGATTTATTTGAGACTCATCAAATGTAACTTCTATGCAATTTAATTCTAAGCACTATAACCTATAGTCCTATTCATTTTGTGCATAATCTAGGAACATGTACTTTCTTACTTACCCTTCTATTGAGCTCATTATAACTCACTCAAACATAACATGGACAACTTAAGAACATAATAATTAGCAATCTTACTTGACAACATTTATTTGGGTATCAGACATCTAATCACAATCGATGGGGTCTATTCACCAAGTAGCTCATTGTACTAAGTATATCCATCAGGAACCTAAGTAGCACGGACACGCGACACAACACGACACAACACGCCGACACGTCATTTCTCAAAAATAGAGAATTCCGACACGTTGAGACACATTATATATTAAATGAATATTTTTATTTTTAATTATTTTGAATCAAATTCACAAATAAATAAATAATAATAAAGAGTTTACAATGAATTTGCACTAATAATATTAATAAATGTATTCATAGGAAATTTGAAAGACATATTAATAGTTAATGCGTATCCATATTTGAGAATATATTTCTAACTTTAACAAAAATTATAGATGAAACTAATGACTAACAAAAAATTATAATTAACTTATTTAAAAAAATCTATGATCTTCTATAATAATTAAAATTTATCATTATTTAACTTTTAGTATTTTCATTTTGAAAATTATTTATTTATTTAACAAATATAATATCATCGTCCAAAATTTATTTTCCTCCCTTTTTTTTTTTCCAAACCCTCGTTCCCCAAAATTTATCTCCCTTGCTCATTCTCTCCCCCCCAATGACCTATCATTTCCCTAGATTTTTTCTCCCAACCCACGCCATCCCTCTGATTTTTTTTCCCTCGTTCCTCCCCTTCCCCCCACCTATCATCATTTCTCTCTCCCCCCTTCCCCTCAACCCTCACATCACCCCCCACCTCTTGCCCCCCTCATCAGTCGCCTCACCTGTTATTTCTCTCTCCCCCTTCTCACCCCACGCCACCCCTCCCTCGTTTCTTCCCCTTTCTTCCACCCCTCCCATCACCCATTGTTTCTCCTCCCCCACTCCTTCCTCTCCGCCTCCGATTCTTTCCCTTTCTTCCTCCTTTCCCCCCATCACCTACTAACCACGACCTCCTCCTCCTTCTCACACGATCTCTCTTTCAGTCGCCTCACTACCTCTCCTCCAGCCCTTCCTCCTTTGTAGCCGCAGCCTCAGCCTCGTCGCTAGCCCTCCATCGCAACAAGCCCTCCCTCATTGTCATGGTGTTGCCTCCACTCCTTCGCCCTCGTCTCTCATCTTCACCCTTCTTTAATGATCTTTTCTCAATCTATGCTCTTTCTCTAGCCGTCTCTCACCATCGCGGGCAAGCTGTCACCGTTGCGGGCTCGCCATCGCTCGTGGCCTCATCTCTGCTCCCTCGCCCTTGCTTCCACCCTCCATCGTCTTCTGGACACGTGTCCAGAAAAGTTGACCACGTGTCCGACCGTGTCCAAGTATGTCAACGTGTCCGACACGTGTCGAACACAACACTGAAGCATGGGCAACGTGTCTGTGCTTCATAGTTAGGAACCTCTTGGCTATATTGGCACTAGAGAGTAATTTATGGGCCGTCTCTAATAACATTATGCTCATCAATTCTCCAACATGTTGTAGTTCGCAAGCAATACCGTGATGTTTCATTATGCATTCCTTCATGCAAAATTCATTTAACAACTCATAGCAGAACTCCATGTTATTATAAGTCCGCACATGCTTGATCGTTTAGTAGTGCCCTCTTTTATCAAAGCTCTTATATGATATATCCTAATGGAAGCATCAAACTTGTGTCCCAATACAAACACCCTAATTTTCCTTGAGTAATCATCCACAATTTTTATCATAAATTTGACACTTTTCCTCGAAAGAAACCACAACATCTTGCGAACATCCAAGTATATTAACTCTACAATCTTTTTGGTTTTCTTTGATAGACGTACTGAATTGCATTTTTCGCCATTTAACTAAGTCATGACACCTGCATACATTTTGTTTGTAATCAACATAACTGCATGGCACCATTCAAACTCTCAAGTAGATGCATCCGACTTCTCCGCATCAAAATCTATCATTGTCTCGTCTTGAAACTCAACTATTGTGCTTAATTCCTTATTTATCACCACGGCACCTCGAATGACCTTCAAAATTCCACTTTCTAAAGTCTACCGACACTTAGCTAAATCTAGAACACTCAAGGAAATCAGGTTCTTCAACCCTAAAACTTGCCTTACTTTAAGTCAATGTCCTCACAATACCATTATATATTTTGATTCTAATATCATAAACACCCATAACATCGCATTCAGCATTGTTCCCCAGTCGCATTGTACTAATATGTATATATTGATAAGTAGTAAACTAGTTCTTATTCAATATTGCGTGAAACAAACAATCATAATCCATAACTCATCCATCAAACAATAAATCCTTAGTGATGGATAAGACATATTTAACATTATTCAAATTATAATTAACTCTAGTAGCCACATCATCAGTAGATTCAACTCATATTCCTTTACCCTTCTCGTTCTTCAATTTAAGGCAATCATTTCTAAAATGCCCCCTTACTATAATTCCAATAGATAATAACACCGGTTCTAATGTGTGTTCGGGTTTATATTACTTATGCTAACACAAGTATTGATTATTCCTCTATTACATAGTAAATCAGTAAAAAGTTCACTAGGTTCTCTACTATAAGCTTGTTGATCTAAAGGAATTGTTAATAGCAATTATCAAGTAATAAGGATAATAGAATCAAAGCGCATATTTCATTTTCAAAGTTGAAGTTGATCTCAACTAAACTAATTTACTAATGACCACAACTAACGCACATTTGCTCATCTTTAAGTTAAACAAACGTAGCATCAACTAGACATTATTGATCACAGAGGATTTCTTGTACATATTTGACCGATTTCATCGAACCCACAATGATCGCCTTTTTTCACTATGTTAAACATGACGTTATGAGTCAATGTCATCCGCATAATATCCAACACTCGTCTATCTAGTATTTCCCATTAAGCTTGCTTTATCGACTTTAGTTTCTCCCTAAATAAGGGTAAGTGCAGTACCCTTTGGTACAATTAAATCCTCGAGTTGCATCTTCCAGAAACTGAGTCTTTCCTATCAAATTTGTCGATTTTCATTTTTCCTTCTTTTTTAGTTTTATTGTTCGATTGCTTGTTTTCGCAATCAATTGTTTTACTAAAGTTTGTCCTTTCCAAAAATGAAAAAAAATAAAAAAGAATTAACCAAATCCCGAGTAGGCTTTGAACCGAACAAACATAATTGATTTTTGAGTATAGATTGAGTAAATTCCAAATTTTAAAAATTAAGAGTCTGATCCCACAGAGTAAGTTCCAAATTTCATTGGAACCCATCTATCTTGGAATTGCTTGTGCCTAAAAATAATTCTGCCCCCGAGCTATTGGTAGAACACTGAATCATGGGCAGCCCCTCAGTCATTATTTCATGAATGTCATGTCATACGGAGCATGTGGTTCTCTGTTCTCGCATTTATGTGTATTCGACGTCGGACAACTGGCGGTCTATGGGGCTGTCCGATTGTCGTCTTTTTTGACCTGACAAGAAGGTCAGCACAACATGTGGACAGAAAGTACAGTGATGCTTTTAGACGTTCTACTTTTGCGTGCTCAAGCCAGGTCCACTTTCGGTTTTCCATCTCCCCCATCGGATGCGATCTCATTCAACAAGAACCAAAATTCCGATGACGCCCTCGTTTCGTTCCCCCCTCCGAACCTTTTCCGCCCTTTAACTGTAGAAACTGTCCCACCGAAGTGAGGCCATTCCAGTCATTCGAAGATGGAAACCCACTGCTATTTAGACGCGTACGCCTTTGACCAGACCTTCCCGATCTCATTCATGCCCGTAGAAAGGTTTTCCGGGCGAAAAATCTTCTTCAGCCTCTCGCTATATCTCGCCCTCTCTCGCTCTTTAGATCTTCGCACAATTTGGTGAGCTTCCGGATTGAAAATGGCGGAGAACAATCCGACGATGCACGCGGTCTGCTACGAGTCTTATGGCGGAGGAGCCGCCGGGTTGAAGGTGCGAATGTTTCGGCTCTCGATCGTCTCGTGATTCACATGCACGTGCGCGTGTTGACATAATGAAGTTTGCATGGACGTACTATGTTTATGTGTTCTTGGCCAACTAATGATGTCGATGGATTGTTGTGACTTTAGTGAAAACGTCGAAGCCAGCCTTTCCTGCTTTTTAGATTCTGCTGTTCCAAAGTAAAGAGAGGAGGAAGCTATTCGGTGTTCTCGTGTGTTGGATTTGGGAATGTTCGTTTGGTGGACTTCTTGGGATTCAAATTACAACTTGTTCTACTAGCCTGTTCTGTTCCATTATTTTATTGAGCCAACAGCTTGTTCTTTTTTGCAATTGCGTCAACAGTTGAGGATACGGAACATTAAAAATTGAGTGCTGATGCTATTAAGATTATGACTTTTGCACAAGCACAAAGGCAGGGTTCGGTCAGGTTTTGCTCGCGCGACAGAGCAAACCGCTTATCCTGCTACAGGGACTTTAAATTTTTGTGGATAAGTAAGGATTTCATTTATCGACATGCCCCCAGTGATCAGAGCTTTGGTGTAGGAGGCACAAATTAAGCCCCAAGCTGTTCTCTTGTCACGTTTATCTGTTTCCCTTATCGAGTATTTGATGATTTCATCTGCAACTTCTGTCGGTCGTTTTTCGGCCAAGCATTATCTTTTCTCATTTCTTTGTTCTGTGTGACCGGACCCAATCAAGATTTTGGTTGTTGGCGTTTAGAAATTTCAATGATGAAGCGAACAGAATAAGTCTTTGACAGGAATATCTATTTGATAATTTGAAGTTTAAATTGCGAATTTGATCTGCTCCCACCCCAGAAGAGGACCGGTAGAACCCCGGGACACACGTGGACTGATGCTTATATATGTTAGATATACTTTTGTGAGTTAATGTAAGATCCCTTTCTCTTTAAGTGTTTTGTCACAATAGACTGCATAAAGTCAGGAATTTGGTTAGGATAAATCAGTGAAAAATTGATCCTCTTCAAGTTCATTAATCTTTTCTTTCTGTTCTTGTGTGAGCTGATGGGTATTAACCATAGGCTCTGATTGTTGTCACAAATGTCTCCTCTGTTCTTCTTTGTGTAGATACTTGCCGAGTGATTTGGGTTGTCAAGTTTCTTGTGTTTCATTTGTGCTCTTGACTTGCATTACATGCCAACCTGTTCTTTTGCTTCTTGCAGCATGTGGATGTACCGGTTCCTGCACCTAAAAAGGATGAGGTTTTGCTGAAACTAGAAGCAATCAGTGTAAATCCTTATGATTGGAAAATGCAGAACGGAATGATGAGACCATTTCTTCCGCGCAAGTTCCCTCAGATACCTGGTATTGTGCTGAAACTGGAAATCGCTATTTCTCCCACCTTGCTGAGAAGAAGAGTGATGGTTTTTTTTTTTAATATTTCGATCTTTGGCTGAAGAGTTATTTCTTAAAAATTGTTCATGTTTGCCTGGGTAGGCATAGTTGCATTAAGTCCTCATTTTCATCTTCTTCTTTTTCTTTTTTTTATCCTTTTGCTTTTGTCCGCTTTACCACTCATCTTGTGCCCTACAGAATGTTAAAAAAAAACCAATTCATGCAGACTATTTTGCTACTTGAAGTATTCGTGTCTGTCATTATCTTTTCCTATCTAACCTGTGGGTATGAGCCATTTTAAATGATGTGCAATTGCCATATTGTTTGGTTGCTTCCCGAATGTGCTGCACATGGGAATGCTTGTGTGAGCGTTTACTAGATTATCTGGTTTGCTCTTGAGGATAGGACATCATTTTTCCTGGTGTTGCTGTGAATTATTTGGAGATAGGCATGTTTGTTTTGCCAAGTAGCGTGCTCACTCTCTGAGCTTCATAAGTGGGCCAGTTATATTATTCAGCGTATGTGATGAATATAAGTGTAACTTCATATCTTTTGTCTCTTTGCCTTCATTTTACAGCCTCGGATGTAGCAGGAGAAATTGTTAAGGTTGGGCCAGCAGTCAAGAAATTTAAACCAGGTGACAAAGTCGTAGCCACGCTCAGCGTCCTTGTAATGCTCGTCCTTCATGTTTTGCATTTTTTGTCTTTTGAGTTTTGACTAGTGTTGTATGTCGCTGCTATGATAATGAATCACAAACTGGAATTTAAATGACATTTTCACAGATGGAGAGAATTCTTGGAATAATTGATTGCTCTCCTAGTCTGGTTGTGAACTCCTGCATGCTAGTTCAGGCCGGCTGATGTTCTGTCATTCTGTGCTTTTACATGATAACCCCACAGACAGGAGGTGGATTAGCTGAGTTCACTATTGCAAAGGAGAACCAAACAGTGGCAAGGCCACCTGAAGTATCAGCCCCAGAAGCAGCAGGTTTACCCATGGCCGGTATCACCGCTCTCCAAGCCCTCACCAAAGTTGCTGGGCTAAAGCTGGATGGGAGCGGGCCACTCAAGAACATCCTGATCACCGCTGCCTCGGGCGGCGTTGGCCACTACGCGGTTCAACTTGCGAAGCTGGGAAACACACACGTGACCGCAACCTGTGGGGCCCGCAACATTGACTTTGTCAAGAGCCTCGGCGCTGATGAGGTCCTCGACTACAAGACCCCGGAGGGAGCTGCCCTGAAGAGCCCATCCGGTAAGAAGTACGACTTCGTGGTCCACTGTGCACAGGCTTTCCCTTGGTCAGTCTACGAGCCGAACTTGAGCGACCGTGGCAGAGTGATAGATCTCAGTCCAGGCGTCGGTGGCATGATTACTTTTGCTGTCAAGAAGCTCACCTTCTCCAAGAAGCAGCTTGTGCCAATGATAGCAACACTCAAAGGTGAGGATCTGGAAGTTCTGGTTAAGTTGGCTAAGGAAGGGAAGCTCAAGACCTTCATCGACTCGACGCATCCGTTGAGCAAAGCTGAAGACGGTTGGGCAAAGTCTCTCAGTGGTCGTGCCACTGGTAAGATTATTGTAGAGCCACAAGACTAAGTATCGGTGTTATTTTGCTGTATTTTTTCTGTATGTATTGTGTGTAATAATGTGTATCTCGTTCATGCCTACGGCCGTTGGGTTTGGGACCTTTGAAATGAGAAACAGGCTCGAACTAGCCAATGGCAAACTTATATGTTAATCTGGTTTGTTGATTATTGATCCATACCATCCAAGAAGTAACGAGTGTCGCGAAACATTGAAATTGTGCTATTCCATAAGGTACCGGACACAGGGCGAGTGTACAAGGTGAATATAGGATTCCAAGCCCTGACCCTACCCTGTACTCACTGATTTCGAAATTTTAGATCTTGAGCCTATCTTGTTATACCGGTTTCATGGGTTCTCTTGTATATCCCTAAATTGGGGTGCTCCCTTCCCGTTAAATATAAAAAAGTCATTTGTGAAAGAAAAATAAATCTTGTAAACTCTCGCATGCAAGTCACGCTTTAGAAAATTAAGACCCATGTATCAAGTGATTGGCTTGTTGGGATGTTTGCCGGAGGTGACAACGATGGTGGTGCTTCACCCGAGCTGCTTCGGATTCTTCTTCTTCTTCTTTTGCCTTCTTTCCCTTTTGATTCTTGATTCTTTGTTCTTTTAACTATTAAAATGGAATGGATTAAAAATGGGTCTGTTCTGATCTGATCTAAAAGCCCATTAAAACTCATATTCATCTATAATGTCTTTCTTCAGGTCTGAACTTGATCCATGAAAGTTTAATATCAAACAATGACTTTTCTGCACTTTCCCTGCCCCTCCTAGAAGGAGAACCTAGCTTGCAAGACAGTTCTAAGTTTTTTGAATTTGGAAACCATCTTATAGGAATTTAAAACCACCCTGACACCTGTTAGTTTTATAAGTTTTACCTTGTATTTTTAGTAAACAAAAAGATGCCATAAATTTCAATTATTAACCATTTGAGATTCAACATGAAACACAAACACATTGATGATGCGAGACATATTTGTGTCTAATAATATCAAACTTTTATAATATGTATACACATGCATATCCATAAGGTCCATGGCATAGGGCCTGAGTTGGGTATAATTTGGGTATGATTCCAAATCTCGACCTTACCATAGAGTAACCGATTTTGAAATTTTAGATATAAGAGAATGTTTATTTTGTGAAGAATGGATGATTTGAAAAATATTTTTCAGAAAATAATCACTTATAAATGAGAAATATTTTCATCATCCACGAAAGTGTTATTTATTAATTAATTATTTTAAACAATATACATGATCCTTTTTTATTATTCTTTTTTCTGCAAAGCAAACGGAATCTAAACTTATTCGATAGGTTTCTACATTTCAACGTAGGCATTTTTGGAGAGAAGGAAAGGAGAAAAGAAGGTCAAATTGAGCATGACAAAAAGTGAGATCCGTTTTTTTGACCCCAACGGCAATACTCCTCCGTCAAATCTCTCTCCGTCTTCGCTCTCTTTGGCGTGGAAACCCTAAAATTTGCTAAATCCCCCGTCATTTTCTTGTCCAATTCCGCTATCTACCCTATCTTTCACCTTTTCGTTCATAGATACCCTCGTGTCGGCACGTGGGAAGGGGGCGCAAGTCGCCGCCGTCCGCAATTCCCACCTACGAATAGATCATGGGGGCCCAATGACGCACGATTGGTCCGCATACAGGGGCCTTATTGAACGAATTGAAGTTGATGGGTCATTTTGCGAAAATGGGCTCGCGGGGGGCAAATTGAAATTTCCTCAAAACAAGGGGGGCTCCGAACGCATTGACGGTTAAGGCCATAAGCTATACCTCTAATAACCGACGGCACCAACGCCCCCTGCGCTGCCCCCTGCGGGTCAGTATCGTCATTGCGAGGTGCACCATCGAAATAAAAGGAGCAGCCCAGGGACAATCGCGTAATTGGGGTCTGGCCAATAAAATACTGCCACGTGGGGCCCACCCTGCGCTCCCCCACCTCTACCGAGCAATCCCGATTTATATTTCTTTTTTCGAATATTAAAATATTCTTTGAATTATTAAATTGTTTTTAAAGTTTTTTTTTTCTTTAATATTTCTTTGGTTTCTTCTCCATTGCTGCAGAATCCTCCTTCTTCAATGGCTTCAACAACACTCTAATTCTCTCTCTCTCTCTCTCCTCTCCTCTCCTCTCCTCGTTTTGAATGGTTTCACGCATTGGCGTTCTTGTTCTCCCCCGTCGTTCCTCAGATTCTTCGACCTCGGTTCTCTCTCCTTCAAATCAATGGTGAGTTCATCGATCCCCCGGTCTTTGGCTCCTGCCGTTCGCAAGATAATCTCTTTTGATCATGCAATTCCGCCCTCTCTATCTCCCTTTTCGTTTCATTGGGTTTGACGAGGTTGTGTTGTTCGATCGTTCGATCGTGTTGGAATGCGCGTGGAGTTTTCTGTCGTGCGGGCTGCTGCTTTTTTTTCTGTTTTTCTTTTTTGGTTGTGGGGGTGGGGGGGGAAGATAAGGAACCGATGCTCGATGCTGGGAATAGGATTGCGGAATCGACTGAATTCGGAGTTTTGGCTTAGGATGAAGTAGAGAGAAAATTCTCGAGTTGTCGGAGTGAGTTCTGAAAGGGAGTTCATTTATTGGAGTTCGGCGAATGTTTCGTCGTGATTTCCAATTCCGAAACGGGTTTTTCTCCCGAGGACTAATCTTGTGTTTTTCTCGGGCGCCCCCTTCTCCTCCTTTGCTTCGTTTGGTAAATGCGTCCGGAATCCGATGTTTCTATTGCAGAAATGGGATTGTTATTTCCTTTTTGGTTTTCCAATCATGCGCGGCATAATAAAACAAAGTGATTAATAGGAGACGGTCCTTTTGTCGTTCCAAAGATTATCTGATTTGCTGTTTATCTTAGTGTGTCGAGTGTGTAATTAGAGATTCTAAACTTTCTCTCTATTTTCTTAAGATAGCATATCTGTTTTGAAAGTATACGAAAAGGTGAAATAATGAATCTTGGTATTAGCCAGGAGAGTGAAGGACTCGTGCTCAGCTCCGGTGTATATGTGCCTCCTTGCTTTCTTGAACTATTAATAAATTATTTATATTGATTCTGTCCCGCAGCCTGCTTCGCCGTCTTAAATGGGCCACCGTCGAAGGATGTGAAGAAATTCTGATTAGATTGATCTTGTGTTGAGTTGGATGCATCTTGTACGAGTGTGCTAGTTGGAAGTTGCAGCATGTTGGGGGTTTTGTCCCTAATGCTCAATCATTCCAATGCAAAGTCCGATGTTCACGAGATTGGATATTTTGTGCGACTCAATAACACCAGAAAGTGTTCACAAACTAGTGGCCTGCACTGCGTTGACGGTGTAGAGACCTGCTTTTTGTCTTTTTTGGAAGTCCCTTGAGAAAGTGCTGATTGTCATTTGTGGCAACACGAAAAATGGAAAGGTTTGTTGATTCTGACTGCTTTAAGTTCGATACTACTAATGTATATTTTGATAATCTTGCACTAACTGTCCACCTGTTTGTCTATCTTCCAGATACGAAGTTTCGGGAGAGCTTGGAGATGGCACCTGTGGCAGCGTTTATAAGGCCCTCAATAAGGAGACGCGTGAAATTGTAAGGGATCTTTTGTAGGAAAAAATGGATATGACTTGGCACATCATGTCGACTTACATGTTTTTTTATTTTTTTTTTATTTTTTTTTCACTTATGTTTTTTCCCAAGCTCCTTTTCATTTGGACATTATAATGATATTTTTCATCAAGCAGCAAAATTTGCGGATTGTGCTTGCTGCATTCATTTGCTGGCTTTGGCAATCTGGTGCCATTGCTGGAGTCTTAATAAGATTTGGGGATGCGTGGCTGTGTTTCCATGACTTGACTTTTTAGAGTCTTTTTCTGTTATTTTCTCGTCTGAAATAGTCTCTCCTAACAAAACAGATTACATGCGGTTCTGGGAACCGTAGTGTGGTATTTGACATCTGTCGCCCTGTAGGAGGGGATGAGGAACTGGATTTGTATGGTTATCACTGTGGCTTCCTCTCGGGCCTTCATTTATTGACTTTGATGCTCATTGGAAACTTTATGTTTTTATATATAGAGGTCTTGGGGTGGGGGGCAGCTTGAGGAGCTCCTTGGGCATCCGTTGATCAATGGAGTGTAATGCTTTTAGCTTTGCTTTTCACAATCTCAGGTTGCTGTTAAGAAAATGAAGAGGAAGTTCTACTATTGGGAAGAGTGCATGAATCTTAGGGAAGTTAAGGTACTTCAGATATTACAGAATACTGTGCTATAAATCTATTCTATGCATCATATCAATAATGATAATTAATGTTTCTGCAGGCCCTTCGGAAGTTGAATCATCCCAATATAGTCAAGTTGAAGGAGGTTGTCAGAGAAAACAATGAGCTGTTTTTCATTTTTGAGTACATGGTGAGTGAGCATTTTTCCCCTCACAGATATTCATGTGATTTACCTAGCATGTAATAGGAATGGTTAATGTACTCTCTTTTTAGTACAGAATGATTTAGCCGCTAAATTTACTTCTAAGGAAAGAACCTTCCACAAAACTCTCCTTGATATTTTACTGCTGTGCTCAGTTTACGAAGACATATTTACAGCCTCAGAAATTATTGTCCCCGGTGTGTGCCAATGGGAAGATGGAGTTATTTTCTACAAATACATTGAAAATGAGAGGAACGAATTTTAATTAGAACTGAAGAAATAAATGGGTTTAAGATATCTTCTACATTTTCTTTTAAATGAAAACTATTGTTAAATTTGTAGTGGCAACATTCAACATGGGCAAGCGATAAAACATCTCTGCTGCTTAAGATTTTATCTTCAGATGATCAACAGTATGATACAAGTCTTTCTTATCAAATGCACAATATGGTATTCCATGAAAATGATTTGTTGATTACCACCTCTAAGATTTCTTGAAAGCAAGATGGTTAAGAGTTGCTTTGGTGCTCATGTAGAACAGGACTCTTACATAATCAACCTACAGCTTGTGTGAAGAGTGTATTTGAGAGATGAAATCTTATCTCAATGGAATTTATTAAATAACATCCCAGAAAGTTTCGTCAAACCAAGAATGCCAAAGATGCTTTGGTGCACATGCAACACTGACCTCGTGAAATCTGTCAATAGCTATGTATGGTGTTATGTTTAAGTTCCAGAAGAGTGGCATTCTTCTATGGTTTGGTCAGTACATGAAAGGTGATGTTATTGGTGCTAATATTTAATGTGCTCCTAATCTTGTCAGGAATGCAACTTGTACCAGCTAATGAGAGAACGTCAAAATCCTTTCTCAGAGGAAGAAATATGTAACTTTGTATCTCAGTTGATGCGAGGTCTTGCCCACATGCATAAAGTCGGTTATTTCCATCGGGATCTGAAGCCAGGTAAAATTCTACTATTGTTGTAGTTGTTGTTTGGTGTTGTGCATGTTCAATTCCTGGTTCGATTTCATTTAGCATCTTTAGTATGCTTGAGGATTTTTATTTCCAAGTTTTAGACAATTTACATTTCCTTCATACAGAGAATCTGCTTGTGACTGATGGTGTCCTCAAAATTGCTGATTTTGGACTTTCTAGAGAGGTGGCTTCCATGCCACCTTACACTGAATATGTCTCCACACGTTGGTGAGTCTTGTTTATTTAAATTATTCTGGTAATTTTTGTTTACCTGATGCAGCTGTCAGCTTCTGGTTAATGCAAATAGCATGACTGAGTTGCTACATATGATCTTATGCCTTATTTCTTGTAGGTATCGAGCACCAGAAGTTCTCTTGCAGTCATCGTCATATACTCCTGCGATTGGTATGTTGTACATACATAGAAGTCCGTACTAGAGATTTTAATACAGTTGTCAATCTATGTTGAAATCTAACTTCATATCATGCAGTTGGCATGCTCCATTGTTAATATCATTTAAGAATATCATTTTGGAGAGGATATTATGTTGGAATTTGTCTATCACCCATGCCATGAATCAAGAGATGAGCAACTGAAATCTATTCTGTCAAGATAGTCAAATTATGTGTATAGTGGAGTACATTAAACTATAATACTGTGTTAGAATGATGCAGCATGCAAGAGAACAGCACTATATGATATCTATTGTTGTGCAGTGTACGGGACCAAGCTTATTCATAGGTTGTGAAATTTTATATTCTCCAGTATCGTACATCCTAGCATGCATTATGGCCATTATTCATCAGCCTACAAGTCGATAATTGAAATTCCATCTTGTGTAATGAGTTAAATATCTGTCACTTTTCTTTGGAAAACAACTGGTGGTTAGCTTGCGTGATGTGAAAGAAGGAAAGCGTTCACCAATATATTGT
The DNA here is from genome assembly GCA_007663325.1 of Eucalyptus pauciflora. Classification (NCBI taxonomy): domain Eukaryota; kingdom Viridiplantae; phylum Streptophyta; class Magnoliopsida; order Myrtales; family Myrtaceae; genus Eucalyptus; species Eucalyptus pauciflora. The sequence continues at coordinate 2,266,333 of VMYD01000011.1, forward strand.
CACATTTAGTGTTAAGGTTACTTAAGTGATCATCAATCTGTCACTTCTCATGAGGATTTCTTATGCTGTTGCTGTAGATTTACGAGGGTGCCCATGTTCTCATGCACTTAATGACTTAGTGTCGCTGTGTGTATAAATTATGTCTGTGATGTTTAGATCATACTAAGCAAATTCTTGTGAAGCACCTATATGAGCTTATGTATTTGCTATTTGCTGTTAATCAGATTTTCATATTCCATTTCATAGAAGCAAGTTATACTCATGTCTAACGAAGTAGAACTTTCTACAGACATGTGGGCTGTCGGTGCAATACTAGCTGAACTGTTCACTTTGTCTCCTATTTTTCCTGGTGAAAGGTGATTTTTAATATTTTCACTTCACAATTATCATTGAAATTTATTTGTGATTTGTCCAGTGAATGACATATATACATTAGTCGCGTTCAAGTTTAAATTAGTTTTGGAGAATTATCTGCGGATATAACCAATATGATCTCATAAAAAATGTTCTCGTGGCCAGTGAAACTGATCAATTGTACAAGATATGCTGTGTTCTTGGCATGCCAGATCATTCTCCTTTTTCTGAAGGAGCGAGTATTTTTCCCTTCATTGATATCAATTCTACAGAGGTGAGTGTTGAAGTTAATCTTTTTGTAATCCCATTATTGTCATCCTCTGCCTTATTTTTAACTCCTACAATCCTTTTTCCTCTGGAAGTATTTTGTCATTGTCGTGATGTCATTGTTTCTGCCCAGATTCTGCCTGCCAATCTTTCTGCTATGATACCCAATGCTAGCTCAGAAGCAATTGATCTCATAATGGTGAGGAACTATGTTCATGGGACCCTTTGAATATCATGTTTTTCTTGCCATCTATGGACTTATAAATTAACAGATGCTGCTTTTGACCAATATTAGCAACTATGTTCATGGGACCCTTTGAAAAGGCCAACTGCCGAGCAGTCGCTTCAACATCCATTTTTCAATGTAAGCATCCCTTCTTGTACTTGTTTTTTTTTTTTTAATTTATTTCGCCTTTAGGGAATGCTTTGTTAATTAATGCCCAATACACAGGTTAGCAAGCGGGTTCCTTTTCCTCTGCGTGATCCATATGAGAGGAAGCTGGATAAGATGGGTGAGTCTTGCGGAATTGAGATTTTATGGAGTTCCTAAAGCAGCGGCATTTATTTAACAACTTCACTGTATTTTGCCTACACTCTTAATAAGCATTTTCTACTCCCACTTCAAGATTTGAAACTATATATATATACATGGAAGGTTAAAATTATGAAAACTTTTCTGTACTGTAGGTTTATAATTTTTAAGGTTTTAGGTTTTCATTGTCAAATAAAAGTCAAAGCAAAGTTTGGGAAAAGCAATAGCTATTTGAAAAAAGTGTTACAAAACAGACTTTGCTGCAGGTGCAATCCCAAACCTTGAGTTGAACCTGTGGGACTTTGGCAACCAACCTGATGACTGTTTTCTTGGCTTGACGCTAGCAGTGAGGCCAAGTAATGAGAACTTGGGTATGTTTTTTAGTTTTCTTGTTTGGTTGATGCTTTCTTGTTAATTTGTGATAAGTTATAGAAATTGCTCACAGTCAAGATCATCTTCATATTCATCAAGTGAACTTTTTGTCCTGTCAATATTTATTGTAAGATATCTATATAGAACTTCTCTGCTATCCAGTTGTGAAGTTCAATTTCACTTATCAGTTCAAGAGGCATTGGAGGTGTTACGTGCATAAACTCACATGATAGTTTGAAAACTTGCACACTTCCTCTCAGAAATATTTAATTTGCCTTTACACGCTTCAATACATTCTTCCTGTCATTTTCTGTAAATGCTTGATTTGGCTTGTGTTTGGGTGCTCATCTCCCTGGCATTGCTTTGACACAAATTTTTGCTTGTCTTCCGATCCCATCTTTCTCCTTCCCCATTTGATTTCTATTGGCAATCATCTTTCTTTTTATATGCTTGATTTTGGCAGATTTGGTGCATAACGTCTCCCAGGGTTTAGCAAAGGTGAGTTTAAACTTTGTAAGCACTTCATGTAAATTGTTGTTTGAACATGCTAATAATGGAGTTCGCTATGTATCCTTACTTAATACTGCTTTTCAGAAACAAAAGTTGTAAAGAGACTGTTTGTTAGATACAATTACTGTACCTTTTGCTCCTGTCCTAAGAATAAGTTTTGACTGGTATCATGAACTAGTTTGAACTTCACACTGCAGGATATCTTTTTTGGAGGTGACTATAAAGACTGCGCAGAACCATCAGGCAAGTGTAGCGTTTGATATGAAAAAGGCCCTTTTCTTTGCTCTGAATCTTAGTGTAGCGTTTTCTTAGAATAAATATCTCATGTCTTTGATTAGCTGTCATTCAAATATTGTGGTTTTGGTGTTTCAGTTTATTGGTCGCTTCTCTCTCCTAATCAAAATCAAATTCAGACACCAGTCGACTCTTCATTGTCACTGTCCTTTAGGTAAGTACAGGTTTGAAATTGTTCAATTTTCACTTGTACAACAATGGTGATAGCCTTTTTCCTATATGATCATACGGAAAAGTTATACTTGGATGTTAATATAGTTGTTCGACTGATTTTTTTTATTTTATAAGAATGCAAGACTTTTCTTGGAGTAAATATATGGTGAATCTTTTTCTTCAATAAAACCATTGAAAGTCAGTTGTGCAGGCAAATATCAGTAATATGGATAACTTTTTATCACAGACCGCACTGTAGTTGTCAAGATTAGATTGGAAACAAATCTCTATCATGCCAACGAGTCGATTGTGCTTTCAGAGAAATGATATCTAATTATCTTTGTGTGCTGTAACAGTTCAATTCGGCATCCATCAATTGGAGTTCCACAGTCAACTGGGTTGACCCTTTCTTCTTTGCAGCCCGGTATCTTGGACTGCCCTTTATTGGCCATGCCCTCTTCTTTTCAGCAGGGTCATTGGCTTTGAGTAACTAATTGCATTGACGTCAACGACAATGAGCTTTGTAATTTATTTCAATTTTTTTCTTCCTGTAAAGCTCAACAGGACATCAGTATGATGTCCGTAAATGGACATGCCCCGCAATACGTTTGCTTCTTGGGGAGTATAGTTCGGAAATACATGAACAAATTGGAATATGGAGGAGAAAATTTGTACAGGATTCTTGACTTCATTCTTGCGTTATATCAACAGAGTAATCAAATTTTTCTAGGTGCTCGCAGATAAGTGGTTGCGAAGTTTATTGTCACGCGTGTGGGTACATAAATTGCTGTCTCAAGGAACGAATTGCATAGGTTATCATGATTTGGGAGGATGACAGTTTATACGTCTTGCTGGGTAGTGAGTTTTCGAATGAAGTCGTGTAATGGTCTGAATTCGGCTGTCTTTTGGTGGCGTAAGACATTCAGCCTTGCACATGCCTTCTGGGTTTGAAATAGCCTACATGGTATTTGTGGATGGACGCCTGCTACCTGGAAAACATTCTCAGGTAGGAAGAGGGATTCTTTGCGCAAGGAAATGACTAACATTCCCGGTTAGGAACGGGGAAATGTCCTACGTGCTCGTGGACTCAGGCCCCGTTGCTTCTCCATACGAGTCAAAATGGATGGAGATTTGAACGACGGCTGTGAGACAGGGTAGGGCCTCATCATACTGTTACTGATAGCGGGTGAAGCAGGAGAAACAATTATATTTTACATACAGCTAATCAAAAAGAGGGTTCCTAGAGCTCCTTAAAACTTTCCATTTTGTAGGATATTGCACAGTGAGTATTTAGGGAGTGTTCTAGTGCTGGAAGGTTTTGCCTGGGTGGCAGGTGACTTATGTCACTATGAAGAAAAGGGGATTTGTGATCTCCTTGGCTAACGTGGAAACACATCACCACCTATTGTGAATTTATAAATGATTGGAGCAGGATGTGTGTTAGATCAAGACCGTTGATTTCATTCTCTACAGTGTCAAATAGAGTGATTAGTTTCAACCGTCTCTTCGCCTGCGAATTCGAGCTCCCCAGGACATGCTCTCATGGCGGAGATCTTTTTCGGCGCTTCTCCTTTGTAGCTCATTAATTTGAAACTCCCACCGAAGCTTCCACTCCACCGTGCCATGTTGTACCTGCGATAGTTTAAGACAATCGATTAATTTTACTTTTCGGTTGGAGTATACAAAACTACCAACGGTGAAAGAAATTTTAACTTTTAACGGGCATGATTGGTTTCTCCCTTTTCATCCTACTTAAATATCAATTCTTTTCTTTATGACAAGCAGGATTTTATGTGAAGAATCTGACTGTAATCAGTATATTAACATGTACAATTTTGAATTCATGACAATCAATTACGGTAAGTAAAGCAAAGAAATAAAAAGGTGAAACATGGAAGAAGAAGGAAGATACAGCAAACACCTGCTTATAACAGAATGGCTTGTCGGATCAGACAACGTCTCGTTGGCCTCCTGCACCTGAATGAATCTCCTGGTATACCCTTTGGCCCTGTCAGGAGGCGACACGTCGGGGTGGTATTTCACGACCAGTTGCTTGTAAGCTTGCCTGATCTCCGACATCGTCCCGCTCTCCGAAATGCCCAGAAGGTCGTAGAAACTGTCCACCTCCGTCGCTGCCACGCGGAGGTCGTCAATGGCGGCTCTCGAAGCGGTTCTTGATCTTGCGGACGTGGAAGACCCACATGAAGTTCTGACGAAAAGGCCTGGTTTTAATGGACCGGTACTGAATCTTGGGCGGATAGAAGGTCGGGGCACGAACTTGGGGTCGAGTTTTGCGCACACGTAGAAGAGGGTTTGGCTCATCTCTCTCTCTCTCTGCTCCTACTGGTGAAACAAAAGGAAGTTTCGATGTCTTAGCTTTGGCACGAGGATGAATTGTGAGCCTCTGCGGCCTCTTTATTTATGAAGGAGAATGAGTTAATTGGCAGAGCAGCCATGCGTAATGATGATAACTTCAAAATGAATTTAAATTTGAGGTTGGATTATGATTCGGATACGAACTTTGTCTTTCAGTTTTTCAGCTGACGGTTGTGATTTTGACCCATGTATAAGAAACGATGATTTGATCCTTGTATAAAAACGTGTCGTGAATATTTTGGATACCAATTATAATGACATGCAGCCCGAAACAAGTGACGAGCTTTCCTTTATGTCTCATACACGCCCCACACGACGTCATGAAAAGCAATCAAAGATAAAATTGAAGAAAATGAAAGGCATATATAGCCATCATTATAGCGCTTTGTCCTAAATCAAGTCGGTTTCAAAATTTAATCTCAGAATTAGGGTTTATTATCTATGCCGTGAGATAAGAGTCACTAAAACCTATATAAGTTTAGGTGTCAACAATACATCAAGACCCTTGTCGAGCACAAATAGGATGAATGGTGAGTAGAGGATTTTGGTTAATGTAAGCCCGAGTTAGTTAATAATCCGAAGAATGGTGTACTGTCGTCAATTCCGAATATTTCCCTATACAAAATGAATAAAAAAAAGAATAATTTCTAAGACCATCCTCACTTTTGGGTGCACATATCAAACGCCCTCTCTAGTTTTTTTTTTGGTCGAAGAAGAAAAGCTTTCATTCAAGTAATGTAACCATTACAACCAGCAGCTTTAGTGTCCGAAACTAGAATATCTAACAAACAAGAAGGGGGCACTTCGGCCTAGTTAGCAACTAGGGTTCTATTCTTGTGGGCCTTCGCGGCCCAGTCGGCTGCAAAATTTGCTTCGCGTTTGCAATGCCGCACGTGAAGGCTGGAAAACCTGTGCGAGAGAACAGCAGCTTCAGCAAGCAGGGATCGCACCTCCCATGGTGTCGTGCAGTTGTCGATCACAGTATTAACCAGCAACAAGCAGTTAGATTCAACCACAATCGGATCCTCCGTTCGTTTATGTTGGATCAAGTACTGTAAAGTGAACAAAAAGGCAAAGGTTTCAGCCTGCAGAGGCGATGAGGCAGTGAAATCCCGAGTAAATCCTTCTATCAGCTTTCCGGTGTGATCTTGGCATAGACATGCCATTGAGCCTAGGTTGCTTTCAAGCTTGAAAGCCCCATCAATGTTACATTTCAGGACACCAGGATCGGGAGGTTGCCAGACTTGGGAAGATAGGGTTGATGGCTGTCCAGTTGCAGCAGAACGAAGCTGTAAATTCCGAGCGGTGTGAACCTGTGCGGAGATGACACTCAGCAGATGTAGTAGATCAGGACGACGGCCGCGAAAAACAAAGTTGTTCCTTGCCTTCCAGATCTGCCATAGGAGCGCAGCTATTGTGTCGAAATCAGGTAAGCTCTGTTTCTGAGTAGCTCTATCTGCTAGCCATTGATCTAAGCGAGAGACGTCGTGAGGGGTTAGAGAAATACCAACTGTGGGATGAGACCAGATCTTTGTTGTCCACGGGCAAAATAGGAAGAGGTGTTCAAGGGTTTCCGAGCTATTGTTATTGCATAGATTGCAGACTATATCTGTGCTAATATGACGGTGAAAGAGATTTGCCTTTGTCGCCAAAGCATGAGGGACCAAATAAAGGTCCGGATTTTAGGCATAGATGTAGTTGCCAAATGCTTTTCCATAGTTTCACTGGTGCTTGATATGATGTAGAAGGCGTGTCTGTATAAATCTTTGAGTCTGCTTTCTTTATTGTCTGATAGCCGCTCTGCACTGTATATTGGCCATGGATAGTGTCTGTCCAGATTTGCCTGTCCTCTATGTGGTTCGGTCTAATCGGAATGCTGGTGATTTCATCTAGTTTGGAAAATGAACAATTTGCATCGACTCCCAAAATCTTTCTGAAAAAAGCCACCGCCCCGCCAAAACAAAAAAAAAACTAAATTCGATGTCTAGTGGCAAATCTGGGATCGAGCATCGCCGACCCAGGTGGAAAGCGGTTGAGACACACAAAGGAGAAGGGAGAGAGAGGTTGTAAAATTTTGGGGGACACTAATTTTAAAATTTTAAAAACTTAAACTATTGGATAAAAATATGGTTCAATATAATATTTTAATGTGGGTGACGGAGTAAGTCGTTGGGCGGATTTTATCGAACTGTCTTCGTTCGACCATTATTTCATCCGTTCGCTCTAATGGTCTGATTCCACTTGGTACCCTCTGTTATGTGAAATTATCAGTTAACGTTGTGTCCTTTTCTGCAAAATAATCATTCTTCTTCATAAAATATCTCTACGAAGAATCTACATTCGTCTTCATCAATTCGAACCCAAACTCAACCACCGCCTGTACCCTCCTCCCTGTTCGCCGTCATGAGTACCATCAGCGCTTGCCTCTCTCTCTCTCTCTCTCTCTCTCTCTCTGGGTTCACAATTGGCCATGGCATCAACACCTTGAACCGAGGTCGCAGGCCTCTTCGTCCGATATCGAGATCACGAGCTGCGTGGAAGCCGGATTGCAATCTTATGCCCCCAGGCCACGTAAAAGTCGCCAATGGCTGACTGGGTGTGAGGCACAAAAGGCGTCTTATTGATGATCTAAATCAAGAAAAATGAATGCTTTGAAAACCAAAGACTTCCTTATTTAGTTATTCATAAGAAGCATAGTAGAGATAATCATGTCATGTCATATAACATTAAACCTAAATCATTGATGATCACTTGAGACAGAGGTTTAGTCTTTAATTTTAGGTGCAGCTCACACGTCCTCGGTCAATGCTCCGTAGGAGACCAAGTTGCCCAACTTGCGGTACCAGAAACCCTTGTCGTGAAGCAGGACCGACGTAAGAGGGGACCAGATCGTTCTCTTTACGACTCAAGCATGCCAGACAATAAGACACGAGCCCACTTGCACTTAGTTTATGGTTTATTTAATATTATTCATTGAACCATTCGATCGTGGAAGGCAAGTTGAGGGTAATTCTAGTTATCCCCATGACGGAAGTGGAAATTCATAGCTGCCCGGGAACTAATGCAGGTGAAATCCACATTTCGCCAACTCAAATTCATTATTGAAATTGAATTAACTTAGGTGAAGTTCAAACGTCAGAATTCAGGGCCCAAAGCCGGTTGGTTGGTTGTCAAGGCATTAGGGGGTCTCCATTTCGGGAACTGAAGAACCACGCGTCAGTAATACCATCAAGTATATGCAAACCGTTTGAGGTCGATGGCTAGGAATTAACCAGTTCACGAGCCCTTGTTTTATAAAAAAGATGGTCTATTAAGAACACAATCTCAAGTTATGAGTTCTTTCTTAGTATATTACCACAATCTATGTCATGATAAAAATAGATAATAGTGTACACTTTGAATTAATTCGCTCCCCTTACTGCATCGAAATATTTTTATAGTGCTCAACCCGATTCGAAGAAGTCTAAAAGCTTATATTAAAAAAATAGAATATTATTATTATTATTATTATTATTATTAGGCTAGGGATTCAATCTTTGATGCCGTTTGGGGATCCATAAAACATAAGCCATTGGATACATGGATTTGCATGTTCATTAGTGTGTACTGTCAATGCAATGTATAACACATAGGCCATAGCTTCTTCATATCATATGGTCCCCCTCTTTCTTTTTCCTCTAGTGACAATCAAAGCCAATATGATTCACTCATTATAATGGAGAACATGGTTCAAAACGCATCTCTTCAATTCCCCCAAAGACACTAGCTGGGGACTTATTGGGACGAGCATGTACCATTACTTAGGTCATTCAAATAGCCCCATCAAGCAAGCTCGCGAGTTGTGTGCACATTTGTTAACACCCGATTTTGTCAATCCGATAAGTCTTCCATTCTCATAAAAGATATAAAAATGTCAAAATAGGATTATTTACTCCTAACTGACGTAAGGCTGAGCTGGAGTCAGGGAGAAAAAATTCAAATTCAATGGTAACAAAGCGCCCACGTTCTTTGCTCTCTCCAATCAAGGAGAAAATATCAGTGGTATCAAATAGTCAAGTCATCTGTGGAGGGTGCTCATTCATCCAATTAGACCACTCTCGATCGGATACGTGGCAAAGCATTATTTAAAAAAAAAAAATTAGCCTACAAAAAGCTGGAGATGAGGAAGAAAGAAGCACATTATCTTTATTAAAAATTTTGAAATGGCCAATCAACTTTCTCTCTCCTCCTTCGACCCAAAAAGAGGTCGCTTGAATACTCCTTCCCGAACTCCACCTTCATCCTCCTTCCCCAAGTGTGCCTTCATCCCCTTGCTCTCACCTCTCTATTCCTCTCCTTAGGGCCTCTCCTTGCCAAGACCTAGACTCGACTCGACTCGCCCAAAGACCCCTGGTCTCGCTATTCGCTTCTGAAGGACCTGTCGTCCAACTGGGGCAACTACCCTCCCAAGGAAATAATCCTCCTCGATGGATGCGACTATGAGCATTGTTTATCATCATGGAGTTCCCTATCGACCACTAGCGCTCCAACAAAAGATGATCAATGCTTACATCAAAACCCTAACCTCCCATCTTGCAAGGTAAAGAGTAGAAGAAATACCATCTTTTTCCCCCTTTAAATTCCAATCCTAGTTCAAGTTGAATGTGTTCAATTTGTTTGTTTATTTGTTTCTTGGTGCTGATTTAGATGCATTCGAAGTTTCGGTTAGGAGTCTCAGTTGGCCATTGATGCTTCGGTGGTGAGGACCGGAAGAATGTAACTATAGTCGAGGTTAAGTCCAAATTGAAAAAAAAAATTGAGAAGCTTGGCTTCACTGCTCAAGTTACCTTTTTTAATATGCCTCCTACCAAGTTGTGAGAATCTAAACTAAAATTATAGGAAAAATCCATGTATGTAACAACAATAATGATATTCATAATCTTTGTTTGGCACATCAGGATATGAATCCAACAAGACCTAGAGAATACCCAGCAATCCTATTTAACCAAGATGAAGCATTAATCAAATTCAAGCCAACGTGATCTAACACCAAGGTGAGACCCAACCTCAATCATTGAATTAATTGGTTGGCATATTTAATTAAGTTACGTTTGATCATTTGGATTTCTAACCATAATAGGACTAGATAGGATAAGACATGAAATCCAAGCATTTTGCTATACTTATCCATTGTTTAGTGATCGTAATAATAAAGTCAGATTTATTCACATATCATGTATATTATTTAGTATAAACGGTATATCAATGTAAATTAATCTAAAAGGAAGTTCATAAAAGGAGAGGATAAAAATATCTCACGACACTCTTGCCTACTTTATTTTTATTTTATTTTTATTTTACTTTCCTCTCTTTTTTTAACAATTTTCTTTTTTCCCCCTTCCATCATTCACTAATAAGATTTTATTAAATAGTAAGCTATACTAATATACCTAAAATATGTAATATATTTATATTTATATATTGAATTTATATTATAAGATAGAATTAAATTCATATATAAATATAAAAATAAGATTAAATTAAAAACTGAAATTTTATTTTTTTGTTATTTTAAATTTTTATATTAGAATTCAAATATTACTTATATTAGAATATACTTTTAATTTTTATTAATTTAAGAAGTTTGTTATTCATGAAAAATAACTTTCCTATTACGGATACTAAGAATCCAAGCCACATTTATCTTACCTCCTACATGGGATAATTTTATCCGATCTATATTCATCTTTATTCAACTTTATCATATCTTGAGCAACTACCAAACGTAAGATAATTTTATCTTGACTACCAAAAGTAGGCTTAGAGCATCACTAAAAAATGACAACTAAACCTATAACCAAACATGGAAGAGGGAGGTGAGGGGTTCAAATCCCCACATTCTCAGGGGGGGTGGGGTGGGGACGCGTAAGTTTCAAGAGTGAGTTTCGACTCCCACGCCCTGCAAGAGGCGGGACAAAAGTTTGAGAGTGAGTGTAGAATAGGCATAGAATAGAATTGACAAAAAAAAAAAAAAACTAACCAAGTGCATCTCCAAGCTAAAAAAGGAAAACACTAGCATCCAAAAACCATATGAACATCAAAATCGCCTTAGACTTGGCAGGAGAGCTCCTCTGAGATCAAGCATCCGAATGTTGTAAAAGGAGTCATGCAAACCAAGTAAGCCTTCTAATTCGCCTCCTCCTCAATGAAACATAGAATGCATCCAAATCAACACAAAGAATATCATCATTCTTGTTACAGCAGCGGGATGAATATCATTATTCTTGTTGCATACATTGTTTATGACTATAATTTTATTTCAAATTCTCACAACTTGGCAAGGGGCATATTAAAACAGGCAATGAAGGCAAGCTTCCCAGATTTTTTCAATTTGGACTTAACCTCAACTACATCAACATTTCTTCTGGTCCTCACCACTAAAGTATCAATAACCAACTAAGACTCCTCACTGAAACTTCGAATGCTTCCAAATCAGCACCAAGAAACAAATAAACAAACAAACTGAACACTTTCAGCTTGAACTGAGACTAGAAATTATAAAGTAAAAAAAGATAGTATTTTTGTTTTACTATTTTCCTTACAAAAATGGAGGCTGGGGTTTTGATGCAAGCGTTGATCATCTTTCGTTAGAGGGCTTGAAGTCAGTGGGGAACTCCATGACCATGAAATAGTGCTCGTGGTTGTAGCCGTTAAGGGGGATCATCTCCTTGGGAAGGCGATTATACTAGTCGGGCGATGAGTCCTTCAAGAGTAAGTACCAAGACCGAGGGTCTTTGGGTGAGTCGGGCCTGGTCTGGTCTTGGCAAGGGCGAGGCACTGAGGAGAGGAATGGAGAGGCGGGATCGAGAGGATGAAGGTGGAGATGGGGAAGGAGCGTTCAAGTGAGGAGGGAACAAACTTGCGATTTTTATTGTTCTATTTTTGGGTTGAAGGAGGAGAGAGAAAGCTGAGTGGCTATTTCAAATTTTTTGATAAAGCTGTTGTGCATTTATCATCCCCATCTTCAGCTTTTTGCAGGCAATTTTTTTTTTAAAAAAAATTACAATGCCTTGTTACGTGTCAGATTATGAGTGGCCCAATTGGATAAATGTGTGCCACATCAACGATGACGTGGCGCTTTGATACTGTTGAATATTTTTTCCTAGGAACACAATGATTTGGCAAGTGGGGGAGCGAAGCAGAGGTCACGCATAACATGAGGCATGTGGAAGAGAAAAAAGGGGCAATGCTCCAGTGTGGGAGTGAGAGAAAACCGAGAGCTGAAGGGGAGTAGACCGAGAGAGAAGACATAGAGATTTGGGTATTGTACTGAACAACACGAGCGAGAGAAGAGAGTGGTTTGAGACACACACAATAGAGACAGGGCAAAGTCGAGAGAAAAAAAGGTGGAGGAGTGGAGAGGAACGGGGAGCAGGCAATTTTTTCTGTGGGAGGCTCACAAACTCTTTGATCTTTTGTGCTTGCTCAATTGGTTTCTAGCCAACCCTAAAAGGCTAGTGGCAGCTCCTAGTAAAAATGTTTAGGTTGTTAAATATTTAAACAAAATCCCATGTCATACAAGGTATAGATTTGAGAGAGTCCGCACTCTAGATCAATGAAGCTTCTTTTGGTCAATGGAACCGATTATGTGTTCAAGCTATCTTTTTAAGGAACCATTAGAATCTTCTCTTAAGCAAATATCTCTAAACCTATTTGCTAAGGGTGGCCCCTCAAAGAGTAGGTCGCAATAGTGTTTGCCCACAACGCACATTAGATTCAACATCAATTCAAGGATGAGATGGTATAGTTTTGACACAAAGGAAGATATGCTTGGAAAGGGATTCCAAAGAATAATATTTATTTTGAATAATGAAGTGCCGTTTACATTGTCTTAAGCGACTATTAATGAGGTCACCCTTTAGGAAATAATCAAATAACTAAGATCAAATAACAAAATTAATGAAAAAATATCGATAAAAGCAAAATTCTATAAAACGTGCCCTAGAAATTTGCAAAACATGTACGAAATCTTAGACGGCCCATAAAATCAAGGAAAATGCCTGAATTTGGAGATCATATATTGTCCAAATTCGCGTAGCCAATTTGATGCTTCAAAGATCTCACAATCCTTTTCAATGTGATATGTCTAATAATCCCTCCCTAGTCAAAGTAATGACCATTTGAAGTTGACTCGTCATTTATGACGTTGATGGGTCTACCCGCTCTTATGACACTCAAAAACGTTTCCATATAAAAAGTTTCCATATAACTATTTGCTAGATGTTCTACATTAGCGTCCTTCACTTTAGAAGAACTCGACCCTGAGTTATTGTCAGGATAAAGGGGAGTGTCTAGAGATCGATACTCAAATATGCCTGCCACATTAAATATTGGAGAGTGTCAATATCACCAGGAAGATCAACAACATAAGCATTAACATTAATCTTCTTCAGGATTTGGCAGGGGCCAACTTTTTTGTGCTTCAGCTTATTATATGTACCGAGAGGGAAATATTCCTTGTGGAGGTAGGCCATCACTTCGTCACCATTAACAAATACTTTGAGGCAGCGGTGTTTATCTACGGCAGCTTTGCAAATGGTGGTGAAAGCTTCCAGCTATTGCTTCACACGCTCTTGTACCTTCTGCAATTTTTGTTACTAAGTTCTCGGCTACAACTTTATATCCTAGGACTTTGGGCAAAGGTATGAGGTCCAATGTATGTTGTGCCATTTTGTAACATCATCTGGATTCTCACTTGAGGAAATAGTGAGCCTTGAATGCGTAAAGTCCATGTCATTTCATCGAGCTCGCCATTGGACTGCACTATTTGCACCACCACCACGACTTGCCACCTCAGCTCATCTCTATCACCATTGTGACGCCTCAAGTCACGCGAAATGAACGTCCTCAACATCTCACCAAGCCCGCCACGACCACACCACCACTTGGCCTCCTCCTGCCGTGACAACTCAACACACCATCACCGTATCGTTATCCCATCGCTACCACATCCCCATTCAGCTGTTGCAAGCTCGGGCATGCGGAGTCAACAATCAACTGTACGAAAACCAGTTGGCTTGAGGTCTTGTTGCTGAGTCAATTAATCACCGCATTAACAGCAAGCGGTTGGATGAAAATGGGAAAGTATAAAAGCGGCAACATGATGTCTCCTTCATCTCTTTCACCTCAGCCCTGTCCATCAGCTCTTTTTCTCTCTTCGTCGCCTCTTTTCTTTTTAGTGTGCACAACATCGCAGCTCACCGGCAATGCCTCGGCTCGGCCAACGCTTGCATCGTCGTTTTGTCTCCCTCGGATCACGGCAACTCAACCGAACGCCTGCCGTAAGCCGAGACCTCTGCAACTCCATCAAGCCACGTAAGCCACTTGCCTTGGACTCGAGGCAAGTAAACTGCTTCGCGTTTATGAGACATAGGTTGCTTTTTGTACGCTAAGGTCGATTTCCCTGAGTTTTAATCGTATCTGTTGATTTCGTATGTAGTTGTGTTTCATTGACGGTCTTGGAAAAGGTGCATTACAAGTATTGTTGAAATTTTAGCTCATTGAGTCTAAGGATGTGTTGTTGGAATGCTTGGATGGGAAATGTGCTCTGATTTGAGCTTAAATGACACGAGTCATGGACGAATCTGAGGTTACGACTATTTTTGGTTGTTTTACTGTAGGCAGGATTTTTCCAATTTTATGATGGTCTTTGTGGTATGAATTCGGTAGGACTTTCTACACAAAATTATGTGTTATACTTTGTTTTACGACATACTTTAATTTCGGATTTTTCAGACTTGGTACGTGCAAAATATATTTCAAAAACTACGCAGGTCTGATTCTGTTTTTATAAAACCATTGCCAGACCTTTACTCGATTTCTATTTTCTACAGAATTTTTTACACAAGATTTGGACTAATGACCTTCATGAAAGTTTTGAATCATACTTCAAACTATAATGTGTAATTTTCCTAGGATTTTTAGAATTAATTTAGGCTTTCGAAACACCCAATTTCAAATCTATTTTATCTTGGAAATTTACCCTGTTCTAACACAAATTATATAAAATTATTAGGACCCGTACAAGCTGAACTGGTTTTGAGTTCTCCATAAAAAACATTCCTCGGAGTCTTGATCACGTCGTGTTAAAGTTTCCTAATTTTTAAAACCAATCTACTTAGCGAATGCCCTTGATTTCTATTGACGGGTGAGTTGCCCTTAAACTATCAATTTTGAATAAAGTCTTATTTTGTAACCCGTCTTTTGAACTGGTACTATCGACTAAATATTTGGTATCACTTCTCTGACTTACAAAGAATAGTTGATGGTGAACACTGAATTATTCGTGTACATTAATTTAGTGGATGGCATATTTAAATTAAATTATTGAATTGTTGTATCATGAGATGAGTGTGTGATTTGGGAATGTCGTCAGTCCTTAGGACAACGATGCCTCAGGTTGTAGTAGGGATGCCTGAAAGAGTAACTGGGTTCCTCCAGATGCTTGGGGGTATAACACGGTTCCCCCATATGTCCTTGCAATGCCAGATGGGTGCAAGATGCCCAGGGAGTAACAGGGTTTCCCATAAGATTATAGTAGTTAATTCACAACAAATATGATCATTGGCATTTTTAGATTTTATTTGAGCTTTATTGGTTTACTGGTTTCAAAGGAATTGTTTTTCACTTGCTATCTTGATTTTGAAAAAGGTTCTCAAGTGTCGTGACTTGACCCCTCGCGTGCCCCCAATGAAGGTGGGAAAGGTCGGGTTTAAGAGTACTCGACCATGAGAGTTCTCTCACGGTTCACATTCCAAAAGACATCATCACCTTGCCTTTCCGAATGAACCATTGTGAATTCCCTCATACATGGTCTTGAGCGCTACCAAGCTTGTACCTCGCGTGACAATGGAAGGTGTCGTGATTCGTACCCATACGGACAACACATCTCGATGGAGGAGGTCAAATGTGGATATTGAATTTCAGGATACCTTTACCACGGTAGCCCTCCCATTAGTACTCGCTCTCAATGGATGGCATCACTCCATCCATTAAGAACTTTTCATAGCGGGTATGTTAGACCACGGTGAGCCTCATTGAGGCCCATACCCCTCACGACAAGTTTATTTTCATCATCTAGTTGCTTAAACGATCTAAAAAGATGAGAGTCACTAGTAATCTCGTTTTTGGGGATCAATTGAAAAACACAATCAAGGGTCAGGAGTTGTCTCTCGATTTCTACGTAACTAGAAATTTAGGTTGGGGGACTTGAGTTACGCTAATGTTTCTATTAGTGCCCTTTGGGTATCTAATAGTTTGTCGTATTTCTTAAAGTGATCATGCTTGTCTTTTTTAATTTTTTGGGTCAATGACTCTAAACTAAGTGATCACGTATGGATGGTTGGTTTTCATGCAATTCTATTTCTAAGAGAAAGAAAAGAAAACACTTAGGGTGGGGGAAAACATTTTCCTCATTTTCCGGCGTTTGGGTCGCTTAGGAAAATGAGTCAACGGAAAACGTTTTCCTAGTCAACCATAAAATGTTTTTCGAATCTACCAAAGCTTAGATTTGATGCTTGGTTTACAAACAATTATTCTTATGAAAATATATTTTAAGAAAAATTGAACTTGAATATTTTATGTTTTAAAAAATTAAAATTTGGAAAACATTTTAAAAATAAAAATAAAAAATTCGAATTTGCTTCTTTTTCTTTTTCTTTTTGCTTCTTCTTCACCCGTCACCGGCCACAAGGATGGCCAGTGAGCTCTAGTCTCACCAGATCAAGTGATCTCATGGCCTTCGACAACAAGGCTTGAGCTTGCCCGAGGCTGATGAGCCTCAAGCCTCGTTAAATTGGGTGAGCTCGTGGCCTCCAGCAATGAGGCTCAATACTCGCCAGATTGGGCGAGCTCACAGCCTTTAGCGGCCAACTGGCAAGCTTGTCGCCTCTAGCGATAGCTGGAGCTCACCCTTTGTAAGCCAACTGGGAACAAACTGCTAGAGGAAGCAGAAGGGATGGCATGAGGAAGTTGAGGAGTGAAGGACAAGAAGAAGGAATATGAAAAAAAATAAAAATAAAAAAAGGAAATAAAAAGAAAGAAAATAAATAGAAAATAAAAGTAATTAAAAACAACAATATTAAAAATTTGAAGTTTTTTAAATTAAAAATTCATTTTTTTTCCTGTGATAAAGTGTGAAATTATTTTTTAATGGGATCCAAACGGCAGAAAACATTTTCAATTATACATCGCCAAACAAAGGAAAACAAATCATATTCTTGGAAAATGTTTTTCGGGAAAGCATTTTCCTTTATCATTGAGTTTTCCGTAAAACAAACGCACCCTTAATTGAAATTTAAGTGCGAAATAGTAAGTAAACACTCAAATAGATAGTTGCAGCGAAAACAGTAAATCTAACATGCAACCCTAAATGACAAACAAAAATGAAATGGTAGAAATAAAACACGCACCCCGTGGGTGTTTATACAAATGAAGTAACCCAAAACATATATCGGGAAAAATGGGCAATAATACAATCGAAATGGACATCGACCTTCCATCACCTTTATATCTTGTTGAGTCCTCACCTCTAAGGGCCTAGTCCAATCCTAGCCTAAATCTAAACTAGGTACATACAACAAGAAAGAAATAATCGTTCACGACAAAACAAACAAAAGCATGAGAAACAATCAAGTACAATCAAACAAATGAAATCATATGCACAAATGAGCAAATAGGGCCACGGGGTTGACCTTTGCAATTCACACGCCGATCTCTCTAGACACCTACCCCAATTCATTTTCATGACTACAACCATTAGTGACCATTTGTGTTCTCGCATGGCCACTAAAGCTTATAAGTCCCTAAAATATGTTCTAAGTGAGTCCCAAAGTATACCCATGGAATCATGCATCGCACCTAAACATACATCTAAAACCTACAGGCATTAGCAGAAATTAAACATGTATGCAAGCCCTTGAGCCTTATTTCCCAAACAATCAAATAATTTCAGTGAGCCGATGGCAGATCACTTATTTAATTGACATGCGTCAATCACAATCACAGGCATTTCTAACAAGTGGAATGGTTTCATGCATGGTGGTTTATGTGATGCTTCAAAGATTTGAATGTGTTTGAAACGTCGAGAAAGGAATGCAAAACCATTTAAACAAAGGAGTGTTTCGGCTATGAAAAGTATTTAATTGTCAAGGCTAACCTAGGGTGCATATCATGCACTCACAAACATCGCAAGCATTTTAAATACAATCAAAATATTGACAATTCCAATGTCAAATCAAAAGTTTAAAAGATTCTAAACAATTAATGTCGTAAGCATCACATGTACCAAATTCATTTGGATATGCAAAGTCAACACTTCAAATCAATTTTGGAGAAAATATTATCAAAATGTCATTTCATTTATTAAAAAAAATTGACAATGAAGATTAAGGAATTTGGAATGAATTTCATGAAGATGATGAATCCTTATTCCACGTACAAGTCACCCTAGAAAAATCCAAATAGAAAATCACAGCAAGGATTTGCAACATAGCATTGCAAACAGGGCAAACAAAATTAGCAAAATTGGAAAATGACCCATTGATAATTTTTCCTAAGAAAATTACACGACGTGCACAACATCACAGGAAACAAGCTTCATGAAGAAAAATTTCTGAAATGAGTTACGCAAGCATTCATAAAAATTCAACGAAATTCGACATTGCATCAGAAATTTCACAAGACAGCAACGTAATATGCCATTACAACTAAGATTTGACCCAGTAAACAGGATCTAAAAAATGTAAAATTTCACCACTACGTGATCAGAGAGTAATGAACAAAGTTCGTTAAGGGTCTGACTTAAGAATCTCTAATGAAAATATCACACAAAAATAGCAAAAATCTAACTAAACAGGAGTAAAATAAGAGTTTCGAATTTAACCTAAATTGGGAAAATAGAAAATATGCTAAATGGTGAGCAAATCACACAAAATTAGTGGCATTTGAAAGATCTAGACAAGTCGTACAACTTCTTAGAAGGGCCCAAGTTTAATCGGGGTCAATTTGATATTCGAAAATCAATGTCCGTGACAACATGCGAATCAACCATTTGCAAAGCAGAATATGGTATATGTTTAATAGTTCAAAAGCTCACTTAAGCAATGCATGAATGGTATGAAATTCGCATACGACAAGGGATTGAATGCAACAATGATTTGAGTAAAAAAGCATTTAATCCTAGGTCGAGATGCGAAGGAATCACATGATCATTCCATATTTGCAAAATGACTTAGAATTAGGAATGACATGTTCAATAAATTTCAATTGCAATTGGCCTAATTAACACATGATGTTCACATACCAAATGAAGTTCAATTGTGACATACCATATATGAAGGCGAAGCTTGTAATGTACACTTCAAATGTCGAGAAGGCATTGATGCATAATTTGATCTTTAAGAGACCCAAACAAATGCGTTTTAGTGGGCTTGTGATAAGCCCTTAATCCAATGTAGTCATCACAGAACATGCTTGACTTCGATGAGCTAATAACATGTGAAAAATCTCATGAAAAATTCTACATGTGGAATACGATATGATGAACATTTTTTCGTGTGACACCTAATTTCAATTTTGACCATACAATCCTTTATGAAAATAGCAAAATAGAGAAACGTTATAACATGTACTAGTTGCAGTAGTACCTAGACAAGTTCACACATGTAATCGACATATCAAACAATGATCGAATCATGTGAATCATATCTCTTTAGAACATACATTACAATCTCATGAAATCATTAAGTCAAATGGACTTATCCATAACCTCAATTTCACAAAATGCAATTCGGACCTAGTGTAGGACATACCATCCTAGGTTCGTTTTTTGATGATTTTACCGAATTAAGACACCTTAAAAAATTATGGAAAAAACATACGACACAATTTTCTAGAAATTGTGAAGGAAATTTTTCCAGTTTCAGATCACAAAAATCAATATGAAAATAACATAACAGCAAGTTGGAACAAAGTCAAAACCACAAATCAACCTAAAACTACTACAAAATCAACCAATTTCAGAGGTGTTTTTTGATGACCAAATGATGTCCGTTCAGGATGTGCGGCTATCAAATCAAAGCTCTTGAAGTCTATTTTCTAGGCTTAGAAGGACTCGAGATCAAAAAAGTTCATCTAGTACCTCGTTCCATCCAAAACGATGAGCATATCACAGAAGCACGAAATTGCAGATTAACAATAATCACATTCAAACAAACTCAAATTCATCTTCGATGAACATCAAACCATAGCAAAATCATTCAATATCATCAGCAATCTCAGATCTAGGCATATTCTGTAAATCTAAACTTGAATCCTAGCTCGATCAGTTAAGATGATCTCGCCTCGTCAAATTCAAGATCGAGAATGTTACCTTTTGCATTTTTCTTCGAAACTAGATGCAATCAGACGAAATGAACTTCGCCGGCATGTGATTGGAGCTCCGAAGATCACAATCAGATCACCTATGGACTGGCTAGGGACGGCTGGACTACCGGTTCAATTGCCTAGTTGAATCGATCAAAAACTAGACCGGCCTTGGAGCACCGATCAAAGGAAAGGTCGTAGGAGCTCCTCTGGTGCTCTTCGAGTGATGCTTCAACCATCATCAGATCGAGAACACTCCAATGAAGGTTCCTGGGCTGATCGAAGGATAGAAGAGAGCCGTTGGACTACCAATTTAGGTTGATGAAGGCACCGGATGAACCACCAGTGTTCACGTCGATTCTTCAGCCCGATTGGTCGATTGGCTTGCGTGGGCAAATCAAGCGGCCGCCGAAGCTAGTGACGGTTCCGATTAGCACTGAGAGAGAGAGAGAGAGAGGTGGTGGTACAGCAACGAGGACCGCTGGCGTGGGGCCTAAGCCGTTAGCGATCAACTCACCAGAGAGAAGAAATGGTCATGGATAGAGAGAGGGGGAGATGTTTTGGCGGGAAGAGAGAGATGAGAGAGAATATATGCAAATGAAGCCACCTTGCATTTTGGAGGAAAAATTCCTTTTATATTAAAACATAATTGGCAAATCTTAACCGTCGATTCAATTCCACGGTCAAAATTTCAATTTAATGACCGAATCAAGTTGATTAAGGGCTAAACCCACTTAAGATGTGTCCCATGACCAATCGGATAGGTTCAATTCGCAAAAATTGGGGTTTAAAAAACAAGAATTGTGACTAAGGGCTAATTATGGGCAAAATCGCAAATTCAGGAAATTCAATAGTTAATCTGCAAAATTTGAAAATTGCAAGAACATAGAGGTAAAATACAAATAGCAAGGACCTCAGAACTGGTCACTGGCGACCTAGAATTGGCCGGCAAGGGGCCAAACCAGCCTGCCTCACTGGCAGTCAGTCGGACTAGTCAAGTCGATTCACACTGGTCTAACCGATTCTTGATTGGTTTGACTAGTTCTTGATTAAGCAGTCTTGTGGGTTCAAAATTTATACAATTTAGTTCAATGAAAAAATTGTCCAATCTGAGAAGAAATTGTCCAGCTTTGATCAAATTAAGCCAATTAAAACCCATAAATGTAATTTATGGATTTTCTATTAACTTAATTGAATGATTATTGTGAAAAACAGTGGACCTAGACCATGGGTATACGTAATTGAGCATTATGGGCTAAAATGGGCAATTTTACAATTCTTCGCCCAAAATCGCAAATTAATCAAAATTGAAGTCAATTAATATTGCGATAAACTTATACGACTAATTGCCCATGCTTAGGACATCCTATTGCATATGAATTGACCTTGAATTGAAGTCACAAGACTTAGGTCAAAAATGAATTGAGGTCTAATATCAAAATTAGACCTTAATTCATGAAATTGAACCATAGTCTTGAATGGGTCCATCTAAATTTCTCCAATTAAAGCTCACTGACTTGATTTTCTTATATGCAAGAGAGAGAAACCTCTCAAATTGGGAAGTTCTTGTGTGAATCTCTCCAAAGGAACCCCGAATTTGGATTTTTCTCTAAAAAATGAGTTGAATAAAGTTGTCCGTTCGCAATCCATGAGGGATCAATTTTGACACCATAATCAAGGCTTAAAATGACAATTCACTTTTCGGCATGATAATTCCTGAAATTAAATAATCAAGTGGATTAAAATAATTCCTAGACCAAATATCGTAAAAGAAAGTATACCTAATTATGATTAGAACAAGAGTAATCTTACTTTTGGTGGATTTCAAACCTAAAAATAAAAAATTCGAAAAGCAAGGTTCTTAATCGATTTTTATGAAATTTTTTATACAAAAGTCAAATTCACACATAAACAATGTCTTTTATGGACTTTTGATTTTTTTTCAATTTTTTTTGCCAAATGTTTGACCAAAAGTCAACCCTTTAGTTGATTTTTCTTAAAATATTGATTTTTGAATCAAATTTTTGAAATTTTTGGAAATTGACTTGGTTAAAATGAAATTAAAGTCATTTGACATTTGGGAAAATGTCACAAATGGTCCCTGAACTTTCATTTAATGTTCAATTTCATCCCTAAGCTTTTGATTTGCTCAATTTGGTCCTTGAACTTTCATCTAATGTTCAATTTCATCCCTGAGCTTTCGATTTGCTTAATTTGGTCCCTGAACTTTCATCTAATGTTCCATCTAGTCCCTAACTATTTGAAAATTGACCAATTTCCCTTTTTTTAATACCAAACTGTTTTTTTTATAAATAAAAAAAAATACTAAACTAGGTTTTTTTTTTATTTTGTTAAAAAAAAAATACCTCATTTATGCAAAGTAATAAAGGTCAATATTTCTTTCCTTTCTCCATATTAAAAACAAATGGAAAAAAGTGACAGTAATAATAAACAAAGGTGAATCTTGCATTTTGATTTCTTTTTTTGTATATGCAAATTACTTGAATAATGTACAAAAAGCCCATCAATTGATTTTTTTTTTATGGACTTCACCGAAAAGGGAAAATCAATTGATGGGCTTTTTGTACATTATTTATTAAACAAAAAAAAACCTAGTTTGGTATTTTTTTATTTATAAAAAAACAGTTTGGTATTAAAAAAAAAATTGGTCAATTTTCAAATAGTTAGGGACTAGATGGAACATTAGATGAAAGTTCAGGGACCAAATTGAGCAAATCGAAAGCTCATGGATGAAATTGAACATTAGATGAAAGTTCAGGGACCAAATTGAGCAAATTGAAAGCTCATGGATGAAATTGAACATCAGATAAAAGTTCAGAGATCATTTGTGACATTTTCCCTTGACATTTTTTAAGTAAAAAGTCAATTTTTTACTTTAAGTTGACTTTTGGTCAAAGAGTTGACCAAAAAGTCAACGCAATAGTCAATTGTTTGACTTTTTGATTTTTTGTTGAAAATGAATAGTAAATCACTTTAAAATAATTATGCAAACAAAAGAAATGAAAAATGATGCTTTTTGGTTTAGAAATAGGTTCCATCACGATCAGAAACCTTAATTTCAGTTTTTACCTTTTTTGACGCATCAATTAGAAATCAGATGTCAACATCAAGCAAGTTGATTTAAAAAAAATTGTTATATTTTATATCTAAACTCCCTCGCATGTGCCATTACTAACATATGTAGTGTAGATTGAGTAGTAGTTTGCTTGTTGAGTTTTTTATGCTCACTTTTTGTGGATTAGCATTTTTCATACCAGTAAATATAGCTCTGCTACTTGCATCCCTCATGATCCTCTATGGTGTCCCGATAGATCTCACGTGGCACTAGACGAAGCTAAACAACCCCAACTTCCCTTAGGTCACCTTTGTTCGGATCATTGCGATACTAACGGTAGATGCTGGCCTCCCATCAAGCTTGGTGCTAATCGGGTTCATTGCCGTCTATGCCCGAATCTGTGGGCATTTGGTAGGACCACTCTCACTCCCAAACGGTGATGACAATGGAGACAACAAGGTCAAGTAGGGCAAGAATAGCATTTTTTGGAATGACTTAGCAATAGGTCTCAAACATGTAGGTGGCCGTGTAGATAAACAATATCTTGGTTGGAGTGGTACAATTGACGAACTTTTGGTATAGCCCGAAGTAAGAGTATTTTGATCACCAATGTACCTGACCTAAGTCTTGAAAAGGATATAAATAAGAAGGAAATGAAATTGCCTAGTTTTATATTTCTACGTGCATTTCTTGAATTTCATATGTCCTGGGTTATTATGGGTCTAAATTCGCTTCTGCATGCTTAAAAAATGAAAAGAATTGGATAATCACGTTATTCATGATGTGTTGGGGACGCCATACATTCGCCCGTTGATGACCTCAAATGAAGATTTGCTCATGGAGCAATTGACGGTGTAATTGAAAGTGAATTTAGCAGAAGCAAGATACCGGTCCCATTGATTTGACATGTCACTACAAAGGCATCTAATGATATTCGCCATAGTATAGTTGACAACTTCAATTTGACCATTAGTTTAGGGATGAAAGGAGATGTTATATTGTAAATCTGTCCCAAGTAACCGCCACAAGGTCCTCCAAAAATGACTAAGGAACTTAGTGTCACGGTTGAAAGTGATAGTTTTGGACACACCATGTAGGCGGACCACTTCCCTAAAGAATAGGCTCGCCACATGGGAAGTGTCAGAAGTCTTTTTACAATAAATGAAGTGTGCCATCTTTGTGAATTTGTCCACTACTACATAAACAAAATCCATATCTTGTTGGGTTCGCTGAAGCTCCAAACAAAATCCATTGAAATGTCTAACCAAGGTCCAGAAGAATAGGTAGATGGGTGTAAAGACTACTATTCTAAGAGTAGCCTTTGGCAATCTAACAGATGTAGCACTCTTTCATAAATCATCCAATGCCATGCTTAAGTTGAGGCCAATAGTGCTGCTCTTCAACTAAGAAAACAGTTTTTTCTTGCCCACAATGTCCTCCAAGGGTGCCACCATGAAGCTCTTGAATAAGTTGTTCCTCTAAAGAGCTGCAAGGGATGCACAGCCTATGGCCAATGAATGAGAATTTATCTTGAATGATCATGTCATCATGAGAGCCTACAACAGAACACTTCTCCCAAATGTCTTGAAAGTCATCATTCTCGACATAAGGGCATAGAGATCATCAAAGCCCACACCGTCAATGTGCATGGTGATGAGTGGTACAACACGACGACTGAGTACATCAATGACTTTGTTCAAGTGGCTTGCCTTGTGTCAAAGCATGCAATTGAATTGCTCCAAAAAGGAGACCCATCTATGCATTTGATTCAAATGCTTCTAACTCTTGATATACTTAAGTGCCTGTCGCGACCTACCCTCGGGGGAAGGAAGAGGTTTGGGGTATTGCCTAAATGATGAACCTAAAGCCCATGATTAAGCTCGGGCTCTCCCAAGCCCATACCCCACATGACATTGGGATATTTTTATGAATTTTGCAAAAAAGGAGTCGCCACTAGCCTATTGGGATCGGCTAAAAAACCAAGTGAGGCACGGGAGTATGCCACACTTCCTACGCAACCAGAGAATCTAGGGTCGGGGACTTGATTATACTAATTGACTAATTAGTGCCATTTCGGTGCCTAATCTTGTTCATTTTAACAAAATAATTTTTGGCAAGCAGTTTGGATTGATTTTATACCTATCCACTAACATGTGAGGTGATCATGCGAGTGCGCAATCATTAAAATAACAACCATAGCTACCAGGATCCTAATTGCAACAAAATTAAATACATGCAATTAAACATAACTAGATATGCAAATTAAACATGCTATAAAATTAATATACGAGTAAATAAAAGACCTAAATACACTATAAAGGCAATGAACGTCAATTCCTAACCAAACCTGATATTTTTTTATTTTCGAAATTTTTAATTTAATTTAATTTTTTTTAAAATTAATAAAATAAAAAAAATTAATTTTTTTTTAAGAAAAAAGGTCGAAATTTTTTTAATAATTTCTGAGTTTTTTTTTTAAATTTTCAGGAGAGTTTTTGAATTTTTATCATTTTTCGAATTGTTTTTAAAAAATAATTTTTAATTAAATTTTTTTTTGAATTTTTTTTAATATTATAATATTCGAAGGTGCGGGCTTGGACCGGATAAACCCGACCCAGCCCGTGGACCCAACCCAAACCTGGATCCAACACTTTTGGATTTTTTTTTTTAAAAACGTTTTCATTTGTTTTTTAAAAGAATAAAAAATAATTTTTTTTGGTTTGTCTTTTCTCAGTACATTCCCTGCACCATCTGCTTCTGCGACTCCTCTTGCCCGAAGCCCCTTTTACATTTTTTTTTTTTTATGTTTTGTTTTACTTTTCATTTTTTCTATGCTTTTCTTTTTCTTTTGTTTATTTTTGTTTATTTTTTTTGTCTTTTGGTCTTCTTCTCTACGTGCTTCCCCCCCTGCACGCCCGAAACCTTCTTCTCCCTAAAACATGGCCTCACCGAAACTCATTCGAACAATAACAAAAAAAATCGATGAACCCAGCGTCCCTTCCAACACCAAACCACCCCAACCGGTGCAAATCGCCGCCGGTCATCTAACTCCGGCGACGGCTGAAAATTTTCAGATGCGGACCTCCTCGGCTTAAGCATACATTGATTTCTTCATGAAAATCGCATGAAATTACAATAAAAGTATAAAAACCAGGCACAGTCCAACACATATATGTAAGCACGAGAAGGATCGAGTTTGAACAATAGTTTTTTTTTTTTTTTTGTTCTCTTTGAGACATTTTATCAAACACATGAGGTGCGCTACTATAACAAAGTGTTTTTGGCTCAACCGAAGCTCGAATCATAAGGGGATCGTCGACACACAACGAACCAGACATCGGAAACAAAAAGTAAGGCGATGTAGGCCGGAGCTCGCGCGAACCGAACGACCATGAGCTCCGGCCTGGCGTACCCGAGAAAGAGAGCACACACAAAGGCCCAAGGGGACTTACCTGGTTCGGGTGGGGGTGCTGTGGTGAACGGCGGCCTTCGGGCGGACGACTGACGATGGCGAACCTCTCCTTCGAGCTCTCTCTCCCTCGGACTCACGCTCTTGTTGGTCCCTCTTGGTTCGGTCCTCCTCCGGTATCAATTATGTTCTCCGGTTTTATGCCTGGCCAGCAAGTGCGCATGGCCTCTGCAGCTGCCAGCTTGCCGGCCGGATTGCACCCCCCGACCCGCGGATCACGCCGCTCGCCTGCCACCGATCCCCCTGTTGCTCCTGCTCTATGCTGCCCTGTTCTTTCTTTTGCAGGTTCGGCAGGTTTGCGCGAAGACTGGAGGAGGGGGAAGACCAGATGCGGGCTGGGCCGAAGGGAAATGAGGTTGGGCCGGCCTAGCGCGCATGAGAGAGAAGAAGAGGAGGGACAGGTCGGGCTAAAGCTAGATCCGGCCCAACCCGACCATGTTCTTTTTTTCTTTTTCTTTTTCTTTTTTTTGATAAAAAATATATATATATATATATATATATATATATATACTAATTAATTTTTTTGTGATTTTTCCTTTGATTGATTTTTTTTGTAAAAATAGGTGTCAACAGCTGCCCCTCTTTGAATGTATTCTCGAAGAGGTTGCGTTCAAAGACCGAAGACACCTAATTTATTTCGGCGGTAGAGAAACCCTAGGCGCACATGCATGTATTAGGTCGATGGATAGGACTCATAACTATGAAAGTGCGTCTTATCAATAAGAGGGAGAAAGACTTCGGGCTACGGAAGCCCACCGGGTCATAAGAAGAAGGAGGGGGACTCTGGGCTACGGAAAGCCCACCGGGTCATAAGAAGGGGGTTGAAGGAAGACTCCAGGCTACGGAAAGCCCACCGGGTCATAAGAATGGGATTGAAGGACTCCGGGCTACGGAAAGCCCACCGGGTCATAAGAATTGGGTTGAAGGACTCTAGGCTACGGAAAGCCCACCGGATCATAAGAAGAGAGGAATGAGGTCTCACCGTGTAACAACGGGTTTCAACCGGATATGAAAATACATGATTTAAGGAAAACCAATGAACCTTTGTAGATAACATGGTTTAATGTTGACCATGAACCTTTGTAGGTGACATGGTTTAAGGTTGACCATGAATCTTTGGATATGGCATGGTTTAAGGTTGACCATGAACCTTTGAAGATGGCATGGTTTAAGGCTGACCATAAACCTTTGGTTTTTTAGGGAAGCACCTGCTAACCCCTTGAAAATTGCATGGCTTCATTGAGGAATCCTGTCAAACTCAACTTGGGCAAATATCATTAGAGACATCATCAAGAGACGTATTGGTAATATTACAGCATTAATTGAACAAGCTAATCAAGCTAAGTTCGACTGTTTTCATAAAAACATTCGATGTCAATCAGCATCATGTGGTGCAAAATTGTCATCTTGCTTGGGTATGTATCATGAATCATCAAATTCTCCAGGAGTCAAGTTCTTATCAGAATGGCTACGACTTGTGAAAAAGACTTATTAAACATGCCAAACTAAAGCTTCCTAGTTAGAAAGGGTTTCTCACACTCTCGACAAAATGGCTGCTTGATCCCATCCATTCGCATGGGAAGTAACTGATTGCTGAGGATATCTCACATAACTCATGTCAAAGGCTTTCAGAAACATTCGCGATGAGCACAATCTGATCGATCAAAAAAGTCTTTTGAAAGGACCGCAATATAGGCTCGGTTCGGGCTTACACAGAGGAATTATTGCTTTGAGGCCAATAAAGGAACATTTGTCGCTATCTTCATCTGGTTTACAAGTCGAGAGCTTGGAAGATAAGATAAGATAGAATTACTTCCACTCCTTCAAGCAATAGCTTCTTTGTGGTATTCTCATTTTCACTCAAATCATCCCAATCAGAATAGGCTTCGGAAAAAGGGTTGTAATGTTGGCTCGGGAGAGGCTCGAAAGGCTTAAAATTTTTAAGAGGGTTTTTAAGAGTCAGTGATCATCATGGCATCATGACCAGGTCACTCGACCTTTCGAAGGCATTTGGCTTTTGAAACACTGCGCATCTCGAAAGTTCCTTGACTAATCATTTCTACATGGGAGCTTTGCTCCTTTCTCTTATTTCCTTTGCCCTTTGCGATGATGATTTTTTTTCCGCAGACACTTGGATTTTGATCATTTTTCTTTCACATAAGAAGCAACCTTTTGCCTTTTTTTCTTCACGGACATTGGTCTTGCTTTTACGAGGCACACTACTTTTTCATGCCCCTTAGTTTGTCAAACATTTTGCTTTTTGGACTTTTGTAGCTCTTATGACTTTCGAGATGCTTTTCACATTTTCTCAAGACTGTCAATTATATTTGGTCAATTCTTATGCCTTGCCCCAGTGAAGGGAGATGTTCACCACTCGAGGTTCAGAAATGAATAATCAGGCCCAAGTTGGTTAAAGCAATGGATATCAGGCTTTGGGTAGAGAAATAAATGCTCTTCTTCACTTTAGGATAAGTCAAGATCTAATGAGAATCCCTTTGAAGCTATCACCAGAAGATTGATGCAAGTGAAAGTAATAGGATCTTTCTCAATTTTTCACTCTACATCTCAACCGAAACCTCTTATGCTGCCCCATTATAGGGTCATTCTTAACAGGGGTACTTTGAAGGGTTTTTTTGTTTAGCCCAAAGGGATAGCAAGAAATTAGTGCACCGCGGATTGACGAAGGAAACGCCTTTATTATTTCGATCTTTGCGCTCAATGCGAATGAATCATTTTTCCTAAGAGAATGTCGTATTTCACTCAACTCTCAAAAGTGTTTGAAGGATGTGTCTAGAAATAGGCTTGCCTTTCTTCATCCTAAGTACTTTTCATTTGGCATGGTTAACGTTTCCCTCTTTTTCCCGAACAAAGTCATTTTTATGAGCCATTTTTCTTGAGGGTGGCAAACGTGGAGCGCGCATAGTGACACCAGAGAATAAGTCATGCAAATCATGTCATGCATTTTTTTGTTTTTGTCCTTATTCTTCTTTGTTTGTTTGTTTTGTTTTGTTTTGCCCTTTTTATTAATCATTTCAGATTACCTCTCAAGAAAGACATTCAACCGTTTATGTGAGGACTCGATGGATTCTTGAGTCAATTCTTTCTTCTGTCATTTCCTCGTCGGGCAGTAGGGTACCTGAAACACAAATAGATGTGCGCGTATGCAACATATGCATGATATCTACAATGTTATGCATGATGCCATGTGACTCGAATTGTGCATGAAGTGGCTACTTGGCCTTGATTTCACTAATGGAAAATACTTCTTGACTGCATCAGCGTTTACAGGTCTAGGCAATTCATTGCCATCCATTTCAACTAAAAACATAGCACCACCGGGAAGAATCTTCTTAATGACATACGGCCCTTCATAGTTCGGGGTGAATTTTCCGTGAGGATCTGGTATGATTGGAAGCACCTTCCTCAACACCAGGTCGTTGACTTTGAAATGTCTGGGACGCACCTTTCGATTGAAGGCTTTTGCGACTCGTCTCTAATAACATTGACCATGACACACAGCTTGCAATCTCTTCTCATCGATCATATTTAGCTGCTCATGCCTTTGTTGCATCCACTCAGTCTCATCAAGCTTAGACTGGGAAATGACCCTTAGAGAAGGAACTTCAACCTCAACAGGTAAGACCACCTCCATCCTGTACACGAGTGAAAAAGGAGTTGCCCCTGTAGAGGTGCGGATAGAAGTTCGGTACGCCATTAGTGCATAAGGAAGTCTCTCGTGCGAATCACGATAATTTTCAGCAGTCTTTGACAAGATTTTCTGTATGTTCTTATTCGCCGCCTCCACTGCTCCATTCATCTGAGGGCGGTATGGTGATGAGTTCAAATGTTTAATTTGAAACTCACCGAGCAAGCCATCCACGACCTTGTTGTTCAAGTTAGTGCCGTTGTCAGTAATGATCGCCTCCGGTACCCCGTAACGGGCAATAATATCGCGACGAATGAACATGGCCACATTCTTGGCGGTGACATTAACATACGAGTTAGCCTCGACCCACTTGGTAAAGTAGTCTATCGCCACTAAGATAAATCGATGCATGTTCGAAGCTTTGGGGTTGATGGGCCCGATCACGTTAATTCCCCACATTGAAAAGGGCCAAGATTGAGACATTTGGTGAAGTTCATTTGGAGGGGCATTTATCTTGTCTCCATAAATCTGGCACTGGTGACACCGTCGTACATGCTGAATGCAGTCGGACTTCATGGTTAGCCAAAAGTAACCGAGTCGCATGATCTTTCTCGCCAAGAAGTGTCTATTCATGTGGGGACCGCACTCCCCTTCATGTATCTCTTTCATCAAATGGTCAGCTTCTTTAGTGTCGACACACCTTAGCAATGTCGAGTCGAATGACCTTTTATAAAGGACGTCTCCACTGGCGAAGAATCTTGATGCCAACTTCGAGATATGCTTCTTATCTGCTGCTTCACCTCCTTCAGGGAATTCGCCCTTCTGTAGGTACTTCAAGATATCACTATACCACGGCTTTCCATCGGGCTCCTCTTCAATTATCATACAATAAGCTAGGCGTCTAAAGATTTCAATTCTTAATGGTTCAATGTCCATGCCTCCAGTTACTCGCAACATTGAAGACAAGGTAGCCAGGGCAGCGAACTGATTTTGGGACCTTGGTAAGTATTCGAATGATATTTCTTGGAATTCTTTCGTCAACTTCCCTAGGAACTCATGATACGGAACCAATTTAGAATCCTGTGTTTGTCATTTACCTTCGGTATGCAAGATGATAAGGGCTGAATCACCGTAAACCCGCAACTTCTGGATCTTCATATCGATGGTAGCCTGGAGGCCGAGCACGCACGCTTCGTATTCAGCGATGTTATACGTACAAGGGAACATCAATTTAGCGGCGACAGGGTAGTGTTGTCCATCCGGGGAGATAAGGACTGCCCCAATACCAGACCCGACTAAGTTAACTGCACCATCGAAGTACATCATCCATTTGTTGCTTGATACAAGTAAAATTCTCTCTTCTGCATCACTATCTTCATCAGATGCTCCAGACCCTTTGGAACTTTCTGCTAACATGTCTGCTATGGCGCGACCTTTAACGGACTTTTGTCCCAGGCTCTAAACGTCAAACTCTGAAATTAAGATTTGCCACTTGGCCAACTTGCCAACCAATGCCAGCTTCTTTAAGAGATACCTAACGGGATCATTTTCGGTCACCAACAGGATTTGGTGATGAAGTGTGTATTGCCGCAGCCTGTGCAAGACCCAAATCAAAGCCACGCAAGTTCTCTCAACTTCTGTATAATTCCTCTCAAAAATGGTGAACTTCTTGCTCAAGTAGTATATTGCGCATTCTCTCCCATCGTTCAGTCTTTTCTGTGCCAACATGGCTCCCAATGACTCATTATGTATGGTTAAGTACAAAATCAGGGGAATTTTAGGGAGAGGGGGCACTAGGACTGGTGCGTGAGTGAGATAGTGTTTTATTTTCTCGAAGGCGCCCTGGCACTCAGCATCCCACTCAACCTTTGCATTCTTTTTCAGGAGCTTGAAGAATGGCTTCGCTATTTCAAACAATTGACAGATGAATCTCGCCACATAATTGAGTCATCCCATCAGGCTGCGGACATCTCTGGTGGTAGTCGGGGATCGTAAATCACAGATAGCTTTAACTTTTGACGGATCAATCTCTATGCCCTTACCACTGACCATGAACCACAACAACTTCCCAGATCTCGCTCCAAAAACGCATTTCGCGGGATTGAGGAGTAGCTTGAATTTCCGAAGACATTCGAATAACTTTCGCAAGACTTTAACATAATCTTCACCCTGTCTCGATTTTGCAATCATGTCGTCCACATATACTTCAATTTCCTTGTGCATCATGTCATGGAATAACGTGATCATGGCTCTCTGATACATTGCCCCGGCATTCTTTAGACCGAAAGGCATCACTTTGTAGCACAAAGTTCCCCAAGGAGTTATGAATGATGTTTTGCTCCTGTCTTCTTCCTTCATACGGATTTAGTTATATCCAGAAAAACCGTCCATGAAAGAGAATAACTCAAATCCTGTTGTGCTGTCAACCAAGACATCGATATGCGGGAGTGGAAAGTTGTCCTTGGGACTTGCTCGGTTCAAGTTGCGATAGTCAACGCACGCCCTGATTCGCCCATCTTTCTTCATTACCAGCACGATATTGGCTACCCAATCAGGGTAGCGCGTCTCTTCGATAAAATCTACTTTCAGCAACTTCATCACTTCTTCTTCAATCTTCTTGGACAACTCTGGTTTAGTTCTCCTAAGTCTTTGCTTCTTAGGCGGCACACTAGGATCCGTCAGCAAAGCATGCTCTACAATTTCAAGATTCAATCCCGGCATGTCGGCATATGTCCAGGCGAACACATCTTGATACTCTTTCAAAAGATTAGTCATCATTTCCGCTTCTGACTCTGAGAGACATGCCCCAATTTTTACTTCCCTGACATTCTCCGCATCACCCAAATTTATGGTAACTATTCTCTCTTCAGTCAATAGCTTCGATTCTTCGTGTCGATTCCATTCATGCTCGATCCCCTTCTGATCGTCATCATCGGTGTCAACGGAACCTAAGGGACTCTCTTCATGCACATCTGAGTCACATGCATCCTTATCATGATTATGCATAATGTAATGCTTGAGATGCGATGAGATGAGTTAGAGTAATGTCAACAACAAAGACGATGCATGTCGTTTTCAAAAAGTTTTTGAAGTATTTTTTTGTAAAAATTTCAAGAACTCGTCCTCATATCTTCGGATTTCCTCATTCTTGCAAAACAGTCAAATAAGGGAGCATGTGGAGGCCTAAGCCTCAGCAACCATCATAGGGCTAGTTTGATGTGCTTCCACATGTCCTTAATAAAACATGTGTCTATTTTATTGAATGAGGAAAGATAAGACCGTATTTTAACACACACCACCCTCGACCAACGGCTCAAGATCGGGGTTGACCATAGTTTACGTTACAAATGACATAAGCATGAAACAAAGAAAGAAAAACTACAAGATCCCGCGCAAGGGAAAAGACATAAAACAAAAGACTAGGGCAGACGAGAACTGCCCTACTTTGGAGGGACAGCCACGACTTCAGAGGACTCGGCTTCCTTGCACGCTAGGATGGTGCATATGACGTCCTCCTCAAATAGCTCGGTCACACCATAGATATCCTCATCTTCCTCAAACAACATCCTTGGGGGCCCTGGAAACGTCTCCTCCAGCAACGGGAGAAATGGGCTTTGACCACCCTCGTTCTCTTCGGTCTGGGTAACGCGTTCACTCTGGTTTCTATACCCATTTCGGTCTCCTCGGGCACCTCGGCCTCTATACCTTCCACGGCCTCCTCGATTATTATGGCCTCCCCGCTTCTGAACATATCCCAAGCCTTTTCTTTTGAAGTTTTTATGAGCTTCAATGGGTTTTCGCACCCCCTGGCCACGTGATCCAAGACCCTCCCCAGGACTATACCCGCTCGCCAGCATGATCCTTCCCACAGCTATAGTTGGCCTAGACAATTCAAAGGCCTTTGTGAAAGAACCCGCAGGCACATGAATCATGGACACCAACTCTAATGTTTGAAAGGTGGATTCCTCGGTACATTCGGGTTCCACATAAGGGATGGTCGTCTCATGGTAGATCTTGAAGTCGGACTCCCCATGAACCGTGATGAGCCTATTGTCCACCACAAATCATACCTTCTGATGAAGGCTGGAGGCAACAGCACCCGCCGTATGGATCCATGGTCTCCCTAGCAGAAAATTAAAAGCGCTTGGTATATCTAACACTTGGAATAGGATTTGGAAAAGTACAAGGCCAATCAGCAGCTCAAGTTCAATTTCCCCCCATCACCTCCTTCTTCATCCCGTCAAAAGCCCACACAGTTGACTTGCCAGTATGGATTTTTCCAAGATCAATGCCGAGACGGTGGAGAGTGGCTAACGGGCATATATTGAGCGTCAAACCATTGTCGATCAACACTCTGCAAACAAGAGTGCTCTCATGCTACACCGAGATGTGTAGCGCTTTAGTATGATTAGGACCATCAAGTGGAAGATCATCATCAGTAAAAGAAATTTGGTCTTTCAATAGAACGGGCCCAACAAACTCTTCCAATTGGACTTCATCGATTGTTTCGAGTACATGCACCTCATTGAGGACCTTCAACAAGATATCCATATGCTTCTCGGAGGATTTAAACAACTCTAGGAGGGAGATTTGGGCCGGTAACTTCCGCAGTTGGTCCACCACATTGAACTCGCTCGATTTTATTACAGCCAAGAATTGTTTTGCCTCATCTTCAGTCACGGCCTTCTTTTCTACTCCATTATCAAGGGCGTAACAGCGGCCTGATCGCGTGACAGTGTCTACCTCAGTTGTTCCATAGTCCCAAGGTACAACTTTGGGATCGAATTTAGGAGGGTTCTCCAACACTATCACTCCATCTTTCTCCCAGGGTGGCAATTCTATCGTGACTAGCATTGCGTTCGCTCCCGTGACTTCGATTGCCGACATCTCTTCGACCATAAGGTCGATCACCGTGGGTTCAATGGTTTCCATCTCTATATCACCAGCGGGTTCCTCATTAGATAGTTCAATCACCATTGGAGTTATCATAGCTATCACCCCTTCCTCGTATGAAGCTGAGGTCTTCGAAATTCCAGGCACAACCTTCCTTGCACGAGATACATGAGAAAACTTGCAGGGAGATGAGTGGAATGACAATGGTATTATCATGGATACGACCCTCTCTCCCTCTTCTCCACATTGGATTACCCCCATGGCTACCATCCTGCGGACGCGGTCCAATTTCTCTTCTAGTGTCACATCCCCCTGACCTCCATAGTATCCTGCTAGCACTAAGGGCTCATACAACTTGGAAGCATCCACCGCTAAAGGTTGTTGACTCGCCCGTGTATCCTCGGAAATTGAGTTCACTCCTCCTGCATGATCTGGTAGAGGGTTCTGTTGCACGTTAGGTTGAGCCTCCCTGAAAGTCAAGATGTTCTTGTCTAGAAGCTGTTGAACCTTGTATCTTAGTACATTGCACTCATCTACATCATGTCCCCTTTCTCCCATGTGGTATTCGCAGGTCTTGGTTATATCGAACCCGGCAAACCTCGGGGGATTGTCTCTAGGTACCTCTTTCGTGACCATCCTCTTTTCGAGGAGCATGGGCAGTAGCTTTGACAGCGGGCATGGTAGTGGGGAAAAATCATTTCGAAAAGACCTCTTACCGTTATCATAAACTCGTGACGAGCTACCTTGGACCATTATAGGCTTGTGCACTGATGTTGTGGCCAGCTGAGGGAAAAGCGGCTCTTGTACAAGTGCTACTTCAACTGCGGCTTCCTTATCTCTTCTTGCCGGGAACTTCCTCGTGCCTCCAGTGGCTGTCTTGCTCTCGATAAATGCCCACTCGACTCCTTCAGCTACTTCTACTAGCTGTGAAAATGTCTGGCATCGCGAAAATACTAATTGAAAGTATTCAGGGGGCAATGTCCTGAGAAATAGTTGCTTCATCTCCTTCTCGTTCAAGGCCGGCTTCACTTGTGAGGCCATGGTCCTCCACCTTTGTGTAAAGGCCTTAAGTGACTCATTCCTCTTCTTCTCAATACAGGTCAACTCTTCCCTTGTGGGGATGACCTCGGCATTAAACCGGTATTGCTGCAAAAACTCATTGGTTAAATCTTCCCAACTAGTGAATTCTTCAATATCCAACGCAATGAACCACGTCAGGGCAATGCCTTCCAAGCTATCCTGGAATGTGTGTATGAGAAAAGATACATTGTCAGCGTAGCAAGCCATTTTCCTCACGTAGTACCTAAGGTGGGTCCTAGGGCATCCCGTTCCGTCATACTTTCTTGTGAACTCAAGCTCTTGATTCTCAGGGAAGTTCGCCTTGGTGTATGGGGACAGCCTATCAACTCCTTTCAACTCGTAACCTTGTAAGGCACATAGTCGTTCCTCCATCTTTGCCAAACGTTTTTCACTCTCTTCACTTAGGCAGGGTGTTGGGTCTTCCTTCGGAGGAGGATCCAAGTTGACGATGATTGGCGTGACAGAAGGAGCCTCTCCGGCAGTTTCTTTCCCGGGGAGATCAGCAACATGCGCGCCTCCAGTCGACGGGGGAGCGTCTCCTTATGACATAGGACTGGATGTTCCAGTGACAGCTACGGTAGGGGGCTCCTTAAGCTTCTGGCTTATTTCAAGCATCATTGAGGTGAGTTGGGCCAGCTGGTCCTCCATCTTGGCCATGCGTACGTTGGCGTCCTCATTCTCCATTCTGACTTTCGCGCGTGTGCAAATCGGGGATCTCCGTTTGGCCGTGTAGACGATCAGCAGAAGACAATCGATCGGTTAGTACTTGGCGAGGATGGATAAGCATATATAAGCATGGAGTAATGATTATGCGGTCAGTCCATGACAAAGATCTAATCGCCCCAATTTGTTCGTTTCATTGAAAGCAAGGTTACTACATAACGTAGGAGAAAACATGAGAGAGAACCCCTAAACAACGAAGCTAATCATGACTCTTATCTCCCGATATTGCGACACAAGACAAATTCTTTAACATTGTAACATACGCAGGCATTGGCCCATTACATATCGCACTTGACTCAATCTAACTAACGAGGATAGCTCCCGCTTGTGGCAGTCCCGCTAACTCGGGTCAACTTCGAGGCACGCTCTTCGGCTTCCTTGAGCTTCCTTTTGAGGTGCTTGATCTCGACTCGGTGGGTGGTCTTTAATGGCACGTCAGGAATCTTCAGGCGTAAGCTCTTTGGGATTTTGTGCTTAAGGATGTATTCCATCGAGGCGTAGTAGGTCTTCTCTTGCCCTTCCAACTCCTCTTCGGGCCATATTAGCTTCCGAGGGTGGCACATATCCCACATTGACTTGACTAACGCGACGGAGTCTTCGTGATCTTGGCATCCATCGGGGAAGTCTATCCTAAGCGGGTCTTCTTGAATCGTCGGTGGAAGTTGTTGAACCTCTTGGAATTGGCGGGTGACCCGGCTCGGGTAGTACTCAGTGACTCCGGTAATTCCCAACAAAGGAATAGGTCCAATAAGCCCACACACGAACCGCGCTTCTCGAACTCTGAGCCATTTGGCGTGCCATTGGAGATCTTCGGGTCCAAGGTTGATCATGAAAACTAACCACTCAGAATAATGATAATTGGGGTCAAACGCCTTCCTATCTTTAAACTTTAGGATAGGGTGATGAGAGTCAAAGATGTCGTTCACGATCATCAAACTACCAAACTCTTTAACGTGAGAGAATAACCAAATTTGCAAGAGTTCAGGAGGGGCATGAAAAACCCTGTCTTTGTTTTCTTTAAAGCGGGTAAGGGAAAGAAAAGTTTCAGTCAGGACGGCATTAACAAAACCCTTTCCCATACATACCTCACGAACTACCCATGCCACAGAGGGGTTAATAGCGTTCCTACAATGTGGGAATAACACGAACCCAAAGAAAGCTAACAGGAAGATCCTATTCTTTTGAAAAGATGGGGCATTTTGAAAAAGCTCGTTTATGAATGAAATTGGGCAGATCTTGCTATTAGCTTTCAAAACTTTCCTCACGTCATCCTCCTTAACTCTAAGGAAATCAAATAAGGTCGATGCATGCTCAGTCCCTACAAGTGGGCCAATTAACTTCGACACCAAGGGCTTTCGATGGCAACAATGTATTCTTCCAAGGTTGGAGCGAGTTCGTGATCACCGAGTATGAACGTGCAAGTTTCGGGGCACCAAACATGCGCTAAAGCTTGTACTACACCAGAATAAATTTCTATCTCTAATAGGGGAAGTAAACATCCAACATATGATCGCACCCAATCACAGCCAGTTGGATCCAATTTATCCCACCACACGCGAAGCTCGGCTTTCGGGACAGAGATGATGCGAAGGTCGGGTACCCCCATCGTATGATCAACCTAATTTGTCATGGACCGACCAAAATGAAAGCAAATAAGTGAATTGCGAAGAACAGAATTCAAGAAAAACTTACCCTACTCATTGAGCATCGATGTAAAGGTCATAGACATGCACATGGACAGTGGTTCGATTTCTAGATGGCCCAAAATGAAGCCATGGGATCACAGGACTGAACCAACAAGCTCATGGCTAGGTTGTGTTACCCATGACTCCGTCTTTGTCAAAGGAACGACCCATGTCGCATGCTCGCAGACCAGGGTGGGGACCTCTGACATCAAGAAAGAAATTTCGGGGTTAAGGTGGGCGACTCGTACTACATGCTTGTAGTCGGAGTGGTATCCACCTCAACACCATCCTAAATGATCCTGTGCAGCCCAGGTCCGGCGGCAGGTAGTGCGTGCTATAGTGTAGTGCAATGCAAGGGACTCATGCATAACAATTTAAAAACAATCAACACTTCAAACATAAATAAACCATTCACTCTTATACCCCCTACAAAATAAAGGTTAGAAATCACCACCCCTTATAACTCCCATAAACAATCAACATTCGACATGTTATGGATGCACATAATGTCTTCGCTGCCAAACAAAAATATTTTTGAACAAGATTAATTTTGGCCTAAGTCCTCTAAGGTATAAAACCAAGTCCCCAGTGGAGTCACCAAGCTGTCACGACCTATCCTAGGGAGGAGGGAAGAGGTTTAGAGGTATTGCCTAAATGACGGACCTAAAATCCATGATTAAGCTCGAGCTCTCCCAAGCCCATACCCCGCGTGACATTGGGATATTGTTTATGAATTTTGCAAAAAAGAGTCGCCACTAGCCTATTGAGGTCGGCTAAAAAACCAAGTGAGGCACGGGAGTATGCCACACTTCCTACGCAACCAAAGAATCTAGGGTCGGGGACTTGATTACACTAATTGACTAATTAGTGCCCTTTCGGTACCTAATCTTGTTCATTTTAACAAAATAATTTTTGGCAAGCAGTTTGGATTGATTTTATACCTATCCACTAACATGTGAGGTGATCACGCAGGTGCGTAATCATTAAAATAACAACCATAGCTACCAGGATCCTAATTGCAACAAAATTAAATACGTGCAATTAAATATAACTAGATATGCAAATAAAACATGCTATAAAATTAATATACGAGTAAATAAAAGACCTAAATACACTATAAAGGCAATACACGGCAATTCCTAACCAAACCCGAAATTTTTTTATTTTCGAAATTTTTAATTTAATTTATTTTTGTTTTATTTTTTTAATAAAATAAATTTTTTTGTATTTTTTTTTAAGAAAAAGGTCGAAATTTTTTTAATACTTTCTGATTTTTTTTTGAATTTTCGGGAGAGTTTTTGAATTTTTATCATTTTTCGAAATTTTTTTAAAAAATAATAATTTTTAATTACTTTTTTTTTTGAATTTTTTTTTTTAATATTCTAATATTCAAGGGGGCGGGCTCGG
Source organism: Eucalyptus pauciflora (assembly GCA_007663325.1). Taxonomy (NCBI): domain Eukaryota; kingdom Viridiplantae; phylum Streptophyta; class Magnoliopsida; order Myrtales; family Myrtaceae; genus Eucalyptus; species Eucalyptus pauciflora. The sequence goes on from VMYD01000011.1 coordinate 2,306,572, forward strand.
ACCGGATAAACCCAACCCAGCCTGTGGACCCAACCCAAACCTGGATCCAACACTTTTGGATTTTTTTTTTTTAAAACGTTTTCATTTGTTTTTTAAAAGAATAAAAAATAATTTTTTTTTGTTTGTCTTTTCTCACTGCATTCCCTGCACCATCTGCTTTTGCGACTCCTCTTTCCCGAAGCCCCTTTTACTTTCTTTTTTTATGTTTTGTTTTACTTTTTATTTTTTCTATGATTTTCTTTTTCTTTTGTTTATTTTTTTATTTTTTTTTTATCTTTTGGTCTTCTTCTCTACATGCTTCCCCCCCCTACACGCCCGAAACCTTCTTATCCCTAAAACATGGCCTCACCGAAACTGCTTCCTCACCGAAACTCATTCGAACAATAACAAAAAAAATCGATGAACCCAGCGTCCCTTCCAACACCAAACCACCCCGACCGGTGCAAATCGCCACCAGTCATCTAACTCCGACGACGGCTGAAAATTTTCAGATGCGGACCTCCTTGGCTTAAGCATACATTGATTTCTTCATGAAAATCGCATGAAATTACAATAAAAGTATAAAAACCAGGCATGGTCCAGCACATATATGAACAAGCACGAGAAGGACAGAGTTTGAACACTGGTTTTTTTTTGTTCTCTTTGAGACATTTTATCAAACACATGAGGTGCGCTACTATAACAAAGTGTTTTTGGCTCAACCGAAGCTCGAATCATAAGGGGATCATCGACACACAACGAACCAGACATCGGAAACAAAAATTAAGGCGATGTAGGCCGGAGCTCGCGCAAACCGAATGGCCACAAGCTCCGGCCTGGCGTACCCGAGAAAGAGAGCACACACAAAGGCCCAAGGGGACTTACCTGGTTCGGGTGGGGGTGCTGTGGTGAACGACGGCCTTCGGACGGACGACTAACGATGGCGAACCTCTCCTTCGAGCTCTCTCTCTCCCTCGGACTCATGCTCTTGTTGGTCCCTCTTGGTTCAGTCCTCCTTCGGTGTCGATTCTGTTCTCCGGTTTTATGCCCGGCCAACAAGCGCGCATGCCCTCTGCAGCTGCCAGCTTGCCGGCCAGATTGCACCCCCCGACCCGCAGATCACACCGCTCGCCTGCCACCGATCCCCCTGTTGCTCCTACTCTCTGCTGCCCTGTTCTTTCTTTTGCAGGTTCGGCAGGTTTGCACGAAGACTGGAGAACGGGGAAGACCGGACGCGGGCTGGGCCGAAGGGGAAAGGAGGTTGGGCTAGCCCAGAGCGCATGAGAGAGAAGAAAAGCAAGGACGGGTCGGGCAAAAGCTAGATCCGGCCCAACCCGACCATGTTCTTTTTTCTTTTTTCTTTTTTTTTGGGATAAAAATAAAAAATATATATTAATTCATTTTTTTGTGATTTTTCCTTTGATTGATTTTTTTTGTAAAAATAGGTGTCAACAGTGCCCGATGGTCAGTATTAAGGATAAACTCATGTTGATAAAGATAGGGTTACCAATGCTTGATGGCTTGTACTACAACAAAGTACTCTTGGTCATCGATAGACCATCGCCTGCGAACATCACTAAGATCCTATTTGGTTCAGCATTTGGAGGGGGCTTTGGGGCTTTAAAAGGGTTTGGCCAAATGTAAATGGCATTTGGTTCATTTTTTAGAGGGATTTCGGAAGATGCAAGTAAATCTCCGAAACTCTCTAAAAGCCTTTAGGGGAATGGAAGGTTGAAGAAGCCTTGAGAAATAACATTTTCGTAATGCTACTTCCCTAATTTAATGAAAATATTTCAATTTCCAATCCCATCCTCATTTATCAACCGTTATTCCTTTGTTTTCCCCTTTTTAAATAAAACCTAAAGATGCTCCTCTCTCTTTCGCATTGAAACACTGCTCCTCTTTTGCCCTTGGGACGCCACTTTACTTGGGCTCTTCTTGCCGTCGAGCTCTTCTTGCCGTCGAGCTCTCCTCCCTCATAGTCACCCTTGATCTCTCTTTTGTCATGCCATGTTTACTCACGCCGACCCCTGCGCTTACCTCCCTTTCTAGGTAAGATTTCTCTATTTGTGTTGAGCATGAAGGTTTTTTTTTTTTTTAAGAAATTTGTGTTAGTAATTGCAGACCTAGTCTACATGGTATGCTAGTTCTTTTTTATTTTGTGTTTTACTTGTTTGTCTTTATTTTTTTTGGGTGATTTGTGCTTTGCTTGTTTGATTTAAGCTTTGCACAAATGTCTTGAAAGTCATCATCATCCTTGGCATAAAGCAACCTCAGTAAAGAGTATGCACATTAATGAAAAATAAGCAATACTAATGTGGTGAAAAGTTGAGCTTTGGCTTATAACCCAATTTGTAGCAAGAAAGCTAAATATTAAACAACACGACATAGATTCATTTTAAATCTTCTATTGGGAATATGATATGAAAAGTGAAAACAGAAATTGGTAACATCACAATTTTGTGGGCAAAAGAACAGCTCAAGTGCCAAAACTTGGCACGAGGGAACACTTAAGTCCCAAAACTTTGAAAATGTACACTTAAGTACCACTTTCTTTGAAAAGTAGGACACTTAAGTGCCACCTCCGGTGAACCTTGCCGGAAATTCTACATGGCAATATTTTATTATTTTTGCTTGCCTACGTGGCTCGCCGAAGAGCTGAGTCGGCTCTAACTCCCCAGAAACGACGTCATCTTCAAAATAGAAGCCCCGAAGCTGCTAAAACGACAACGTCTCCCCAAATGCCCCAAATCTAAAACCCTAAATTAGCCAAAATCCCTATTGAAGTGCTCGAATCCAAGTCTCAAACCCTAATTTTCATTTGCCCAAAATTCCATTGTCGAATCTTGGAAATTGAGAGCAGGACTCGCAGCAGCGCCTCAAACTCCTCTCACCGAAACGAAGGAGAAGGCCAGCGTTTCTGTTTTTGTGGGTTACCGAGTCCAAGAAGAACATCGTGGACTCGAATCAATCCTAGGAGAAGATTTTATGAATGCGCCCGATATAAAGAAGCGTCGAAGTGCAAATACTTAAAATGGGTCGATGCGAAGTTCTCTGACCGAGCCACAAAGGTGATATTGGATCTACTTCATAAAAGACATCAATCTCCATCTATGTTCGTGGACGACTTGGACGATGTTGACTCAATGCAAGCTCAAGCGTCTTCAGCTAAACTTTTCAAGAATGAAGTCTCAATACAAGCTTAAGCGTCTTCAGCTAAACTTTTCAAAAATGAAGTTTCAAGGATGAAAATTGAACGGAAGTGTTACCAAGCGTTTATTATGGTGTTGTTTTGTTGTCTATTATACTTTATGATGAAATGTAAAGCACTTGAAGATGAGAAAAAGTTTCTCCGACTGCCATAGTTAAAAATGGTGTTGTTTTGGATTAAATGTAGACTTTTTTTTCTTTTTGAAAGATGAGAAGAAGTGTGTGTTGTTCCACAAAATCGTTGTGGCTTTGTTGTTGTTTGTGCTGTCATATGTATTGTGAGTTACTTATTGTGTTTGTGGGGAGGTTAAGGAAATGGAATGATTGAATTAGATGCTGCTTGTACTATGTTTTTACTTGTTCTTGAATATAAACCAATAATGATGGATATGTATTGGGTTAATGTGTTGTGGTGGCTTTTTTACTTGAACCAAATATAAACATAAACCAGCAGCAAATATTGAAATTGAATGGAGTTGCCATAAGTTAAATTAGCATCACCTTCTCTGTTTTGCTGCAGACCAGCATATACACAAGACAAACATGAGTGATTACCCGAGTGCCATAAGTTGTATTTAGTAATCACTTAAGTGCTAGTCGCGATGAAAAAAGGATCACTTTAGCATCAAGTTATTATTAAAGTGATTAGTTAAGTGTCACTGGTAGTTAAAAGTGAACACTTAAGTGCTAAGTTTTTTAGAATGTGATCAGTTAAGTGCCAATTTTTTGTGGGTTTTCTCTAAAAATTGCGCTCGCCACCACCACCGACTGCGCCACCAACCATCACCATTAGCCACATTAGGCGCTCTAGCCACCATCGTGCTAGTGGTGTTGCTACACAAGGTACTAGTGCAAGCTGAGCCTTGCACTAGCTTGCACCAGTACACATGGTGTAAGATGTGCAAACTGCACACTTGCACCAGGTGCAGCATAAGCCCATAACCCCCACCACAAACTCATAATCATCTGGCATCACCACCAGCCACGCCAGCACCCCAGCCACCACATTAGCACCCGAACAACAAACTCACTACCACCAAGCATCACCATCCACCACCACCAGCCACACCAACACTCCAGCTACCACCACAGACCCAACACCAACAGATGCAAGTAAAAGCAAAATCCATATCTTACAAAAAGCAAAAATCAAATTGACAACCAGCAAGATCATTCCATTGATATTGAAATTAAATCTCACAAAATCAATGACAAACTAAAGAGAAAAAAAGATAATCATCCATAGCAAGTTATTATAACGTTTACAAAATTGACTCCTAATCTCCACAAATCCTATCATGTCCCATCTCATCAATCAATATGCACGACGCCCCATGTCCGTGCTCCTTTCGATGGGCCTTTCACTTGATTCATAATTCTTGCACTCTTTCTAACTGGACGTGCAACTTCTTCTTCAACCTTCTCAGTATCCACTGACTCAGATGAAGCTGCAAATGTCCCAGGCTGAATTGATTCAAAAGGAGCTGCAACTGTCCCAGGCTGAATTGATTCAGATGGACCTGCAACTGGGTTCTTGCTCTTCTTTCTTATTGGCGTAGTTGATGTTTTCTTTTTTGTTGGTATAGTCGTTGATTCTTGAGTTGGGCCTGAGATAAGAACCTCTGAATTTCTCCCAGGCTACAAAAAGACAATAAATTGTCAGCAAAAGTCTGCAGCATAAATTAAATTAAATGCCGCCAATAAAACTTACATTCAGAATGATTGTTCTAGTACGCTCATATGTATGAAGGCCATAGCCATATTGTCTTAACCTCTTCCCAAGTGCCCCTCTTGTTTGAATAAGGGTGTTACTTTGAGGAACTTGTGATTTGTTCGCTATTTTTCTTGCCTGTGATTTCTTGGGCCCTTCAGCTATAGCTGGGGCTTCTTCGACCAATTCTTCAGCTAGGCGTCTTCTAGATGGCCTTTGTGTAGCTGCCCCTTCACCTGACCTTCTTCTAGTTGTCCTTCTGTGTAGCCCTTCAACTTCAGTGACACCTTCTGTTGGGTCTTCTGGTGGTAGTGGTGGTACTTGTGGTTCCCCTTGTAGTGATTCTTCTAGTGGCCCCTGTGGTGACCCTTGAGGTGGCTCTTGTGATGGCCCTTCAGTTGGCAGTTGAGCTCCAACTTGCTTTCTTCGAATCTGAGAGAGAGGAAAAAGACAACATAAATATAACATCAGGCCATATAATAATGTAAAGAAAAAGAAAAACTGAATACAAATGGTTGAATTTACTGGGTATTTCTTTCTCTATTGAAGAACAGTCGACTGAACTGGCTGTGATGCTACTTTGGCCAATCCTTCAACTGGCCGTCTTCTACCTTGCCTTCTTCGAACAGGTTGTTCAGTTTCATGACTTACTAGGGTTCTTCTTGTGACCTAATAAAGACATTACATACAAGACCAAATAGAATATTATGTACATATTTATAATAAACCATAAAGCAACATAAACATAAAATAAATTTCTTGACTTACTGGGGTTCTAGTTGTCGACTGAAGAACAGTCGACTCACTTGACCCTTCTATTTGCCTTTCTCCAACTGTCTCTTCACTAGCCCCTTCAGCTTGCCTCAACTGTTCTTATTGCTTCCTCAATTGACAACCTTTAATATTGTGCCCTACTACGTGGCAATAAGAGCACGTCATCTTTGCACATGTCCTGCTCATTCTTTGCTGACCCGAGACCTCTACCTCCGCCATTCTTCGTCTTCGTTTTGGCCTTCCAATTTTCTTCTTCAGCGGCAAAGGTTGAGGTGCTTCATGATCCGTGGACTCCCAAAACTTGCTACTTCTAATTGGCTGCATCATGAACTAATACGAAGCAATGTATTTTGATTTATCATACCAATCATCAATGTAATCATCTGTATTGTCGCCCTTCAACTGGATAGCACATATGGCATGTGCACAAGGAATTCCACTTAGTTGACATGCTCTACATGAACACTTCCTACTTCCTAGCTTGACAACATACTTATCAGCACCCTTCATTATCTCATATCCGTCATCTCCATTCCAAATGGGATGATAATGCCTACTTACAACCAAGTTCTCATCCAATTTCTTGGCAATCCTAGGACCATATTGTCTAGTCCACTTTGCAGCCTCATCTCTTTGTTTTTGCAACCGAGTCATGACCGCAACTCGTATATCTTCAAGCATTGAGATGATTGGTTTGCATCTGGCATCTATTATCTTCGAATTAAATACTTCACAAATGTTGTTGTCGACGTTATCACACTTGAACTCCTCACTGAAGAATGCACTGCACCAATGCTTCGGTTCTAGTTGAAATAGTGTAGCACAACCTTCCTTTGTCAACTAAAGCGGTCCTTCTTTGGCTTTCCGAAAGTCAGCCATGTTTGTACTCTTTGTTAATTGCCAAAATTGCAACTGCAGCTTATCCCATTTGTAGGACTTTGCCCAATTTCCATATTTGTGTCACGCACACAATCGATGTTCAACATGGGGCAACAACTCGACTACTGTTGGAACCAATCCCTGCAATAATTAAAAGTAAGAAATGTAAGCAAATTACATGTTAATATTATGAAGCAAACTATTTACTAAATTTTTCAAAAAACAAGCATTACCTTTTGTTGGTCGCTCATGAATGCCCACCCTTCCCCGTTTGTTATCTCCAAGTCAGCCATCAAATTTTTCAAGAACCAGGACCAACTGTCCTTGTTCTCAATCTTTACAACAGCCCAAGATAGTAGGAACATTTGGTTATTTGCAGCTCTTCCAATCGCCGCCAACAATTCTCCCTTGTACAAGCCCTTCAAGAAATAGTCATCAAATCCAATAATCCGTCTACAACCAGCTAAAAATCTCCGTTTGCATGCATCGAAGCACACATAGAACTTATCGAACTTGGTCCCACTATCAGAAAGCGGTCTCTCCACCACCTCTACACACACTCTACTTGAAGGGTTTTGCAGCCTACACTCCCAGGCATACTCCCACACCTGCCCATATTCCTTACCATACTGACCAATAAGTATCTTTATCACCTTTTGCTTTGCTCTTTTGCATTGAGTCCTAAATACATTAATGCCTACACGCTCCTTCACTAGCATCCTAAAGTTTGCAATTTTCATCTCGGGCATCAGCTTGATTAGATCGAAGAAATGCTTGGAAAACCATGCACTTGTTACCCTTTTGTTTTGAAAATTAATGGAATAAGTGTGTTCCTATTGGTATGCTATAATCTCGAAAGAACCACTCCTCTTAACAAACGCGCCGTAAATCTTCCATGGACAATTTTGCTGCGAACACCTAACTCTTACAAAGTTCTTAGTGTTTCTAATGAAATCAATATTTCTTTATGCATTAATGGAGTTCTTCAGTATAGCTTCCCTAAATTGTATCGCATCTTGGAATTTCATACCTACTGACAAAGTATGAGAGGCAACAGATGGATCATACGAAGGAAACTTATTTTTCCTTCTACGCACAACTCCTTGATCTTCTTCAAGTTCGTCCTGGGAAGTAGCAGTGTCGATGCTTTCTTCATAATCTATCTCCTGGCCAGCAACACCAGCATTTGCAGGGCCTTCGTCTCTGTTTGGAACTTCATTAGCTACTTGCAAAGTTGCAAATCTATCTAACAAAAAGTCCCTTTTATTTTTTCCTTGACTGTGTAAGCTCCTCCTCCTCCTCGTCACTTAAGATTAAGAAATTTTATGCAGCCAACCCTTCATCATCATCATCACCATCATTGGATTTAGCTACTTCCCAATCTAATTCAGTGACCTATGTCACCATCACTCTGGTGAACAGCATCTGCGCCCCTCTCCTCCCCGTTCTGTCCATTATGCCCTCCTTCATCCTTATCCTCAGTACTAGCTTGAATATCATCTCCTCATTCTCCTACTTGGGTGCTATCTCTGTCATCATCTTCGTCCTCACTATCACTATTGTATTCAATAAATACTTTCGCCTTTTCGCCATGAAGATAATGATATAAGACATGCCTAAAACCATTATCATCTTCTAAAACTCTCAAATCATCTCTCAAGCCTTTCTTAGGAATATAGTACAGCAACTTTTGTACTCTACAAGGCAAAGGTGTCACTATATTCCTAACAAATCCAATGTAAGATGCCTTCTTTATATCTATAAAGATAGTACCCTCATTCCCCCCCCATACTCCCACTCATCCTCTCCAATCGCAAAATCCCCACCGTAGCAAACAACGACAGCAACATAGTTATTATCTGAGCCATTTCTGCAACAAATGAAGAAAAATATACAATTAACTTTTGGGACCACATTCACAAAGGACAAGAGACAATTGCATGTGGAGGTCCTTACACTCTTTATTAAAGAAAAGAAGAAAGAGGGAAGATGCACTGGTCAGACGACAGCTTTGATTGAAAAGAGGCCTCAGGACAAATAGAGGTGAGGACCCGACAGCTACTTTGATTATGTCGCATTCCTTTCAAATATGAAGAGATCAAGCATGGGTCCTTATGACACCAATTTCAATATTGCAATTTTTAAAAAAATGCCCAGAAGTCCCCACGACAACAAGAGATTCGATTCGGAACTATTATATGTCCAAGGTCTAATACTCCGAACTCAACAATCACCAATCACCATCGTACATTTCACATCCGACCCCTACGAATTACTTTCGCACATCACAATTCCACATCCGAGCCCTAAATCACACATCACAGTACCTACCACCACATCTGAGCCTTAATTTTCCCCCCGCCAAGCCCTACATCGAGCCCTACATTTCGAGGCCGATCCTAAACTGTCAATCCAAACCCGCAATAGGGTTCTAGCACCACATCTGAGCCCTAAATCTCACATCAATACCATCCAAGCCTAAGATTTCCCAGCCAACCCCCAAATTTCAAGTTGGAGCCCTAATTTTGTATTCACCACAGGGAGAGGAAGAAGAGAAAAAACCTAAGCAAATCGACAATGGCGAGCGAAGACAATGAGCGACTACGGCAAGCGACGACGGCAAGCGATGTCCTGCGAACGGCAGGTCATAAACGAGTCGGAGCCCTATTTTTGTATTCACCACAAGGGAAAGGAAGAAGAGAAAAAACATGAGCAAATCGACGACGGCAAGAGACGACGGAGACCGATGACCTGCGAACGGCGAGCTGTGAACGACGATGGGGAGGACGTCAGATCTGGTGTGAACACAATGGATGAATGGTTAAAATCCAAATAAGCTAAACGACGTCGTTTAACACTAAGGAAAAACGACGTCGTTTAGTTTGGCCAAGGCAGAGTGGATGGGGCGACGTCGTTTTCCTCCTCCACATGTGCTTTTTTTAAAAAAAATAATTGCCACGTTGGTTAAGCATGTCGCTGGAAAATGCCACGTCTGCATTTTAGCCGAATTGGCACGTAAGTGTTCCATTTTACTCCAATTTTGGCACTTAAGTGTACATTTTCAAAGTTTTGGCACTTAGTGTCCCTCCGTGCCAAGTTTTGGCACTGCAGGTGTCCTAAACTCCAATTTTGTGTATGCACTTCACCAAAGACAGAGATAGGGAAAAGTGAGAAAAGAGCACATAGCATTCAAAGTTGTAACTTGATTTCAACTAGTTTCTGAGTTGTTCTTAATGCTTGTAGTGGAGTTTTTGCTTCCTTATTCTCATGCTTGAATTTAGGGCTCTGGCAAGATGACATTTCATTGTGTTCTATCACTTAGTTGCACTTCCAAAGGTTGTGGAAGTAGTAGGGATGCTATTAAGGTGAATTTGGATGAGTTTGCTGAACTTTAGGCTTCAATGGCTACAATGGTTCTTGTTATCACTTGGGATTTCATGTTCATGTAGCAATCACATTTAGTTTGTTGGTTCATGCTCTACCAAGTTAATGATGGCTTATTGTTTTGTTTTGATTATTTTGGTAGTTTCATCTCTTTTTGTTTTGTGCCTCTCAAATTTATTCATCTTCATATTACTAGAAGATGGCAAGGTCATCAAAGGATGTTGAGGCCACACAACTTGATATGGTGGCATTGAATACTCGACTTTGTTCATGATTTCATAGGACTAAAGATAATTAGGGAAGGGGGTGAATTTCTACAATGGACTGATCATTCACCAAGTAGATGATGAGGTATTCTCAACAAGACATCAAAATGGAGAATATTGACACACAATGAGGCATCCTATCGATGTTGAGGTATTCTTAACAAGGTTCTGTTCTCCACCTGGGACTTGGAAGTGGCTCTCACGAATGCAAAACATCATTAGATGCTAGAATAGTATCCATGTTCATATATGTTTTTTTTTTGTCAGTCCTACTCTAATCATATTCTAACACTCACTCTCAGACTTTTGCCATGCCTCCTTGCAACGCATGGGAGTCGAAACCCACTCCTGAAACTACAGCGTCCCCACCCCCAACCCCCCCTGAGAAGGTGGAGATTCGAACCCCCCGCCTCCCCCTTCCAAGTTGGAAGGGTGGCCACTGAAGCAAACCCCAGTGGTTGTTCATATATGTTTATAACATTATTTTATTTGTTGTATGTATGCCTTGATATAGAATCCTCTTATTTGGATTTATAAGTGGAGAGGGCCTCTTTTGTTGCGTACCCATTGCTTGATGTAGAAAAGCCTATTCAAATACTTGTTTGTCTTGTAATTCTTTTCAAACTCATGGAATTTATCAATTTTTGCTACTTAGAAAGTTGATTCTTTCATGAACTTAAACCTTTTTCCAACCTAGTTTCCATCATTTAGACCCTCCTGATTCATAAGCTATTTGAGCAGTCAACCACCAAAAGTGATAAAGGGTAATTAAGGATGAATAATGTTGTGATTCAAGGACTATAGTGAAAATAAACTTCTTAGTAAAAATTTGTACATTTCAGACTTGATAATGTATCTAATGTATCATATATAAGGATAATGTATTTATTTCATTGGAGCATATGTGATCGTTGTTTTTTTTTAAATTTTAAATAATTAAAGTTAAAAAAAAAATTGGCATAGTAAAAGACTTTCCAAATGTATGTTTACCAAATAGAATTTCTCCCAAAGTTGCATCTCAAGCCAATTTTCAATTACAATTTACCAAACAGTATTTGCATTTCACCAAATCCTTTTAGACTAAAGGACTTTGCATTTCCCCAAGGACATTTCCCCAAAACCAAACCAAGCAAGGCCTAAGTTTCTCACTAAGATAAGCAATAAGCTTACCATCCTAGACAAAGCCAATGCCTATGCCAAAGTCATCACAATCCAATTTGAATACCCTTTCAATATCTATTAGCATCAATACTAATGCAATGAAAAGTTTTACTTTGATGATAGCAAAGCTGGCTTTTGTTTCGTCACCCCTATGAAATTTTTCTTTATTCAAGCACTTTGCGACCAAAGCCATAATGGTATTAAAATTTCGAATAAAGTGCCGATAGAATGTCACAAGCCCATTCGAATCCGCACTCCTCCCTAATGGTCTAGGGAGTTGGCTAGTGGCAAATGGTACTTACCTTCTTTGCATCAACTTGAAGGCCTTCTACTCTAACAATATACCACAAGAAGAGAAGTTGGTCTATCATAAAGCTACATTTCTTCTAATTAATGTACAATTGGTTCATCTGCAAAGTCAACAAGACATCCCTTAGATGCTCTATACGTTGCTGGTCATCTGGACTATACATGAGGATACCATTAAAATAGACCACCACAATCATGACAATGAAAGATTTGAGGACCTGAGTCATCAAAAGCATGAAAGTATTGGTTGTGTTGGTGTGGCCAAATGACATGATAAGCCATTCATACGAACCTTCGCTTCTTTTAAAGACCATCTTCTAGTCATTGCTAGGGTGGATACGGGCTTGATGGTATCCGCTATGCGGATCAATTTTTGTAAAAATCTTTAATCCAACAAGCCGATCGAGCATGTCATCCTAGAGAGGGATTAGGAATCGGTACTTGACAGTAATCAGTTCAATTGTCCGACTATAAATGCACATGTGCATGCTCCTGTTTGTCTTTGAAGTAAGGAGTGCAAGGATTGCACAAGAGCTCATGCTCTCGTGCGAGAAGCCTTTTCAAAGGAGTTCTCCTACATGGTCTCGTAAAAGCTGGTTCTCCTTCACATTCATTCGGTAGGGCGGCAAATTAAGGAGGCTCACTCCTAAAAGAAAGTCAATGTCATTTAGATATCCCTCAGGAGAGGTAATCCGATAGGTACATTCTCCGAAATAATATTGTTGAATGCTTTCAACAAGGGCTAAAGAGCCTTAGGGATGGAAATAACAACTTGTTGATCACCTTCCTCCACAATCATGTACATCTCCTCACGTTTACTAAGGTTTAGCATAATACTCATACTCTACTTCTATGGGGCCTGGGAAGTGCTACTCTTCGGTTTCAAAGTAATCTTTATCTTTTCCCACACATAGGAATAGGTGTTCTCTCAGGCCCATTAGGTGATATCAACGTCGTACTACCATGGTTGTCCTAGCAGAACATGGCATGCGCCCATCTCTACCACATCACAAATAATAGTGTCCTTATAGGACTTTCCAATTGAAATAGATAAACGATAACTGCATTACCTTGAGCTTAGCCCCTTTACAAATCCACCCGATTATTTAAGAGGAGGGATGTGACTCTGTTTTTAGCTATAAATGGTCCACTAGGGTTCTCTAACACTATGTTCTCACAACTTCCGTTGTCAATTATGATATCATAGACTTTGCCATTGATAGTACAACCAGTACAAAAAAGATTATACCTTTAGGTGTCCTCTCTTCGTAGCAAGCAATAGTTATCTAACGATGTAGTTAACATGCTTGCCTTCTTCGTCCTCCACTTCTTCTTCATCCACCCAGCCATCTTTGTATATGTCATTGTTGTACTTGACAACATTGGCCTTCTTCCGTTGTGGGCAGTCGCTTGAACGATGGCCCAGTTGGTTACACTTGTAGCATTTGATTGGTTGTGGCTTAGCATAGGGGTTCTGGGCATTCTGGTTGATGTCATGGTTATTTGCAGCAACTAGTTTCTTAGGCACCCCAGCGGCACTCCCCAAAGTTCGATTTATATTGCCGGTTTTCTAGTTGGAAGATTTTGGAACATCTAGTTGTGTCCCTCTTCCAAATGATCCTTGGGTGAAATAACTATTAATTAAATTAGTGGGGCTATTTCTCTCTAGTTGCATATTGACCTTTCGGGCCATTTCTTGGACATCCTAAACAGAGAACAAACAATGCAATGAAACACGGTCTTGAACATTGAGTTGCAAGCCATTGATATACCCATTGGCCTATTGTGCCTTTGACTTACCTAGGTAGTTGTGGGTGGAGAGACTCCTCCGCATATGCTTGGATTGATCGGGTTGATGATTCTTAGCAAGTAGTGTTACCATAAAGATTAGTATTCTTTGCTAGACGTGCCAAAGTGACAATAGCGCTTTTAGTTCATGTCAATTCATGTCAGTACCGGATTATGGATTCGTGAATAAGATGTATATGAAATATGTGCGTTTTTAAAGAAGGAAACAACACTAAATAAAATGCAAACGTGCATGCTTCAAATTAAGTTGCAATTTTTTATTAATTTGTTGTGATTTGAATATAGCGAATATCTAGTGAAGTTTATTCGAGTAATAAAATAAGTTGTTGTTGAAATTATTTTTAAACTATTTTTGAATTGATGGATAAATAATGCATTTATTTGTGTAATTAACAAATGTATACTTCAAATTATGAGTATTATTTATTTACTACGACAGATTTTTGGGGTGCATTTAATCTTTTTCTAAACTATTACACTAAGTTTGTGACTATGAAAATGCAATTTCAATTTCTAGATCTCAATACATAAAAACTCTTGAAAAATATATTAAAAATGCATCTCGTCTAATATTAAAAATATTAGAAAAATATCAAATGCACCCAAGAAAGGTCTCTCAAGGAGGGTGCCCATTGGCCCATCATTCTATTATATATAATATAAGTTAGAACTGAGATAATATTCACTCACATACTTGCCAAGTAGAACCTAACTTTACCTTTGTAATTGGTACATTGTCACATGTGGCGTGTCATATGGAATAATTGTTCCATGTGTTATCTATAATATGATCTCATATTTTTTAGGGATATGGATTTTAAAATTAAAAAAAAAAAAATTACCCATATAACATTGGGCCTCTTGAAACTGTGTTACCCAATTTGCTAGCTCTAGTTGGAGAGAGAAAAAAAAAATTCTTACAGTGTGAAGTTCAAACTAATTCATGATACCAATCAAAACTTACTCTTAGGATAGAAGCAATAAAGTACAACGATTGCATTCGTTCACAGAGTATGAGATTGGCTGGCTATACATGTTAGATATAATTAGTCGCGTCAACTTGATTAATGACATAGTCTATAATGACCTACTTAGTATATAATTAATTTGTGGTAGTTATATTATTTTTTATATTAATTGCTAATGACTATTGGAATATAATATGCGGAAACGACAAGATCTTGTAATTTACATCAACGCGAAATCATCAGAGAAATAAACAAGAAAAATAAGGACACCAGAAATTTCCGTGATTCAGTCCGAGTATTGGTACATACGTCTACGGGAAGAGCTAAAATCAAATTATCTACTATAATCAGAGAATCATAGTTTACAATCACTCACACGCTCAAGTGTTTCCCAAACCTAAATTTAACTACAAACTCAAAGTGTTTATAAATAAACAACTCACTTAGACATAAACTTACTGCACAAAATTACTACACGTTCAAGCTCAAAAATACAACATTCTACGTACGCCTGGTCTGCGTGCGTACTGATTTGTGTACTGATTTGTGTTCTTCCTTCTTGATCACGCTTCAGCTTGACGACGCGCAGTTCCTCTTCTTTCTCGTAGGGTTTCAGCCGCGCTTCAGCTGGAACGTTTGCATTATATTTATGTGTGTGCCCAAAAGTCAAGACTTTGACTTTTGGCCCCACGTGAATAACCACTTTCAGATTCTTCACGTGCAGGACTTCTTTCTTCAATGGGAAGTGTCGCTGTAGAAGGTAAAGGAAGAAAAAAATAACTTTCCTTTTTCTTTATCTCCTTAAAGATAAATAGAAAATAAAATATAGAGTGTGCTCCTTTTTTTTTTCTTCTATTTTATTTCATCTTTTGTAAACCTTCACGAAGTCCCACGAACTTCCTCATCTAAGCGAATCACGTTTTGCAAATGCTCAAACTCGAGACATAATTTAATAATGACTATAAAAAAAAATGAATATCTTCGTCACATATCAAGATTTATCTACACTATCATTCAACAAAAGATATATTCAATTGATGTGCCGATTTAATTAATGATAGTTTTCAAACTGACCATAAAATAGATAATAGTTACGTGAAAATCAGAATGTTATCATAACTGAAGATTGATTCATAAATCTTTATCCTTCAAAAGTTAGATCTTTTAACTTCCAACAATAATTTACGGAAAGTCCATTAGTTTTCCGTCGTGGAGATGCACTCTAAGATTTGAAATTTCGATTGCTTGTTGGCTTATTATATAAAAGCATGGACAAATTGTGCAAACTGCGTCTTGGGGACGGCATCACTTGTCAGGCCAGATCGTGAAACACATGGGTGAGAAAATTTCCTTTGATTAGAACGGATCCGTTGGCATTGTCCGGCATCACGGAAAGAGCAAATTTGTTGGAGAGTGCCGTCCCGAAGGCAATGACCATTAACGACGCCGAGGAAGATATCGTTCGAAGGACGAGATGGAAGGCAATTTCGATTTCTAGATCTTGATACCCACATAAAAACTCTTTAAAAAAAAAAAAATGCATCTCTTCTTTCACCTAACCACTGCTTACATTTGAAAATAGGGAAAATTTCAATTAATGACCTAAAGTGGAACCGTTTTCCCAAAAAGGGGCTCAAAATGGACATTGTCTCAAACAAAAACCTGAAATGACCAACTTGGTTTCAAATAAGGGCTTCAACTTAAAAGCCAACCAAATCTTATTTGCATCTAGAGGTATTTTCGTCTAAAGACTTTTTTTTTCTTTCTTTTTTTAATTTATTTTCTCGTTCTCTTTCTTTTCTTCATCATCATCGTGCCTTTGCCTTTTTCACTCTTTAGATCGCGTTCTCCAAAGTCCATCTCTATCTTCCTTGCCAAATTAGCCATCAACGCCCTCAACCTCATCCGTCATTGTCCTCAACAGCAATTCCAGTACCTTTGTTGAAAGATGGAGGTCAATCCAAGCCCTAGATCGATTACGAGTGAACTAAGATGTGACACTCGGCTCAATTCGATCCCCATATCTTGTGGTCATGGTCAAGCACGAAGCATGATGAGGTGTAAGCCATTAGCTTGCTGCCCTCATTGTCGTCGATACTTGAATTCAAATCGGTGCTCACACAGGCTATGATCGATCTTAGCGAGGAGAAGCCAAATTTATTAGAGGTTTTTAAGGAATCTCTGTGATACTTATGTGCATTGATTTGTTCAATGAAATACGTGATTTTAGGAATTTCTGAGCGATTTTGAACTTTTTTCATCTTGTTATTCTCTCTCAAATCTGTGTAGATAATATTTCACAGTTAGAGAAGCAAATTTGTTTGAACATGTGTAGACCAGAGTCATTCGTTTTTTAGATTGAGTGTTGTCTGATTCGAATCGCCAACAAAGGCGAGTATCTTCAATCACGGGTCAGAATGATTCAACAACCTTTGAAAATAACCAGCATGCACGACACAATTGGACCCTCTCAAGAAGCCACATATTCCACCTCAATGCAAGCTACGTCTATGAATGTTATGAATAATCCAACCCGAACCCAATAAAACATTCCCAAGAAGCTATGAGTGAAAGTTATCGTGGCATAGGAAATTAAATTGGCGGGGAGAGCATGAAACTGTTACTTTAATTGCCATATTAAGTTTTTACAAGCAAATTGAATAAAAACAAAACCGACTTATGGATATTTCTTGATTCTCATGTTCATTATCATCATCGGAGAAGGTGAGTGGTGGCGAATAACTTAAAAACTGGCTTATGCTGAAATCGATGAGTTCTTGGGTGAGGATGCAAAATTGCAGAATGTAGAGCATGCACTTTGAAGTTTGCTGATGGGGAGGCTACAAAAATGAAGCACGCAATTTGCAGTTTTGCAAAACTGCATAACTTCTCAAATATCTTTTCGTCTTCTTCTTTTCTTCTTTTCCTAAATTGTTCAAATTGTTTTGCACCTGTGCAAGCTCGTGTGTGAGGAGTCTAATGCATTTGTCAAAAAGGAGGTGAGCAAGATGAAAAAAGAAAGAAAACAAAAACAAAAAGGAAAAATAAAAAATAAAAAAAGTCTTTAGACAAAAATACCCCTAGTTGCAACTAAGATTTGATTGGCTTTCAAGTTGAGATCTTTATTCGAGAATAAATCGGTAATTTGGATCCTTATTTGATACAATGTCCACTTTAAGCCATTTTTTGAGAAAACGGTTCCACTTCAGGCCTTTAATTGAATTTTTCCCTTGAAAATATCAAATATATGTATTTGCCTTTTACTTTCGAGATCATTTGTAAACTTCAATCTCATCCTTCGAACGATCTCTTAGTAAGGTTAATGGTCATAATTGTATGTGCTCTCCAAAGACTTTGCTCCTGTCGTGATGCCCGACATGTCATAGGTTTAGCCGCATTAATCAGATGGAATTGTCCCACCCATGTGTTTCACGCGTCTAGCTGAGTACGAAGTGATGCTGTCCACAAACTCATGCCTTTGGTCTAGAATGGATACTAACACAAATCATCGCAGGAGAATATAAATAGGCATGCATGCCAGTGCACTAAGCATAGATTGTTACCAGCAAATCACACCATTCCACAATGGATTCTTTCAGTCCCGCGGACATCCCTCGTGAAATGCATGTCGTTCTGGCTATAGTTTTTTCCCTTCTAGCGCTCCGCATCATTCACAAACTTGTCAAATCCGACAACAAAAATGCCACCGGAAGCGGAACCCCGGAACTGCCCGGGGCATGGCCTCTGGTAGGCCACCTCCACCTCCTCTCGGGCCCAGGGCCTGGCTTTCAGAAGCTCGCGGTGATGGCCGATGCACTCGGACCAGTGTTCTCACTCCGGCTCGGCATCCGCCGCGTGGTCGTCCT
This sequence comes from Eucalyptus pauciflora, assembly GCA_007663325.1. Taxonomy (NCBI): domain Eukaryota; kingdom Viridiplantae; phylum Streptophyta; class Magnoliopsida; order Myrtales; family Myrtaceae; genus Eucalyptus; species Eucalyptus pauciflora. The sequence continues at coordinate 2,324,888 of VMYD01000011.1, forward strand.
GAGCAGCTGGGAGGCCGCCAAGGAGTGCCTCGCCACGAGTGACCACGCGCTCGCCTCCAGGCCGGACATCGCAGCCAGCCGGTACATGGGCTACAACAGGGCCTTGCTTGGGCTCGCCCCCTATGGCCCCTACCTCCGCCTCATCCGCAAGATTGCCACCCTGGAGCACTTCTCGAGCCAGCGCCTCAAGGCGCTGCGCCCGGTCTGGAGCTCCGAGGTCGACTCCCTTACCAAGGAGCTGTGGCATCGACCCCCCGGCAGCGGAGTGGCAATCAGCGAGAAGTTGGAGCACATGACATTCAACATGAACCTGAGGATGATAACCGGGAACAGGTACGAGGATGAGGAATTCGAGGAGGTCGGGTCGGATGTGTGGAGGTTCAAGAAAGCGATGGACAAGGCCTTGCGTCTTTTCGGGGAGTTCGTGCTCTCGGATGCGATTCCGTGGCTGGAGTGGCTAGATTTCCAGGGGCACGTGAGGTCCATGAAGGAGACGGGCCGGGAGCTCGACTACGTGCTTGAGAAGTGGCTGAGACAACACCTTGAGAAGAGATCAAACAAAGGGATTCGAGTTGATGGTGGCGACGCCGATTTCATGGACCATCTCTTGGAGAGCCTGCCCGAGGACGATGTGGTGTTTGGCCACGAGCGTAAGAACATAATCAAAGCCACAGCTTGGGTATAAATTTCTGCGTTCATTATCATCATTTTTTATTAAGGTTGAGATCATACTGCATGAACAAATATAAATTTGCTAGATGCAGCCACTCCTGATTTGAAAGTCTACAGTCGCTCCTTTCAACCTGAAAAACTTTTCTCGACCTCGTCCGAGGAAGATGTCTTCAACTCCGGCACTGTTCATGGAAATTTCTTTTTTCGATTGTCTATATACTGAAAATAACTGTACTTTTGTTAAAAATTTGGATGTTTGCATGCGGAAGCATGGTTTTGGTATTGATTATAGTTTTTGATTAGTAATGTGTGCAAATGTATAATATAGTTTGTCGTGGATGGACAAAGAACAAGATAAGATAGTTCAAGAATAAAGAGCATGGGATATGGGGGAAATAGTTTTATTAAATGAACAAAATAGCTTGATAGAGATATCAGTGGAGGAGAATCTTGCTATGGAGTTTATAAGCTCACTCCCCACACTGAGTCACGGTGGAGGTCTGAAACCTCTCACGCAACAAGCCTATTTATAGGGAATTACAACCACACAATTTTGTCTGACCTCAACTTTTGACTAAAGCTTTCCTTCTTTAACTTGACTTCTTGTTGCCCATGTTCCGGTTTCTTCTTCAGCCGCTATTCTTGAGTTTTATTCAAGGTTTCTTACTTGAATCTTCTCCAACTTGGCTTGTGCATATTGTTTCTTTTGCTGCTGCTTGCTTGCATTCCCACGTGAATCTTCTAGGTTCAGCTAACAATTCTTCAATTTTGCAGCCACCGCCATTGAGGATTCTTCTAGTTTGCAGGCTGTATGTTGCTTCGTTCTAGTTGTCCATTTTGCTTGATTCTTCTTTCTTCACAGTTAAGCAATAGTTTCTAGATAGTCAAGAGAAAATGGATCACAATTTCCAACAACTTTCTTAGATATTATGAGTCACATTGACGAAATCTTGTTAACTGATTAAACAAGTCAATTATCCCCTCATGTTCTTAAATCTGCTTATTGGACATCCACTGAAGATTTGCGGTTGAATCTATATTGCTTTCCAGCTTACTTCTCCATTATGACACCTCATTCTCTCTCACTCTCTCGATCTGCAGATCCTGATACTAACTGGGTCAGAGAGCACATCCATCACAACTACATGGGCACTTTCCCTCCTCCTCAACCACCCGGACGTTCTCAAATCTGCCCAACAGGAGCTCGACGCCATCGTCGGGCAAGACAAATGGGTCCAAGAGTCGGATATTAGCAATCTCAAATACCTCCAAGCCATCGTTAAAGAGACTCTCCGCTTATACCCAGCAGCTCCTTTGACGGGGATCAGAGAAGCCATGGAGGACTGTCACATCAGCGGCTACCATGTTCCTAAGGGCACTCGAGTGCTTGTCAACATCTGGAAGTTACAAAGAGACCCTCGGGTCTGGCCGAAGCCCGATGAGTTTCGGCCGGAGCGGTTCTTGGAGGAGCACAAGGAAGTAGACTTGAGAGATCAGAACTTCGTGTTTATTCCGTTCAGTTCGGGCAGGAGGTCTTGCCCAGGAGCCACACTGGGGTTGCAGGTAAGATTCACTTTTGGCATGATTCTCATAAGAGGACCAACCCAGAGTGACACTAGAAATTAAGGCGTTTTGGTAATCACGCATTTGACTAATCGAGTTACAAAATTGAACCGGACTCGGCAAGGCCTAGAGGGCCTATATTGACAGGCTTAAACCAAGAAAGAAAATGCATACGCACGTTCGCTATATCATGCTTCGAACCTTTTTGGCACGAGTATGTGTCTGACGGGACTCGGTGACTCGTCAGACCCAACTTGAATATGTAAACTCGACTTTGACACGTAAATACGAATTGCAGGTGGTTCAATTCACGCTAGCACGGATCCTTCAGGGATTCCAGGTGACGCCGGAAGAGGGGGCGACGGTGGACATGGAGGAAGGGTCGGGCATTGCCCTGCCCAAGGTGAAACCGCTTCGAGTTGCACTCGAGCCGCGCCTTCCGCTTCATCTCTACGAGAACCTCTAAGTGGAGGGAAGGGAATAATATGATCGGAGCTATTTACTATGAAGTCCTTGCTGTATTTATTATCGTTTGGTACTTCGATGTAATAGAAGAAAATGGTTTCTCTTTCCTTTTTCTTCTCTTTTTTACCTTTGAAGTGTGTAATGAATAATGGACTAAATAAAAAGGATTCTGTTAAACACTTCATAAGAAGTATTAATGCTTTTGTAATTTGGGTTTTTTATTATGACATGTTAGAAAGAGGCTTTTATTTAATTTTGGATGTGCTTTAACTTGTACTAAAAATTGTAGTTTTTTTCTATGTTTAGGTTCTCATCGAGTACTGTTAAAATGTTTGTTAACAAGACCCTAAGTAAAATGGGTGTTCAATTAAGTGGTATTTGACGGTCTTTCAGGACAGATGAAATCATCAACCTATCTTAGTGTATCAGATTCATTAGTCAAGAGGGCGATTTTTGCGAAACAGGTTGTTATCATGAGGAGGGACTTCTTAACTATTAACATCTTGGTGGTGCAACAATGAAAAACTTGTCATCTACTAAACCTTATGTAGCAAGTTTGGGACTCTTATGATAACACTTACAAAGGATGTCCAGCACTGCTTAACCCTCCCAATCCTTTTATTTATATAAAATAAATGTGATATCGCTAATTATTAGCACGTGCAGCATTTAGAGTGCTTAAATCATACTATATAACAAAATATATTGGCAGCCAATAAGCATGCAGCCTCCTTGGTAAAGGGAATGGGGAGTGACCCTCCAAGGTTTGGACCCATGGGCACTACACACATGTATATAAAATAGAGGAATGAGACCCAAAAAAAAAAAACGATCTTGACCATTTTGGTTGATAAATTCAAGCTTCCATCTATACAATGGGGCTGTATGCACAGGCCATGATCCATGTTCATTTTGGTGTGTTGCGACATATTCCAAATGACAGTGGAACGGTCATAGGAGAGCCACAAATTTATTTTGTGGAAACCGGTAGACTTTTTAAACTGGTTTCAATTTTAGACTCTGTTTCCTTTTCCTTTTTTTTCTTCGAGACAAAAATCAGAAGGGAACCACCGAATTAATGTTCTTGAATATGAATAAAGAGAAAATAAATTAAATACAAAAATCTAAATAATTATAATTAGAAAAAAATATCACTTATTAAAAAGAAATATTAATGTCATCATAAAGATTTATTAAATTTAAAAGATTAAAAAAACACTTGAAACATTAACTTTAAAATTAATAACGAAATTAATGTGCAATGAAATAGCTCCTCAATTTTTTAGCTCGAATCAAATTGCTATAAAAGAACTCTTCAGTGACCTAAAATTATGACCAATGATATTAGTTATGCATAAAAAAAGAATGATTTTCTTGTCTTATGTAAAGAACAAATCAAAGTAATAACATTTAAAAACATAGATTTAGTAGGCTCTCTTTTGATTTTCGTTTCTATATTTAAGTTTGTAATGAGGAAATATAGAAGTAAAAAAACAAAAACAAAACTGAAACAGAGTCAAAAATTGAAACCAGTTTAAGAAGTCCACCGGTTTCCACAAAATGAATTTGCGGCTGTGTTGTGACCGGTCATGCAAGCATTTCCCTTATTTGGGATGAACCTTCTTTAGGGCAATGGAAAAGATGACGTGTTCAAGCCGTCTTTTCAATGAACCCTTGGAATCGTCTCTTGAACAATTATCTCTGAACGACAGCCCCTCAAAGGGTAGGTGGCAATAACATTCGCCTGCAACGCATGTCAGATTCAACATTAATTCCATGATGAGACGGTATAGTTCAGTCTCTGATAAATGCCCGTTTTCCTTCCACTCCGGTGGCTTGAATCATGAAGCTTCGTAGCTACTAGCTATATCTTATCACATCATTGTATTCCCAAGGCCTTCTGCCGAATTGCAAATCAGACCGGCTCCCGTCTACTGGCCTGAAGCGACTCAGCCGATCCCGAGGCTCACGGGAAGTGCCTAACCAATGTTCTGCCCCGACCCGGGTGGTCTCCGTCTCCAACGCATGTCGTCCAAGCTCGGACGTTGATGTTTGTGGAGCTTGTGGGGGAGGTTTTTTCTACGTTACATCGTACGGTAGCGTGGCCCAGGTTCTTTCGTTTCTCCTAGCTGTGCTCCAAGATAGTATTTCACGTGAAATTGAGTCCATAACTTGGGGTTCTTTGATTTGCTGCTTTAGTCCTCTCCAGTCTCCATCCGCTCCTTTCCAAAGGATTGATTGAGTGAATATTGGACGGATGAGAATCGCGATCGCGATCGTGTGGCTTGACTCAATCTCTGATCATTGAAGGACGAAATTCATTTCGATATTCATCCAAAACACACATTAGATTCATCTCAATATTCATCAATTTAAGGACGAGATGGTATAACTCAATCTCTGATAATTGCCCGTTTTCCCTCCACTCCTGTGGCTTGAATCATGAAGCTTCGTAGCTATATCTTATCACATCATTGAATTTCCAAGTCCTTCTGCCGATGTTGTGGAGCTTGTGGTGGAGGTCTTTTCTGCGTCACTTCGTACCGCAGGGTGAGCCCGGGTTTCTTTTGTTTCCTTCCAGCTGTGTTCCAAGATTGATTGAGTGAATAGTTGGCGGACGAGGCTTGTGATGGTGACCGTGATCGTGTATCACGTTTGGGTTATCAATTCATTGGACGAGGCTCGTGATGGTGACCGTGATTGTGTATCATGTTTGGGTTATTAATTCATTTCAAGCAGTTTCACTGCAGAAATTAGTATTTTTATCTAGACATGTTAAAAAGATGATAGCACTTAAGTGCATGTCATTTATGTCAATTCCAGATTAAGAATTCATGAGTAAGCCATATATAAAATAAGTGTGCTTTCAAAGAAGGAAATAACACCAAATAAAACATAAATGCACATGTTTCAAATTAAGTTGCAATTTTTATCTATTTGTTGTGATTTGAATTTTGTGAATATCTAGTGAAGTTTATTCAAACAATAAAAAATATGTTATTGTTCAAATTAATTTTATCTACTTTTGAATTAAATGGATAAATATTGCACTTGTTCGTGTAGTTAACAAAGCTATACTTCAAATTATGAGTATTATTTATTTAGTACGATAGATTTCTCTTTCTGACTTAATTTCAAATTAAATGCATTAACTCATATATTTGAACTTCTGTATCTATCTTTGTTCTTTTCAATTTAAAACCAATAAGATAAATAGAAAGATATGGATGTTTGGGAAAGATAAGAGGATATTTTTCAAGATATTTTATTTTATATATTTATTGATCAAATACATTTGAAGATACTTTCTAATTTTTCATTCTTGGATCATTGAATTAGTGATGGACGTTTGGAGATGACAAATTACCAAACTAATGATAATTGGATAAATATGGGCCACATGGCACAATTTCACCATATGGCATGCACAAATGACAATTACAAAGAAAAATTTAGGTTCCACGTGACGAGTATGCAAGCGAGCATTCTTTCGATTCTAACATAAGATATATATAATTGCTAGATGAGCCAATTGACACCCACTTTCAGGGACTTTTCTCGGGTGCATTTAATCTTTTCTAAACTACCATGCTAAGCTTGTGATAATGAAAATGCAATTTCAATTTCTAGATCTCAATATATACATATAAACTTTTCAAAAAAATTAAAAGACACATCTCGTATTTTACCTAATAACCACTTACATATGTCTTTTTTTGAAATTATTATATATGTACCTGACTTTAACTTTGGATATCACTTTACACGTTCTCATTAGTTATTGTTGTGTCCCTGTTATAAAAATGTTGATTTTTGTTTTCCAAGAATACCCCACCCAACAATCACAACCAATTACAAACCGAATCGCTCAAACCCTTAGCAAAATGTTAAAATGAGTTTACAATAAACAACTATTTGCTCTTTTTAATACGAGATTTATTTAGAAATGTGTTAAAATTAAAAATGAGGGTTTTTATTTTGTATTTTTCTAAACTTTCTATTTGCTGGTCGAAAATGTTTTACCCACTCTCAGGGGCGAACTTTTTGTTTTATTTTCCAATATCCCGATATTTGTCACCTTCAATCCCATCCTACAATCAATCGAATCGCAAGATCTCTTCCTTTGGGTGGCATTTTCTTTTATTTTATTTTCTTTTTCTTCGTTATGTCTTCCTTTTTTGTGGTCAATGGTCTTTTCTTAGTTATTATCTAACAAATTTGCTCTCGTCGCGATGGCTGACAAGTCATACGATCCATCTTAATCAAAGGAAAATTGTTCACCCATTTTTTCTTGACATGACAACATGTGATACACAATCTATTCATAACTTAACCTTATCTGGCGGAAGTTTTTTTGGATTCTCCCTGGTGAGACATAAAAATCTAGGAGGGTGGTATCATAACCGTATAGTTACCTAAATCATCTAACGGCGGTTATGTGGCCCCAAATGTAAGTTTCCGAGAGATGGAAACAGGAATATTCTCCTACTCTTGTCATTATTGTCATTTCTTCTCTGCAATATCATCAATCTCTCATCATTGGCCTCCGAAACATGCCACGTCAAAGACTTCTCTCTTAATTACCCGTGATTTATGAGAAAATTGATAGTATATTTCTACTCGTGATTATTCATTTTTTTTCGCAAATATAAACTTGTCGATGATGGGCTAATTAATAATCATTTTTGAAATTTAATAAATATTTTTAATGAAATTAACGAATTATTCTCATGTAGTTATATTTTTTTTTTTAACTTGTAATTATCTATATAGTGGTATTCAATTTGCTATAAAATTATTTATTTCCTTATGTTGATTTTCTTTCTTCATATTTATAGAATATAACCTAATGGACCCACCGGTGAGCAGCTGTAATGGTTCAGGGCTTGCTCCTCATTATCGAGGTTGCAAGTTCGAATCTCCGGGTGCTAACGTCTTAAGTGAGGGGTCATGGTGGTGGGGTCTTGTGCTAGTCTCCCCCGAGGTATAGAGGCCTGATCCTTGGGTGCCGTCCGGGCACGGAGGGGCCCGTAGTGGAATCCTCGGTTACCAAACAAGAGTTTCCAATTTTAATTTTGTCAAGAAAACCGGTTAAACAGGTCAAGCCGTTTCCTTGAGAAAATTATTGAAATTCTCATTTCCCAAAAATCTGTCACTGGAGTAGATAAATAGGCATGCATGCAAGTGCACTAAACATAGATTGTTACCAGCAAATCGCACTATTCCACAAGCGATTCTTGCATCCCATGGACATCCCTGCCGAAATGCATGTCGTTTTGGCTATAGTTTTTTCCCTTCTAGCGCTCCGCATCGTTAACAAACTTGTCAAATCCGACAACAAAACGGCCACCGGAAGCCGAACCCTGGAACTGCCCGGGGCATGGCCTCTGGTAGGCCACCTCCACCTCCTCTGGGGCCCGGGGCCGGCCTTTCGGAAGCTCGGGGCAATGGCCGATGCGCTTGGGCCGGTGTTCTCGCTCCAGCTTGGCGTCCACCGTGTGGTTGTCCTGAGCAGCCGGGAGGCCGCCAGGGAGTGCCTCACCGCGAACGACCGCGCACTCGCCTCCAGGCCAGATATCGCGGCTGGTCGGCACATGGGCTACAACAGTGCCGTGCTCGGGCTCGCCCCCTACGGCCCCTACCTCCGCCTCGTCCGCAAGATCGCCACCCTCGAGCTCTTCTCGAGCCAGCGCCTCGAGGCGCTGCGCCCGGTTAGGAGCTCTGAGGTCGACGCCCTCACTAAAGAGCTGTGGCATCAACCCGCCAGCAGCGGAGTGGCGATCGGCGAGAAGTTGGAGCACATGACGTTCAACATGAACCTGAGGATAATAACCGGGAACAGGTACAAGGACGAGGAGTTCGAGGAGGTCGGGTCAGACGCTTGGAGGTTCAAGAAAGCGATCAACAAGGCCTTGTATCTTTGCGGGGTGTTCGTGCTCTCGGACGCGATTCCGTGGCTGGAGTGGCTTGATTTTCAGGGGCACGTGAGGTCCATGAAAGAGACGGGCCGTGAGCTAGACTCCGTGCTCGAGAAGTGGCTGCGACAGCACCTTGAGAAGAGGTCAAACAAAGGGATCCATGTTGATGGCGGTGACGCCGATTTCATGGACCTTCTGTTGGAGAGCCTGCCCGAAGACGATGTGGTGTTAGGCCACGAGCGTAAGGACATAATCAAAGCCACAGCTTTGGTAACAAATTCTGCGTTCCATTATCATCATTGTCTATTAAGTTTGAGATTATGCCACATGAACGAATATATATTTGCTTGATGCAGCCACTCCTGATTTAAAAGTCTACAGTCGCTCCTTTCAACCTGAAAAAACTTTTCTGGACCTTGCCTAAGGAAGAAGATGTCTTCAACTTCGGCACTCTTCATGAAAAATTTATTTGTTTGATTCTCCATATACTGAAAATAACTTTACTTTCTTAGATTTTATCAGTCATGTAGACGAAATGTTGTTAACTGATTTATTCTTGAATCTGCTTGTCAAACATCCATTGAAGATTTACGATCGCATCTATATATGCTTCTCAGTTCACTTCTCCATCATGACACCTCTCTCTCTCTCTCTCTCTCTCTCTCTGTGCAGATCCTGATACTAACTGGGACAGAGAGCACATCCATCACAATGACATGGGCACTCTCGCTCCTCCTCAACCACCCAGCCGCTCTCAAATCCGCCCAGCACGAGCTCGACACCGTCATCGGACGAGAAAAATGGGTCCAAGAGTCCGACGTTAGCAATCTCAAATACGTCCAAGCCATTGTCAAAGAGACCCTCCGCTTATACCCTCCAGCTCCTTTGACGGGGATCAGAGAAGCCATGGAGGACTGTCACATCAGCGGCTGTCAGGTTCGTAAGGGCACTCGAGTGCTCATCAACATTTGGAAGTTACAAAGAGATCCTCGGGTCTGGCCGGAGCCTGACGCGTTCCTGCCGGAGCGATTCTTGGAGGAGCACAAGGAAGTAGACCTGAGAGCTAAGAACTTCGAGTTTATTCCGTTCAGTTCGGGCAGGAGGTCTTGCCCGGGGGCCACACTGGGGTTGCAGGTAAGGGCCGCTTCTGGCATGATCCTCACGCTTTTATAAAAGGACAAACTGAGTTCGTTAAAAATTATAATGTTTTGATAAGAGAAATGATTGGAGGATATATCGTGAGAATAACTGTATATTCTAAATCAAAAAAAAAATTGAAATAATAAATAATTACAAATTATTGTGTACCCTTTCAAAAATTATAGCTCACGACAACTTATTATTCTCCAAGAATGTTCTTTTCGGTAATCACACGATTGGCTAGAATTGGACTTACATCAACAGTCGGGCTGGGTCGGGTCAGACACATGACCTAAATGTCCTTGATCCAGCCCATCTATGTTTCAAATATACTGATCGAGTTACAATTTGAACTGGGCCTGGCCCATACCGACAAGCTCAAAACCAAGAAAGAAACTACTTACACAGGTTCACTGTATCGTGCGTTGTGTCTTATCGGCTTGAGCATATGTCTGATGGGACTGAATGACTCGTAGAACCGACGTTCAAGTCTAACTTGAATGCATGAACTCGACTTTGATACGCAAGTACAAATTGCAGGTGGTTGAATTCACGCTGGCCCGGATCCTTCAAGGATTCGAGGTGACACTGGCCGAGGGGGCAAGGGTGGACATGGAGGAAGGGCCCGGCATTGCCCTGCCCAAGGTGAACCCGCTCCGAGTTGCGCTGCAGCCACGCCTTCCGCTTCATCTCTACGAGGGCCTCTAAGTGGAGGGAAGGGGATAATATGACCGGAGCTTTTTTTTATGAATACCTTCCTTGCTGTATTGGTTATCAGTTAGTACTTCAATGTAATGGATGAAAGTGGTTCTCTTTCCTTTTTCCTCTTTTTTCTTTTTAATCTTCGAAGTGTGTAATGAATAATGGACTAAATAAAAAGGATCCTGTTAAACACTTCATAAGAAGTATTAATGCTTTTGTATAATGAGTTTTTAATTATGACATGTTAGGAAGAGGCTTTTATTCAATTTTCAATTTACTCTAATGAGTAGTAAAAATTGTTTTTTCTATCTTTAGGTTCTTATTGAGTACTATTAAGATATTAATATTTGTTAACAAGACCCTAAGTAAAATGGATTGTCAATTAAGAGATTAGATGGTCTTTCATGATAGATGAAACTATCAACCCCTCTTAGCATATTGGATATATTGATCAAAAGAGCAATTTTTGCCAAAAAAAAAGGTTATTATTACATAAAGAGACTTTTTAACTGTTAACATCCTAGTCGGGTTGCGATAGAAAAACTTGCCAACCTACCTAACGTTCCGTGACAAGTTTGGGACTCTAAAGATAGCACCTGGAAAGGATTGCTAGCGTTTTTACCCCTGCCAATCCTTTTATTTATATTGCTAATGTGATATTGCTAATTATTAGCACACGTGGAATTTAGAGTGCTTAAATCATACTATTAACAAAAGATATTGGCAACCATTAGGCATGTGGCCTTGTCTAAAAAGGGATTGGAAGGTGGGTTGAAAAGTAGGCCGTCAAAAATACACCTATTTTTTACTCATATTTGATGTGTTGGATTGTTATATGAGTTAGTTTAATTCTATAAGTAGGGTTTATAATGATGATGTGACATCCAAGAATTTGGCTCGACACGCCCAGCCATGAGCCCACCCATGACCCTCGACCATGGGGATGCACATCCGGCCATGGGTCATCGCAAGTGACCTCGCCCAATGACATTGGCGCTAAAGTCAAGTGCTTACTTCATCTCCCACATCCAGGCCTCAATCATGAGTCAAATATTAATGATGGAACTTATTCACAATCTTATTTGGCAAGTGAATAGTGAATATCATGCCAGTGAATATCATGCCATTATGACCAAATCTTTAAGCCATAATTACAAAGATGACTCATAAGGCTACTTGACATTGGGAGAAATGCTCTTTCAAGGTGGCCACTCATTCATCCTACAATGATTATACTAAAACCACACCTCATCACTTACACATGCCACACTCTCCCCTTAGCCTAACCAAGTGAGCCCATATCATTGGACCACATAACCCTCAATTATGAAACTAGCCAATGATGGCCACCCCAAAGGACACATATCCACCTAGGTTAGCCACCTCTTCTCTCTAGGCTAGCTAACTCCCTTTCGTTTAATGACCAACTAACGATTACCACCTTAAGAATCTAGACATGCCACATCTTCACTTAGACTAGCCAAGTAAACCAAGCTTATGGGACCACTTATGGCTAGGCCTTGTTAGTATAATCTAAGACTCATAATTATCAAATCTTAGGCTCTTAAATGTTAAAACCACTTGGGAAACTATTGGCCAAGTAAATAATGTCATTGTGAGCCTAGATAAACACATAAGCAAGTTAGAGTGCCACCTCTTGCCATTAGCTAGGAAATGTGTAAAAATTTCATTAGATCACTTGACATACATTAATGATGGTCATTATTACAAGAATGGGTATAAATAGGCCCTTTCCCTTCATTTTCCACCAACATCTCTCTCTCTCTCTCTCTCTCTCTCTCTCTCTCTCTCTCTGGCCGCTCGCCTTTTCCCCTCACCTCGGCCGTTCGCCTGCTCGCCCATCTTGCCACCGACCATAAAGTGTACGTGGAATCCTTAGAACTAAGTTAGGTGGTCCGTTTGTTGTTCGAAACTTGTTGTTTGCTTGAGTTTTTGGTTTGATAATGTTTCAATGTATACAAGTCACTACATGTCCTGGGCCACAGGCAGATTGTGTACCAGCCAGCCGTGAACCGATCTTGGTCACGAGCCATGCGTCACTACCCGGTCATGTCATAGTTGCATGTGTATCATGACACTTGTTGCATATCACGCCTTCAAGCCATGTGTATGTTGGCTAAGTTAAAGAGTAAGAACTGGTGAATGCGGGAATTGTTATGAAGATTTCATTCACATAAACACTTAACAAAAGATAAGATTCGGCATCACTCCACAGTGGTGTCGGTGCCTCGATTGAGCCAAAATGCCTCTTGACAACAAGATGTCCCGGAGAGAGTTTTGGGATGCCGCCAAAGAGGGCGATGCCCTGGTTAAATCGAGAGAATCCTGAGTTGGATGTTTTCAAGATGCCACAACGTGCAATGTTCCAATTGAGCCAAGATGCCCCGTTTGATGATAGGATGGACAATGATGAAAGAAACCTTGCACGTGTTCATGTTTCTTATATAGTTGCATGGTAAGACATATTCTTAACACGCATGTAGTTGAATAGTCGCTTTAACTTTGCTATTGATCTGTCATCGATACATAATGGCGATCTATGTTCGTCTCACACGTCTTCGTGCCAAGTTAGAGGGTAAACCGATCCCTTACTATCGCGCTAGTGATTTTACGTACTGAGCTTGTCTCACTCCTCTCTTTCATAAACGTGTAGATGTGGTTGCACATGACCTTCCTCCCTATATGTTCAGAGTCCTAATGAGCATAGAATTTTCCATTCACAACGTGATGGATGCAAAGCATGAAGTAACTTTTCGTAAGTATGACTCAACTATTTGGATTAAAGTCGAGATTAGTAAAATGGCTCCCCATCGCTATTCTACCCGATTTGTCATAATAGACGAGGATCTTGTGGGTTAATCTGGGGCTTCAACGCCCATCAGGTGTAAGAATTATTGTGGCCCGCATGATATGATTTATTATATAGTTTAATAAGTATTGTTATGCTATAAGAATAATACATATTGGTTTTGAGGAGTTACGACTCTAATAAAACGAAGAGGTACGACTTTAATTGAAAGGGTATATATTTTACGATTTTGCCCTTACGCTTTGATTAAGTTTTTGTCCTCGTGTGCAATTTGGTAAATATTTGTATTTTACAATATTAAAAAAATTCATATTATGAATGGTTTGTTAGGGGGCGCATGACAACATTTCTGTTCCAGAAATAGTTTCTGGAACAGAAATGAATTTCTCTATTTCTATTTCTGGACAAGTTTCTGAGGAAAAAAATCTGTTTGATAACGATACAAAATTTCTGTTTCAGAAATAGAAATTCGTTTGATAACTGAATAAAATTTCTATTTCTTAAAAGAAATTTTTCTTTTTTTGGAGCAAATGAGATGTACATTCTTACAAATTTCATATGCTTATGAAATCATTGACCCAAATACAAAGTATGAATTTTTTTTTTAAAAGTAAAGTCTCCCTTTTTTGCAAAAAAAAAAAATACAAAGTAAGAGATGTTATATCAAATTTTATAAATTTTCACACAAAATTCTTTAGCATCCACGTAGATAGGTAATTACGGTCAAACAATATACTTATCAATAGTCTCCATACAATAGAAAAAAGAGATCAATATGCATTACTCTTGAGCATAATAGAAGGTTCCCAAATTCTACTAGAATGAAGGCGGGCAACCATATTCTAATCCCCTTCATGCTAGTGTGTCACGTTGATCGCCGCCACGGTTTACGATATCGAGCAATCGTTTTAGAAAGAAACACTAAGAAGTGTATTGGGTAATTTGTGGCAAATTTTACAAAATCGGCGAATTTTACGAAGTGTAACAAAGACCATTACAAATAAGGGAAATCATCAAGTAGAACATCACATTACAAGAATTGAGATAGGAATCATCAAATACATTATCACAATACAAAAGCAAACATTGTAAATCCCCAAATACAAAATAAGGTCACCACGCGCATCCCCAAATACAAAATAAGGTCACCACGCGCATCTCTCTCTCTCTCTCACTCTCTCTCTCCCTCTCCCTCTCCCTCTCCCTCTCTCTCTGCAAATCGCTTAACGCAGAAGAAGCCGTGAACGCTAGCTTCCTCCTCCATAACCATTTCAGCTTCATCTTCGCATCGGGATTCGACGTGGTTTTCTCTCTCCTCTGCAACGACCCTTATCTCCATCCCCAGAATTATTGGCCCGATCATTTATGTGATTTTGCTGCCGCGGGTGGGGTTGCTGCCATGTATATAACGAGCGCCTCGGCTTCGGCCTCCTCGTTCCTCCGAATTCGCGAGAGAGACGGAGGGGGTGGATTCGCGAGAGAGGCGGAGGATGAGGCGGAGCAGAGGCGGAGGATGAGGCGGATTCGCGAGCAGAGCCGGAGGGGGTGGATTCGCGAGAGAGGCGGAGGGGGTGGATTCGCGAGAGAGGCGGAGGAGAGGCGAAGGGGGTGGATTCGCGAGAGAGGCGGAGGATGAGGTGGAGGATGAGGCGGAGGAGAGGCGAAGGATGAGGCGGAGGAGGACGCAGAGCAGAGGCGGAGGAAATGATCTCGTCTCAGGAAGAGGAAGACGCAGAGAGGAGGCAGAGAAGAGGCGTCGGGAGAGAGGAGGAAGACGCAGAGAGGAGGCAGAGAAGAGGCGTCGGGAGAGAGGAGGAAGACGCAGAGAGGAGGCTAGGGTTGAAGAAATAGAAATTGATTTCTCCCAGAAATCAGAAATAGAAATTGATTTCTCCCATAAATCAGAAATAGAAATTGATTTCTCCTCAATTTCTATTTCTGGAATAGAAACCTATTCCAGAAATAGAAAATCTGATTAGTGTTATCAAACAAATTTCTGTTCCAGAAATTGGTCTGGAACAGAAAAACTATTTCTGGAACAGAAATAATTTTTATCATGCACCCCCTTAGTCACCAAAGTGGCCAAATCTTGAAGTCTTTTGAATTTTTGATATTGTAAATTGTTTTATTCAATTACCCATGATTAATTGATGCTATTTATGAAATTGATATGTTTCATATCATTATTGATGTTATGGGTATATTGAAGTTCATTTATTATAAGAACTTAGGGATTAACCCAAAGGTTAATTATTTTCTATAATTCATGAACGTTATGGTTGATAATTAATATGACTTATTACTTTTGTTTGTATATCCAAAGATAACAAATAAATTTTAATAAGATATATTTACAATTATCAAATAAAAGTTATTAGCATCATTATGGTTTTTATATATTTGTATATCATAGGATCGCCCAAAGGAGAACTATGATGTACATGTGTAGTTTAGTTTAAATCTGATTAGGTGATATTCTCAAAGCATTAGTATATAAGTATTTTCTTGCACATTTGCAGTATCTGTACATATTTCACTCCATTCGCACGCCTCATCTGTTCCCTTATTCAATGGGATAAATTTTCCTGATTTGAGTGAACAAGTCCAGTTTCACTTAGATGTCCTGGATCTTGATTTAGCACTTCAAGCTGAGAAACCAGCTGCTATTACTGATGAAAGTAGCAATGATGAAAAGTCTTTCTATAAAGTTGTGAAAGATTGAACAGACTGAGTTTAATGTTCATGCGAATGACAGTTGCAAACAATTTAAAGATTTCTCTTCCCAAAACTGACAATGCTAAGGAATTTATGAAATTTGTGAAAGAGCATTCTTAAACTGCTGATAAGTCACTTGCTGGTACATTGATGAGTACACTGACCACCATGAAATATGATGGTTCACGTACCATGCATGAGCATATACTTGAAATGACAAATTTAGCAGCAAAGTTAAGGACTTTAGGGATGAACGTGGATGAGTACTTTTTAGTACAATTTATACTTAATTCCTTGCGTCATGAGCAATATGGGCCATTTCAAATGAATTACAACACTATAAAGGATAAGTAGAATGTAAATGAATTGGCCAGTATACTAGTTTAAGAGTAAACAATGATAAAGAATCAAAAGACTCATTATGTTCATCTCTCAAGTCATCAAGAAGTTCGAAAGAATTTCAAGAGGAAATGTGGAAGAAGCAAGAAGAAAGGACTACACGTCCTGAATGACTCTTCAAATGCTTTTCAAATCCACAAGAAGGAACATAATCTTATTAAGTGTCATTTTTGCAACAAAATTGGACACTTGAACAAAGATTGTTTGAAATGTAAGGCTTGGTTCGAAAAGAAAGGTAAGCCTTGTGCTTTAGTATGTTTTGAATCAAACTTTACTGAAATTCCTCATAATACTTGGTGGATTGATTCTAGCGCCACCATTCATGTGTCAAATACGATGCAGGGATTTCTTACGATCCAAACTATAAAGCCAAATGAAAGTAATGTGATTACGGGGAATAGGAACAAAGCTCCAGTTGAAGGCATTGGCACTTATCGTTTGATCTTAGATACTGGGCATTATTTGGATTTGTTTCGAACCCTTTATGTACCTACATTTTCTCGCAATTTAGTTTATTTGCCAAGACTTGATGTGGCGGAATTTTATTGTAAGTTTAGTTCTGAATCTTTCAGTCTATTTAATAGTGATACTCTTATTGGAACTGGAACTTTATGTGATGGTCTCACAAATTTAGACTTGATAATACTTTTGTTGAGACATTAATGACCTTGCATCATAATGTTAGCACTAAACGAAGTTTGGTGAATGAAAATTCTGTTTACTTGTGGCATAAACGTTTGGGTCATATATCCAAAGAAAGAATGCAAAGATTAGTGAAGAATGAAATTCTTTCAAATTTAGATTTTACTGACCTTGGAGTATGTATTGATTGTATTAAAGGTAAACAAACAAAGCACATTAAGAAATGTGCCACAAGAAGCACAGAACTTCTTGAAATAATACATATTGATATATGTGGTCCATTTGATGTTCCATCTACTTTCCTTCATTACCTTTATTGATGATTTTTCACGTTATGATTACATTTATCTATTGCATGATAAGTCTCAATCAATGAATACACTTGAAGTGTATATTAAAGAGGTTGAGAGGCAATTAGATAGAAAGGTGAAAATAGTAAGATCAGATAGAGGCGGTGAATATTATGGAAAGTATAATGAATCGGGACAATGTCCAGGTCCATTTGCTAAATTCCTTGAAAGACATGGCATTTGTGCTCAATACACAATACCAGGTTCACCACAACAAAATGGTGTAACAGAAATGCGTAATCGTACTTTAATGGAAATGGTTGGGAGTATGATGAGTCATTCATCTTTACCCTTGTCTTTGTGAATGTATGCTTTAAAGACTTCTATGTATTTATTAAACAGGGTTCCTAGTAAGGCAGTTCCAAAGACTCCCTTTGAACTGTGGACGGGAAGGAAACCTAGTTTACGACACCTGCATGTTTGGGGTTGTCAAGCAGAAATAAGAATTTACAATCCACATGAAAGGAAATAAGATTCAAGAACGACCAATGATTATTTCATTGGTTATACAGAGAAATCCAAAGGGTATAGATTTTATTGTCCTAATCATAGTATAAGAATTGTTGAATCTGGAAATGCTAGGTTCATTGAGAATGGTGACATCAGTGGGAGTGAAAGAATGCGTGATGCTTGCATTCAAGAAGTAAGGGTAGAAGTTCCTATACCCGAAGCTTCTAAAGTTGTTGTTCCTGATA
The DNA here is from genome assembly GCA_007663325.1 of Eucalyptus pauciflora. Taxonomy (NCBI): domain Eukaryota; kingdom Viridiplantae; phylum Streptophyta; class Magnoliopsida; order Myrtales; family Myrtaceae; genus Eucalyptus; species Eucalyptus pauciflora. The sequence continues at coordinate 2,342,979 of VMYD01000011.1, forward strand.
TTATAGTACAATCTAACAATAATCAAGAACAACAAATTAATGAACAACCACTCCATAATTAAGATGTCAATATTGAACCTCCAATAGCTGAGTCACAAGAAATAGCATTAAGAAGATCTCAAAGAGAAAAGAGGTCGGCTATTTTTTATGACTATATGGTTTATCTACAAGAGTCATAAATTGACTTAGGAATTGGAAATGATCCAGATTCATTTTCCTAAGCCATGGAATGTGAAGATTCTAATGAATGGTTTAATGCCATGCAAGAAGAGTTAAAATCCATGCATCAAAATCAATTTTTGGATATTGTTGAATTGCCTAAAGGATGTAAGAAGGTTGGGTGTAAATGGGTCTTTAAGACCAAGCGCGACTCAAAAGGCAATATTGAACGACATAAAGCCAGACTTGTTGCAAAGGGTTTTACGCAAAAAGAAAGCATTGACTATAAAGAGACATTCTCACCAGTCTCTAAGAAAGACTCACTTAGAATCATTATGGCTTTGGTGGCTCATTATGACTTGGAGTTACACCAAATGGATATAAAAACTGCCTTTCTTAATGGGAATTTAGAAGAAGATATTTACATGGACCAACCCGAAGGCTTTTCAATTAAAGGAAAGGAACACAAGGTATGTAAATTAAAGAAATTAATATATGGACTTAAACAAGCTTCCCGACAATGGTATCTTAAGTTCAACGATACCATAACTTCATTTGGATTTAAGGAAAACACCGTTGATCGGTGTATATATATGAAGATTAGTGGGAGCAAGTTTATTTTTCTAGTTTTGTATGTTGATGATATTTTGCTTGCTACTAATGATGTTTGTTTGTTACATGAAACTAAGAAATTTCTCTCTAAGAATTTTGAAATGAAGGATATGGGAGAGGCAACATATGTGATAGGAATAGAAATATTCAGTGATGGATCACAAGGATTATTAGGATTGTCTCAGAAAGCCTACATTGAGAAAATTTTAAAGAGATTTAATATGAGTAAATGTTCAGTAGGAATAGTTCCAATTCATAAATGTGACAAATTCAGTCTTATGCAATGTCTGAAAAGTGAATTGGAACGAGAACAAATGAAAAATATTCCTTATGCATCTGTTGTGGGGAGCTTAATGTATGCACAAACTTGCACCAGACCAGACATCAATTTTGCTGTCGGAATGCTAGGCAGGTATCAAAGTAATCCTGAAATGGATCATTGGAAAGCTGCAAAGAAAGTTCTTAGATACTTGCAAGGAACGAAGAATCATATGCTTACTTATAAAAGATCTGATCATCTCGAGGTGATTGGGTATTCAGATTCAGACTTAGCCGGATGTGCCGATACAAGAAAATCAACGTTTTGTTACTTGTTTCTTCTGGCTGGAGGGGCAATTTCATGGAAGAGTGCGAAGTAGTCAGTTATTACTGCATCCACTATGAAAGCTGAATTTGTGGCATGCTTTGAGGCCACTATTCATGGATTATGGCTGCGGAATTTTATTTCAGGGCTTGTGGTTGTCGACAGTATTGCTAAGCCGCTGAAAATTTATTGTGATAACTTTGCAGCAGTTTTCTTCTCTAAGAACGACAAGTATTCTGAGGGTGCTAAGCATATGAAGATCAAATACTTGTCTGTTAAAGAAGAAGTTTAGAAACGAAGAGTGTCAATTGAGCACATTAGCACCAAACTTATGATAGCAGATCCCTTAATAAAAGGACTGCCGCCCAAAACATTTAATGAGCATGTTAAAAAGATGGGCATTATTGAACGTCATTAATGTTTGTATTATGATTGTATTAAGTTTATGTATTTGACACTTTGAGCTCACTTACATGTTTCTGATATTTCCTGTTTTCTATTTAGTATACATTATGGAAATAGATAAATGTTAAACAGGATAGTTTCTAAGGAAACATTATAGTTGGACTATTATTGTACTTATCATTTATTGATCATGTTAAGTAAAGTGCTATTGTTGTAGTGCATAGAAGGGACTATATCGATTAATGACATATAACCGCTATGACTCGCATTAGTTTTCTTTACTTAATTATGATTATTATGTGATTGCCAATTTAATAAAAAATTTATAGCATAATATTATTGTGCACATTATAGTCTTTGTTAAACCATGAAAGAAATACCATATGGGCCAAGTGGGAGAATGTAAGAATTATTGTGGCCCACATGATATGATTTATTATATGGTTTAATAATTATTGTTATGCTATAAGAATAATACATATTGGTTTTGAGGAGTTACGACTCTAATAAAACGAAGAGGTACGACTTTAATTGAAAGGGTATATCGCTTTGATGGAAGACACATTTTCAACAAACGTACAAATAGAGTCCGGTCCCCTCTCCACCCATAATTAACAACAATAACCTAAAGGAATTTGGTATTCTCTCCTCCATCAAAAGAATATATCAAGAATAGTGGGTTAAGGAAGAGAAATCGGATTTCATCTTTTGGTTCGAGTTCTTTAGGTTTTCTACAACGATCATCAAGTGCAACGCTATGGATAAATGTATGTCTTCATCTATTTGTGAAAATCATGAAGATCAAAAGATCACTGTTTATTATGAGTTTCCGCATTACAGATTTAATATGTATTGACTTACATCAAGATCCAACAATGGAGGCCTCTCCCTCCCCTAGATGACCACGAAAGATGAAGGGAACCAATTTTGGTAGCGATTGATAGGATCCCCTAACTTATCCCCAGTAAAAGTATGTAATGTAATCTAAAAGAGCCATTATAATGCCCACCATATGAAAAGCCAACGACTAATAATATGAGTATTTGATATATCTTTGTGTTGTGACGGTGTTCTTGGCACACTTCTACATGCTTATAAGAAAATTAAGAAAAGAAACGAGTCGTAATGAAGGTGTCGTGCCTGGGGCATCATAGGTGAAGCCCAAACTAATATGGAATTTAAATGAGTTCATACCTCACTTAGACTCAAGTCACCTATATAACTCTTTCTTCGCTCTCTCTCACCCTCATTTAATCTCGTGCTCACTTATTCCGTGCTCTTACCTCAATTTAGTATGGGTTTTTCTAAGTTGAGTTAAAAACAAAAGTGTCATAGCAATATGAGAATGGGTTGAGTATAAATCGATAAGTTTGTAATTGATTTGAAAATGGGTTGAATCTATCAATTTGGGTTGGACTGTTTTCAACCTGACCCAACCCGCCCTACCCATTCGACAAGTCTACCAAAGATTACTAGGTCTAAGTTTTGGATCCTGTGAACACCAGACACACATGTATATAGAAGAGAGGAGCACGCCAAAATAATAAAAAGATCTTGGCCATTTTGGTCAATATATTTGAAGGGCCATATATTAGGGGTAAGTAAGACGAACTATCTAAACCAAAAATCAACTGAATCGGCCAGTTCTAGGTGATTCTAAGGGGTGCCGATGTTCGGTCAGTCTGATTCTCAATTCCAAGGTGGGAACCGAACCTACCAAGCCAAACCAACTAAACATTTTTTTTTTTTTAAAAAAGCAAACCTTAATCAAATCTCTCCTTCAAATCTTTTCTAATCCTCTGTCTTTCCCTCTCACCTCACGCCTCACTCAAAATCAACGCTCTTCACTCTTTTGCTTTTCACTCTTTCCGCGACTCGACTCTCACTCAACTCCCAATCTGAAACGTCCTTTTCCAATAATTTTTTCGCAGTCCACCATTGTTGTAATCTTGTAATCAATATTTTTTTTTCTCTTCTTTGGATTGCTGACTTTATGTTATCTTTGCTTTTTCTTAGATTACAATAGTTTATTTCCCAGAATATGGTCATACAATGTGAATCATACCTAACTCCAATATGTGAATGCTTCATTTTTATCGCTAAGATGTAGATCGATGTTTTGGCTTATGGTTTGCATCATTCCGGTCCCGTCCTTCTGTGCCTCTCTTAATCTTCACATTACCTTATTTGCTATCCAAGAGCAATGACGGGATTTGTGGATGGAGATTTGCATAGATTAGAGACTTCGATCTACTTTATGAGCCAATACTTAGTACTACATCAAACCTCAAATTTAGTGCTTAGATTACAAGCATTGTGCTAATTCATGAACTTCTTTATTTCAGTGTTTTACTTTTTAAAGAATTCATCTTTGTGCTATTTGTAGTTATTTTCTTCTCTAGTAGTGTTTTATGCAAGTTGTTTGCCTTTGTATTTGAAAACAACCTCTCTTTTTTTTTTTCTTTTTCCAATGGTAAATGTCAAGACTTGTTTATGATGATGCATTTCTGGCCTTGGTCTTTTTGTACTTTGGATATATGTCTTGTCCCGTGGACACTTGGAAAAATAATTTTATCAAACTCATGAAAGTGTGCTTGTTTGAGTGGATTTCTAGTAGTTGTCCTAATTTGCACAAGGAATCCATCTCAAAGTTTGACGAAAAACTGAATTTGGTAGGTGTTCTGATTTGATGGCTTTAATCTATGTTTTGCTTAATTTAGGTGATCTATATAAATGTCATTGAAAGTGAACAAATCCAATAATGCTATGAATTTGATAATTGACTCCCTAGAATAAAGCAAAAATTGATAATGGGAAAACTGAGGTGTTTTGCATTTGTTGTAGGGCCAAGCATACATACTATGTTGATAACGGTACTTCTGCTATGCTAAAGCACTTAAAAAGATGCAATAAGTATCCTTACAATATGGATAATAGGAAAAAATTGTTTGCCGCACATGAAGTAGATAGGACTCAAATGACAATGGGGCATACTCAATTGGTAGTGCTAATGTCTTATCAACATGGAAATTCAATCAGGATCATTGTAGATAAATGCTTGTTTGGATGATCATAATAGATTAACAACCTTTTTCGATGATTCAATGATTTTATTAATCAATTACAACATTTCTTCAATCACATCTCCCAATTTTCAATGACTAATGTTGGGGGCTAACAATACAACTATCACGACCTAAATTTCGAGTGCACCACCTAGTGTTTGGCTAATGGATTACTAAGCCTACACTTAGCGTGGGCTCTCTCAAGCCCCATACCAATTCGCGACTTAGGTTCAAGTTCTTAACATGCAAATGATTTTTAATTAGGACTCGCCACTAATCTATTTTTGGTGGGTTGATTAGAAACCCAAGCAAAGTAACGGGAGATTTAATTTACTCCTACGAACCAGAGATTGTGAATTCGGGGACTTTATTATGCTAGATTTCTCTAACGCCCTTTCGGTACATTTCTCTTTTATTTTGAAAAAAATGTTTTGTAGGCAGCTTGAATTAATTTTAATTTACCTCCTTAACATGTGAGGTGATCATGCAGATGCGCAAACCACCAATTTAACACCTAGAAAAAGCCATGAAAAAATTGCAAGACTTACCTCATGGCATTGAAAGCATTTGCAATGTTAGATCAGAATTCACATCGACAACCCTAAATATGATTTCCAATTAACACGCAGTCACTCCAAATTTTTAGGATTTTCTCTTGTTTAATAAAATCTAATCTATGTGCAGTGCAATTTAACCAAATGACCTAATTTTAATGATGGACAATTTCTAATTATATAGACCTAGCAACAATCACTAAATGACATGCATTTCATAAACCTAATTCTATATGACATGCGCATGATATTTTTGTATTTTTTTATAAAAATTCGTAATTAAAAATTGCTAAAAATAAAAACCTAACTAAAGTGAGATATTATCTATTTTAAGTTAGGAAATAGACCAATATGAATCCTATCTTAACTTAGAAATTTATCTCGACATGCAATTTAATTCAAAGATATTACCTAACCTAGATACCATCTAAACATGCATTCTAATATAATTAGAAAAAAATCTAACTATTCTATCATGCAATTCTATCTAGGAAATCAATCCTAATCTACATGATATGCAAATACAATCTTTTTTTGTATTTTTTGGGATAAATAAAGCAATTAAAAGATAAGCACCAAATCATTCACGATCATCAAAGACATTATCCATTGTTCGAATTAGGAAACAATATCTAATCAATTTGATTATTTCGCTAATAAAATCGATAAATTAATCTTAAGCCTTAAAGATCAAGATATCAATTTTATTCTCGCGTGATTAATTATTCCATCTAAAGCCTTACAAGAAAATTGATGTGCGATTGCGAATTAGGCAATAAATCCTAATTGGGAGTGCGCTTATCATTCAAATATGCAAGTAAGATATTGAAAAGCGTGTATTAGGCAATAAAATATCCAAATCAAATTTGGATAAGATAATTACCTAATTTCGCAAGTAATATTACCAAATTTGAACTCAATGAAATTGGCTCAATGGATGACTAGCGGCGGCTCACGGCTAATGCACCGGGGCCTAGAGAGAGGAGGAGATCACGAGCACTTCTTGGATTGGTGATGGACAATGGACTTCTAATCCTGCAAAGAGACCAACACATACGACTTGGGAACCTCCGAAGTATTACTCGGGGCCTATTGGGATCACTCGATGGTTGGTCTGGTCACAGCGAGCATAACCAGAATCTTTGTTCATCGAAATTGCACGACCATTGCGAGAAGTGCTGAACTGGTTTGTTGCTAAGCTGATGGCAACGGGAAGGAGGCTCGAGACTGTGGCAGGGAGACTGCCTGATCGTTGTTACGACGAGACCAAAGAAACTGCTCGTGACAGCGGCATCGAGTGAAGCGATCCTCACGGACTTCTCTTTGCTTGCGTACGTGTCTATATGCTTGATAGTTGAGGAGTCTATAGTGCTCCACAAAGACCTCAAGTGTGTCCTCTCCAAAGTGCAGAACGTTGATCCCAATTTGCTACCTATAGTGTAGCAACCCTTTTATAGGTGAATGGACTAGGGCTTTATTTCCTTCAAATCAACATCCACGAAGATTTTTTCTGAACGCAATATTTCTTTTTATTTTCCACATCTCTTCTAGATTTCCTTTGCAAAAATGAATATTCTCCACCAATTTTATCACATATTGCCAAAGATTCAAAATTGCAATAGGATTTTTTTCAAATTTCAAATCTTACAAAGATGAGCTCGCAATATCTCCTCGAGATACGGGCTTGGGCCAATTTGCTCTCTTCGTGGGTTTAGTCCAACTTGTCAATTTAAAGCTCAGAACTACCAATTCAAAGCCATATGTCACCAGCCCAATGCAAATGCAATAATAAACAAATACACCTAAAATTATATGCTATGCAATTAATTAATTTTTACTAGGGTTTAAAAATTAATCCCTAATTTTTATACAATAAATAAATAACCGGTCGCCAAAATTTAGGTGTCGACAACAACCTAGACGAGATGAATATGTTATTTTAGAAAACTTAACAATTTTTTGCAGAAATTAGCTAATGCTAAGTAAAGATCGGGTCGAGATGAAGTTTCTAAACTCGTGATCATTTTATGTGCTAATGAGAGTAAAAGAAAGTAAAACGGTGGCACACAACGATATATAATGGTTCGAATTTATCCCCAAGCCTACGTCCACTCTTCAGAAGACTAATAGTCACAAGATAGGCTGGATTGCACTAGTAATCTATCCAAACAACAGGTAAGCACTGGTCCTATCACAAGATAAATCACACTATCAAGACCCAGCTGTTACTATTACGTTTATACACTTAATCTAGAGTACAATTACTCATACAACACGAATACGAAACTTAGTGAAACACTTGGATGAGAGTATATTGCTTGGAAAGCAGTTGAATGCAAATCTTTAAATAGTGTTGTTCTCTCTCTCCCTCTTGCTTGGAACGTAGCTGAATGCAAATCTTTAGATAGTGTTGTTCTCTCTCCCTCTTGGCTTCTTTTATATCCATCTCCAATCTATCCATTGGAAGAAGATTGGAGAAGTAAGGAGCCGTTGGAGTTACCGTTAAGCTACTACCCAAGAATTGAACACGCATATAATCCTTTTTCCTGAACATTTGCAGTCTACCTAATAATTTTGCCATTGTCCCATCACTGTAGTCTCTAATAAATCTATCTGATAACCTAGCTTCTCAATTACTAGTTTCAATTGGATTATGCTGCAATGCGAATCCTCAGCCATAATGGCTAGTTAATGACCCAACTAACTTCACCAGATGTTCGTGGTTGTTACAGTACCAACAACTTGATATTTGCAGCTGCGATGTAAATGTTGCCATCAGCTGATCTTTAGGTCCACTGGTATTGTTTATGCAAATACCATTCCTAGACTTGTTGCATATTTTCATCCACTAGATCATACAATGAATATTGCATAGTCCTTTCTACTAAAAATATATGCATACACCATAGTAAACATTATACTAAAGATAGTTTGGACATCATCAAAATCGCTTGGAAATGTTTCTCCAACAGCTAGAGATTGCATAAAGTCGTATCTATGTGGAAAAAAAAAGATTTGAAGACATACTTTAGCAAGATTAAGTCTAGGGTCACACTCACACCCGATACAAAGAGTTCCATTCAGAAGTTCAACTATGCATGTCTCACTGCACATTTTTTTGATAATAACTGGAAATTACGCAAAAAAAAATCATTAATTTTGTAGTGATGCCTAGTCACAGGGGCAAATATATTGGGAAGATGATTGAAAAGTGCATTTATGAGTGAGGAATAAAAAAAAAAAGTATCTACAATCTCTATAAATAATTCTACTTCATATGATGTTGCCATTGGTTTTTTGAAGATAAATTATCAAACGATAAACTCTTAGATGGTAATGTTTTACATATGAGGTGCACAAGTCGTATATTAAACTTGATTGTGAGTGATAAATTGACTGAAATACGTGACTCTCTTACATGTATTTGAAACGTAGTTAGATATGTGAGGAATATTCCCATAAAAGCTAAAACATCCCATTGTATTGAGAGTGCAAGGATCACTTCTAAGGGTTCAGTTTGTCTTAATGCGACAACTAGGTGAAACTCCATTTATCTCATGTTAAACAACGCCTTAAAGTTCATAAAAGCTTTTGTTGAAGAAGATGATTGAGTTTGACCATGAAACTCCTAAACATGAAGATAAGAAAAATGCCAAAATTCTTTTCCTATTTTTGAATAAGTTTTATGATGCCACCAACAAAATGTCCAAGACTCTATATATTATTTCGAGTAATTATTTTAATGAGATAGCTACTTGTATAAAATTCTGAAACAAGCGAAAAAGGCTTTGGATCCTAGGGTGAAAGCTATGGATGCAAAGATGAATGATAAGTTTGATAAATATCATAGGAGTTCCAGAAAAGTAATTTTAATAGTGTTGATTGCGGTAATGTTGAATCCAAGAAAAATATGAATTATGTGCAATATTGTTATAGATTAAACTATGATGATAGTACAAAAGTTGTCAAGATGTACAATAAGGCAAGGTTTGCCATGGAACGTTTATTATTTTTATAAGATATCTTATCTTGGTTCTTATGACATTCAAATTTTACTTGATACCAGTAGTAGTTGGGATCCTAATAGCCAGGAGGATAACAATGATGACCTTGATTTGATTGTGGATTTCAATTTGAAAAAGACGTCTGAATTCTTTCTTCACAAGGAGAGAAAAGCATATGCAAGCAACTTATTTTAGCTCAATAAGTATCTTAAAGCCAAACGTGAAGAAAGTCATGATCTTGACATTTTGATGTGGTAGAAAACTACCAACCAAAAGTTTAAAATCCCCTCTTTGATGGCTTGGGATACTTTCTCTACTCTCGGAACAGTTGTTGCTTCGAGGTCAACTTTCAGTATAAATGTTCGTGTGCTTGATGACTTTTAAAGTTCTTTGACTCTTCGAGTGGTAGAAGCTTTAATTTGCACTCAATATTGGTTGACAGTGGTTATCGTGTCTATTAATGTTTAAGAGTGCATCAAGAATGCGGAAAAGTTTAAGTTATGGATATATCATTTTGTAATTCTTTCCTATGTCTAATGACTGAATGCTTTATTTAATATATTGTTTTGTTAAATATGGATAATGTCCGCACAGAGCTTACCAGTAAATATAGTTCACAAGTTAAAGTGGGAGGAATATATGTGGTGAAAATTTTGAGTTATCTATTTAAGTTTGATTTCTAATATTTCTAGTTCAAAACTAATGTTTAGTGATTATATATACTTATTGTAGGACTATCGGCAAATTTAGCCGTGATTTTTGGGCTCTCAGCTTTGATCATATTTCGCTTACTTGATCAAAGAATTTGTTCCCCTCATAGGACATCACAATAAGTGATTTAGTGAGATGTGTGGAGTTTGGCAATTTAATATTGAAGAGCATCTTTTTCTTGTGTAGATTGTGGAATTTCATCTCGTTTTTTACTCATCGGAGAGTTTGTTCCTAATTAGTTATGACCATGTTTTTTTTAATGTGCTTTTGCAAGAGCTATGACGATATGGTTATTAAGCAAATGCTCTCAAGGGTGTCTATAATATTAGACATGAAGAAGGAACTTTTGTCATAGACATGGAACTTGATGAAGAGTTAGTTGGCAGCTCATTTATGGCCGGAGTGAGTGTTGAAGTGGCTAAAAGGTTGAAACTAATTCTATTCAGGCTATGGAGAAATTTTAGTTGCTAGTGCATTAGATATGTCTTCTTTTGTTTCTTTCTATTTATTCAATGTATTGAACTAATTCTAAAGTTGTATTGAACTGTTCAATCAATAGCAGAGCTTGAACACAATCCATGAGCTAATTTCAAAATTACCTAGAAGTTGTGAAGGTTGTCTATGGGATGTGTTTGATGAATACATTATGTTGCTATCAACAGATGAATCTCCCCAGCATTCCCCATTCTCACTCAGGATGCTCTCTCTTTATGGGCTTTTGGGTTCAAGTTTTCAGAGAGAGGGGGAGAGAGAGAGCGACTTAAGCAATGTATCTCTTTCTAAGCTTTTGGCTTATGTGTTCCATTAGATCGAACCGAATTGGTGTCTAATTCCGGTCTTAGGACCAACCAATCCAAAACCTAGTTCCAAAAATTGGAAACTACTTCTACTAATCTGATTCCTAGTTGTTGGATGGGATCAAACCAAACCGAGAACCAATTGCCCCCACCGTATACACCAACCATGATCCATGTTCATTTTTGGCCATTTTGGTTGATAAATTCAACCTAACACCAATAGGATGGGGTGTCTGCATAGGCCATGATCCATGGTCATCATTGTGCGTCACGAAATAACATAGAAGTTATGACAAAAAAAAATTAGGAGCATATGCACACACCCATAAATTATTATGGGTCGTTTAATCAATGTATTCCACCAAAATCATGATCTACATACTCTCTCGTTCAAAATGAAATTTGCATAATTTCTCCATGCTTTTATATAGTAAATCAACAAACAATCAAATTTCAAATCTTAATTTACATCTCGCCGACCGATAATTATTGAACCTTCCCTAAATTATTGTTGGAAGTCAAGAATGAAAAAAAAAAAATACAAATCTATCCCCAATTAAGATAACGTTTCAATTTTCACCCAACCATTACCTATTTTTTTCCTCTCCCATATTAACCTTGACATATTTTAATGTTTTTCCTTTGCAAAAAAAAAGAAAAGAAAAGTAGGTAGATCCGTTCACTTTTTTTTTTTTTTTTGTCAGTCATACTCTATTTCTATTCTACACTCACTTTCAGACATTTGTCATGCCTCTTACAAGGCATGGGAGTCAAAACTCACTCTTGAAACTTACGCGTCCTCACCCCACCCCTGAAAATGTGGGGATTTGAACCCCTCACCTCCCCCTTCCATGTTGGAAGGGTGGCCACTAGGGCGAATCTCAGTGATTGTAGATCCGTCCACTTATTGGCAGGAAAAAGCAATTCATCATTTAGTTGTCCCTAAAAATAAAATGCAGCTGGAATCCTAATTTCCATAAATTTCCATAAATTTCCATAAATGGAAAAAATAAAAAAAAATAAAAAGGGAAGGAAAATAGGTCATTTTTTGTTTTATAGGATATAAATCATTTATAGGGGACTCGTACGGACAATTCAGCTTCCTAACAACTACGAGCGCATGTATATATATATATGTAAACCCTTCCGATTCTCTCTCTCTTCCTCCGCTTGCTCTCTCACTGTCGCGCCTTGCGAACATTCTCAGTGATCGCAGCCAAAACCCTAGAAACCGCCAAACCACGCCACAGCCCGCGGTGCGCTGAGAAGGAAGAGAGAGAGAGAGAGAGAGAGAGGAGAGCGCTGAGGAAATCCTTCTCTCCCGCCTCGCGCTCGGCAGATCCCCTTCGCAGAGCTTCCAGGTAAACTTCGCTTTCGTTTCCCGAATCGGCATTGCGATTCGCTGCCCGGCGTTCGTTCTCGGCGCGAGCATCGTTACGCGAATCACTGCGCGGTACTGACTCTCGCAGTTCGGTCGGATCAGTGCTTCTTTTCTTAGGTCATTTTCCGTGTGGATGATGGTGTTGTTCCGGAGAAGCTGGAAGTCTCTTCCTTTTTTTTTTTGTTTTTTTTTCCCTTGTATTATAGCTTTAATGGAAGACGACCGCGTGCGAAAATGGCGTTTGTGGTTAAATCTGATTTGATCCTGGCCATGACTTCGTGGGTTCATGGTGACTGGTCGCTCTGTTAGTCGTTTACTAGCATACGTAGCTCCGCAGACGTTTTCTTGCAACGGTGTGTTTGTTGATTTTCTCTGTATTTAACTGTAAGACTTGTCGGTCGCGTTACGCAGAGGTCGGGTTGAGGGAAGTGGAAGGAATAGAAGGGAAATGAAAGATAGGGGCTACTTCTAGGATTTGTAAAGTGGTATCAGATAGTTGCGTGGCGTTAAGATATCTCATAAATCTTTTTTTTTTTTTTTTATGTAACATTTGGTTTTGTGTTTTAGGGTTGTGATTGATCCGTGGTGACCAAGTGGTAATGGCGGTGCAGCAAGCCCCTGCTGGAGCACCTCCTCCATCAGCTGATGTTGTATGTATTATGTTGAGTGTAAAATGGGAATTACGCTCGTGTGTCATTTCCTCTATGATTTTACCCCGCCTTTGCTTCCCTAAATTATACTTCATATTGAATAGGTTGGCAATGCATTTGTTCATCAATATTACCACATCCTTCACCAATCCCCTGAACATGTTCATCGATTTTATCAAGATAGTAGCAAGCTTGGCCGTCCTGAAGAGAATGGAGTCATGGGTATCACATCAACCATGAAAGTGAGCTGTCTTATATCTCCCTCCCTATCTCTGATTGTGCAATGCTCCTTTTTGTTATGTGCCTTTAATTTTGTTTCATTAGGCTCTCTCTCTCTCTCTCTCTCTCTCTCTCTCTCTATATATATATATATTATTTGGAGAGACATATATTATTTGGAGAGACATTCCGGTTCTCTGACGTGTTGGTTGAGCCATTTTTAGTGTTTTTCTCCACTAACTACACAGTGAATGCTATCTGTGGATGGTCTGATTAATTGCTAGTGGTATAGTGGGTGTTATTTCTTTGATATAACTTAAGCTGCTTGTTTCTGATGCAGGCTATTGATGAGAAGATACAGTCGCTTGATTATCGTGGATTTAGCGCAGAGATCATTACAGTGGATGCACAAGACTCTTACAAGAGCGGAGTCACTGTACTCGTTACTGGATATCTTACTGGGAGAGACAAAACGAAGCGGAAGTTCACCCAGAGTTTCTTCTTGGCACCGCAAGATAAAGGTTACTTTGTTCTGAATGATATTTTTAGATATGTGGAGGAATCCAGTCATCAACAGCCAAACCATGGTTCAGTTAATGGCATGGAAGCTCCTCAAACTATCAAGCAAGGTAATAGGAAGTGATTAAATTCATATATGCTTAAATGAGGCAATCATTGAAATAATTCGGTTTGCAGAGTCGACGCCTCCACTGGAGAACAACATTCCTCATCAGGTAGCTGCAGATTCAGAAGAAGTTGGTCAGGAGGAAGTTTACAACCCCTCTGAGAATGGAGATGGTTCAGTTGTGGAAGAGGAAGCCCCAGTGCCTGAAGTAGTTAATGAAACTCCAGCTGATTCACTCACAGTGGCTGAATCTCATGCTAAAAATGAAGATGTTCCAAAGAAATCGTATGCCTACATTGTAAGTTGGGCTGATTCTACATAGAATTTTCTATTCGATGCATGTTCGCTAAATGTTTCTGCACTTGTCATGGAAGAGGTAATATGAGTGACTGCATTGTTTGTTGTGCTGTAAGTAGATTGGTAAAAAGATGATTTTTGGACTGATAGCTTTGGTAGTTAGTAACTTGATTTGCTGTCACTTTGACTTACAGTTGGGAGTCATGAAGGAGGGTGCTGTCAATGTACTATCTTCTTCACCTTTGCCAAAACCTGTTCCAAAAAGCCAAGAACCACAGATGACTGCACCACCCCCTCCAGCCCCGATACTTGAGACTCAAGTTTCCAGTTTAAAAGCGACTGAAAATGGGAATGTTCAAGAGGTTGAATGTGCGTGGACCACTTATTCTTCTGTTGTTAAATTAAATTGATAATAGTTTTCAGTTATAAATATTGAGGAGCGTCTACAAAGTCTAATTCACGTGATTACATGCTTATTTTGGGCAGCTGATGGGCACTCCATCTACTTGAAAGGGCTGCCTATGAATGCATCCTATCCACAAATTGAGAACGAGTTTAAGAAGTTTGGAGCAATTAAAGCTGGTGGTGTTCAGATCAGGAGCCAAAAGGTTGGTTTGATTTTAGCAATTCTAGTTACATTGGAACTTTATGTCTTACCAATCTTCTCAAACAACAGGGGTTTTGCTTTGGGTTCGTGGAATTTGAAGAGTCAAGCTCTGCCCAAAGTGCAATAGAGGTAAGTCTGTTTACTTAGCTCTTTACTCATTACATCTGATGGAGCAGTTGGAGAGGGGCATGCAAACATTTTCATTCCTGTTTGTGGCTATTGGATTTGTTTCCATCTCTAACAATAAGCTATCATGTATTTGTTGTTTACCTCTAGTCTAGCTCTTACTTGGCAAACTAGACTTGAAAACCCCACTTCTTTTCCAACTGTTCAGAAATCTCCAGTGGTTTTATCATTTCAATCTTTCTGTATGCTTGTGGTCACAATGTTCTGCATCTTCACCTTAATTGGGTTTAGTATCGCAGTTATAAGAATCATCTGTAAGTGTATCTGCTGCGAAGATTGCCACCTTTGCAATAGACTGCCATTTGGTCGCTTGTTTTACTCATATAATATAGTTCCCCTCATGGCGCCCATTCAGCTATCTAGACATGCTTATCCTCACTTGTCTATATGTATGCATTGCATGAGTTATGTTGAGCATTTCTCAAGTTTCAAGGCTAATATGCCAGGCCTCTCCTATCACTATTGGTGGACGACAAGTGGTTATTGAACCAAAGAAGTCTACCTCACGAGGTAAGTTACTTGTTCAACTTTCAGAACTCTGCTTTTGTTTTGCTTGATAGGGGGTATAATTATTCTCTTAATTTTACAAAAGTCACATTTTACCAAAAACAAGTCCTTAAACATTCTCTCATTCCTCTTGTGCTGCATATGCAACCTTTTAATTTTATGGGGGAAATTGGGTCCAACCTATCTCTACCCATCTTGATACCATAAATTTATATGCAGAACTTTGATACGCTTATTTTGGATCATCCGATCATATGGGATGATTTCTATTTTGCATGGTTCTTTATGCAGGGAATGGTAGGGATCGTTTTCCATCTGGAAGGGGGGCTGGCTACAGGAATGAGGGTGTGCGAGGGCGTGGAAGTTATGTTGGTAGTAGAGGAGGCTATAACAGGGGCGAGCTTAATAACAGGATGGATTATGGAAACAGAAATGGTGGCAGGGGAGGATATGCTAACCGTGGCGATGGATATCATAGGGCTGATCATTCAGGAGGCAATGGTGGCCGTGCGACTCGAGCTGCTGGTTTTGCTGTTGATGCTGCCAAAAGCGTGGCCCCACGAGTTTCTGCAACTGCTTGAGGAACCACCTGGTAGTCACTTTTCTCAGTTGCTGGATAGGCATCAAGAATGCATCTTTTAGATTCTTTTGCACATGATAATTTTTGGAGCTAAATCAAAATATTATTCTTCAGCTTTTTGGCTGTTGACCATGTTGAGTCTCATTGGTGGGAAATAGATGTACTTAGTTTCTGCTGCCAAACTAGATTTTGTCTAATCTTTGGTGGGATTATCCTGCCGATTTTGGAGCTGTTCCATTTTATAAAAGTACTGAAAAGACCAGCATTGTTGTTGTATGGAGATCCTGGACATATTAATGTACTTATCAGGGCCATTTAGGTAAGTTCCAACTGTGAAATGAGAGGGTATCGTGTGTTTTTGAATGTCGCAATACTCTTAGGCCAATTTAAAAGGAGAGAGCTGTGCAACTGTTGATTCGTGTTCCTTTTCAGTTGCTAGATCATACTTCTTGCTCCATCCATCGTCGTGGATTCTTCTGAGCAGTTTACTCCACGCAGACATGCATTCAAATCCCGATGTTTATCAGGAGCTTAAGGCCCCGATGGATCACGGGCTTGTCATCTTAAAATTAATGCTTTCCTGGCGCAACTTTTAGAAAGCATCTTAGAAAGCTTTTTTCTTTTAATTTAAATTACTGGGGAAGCTTCAATACTTGAATAAGAAGCTGCACGATACATTTTGCACTGATGCATTCTAAACGCATCGTAGCAAAGAACCGAAAAGAAAAGAAGATGAGTCAATGTCCAGCGACTCAGGCTATGTGGGAAAGCTGAACTTTGACCCGCCGGAAATCCTTTCAAAAGAGACGGTAGCTGTTGAGAAAGGGAAGAGGAGCGAAGAGACATTATGCACCGGAAGGTTCAATTTTAAAGTGAGAAATGCTGAACGCCAAATGAGATGAACAGTGGTTTGGTTTGATTTGTGAGCTAAAACTATCGCAAACGGCGAGCCAAGGTCCTCAGACGGGGGACTTAAAGAATAAACTCACCCAGGTGCAGCGTGCGTTGCCTCCCTTAGGATTTTGCAAAACCGCAGGGAGTTAAATAGGCCATTGGATCAATTAGTAAATAGATTTCAAACGTTCGTTGGAAAAATTTTGTAGGCGTTTGCATGTCATGACGTTGCGTATGGAAAAAACGACAGAATGCATGCGGTATGATGCCACGCGATGGATTTAGAAAGTACTTCGAAAAGTTAAATTAAGAGACAGATCACTCCCAGAAGTGCTTGATCGAATTCAACGCGACAGGTTTGGAATAATCTTTTAAGTCAAAACAATGGAGATCTTCCAAATATACCAATGATGTCCTGACTTACCAACCACACGCATTACAAAAGTAGCAATCATGACATCCGCAATGAAGCATCAGCGTCAGCTTAACCGAACATCCAGAAACCACGTCATACATTTCTTGTACTAACCATGCATTGCGACAAGATAATGAAAGCAGAACAACATCTCATAAGGATCAATAATTAAATTCCTTGTATATAAGCGTATACAAAATCCAGAAGTCTTCTGAAAGAGGTCACTAAAACTTGTGGGGGTTTGAGTGGACGAAAGATATAAAAGGGACTTCATTAGGAAAGTAACTGCATTCTGGATAATAAACATTTGCCAAATAATTAAGACTGCAGCACTTGTATGGACAAAGGAAGCAGGGTTGTGTAGTGAATATGGCACAAAACTATCTAAACCTGGATAGCGACGAACCTTCTGCCGCAACTAATAAGGATGCGTGGTAAATATTGATCGAAGTCCCAAATATCTCATGATTGGAACCATTCCAGCAGAAAGCCCATTGGAAGATGATTCAGCTCCGACTGTTTCTTCAGATACCAAAGTTGCAGGCCTGGATGAAATCCAACTCGTAGTCAACATACTTTGTCCATAGTGGCTTAAACAGGCTCATGGCAATGTCAAGCCATGGCTTCATATTCCCATTGAAGTGGACAACGGCAGCATTACGAATCTCCTCCATGCTTATGCTGGGATTGTAGCCGAGTCCTAAAACATGCCATGACTTGTCCAGTGGCTTCGTTGTCGAGTAAAATGTTATTAACCCCGGGGGCAAAGTTCCCAATTTCCACAAGGTTCGGTTCTCATTCTGTAATTTAGAGAGAAAACAGCATTATACTCAGAGAATGAACGAAAATCTTCAACCTCAAGTAATAAATTTGCATATTTGACAAGGATGGCCAAAAACAATCACGTGACAAACTGGAAAAACATTGTGCATAACTTTTACTCTCCTCAATTTCATCTTACTTTCTTTTTCAGTTCCTCGTCCTAGTGAACTTAAAGAATTATTTGCCGAAACAGATAAAGTTCTGTATTACGATGAAAACTGAAATAAGTCCATTTGCCCTCACTGAAAAGACAATCGGTGAAATGCAGCATGGATTGGGAAAGATTACCCTTTACTTTGTTGTAGAATTTATCAGCTAATGAATATCACTTAGCAATCAAGCAGGAGTTATAAAAGAGGGGGAGGGGATTGATTAATTGACACAATTTTACCAGAAAAGGATCAAAGCTGTTACCAGATTCTGCCAGTAATGATACTCTTCAGTGCACTTCTCCCTTCTCCAAGCATCCAAATCAAAAAAGTTCATTCCATATGCCCATGCACAAGCCTTGGGGTTGAATTTCTCCTTTATCAGAGGATGTGAGAAATTCATATACTGCGCATACCGATGGAAAGAGCCGAAGCACGTCTCAACTGCCCCATTCACTTTCCCATCCATGTCTATCTTCCACAAACCAGTCAAGTCCTTCTGCACAACAATATCATCATCCAAAAACAGAATCCTGTGCAACTTGGGGTACATTTCTGGTAAATAAAACCTCAGGTGGTTCAGTATTGAGAGATACTTCGGGTTCCTAAACTTCATATTCGTGGTATCTTTAGTAGCATTTTCAAGCTTATTCTCAAAGTAAAACTTCTGCAAGTTTGCAGACTCCAGTTGTCGAAGCACTGGCACATAAGAAGAGTTCAAGAACTTGTAATCCTCAACTGCCTTAACCTCAATATGAGCCCCATTGTATTCCTTCAACTTGAACATAACTTGCATGGCCCCAAGATTCATCTTATCAGTCACCACATGGAAGACATGTTTCCATGGCTCCTTTGCATTCTTCACGGCAGAATTCACCACCACAGATGCTGCTAGCACATTATCCGAGAAAATCGCATAATGGTAAAGGTTCGGATCCTCCAGTTCTGGCTTGGGAGGCTTTCCCTCATCTGTATACTTCTCAGGGTGCGCAATCCGCTCTTCCATCAACCGCATCGAAAGGCAGTGCAGGCTCTTAGGTATCGATTTAGCAGCAATCAAGCTCGAAAACGCACCCTGCTTCTTTGCCTTTGTCAATTGCTCGTTCACGGCAAAAATCGTATCCTTCAACTTCTGTATCTTCAATTGATTGTCGAAGGACTCCTTCGATTCAGACACGGCTTGGCGAGTGACCTTGATGCGCTCCTTCACTTCCTTCTCGAATTGGCGAAGCGCGGTTTCGTCGATACTGAGCGAATCGGATGCGAAAAGAGCATGATACCCGGGCTTCTTGACGAGATCGCTGTAGTTCTTCGAGAGATCGGCGAAAATCCGAACCAGCTTGGAGTACTCGAGCTTAAGCTTGCGGGCGTAGGACGCGTAGGCCAGGGCCAGAGCGCGGTGATCGTCGGCCTGCTTCTGCAGCTGGTCGAGTCGAGGCTTGAGAGGATCCGATTTCATCGCGAGAATGGATCTTCTGACGGATCCGTATCCATGAGAAGCAGAACTAATCCCCTGCACCTCAAAAAGACGCACCACAGTTAAGCCTCAACCAAACTCCGCCCGACTCAAAACTCCCAACCGCCCAACCACACGCGAACGACAAATCGCCCATCCAAATCCACCGACGCGCTACCGGAGCGAATCGGATCTGGCGCGACGGCGACGCGAGAGCGCGAATCGAGGACCGAGACATCGCGAAACGGAAGGAAACGAAAGAAAAAAAAAACCTAGCTCCATCGAGAAAGGAACGGCGACAATGCAGGGGCGTACCAGGCGCTGGAGACGGGAGGCGTCGGTGCGGGAGGTGACGGTGAGAGAGGAGGCGAGGAGGAGGAAGACGGCGGCGGCGGCGGCGGAGGCGAGGAGCTTGAGGGGAGAGAAGCCGCAGGGTCTCCGGTGGCTCGCCATTCGCGAACCTCCCCCACTCAGTCGCTCACTGAGTGTTTAGAGAGAGAGAGAGAGAGATGGAGGAGGAGATTTGTAGGTGAAAATTACAGAGGGGGAAACGCCGGGGGTGACGGAAACGGTGATGGATCGTGGGAAAACGATGCGTCCCTCTCGCTTTCGCTCCCCGAAATCTAACTAACTGGCCTCCACAATCTAATGAGCAAAGGAATACGACGCTTTATTTTTATTTTTTTTTAAATTTTGTTAATTTTTATTATCGTTGTTATTTTGGGCTGTAACCCACTGTCTCGCGATCGCCAACTGGCGATATTCAACGCGTCCGATATTTTTGGCCGTACGAAAATGATTTTGTATGATTCACGAAGTCGGCGATGCGATGCTTGTAGGATCCTGTAGTTTGAATTACTGCCGATGGGGGGAAGGCTACGTATATTTTTTCGACGCCATCAAATCAATCCGACCCGGATAATAATCAAAGATCGGCTCTTTTTCCACGCACTAAAATGACATGACGAAATGACCGAATTGCCCTTTAATCAATTCTCTTTTTCCCTCATTAATATGTGATTTTTCGGGGCATTTAGGTCCATCTGGTTTGCTCGAAGAAAAATGTTTTAAAAGGTTTTTTTTTTCCTTTCTATATTATTTTATGACTCAAAACACTTTTCTATATTTATCTACGCCCAAGTATATACATGTAGCTTACCGTCCATAAAAAAAAAAAATAAGTATATGCATATACCTTTATCGGCCTTACAATAAAAATTGATGAACCTGGATATGTCCTTAAAAGGCTAAAGGGAAGGAACAAGCGGAAGATCCGCCTTGGGGTGGAAGCTCTACCGCATTAAACAATAGAGCGTGTAGGCTGGGCACCGGGTTGTCGGACTATTGCTGCTAGTCTCCCTACGGTTTTTTTAGACGTGCATTGCCAGCACTAGTGCTCTAACCGCACGCTAGTGGACACGAAATCTTTCCATTGTTTGATTTTAGATAAGCTCAAGTAGCTTTTGATTAGAATAAGGCTTGTTCGTTGAAAAGGGCTTTTTTAGCAAAATACAAAATAAACAGGGGCAGGCACGTAAATAAACTTCTAAAGAGGCTTCACTATAAAAATAAGAATAAGATGCACGACCGACAAAATTAGGAATAAGTTTTGTATGTTTTTGCTTTCAAGGGATTATATGATATTACAATATTCAAATATTAAACAACGCTTTCATCTAACAAATGAAACTTTTAAAGCAATCGATAATATCCCACAAAATCTCCTATAATTCTTTTTAATAGTAATCTTTAGAATAATCTTCTCTCTTCCCTTTTTTTCTCATAAATAGATATGATTAAGGGTTTGTTTGTTTTGTGAAAAATCAACTCTTTGAAAAATAGATTGTATCGCATATAAAAATAAATGGATGAAATTTTTTTTCATCATCCATAAAAATATTTATAATATTAATTAATTGTTTCAAGCGATTATTTTACGAAAATATTTTTTTATCGAAATAACATTGTATTCATTACTCTAAAAGGATTTATGAGAAATACATAGACTTTCATGGCAAAGTAAATCAAAACAAAGCAAATATCGAAATACTACAAATCAAAGCCAAATTCTAATAACAAGGAGGATCAACATAATACAGACGGAGTTAAACACACACTCGTTCCATAAGAATAGATTTGTCATGTAAAACAATTGGCGATCGATCTCAAGATCTCATACCATATAAGCATATATTGGAAATTCCTTCTCCAATAATTACTATGATAGAGGAAAGAAAATATGTTTCAAACATTCATTTTTTGGCCAAATAAAACCAGCGCAATTTCCGACCAAAAGAAAAGAAAAAAACAGCGCAATTTATGCAATAATTATAGCCAGTCAACACGTTCAGGCTGGCCCAGATTTTAGGAGTACGTTCTGATAACGGCAAATCCTCCTGCAACACGCTTCGACCAAATGTAAATACTAAACAGTCAAGTCTCTCCTTCTGATCTCAGTCCATGAAACGGTCTTGACTTCTTTTTTGGCTCGGACGTTCAACAGGCTATGCTCTCTTGCTCCCGAACTTACATTCTACGCCCTGGCATCGCCATAGATAGCGAATCAAAGCAACGAGAAACAGAACACGCTACGAAAGAAGTCACGATGGCCGCCATATCAGACCTCAAGATCATGCAGCATTAGGAAGAAATGAGACCGGAGAAGCGAAAAAAGGCGGCTATAATGATGTTAATTTAGAGGACAAAGATGTGCTTCTGATACAGATATAGTTCGAATAGATACAGGACTCTTTCTTCTTTGCTTTAAGCTTGCATTTGTCGTTCAAAACCCAAGTCTGCAAGAACCCAGAAAAGGAGAAAAGAGAGGGGATGAAATCTCTCTCAGTTGTAGCTCTTCTTGGTGTGCTTGCCCACATGGTGCAACCACCCCATGCCCCTGAAAGCCTTGGAGATCCTGACCAGGTTGGGCCTCCCCATGCCCAGGTTCATCTTCCCTGCGGAGAACTTGAGCGCCTGCAGGCAGCAGAACTGCTCGTCATTGTCTTCTTCTTCTTCTTCTTCTTCCTCGACTTCGCCGGCATCCTTCGCGCGCCCTTCGAGTCTCCCTCCTCTCTTGCCCTTCTTCGCTCGGTCCTTCGCGTGCTTGGCGGAGGAATCGTTCTCGTAGGCCTCCCACAACAGATCCATCCCCTCGCCACCCTCCGCATCGTGCCTCTCTTCGAAGAGCTTGCACGCCAGTGTCCTCTTCCACTCTTTCTCTCTCCTCATCGACCCAAAGCTCCCCAGATGTTGAAAGCCCATCTTCTCATAATGGCTCTCGGAGAGGCGATCTGGTGAATAGTAGCATGATTGCTCTCCTCCGCCGTACTCATCAAAGAGCCTGAGACTCTCACCAAGTCTTCTAGAATTCTGCCTTGTTCTTGAAAAGCACTCTCCTCCATGATTATCCCTTACTTTTAGGTCGCTTGGTTTATCGCTCACTTCCTTGGATCCGCCTTTGAACAGGGGATCATCTTCTTTTTGCTCTTCTTCTTCACCAACTTTCTTGGGCTCGGAGTCTAGAAGTTTGACTTCTTTCTCTTCCGCTTTGAAAACCGCACCTTCACTTTCACATTCTGCCTTCTCCTGGATTAACGGTCCTTCAAGTTTGTCCTCAACTATGGACTCTGGCTTAGAAATCTCAGCTGGGTCTTCCTCGAATTTGGTTGCCGATGCCTCAGAGTGCCCCTTGACGACATTGTCTCCATAGATCAAGAACTTGTCAACTGGTGCTTCAGATTCTTCAGACCCACAATCCCCCGGTAGCTTCAACTGATCGGAGACTTCATCATGGCTTTTCCCGGAGTCCCACAGGGAAGCTTCTTCAAAGAAAATCTTGTACACTTCAAGGTCCTTTGAGAGCTCAATCCCTTCATCTTCATCAGCTGAATTTGATCTCAGCTTCTCCAAAACCCTGGAACATACCTTTGAAACAAATCCCACTTTGGATTCTGGTGTTTCTTCAAGAGACCCTCCAAGGCCTGGAGAGAGAGTGAGGAGGGCGAGCAGGATAAGGAAGGTGGTGATGAGAAGAGGAGAGAGGAAAGTCACAACCTTGAGAAGGTAAGGTGACAAGAAAATGAAGTAAGAGAACCACACAGGGTGAGATAGAAAGAAAGAAGAGAAGAGAACTAAACAGGACAAGAGAACCCTAGACAAGGGTGCATTCTTGGCTGTGCTTGACATGGAAAACTCAGTCATTTTTCTGCTCCAGAGTGCTTGAAAGAAGTGGAAGAGCAAATAAAGCTGAAATGGAGCTATCGATGGAGTGAAGAAGAAGAAAATTGGACTGCTTTACAGAGGAATTGAATGGTAAAAGTGTGAAGACTTGGAACGGAGTGGCGTGATAGAAGGAGGAGACAGGGAGGTTGGGAGTGAGTGAGTGAGAGAGAGAGTGAATGGAGGAGTGATGGACATTGGCGAAAAAAGGCATCTTTTGAAGCCTTTCCTTGTCTGTCTGTCTATAACCACCAAGTATGCCCCCACCCCCAAATAAATTAGAGAAAGTAATTTTGACAATGGACTACATATGTTTCCTTCATAATTGTGAATTCTTCCAAAACAATTTCAAAGCACTTATCGAGTGATTAAACGCTTGATTTAAATGCAGCATGTGCACAATTCATGTTTAAATCCCAACATATCTCATCGGGAATAACTTAAAAGTCACGTTCAGCACCTTGTGGATATAGTCTAGTCGAATAGAAAGTTTGATTCTCCGTCTTTTCAAAACAACAATGTCCCATAGCAAGACTTCTGCAGCCTATGTCACAGGTGCAACAGTTGCAGAATTGATGAATGCTTAATTGCTTCGCACATGTGGTTGGTGTCCATGCCAAGACTTATTGGACTCGGATAATTGAAATATACACAACTAACAAGCTGACCACAGTGGGTACCGAACTCTCCCTTAATCATTGCAATGCCTTTGTGATTATTACAATAAGGCAAATATCGATACCTTGTGTGGCTGGAATCTCAGCTTTTTCGTGCGGTCCCTGCCTATGGACTTCACTTCAATGGAATCCCAAGTGAAGTTTTGGCGAACGCATTGTCTGCTCGACAGTTTTTCGCAGCCTTTCCGTGCGAGTTTGCGATAGAGAGTACATTCAGGGCACTCTACAGACGATCTCCGACGTTCAGGGTTACAACCGAGTGGTATCTTGACTGCTGCAGTACTAAAGATAGTCGATAACATTCTTTCGTGGCGATTTTCCTCTCATCAAAGGGAAATATGCGCTCCCTTGAGGTTGTGACCTTAAGTAGGATCTTGCGGATGCAGGATCTTCCATCCAATTCACCATTAGACTAAGTAAAGAAGACAAAACTCCCATCCACTTAGAGAATCCAATCTAACCGCCAGCCTGTTTGGAGCACATAATCTCATCCAACCCCATCACACTCCCACAAAACCATCAACGGCTCTTTCGGGTCCAGAAGCGCGCAAGATCCTAATTGCTTCACCACCACGGTCGGCCCTTACACTCGATCTGAATCATTGTCTCTGAAGTTGATTGAACCACAAGGATGCCACTGGCCCAAGAACCCTTTTCTGGTAACCCTAGGTTTGGAGATACGAGTATTTGTCTCCCCACGTGGTAAAAATCCGAAGTAGCAAAGCCCAAAGGAAGGTGCCTGAGCAAACCGACTCGGGCGCATTCTAAATTGTTTACATTTTTACCTTGCCAAATAATAATTTGGAGTTATTATTAGCAAATAAAATACAAAGAAGCAATGAAAGAGGCGGGAGACTGGAGCCAAGCGAAGGACTCTAAGCAGAGAGATGGAGAGTACGAGTGATAATATCAATCCAACCCCACATGGGAAAAGCACTCATGGCCACTCAAGTACCGTTGATGCATGCAACCATCTTTTTGACCTCTCCAAAGTTTTCTATGTCGGAAACGTGTCTTCTCTTTGATCTTTCACCTTCCTTTAATCTGATCATTGTCATTGATGGGAGGTTGCTCTGCCTTCCCTTTCCATGATACCCATCCGACCTCTGTCCTTCAGAAGCAATTCGCTTTATCAGAGCCAAAAATATGTCAACGAGGCAGCGTCCGAACCGGGGTTCAATCATTACTTTCAGCGAGGAACAAATTACAAACCATGCACTTGCAAACCGTCTTCCGAAATGCTTCACCTTGTTATGAGGCAACAACAAAAGCACCTACTTACTATATGAGGAAAGATTGCGAAGCTGAATCTGAACAGCGACTAGTTACTAGACCGTGGATGATTTTCCCATCACAACCCCTCGTTTGGACCATGTGTGGTCTTAGTTTTCCACATTTTATTCTAATGGACACCGAGCCCAGAGAAGTTTACATGCAGCGAGCCATCGATCATAAAGGCATCCTGAAAATTCTGGGCAGTAAAAGCAAGCCCAGATTATTTGGCTGTAAGTATTAAAGCAAAAACAATCGGCTTTCATTAACCTGCCATAAAAACCAATATCACACTGAAATTTTAATATTGAAATCAGTCCTCAATCCCCATCCAAAAAGTAAACCCTTCGAACATTGTGGTAGACAGACACACTTCCAAAATGAAACATTCTGTCGCTCCTCCACCTTTGACTCCGAAGGGAGATGCCAACAAGTAAAACTTTACTCCGTCATGACAGGTTTATTTTCATTGGCCTTGGGCCTATGCTCCTTCGGCCTCTGCTCTTCCATCTTCCTGCAATTCGAACACAGGATACAACATGGAAATGTGAGGAATGCAAAGCCACTAAGAAGCTGAGTCTAGCCAATAGATCCTATGCATCCGACCGCTATACAACCTCAACAGCCAGAAAACCTTGCAATGTAAGAACAAAAATAAATAGCCAAATGGAAAGAAGCCAGACACAACTTAAAGCTCCTAAAAGCAAACGGGGAAGTTAGCTCCCCTTAAATTGTCAAAGCCTAAATTGTCCATGATTAACTTTCACTTTTCACCATTCCATCCGTAAAATTACTTCACTCAACTATCTAATTTTGAATATATCATGGTGTGGCAATGAAGGAGATGAGATATCTACGGCCCAACAAGTAGAAAACAAAAACCAGCATCAGGACCTCCGGTTAAAATCTAATACCAGCAGTGGATGCAAAAATCCTTGACTATCAAAAATGTGTTTAACTCTGCCTTTGAACAAAAGCAGGACAGAATACAATGCTGGAGACCGTAACCACACAGTTCATACTAACACATGCACCATCCCTTCCCCAGTAAGACAACTTGACATTGGCTAAATTAAATATGCATAAATAATCTCATCAATACTTGTGGGCGATGACTACAACACTGACGACGAGGCCTCAATAATACCACCATGCCAAGTATAGCAATCCCTTGAAAAGCAAATAAAAAGGCCAGGGAAAATGAAAGAACCGAGGCCATATATTGGAATTACACAAGCTCCAAAGTTCTTCTCAGTGAGAATTAAGCACGAGGCAAAGGACTTGAAACAGGGAAAACCAGATGAAAGCATCGAAGGTGTAATGAATAGTTACAACTCGATTTGCACAAAGAGATATAGAGAGTACCATAAAATAGGACAGGATAAAAGATTACTGCCTGGAACACAGCAATCGGAACCATTTTATCAAACGAAGCTCAATTTAGCAAACGCGACCGTGAAAACCAAATTTTCAAAACCACATCTTCACTTTAAAACCGATACAAGAAACCTTTATTAATCAAAATCGTTACTCATGGTATCACAGCCAAATTCATATGCGCATGAATCTGGAGCCTTCAAGGCTCCACAACCGTCCAGACTTGAATTATGCAACATACACACGCCGCCAATATGTTTACCGCGCAAAAGACATAAACCCTCGGCCGTGAAACGATTGGGAACGGCTCGCCCATGTTATTGACCAATAGTAATTCACAGGCAGAGAACGAGCGGAAATCATGCAAAGTTGCCCAAATTCCACAATCTTGCGACCAACCCAGCTCAAATCGTATCAACTCGATAAATACCTAATAATCGACAAAAGTCGAACGACAATCACAAAACGCACTCGCACGCACGCGAATAACCAGAGAGAGAGAGAGAGAGAGAGAGAGAGAGGGACCTCTTGTCGGAGGAGCCACCCTTCTGGCTGAGGAAAGATCGGAAGAGAGGGGAGTTGACGTCGTAGATCATCGTCTCCGGTGCGGTGGTGGAAAAACTTCAGGAGCTGCAGAAACGACGGGGATGTCCTCGAGCTTGGAAGCAAAACCCTAACTCTTCTCGCTCACGATTTCGGTTCGCGATTTCTCCCCCGCGAGCCCAACGGGATTTTATATGTGGACGGGGTTGAAAAGGTGATCGGGGCCTGAAATCGAAGCCCCAAAAAACGCGACGCTGGGCTTTTCTGGTAAGCCCATCTGGAATCGCATAAAGACGATCCCTCTCAAGATGAGTCCCCACTCCGGGGCCAATGGTGCAATTTTGCCAAAGAAGAAGCACTTCCTCCGGCAAAATGGTATTAATCGGAGGGCTAATTCCTCCAGGAAAGTGACGGGCGAGCTTTACTCGCCGCCCTCAGATTCCTTGAATCATAGACGAAAGGACACTCTCCGGATCTGTCACTTTCGAGGAATCGAAATTATCTCAAACCCAATGAGGTAATTTTGCTTTCCCCTTTGCCTTGAAATAATTTACTTTCCAATTCCATAATAAGACCGACCAAAAAAAAAAAAAATTCCATAGTAAGCATATGTTTTTTTTCCTTTTGGGTGAATTAGGCGAATGTAGCCTTACCTAGTGACGGCAGACCGGGGACCGAACAGAAATGCAATGTGCTGGTCCGAGCTCCACCTGATCGTTGATTAAAATAGAAAAAAAGAAAAAGAAAAATCCCGTGTCAAATTGTTTATCGAGAGACTTTTATGCACTTCCTTATTCTCAAATCATTCAGATTGTTCTGATAATTCCTAAAATTCTAATAAAGAATACTCGGCAAATAAACATTCGTTACATCGGCCTAATGGGGGAAGTGTAGCCAAATGTACTTTTTAAGTTCCATATGGAGTGTTTGAGCGAAGGACATTCTAAGCAAGCTGATGATGTCATTTCTAATACATGAACTAATCATCGAGTTTTTCCTTACATATTATTGATCATGTGAAATTACAAATAATGCACACTTTCAAGACCTCGGTCTTATTCTTCTTTTCAACACTAACATAGTAGCAGCATTACACTCGTTCACAACTTGATTTTTCGCGTGCTGGGAAAATTATCAAAATAAACCTAATGTTATTATACTAGTATCAATTCAATTATAAATCTTTCGATTATACCAATTGAATTGCAAATATTTTTCACATTTTTCAATCAAGTTTTTATTCAACAAATTTTAGCTGGAAATAGTTAAAGTGAATGCCAGTAGTACTGCGTAGGACGGTCAGTACTGACGTAAACAATTTGTATACATTCTTTAGATTATATTTTTATATTTTTATTTCTTTTCCTTTTTTTTCTACTAAGCCCGGTGAGGGCCACGCGAGGATTAGCCTATGACCCTTGATAGGCTTACAAAAAAAAAAAGGAAAAGAAAGAAAGAAAGAAAAAAGTTTGTCTATGTCAATGTCACTCGTGACACATAGAATTAAGGGTGTGCAAAACAAACTGCGCAAATAGGGAATTGCCTAGATTGGGCTGGACTGGCCAGTTTGATCTAATTTTTGGGAGTGTCAGTCCAATTCCTGATTCCTAAAATTGGAATCAGTATCCAAGTGGTCCAGTTCTCGTTTCCATGAGGAAATCGGATCAGGCCAAACCAGCTAAATATACATTTTTTTAATTGTTTCTTCAAAAAACTTAGTAAAATGTGAATTGAATATTATCTCATCCAATGATATCACAAGTTACAGCACAATAACTCTTCACTCATCATCGATTCCATCAATATTTGAAGATTTGTCATTCTCTCTCATTGTGCACAGCCACTCTTTGTTCTTTAGTGGGAAAAAAACGGCTAGTTTCAATGGACCAGACCAAAATCAACAATCCAATCCAGTTCCTAGTCCTAAAACCAAATGGTCCAATCCCTGATTCCCAAAATTGAGAACCAATCCTCTCGATCCAACTCGATTCCACCTTAGGCTCAGACTATTAGATCAGATCGGAAATCGATCACCCCTACATAGAATGACCAACGTCCATATCAACAATTTTAAGTTAAAATTAGCCATATAGATTCAATTGACCCCAAAAAAAAATTATAACTCAATTAGCACAATTAAAAGCTTAAGATTGAATTGGCACGAGTGCAATAGATTCATGACTTTTTGAATAATTTTCCCTTAGCGTGGTGCATTTGTTTCACAAAAAAATCCCATGACTTTGAAAATCATGTGTTGGATTTGCTGAAAAAGAACAGTCAACGGTAATAAAGCTAGCACAAATACCTAGAAGGGGTAAATAAGTATTTAAAATAAATTTTTATAAATGATTACAGAATAAAATAAGTTGCTAGCAAAGTCTGAATGATGATTGGAATCAGTTATGCAAAACACCAGCCTTTTGCAAGAATCTATAAGTATGCAACAAACTTAAAGAAAGAGAGTTAAAGGAAGTGAATATTGTACACAAAATTTATATTGGTTTGACTTATATTAAACTTATGTACACTCGTTTACACTAACAGCTTATTGGTCGAATTCCACTATAAGATCAACAAGAAATTACAAATTTCAAGTGCAAACACTCAATAGTATATCACACTATCTCACTAAAACACTCTTTTTTTTGTGTTTTCTCTTTTGATCATAATTTGAAATGCTCGCGAAGTGGAATTTCAAATTCACATGCCTATTTTTCTTGATCGAATGACCTCCTAAAATACTCTTACAAGATGCACTAGCCGTTAGTCAATCACTTGAGGAATTTCTTCCAATCTACCCATTGGACAAAATGCTTTAAAGAAATCCCTTGACCATTGAAAACAATGATGGAATTTCCACTTGATTTTGATCGCATATACAAATAGAATCTTGGTTTTCATAAGTGATATTTCCTCATTTGCAACTTATCTTTAGGATTGACTCAATTAATCTATTTATATGGAAAGGGAAATCATTTGCTAGGAAACTAGTTGTTGTTGAATAGTTTCTAAAATAGTTTCATCCTAGATCTAGGCCGCAATTTTGATAAGATGGATTCTGGACTCTTCCTCGTTCTGGCTTCAATACGATATGGACTCGTCAGAGTAGAATATGCTTTTGAAATAGAATAGACTTTGACAGAAATTTTCAATAGTATCTTAAAAACATACTAATACCAAAACATGCTCTAACATACGCGTTAGAATCATAAAATTTTGTCAACTTCAAAATTTGATAAGAGTTATCTCAACAAATGGAAAACCATTTAGGTCAACAAAATGTTGCAAGCTCAAAGTTAGGAAAACGAATTCCCTAATCCAAAAAAGGGGAAAACATTTTCCTGAATTTTTGTTAGTATTACTCAACTAACACACCTTAAAGGCTGCATCTGTTTAATGAAAAACAATTTTCAAAAGAATGATTGGTTATACTGCTCAAAAAAATGAATGGATGAAAAATACTTTTCATCATCCACAAATAGTTAAATGTAAATCGATGCATGCATTTGGTTTGCTAAAAATGATTAGCCAACGAAAAATTATTTACGGTCAACGAAAATTTGTATGCTGTTAAAGTTCGAAAAACAAACTTCTTAATCCGAAAAGGAAAAAACATTTTCCTAGAGAAGGGTTTCCCATGGTTTTTTATTTTCTTGTGAAGTTTTCCTCAAAATAAACACACCTCAAAGGGTGCGTTTATTTTATGGAAAACTCAAAATATGAAAAAATAAAAATAAAAATAATTAATAATATCTCTTATAAAAATAAATAAATAAAAATATTTTTATCATCATCCATAGAAATAGTGAGATGTAAATTGATACCGACAATGAATTTTTTTTATTGACTAATTACGCATTTTGCACAGCCAAAGAGCTGCAGATTGCCGGACTCAGTCCCAAACCCAGACGGAAAGAGGAAAGTGGAAAGAAATAAAAAAATCCGGTGGAACCAATACGAGGAAAGATAACCGAACTCCTTTCTATAAATGGGCTCCGGTCGGCCGAGGAAGATCAGATGATGAGCCATGGGCCTCGGGAGGGCCCACTGTCAATTTCGAGGCTCCACTCCTTTATTACCAAAAACCGGCAAGCCTCCACACGTGGACCTATCGCGTGTCCGATGTCCATTTTTTCCGTGAGCGAGATTACGGACGCGCCGCGAAGTCAACAATCATGCGGCTACTTTCGGCTTTTTGTTCGTGAGCTCGACGACACGAGGCTTGCCACATCCGGTTCGTGTGAACGGCACAGTCCCTTTTATTGGCACGTGCCGGCGAAGCTGATTTTCTTAACCTTTTCTTGGGTTTCTCTCACTTGCCATATATATTCTTTTCGGTTGGCGTTCGGAAGATGGTTCAATGGATCCGGCAAGTCTACTTTCTTTTTCTTTTCTTTTTTATTTTTCTTCCCCTCGATCAGCGACGTAAGCATGCAGCTCCAACTACTTCAAAATACTCGTGAAATACTCTGTGAGTTTTATTAACGAATTAAATCCGAACCTTTGATCTATTACGTCAAGTGATGAGATTCGATATGGACCCAAAAGATTTCTTATATCGTGATATTATGTTGTGCAAGTCTTTTTTTTTTTTTTTTTTTATGATACGATATTTTGCCATTGAATGTCGAAAAGTTTATTAAAAAGGAAACGCTTTTTGATGTTTTGTACAATGAAGCGTATGATATTTCGGTATTTGGATGGTCAAACACTGTCTTACACTTTAATTGGGCGATATTTCAGTAAAAATATCCATTAGCTAGATGATCCTCTCCACAAAATTTGGACAAATTGTTTAGCTTAAATAAAACCTTGATAAACTAAGTGACTAAACTCGATTGTGTATTAATTTAGATTGAGCTGGAATCAATAAAACTGTCCTAATTTTCTCTAGCATCATTGAAAAGGACTTCCTAACGTCATTTTACTAATGAGTTGCATCTGTTTATGGATGTGGTCCTTCTCAGCATATCACTTTTTTCTTCTAAAATAAGCTAGGGTAGAAAGTAGAGGTCCGGTTGCCCGGAAGGTCAGGAAACATCTTGTAATTTTGGATTTTCCATCCCAACGAATGGGCATTATTGTTAGTTTCCGGCTTAGTAAACCAAGATACATTAATAAAATCTCCAAGAACATCAATCTCCAGATTGTATATTTCATCACCGCCCATCGCGATCAAGACAGAGTTAACCGAACTTCATTAAGTAGTTGAATTACTCCCTTCCTTTTCTCAATCTAAGCAAACTATCGAGTTAAAAAAAAAGGGCATAACACGAACCGTCTCAATAATACAATCTCACCACAAGGCCCATCATATGATTTCGAGCTAATTAAATGGAACAGGCGATTCCTCTAGTCGAACCCGAACATCAGATACGAGGTTAGCCTCTTAGAAAATATGTTGTTGATGTTTAATTTGGAGAATAATTAGGAATTAATTGTTGTTATTTATTATCGTCATTAAGTTGATCAGGGGGAGTTTTGGGAAATGAATGTATATTTAATATGTACGTTTGTGCTAAGGAAATGATTGGAGTTATTAGGGTTTGGGGTTGGCGGGACACCGCAACATTATCTACGATGGGTCGCTTTGCTTATATGGCAGGCCGCCCATCCAATCACCGCTCGTCGGTGCCCTTCGCGAGCCACCAACTAACTCACGCTTATTTAATAATTCCCCTCTTCCGATTTTGCCCCTCATCCGGCCCAGGAACTACCCACGAGCCCCCGCGACCCGGCCCCACATCTGTACGGCCCTCCCCCACACCTGTGCCAGAGGGACTTATGACGTGATTTGCACCGACGAAATTACATAAATAGTGACGCCCGCTTTGAAATGGTCTTTTTATTTTTTATTTTTTTTTGCCTCCTTCTTTGTTTTAGTGTTTTGCCTCTCTCGTATTCATGCACCGCACAAAAAATCCTTCCAAAAAATAAATAAAATAAAGTGGAGTTCCCTAAAATATGATCCATATTATATTTTTTTGGTAACGTGGTAAAAGTGCATTTAAATCCTAAAATTTTCAAAAAATATAAAGTACAATTAAATCCTAATTTTTTTAAAAAAATACAATCGAGCCCCTCCGCTGATTTAATTAATGAAAATGTTAATAGGGCATTTTTGGAATTTTGTTATTTTTTCTATGTGCCATTCTTGAACTATTTTATCTTTTCTACGTTTTATTTTTTAAAATTTTATTCCCCCAATTTTAGTTAAATTAGATTGAGAAGTGAAAAGACTAAAAATTTATTAAAGAGAACTCAGGCTATGAAAAAAAGAGTCACAGTGGGTGGCCTACCGTGGGGGAAAAATAAATAAAATGCGATGTAGGAAAGATGAAATAATAAAAAAATCCAATTAGTATTTTTGTTAGCCCAATTGATGGAATCAATAAAAGGACTTGAATGTATTTTTTGAAAATCTTACAACTCAATTGCATTTTCACAGCAAATTTACGGATTCCAAGTGGACCTGATTCAAACATAATTAACCAATCTCCAATTTTCTTTTTCTACGGCACCGAATATTTGGAACCATGATTCGACCAATCCCTATAGACACGACATGGTATCCCACAAGCCTAGATCCACGTAGTGGTGGGCGAGGCCCACTAGGTTACTCCTAAGTACAATTTACCGTAATCGAAACAAAACAAAAGGAAATCCACAATATTCGAATCGAGCATTTGATTGTACGGTCGAGATCTCTCGAAGGGTCTTCGTTGCTCCAACAAGTATAACATAATTCGCTTTTTGGGGGATGGATGGATCGAGGTGGGATTCTGATTTTCAAAGATATCTGAATAAGATTCACGTAATCGATCGATGCCACTGGAGGAAATTCTCCGCCCTATCAGCGGACGCTGATTTTATTTGACTTCAATCTGTCCAAATCTCATCTAGAAGCCAACGACGGGTTTAAACCAAAACGCACTCACGAAGACTTTTGCATAAATAAAGAGAAATTCACTTTTAATGGGTCCTAAAAAAGCATATACGCCGTGAGAGAAGGTTTTGAAAATTTTAGACGTAGAGTATGTTACCAACTTATTTCCGCTCCTCTCGGTTAAAATATTAAAAACGTTTAGTTAGGTAAACCCCTATCGAATTACGCAGCACGGGACATGTTTCGCTAATTAACTGTGTATTTCGCATCGATCTGTTCGATATCTTATTCTGGAAATTTATTTAAAGAGAGGTGTGACCGATCGGGTTTGAATTCAGGGTGGTGTTTGAGCACCCGTGTCCTTTGTCAAGATAGGTTCCTCTAGGGGTATAAAAAATTGAACCGAAAACCGAACTGAATCAAATTGAATAATTCGATTTTTTCGGTTCGGTTTTGATTCGATTCTCTCTAAAAACCGATTTTTTTTTTATCGGTTCGGTTTTTATCAGTTAACCGAACCGAACAAACAAACTGATAATAACTTATTTATTAGAGACGAAAAATATATACAACAGAAATAAAAAACGAAATAAATAAATAAATAAATGCAAAACCAAAAACTAAAAGCTGAAAACCAAAAACCGAAAAATCGAACCGAACTGAACTGAACAGTTGACACTCCTAGGTTCCTCTGCCTCAATAGAAGGGTGGAAGAAGAACTTATTGTGAAAGAGCACGTATTCAGGACACATGTTGAGGAATACCGGCGTCATCGATATGTGTATTAAAAAAAAATGAGTGTTTCGAATTGGATTCCTAACTTTTGGCATGAGCCTCATCTCGATATTTTAGTTACCCAATTTTTGGTTAAATTTTGTCTGTTTCTGGAGTGCTTATACGCTTTCGAGGAAGGAATGTATATTATATATATAATACTAGAAGCATGCCATAGGATGTCAAGGTCAATTCTATTTAATTCTTCTCTTGCGAGAGGGGGACTAATTAGAATGCCACACTTGTGGGGTTGGTGCGGCAACACCATTATAAAAATGGAGTCCTCAGCTCGATCGCTTGACCTCGGGGAGGGAGAAGTATGATGCATCATTTGCCTTTTTAATCAGCGAACGACCGGATCCTTTGGAAATCTTTTCGCCTTCCGAAATACGACGAGTTGACATCGAGGTGCGAAACGACTCCATCGATAAGAGCTCCCGGAGGAGTCGTCGGCGTGTTATCATCCGAGGATGTTTGAAACGAGAAGTAAAAGAGATGAAGAAATCGCATGCACATAGGGTAAATGAAATTTCGATTTCACTATCAAGCATAGAGTAACTCGAGACAATTTACTTTTGCAATAAAGGCATTTCCAATGTAATGCCTATTAATGATGTCTCGTTCTTTAGTGATCTCTTAAAATAGCATAATCATCCTGCTCACCGGATCGAATCAACAGAGCTGAAAGAGTAAGTTATCTTCTAAATTATGCTTAAAAATTCTTCTATCGACTTTTGTTTATCGAAACATACATATCCTAAGCATATTCAGAGTGATTGGTTAACAAGTACATAAGATCCATCGACCTCTCAGAAGAAGGTCGAATGACTCCCGAGAATTGAAAACGACAATTTTCTCGGTCAATTAAGTGGAACCCGATCCAAGCAAGTAACATCCGGTCCGTCGAGATTGCCGTGGGCTGCCAAAAAAAAAAAGAGAGGAAAAAACGAAAAATAGAAAAAACGAAAGCAAAAGTGGGAAGAGAAAGGAAAAAGGGAACAAGAGCGAGGGGCAATTTCGTAATTCGGCGGATCGCGAAAGATCCCCCACACTCACCATTGGGGGATTCATTCTGGCCAACCCCATCACAGGGGCAAAACAGTAAAAAGAGGGAGGAGAAAACTCCACCCTCTCTCACTAGACTCCACACAAAGCACGTCCCCCTTTCTCTCCCCTCTTATTCAAACCCTCTTTTCTCCTCTCTCTCTCCTCTCTCTCTCTTGCTCGCTCCCTCGCTTCAACCATTATACCGCCACCACCACCACCAGCAGCGCCACCACCATACCGCCACCGCCACCGCCACCTTGCTCCTCTTTCCAAAGAAGAGCACACTCCCTCCCTCCTGTCAAAAGGATACCAGCCGTAATGGGAAAGGTGGAGAGAGAGAGAGAGATAGATGGAGGTGAATAAAAACAAAAAGGTGGTAGATGCATGAGCAACGACACCCCCTCCCTCTCTCCCTCCCTCCCTTCCCTCTCTCTCTCTATCTCTCTATACCTCCTTCTCTCACTAGCCATCTTTCCTTCTTCTCCAATCTTTCCCTCCGCCAGCTCGTCCCGGATTCCACGACCAACCCGCCCATCTCGATTGCCCCCCCCCCCGGTCTCCCTCCCTGTCCTCCAGTCAAGTCGCCACCTTTATCTTTCTCCCGGGTACGTACGCATTGACCTGGTCTTTCTCTCTCTCGCTCGCTTTCGCTGCGATGGTGGGAGCTCCTGGGGAAGCCGTGAGAATCGGTTGGGTCGGGTCGGGTCGGTCCGGGTCGGTCGGCCGGTCTGCTTGGGTGGTTCTTGATTTTTTGTCGGGTCTTTCCCGGTTGCTTCGGATGAGCTTTTTGTATTTGGGAGTGTATTTTCGTACATGGGGGGTTCTGTTGACTAGTCCAGGAAAGGTGGTAGGTTGGTGGGTTGACTTAACTTTTTTGTGGACGGAGGGAGATGGATGGCGGACATGGATTCTCCTCCGACCGAGGTGGTCGTCTCTGCCCATGCTCGCCGCCCTTCTCGGTCTGCGATTTTGGGTTCGCATGTTTGCGAGTGAGTGTGTGAGATTGTTCTGTTTTCCGACGAATTCAGGAGTAGGAATTACATGTGTAGCTGGCGGCCGACCCTGTCACCTTATCCACAATGCTTCGCGGGCCTTTCTTGTTCTTCAGTCAGGTCTGCGCTCGTGCGAGTTGATTGCATCGAATCGAGGATTGCTTTGGGCCTTACGCGTTCTCTGTTCATCTCGATCGTGGGGGTGGCCTCGTTTGGGTGGTCTGGAATCTGGCATTGCGTTATTGCTGTTGTAATCATCTGAATATGGGTCTTGCCATAAATTACATAGGAAACTGCAGCTGGTTTTGTTTTGGGGACGGATTTGTGAGAGCGAGAGAGCGTAGAGAACTGTGATCATCTCGGGTGCTTAATTTGGTATAGCCACAGTGACAGCCATAGCATGGTATCGATAATCTTATCCGGCTTTGGTTAGCCTAGCCCATTAAGAAAGTTGTAGCTGGTGGGAGCCAAAACTGGTATCGTAGTAATAGCTGGCGGTGGAGTGTGATTGTCCTAATTCTCCTTAGAATGTGATTTTTGCTGGGAATTCTTTTTCATAATTGCGTTACTTGTGACTACTCTAGATGATGATGATGCTCTAGCACGATAAATTCGACTTATGAGGCATAGCTCAAAACGTTCTCTTCTTGAGATGCTTCCTTTTTCGATTGATTTAGGTCATTTGTGCTTGGAAGATAGCTTGAGTTGAGCCACATTACTCCAGCTTGCAACCCATTCGATCCTCACTGGTGATAAATTTCCGAACCAAGGACTTCTGCAGATCATCTGTCTCGATCATCCTGTTCTTGTTAAGTGCGTTTGGCGGAGGGCACATATTGTGTGCTCATATTCTTTTGTGGCATACGGCGTAAACTCTGGGTTCTGGGATTTGTCGGTTGAGTACTTGTTCACGTGTCACCTGACTTGTTTGTTGTCAATGATGGTAATTACTAGAAACCTGCAGAGTTGAAGATCTTCTCATTCTCTTTTTATTCTTTCCTCATGGATTATCTTCCTCTATGTTTTATGTACCGCAGTGATGCATATCCAGATTGAAGAACCAGACCATCGTGCACAGAGACAAGATTCCGAATAACCATGGTGAGCTTAAGAAGGCGCAAGCTTTTAGGACTCTGCTCAGGTAAACTTTACACGATCTCACTGTGTCTTTTACTGCAGTAGTCAATCATAGTGTAGGATAAGAGCTCGTTGTAAATTAGTTTCCATATTTGTAAACTACTTATACTGTGACAATTGTATAATCCCGTACTCTGGGCTCTGCTTTGTTGTTGATATGGTTTTTTCTTTTCTCTTAACGCAGGTTGAAATAGTACTTAGCTTCTTGGTTTCATGACAGCCCTTTTGTTCTGTAATTTGATATTATTGCATATGATTGATCTTTTCAGGGAAAACTTCTTTCTTGGCTCCACTTCCCAAGTCATCCGATGGACATGCAAATGATACTCCTAACCAAAACGCAAAACTTGTGACAGTGCATCCCTTGCCTCTGGATGATGTCAAACCGCCAGAAGAAGTAAGAAGTATCTCCATTTGTCCTTTCCTGAGATCCGCTTCTTTCTAACTGCAATTATTGCGCTAGATTTCTGTTTCAAATTTGGCCATTACCAGGAAAGGAAACTCATTGGATACTTACTGAGATTTTATATTCTCCTATTTTAGTTTTCGACAGTCATAGCTCTGGACTATCGCCACTATTTCAAGATTTTTGTGCAAAATTAGCAAAGAAAAAGGTTTATTTTCTAGAGAGAAAATGTCATTCTATGGTGGAGCTGTCTTTAGGACGTTGGTGAAGAGATATATTTTTCATTAAAAGGATTGTCTCAATGCGTTACTGCATTATCAGTTCAAAAATCTGCCAATTTTAGGCTTTTTCTTGCATTGGTGGATGTTCATTTTGTGAAGTTCAATCATATTGGAACTGGGAAGGACTCAGAATCTTACCTCTCATGCGTTATAAAATCTAATCAGGACTTCCTTATTAGCTTAAGTATTTGGTTTCGTGAATTTTCTTGATGCATTGTACTCTCATAGAAGGTTTTATGCTGTGATTGGCCAAATTAACTGAGTACTTGCTCCTTGCGAGTCTGAGATGGCAGTGCACTAGATTGGAACATCGGTTGCTAATGTAAACATCTTTTCAGTTTCATGCAAATCTGGAAGATGGATATGGGGTCTTGGTTGTAATAAATAACTCCATTTCTTTGTTTTGTAAAATGGTCCGACTTATCCTGTTAGTCAGATAGAAATCTGATGTCATTTGAATGTTTATATTCTTCGAGGTCCAAAAACAACCTTCACACATGACATCCAAATTAGATCTCTAATTGATTCACATGCAAAGCATGTGCATTTTACTAATTGTTGAAGTTTATCCCATGTTGCTTGACTTAGGGTCCTAAATGCTCTTTATATTCATGCAGTCTCCCTCGACCTATTAGCTTAAGTTTTTGGATTGGAGTTTCTAACATGGTATTAGAGCCAATTTTATCCCCTTGTGAATGTGCATGGTCAAAATTCCATGCGAATGTGCATAGTCAAAATTTCATGTGCTGCTCGTAATCCACTTTGCACGTGAGAAAAGATGTTGAAGTTTATCTCGCATTGCTTGACTTAGGGTCTTAAATGCTCTTTATATTCAAATAGTCTGTCTCAACCTATTAGCTTAAGCTTTTAGGTTGGACTTTCTAACACTAATGCTATTGTCAATAGAATCCCTTGTGATCCTTGCTGGACCTTCTTTGTTTTCCCAGCAACCTGGTGCTTACACCTTCTTTATGTCATTCTCCAGAAAATACTTGCAAAATTAGGATCCATGTCTTCCAATATTTCTGGTTCTAGCTCTTCAAAGGAGCCACATAATCAAGACCTTTCAGGTTTGTTGCTCCGCCAGATTTTTCCTATAAGCATTTGAATTGTTAATACCCTACACTATTCAGATGGTCTGCTGGTTACACGGCCATTTTCCTTTTGTTCCCTTTATAGAAATTGATTGATTCTCAGATTTTATTTCTAGCTACTTGACCTTAAGAGGTTTGTGCCTTGATGAAGATTATTGTCCTGTTTTATTGTGGGTGAATCTTCTTAATTCCTCAAATGATAGTGCACATACATTTTAACGATTTACCCCGGGTATTATGACATTCTATAGAAGTATATATGATATGACAAAAAGCCTTTATCAAATGGGTTTACCTAAATAGGAACTTTTATGCACTGAGTAGCTGTTTAAGGTTCTGAGTTGGATCCATTGATTCTGGCTTGATGCTTGTAGCTGCTACAGTGACCTTCTTAACCCACTTCTGCTAAAATAAGGATCTAGATGTTTACTTGAGGAAATCTGCCTGTTAAAATAAACAGGACACCTTAAAGAGATGGCAATAGAGAAATCATTCATATATCCCAACACCATTACCATCAATAGCTGACAGGTCTTACGATAGGAGCCAAAAGTTTTTTAAATTTTGGGCTTATTTGTAGCATGTCTACATGTACTATTACTCGCCCTACAAACCACACTAGAAAAAAGTGACGGTAATCAGAAGACAGAAATCACTGTGAGTTGAGTCCATGATTCAACACTTCTGCATGGTTTAGAGATAAATGGATTTGTTACTTGTGTCTTCTTTTAGTCTAAAATATGGTGATAAGAATAAAGGAAGCAGCATGTTGCACTCTCTCTTTGGTGTGACGGTGGCGTGGCTGAATTATTGCGACTAAATGAGTAGAAGAGGAAAAAATAATGCCAATGAGTAATTCTTTTCTACTGGGTTTTATGGTAGTTACTTCGTTTTAGCAAAATGTTTGCTTTCCTTTATAGCTTTTGCTTTATTTTTGTATCTTCTGCAACTCCTTAAAGTGATTCAAGCTGGCTTGCCATATATATTAAGTATGTAGAAGAGTCTTATTTACCTAACTAATCTCATGAACCAAGCCTTTTCAGGATCCTTAATTGACTCATAGATCCATCGTTATTTCCCAATAGTCTTCTTCAGCACTTTTGGTATTTCCCTATACACAGTGTCCTAACTGGTGCCCCATTACATGTCCAGTGTAACCTTCTCTGGTGACCACATAACTATTTTTGGTAGCTAAAGTAACTAATTGCCCATAAAAGCTAAGTGCCAGTGAAGAAAAATGAAGAAAAATGGGGTCTCTTGGAGTACATGTCTCTGAATTGTAAGATGTATGCTTGTACAGAAAGCTGTCAATCTGATCCTGTGGACGTGCTATGAATTCATATTATGAAGACTCTCTTGTCCCCACTCGGTTCTCTTTTTAAGGAATAGATCTCCTGTTAAGAGTAACTCCTTGATTGAAAATTGGTTGTCAGTTGACATGCCGCAATTTGAATCACGTATGCCTTTTTATTATTATGTGAAACATCAGCGTACAAATAGTGCATGCAAGGGTGACAGAGGATTCTGTTGGAGCTTTCTGGTCCATGAACCTCACTCAAGTCTGAAGCATGGGTTACTCATTTTCAGGACAAGCAATCAAAAGGAGAAAGCGGCACAGGAGAAAACATCATCACAACCAAGAACCTTGTCTCATGAGAGGTGTGTACTTTAAGAATATGAAATGGCAAGCTGCAATAAAAGTTGATAAGAAACAGATTCACTTGGGCACTGTCGGTTCCCAAGTAGATGCCGCTCGTCTTTATGACAGGTATGAATTGATATTGTTGTCAAAAGCACTCGTCTTTACCCATTGACCATGCTGCATCTTGTGTTTTCATGATATTCTTCTGTTTATTTTTTTTCGGCATAGTTTATTTAGCATTGAAAAACTATGAGTAGAGTAGGCATCTCTCTCTAAGCTGACTGGATTTCCGATGATAGACATCTCCTTTACCAAATAAGACGAGGAATATCACTTGTATCTTGATTAACACAGAGGAATTCTCTATCACTGGAAAATTTTGTGGGAATTACATACTTGTTTTGGTTGTTAGGTATAAGCTTAATAATAGCGTTACATTTCTGTAAGTATGCTCGGCATTGCTAGAGTTCCATTCTAGTTGATGTTTTCATGTTGCTATTTTGTATGTCCCGCTTTCTGATTTTTTGTCGTTAAAGAGGAACTGAAACTCACTGTTTTAAGCTTGATTTTGAGATACTGAACTTGTGGTTAGCCATGATTTTTATTTTTATTTTTTGTTAATTATTCAAAGAAGAATGCAATAGAGTAATTATAAAGTCTTAACCTTGCTAAGCTACATGCTGCAGGGCTGCTTTCATGTGTGGCAGAGAACCGAACTTTGAGCTCTCAGAGGAGGAAAAACAAGAGCTCGCGAAACTGAGCTGGGATGAGTTCCTGGCGAGGACACGCCATGCTATTACCAATAAGAGTAATATAGTTTCTGTGCA
The DNA here is from genome assembly GCA_007663325.1 of Eucalyptus pauciflora. Taxonomy (NCBI): domain Eukaryota; kingdom Viridiplantae; phylum Streptophyta; class Magnoliopsida; order Myrtales; family Myrtaceae; genus Eucalyptus; species Eucalyptus pauciflora. The sequence goes on from VMYD01000011.1 coordinate 2,385,830, forward strand.
TCTAATCTGAAGAAACATTGCTACTCTATTCCGCCGAATTCTTTGTTCTTACATGTCTGAGGTTTTTTCAGAACACAAGAGAAGGGTCGGGGCGGGATCGGAGAAAAAATCCGAGCCCGAACCGGAGAATGGCGATTGGGATGGCGAAGAAGCCAATAGCCTGTCGGGTTCAGAAGAGGGGGAGCCAGACACCTCAGTCTCCTGAAAAGTTTGATCCGAAACGAGGCTGAACGATCAGTTTTAATGGTCTAGCTCAAGCCGGTCGGCATTGGACTTTTTCCCCCTCTTTTTTTTTGGTCATTAAAGGCCCCTATTAGGGCATTAATATCTTAGATTCTAATTACTCCTAGCGAGCTAATTCTTATAGCTTGAAGAGAAATAAGTTGTAATGTCAGATATGTCGCCCCTGCCGATCAACCTACATATATATATATATATAATTGCAGCGAGAACTGAAAAAAAAAATGTTAATCTCGCCTTTCCTGAAGGGAAAAGTTCGGTTTTTTGCAGCTCAATTTCTTCTCGTGGTAGTTTCTGTGAAATTTGCGTGCATTATTATTATTATACATTGGCTTTTCGGCGATGGCTGATGCATGAGTTTGCCTGGTGTTTTGGGGACAACGGTGTCGCACGACGCTATGACGGTGTCAATACAAGAAGTTCCTCAAGTAAATGTTGAAGCTTGCAAGAACTTCCTTAAGACATCCCTCCCCCCTTGCCCTCGTAACCTCTATTCAAGGAGTGAGGAGATAGACTTGTGGCCGTGCTTAAAGATTACCGACCAATCGTGTCGAGCTTGACTGGTCGGGTGAAGCTACAAACGTTAGGGCTTTTTCTTTCTTTTGGGCCTCGTTAACACGTGTTCTAAAGCCGATTCGCTGTTCCTAGGATCCACGAGGATCCACACCACCGTGGGCATTAAACGGCCGGGGGGAACATCACTTCGCGACACGAGGCCTTCTGCGACTGCCGGTCGCGCCGAACGCGATCGACGCTTTTGCTGTCGCTACCTTCTGAGTGATCGAACCCGAGCAGGGAAAGAGCTCGCACCATCGGAAGAGAAAAAATGGCTTCGAATCGCGATCCGAAACCCTCCCAAGCAGAACCTCCATCTCCGTCGCCGTCGCCGTCGTCGTCCTCTATGTCTTCTTCCGACGATTGGAAGGGCCGTGTGTTTCTCCCCGCTCTCTTTGCAGGTCCGTCGCTCGCTGTCTCCTCCTCCGGTTGCAGTTTCCCGTGTCTTCTTCTTCGTCTTCCTCCTCTCTGCATGTTGCTCGATTTGATATAGTCCAGGAGGGTCGCTGAATTGCCGATTGATTTGGCGTTTGGTTTTCGAATTGTTCTGGGTTGGCAGGAATTGCTGGTGGCGGATACGGGTTGGTGTCGAAGCACCGGAAAGTTCACGGCCTCGCGAATATCTCCGCGGCTTATGCTACGAATTTCGCCATCGTCATGGGTTGCTACTGCGGTGAGTTCCTCTTATCGCATTTCGCTATCCGAGTCGGCTTACATACGGAGTTGGGGCTTTAGTTTTGTCGGGAACTGCTCGAGACGATGGTGTTCCTAGATGTTAGTCTGAAGTGTATGGCGGTGAATACTCTCGATTGGGCGGCGACCGTTTGGTAGGAACTGATGATTGCTTAAGTGCTTATGGCTGCTTTAAACTTCAGATTCTTCAACACGTAGCTGATGATTGCATACTAGTAAAAGACTGCGTTGCAAGGGTTCATTTGCCTCTTTTCATCTGCTTTCAATGTTCCATTGCCGCTTGCATGACTCTAGGATAGCATAAGAGGACAAACAATGCAGGAATCAGGGGAGCGGTTGCCGTAGTAGAGGTTTCAAAGTGAGCGAAAAAGCTTCTAGAATTATCAACTAATAATTGACCGACCTAATATGAGAAGTTGGGCTTCTGTACTCACGAGAGTGGAATCACGGATATGCATTAATTATTCATGGTCCTCGTCGGATTATTCATTGTACTGCCAGGTGCTATGCTTCTGGAATGAGCGGTACAGCCAGTTAGGATGTATAGTCATGCCTGGGACAGTGGTAGCTAGTTTGCCTTTTGTTTCATCCGTGAATCATACGTTGTTATTTCATATGATCCTCTATTTATATGTAATTGTGGCGGAATCGTCCTTTGTATATGCAAATATACAGTTTATCATTTTCAGAGAGCCGGGTTCATTTCTCTGTATTTTAATTACCTCCACACCGATTGAAATGCACAACTGCAACCCGAGTTAGATAGTTTTTGCTGGAAAGGAAAAGATCAAGGAGTGTATGTATACATCAATAAAGGACAGAATACTTAATTTTGAACGAGTAATACGTTTGAACCAAAGTTGATTTGCCATGATCAGAACTCTCATACTAACTTTTGCAAGGGAAGTATTTAACCAATGACGGTCTGTCTGCAGCACAATCTAGATGATTCTATGGAGTTATATTGTATTTTAATGGCAAGTCTTCTAACTATATGCATTCCATATGGACAGGGACCCGCGAGTTTGTAAGAGTGACTCGTAAATCAGAACCAGATGATCTGTTAAACTCTGCCATTGGTGGCTTTGCTAGCGGTGCTATCCTTGGGCGGCTCCAAGGTCAGAACTAACTCTCTCTCTCTCTCTCTCTCTCTCTCTCTCTCTGTGTCCCTCTGTCTGTCTGTGTCATGAATGGGTGAGCGGAATAAAGTTGGACTGAGCTTGCAATGGCTTTCAATGATTACTATCGTTCATCATACCGGTCTCTATTTTGAGGATTGTTGCAACAAGATTCAGGTTTTAAGTCCAGGTTGATCTTGAGTAAATGTGTTTAGGATTACCAGTATACTGTCTTATGATGCCAATGTTGTGTTGACTTTGTATTTTTCTTCTCAGCTCCTTATTTGCTTGTCTTTTGAATACTGCATCCCTCTTTCTTGTGGGCTTTAATAAGGTTATGCAAGGATATTTGGGTTTATCTTCTGTATAGGACAGCTTTAGAAGACAGTTAAATGAGGAAGTATTTAATATTTCATTATGCTTTGCTGAGAGGTTCTAACGCTACAAGCTCTATAGACTCTAGAATTTTTTCGGTGGAACTGCCCAATCATCCTAGTATTCTTTTAACAAGTGTCAACGTGCAAACATTGCATCTACTTGCTGGTTTGTTAAAACAGCCACTTCTGTCATTCATTCTTAGCAACTCTACATGGTACTTTGGTTATCTTGCCTTAGAAAAAGGATCTGCATCTGTTTGCTTTGCAATACCAGGTGGACAAGCCGGAGCCATGAAATACTCAGTTTTGTTTGCTGTAGCCGGGACAGCTATGGACTTTGCTATTTTGAAACTGAGACCAATTTTGAAGAACAGCGACTCGTTAAAACTGCCGGAGTGGTCCCCCATCCAGATTCTCGATGAGGAACAGCTTGCCGCAAAGAAAGCTAGGGAACAGAAGCTCTATTCCCAAACAACGCTTGGTAAACTGAACAAAGAAGATTCTTGAGGAAATTGAGGGTTAGTGATAGGAAATATATAAAGATAAGAGTGCCTGGAGGGGAGACTCTTTATCATGTTACCCAAATTTTGACCCGGTTGGGAACTTTGTTGTACCTGCTTTACGAATGGTTATACTTTGGCTCCTTTAAAGGCAATCTCCCATTTGATGTTTTTGGCAAAAGAGCACTTCCTTGGAAAGTGGTTGAGATTTGGATGAGCTCATTTGATCTGATTACGTTCTATCTACATCGGCAGCAGCTCTTCAATCTGGTAGTGGTAAGTTTAGAATGAGAGGCGTGTTGTAACATCGGCAGCAGCTCCTCAATCTGGTGGTGATAAGTTTAGGATGAGAGGCGTGTTGTAACATCGGTAGCAGCTCTTCAATCTGGTAGTGATAAGTTTAGGATGAGAGGCGTGTTGTAACTTGTAACACTATAGAGGAACCTGTGCAGCTCAAATTAACTTTTAAAGGGAAGACTGATTTTTGTGGAAACGAAGATTTTCTTTCTGGGTAACTGGAAAACGCTAGCAGTTCACTTATTGAGCAACGTTGCTGGTTTCAGCTTTTGGATAATTGTAGAGCCTTTTACTTCTGTGGGGGTTTATATCTACTCCAGCAAATCTTTAACTTTCGTCTTCACCGATTGATTCGGTCACCAACCTTTGGGGGATAGTCATTTCAGAAGACCTAAAAGAATCGATACTCTCATTTCGTCCCGAAGATTCCTCCTCAGGCTTAAATTACCCCTAAAAAGGGGCTTAGTATTGCGATATCGAAGGCAAAAGAATAGATGATATCTAACTACGAAGAACTAACATCCTTTACAGGAAAAAGCTAGCAAAAGGAAAGACTAAAAGTAATCCTAACACGGAACGACTTAATTGTGACAAGCTCAACACCATCCATAAGTACTAAGATCACGGTAAAAAGTACACCAGATCAAATTGACACAAGAAAATCTAGAAGCTGCCCCAGCAAGAACCAGCTCTCATTATCATGTTATGAGAGCAGAGAGACCAATGACACGAACTCTAACGTCACCCGACCCTTTGACCTCGTGTTGATGACAAAGTGCTCCGGATATTTTCTCAGCAACATAAGCAAACCATACCAAGGTTTTCCCTTGGCTTCCGGGCCAGGCCAGTCCTCAGACGTGAGGTATCTCCTGACTCGACTGTGATGCCAAACATTGCTATACTGCTCCACCAGCTGGAGGAACAAATTCCGTGAGTTAGCATATACACATAGGTCCAAAAAATTTGAGCAGTACATAATTCACTAAATACAAGAAAGTTGGAAGATGAAATCACTGCAAACCATATTAGACAGTATTAAAGTTAAAACAGATATCACATAAGAGTATCAATAAGGGAACAATTTGTGAACGGGAAAGGAATTCCATGCAAGTAGCAAGAGAAGAAGACAAATATTACAAATAACCACGACGATCAAATAAAGCATGCTTGCTACATTGAATTAGGTTTAAACCCATATCATCATGTCAATCTCTTGCTGAGTCAAATGCACACTAACAAAACGCATTAGTTGCCAGGTAGCCGTGGGCATAAAGGGGAACTTACTAATGATAAGTGAAAAATCTCATATGTCAAGCAATATATTGGAATCTGAAGACAGGAATTTGTCTGATCTTCCTAATGGCTCAATGATAATATATCACCATACATCCTAGTTTTCTGAAAGTGAAATTTAAGAGCCAACTCAAGTGGACACTGACTGTTTGAGCTGTAGACTTCATATCGAGTACTTGTTTTGGTACAGGATCAATAAACCCATTCCCAAGTTTCTTTTGGCCAAAATCAGAAGCCTGGACTCTGGAAGATAGACATTCCAGATACAGCCACTTGTTTGTTCAGTGACTTTAAGGCAGTTTCTGAATATTGAGAACAGGCAAGTAGACCAGGCTCCCATCAAAGAAAATAGAAAAAAATTTACTCTTCAATTACTTACCTCAGTATGAAGTTTCTCCATGGGCATCCATTCTCCCGGACCACAAAGATCAGACAACACTGTAGCTACAGATGATACCACATCCTTCTCTTCCAACTGTACAAGCTGCTGGTTATCAGCATCTCTGTCAATTCTCGATCTGCTGTCTCCCTTCTTCTCAGCAGAAACTAGAGATAATATCATGGCAAAGGAAAAAATCATCACTTCAATGTACAAGATATCAATCACAATTGAATCTCCAACTAAGAAAAACAACAATGCTCCAGCATCAATAACAAAAAGACCAATCCGCAATTTCATGACACAATTTTAAACTGAATTCAAATCTCCACAATAGCCATAACAGGAACCACAAAAAATATAAATTGGAATTACATAGAAACCAAAAGATGGTATCAGCTTGAAGATATCGAGAAAAGGACATTTTGAAACCTTGATTGCAATACATTATGTTTGTTGAAGCCTCAGATCACTGGGTAGACTCTGCCAAGCTTGCAGTTACCAAGAAGAGAAGGGAAAGGGGAGAAGCTTGCCCAGACTATGTAGAAGAATCTGGTTAATCATCAAAACGAAAGAGGTGATGGATCTTGAATGCTACTAATGAGGACTTCCATAAAGAGACGGCTCGGTTAAAGATTTTGACCAATGGGTAAGAGAAGATGAACAACAAAGTCACTATGAAGAGGTCAACAATATTCAAAGAATTATAGCTTTCCCACAGGAGGAGGAATAGACAGAGCTTAGGAGTTATGCAACTAAGAATAATAGCTTGCAAGCAGCAGCAGGATTAAAGACCCTAAGAAGTTTCCTTTCAGGTACCACCTACAATCATATGCACAAATGATGATAGCTACTTGGGACTAACCATAGAGGCCATGTAAGGATTTTGATGAATGTGTGTACAAGGAAGATGATGAACAAAAATACTACTAGGGGATCGACAACATTTAAAGAACTACTGCTTTGACTTTAAAATAGGAATATGCAGACACTAGGAATCGCTGGACTAAACATTGTGCTGTTGGCTTGCAAACCACAGTAGGATTTTAGAATTCTCATTTGAGGCGCCAATTACAATTACATGTAAAGTATAATGCTCTGCTAACCAAGGTCAATTTACTACTTCATATTCCCAAGTTTTACTGAGCTTCCTTGTCCTCAACAACCGTGTGTGTGTGCGTGTGCGAACAAATAATAGGATATTCCAAACAAGATATACAGGCCATGCAACATAGCACCTGAAAAGAACTGCAAATTGAAAGCATAGAGACTTGGCATTGTCCACAAAATCACTGGACAAAAAGCAGGAAGCACACTGGAAGAGGACAAACTATGAGTCAATCTCAGAAGCAAGGACTACAGCCACTACCACACTGAATACACACTGGAGATTGTTTTTAATTTTGGTGTTCCCCTAATGATAGTTATGAGCAGTAGATCTCAAAAAAAAAGAAAAAAAAAGATGTTTTCTGCAAAAAGCACACACTTATAACCATGCCTAGAATGTGGAGAGGTAGTAAGTGCGTGCATAATATAGGGTATTGCAAGTAGGCAGAGAATCACTTTTCACCATAGAAGGTTTTGTGGCAAATGATGTTGAGCTAATTTAGAAATTTCTGTCCTGTTTCTAAATATCAAGCAAAGATAGGCATAGAGCCATCTTTTCTCATGACTAATTTATGAGAGACATTATTAGCTACATCTGTGCAGACTGCAGTTTGTTACCCACAACTCATTTATCATAACAAGGCATTGACCTCAAAATTCAGTATAGCAGTTTTTGCTACAAAGGAAAAAAAAAATAGTGTGCTCGGGTTATGTTATAGAACGGGCCAATACAGAGAACTAAATGCATCAGCACACCAGGCATGACACACATAACAGATGCTAATAAACTTAACAGATAATCCAAGTTCCCATTACAGGGAGAAGCGATTAGAGATTGGAATGGCAGAGATATTAGAACACAAACAATTCCATTTCTTGCATATGGAAGTAGCGGAGGCACAACAAATCCTAACACTGATCCAACCACCAAGGCAGTAGAATGGAAACGCGTCAATGTCAAGAAAAACAGACAAAGCAACAGACTTTAAGAGACGACTCAACCCAATTCTCCCCCATCTACCCCCAATCCGAATTCACAGACTTCCAATTAGTCAGCCCCTTTTCCTAACAAAATCTAATCAAGAGTAATCAAGAAAGAGGACATCACAGAGAGAGAGAGAGAGAGAGCAGAACTCACCCAGTGCCTGCTTGCCACCAGACCCACCACCAGCGTAGCCACCATAAGCCCCCTCATACCCATCCCTCCTGACCCTCTTCCCACCTCCGCCACTTCCACCACCGCCAGCACCACCTTCCTCCTCCTCCTCCCCATACTCCTCCTCCTCATAAACCTCCCTCCCCCTCCCCTTCCTCCCCGCCGCCACCGGCTGCGGCGGATACCCATACGCCCCCGCCGGGGCAGCCACGTGGTGCCGGGGCCCGATCGGCCCGCCCAAAATGCTCCTCACGGGCAGCAGGAAGTAGAACTCCTTGTCCCCAATCTGGAGCAAGTCCTGGGAGTCGAGCTTGACCGGGGGGTTCCCGGGGAGGTGGAGGACGCCCTCGACGAGGCAGCCATTCTTGCCGAGGACCTCGAGGGCGAAGCGGCGGCGGGAGAAGTCGTAGAAGATGCGGGCGTGGTGGCGGGAGATGTTCATGCCGCCGCCGAGGCTGGAGAGGTCGACGTCCACCGTCGATTTCTTGGAGTTGCGGCCGAGGACGATGGAGTAGGTCTGCATGTAGTACTCGAAGTCCTCCCCCTGCAGCTTCGCGAACCCCGCCTCCACGTCGCCGCCCGACGCGCTCATGGCTCCGATCTCCGGCGCCGCTGGACCCGGCGATCGATCGCTTCCTCCTGCACTTCTCCCTGCCTTTTGAGTCGCGCAGAGAGAGAGAGAGAGAGGCGAAGAAGAAGAAGAGGAATGGCGAGGGCAATGTAGGTATTTCCGGAAGAGCGGATTTGCAGTGCGCAGACGAGGGGAGAGTGCGAGCTGAACCGGTTCCAAAGTGGGGACGAATCGAACCGGTCGAAGCCAAAGGGAACCGGTGCTTCCGAGTTGGTGGCAGTTCGGTTTTACATTAAGGTTTTCCTTTGGAGTCCGTTTCGGGGAATGCCTTGTGAAACAAGGTTTCAAAATCCTTTTGAGCCAAATATTTTGTACCGGGTATAACTTTTGTAGTTTGGACCTAAGGCTATTTTGAGAATAATGCAAAGCTAAAGGCTAGTATCCACTGCTTTAGCTTTGAACAACCTAGGGAGTTTAATAAAAAAATTTGGTCCTTCGTAAACTATTAAAATTCCGATTTCACCTCCCAATTATAAACAAATAACATGATATTATAACGTTAGGTTGCTAATCTGGCATGAAAACTCTGATTTTACCTCTCAATCGATAAATAAATGGTATGATATTTCTGCATCATGTTGCTAATCTGTCACGAGTCTAATCAAATTATATCATAAATCGAATGTGATGATGAATTTGAAATTAAACAAAAACAAATTCAAAGTCCCTTAAGCCACAAAGAAAGCATTGGCGGCTTTAATAAATGCCTTTAAATTTGAAATGGCCACCATCTCACTTTTATGCCTTTCTTCAATCTTTTACTCTTTTACATTTAGAATCTTCCTTTCATTAGCTTTCCTTCTTTATTTTGTAGGAGAAATCTCCATTAAAGGAACCCATGGAAACTCCACCTCAGAATTCATAAAAATCAGCTGAATGTTTTGCGTAGTAAAGACTGTGAAGCTCCAATTTGCGCAGCAAAAAGGTGCAAAGCCTCAGGTGACACGAAGGTTGAGCATGCGCGGCAAAGATATGTAAAGGTTGAGTGTAGCACTACACTTCAGTTGGTGCGGTAGAGAGGTGTGAAGGATGAACACACACATGAGAGTAAGGGTGCGTTTGGTAACAACTCTGTTTCCGGGAACAAATTCTGATCATAAATGATTCTTTTTTATTCTGTTCCTAGGAACAATTTCTAAGCATTTTAAGTCATTTGGTAACTGTTCAAATTTTTTTATTCTGGAATAGAATTACATTTGGTACCGTGCTCATTGATTATGTTCTAAATCAATTTCTTTTATTTTTTAAATAATTTTTTTTTACTTTTTTTTTTTTTTTCATTTTTCTTCCTATTCTTCTTCTTCTTTTTGTGGCCGATTGCCGAACCGACGACCTCACCAGAGCGTTGCCGGCCCTCGGCGAGGTTCGCCCTCGTCGGCCGAGCCTCGCCGATAGCTGGGTGAGGCTCGCCTAGCCCCGCCAAGGCTCGGCCTCGCCAGTGGCCAGGCCAGCCTCGCCGGCAACTGGGCGAGGCTCCCCTGGCCACTGGCGAGGCTGAGTGTCGCGAGGCTTGCCTAGCCCCAGTGAGCTCGCTAGATCGGTTGTCGGCGGACGGCGGTGATGGTGGGTGCGGCGCCAACCGTGAGATGGCGGTTGATGATGAAGAAGAAGAGTTTGTTTTGATTCTTATATTTATTTCCGGAACAAAAATCAACTTTTTTTTTATTTATTTTTTATTTTGTTCCAAATCTAATTCCAGAAACAAAAAATAGAAATTTGTTCCCAATAACAAAAATTTTACAAAACGCAATTTTGTTTCTAAACTGCTTTCGAGAACAAAAAATCAGAATCATATAGTGTTTGGATAGTTACCAAATATGCACTAAGTGTTGCACTATCCTTTCGTTCGAGCGTTGAGAAATTCGAAGGTTGAGCACGACACTACCCTATGGCTCGTGCGATAGAGAAGTACAAAAGTTGAGCGCCACAGTGGACTCCGGTTATCAGAGCAAAGAGGTGCAAGGGGGAATAATTAATATATATATATTCTAGCTTTGCTCATATTTTGATTTCACAAAATAAAAAAGAAAAGAAAAATGGTAACCTTTTTGAGATAAAAAAAAAAAAAATTCGAAGGTAATTGACAAAAGTCTCCTCTCATGATAAACATGCTTACATAGCTTAAAAAATCAACCTGAATATGGTAAAAAAGATCGCTCAATTTTACACAATTCTGCAAATTAAATAAGTCATGGAACAATATTGCATAGATTTTTATCAATCATATAAATTGTTGTATAAATCATGTCACACCATTTTAGAACCACCATTGTTATTGTTATATGTAGATAATAATACTACACCGTAAAATCGTTTACTTATATAAATCGTTGTATGTAAATCATATGACGTTTGTTAAAAAACAAGCAAGAAAGTGACCACAATCAATCACGATTGACAATGCTAAAATGATGTGCAACATTTTACACAAAACAATTTACATGATCAGTAAGAGTGTACATAAGATCACACCATGAGTTATGTAATTTGCAACGATGTTTATGATTCAACGAGCTTTTTTACCACACTTAAGGTACATATTTTAAGCTCTGTGAGTATTGTTTATTATTAAATAGGACTTTTGCCGATTACCATAGATGTTGTTTAATTTTGAAAGGTTTACACTATTTTCACCCATTTATTAATTCCTGGTATCCCCTATTATATTGAATGACTACATTATCTCTTGGGGGTTGGACTCCCGATTTAAAATTATTATTATCCTTTTTCTTCTTCGTTTTTTAATTTCACTAAAATAAAATTTTATCCGCATTCCTTCCAAAAAATTATTTAACTCTAGCTACTTCTTCTTCCACACCCATTACATTTCAACGTTTTTTTTTTATGTTTGTCTTCTTTTAAATTAATCTCTATTATTATGATCTAAGCAAGTACTAATCATATATCGAAGTAAAAAAATTGTTAGTTTTATCTGCACATTACTTACTTTATTTCCCTCATGTATTCTCATGATCGAGAATTTTTTGACTTCAATTTTTAGTCCAAATTTACAAGAATTTACTCGAAAATTGAATATTGTGGTTGATGTATACATTATACACAATCTACTCAAAGGTTATTCTCTCATTTGTACTTAGGTTATTTTTTTAATAATATTTTCCTAGTACAAAAAAAAGAAGAGATATGCAAGTAATTAATAAAATAATTAATTTTTTAATCAAAAACACAATAATTAGTTAACTATCTACCAAATAAAATATTTTTAGGGAAGAAGTAAACAAATTTTGTTTCGAATGAGAAAGTAAAGGAAAAAACCAAAAATAAAAAAAAGGCGAGCATTAGTCTTAAATTAAGAGTAGGCCTCATATTTAACCTTAATAATTATTGTTTGTCAAGAGCATGGTAATTTCATAAAGAAAAGGAAGAAAAAAAAGGTAAATAAATATTCTTAAATTAAAAGTGGGATCCGTAAAGGATAGTGTAGTTAATTAAATGTAAATTTAGGTGTGAGGAGCTAAAAAAAGGGTAGAAATAACACAACCCCTTTTCTTTTTTAATTTGCAAATGCAAAATACGAGCAAAACTCAAACGCGTGTATTAATTTTGAAAAGGTCACGCCTCACTACTTCACACGATTATAATGAAAAACATGAAAGCTATATATACTAGTGCATGAAACGTTAGTAGCCTCTAATGTTTTTTTTTTTCTGGATTATTAGGTGCTAGATTTAGTATTATTAGGTGCTAGATTTAGTATCTTGAGTCCCATCTCTAGCGCCTCTAATGTTTCTTTTTTCTGGATTTTGTCATTTTCCTTCAAAATTCCTATCCCCTTTTTTATTCCTAAACAAACGTGAGATTCTATAGAGGTAATTTTTCGTTTTTTCCTCTTTATTTTTTATTTTTATTTTTAATATAATAAATTGACAAAACTCTCTGATTTTTAACTATTAATAAACAATCCCTTAGAATTTTGATTAGAAAAAGTGTCAAAGTGCAAGGGAGAAAATTATAATTTTTTTTCGTGACAGGAAAATCAAATTCAATGTCTGATGGTACAATCAATTCTAATTTCGATATTACACAAACAAATTTTAACAAAAAAAAGTTGCGTTACACACTTCTTTTTACTATATCACGTGGGCCCATTATGGTATTAATCTCGACACGCTCTCTATGAAAATGGGTGTGGCAGCTGTGGCATAACAGTCACGTTATGGAAGCGTACGAACTGCACAGTTTTGTTTAACCCATCTTGCGTTCTCCTCGTCAAGACAATTGTTTGTCGCCATCGGATGTATTAGCGGCAGAGTAAAGTTTATCTCACATCAATCGCCAAAAATCAAATTGAAATTATGATTATTTTTTTCTTCTTTCGTTTAGATATGCGAGACACATTTAATTTGATGGAAAGAAACGTGCAGCGCAATAATGCAAGCATCACATGTTCCATGGCACATCAAAGCCCTCCCATCTCTATCCTTTGCGTACGCGAAGAAGGCGATGCATGTGGCTCTCCTCCCACTCCCCCGACCATGTCGGGTCAAATTCCGGTGGTCCCCCACTCGAAAATCAAAGATCCCCCGGCCTCGCTCAACACGTTTCCTCCCCTGTGCTTTCATCTCCCGATCGCATCCTCGACTAGTCAAGAGTCGAGGCCTTGTTAATTCCGCCGAAAATCGAACGGCACAAATTTAGAAAAGGGCGATGTTTCGAAACGAGTTGACGATGCCGGGTTCGTCGTGTTGTCGATCCGTCGGCTTGCGAGGGCTGTCGTCGGCCGGTGGATTGCGGGGCCGTATCTCTCTCTTTCGGGGCGTTGAATCTTGATGATCGGGATGTGAGACCGAACGGTATGGTCCTGGCTCTTGTCTTTTCGGTGAATTGACAGTGCATTGGGGAGTGCTGTTCAATTGGAAAACGACGTAACCATCGCTATCTTCCATAGTTCCCTTCCCTCTTGGATACGCATTCATTAACATTTTCTCATTCCCCTTCCTTTTTAATGGAATTCTCCACTATTCTCGAGTTAATATTTGCCCTCACGAAAGACTTTTTCGACCATCTTGGATTACAAAGAAAAAAAGATAAAAGAGAATTCATCTTTAACACTTTGTAAATTTGTTAAATATTCCGTGAACTTGAAAATAAGGAGTTACAAATTTTAAGTTGGAGGATGACACTGCGTACTAAATTAAATTTTTATGAACTGTCTGCGTCGCTATCCCTTAAATTTGTTGTCTAAAAAAAAAGATTTATAAAAAAAAAATGAAGGAATAAAAGTTATAGCTAGAGCTATAAATAAATATTATAAGTAGTTCGTTCCCCCCCTTTTTTTGGGTCTGGTAGTTCCTTACTTTCAAAAGCTCAAAAGCACCTGCTGATCTCCCTCTCTCTCTCTCTCTCCTCTCTTTCTCTCTCATACATTTCAGAGCTCACAGACGAACGCTGCTGTACTCCAGCTCAACACTATCCTCCTCCTTTTTTATTCCTCTCTCTCTCTCTCTCTCTCTCTCTCTCTCTAGAGACTGTGGAGGAGGCGTGGAATGCTACTGCTGGCGAAAGAGGAGACGGGTCCGTCGGCGCCCCGACATTCCCCTCAGATCTGACCCCGCCGGGGTATCCGGAAACCCTAGGAGGAGGGGGAGGAGAAGGGCAGCGCCGGCGATGGGGGTCCTGAGCGAGTCGCTCTGCTTCTGCAAAGGCGTCGGCAAGTCCGAGAGGACCAAGGCCGCCATTTTCTCCGGCAAGTCCCCCGCCATGGCCGCCGTCTCCGGCACCGGCACCGGCACCGGCTTCCTCATCCACCGGAACCTCCTCCTCACCACCCACGTCAACCTCCCCTCCGTGGCCGCCGCCGAGAGCTCCGAGATCCGGCTCCAGAATGGGGTCGCCGCCACCTTGTTTCCCCATAGGTAACTAACTTGGCTTTCTCGCTGATTTCGGCCCTTTTCTTTTTGTCTTTTTGGGTAGGAAAAAGGGCTAAAGCCGAATACGAAAATTTGACGTCGTAAATCTAGTATTCCTATTTCACGCGAGGCAGTTGTTTTACAGCATCAGAGTCGCACGGTCAAATCGATAAACGCTAACTTAGAAATAAAAAAACAGGGGAGATGCATTGGAGTTTACTGTTAGCCCCCAATCAAAATTGCAGCTCTTGGAAATTCCTATTTCCATGCCCCTTTTCCTGTAGGATCCTTGATGCCATGGTAGATCTGATTTTGGTGGGTCCTTTTCTGAAGAAAAGAACGAACTAAGTTGAGTTAGTTTAGCTAGAGAAATCTACGAATTTGTGATGTGAACAAACGGCTGAAGTCGGGGGGGGGGGGGTGGTTCTCGACCATAGTCGATGAAGACATCATAGCTTCATAATCTGTCCGACTGCACCTTTGCGACCTATAGCTTCTGGGATTGAATTATAGACCCAGAGGACATGGGATCGTTACTACTATAATATGAATCATGAAGATGTATGTGTTGGATCGGTTTTGATCTTGGACTTGAGAATTTAATATTAAAATAGTCCTGAAGTGATTGGTTAAGAAATTGCATTAGTAAGATATGTTAAGCGAATTGGGCAATATGAGATACCAGATGTATTAGGCTTATTCAAATTGGGCACATGTTGTTTTCAGTCAGTATAGATTTTGCATTTGCATTGCTTGGGTAAAATCTCCTGTTAAACCAAATCTTGAATAGGTTCTTGAGATTGAATATAAATTTTCTTCCTTTTTCTGCCTCATAATCAACCAGTTCTCTATATGCTTATATTTTTGGTTTTATATATCATCTGAGGGATGATGCAATTGGGAATTGACCTTCTTTAAATTTCTTTAGTAGTCTCCAATTCCTGTCGTTGGGAATGGAGATCATTTAAAACGTATATTCTTAGGCATGGAAAAAGTGCCCCCTGAAAATTGGGGTGGGCAGGAGAGGAGTTTCTTGCTGATTTTGGATCTGTATATGGCCCTATATCTGACCTCAACAGCATTCTTCCACGTGCTAGAGTAGAAAAGAATAACGTCTGTTATACCAGAACTTCAATGATTCTCGTGCACTTGATGTCCCTTCATTGAACTATAGGATCTGCTATTGCCTTCCTTGAGATTCAAAATTGTGCTTGGCTTAAGAGTACCCTGTTAGGTTCATGTGTTAACCATATGTTTGCAGGTTTTTTATCACCAGTTCAGTTTTGGATCTTTCAATAGTCGGTTTAGATACCATTGATGGAGATTCCAATGCCCAGGGTCAGCAGCCTCACTACCTGAAAACTAATGCCAAGCCAAACCTTGACTTGGGCAGCATTGTATACGTTTTAGGTTTTACGGAGAAAAAGGAATTAACAATTGGAGAGGGAAAAGTCATTATAGCGACCGATAATCTTATAAAATTATCAACTGAGGGGGTGGTATGGAGTCCTGGATCGGCTGGTTTTGATGCTCAGGGAAATCTTGCATTTATGATATGTAATCCTATGAAACTAGCCACGTCTCCAAACACCAAATCCTCTTCCACGTCGTCATCATCCTCATCATCATCAAAGAAAGATCTTACAATGCAATTCGGGATCCCCATACCTATTATTTGTGATTGGTTAAACCAGCACTGGGAAGGCAGCCTCGACGAACTTAATAAACCTAAATTGCCAATCATGCGATTGATGTCTACAGGCCAGAAAAGTGAGCATTCATGTGCGTCCTTCACAATGCGCCAGGTTTTCAAGTCAACAGAAGCTGATGGTGATGGAACTCCATCTTCTTCAAATCTAATATCCAAATCCAGAGATCCACCTGGACCAAGCTGTTCCATTGCTGTGGATATTGATCAGGAACAGAAGGCCATTGATCCAAATTCTACACATTTTCAAGGAATCCCAACTCCAGAAATATATGAATCGCGAAAATTAACTTCCATGCCTGTTCGCAAGAAAGAAGCTCCTCAGGTGCAGCTTTTGGATATTAATTTCCCACCGAGAATTGCAAAACCTGCAGTGACTTTGCAGCCAGCTAGACCTCTGCATCTGAGTTCCGGTAAGGACTGTGTCGAGCAATTGCGCGTGCAGAGCCCACTGAGAAGAGAAGGAGTGCAGGATGTGGGACTGACCAGTCCGCATGTGGTTGCTGAGATGTCTTCTACAGGTTCGGTGAACGGGGCCCAGAGTGAGGTCCAGTCTTGCTCATCTCCATTGGAAGCTTCAGAGATGCATTACGGGTACAGCAGTGAGGAAGAGACTATGTACTCTGCAGAAACTGCTGAGAGCAGGAACTACACTAGCCCTAGAGAGGGAAAGTTTCAACAAGTTGGGAGAAGTCAGAGTTGCGTGAGCTACAGCAGATGGGGGCCTGCACAGAGAAGCTCGACAGCTCGCAGAGAGTTGCTAGAAAAAGAGAGGAGCTTCATCCACGGGAGAAACATGCATTCGCAGGGGGCGACTTCCCAAAGGAGCAATGACTACTTCAGCCCTACAGTCTCTTCGATCATGAAGAAGCGAAACAACCCAGAGCAACCTAGTCGGCCCCGGCCAAGCGCCGTACATTCATCACCAAGATGGGTATTTTGATCATTCGATGGTGATGCATTGCCTGAATTGTCAGAAACCAAAGTAAATTTTTTCCCGCTGTTGCTATTGCACAGTTTTTGGAATTTTGTGGGGCATTTTATCCAGAGCCACTGTAATTACTCTGTTCCTCTGTAGAACGTGCAAAAGGATGAATAAGAGAATTAACTGGGGTTGCTCATCATGTGTAATTGTACTCCGGATTCTTGAGTTTACACCGATTTATTAATCAATTCAAGATGGCCAAGAGAAAGTTGCCATATCTCAGGTACCCTTCCTTTCATCACAGAATGCAGGGTTGCAAACCAGATCCTTTTCTCATGATGTCTCTGTTTCTCCGACCACAATGTCATAAGCAGTTCTTGTTTTTGTAATGGATGTCAACCACTCGATTGTGCTGAATAGGCTATGAACTTTAAAAGACAGGGCACCTGGTTATTTCGACAAGGCGTCTATATTTCGGTAAATTAAATCCTGAATATATTCTATTTTGATTGATGAAGTCTGAAACTCATTGGTCGTGACATTTTGAGATTGGAAAATCCTACATGGCTAACTATACCATCGTCAACATGGCTATTTTCAACCGGCAAAATTAGTTTTAGGGATTCATTGATCGAAATTGATAATGTCTTCATCTCGACCAACTAAATAAAACGTCAAGGACTCGATCCACGAACATGCTAATCATCAAGGACCATAATCAATCTGTTCCGATATGCGGATAACGCTCTGCACCACTCCCATTTTACATACCATTGGAATCTGGAGCGTCAAGATTCAAAAGCAGCAAGCTTTGCTCGCTTAATGAATCCATCAAGCAATTCGTGGTCCCCACCATCTAGACCCTCGCTATTCGAACTTGGCATCAGCTCAGCATCTTTGATGGCCCAACAGCCTTTGTTCCTCGTTGAGGCCACAAAATTACTGAACTCTGTTTAGCTTATCCCCATTCTGACCAGGAGATAACCAGAATCCAACAGCCGATCATTTGCTTGGAATCCCCAATCCCCAGTCACCAACCAGAATTCAAGCGGCGAACCAAGTATAGTAACATGAGCAGGCGAAATTAAATTGCCACAGACCACCTAACTTCTCTTTCGCTGTAAGGATGGTCCGCTAATTGTGCATCAGGCAGTAAATATGAAAACCTGAAATGGGATAAATGTCTAGGACTTCGACTATAAAATAGAAAGGTCTTCCTTGGTTTCTCCATGCAAAAGTTAATAAAGTGAAAGATATGAAAGCTAATCACTGGGGTTAGTCCCAGTGGCCACCCTTTCAACATGAAAAGGGGAGGTGAGAGGTTCAAATCCCCACCTTCTCACGGGTTGGCTACCCTTTCAACATGAAAGGAGAATGTAGGAGGTTCAAATCTCTACTTTCTCAGAGGATTGGAGTAAGACGAACTAGTTTTAAGTGTGGGTTTCGACTCCCACGCCCTATAAGGACTACAAGGAGGCCAGACAAAAGTCTGAGAGTGAAAGTTAGAATAAGAGTAAAGTAAGACCGACAAAAAAAAAAAAAAAAAGTCACGAAAGCTAACATGATCCAAATCATCTCTTCTTCTCATTCTCCTTGCAGCATTCCTCGCCGGCACGTCTGAAGGAGGACGTGAGAACCCCGAGAACGACAAGGTCTACGCTCCCCAGCACTTTGGTTTGTGGCCATTTCACTTCCCATGGCTCGGGTTCCAAGGGCTCCCCATCATTCACAAGGCTGATGCAGGCTAAGAGGCACAGAAAACTGAAGGTAACCGTGGAGTGGCTCCTCCCCTAAAAGTGAGCAGAGGTGCGACATAAGGACACAGGGCTTTGTAGTTTGTTTCGAAGGTCTGAATGCAGCTATGCTGGTTAGGGACCATAATGAATAATTTCGCCTAGCGAAGATGTAGGTCTTCCCGAGACTAGTTTCTCCTTGTGTGCAATGTCCAAGTCGTGGTGCCTTGATTCTTACATAAGCTAGTCATGCGTGCATGTCTTAAGCTGTCGTGTCCCGTGTTTAATGCAGCTAATCGAATATGAGTGAAAATGAGTGCTTCCCTCCCTCCCTCCCTCCCTCCCTCCCGAAATCTGCATTGACACGGGCTAACATATCTTGACAGATGCACAAATTCATATTGATGGGGTAAGTCCCCACGCCTGCGCAGATTCAAAACGGTAAACCTATCAGAGTACCAAGCCAAAGATTTAACTGACGTAATTAGCCGTTCTGAATCACAGAGTCCTAATCTCTCAGGAACTTCCCAAATGCCGCTGACACTCGTATGCACTTGGGTTGTGGTTGGCTCTTTTGCCAAGCCAGAAATCCTAAGGATCTGGAAGATACAGGCCAAATATCTGTTGTTCATTTTCCATGCCGAGAGTCAGGTTGCACAATACTCTTTATCTGAAAACATCCGCGAATTTTTAGCCGAAAAAAGGGAAAACATACACGAACTGATGTTCATCCCGTCTCTTGAACTGAAAATCTAGAGACTAAAGAGTCCCTCGACAGCGAAAACTAATCCCAGACAATGAATCTCATTATAAGCTTTAATATTGATGTCTCATATGATAACCATCAGCAATTGGTATATCAGATCAACCTGTACAAGAATTTCCCATCTGAGAAAAATCTAATTCAACTGATGTCAAAAATTACTCTTTGCCATTCCTCGTCTCTCAAAAAGCATCAGCACGACCTATAAGATTAATGAAAAAAATTAATAGCAATGAGCAACAGCTGCATTAAGAAAGCTGATTTATAACATTATGAATTCCAACTTCATGGGACGGGACGGCCTTTTTATCACATTCCATGACATCGACAGGTGCTATAGATATTAGTGATGAAGTTCAGGTCAGGACTAATGGAGCCATGCAACAAAGTTTGACAACTGCCGTATCATTTCAGATTACTGCTTTGTAACTCTTTTTCCCAGCAAAAGAGATTTGGTGTTACGAGCTAAAGGCAGCAGACTCCCCACAGAGAGAATTCTCTCCTTTTCACAGGTGCCTTTTTGTGCGGAGGAGATACACTTTACAGATCATACTTTTTCCTAACCAATAATTTATTCCTCTGCAGTATCAAGTACACAATCGAAGCAAAAAGCTACCCATCAACAGAAAGAAATCTCACTTTAACTTGTGGTGGCAGGTAAAAAGACCCTGATGAGATCTTTCGCGACGACTCTCTTCCTACATGTCGGGCACTTAGCCTGCGAACTTATTGCATGCCTAATGCAGGCTCTACAAAAAATATGACCACATTTTGTAGATGTCTCCTCGACTAATGGGCCCATGCAGATTGGACAACTGAATGTTGGCTCCTTTGGTGGCAGCGGCGGTGGTGGACTCACCACATTTTCTGTCTGCAATTCAACTTCCACAGGTCACAATAACTTCTATATTCACCTCTGTAACATAAAATGTGTATGTACACACAACTTCTGAACTACAAAAACAATAACATATCACATGTGCGAGACATACCGTCTGCAGGCATAATGACCAGCTACGCAGACATCAAATATGAGGGAGAGCGATGGAAAGAGAAAGAATCACAAAAAATGCAAGTGATCGCGGCCATCCAATCAGAATATCCTTGCCAGTTAATAAAAGCACACGATTTGATCTCATGCATCACACCACAGATTAATGACTTTATATAGAACACAAATCAATCAAGACAAAAAGCATGATTGAAGCAACAAGGCACAACAGCACAAGCACAAGCAGTTCATGAAGGAATTGTCAGAGAGTCAAACTGCAGAATCCGGTAATGCAAGACTCAAGTAAGTGAATGTCCCAAGAGACACATTCCCATGACCAGTATTTACCATCAAAATCCGTATTCACAATATATCTCATGAGTAGCACAATTGCTGGAGCAATTTGCAACAAACCTCCTCTGGCACAGAAAATCAACGTTCCTAAAATAATAAAAAAAGCAGTGCTACGAATATTCTGATTCAGTGCGTCAGATATAGATAAATACTCTGGGTTCTTCCATTTTGATGTCTACTTAATTCATTTTAATGCTGAAAGTGTACCAGTGGCTGTATCTATACCAGATGTTTTTAAAGAAAGATCAATGAAAGAAATCCCTACAGACTATTGACCTATTGATCCCCAACAAGGCAAATGAACTAATCATAGAAATACATAGATGCTGAAGAAAGTAAAAAATCTACTAGTATCAACATGTGCCAGAGCATAGTACATAAAACGGTGATAGGAAGAGTCAAAGTCAGTACCGCATAATTATTACTGCTTTCCAAATTTATGTAGGGACCGCAGTTTCTATCTTGATTTGCAGGAAATCTTCTGCGCTTAGGGTTATTGTGGGCACACCTTGTGTTATGTTCGTCTGCAGCAATCAAGAAGAGAAGAAGACAGACCCATAAGTCTGCGACTTAATAGAGAAGATGCATGATTGATGCAACAGAGAACTGAGGAAGCATCACACAGTATCTAGAGGCCAGAGATGGTAATAAAAGGTTTACCAGGGCGAAAAGAAACCAACTGCCAACAGAGAAATACGATGTCAATTTGAAGAATTAGATACAAATTTCCAGTATTACCATATTCAACTTTGTTACAATGAGGGAAGTCATGGATCAAACAGTACAACACTCCTAAATCATTTGCGTTGCATGATCAGTCATCATTGAAGGTTGATACACTTTAAACAGCAAAGGAATAAAATTTAGCAACATCACGGCAACAATCACAGCATCTGAGACAGCAAAAGCCTACCATTACTAATGGAAGAAAGAGGATAATGGGCCTAAAGCAATTAAAGCAATCCAAAAGATATCAAATTTTCTTTTGATAACCATTATATTCTTCAAAATCATAACCAAAGCAGAATATATGTTATAGTCTCTATAGGAGTTCCTTTTCAGTTTACTTTATCCAGTGGAATCATCCTGCTGCAAGTGCTTTTAAAGCTCTTCCATAAACCTCCTAAGACCCTCATCCCAACTAAAAAGCAAAAAACAGACACCAAAGAAAACGGAACTACTTTTACTCGCTTATTTCAGTTCAAAGTAAGTTCTTTGACCATCCACCCTTCCATCGAAAGTCCTCTGACATTACTAATCAACATCCCTTTCAAAGCAACAACTCTGAAGCAGTAGAAGCACAAGCACATATTGCAAGAAAAAGGAAAGGATTGAATTTGGGGAAAGAAAGATGCTGGAAATTCACTGTAAACCAACTAAAAAGTTAACAGAGAAGACGTGTTGGGGAACATAAACGAGAAATATACAAATGTAAGCCTGCACACTGGGTGCAGACAACAGCCACAACAGTGTAAAGAAAATCAAGTACCCGACTCTACTTCAATTATGACGGTCCTTGACTGATTCCTCCGGGATTTGTTTTTCGCCTATACATTGCAAACACAAGTCAGATTTAGCAGCTGCTCCTAAATGAACACTGAACATAGCAACAGAAGAAAGCATGTAGCCAGAGTTATACCTCAGCAAATGCCCTGGGTGAGGAAAAAGTTACATCATCATCAAAGGCCTCGACATCAATTGTAGCATGCTGCAGGGGTTGTTGCCCCTGATGGCTATCCTCCACTAGCTGAGACACAACTTGAGTTGAAGTACCTTCCTGATCCCGGTTTTCGACTGGCGGCTCATTGTTAAGGTCTAAATTCAGTGTCGTTTTTCGACGCCGATATCCTCTTAGAGGAGTTTTGGTCATCTGAGTGCTCATGCTAATTTCCCAATTCCAGCTCTCAAAATCCAAGAAAAAATAGCTGTTTAAGAAAAAGGCAAAAAAAGATCAAGACATGGTCTCAAAACAACCCCCCCCCAAAATTTTTTTTTTGAAAAAAAACGTAACCATTAATCAAAAGTATCATATTTCTCGCTTCGTATCCTCTTTCATCTCTTAATAACAAGCAACTTGCGTAAGGGTATGAACAAGCAGCATTCAAATAGACAATCACCACATCTTCGCCTCATATTCATTGTCCCGTTGGTCTTTATAAATCATTCTCCAATTAGCTTTACACAAAGAACGCTACTGCTCAAAAGGCACGTAGATTAAATAAGAAAAAGCACGAAAAATGAGAAATTGCCAACACAAGACATGGAGCGAGATTCATCCGCCCAAAATCGGTCCAATCACAACTAACTTAGAATTCCATAACATTCGTTGACACTGAAACGTCAGGGCAAATAAGAGCACCGATATTCCACTTCCACGGACGTCAAAGGATTCAGAAGAAGCCCCCTAGATAAAGGAGCGAACAAAAATCGGGATCCCATACATCCGAAATCCGAAGCATAAAAAAAAAAAAGTTTATAAAGGGACCTGAAATACGATTATTTCATGTAAACGGGCATAAAGGCGCCTCCTTTACCGACCATCGCTCCGTTTCTCAACCCTCCCGTCAACAATCGGCGAGAGGCGAAGCGAAATTCCTCGAAATCTACTGTCGCCAGCCGAATCCCAAAACGAGGCGGAAAGAAAAAAAAAAAAAAAAACGTTAAACAGAATCGGACAGCAAATGGCATCAAGTCAATCAGGCGAAAATCAAACACCGCCAAACCCCAACCCACCCCCCAATCCCTAGACCAAGTTAACGAAACGATCAGGAAAAAAAAAAAAGAGCCGGCGGAAACCGTGACGATAGACAAGGAGGTCGGAGATCGCACCTTGAGGACCCGATTCGGGAAAAAGGACGAGACTTTCAGAGCTCGGGACGGAGAAGATGACCGATTCGACAATTTACAGACGATAGAGAGAGAGAGAGAAAGAGAGAAAGAGAGAGAGAGAGAATTTGTGTGGGGGCGTCGTCGATATGTAAATTATAAAGGGTGGAGGAGGGAGGGGATTGAAGGAGGAGGAGGGAAGGAGGGAGGAAGGATGGGTGGGGTGGGGGTGGAGGAAGGGGCGTTTTCGTCTTTGCGCTAGTCGACGTGTGTGCGTATGCAACACACGACCGAACGCCCACCGTCGATTCGGCCCACCGCTGCCACGTTTCGACCGCCTCCTCCGTAGATGGGGAACCTCTCTCCTCCGCCGGAGATGGAAGATTTTTCTTCGTCTTCCTCCTCTTTTTTTTCGAAAGGGGAAGAGACGTTAAAAAGTTTGCCCGTCTTTTGTTTTTTTCCTTTCTTTTTCTTTTTCTTTTCTGTTGGAGTTATTGAGGGCCTCGTTATCGGCGCAAAATAAGAAAAAAAAGAGTTGACTTTTTTTTATTTTCTTCCGATAATTGGCCATAAGTTTAATTTAAATCTTTATTACTTATGAAAAAATTACATATAATTCCCTACATGGAATGAGCTTAGAAATATTTCATATGTTTTATGTTAGCGTATAATGTTTGAAATATGAAAATTGGAAAGTTTCATCCGTTTCTCCTTAAATGAAAATCAAATGTTAGAATCATAAAAAAAAAAAAAATCACAAGAAAAGTATAAATTACTTTAGGCCCGTATTTTTATTTGATTTGTAATTCTAACATAAAAAATACAAACTTAAAAAAAAAAAAAAAGTTAGACGTTTTATTCTGATAACTTTTCTTTAGACTTGATTTGTGAGTTTACCTTTTCCTCCTTGCGACCAGGAAGTTTTGCGATGGTCACGAACTCTTTTGATAAATAATATGTTGCGATTCTTTATACTTGAAGATCGGTCATTTTTTATTATTTAAGCAAAATTAATTGTTTACTTTTTTCTATTTAAAAAATAAATAAATATGATCATATGTATCGATTCCTATATTTTAAAATGTTTTAGAAATTTTGCCTAAATAAAAATCAAATTATAAACATACAAAGAAACGATGAAAGTGAAAGAAATATAAGTCACTCCAGATGGATCCTTATTTTCCCGTTAGGACTGGAAATGCAAAACCATCGCCAAAATTCCAATTTTTAAAATCTAAATCAAAACAGAGAACTAATTCAGTATGTATAAAATTGATTTAATAAGAAATACTTATTTTTCCTGTGGCAGGAGTCTAGAAGAGTCCATTACGTATCACGTGACATCATGGAGTTGTTTGCCATATAAAAAGAAAGGTGTGATGTGGCACGTGATGGAAAGAATATTTCCTTCCTAAGATGAAAGGGTTGAGAGCGATTCCTCTTATAATCTTATTATATCCGATCGAGTTTCATGAGAAGAATAGCATGCTAAAAAAGTACGAGATCTTGTCTCGTTGGTGTAGCGTAATGGGTTACGTCACTCATATACCCAAAAACAGGTAATTCACAATCAACAAAAAAAAAAAAAAAGAATTTTTATATAATTTATCATATGGTTAATATCATGAAAAAATCTAAAATTGACATAATTGTGATAAATTTATCCCAGACTAATTTTTTTGCTATAAAAAATCTCAAACTAGTATATTTGTAATAAATTTACCATTCCAATTATAAGATAAAAGCCACAAAAAACCTCATTTGCCCATTGTGGCACATTTACCTCCAAGTTTTTTTTTCGACACTAAAAACCCCAAACTTGTATTGATGTAACACATTTACCCCAAACAATTTTTTTTTTGCGACGCCCCCAAATTTGTATCCATGTGACACATTTATCTAAAAAATTTAGTGTTAAGGAAATTTAGAGTTTTAATGTCACAGAAAAAAATTGGATAAATATTTCACCCGAGTACAAGTTTGGAGCAAAAGTTAGAGTAAAGTTAGAGTTTTGTATGGCTTTTTTCTTAAATTAAATTAATACCATAAAAAATCACAAATCAGTACACATTTGACAAACGGACGGTACAACTGCAAAGTACCCACTAACTGCCACATGTCCTCAAACTCAACAATTTGAAAGGTAAATTTGTCATATACACACACACGTACCAATTTGGAGTTTTTATGATCAAAAAATTGGTTCGGGAAATAATATACCAATTTTGGGATTTTTTCGTGATATTGACCTTTTATCACATGATAATAGATCTATCTAATAATCTGCTTGTTTCACCGAAAATAAAGAAAGAATTACGGACCCTTCGCCATCAACAGGTTTTCACAAATTTGATCTGATTTGAGATTTACCTAATGACCCTTTGCAGGAATTTAGTTAATCTTTAGACCATCACTGACCTTGGCCCACTCAGGTCGCTGTTTGCGTTTCTTCTTGTTCAGGACAGCAATTAAAGGTCAGTTTCTGGCTATGATGAACAAATCAGAAGGCCAACAACCTTCTCTTGATGACATTCTAGCTAAAAAAAACAGGCGACTCCGGCCTCACAAGAAATGAGGTTTGTGGTCTCAAATCATGGTATAAGGACTACATGAAGCTTCATTCTGTAGTGAATCAGTTCAAGTCGTGACAAAATAAGAACTCCTGTCTCTTGTTCACTAGCCGTAGCTTTTTCTTGCAAGGATTCTGTGGAAATTACAGTTGCGGTGATTTGGCAAAACGGCCATAAGGAAAAGTTCAGAACAAATGATAGAACTAGTCCAGATAGGAGGGAAGAAATTCCCACAGAGTTGGAGAACCATTCCCCGTTTTTATCACAAAATTGGAACTTAATTACGTGCACAGTAAGTAACGAAGCCGACAATGCTTGAAGATCTAAAGGAAAAAGAATTACATGTTCTTCCTGCCTTACACGGAGAACTCTGCCGGTTCGGAAAGAAGAAGCACAACGGGTGGATCAGTAACGAATCGGCTTCAAGGGAGTCTATCTGCAGAATTCATCAAATACACACTTCCATAAAATACTCGCATATTCATGCTATGATTCGGAGGACCTCACTTTCTGAGCCATGGAAAGCAGCAACCCTGCAGAAAGAAGCAATAAAATGGAAATATGTTGCGGAAACTAGAAACGTTTTCCATAGCCAGTAATGTCCAATTTAAGACAATTATGACTTGATACCTTTGAGTTTTTGCCAGCATTTTGACCACCCGCACCAGCATAAGGTGACCGAGGGTACATGTCTTGTCCCGTACGCGGTCCCCCCTGCCTCTCCTCCCGGACTTTGTTAAAGATGTGTGTATATCCATCGGCCGACGCCGGGTCGCTCTCATCCCACTCGCCAAATTTTGGCACGGCAGCACCACTGTCAACCTGGTTGATCAGAAACCACAGTTGAAACTTGAGGGGTTAATGCAAGAGCCAAAGTATACCATCAGATATATTAACCTTCAGGATTGTAACCGAGTCATTATCCATCTAACAAAATGAACATGGAAAGATGCAAGCTTGTATGAATCCCGACAATTGCAAAGGGAATCACTTCTGGTCAGAGAAGCTTTTTGCGCGAGAACAAGATTTTAGGCTATTGGAAAGAGAGAATGTTTCTTAAATCGATTCAATTTTTTTGGAAACTTAGCATGACTTTACAGATTATTGCTATTAATGACAATTTCAAGCAAAAACGAGGGAAAGGATTTACGAGGTCGTCTCCTTTAGCAGCAGCAGAACCCAGGCGGGATCTCCCCGGCGTGCTCATGGCATGGCTACCTTCACGTGAACCCCTTCCTTCCCAGGAGGGCGAACCACTCCCCCTTCCTGAGATCCTTGCCTGGGGGTGCATCGGCGACTTCTCAAAGCTATGATCCCCCCCAGCACTTGGTCTAGCCGGCCTCCTTGGAGATTCACCGTAACTTGCTCCACGCATTCCGTGAGCTTGATGCTTTGACTCATTAGAATGCAAGCTGCTCGAGTTACTTTTGTGGTTAGATTGGTCCGCAACCTGTGTAAGACTCCCATCATCATTGCTCATTTTGCGCTCATGCACAGTCCTGACCACTCCCTCTCGTTTAGGTTCCTCATATTCAGCTTCAGCTCTAGAAGCAGGGGCTTCAGGTGGAGCTCCTGTGTCTGACAGTAAATCTGGATTTTCCTCTGGATCGTTTGGATTGATCATTTTAGTTCCACTCCGACCCTTCCTGGCTTTTTCGAAGTAAACTGTGTATGGAACATGATTTCCACCTTCCCAGTTGCCAAATTCGGGTACGCGCGGATGTTCCTGCAGTAGTGACATAAGAATTTGACATGTCAGCTGAATGCATCTTAATGGTAATTACAATTTTTTGCTCATCAGACCTAAAGCAGCTAACATTAATAACATCCAAGGACAAAACAAGCACAGGCAAAACTGTAACCATTGTTAGATCAAATCATGTTATGCAGAGCCAGAGAAAACCAAGAATGACATGAAAATCTCAAATATTTATCACGATTAATTCACCAGCGTATCAGCTATCATCATTTGTCACTTCAACGCCAGAAGGCATTCGGAGCCTTCCATTATAATCACGATAGCTGATGTGCACTGTTCCACCTAGTTCTTTGCTTCGCATTAATTACCATCTTCAACAGAGAAAAGCATGGCTGAGCACAATGTTTCCAGCAGATAAAAAACGAATAGAGAAAAATGCCAAATAAAGTGCGGCAAAGATCCTCAGTAAGGATACTTCGATTTCAATAGCTGCTGAACAAATAGTCAAAGAACCAGATCAACCACCGTAACAAGATTCCAAATATACATCTCTTAACATTTTGTTGAGGGGATATGGAAAAAATAATCGAAGAATTGTAGGAACCTGACTGAATGATGGTGCAAACCAATTAAGAGGAAATAAAATTGGAGAAAATTCTTGCAGAATAATGCAACCTCAGAAAGGGAAAGCATAGAATCATGTCCTCCATATTAAACAAAGTTATCACAGTGAGACTAGTGCCGAAGCTAACAGTTTCAGATCCAGAGGAGATTCCCCTAGGAACAGTGAGCTGACAATCTTGCAGAACATTGTTAACTTCGAAGCCAGCATTTCAGAGAAAGAAATCAAGAAATCCTAAGAGGCTAATACAGCCGGAATAAAATCATGAACAACTGCGCTCAGCCGCACTTAACTATATTTGTCTTTCTTGGACATAAACATCTGAAGTTCCACATAGAATAAAGGAAACAACATCTTTAGATGCAACCAAACATTAAACATTTCCAAGAAAGAAACAGATTACACCCTCCACTTCTAGATGCTTGCATTTGACAAGACCGACAACTACAAGCGTATGTTAAGTAATTGCAGAAATGCCTTGAACACCAAGTGCCATAAAAGGCTTCGCGGCTCACTAATCCAGCTTGCATATTATCAGTATCTGTGCCTGCGAACTGCAACAGGACGCTGAAAAACTACCACCATTTTCCTTTTCCCCAAATAGTTTACATGTCTATAGAATTTCGTTTGCAAAACTCCCCATCGTCGAGTTTCCAATGTGTGCAAATCCCTCAATGAATGGCAAACTAGACAAGCAGTGGCACAAGGAGCGACCGTCAAATCGCGATGCACAAATCTTAAGCCAAACCGATGGCCCCCGTATGGCTAAACTGAATGAGCTACCTAGACCCAACACCGAATCCACATGGGCTAAGACAATTTCCTCAAGTCGATAGCGCGAGTCGTGCAAGCACACGAGAAAACCCAGAATCACGGTTCCTAAATGAAGAGCACGACAAAGCGAATCGACCACGACGGACAAATTCGTTCCCTTCCCTTCATGCTTGCTCTGATCCCGAAGTTCGGCAGCAAGAGACATGGGAAAACGAACACAATCACGTCTCGGGACAGCACCGGGAATATTCTCGAAAGATAAATAGCAACTCAACCCTCCGAAGCATACAGAGGTTCACAATCAAGAGGAGGGGGGCAGAAGCGAGCAAGCAAGAGGCAACGAATTCACAGCCTTCACAGCAAATTCTCAAACCAGAGGCACTCACAGCCATTGCAGTCCTGTCGCCGACCTCCGAAACGACCCTCCTTCAATCCGAAACTTCTGCTCCTCGTCAGACTTTCCACCAAACGAAACCGCAAAAGATCCAGCTCTCTTAAAAAATCCTTCAACCCCACAGAGAGAGAAAGACAGAGAGAGGGAGAGAGAAAGGGAAGGAGTTTATCCACCATTGACGGTCGCCACCTGTTAAGTTTGACCATTCCATCTTCTCTCTCTCTCTCTCTGTGAGACTCCGTTTCTTCGTAGTTTCAAGTGTCGCACTCAATCCCCAGCACACGTCTACAGTATGCATCACGTCTCGTACAGAATTCACGGCATACGCCCGCGTCGAGAAACGCTACGGGCCCGACGACTTTTGCTGCTGCCAGGCACACGGCGTCCACGCTCGGTCGCTCGGAAGCCGGGACGGCGCCAGCGGGTTCGTTGGGTAACTGCGGGGCCAGCTCCCGAGATGACGCCGTCACTGTTAATGGCGGCTGGCTGCGGTTGACCCTGCAGAGCTGCGATTGTCGTCTTGCTCCGAGAGATTTTTAACCGGACTCCGACGGCTGCACTGGATTTGTCGCCTTCCTTACCGACACTTTCCATTTTCACCCCCCTTCTTCTCGTATTTTTACTATTCCCCCGCATAGGAATGATGTTTCCGAATAAAGCCCCTCTTTTTTTCTTTTTTCTTTTTCATTTCCTACTCCGTCCACGGGGTTTAAGAATCCTCCGGTCCGTCCCAAAGTTTCAATCCCCACCACAATTTTGATGATCTTGATATACCATGCTCAATTAGCTGTAGCGTGAACATCCGTCGATCATGCTCGATACCATTTCTAATCGATTAAAAGTCAAGAAAATAAAAGAATTTTCTTTAAATTCTGGTAAAATAGAAAAATGATTATTTTATTTAAGTGTATATCATATAATAACCACGCTTTCATTGCCCAAAAAAGTTTAGGGAAAAATTCAAAAGGAAAGAAAAGACACTATATTGAGATTTATTTGAAGTTTCAACTCGACTTTTCACGATGATGCACAGAAATCATCATGTCTTTATATTTCATGCAATACCTTACTCGGTGCATGGCAAGCCTATGTTAAGGTGATTTTGACTCATTTTTATTGATTGTTATATATTGATTTTAAAGGAAGTCACTTGCCATTAAACTTGTCTATGTAATCGGTGGAAAAAGTATTTTGATAACTCTCTCACGTCTTTCAATTCACATATCATCGGCCTCTTTACCTTGTCCAATGTCCAATCGCACGTGGGGACTGCTTTCTTGTGGCCAGAAGTTGTCCGCGTATTGTGAGATTTCTTGAGAAAGAAAAAAAAAATTATAATTTCGCTCCTTTATTTTCAAGCCTTTTCTAATTATGTTGCTGCGCTTTTAATTTATCTAATCAAATTATTCTATTTTCATCGACATCAAGTCTAATAAAATTCAGCTAATGTTATTATCAAACAATGTCAAAGCATGATGCGAATAAAATATGCGAACGCCCACATGAACATTATGTATAAAATTCAGCCATGGCCGTCCATATTAGAAAATTCACCCACGTCAAACTACAATGCTATCATATGGAGGCTTGATTAGAAAATTTATATAAGAAGACGGAATTAATTAGGTAAGTTAAGAGTACATGGACTTGATTAAGAAAAGTGAGACAATTAATAGATGAAAAGTAGATCTTTCCCTATATATAATAAAAATAGGCCGGCCGGCTAATTTAACTAGGATATGCGATGCCAAATTCTACATACAATCCAACCTTAGTTTATCGCCTTACCACGACATACTAAAGTCAACACTATTTTTATTTCTATCTGGTTGCTGGTGATGACAAGAGAAGAACAACGGTCAATGGGGAAAATAAAAATCCGTTTAACAAAAAAAAAAAGAATTTATTTTTCCTTAAAAGATATGGATTTGAAAGCACTTGCTAACTATTAAAATCAAGAAAACTTATCATTTCCATAGTAAAAAAAAATAATTCTCGTGGCATGCCAAATCGTGCATTATAAATATCAATATTTTTTTATTAAGCATAATTAGTAAGTGTCTTAAAACATTCGTGAACACGGCATTCAAAGAATCAGTCAAGGCGTTTCAATTCGGCCCCTATCGGCAGCATTCCGGTTGCTCCTGGCTAGAAAGTGACTCGGCAGCGACCGTAGATATGATTGGTGGAGGCGTCATTATACGGTCTCCTTGTCCCGATGCTCATTCATTGGGACAGCTTCGTGAATGAAGTGGGTCGTCGGGCCCCACCTTAATCATCGGCCAAAACAGGCGATCCTCGTCGGCAGTTGGCTGTCGTAACTGTAATGTGCCCCCTACCAAGAAATCACATCCTTATTTATTGAATCGAACAAATAATCGCCTGCTGGCTAGTGTAGCTGTAAGGGGTCCCCTACCGATCCTTGTTTATCGAATCGCACAGGTGACCCTAAGAACACGAGACGTGACATAAAGAAAAGCTACTCTAGCCTTATTTGATGGTGATATTCTTGATTTTTCAGATGAACATCGTGATTTAACGATGCCCAAGATTTATGTGAGGGAGATAATACCCTATAATATTATGTTTTTGAAACATTAGCTGAAAGTGCCCCTACCAAGCAATTATACCATTATTTACTGGGAAAATATTACAAATGGTCCCTGGACTTCTACTTAATGTATAATCTCGTCCTTGGGCTTTTGATTTGCTCAATTTAGTTCATGAACTATTGATAAATATCTAATTTAGTCTCTGACCATTTGAAAATTGACCAATTTCGTTATTCCATTAATTAAAGTTAGCGGAATTGGGCATTTTTGTCTTTTTCTTCTTCTTTTTTCCTTCTTCTTCTCTCTTCCCTCCTCCATTGGCTGTGGCGGAGCCGACGGAGGGAAGAGAGAAGAAGAAAAAAATAAAATAAAAGGAAAAACAATCATCACTTAACGGTTTGAACGGAATGACTAGATCGAACATTTATTGATAGTTCATGGACCAAATTAAGTAAATCGAAAGTTCAGGGACGAGATTGCACATTAAGTAAAAATGGACCATTTGTGACATTTTCCCTTATTTATTTAATTGCTAGTAACACTAAAAATATGAAATGTGGCATAAGAAAAGCCATGAGCCTTATTTTAATGGTGATGTTCATGATTTCTAGAAGAACGTCACAGTTTAGGATGTCTAATGTATATGCGAGCGAGAGAATACACTATAATGTTATGTTTTCAATACATGTAGGACATAATTGAATAAGTTCACTTAAAGTGTCCATACCAAGCAATTACGTCATTATTTATTTAATCGCTCGTAACCCCAAGAATACGGAACGCTAAATAAGAAAAACTATGAGCCCTGTTCAGTGTTGATGTTTCTAGAAGAACATTGCTATTTAACGATGCCCAAGATTTATGTGAGGGAGAGAATATGCTAAAATGTTATATATTTGAAACACATAGGACATAATGGGATCAGTTCACTGAAAGTGCCCCTACCAAGTAATTACATCATTATTTATTTAAACGTGACATAAGAAAAGCTACGATTGTTATTTCAATGGTGATATTCGTGATTTTCTTCTAGAAAATCACACTGTACGGATGCCCAGGATTTATGTGAGGTAAAGAATACACTATAATTTTATGATTTTAAAGCACATTGGATATGATGAGATAAGTTCACTGAAAGTCACAAAATTTAACATGAAAATGCAATTGAGTCTAAGACTTTCAAAAAGTGTAATAAAATCTTAAGATTTATCAAATTTGTGAAATCGTCATTTCATTAATTCTGTCCAACTTGGCTGATGGAAAATGCTGACATGGCTTTTATATTATTTTCTCCTTTACATTACATTAATTGTGGCTAAAACACGAAACACAAGATTAAAACAATGTCATTTTGGTCGTAAATTGATTTTTTTAATGCAAAATTTAATTAAATTAGATAGAAATCAGCTAAATTCTAAAAAGAAAAACCAGATTTAGATTAAATAAAAATAAAAATAAACTTACTCATAATCTAATTTAAATGAAATTTAGATTAAAAAATCATGTTTGAACAAGAAAAGTGTCATTTAGTCTTATGCCCCATGTTTTAGCCATCCATATCAACGTCACGTCACGCAAGAGGGAGAGAAAAAAAAATTGCATCAACATTTTTTCATTAGTGAAAATGGAAGGAATTAATGGAATGACTTAATTGCACAAATTTGATAAGTTTTAGAATTTTACACTTTAAAAGTTTTAAAACTCAATTACACATTCATAATTAATTTTAAGATTTTCAGTGCATGTATTACAAAATTAATTGAAAAAAGTGATTTTGCAGTACAACAATGCTCTATGGTTTAAATCAGTTTGCAACGAAAAATACACAAAGTTTGAGCTCATGATGTCATAATCATATGTTTGGAATATGAAATTGAATGGGTTTCTTTATTTAGGCCCTGCATATTTGTGTTCTTTTCTTTTGTTCATGAACACAATTTGTGTTTTTTTGTTCTAAGGAACAAAAAAAGAACAGAAACGCGTTTGTTTGCGTTTTTATTTTAAATCTATTTTTTTGTTCCCGGGAACAAATTTGGAACAGGAACACTTCCAAGAAACAATTTTTCCCTCTCCTATTTTTTTCTTCTCTTTCTTTTCTTCTTCTTTTCTTCTTCCTTTTTCTTTGGCCGATCGTCAGCCTCGGCCATGGCTGACAATCAGTCGTCGAGGGCCGGCGACCTCGCCGGAGCGTCGCCGGCCCCCGGCGAGGCCACCAGCCATGGCTAAGGCCGACGATCGATCAAAAGGAAGAAAAAAGAAAAAAAAATAGGAAAAGGGAAAAAGGAAAAAAAAAATTAAAAAATTAAAAGAAACACAAAAATTATATAAGTTTACCAAACGTGTTTCTGTTCTTATTCTATTCCAGGAACAAATTTACCAAACGCGTTCTTCTGTTCAAAAATTGTTCCTCGGAACAAAAATAGTTTTTTCTATTTCTGTTGTGTTATCTATAACAATTTTTGAATATAAACGTTATCAAACGGACCCTTAGAATAATCTTTCATGCACTAAATCGAATCGTATATTTAATCAACAACAAATATATTAAGACCATATATCTACAATTCTACTACTTCTATTTAGTTTTTTTGTTGTTGTTTTCTTTATTCTTAAATTAAAATTTTTAAATAATTCACACCGGTCAAAGATTATAATCGAAAAGGCTTTCTCTAATTTATCAATTAACAAATTTAAACTTAATAGGAGGTAAAAATTATAATAAATCTGTCTTTATCTATTTGTAAAAAACTAATATCAATAAAATATAGAAGGCTTATTGATCAAAATATAAATCACTTGGCAAAATTATGCATGTCTTGCCACGTGGAAATTATAGAAAGAAAGTGAAATGTCACATAACAAATGCGGGAATTTTAACTATGTACCAAAAACATGTTAGACAAAATTTATTTAAAGGTATTTTATTTTCGTCTTTTTTTTTTTTTTGAATTTCAAACCAAAATACATAAAATTCTCAAATTACAATTGTGATGCCATGGTAACAAGTTATTTTTATTTTTTTCAAACTAACGTGTTTCTTAAAAATGTATTTCAAAATATTTCTATCTAAATCTATGAATTTTGAAATCGTAAGATTGAAACTTATAAACGACAAGTCAATAGGTCAAAATTTATCATTAAATATGGATAACAAGGCATAAAAGTACCATATGTTTAGCCCGGGTATTCATTCGTAAATATATATTTTTACACTAGTTTGTACCCAATGTATTTTTAAAAAAATGTGTTTATCAAATTGTATTGATTTTAATAAATAGAGTTACAGTAACTCATTGCAACTATGCAATTATAGATTGTAAAAATCCTCTGATTATTTCTTTTCTTAAATATGAATTGTGTTGAATTCCTCCGGCTTATCACTGGCAGTCTGTTCAGGGTTCCAAACTCAACGGTGGCAACTAAACATGAGGATTGCACTCGTTGCGGGACTTAACCTAACACCTTACAGCACGAGTTGATGACAACCATGCACCACCTGTGTCCGTGTTCCCGAAGGCACACCTCTCTTTCAAGAGGATTCGCGACATGTCAAGCCCTGATAAGGTTCTTTGCTTTACATCGAATTAAACCACATGCTCCATAGCTTGTGCGGGCCCCCATCAATTCCTTTGAGTTTCATTCTTGCGAATATACTCCCCAGGCGAGACACTTAAAGTGTTAGCTACAGCATTGCACGGGTTGATAGGCACAGTGCCTTCTTGAAAAGGCTTTCCTCTCCATTCTCGTACGTCTGTTTGACGTTGAAAAAGGGCTTGGTCTCCCATCTAAAAAGGAAAGGGTTGAATATCATGAAAAAAAATAAATTTCAATAAAATTAATTTTTTTGACAATAAAAACTCACGCCTTTTAGAAAGAGCCGCTAAATTAAGTTCTCTTTTAGGTGAAGGAAGTATGACTGCCTTACCAATAGTGGAGACCCAGTCGGGAGATGTTTCGGCTTATATTCCTACTAATGTAATTTCCATTACAGATGGACAAATATTCTTACCAGCATTGAAGATCCTTTCAATTGGCTAGAATCCGTTACTTGAACGAAACTAGATCTTGTAGAATCATATTGAATATTTGACGATAGTACAAGATGCTGAACAACAAAGTTTGATTTTGGAAAAACACCATCATTATGGGAATGTACATGCAGTAGAAAAATTACGCCAATCCATTGAGGTATGGTATGGTATAAGTGAATATTTGCGATAGTCTCTTTTTCATTGCCTTACGCCTTCAAAGGAAGAGTTGGAACTCATGAATCTCTTTGGAAAGCGGTTTTTCTCCTGGCTGGTCTATGAGGAAATCGAATCCCAAGGATAATTTCCTACTTTCAGGTTGGTTTCTTAAAGAGATTCAACAACTAAAAGAAAGATCGATTCTTTGGGATCCTTCCTTTCTTCAAACGGAACGAATAGAGCTAGATCCCTTTTTGAATGGGCCCTGTCGTGGAAGGGTAAAATTTTTTGAAATCTTTTTGGATCAAATTGAAATAGGATTTTGAGGATAAGGAAAAGGATGCACCTCTGGTGTACTAGTTATCGTGCCCACGGTAAACGCTGGGTAGCCAAGTGCGGAGCGGATAACTGCTGAAAGCAGTTCAACCAACCTATTTTCAAAATATCAAGATTATATGGTTCTTATGGGAGGTTTAAAAAAGCATGTACCAATTACAAAAACTGCTTTTTTAGTAGGTACACTGGGATCCTTTTCTATCAGATAGGAAGGGCTGTTGCACCCTACAATATGGGGTCAAAAAGCCAAAATAAATGATATAGGTGCATTTAACATGCATTTCTCTATTCCAATCTTTTAAGTCCTCAGACCACTCGGGAAATTGAAATAATAACATACGGGCTATATTTTTAGCTATTATCACTGAAGGGAATAGTCTCATCGAGATAGAGATAGGAAAAAGATAGATTTTCGTCGTTTGTGGATCACTCGGATAAGAAGGCAACAGACCCTCCTGGCCCAACCCTAGACACTCTAAGATCCTTTTTCAAACCTGCTCCCATTTCGAGTTAAGAGATAGATAAATAGACACATCCCATTGTACTGATCGGGGGCGTACTCTTCGAATAGGAATCCATTTTCTGAAAGATCCTAGCTTTCGTGCTTTGGTGGGTCTCCGAGATCCTTTCGATGACCTATGTTGTGTTGAAGGGATATCTATATGGTCCGATCGATTGCGTAAAGCCCGCGGTAGAAAAGGAACCGGGGAAAGTATACAGAACATAGATAGGCTAAGGGGCATTTTCTTGCTCGTTAGCGCTAACCTTTGATTGCAGTTTAGGCTTGACTAAGAACATAGAAAGGGCTCTCGAAAGCTCATGTGACCGGAGGTGGGAAGATATGGGCTGGAAATCAGAAAAATTGGGTGCTATCATATAGCTATGTATCGGCTAAGTTCACGAGTTGGAGATAAGCGGACTCGAACCGCTGACATCCGCCACAGGGTAAACCACCGCCTCTCTGGCCCTTCCAATCGAGACGTCCATCGACCTGAGACGAAGAGAAAAGGAGTTGGAAAGAAGTTGTGGGATGTAAAAATACATCGGTAGGGGAGCGTTCCGCCTTAGAGGGAAGCACCCGCGAGAGCAGGGGTGGACGAAGCGGCGTGAAGTAAATCATCGCACCTACGGTCCAACCAATTGGGAGAGAATCAATAGATTCCTTTTCGGGAGCGATTCATCCTTCCCGAACGCAGAGTCTCACGAAATCTTCCCTCTTTGCCTTCAATTACATCCGAAAACGACTTGTAAACCTTATTATGAATTCTAACCTTGTGTCAGGACCTACGGGCCAAGGGACAGTCTCAGGTAGACAGTTTCTATGGGGCGTAGGCCTCCCAAAAGGTAACGGAGGCGTGCAAAGGTTTCCTCGGGCCGGACGGAGATTGGCCCTCGACAATTTTCGCATTGAACCCACAAATGACTATATTCTTTAGTCAAATCGAAATCAGTAGAATTTTCTCTTCGAGTGAAATCAATACCATTCCCATTTTGGGCGGAACAGATCTACTAATTCTTTGATTCCAGTTAGTAAGAGGGAACGAAGGATTTTTTTCTTTTCGGGCAGGGGTTAAATTTAAGAAATTTGATTAAGACATTGCACAATGATCCGAACACTTTGTCGCATCTCTTCAATACGGATATAGTAACGATCATAGCGATCTCCTCTGGTACCTACTAGTACGTCAGGATCCAATTGGTCATGAACATCGTAAGGTGCTGCTCTTCGCGAATCCCAGCATACCCCTCGTTGGGATGGGTAGGCCCACCACTTCACTTTCACTTAGGCCGGGGCCAAGTCAGTGGGGGACCCTGTCGGGCTCCTCCCCCCCCAAAAAAAAGAGCAAACTGTACGTGAGAGTTTCTTAATTTTTTTGACAATAAAAACTCCAAATTGATATATCTATGATAAATTTATAAAAAAACCAAAGCATTTATGACAAATATACACTATATTAGTTTCGGTTAAATTAGATTAATACTACGAAAGATATAAACCAGTATATCTATGATAAATGTTAGGTAAAAACTCAAACTAGTACACTTGTTAATTGCCACATATGATCCAATTCAACAATTTGATGATAATATTTAATGAAAACTAATTGAAAGTAAATTTGTCATAACTATACTATATTGGGGTCTTTGGTGATCAAAAATTGATTTAGGATAAATTTTTCGTTTTATTGGCCTAAAAGAAAAACACCCGTCGAAAGAAAAAACGATCGATTTCATGCCTATACAAGTCGTATGGCCTGATCCAACCATAAAATTTAGGGTATTTTGAGGCCAGGCCTTACTCTTTTCGAGTGGAGATTTCTAAATGTTGGTATTGTCAAGATTTGGGTTAGGAAGACGAAATCCTAAATTTGAGCCCAGCTGATCGGCCCCGGCCCGGCCCGGCCAGTTCTCTCGGGTCATATGTTATTCGGTTCGGGTCGGTTCACCGGCTTATAGTTTCGGTTCGGTTCGGGTCGGGTATCATGAAAATTCGGCTCGATCCAATCCGTCGAGGCCCCTGCGGACAACTAGCTGAAAGTAATACGAAACGCAGCAGCTCTCAACTGAGAGCTTGAAGAAGAGCTGAAGACGGAGCTGGTCGAGCTTCTTCGTCTTCCTCTCTCCTGCGCCAACAATGGCGGAGATCGCCGAGTCCTCCGACACCTCGCCGGACCCGCCGGCGCCAAAGTCCGACCGGCGAGAGGAGTTCGATCCGGAAACCATGCGGAGAACCAAGCCCGGAGCGAAGCGCCTCGTCCTCACCCTCTCCGTCCTCGTCTCCTTCCTAATAGGTACGTCTCCCTCGCTCCGAGCTGCCTCCGTTCGTTCCGCCGACGCGTCTCTTCTCCAGTCTCGCTCTCGCGTCTCGTCTCGTCTCGTCTCCTCGCGTCGCGCGGTCCCCGTAGTCTCGTGAAACGATTTCTCTTCGTCCGCAGGTTTTCCTCTCCTGTGGAAGTCGGTCGAAATCTACCGCGCCCCGCTCCTGTTTGACGACATCGATTCGCTGTCCAAGCGGATGGAATCGGAGCCTCTGCAGTTCCCGTGTAATTTCCGCGCGGTGTTCGTAGGGTTTGATTTCGGATCGGAGGATTTCGACCGCGCCGATGATCTGAAATCGTCGATTGCCAATCGGATGGACGGATTTGTGTCGGGAACTTCGCAATGTGGAACCTGCAGTAGCAATTATTCTGTCTCGGTGGTGATGGAATCGAACTCCCACTGCGTCCAGAGCCGTGGCGGTAGACGTTCATGTCCATATCAGTGTGGTGCAATTAGTTCTGTGGATTTTGGTAGTGACGACGAGAGCATTGACGGTTCATTGGAGCGCGTGTTGGGAGGAGAGTGTTCAGGGTTAGCCGGGAAGGTATACACCGTAGTGGTGGTGAATGAGGACGCGGAAGATAAAGCTGTAATAGGAAAGTACAGACATGCCTGGATTGTCGGTAGGGTGAAGGAAGAGAAAGCCGTGGAAAATATTGCAGAGATTTTTGTTAAGGTTTTCTCTAACGGTGGCAAAGAGGAAGGATTGATTCATGGGGAATTTATGCCTGTTGGAGCTGATGGGAGGATCGTGCTTTCTTTCAATTTGCTCAACACCGATCCACAGGATTGGATTTATGATTGGTATAGGGATTCAACTCTTGTTGCTGTATTACCCACATACTATGTCATGCTTTTATTGACGCGTGTCATTTTTGCCTCAAATTTCTTCCTCACTTCAGTGAATTATGATATGGAAGAGAAGATAATGATTGTTCTAGTTTGCAAGGATATTCTTATGATATCTCTGTGCCAAAGATTTATGTTGTGAATCAGCAGTTCTCAGAGCTGTCTGCCCTACAGTGGATTTCTGTCATTAAATTTACCTCACAAATAGGAGACGACTTTCGCAGATGCCTCTTTATTTTTTTTGAAGCCTAATTGGTGAATTCCAGTGATCGAGTGCTTGGACATTGGTCTTATATATTTCAACATTTTCACTGATACGTAGTTCATTTTTTTTTGGTGTTTAAACAAATGAATTGAAGCAAAGATAGATATTCATACGGTGCCTGGCAGTTCTTTTGGATCATTGCTTGTTCTCAAATTCTTGGATTTCTCTTCAGAAACTGAATCTTTTTGATCCCAAACAATTCCCTTTTGTCGGTCCAGCTGAAACGCGGAACTTGTACATTGTAGGACTCTCTATTTACTGTTATAATTATTATTCATCCTGTTTACCTGCAGGGATTTTAATACGATAGAGGAGCATATGTTGTCCCCATTAGTTGAAGCTTTGGGACCTATTGCAAACATGACTGTGGAAAGTCAGGTGCTAGATCAGGCTCTTTCATATATGCATATATACTGAGTGCGAATCTCTAACAAAATTTAGGAGGCCTGTGGGTGTGAGCGAGTGTTGTGTGCCTCCGAAATCTTGTGCTTTGCCAATTTATGCATGATAAGAATAGCAGTGACTCACATTTG
This sequence comes from Eucalyptus pauciflora, assembly GCA_007663325.1. NCBI lineage: Eukaryota > Viridiplantae > Streptophyta > Magnoliopsida > Myrtales > Myrtaceae > Eucalyptus > Eucalyptus pauciflora. Next base: position 2,426,947 of record VMYD01000011.1, read on the forward strand.
CTTCTAATTTCCAGGTTCTGTATCATACTCCAAAATCATGTTATGCTTCTTGGGATGATGAGTCGAAAAGCTTCATCCTAAACACTGGTGATCTCCCATTCTTTGTAAGTTCATGTAATTTTCTTCATTATCCTCCGATGATGATATGTGATACTGCTTGTAGAGAAACCCCAGATTCCACACTCGCTCTTAAAGGCTCTGTTGCCTAAACAAGGAGGAGTTTCCATTACAATTTCTTCATTCTTAAAGATGCCTTTAAAATTATTACAATAGTTCATCTCTATGCATGTCTTGCTATGTAGAATGTACCATATAAGATTTGGTTTTATTTGCATACTTAGTGTCACTGCACTGCAAATGCCTAAATTGATGCTTCAAAGCTATTTATAAAAAGGAAAGTAGAGGACATGACACGATAAATTCTTAGGAAGAACTACATTATTTTTAAACACGCATTTGCAAAACTACATTGACTATCACTATAGGTGTATATTTTTCCATTGAAAGTTATACTTCTATCTTGATAGCATTATTTCTGAGTATTCTTTGCTAGTCTCATTGAGCAAATCAACAGGTCAATTCAAATGAGTGGCATCTGGACACTTCAACTGCAGCTGGTGGGCGGTCAAAGATTTTGCAGCTTGTGCTGTATGCTTCTCAACCTCTTTCTCCATTGAAGATAATGCAGCTAGTGAAGCACCTTTTAAATGTTATAGTAGTCAAGCTTTTTCTCCTTGCTTGTAGATACATACCATCTGCAAAGGAGTGCCCTCTAAATTTACAGCTTCCGAACGGGGAGATCTCCAAGGCTAATGGATATATATCACCTGTCAGTTGTGAAGCCTTTGAACTTTTAATACCTTCTGTCCTTGTGTCATTTGTTTCATGGATTTGTCCGATGTCTTAAGTTCACTGATCTTGCAGATGTGGGGAGGTGTAGTTGTTTGGAATCCCAAGAATTGTTTGCAGGATCCAGAAAAGTACCCTGCATGGCACAAAATTTCACCTCAGGTATAGAGTTTTATTTTGAAGGTATAATACTTTTTTTTGTTGGTATTCTATTAGGTATGAAGCTTGGTTTTAACACAAGAGGGTTTGGGAAGGTGTCCTTCATTTTCCAGAATAAATGTTGACATTACAGAAATGAAGATATAGAAAACTTGTAACGCTGGAGAAATTTGACCCGGAACCACTATATATTGCCACTTGGTTTTACGTGAGATTGGTCAGAGGGAGTTTGGCCTTTTGCCTGCCAAAGTGCATATTATGATATTCACTTACATCGTGTTCATGCTTTTGTCTGTCCTTCCCACTTGTCTCCTCGATATATTCTAACCATCAAAGTGAGTTATTTTTGTGAAGTGGCAAACCTTGTTTCCTTAAATCTAATTTCTTACTAGATGACATAGTCAACTTGGCTAGTCTATCTTCCCTCGATATATGCTCTAGGCAAACTAGTGTTTGCTTAGAGTATGTCCCAATTTGTAAGTATTATTCCAACGTTAACTCACCTTTGTTGAATCATGAAAACTCTTTTCTCTAAACATTCATGTTAAGAGCACAAAATGTTCAAATCTATAAAGATTTTGAGCAAAGTCTTATTTTCTAAGATTTGTTTTTATAAAGCAGAGGCTTTCAACTTAATATCATGCACATTAATAGTATTGATTTTGATAATTACTACTATTCTCATTTTGAGAAAGTTAGTTTAAAATAAGACAGATTGAATACTTTATTTTTCAAAGAAGTTTTACTATGTAATAGATTAAACTCTTAATTTGATGCACATAATATAATTGGTTCTTTTTAAGTATTAGAATATTTAAATAATAAATCACGCTATCATCTAACAGCTTAAGTATCTATTGCATGCTCTAGAAGCTTTTAGACACTCCTTCCATTCCATGTTTACTACACTAATTGTTGAGGTTGTCCTACATTTGTTGTGGAAGGGGCTGATGGTTCGTTTATAAGTATGAGGGAAAGTCTCGCTCTTTGAGCTAACTTTTGGAGTGAGAGGCCTGACCACTTATCACATAGTATCAAAGTTGGAGGTTTTGAGTTCGTATCTTTTATAGACTTCATTTGCCTCTTTAGTTAAATATTTCCACGCTTAGTACTAAGTAAGAAGACCAAACAAAGCACGAGGGGGAGTGTTAGAATATTTTAATAATAAACCATGCTTTTATCTAATAATTTTGGTTTTTAGAACAGTTGGCAGTGATCCCAGAAAATCTCATATTAGGAAAAGGGTAATACTTTATCTGAATAGGATATTTATTTATTTTCTTTAGTGTCATCATTTGCTTATTTTTTTTCCTTGAAAAATGGTAATAGAACATGCCAATCTTTGCAATTTTTAGGAAATTATCAATTTTAGTCATAATAAACAAGTTTCCGTATTAATTGACTTGCAATTTTTTTAAAATTCAACTAAAAATAATTGATATATTGATGTTCAGGAATTATTTGTCGAGTAATTACTAATTGTACTGGCAGTGTGTGCTCTTATTTTTCTTATATGTTTTTGAAAATGGTAACCCATAATTAGATATCAACGGAGTCTCTTAATTGGACATGCTTTACTGCAGCCAAGTGCATGTAAATATCTGGTTTTATATCAATAGATATATTGTTTACTATTTATATGCTTCTCTTGAGTTTTCTCATGCTTGGTGCACTTAGCTTGGAACAGGATCTTCAGAAGATATTTGAAGTTTTTGTGGCTCAGATACGTCAACTTATCGGTCTAAAATCTGATAACCTCTTTATTGGAACATCAGGCAGGTCCATCATGTTAGCTAGTGAGAAAGGCTTCACAGAATGGTAAACACATGACTCATTCTTGATTTGTGGAGACTGATGAATGTATCTTCAGGTCACGAGTTTAGTGAAAGTCACGAGGAATGCTGTAGACCTGTGGTCTTAGCCTTTATCTTTTGAACAGGAATCTTGTACCAACTAAGAAGCTAACCTGAGATGTATAATTCCTTGGAAAAATACACAGTTATCTGATAAGTTACTTTAGATGTTCTAAGAATGGTACTGGGATATTCTTTTAAGAGGCCAGAACAGATGATAAATTGGTTCCATTATTTTTCTGTGCAATACACATTCCTCTCATGGACTCATTTATTGTTTCTCTGCAGGGAACTGGATGCCTTGACTAGGCAACATACCTGTTTTAATCTACGGTCATGTGCTACAACCCTTAGCTCCCTCTCTAGACTGGTTTGTCCTCAGTTTGCTTAGAACCTTTGATTTTGGATGTCATAGCTGGAGTATATGTTCAGTTAATTGCTTCAAGCTTGACAAAAGGGTTAATGCAGGTTCAATCCCTTCCTCGAATGATCATAATGGATGAGATAGGGAAGCAGGTCAGTTGTCAAGAAAGAGGCTTGTGTGATGAGCTTTATTCATCTGTGCGCTATTATTTTCCTAAATGATTAACTCTTTCAATGGCTATTATTCGGTATGCCAATGCCGGTAGATTTCTGTTGTGGTATTCATGCGTCTGCAGAAAAATGGTTAAAGGATTTTGCTTGAGAAGTAATTTTTAACCTAAGCGAGTTTTTGAGTCTTTTCTTCCTTTCTTTTTACCCTCTTTCAATTTCGTGCTTCCTTCCTTTGTTGGTTCTCTCTCTCTCTCTCTCTCCCTCTCCCTCCCTCTCTCCCTCTCTCTCTCCATGCTCGTATAGTTTCCATTTTTCTTCTGTTTCAATCTCTCAATTCATACCTGTCATCCTGAGCAGGTTAAGCTTTCTATGGAAGCTGCAAAACAGGCTGAGAGTGATGCCTCCCATGGCATTTATGATGCTGCTGCTGGTACTTTTTATTATTTAAGATAGGATGCGAAGCTGATAGGTTTTTTCTGTTTGCATTCCTCATGCTACTGCTTGCTCTCCCCGTTTGCAGTTTCCTCGAGGCAATCAAGAGCTCTAGCCGAGGATGCCTTTTTTCATCCATCCATTATGTCTATCAGCTATTACTCCTTCGAGCACTGTTTTGCTGTCTACTCGGTTGGTCATCTTCATCTCAGAAATCTGTTTCCTGACATTTTATAGCCTCGCCATATTGTTATTGTTTAGTGGTTTTAAAGTGGAGAATGCATGAAGCTGACATTCTTGGAACAGAGCCCTGCATAGTTTTCCCTTGGGACCGAATTTTGTAGAAAGCAGTTCTGGCTTGGACATCGACAAACTATGTATTGAACTATTACGGGTTCTGGGCAGGGCTTGAGAGGAGTCTTTGTTGAAGTTACCTTGAAAAGAATCCATCAGCTTATTGCATTGCCGATATGATGTCTTTGAACATAATTTCTTTCATTCATTCTTGTGATGCAGCCTTTCTTCCTCCCGGTGTCCCTGCATGTCGTCCTTGCGGCTTTGAGAGAATGGAAGAGATATCAGCGAGAAAATAAAAAGTACATTACATGGAAAGCCCGAGAAGACGCATCATAGTGGTGGGGCATTTTCTCTGACCTATTAAATCTCAGTAGGAGCGTGCGGTGCATAACCTGAAATTTTACCTTCACGATTCGAGGACTTAATTTGAAGAAATAGCTTCTACGACAATCAGCAGTTCGGAGGTGAGAACTGAGAACATTACGGCGAGACCAAGATTTGTAGGACTTTTAGGAGCACAGGCACAGAAGGCTTCGACCCTCAGTGACTAATTTTACTAGCCTTTGGAGCTTAAGTTTACCTTTTCATGTGAGGTGTTTTTGAAATGTGAGATTGTAAATTGTTTTGTACCTCAAATACGAAGTCTTCAAAATCGTATTGACATTGGCGTTTAGGTTATCATACTTTTGTAATTCTTCATGCCATGCGAGTAACCTTTCCGGTTAAGTAAGGCAAGTGTATAAAAGCGCCGGGACATCCTCCTCCAAGTCAAAACACAAGTCTACCATCACCATATGGCGATCTTCATGCCTTTATGTTGCAGGCGAGGATGTTTATCTGGTAGGATTGCCGATGGTGACAAAGAGAGCAAAAGAGAGACGATAATCTATCTGCCTAAGAGAAGCGATGCGCTGGTGGATTGTAACGATCCAAGAAGCACAAACAGCCGAGTATTCAGATTCAGCAAAAATAAGTAAATAGAAACTAATCAACTCTAGCCACTTCGAGATTTTAACAGTTGTGGGTGAATGACATATACCTCGGTTCATCCTAATCGAGTATATGTAAATTAACAATCGGTCTCAATTACTAAGGATGATCGCATACTCTCATGCATTCAAACAGCCCCAATAAAACCTCTCTTGTGAGAGATGTACTGTAAAATCCCGCTCGACAGTCAAAATCATGTTCAACAGGTCAGCTTTTAACAAAAGAAACATCGATGGACCCAAGTTGCTACAAAGGATTTACATCTCCTGTCCAAGAATAAGCAAAGATAGGACCCCAAACAGATCATGGCTGCAGTTAGTTTCTGAACAAAGAAAATTAATCACCCCATACTTGTAAACCCGAAATACCACAGCATTCGAAATTTACATCCAAACGCCTCCCCATGCCGGATAGTTTCCAGTTTTCCACCTTTCCCTTAAACAGAGTCTTTGCCCATCCACCACTGCAGAGCAAAATTTCCAACCTCCGATGACTGCAACCACCTTTCCTAATTGAACCACACAACAGCTAATGGATATAGCGAGAATAAAGCAGGAGTATAACCTTTACACCTGCAATGATGAATCATCATTACATTAAATCAGAGCACTTGACAATGCCATCCAGTTCTTCACATCTAATATGAAATAGAAACAGAAGTACACATCTCCCCTTTATCCTCTCAGCGAAGGATCCTAACCAAATGAAGCCCACCAAAATCAGAAAAACGGAAATTAGAGAAGGAAAACATTTTAAAGACCTTATAGATTTCATTACAACAGCGGAAGGACAAACCAACCATCACAAAGATGAAGTTGCCAATGAGATCCTGGAAACAATCACTCACCTTATCCAAGGGAACTAATCTTTAGATTCCAATGCCAAAAGTATCTTTTTCCTTGGACCCTGAAAAACCAAAAGGTCCAAAACCAACTGAATTATAAAGAGAAGCAGAAAATATTCCAAGTAATTTACTACGTCTGACCAAAGACCATAGGACTACAACAAAGAGCCCGCATAATCCAAAAAATCCACAATATCCATTTATATGGGAAAACCTGGGTCAATCTGATCTCTTGAAGGATAGCTTTTCTAATGTTATTCCCAAACTAGTACATCCGTGCCACATTTATTCTAAACTAATTTTTGTGTCACAAAAACTTCCAAACAGGTACACTGGTGCCACATTTACCTCAAACTAGTTTTTGCGTCACAAAAACTTATAAACTAGTACACTGGTGCCATATTTACCCCAAATTAGTTTTTGTGTCACAAAAACTTTCAAACTGCTACACTTATACCAAATTTACTCTAAACTAATTTTTGTATCACAAAAAATCCAAAATTGATATACTTGTGCTGCATGTATCCTAAACTAATATACCTGTGCGACATTTAACCCAAACCAATATACCCTTTCCACATTTAACCAAAACTATGGTAGATCTGATGGGGGTAGATGTGGCATAGGCGCATCAATTTGAGGTAAATATGACAAGGTAAATATGACACGGATATATCAATTTGGGATTTTTTGTAACATAAAAAATTAGTTGAGGATAAGTGTAGCACAGGTTTATCGGTTTTGGGTAAATGTGGCACGGGTGTACTAGTTCAGGAGTTTTTGTGACGCAAAAATAAGTTTGGGTAAATCTGGCATGAGTGTACCAATTCGAGATTTTTGGTGATATTAACTCTTTCTTACAAGTTTTGGTTGAGCTAATTTAAGTTAGTTAAAAAAATTGGTCATTATCTCAAAATGCATCTACGAAGGAATATCGATAGAAGCACCATGGACCAGCTCAAATATGAACAAGATCAAATACAGCTATTAATTTACACATGCTTAGCTGATGAACATCCTACCCTAACAAACTAAAATGCAAACAAAAAACGTTTGTTGTAAAATTTATCAGAGAAATGGCTTTTTTTATTTATTTATTAAAGAACCAGCCAAATACTTTCATAAAAACTCTCAAGTGCAAATTAGCAATGCTCTTGACAGAGCATTCTACTGCATCAGGGCCGAGTGCAAAAGATTCAGAAATACGCCTGATGATTTACAAGCAATTAAAGCATCTAGTAAGAAAAGATGAACATGATGCTGCCAATGGACATGGGAGAGGCTCTCTGAAATAGTTTAGAAGAGGAGTAATATCTATACTCATCAAGTTCGAAGTAGGGAAAAATCTCCTACTCAAGGACTTCAAATTCCTTAGCTACCTTACTTGCTGGAGATTATAAAATGTTGTGATTTTGGTCCTTCTAGAAATTTTTGGCAGGGAATTTGAAAGTCAATCAAAGAGATGCAAATACAACTCAGACAATAATGCCACAACAATTATCACTAGTCAACTAAGACTCCAATCCCACACAAATAAATAAATAAATAAATAAATAAATAAATAAATAAACAAGGCTCCAAAAGTTATGTACCATCGGAATTCCCAAAGCTTTGAGATCCTCATCACTCATATGTAATAGAGCCGTCATGTCCACCTGAAGAAGCAGATAGAATTCTCATATAGCAGAACGCCAAATTTAAGATCAATAGTAATTAACAACATAGAATCTCTAGCGTATATGCTATAGACACGGTATTCACATACTTCTTCAGCTTGAAATGTAATTGAATATTTTTCAAGACCCAAAGATCGCAATAAACCCTCCACGCCAACCTGCAACCAGAAGAAAGAAAAATCTCCATGTAACTGCAACTTAAACAAGAAAGCATATAAAACTACAACAATGCTTCCCTAATTTCTAAATCACCATCACAATCAAATAGATGTCAAGAAAACTGAATCTCCATTTTCCTGATAATGACAGCAATGAGAAAGAGAAATGGTCCATCCGATACAAATACAAATGATAATCATGTCTAACTCAGCCCAAATCAAAATCAGATGCTGTATGTAGCATCATCTCTGCAATTTCATGTCAACGTTCTAAGAACATAAAAATGTGCACAATCCCCCCAATTTTATGATCATGCAGTGCGACAATCAGACTAACTTGTCCTGACACATAAGGCAAGGTAATTGCCCCTTACAGCCCATTTAATACTAAGCATGAGATTCTACAAGAAACTATAAAAGATACCTTCTGTTTCTTGTTCGGAGCTGGGTTAACAGCTTTTTTGGTCTCTGGCATAGAAGCTTCAACAACACTTCTCCTGGCAGGTTTAGTTGCCTCCGGTGCCAACTTTGGTTTGGCTGTGTTATTACTTGCCGGTTGCGAACTTATTACACCAGAAAGTTTTTCGCGAAGATCTCGCACACCGGAAAAAGTCCCCTTCGCACCTTGAGAGCCTGGCTGTAGACCCTTCTTCTGGAGCTTCAAACGCAGATCACGGCCCTCGACCCTGCGATCTTCACGTGCGAGTACCACAAAGTCAAAATCATAAGAGGACTATTTTTTAATAGAATAATAGTAGAAAGACATTTTTACAGACTGATATGATCTTCTACCATACTTGAAATCTGATGTTCATCATTGTCGTAAAGATCATGTTCCCACTTATCGTCTTGCCTCTGCCTGCAGAAACAAGGCAGCAATTCAATCCGCAGATGTTCCTTCCAATAAATTAAGACATTTGAACCAGGCAAAAGCGAACAGTCAAAAGAGTACCCCGAGCAACTATAATTGTGCTCAGAAGTCCATAAACACAATTACTACGATTAAAAATCAACTTACAAATCCGTATAACTAGAGGAAAAAAAAAGCCAGAAGCAATCATATATGGGCAATATGCTCCTTTAGCAGTTTACCAAATGGAAATTCCGAATTTGTGTCTTTTCTTCTTCAGTAACTACAAGAGCTTTTATAGCAAAAGGGCACCAGGAGGCCGCCACGATGTATCAGCATTTGCACCATAACAAGTAATATATGTATATTGTTCCCAGAACCATAGCCATCCATATGATAAGAAAATGCACGCCATAACAAAGATGGCTTCAACCACGTGCAGAAAGAGAAAATGGTCTCATGATCATCTTATTTTAACTGTCCACTCATGAGCTCTGTACAAATGAAAACATTTCTCAGGCTATATAGAAGTGCAACGCTGACTACTCTAGCACTTATAGCTCAAAGCTGAAAAAGCCCTTTCCTCTTTCTCTAATTGAGCTCAGCCACTCTTGACCAATCAATCTGAAGCTGAGGCTCTCCACTAAACTCAATTAATTCCCATTATTTCCCCAGCTAATCATGTACAGCCCTAGCCGCCTTTGTATCAACAACCATAAACAAAATGGCATATTTATCTTCATATGCAATTTTTTTTTTTTTTGGAGGCATTCAATTATCCACAGGATTGTAATAGCACATGAACTAATGAGCAAAACATTTACAGAGCCGAACCGCATCCACGCACGAATCGAGCGCAATTACAGTCATCTAACGAGCAACAGAAACCAGAAATGCTGCCCAGCACCTATCAACTACGATAGAAATCACGGACAACGCCCGAAAAAATTACAAGATCGCAGGCGGAGACGCTGTTCCTCAACGAGATTCGCCAGACAAGCGGGACAAACGCAGAAGACAAACCGTCCGCCGAGCACAACACATAGTATAGGGCGCGCGAGATGGAGTACCTCTTGCCAGTGATCTGATGCCGCCTGGAGGAATCGGCGTAGGAGTTGCCGTTGAGCCGCTCCCTGACGGACCTCTTGCCCTCGGCCTCCACCCGATCGGCGTACATTATCCCCCTGCCGAGCGAGCTGCTCCGGACTCCACGTTACGGCACCGACCCGAACCCTAACCCTAACCCTAAACCTAGCCCGGGAGGCGGATTCGCTTCGACCGGAACCTGAAGAGGTGGGAGGGAGTACGAGGAAGATGGGAAAGGTTCGGGAGCTTTGATGGCGTCGGCGTGAATACGGTTTTTGGTCTTTTTGATTTGCTTTTTGAATCCGAGGAGATAATGTTTTTCCCTATTACGGGGCCTTTTCTAATTAGCAGAAAAAGAAGGGAATTAAATTGAGAAAACAAGTAATATAATGGAATTTACTTTTTCCTCGTACGTTAAGGCCACGCTTCTAGACGTGTCCGCAGGTTGTAGGATGGATCAAGTATTTTGCCCTACAATAAAATTTACTTGTGCTATTAATTAAGGTTATTTTATTTTTGTTTAAACTTCATAATTAGATAAGAAAATACCGACACATTCAATATAAAAGGGTTAACATCACGAATAACTATAAACTGATACATTTATGATAAATTTATTTTAAATTAATTTTTAACCACAAAAAATCTCCAAATAGGTACAGTTGTAACAAATTCACCTTCAATTATTTTAATTAAATTTTATAGTCAAATTGTTGAGTTACATAACACATCGTGGTTGTATAGTTTGGGGTTTTACCTTCCGTTTGTTATAAGTGTACCTTAATCTAATTTAACGGAAATTAACAAAGGGTAAATTCATCATAACAATACAAAATTATGATTTTTGATGTGTGTTCAGTAATATTATTCTATTGGTAATAATTTCTTTTTAGAAATAGTTTTTTTTTTTAATTTCTATTCCCTAAAATACTTTTTGAGTAAAAAAATGCGCTAAATAATTACACAAAATTTATATTCTCAAAATAGAAAAAGAACAATAATGCATTTGGTACGATTCATAAATTTTTTCATAATATAGATTTTTAAAATTTTTTATTTTTTTCAGATTTTTTTTTTCTTTTTCCTCTCTTTTTCTTCTTCCTCTAGCTAGTCGTAGGTGGCAATGGCGACTGGCAATCGACTAGTTAGAAGAGGAAGAAGAAGAAGAAGAAGAAGAAAAGAAATGAAAGAAAATGAGTTATTCTATAAATTATTCTTGGGAGCATGAAGTAACTTTTTTGAACTTTTTATTTCTATTCTAAATCTATTTCCCAGTCATATTTTATTTTGGGGTTTAACTCATGTTACCAAACCGATTTCTATTTTTTTTTTCCGAAGAATAAAACAATAGAAAAATATGAACAAAAAAGTAGAAAAATAGAAATGTGATCAGACCGAGCCTAGATGGTCAAAAAATTAATTTGGAATAAATTTATCATAAATGTGGTGATTTGAAATTTATTGTGATATTAACTCATATAAAAAAAAGAAGTATGAAATATAATAATGTACATGTTCGTACATGTTTATGTTGCCATTTATTTTAATTTGAAAAAATGACATTAGAGGTGTTATAACTTTCGTAAATGCTTATTTTAAGACTAAAATTCTTAGAGCAGTCATTTAAATGTCACTCTAAGTTAAAAAATTCATTTAAATGCCATCATCGATTTGAGGTACTGGAAAATCTCAATTGACATTATGGCTCGACTCCTTGTTGGACTTAATTATTTATCCACAGGACATCAATTTTTTTTTTTTTTTCCTTTTTCAATTTGTGGAGGATTCATCTAAAGAAGAAGAGGTTGATGATGATGAGGTGCTGATAAAGATGAGGAAGGCAATGAAGACGGGGATGTAGAGGTTGATGACGAAGAAGAAGATGATAAAACCTAACGAGGACGCCCTTGCACTTGTTTGTTGTAGATTAAAGAAATGGTGATAAATTCTTTAAATTTATTTGTTCTTCAAACCATTCTCCCTCATTGTCCTCTGCTAGGCATCGCTCATTGCCCAGCCCACCATTTGTCTCCTCGCCTCTCTCCTCAAGGCTCGCAATGTTGCAGATTGTGTCGCGTCCCTGGCTGTGGACGACACTAGATCTGAGGTTGCCCATGGTCATAAAGCCGGATCTAGGCTCGATGACCTCGGACCAACATGACAAAACCTATCGAACTGGCGTCGTTGAATTCGAGCTTCATCGATCGAAAGTTGCAGCCATCGAGCCAGCTGAAGTTAGAGAAGATGGTATTTAATCCGGATTTTGTCTCGCAGATCTATAGCTAGCTAGCGTTAGAAGCAGGTGAAGACAGGAAGGAATACCGGAAGATAAATAAAGAATTTGATAAGACGGTTGAGGAGTTCCAAGAAGCAACTTAGCATGGTGGCTTGATCCATCGTCGGTGAGGGAGAGTGTTGAGGAAAATGATGCGCAGGCTTTCTTCCTTTTTTTCATTTAGAAGAGTTCCAAGGAGCAACTTAGCATGGTAGCTTGATCCATGGTTGGTGACGGGAGTGTTGCAGAAAAAGATGCACCACTTCTTTTTGGCATATTGGCTTAATCCATCGTCAGTGAGGGGGACTGTTGAAGAAAAAGATGCACCGGCTTTCTTCCCCAGGGATTGTACATTCTTTTAGGCTGCCATTTAAATATCTTGATTCTTTTTTCTTTTAGTAGAGTTCCAAGAAGCAGCTCAGCATGGTGGTTTGTTCCAAAGTTGGTGATGGGAGTGTTGCAGAAAAAGATGCACCACTTCTTTTTTCCAAGAATTCTAGATTCTTTCAAGTTATTATAAAAATAGTTAGATATTTTTCTCATAGGATATTTAATGGAAAGTATAGAAATGCATGGTTAATAGATTAACCGCATCTAGGATTCTCTAGAAACATCTAGAAAATCTAATATGATGCTTTTTTGGGGATGTCTAGGATATTAATCTAGAAGTATCTATGAAGACATTCTTTCTAGGAATGTCTAGGAGGTAGAGCACCTCCTTGCTAAGCCTGCTTGGCTCCATAAGCGAGCGTGTGAAAAGTGTGCTTGGCTCGTGTACGTGAGTTCTCCCGAATCTCGTGTCTTTCTCAGCATGTGGTACGAGAGTCACGCTTCGGCACTTAACAGTTCCATCAGAGTTCATCTCCGTGACTACTAAAAAGTTGCCAGAATTCTGTTAAGTGGCTGAAGAACTCGGCAACGCCCGGTCAACACGCCATCTGAGCAGGGAGCACATAGTGAGATTTCCTGCGCTGGTCGGCTTCCATTAGCAAGCCAAACATATTTTGTATTGTCAGTATAATTGCTGTACTACATTCCAAGATAACCACTGTCGGACCCTGTGTTTTGAAGAAACCGAGCACTTGATTTCCATCTGCTGAGGCGAGACGGCCATCTTGGGTCGGTCCATCGCCGGGCTGGATGGTCTCTATCTGTGCATGTCACAAGAACATGAACGGGAATGATGACAATCTTAACTGCAAGAACAGATTCAAAAGACCGTATTTCGGTACCCATTATCAGAAAAATTTCAAATTTGCTTCTGTGGTCGAGTTCTTGATTTTGAGCTTTATACGGGAACTACTGTATTTTTTTTTTTTTTCATCTTTGTTTGATAGAGAGGAGAATGTACACTGAAATAACTTTTAGAAATGTCTTGGTGACCGTTTGCTTGGCGCAGTGATATTGCCGTGGAGAGATTTTTTTCACAAATGGAAGTGGTTCAAATCACACGTTTGGCTCAGGCACACCTTGATTCAAACCCCCTTGGACCGCATTCTATTTGCATTATATCATGCCATGATTATGTTGCTTGTCAAGATAGCCACCACTCATGAACTTAATAGGATTCTGCATATTTTTCTGGTTTTCCCTTTCCGGGTGCTGCATAATTTCGTTAAAGTCACTGGTCGGTTGTAGCCACTGTGGGGCTCCTGCCATGATCGAATATCAGCTTCCAAGAGAACAGAAGCACATCGGGTAACCGTTTCTTATTCCAAGTTCGATGTGTGCAAAGAAAGAGGGTATACTGGACTTGCGTAGGAGATAGCAAAGAGGGGAGGTTAGAATCATAACTTCAGGTGAAGAAGTACTTGGTCAAAGACCTTGCATTTTCACTCATACTCATAGAATCTTCATATATACAAGACAGCTTCTCCGGCCAACAAATTTAATCCCAATAAGTTCATTCACTTCTGAAGAAGCCCAAAGAAGGGATTGTCTAAAGCCGACTTCAACTGAGTCCCAGCTAGATTAAGCACTGCCAAGTTGACCTTGTCAAGTGGAAGAAACAAGAACTTGCCGCCATCGGTTTTCTCAAATCCACAAAGCTCAAGAAACTCGACACCTCCTTCCAGACTTCCAACTCTACTCTGTTCAATATTCAGGACACGAGAAAATGAATACCTAGTTCAACCAATGAAACATTGGAAACATGGCTCGAACCATATTCCAAACAAAATTAAGCATATGTTACCCAAATTCCAGAAATAATAAGTCTATATTTTTCAAGAGATGTTACCTGGAATGCGGGATTACTTAGGCGGATCCTTCTGAACTTTTCATTGTCAGGATTCTTCATGACGTTGCCCACATATATCAGGAGTGTTTGAAAGGCCCTTTTAACTCTGACGTCTTCATCCTAGACAAACGCCCAGAGACATAAGTAAGAAAGTTGAAAAAGAAGAAGAAAGAGCTGGAGCTATCTTTTCCTGGATCATCAGATGAAATTTTTGGAGTTGTCTCGGGGTATAGAATACTGAGAATTGCATTTACATGAATAAAATCAATCACTTCACAATCCATTAAGGGAGTGGGAATATGCATGTAATCTAATATTATTTTGTCTGGAAGCTGGGTTAAATGGTGAATGCTTAAATAGTATTGGATCTTCTTATCACCAGTGTTCACGATTGACCGATGATCTACCTTATGTTTGCGCTTCAAAGACCTCAAACAGTCTCCGATCTGATCAGCATAGGTAACAGATCCGATCTGATTAGTGTTGGTAACAGAATAAACACCTGAAGTCTGCATATTAACAAGAGAGATTTAGGCATCAGCTCAACTTAAGCATTCTTGGGAAAATGTTAATCAGACTCATTCTATGTACAGTACACAAAATATGCTCCGACATGGTTTTATTTTGTCTTTTTTTTTTTAAAAGGGGGGGGGGGTGTGTGGAATGGTTATGGCCCCATGCAGGCTCACTTCTTCTGGAAATGTAGTTGGCATAGTGTTACAGTTCTAATGCTAAGTAAAGTGCATTCACCCTTCTATTTGCCAGAAGGAGCACGTACCCTTCTATCGTCTTCAATAGGCAACGGGGGTTTTAAAGCGGCAGGGGTTTCTGATGGCAATCCCAGCCTCCGCCTTCTTTCTAACTGTAAAGCAACGCAAAATAAAGCCTCAATATCTTGTAAGATGTATAAATTAATCCCTCCCATGAAAAGACAAAGTCAAAAGAGGTCTCAGTCATCATTGGATCAAATCCACACACACAGAGCCACTAACAAAGGGAGTGATTAGGGCAATCTCTGTAAAAGTTGCAGCATCGAATCCCAATTTAGATGCTGCTTACATGTCCTCCAGTTCCTCAACAGACTCGTTATCTATGTAAGAAAAGGTCATCAGTTTTTAACTCAACCCCTGATTGAAATGTATTTTACCTGACGATCTCTCCATTCTTTTCGCATAGACATAAATGTGATTAAGGAAAATGGTTCTAAATGCAAGAAACGATAGAGAAAATCAGTAGTTCCTCTATGATAAGACATTGTGAGACCTTTCAGAAGAATGCATTTTCATCTAGAATATATCTGGGAAACATTTCAATCAAATTGTTCATTGACATTCCGAGAGCGAAAAACTCGGTGTCTTAAAGGCAATGCAAAAATAACCTTGTCATTCTGCAGTTTCTGCAGAATTCTCTCCCTAGCTCTTCGCTGTTCATCTTTTTCTGCTTTCTTTGCTGCCAGATAACTGAAACAACAGTGTCAAACGCATTGTTTGAAATTGACAATGACTTGGGTTGTAAGAATTACAACTTGTCATGGTGAGTGGATCAAACCGCTTTCTTTCATTATCTTCTGCATTTGTTTTTGCTTCAAGAAGTTCCTTACCTGCTCGAATCCTTTCCTGCAACAAAATTACAACTGGGCAGATCGAACAGTCATAGTAAAATCTGATGCACTTAATGTAATTTCCCGTGAACATCAAAGCAGACTTGCCTGCGATCTGCTCCTAAAAAGGAGGTGTCATTTCCTCTTAAGTTCCAAGATGACACTAAGCACCACTAGATCATCTCACAGAGAGGCATAACACAACGTACCTATTCTAAGAGATGCAAACGTAATTATGCACCCTGGCCAATGGTCATGAACGTTGCCAGTGAGCAGATTTGTTGCTAACCTTTATGCTTTGTTTGGGAACTCTAGGGAAAGAGAAAATGGGATGAAAATGCCCCATATATTAAATTTTCCCGCCACAATCTTCTCTAATTTTTTTTAAAAGAATTCTTCTCAACTTTCCACTCACATTTTCATTACTCCCATTTTCTTTACTTTCCCAAACATAGCCTTAAAGCTCTTCAAAGAACTTAAGTTATCGTATAATTATACCAACAAAGGATGTCAAACTCGTCATTCCATAATGTGAACGAGCAAAGAAGGTCATGGAAATTTCAGTATCTTTTTTATGGGCATGAAAATATTCTCTACTTGATCAGGATAGAGTCAGAAGACAATTAATCGCAGTCAGTCATATCTCCTAAAGGACAAGTCTTGCATACATGTCTTCATTGTCATCAAGTTGTCGCCATTTGTTATTAAACCAAGCCACACTTGTGTTGCTGTACCTTTTCCTTTTCTATTTGAGAGTTCTTCTTCTCCTTCTCCTCAGCTTGATCCCTAAAAGAAAGAAAAACCCCATCATCAGGGAAAGAGGAAAAAATTGGAGATTTAAGCAAGATCTACTTCATCAGTGGACCAGAGGACAGAAAAGATACTAGATTCACAAATGGAGAGGAAATTTGTGAACTGTAGAAATTGAATGGTGGAGGCCTTAAATCATACTGTAATTCTTGTGATCTCATTGTCATTTCTTCAGTCACAAAAGTTGGTTCGGCAGCTTCAATGTCAAGGTCGATTGATACCTAAATATCAAGAAACAAAAAAATGTTGAATAAACATTAGATAAATGAAAACTCAAGCAGGCCTCATTAAAGTTCGCAAACACATGAATGTGTCGTGTCAATTGTAACTATGCATTGATGCAGTTATTTTGAATCTTGGCACTGAAGGGTCTCCCCATGAGCAGCGTACAACAATATCTAACAAACACATTCAACTTAAAAGCTGAAAAACAGTTGAGAACTCTCATAGTACATTGAACGTAAACCAAAGTTGTCACCTCTTTGACTTTAGAAACCCGCTACAGAAGCTAGGTAAAAATGATTAATTTGACTGCAATTCATATAGTCACCTACATGTTTGCCCTATCTTCTTGGTACAACAATGATGAAGCAGGTAAAGAATTTCTCTTCCAAGGAAACCTCAAGTTGGATATTCTCTAAGAGAAGACAAAAGTAAACAACAATATGGCTCTGTCATCATAATTCTCATGTTGCTTCCCACCATGTGAAGCACCAAATGTGAGAAAATATAGCTACACATTCTGTTATTACGCTTTGACAGAGACAGTACCCTTGGCATCTGATCAAGATCTGGGTCGTTTTGATGGTCAAAAAGCCAATCTATTGCAGCTTCAGTGCTGGAATTACCTGAAAGGAAGGGGAAAATGCAAGAAGGGTTTATGAGGGCCTCATATATAGGGAATCTCCTTCCTTCAATTATTGGCTTAAAACTTTCTCTAGAAGACTTTTTTCTTTGAAAATCCAGGGGCATGAGCACAGATGTCAGCTGCCTGGAAGGCCATGGAACACCCTGCACCCCCATGAACCAGTTAAGTTTAGACCTTTGGTTGGAGTGGCTGACTCTATACTAGAGCAATTACATGCGGTTTGTGGGACTTGAGCTGATCCTCAAGTCCTGAGCTGGAAATACTCTAATGCCTCAACTGATTGCGCCAACCCAGGGGATTACTTTCTTTCAAATCTTAATATGTACATTTTGAGAAACATTCAACCGAAAGCTCACAAGACTTCACATTTGCACGCACAGTATGCGCAGAATCACCTGAAAAATGGAGTGCCCTAGTTGCTCCCTCTGGAGAGAATCCCATAGCTTCAAGTTCCTCGAGCATTTCCCGGTTTACTACTGGAACAGCCATTGCTACACTAAAAAAAGGAGACTCATAATGTAAAGAACACATCCGCAAAACCCTGTACCTAGAGATCACCTTCCATCTAGTCTGTTTAGTTGGTGGAATCATCTCTGAACTTCACCACAATCTTGAACATTACGTACATCATTCAGAAGAAAAAATAAACTAAACGATGTATAGCCCGTGCAGCTACTTGATTCACTAATGCATAAGCTAGAACAATCTGCATGCTCCAATCAACTACCAAAAAAAAAAAACGCTTTTTCCATTTTCTGAGTTTTGCACTGACTTGTTCTTTCAGATTGGTTTTTGCGTATCATACTAAATCCACCTTCATAGTCCAACTAAAAAGTATGCCATGCACGCCACGGCTAAGGGACTTGAAGGGATTTACTTAATCTCGACCTGACCCAAAAGCGTTACATTGAGAGCAAAACGAGACCGGAGGCTGAAGCATGGAGTTTTGTTCGCATTACCAACTTGTCGATCTCTTAATAGTATTCCTTATTAAAATAATAACCTTGAACAGCAACAAAAGAATGAAACTGAAATCAACTCTAACCCTTTTTCCTAAAAGCAGAATCAATGCGTCAACAAATTTAACAAGAAGCATTCTTTAATCGGGACATAAACCAAAGAACGAGGAGTAAGAAATTTACCCTTCTCTTTGACTCTTGAATACTGCAACAGCAAGTTAATGACAGAGATACGTGGAGGGCTCCCTGCACCTGCAAAGCCCAGCATAAATATGGGGTTGGCCGAAGAAACTAGAGAGAATGCCCTGATGAGCAAGCTATTTAGCAGTGGGAAGAGGCACCATTCCAAGATTCTTTGTGAATTCTAGACTTCTGTCAAAAGATCGGTTCTCCTTTTGGCAGTTTGTTCTGGTCTCATGGATTCTTTGCGCGGTAGTTGATGTCTGTCGGTTGCGCAAGCAAAGGATCTTCCTTTTCCCTCGCGCTCCTTTTTCTTCACGCCTTCCGGGACAAATGTCCTCCCTTGTTTTAGTACAAGTTACGGTCCAGCTTGTGTTGTTTGAGAGTACTCCATCGAAATTGGGCTTGAGCTTGGAAAATGTTAACCCCGAGCAGCTTTTGAACCTAATCGTGCGATTATATTTCATATCTTTTAGGCTGCGTTTGGCAGTCGGGATAAATTTGGGATAGGATATGATTTCATATCCTTCGTTTGATACTCGCTCAGGACAGGATAAAGTCGGATATAAGGGGAATATATGCCGGATAAAATTATCCCATGAGGAAGGTGGGATAAAGATGGATAAGATTTTTAATGTCCATAATAGGAAAATTATTTTTCTCGAATAACAAATTTATTAAATTAACAAAATTGAAATTATATTTCAATATAAATAATATTTGAATTCTAATTTAAGAAATTAAAAATAATTTTTTTAATTAATCTTATTTTAATTTACATATTCAACTTTAATTCTATCTTATAATAAACATTCTATCTATAAATTATATATTTATGCTTATTATATATTTTAGGTATTTTTGTATTTTATGTATGTTAGTACAATTTACTATTTGATAAAATTTTATTAAAGAATGATGAAAGGGGATCAAAGATATAATAAAGAAAATAATATAAAAAGAGGAAAAAAAAAAGGAATAGTGTTACAAGATATTCCTCCCGTGGGGTTTGTTTTTTTCTTTTCGCTTTCTTCTTTGTGGTTTGTGAGGTTGATCTCTCCGGCCCTGCGTGGCCTTTTCCTCCCTCGCTTTTGTTCGCCTATTGTTCAGGCTCTTGCTCGCTTAGACCGCCTTTGCGGTTTCTCTTGCATCCGACACCCTTCCTCTCTTGAAGACTTTGTCTTTGGAGGGCAAGTTTTGTGATGCCGGATCTTTTGTATTTGTTGGTTCAAAGCTCAATACATATTTACCTTTACCAAAAAAAAAAAAAAAAACATTTATGTTCATTTACAATGATATACCGTTACATAATATGATGTGAATATATCCGACTTTAATATTGCGATACACCAAACAATGGACATGATATAAAAAAATTTCAGTATTTCATAACCTATTTTATTCAGTCTTATCCTGCTTAGAAATTCGGACGACCAAACGTAGTTATTATGTACATCTATAAATACATAAAACTTAAGGGTGATTGGTTTTCGATTTCCAAGGGACTAGACTAGTCTAATGGAATTGGTCATTGATTTTATTTCATATTTCCATTCGGATATCTTACTGTCTAAAGCATGACCAGGAATAAATTTGGAGCTCGAGACAAATGCTATGCTTCCATTCGGATATCTTATTGTTCAATAACAAGGTCCTATTTTCTTAGAAATAATAAACTAAACCCATTGATTTTTTGAAGAAATAAAATTAAAAAAAAGAAGTATGTGTAGTTGATCTAGTCCGATCCCCCCCCGGGAACTAGGAATCGGACCACCCGAACACCGTTCCCCATTTAAGAATCAGGAACTGGACCGATACTCTTGAGAACATTGGTAGGTTTGGTCTGGTTCAAACAATTCCCGATTTGGGCGATCCGTTTTGCGCACCCCTATTAAAATTATCTACTTTTAACTGGAGTATATTTTAAAAATTCAAGCTCGAGCATGAGCTTGAGTTCCGGTTCAATTCATGCTTTGCATAAAAAAACTTCTATACCATAGAGTTGAGCTCAAGTTTCACAAACTTAATTGAGTTGAAGGTCAAAGCAGTCTAATATCATTTGAGTTGAGCTTGAGTGTATCAACCCTCGACTATTCTAGGGGGAGCCGAGTTCAGAGTATTGAATCGTGTCGACTCGGTTATGCCACTAAAGTGAGCCGGGTAATGATAGAGCCATTAAGCACGTTGCGGGCATTCAAAATTTTAGACAAGTGGGTCATGTTCGACATTCAATAAAGAGTCCATAACGTCGTTATATATTTAATTTTTGTAAACCAATAACATACATAGCATTATCTAAGAACTTATGCCTAATAAATCCCTCCTCACTGGAGTCAGATTCCATCCTTGTCTGTGGGTTACCAACATGATCAAAACTTGAATAGGCCCACAAGCTTACATCACATTAACCTCTTTAGTACCTGTAATCCAAAAGGAGAAGATTGGAAAACTCCTGTTTAGTTCCTGTAATCCAGAAGGAGAAGATTGAAAAAACTAAAAGGACAAGAGACTATATCCTCGTCAATCTTTAAAGGAGTGGCCGTTGGCCGAACTGACCAATAACCAAGAAGCTCTTCCGCACTTTATACTTTTAGAAGATGTCGAGAATCTCCAAGATGAACTTGTTGCAGAGCGGGCAGTTTCCCCGAGCGACCATGAGCTCCCTCGAGCACATCCTGCAGAACGTGTGGCCGCAGGGTATGAACGCAGACCCCTTGTGCCTCACCATGCACACGCAGCAGCTGTACTCTCCGCCGCCTTCCTCTCCGTCCTCCACCTCTTCCGCCGCCTCCTCCTCCTCCTCCTCTTCCTCATCGCCCACCACGTACCTCGATCCCACGAACCCCATCTGCCTATCCGTCTCCTCCAGCAAGTCCATCAGCGACATCCTCTTCGGCTCCTGCGCAGCTTCCGAGCCCTCCGTCTCCTCCCCATCGCTGCCTTCCTCATCTCTGTCCGCCACGGTGGCGGCAGCCGCCTCCGCCGCCTCCTGGGCCGCCGCGGCCTCCCTCGCGGACAGCTGCCTCTCCTCCTGCAGAGCCACTGCTGGGACTCGCCGCGATCGGCGGCCCAATTCGTCCCCATAAATCGCTCCGCCATCTTCGCCGTTGGTGTCCTCTCTCCGGACCATCGAGCTCTCGGACCGAGACAGGAATCGAGCCGATTCGGACCTTGACCGTGCTGATGACCCGAGCCTTGTGGAATTGTGGCGTGAGATCTGTGGCCGGAGAGCCTTAGCCTGCACGTTACCTGCCAGATCCTCTGGCTCAGTCGAGTCTGGCGGAACCACCGGACCCAACGAGCCGAAACGACTAGAGGTCCGGCGCATCATCATCGAACGAGAGCAACTCTGGCTCGAATAATCACAAGCCACTTCATGATCACTGCCGTGCATCTCCTCTGTCGTTGGGGATTCGAAGTGACTCCCCCGAGCCCGCTCATCATCGGAGCTTGCCGCCATCTTTGAAGAGTTGAACCGAGTTAAACTTTGCCTTGACATCTGTGACCTCGAACTAGTAATCGGTAAGTCTGATGTAGGAGTGTGAACGGTTGAGGTCCAAGCCTGGCTATCGCGCCTGCGTCGTAGCCTTTCCTTGAAAGATCTCCAGCTCTTCTTGTCCTTCTGGCTGAGGAGATCCGGGAAGTAGCCTCCGTCAGGGTCGTCGCGGATTACCTCGAGGAGAGTCCGGGTGATCTGAGCCACCGTGGGCGATGGACCCAGTTTCTTGTCGTTGCCTAGAACGTCGTCTAGCGTCAATCCAGCTAGTTCTCGCCGTCCGCTTCCGAGGAAGCTGCCGCCGCCACCTTCGTCCTTGCCTCTGATAGAATTTCGACGGTTCAATGAGCCGTCGATCAATGACATCTGGCGATCACCTGAAATGGCAAGCCGCACATTACGACGCACGCATTTCACCAATCGCAACTTCAAAACAAAACCCAATAATTCAGAAGACACTCGGAAGCGAAGAATGCAGGATTTTCTCCGGAAAATGCGATCGTGAACGCGAAACCGAAGCAGAGATAACAAGAAATGCCTCGTTGCTTACCCCACTTCAACGAAATCGCGCTTCAAATGTTCAGAAACCCTTTTCGGTTCCTCCAACCAAGCCTTGGATTCCCTTCTTTTTCCCGCGAAACTCTTCTACCCTTCACGTCGGGAACGGATGTCAGAAACATCACCAAACGAAGCAGAGAAAACCACAAGATGCGGCGTTCTTTTCTATCCTTTGCGAGCACCTCAAGCGATCGAGGTCGAAATGCGAAAGAAAATCATGATCAGGCATTCAAAAATGTCCCGTTCAAGCGCGCGAAATACCTCACGTGAGCCCTCCCGCGACGGCGGCTGGAGACGGTCGAACCTGCGAGCAGCCGAAAGGAAATGCTTGCGTCGTCACCATCCGCGAGAGAATACACACACGAGAAGCGAACGCACGGATTACGGACAGACAAATTCACGTCGAGGAATCGAGATGCAATGCGATGTGATGATGAGGAGGCGTACCGTCGGAAGGATTGTTCGGAGCTCCTGGCGTTGCCCTTCTCGTTCCTCTCTTTCCTTCTGAATCGAGTTTCCCGCGTCGAGCGTGAGCCGTTGCGCAGACAGAGAGAGAGACAGAGAGAGAGAGAGAGAGAGAGGAGGAAGGAGAGGGGAAATGGTCGGGACGGAGGAGAGCGAGTCTTATGGGCGGGACTTAGGCTGTTCCTCGTTTTGCGGCGTTTCTTTCTTTCTTTCTCTCTTTTTTGGTTCTCCTAATTTCTGCCATGGGCAACCCAATTGGTGATATGCTTAGGCTGTGATTAATCAGAGGGATAATGAGAATTTACTAATTTTCGAAAGGATCAAAGTTTACGTTTGTAATATACATGTAATCTAAAATTATTTGGTGATGAATTAGAGGGATAATCATACGGACATCTCTAACCTTGTCGTCCGACGACTTCTAATCGGATCCTCGATTTTTTTTCAATTTGTTCGATGATAGTCCTTACGTCCGATGCCCGGACAGAAATGTTGATGTGGTAGTCAAATATGCCGGCACTTCAAGTTTCAATTTGCATCTCATCTTCGACCCGCGGCCTTCGATACCTCCTCAGCCCACCAGCACCGGTACCGCGACCTTCGACGACGAGCTCCGAGACGAGAGCCACGGCGAGGAGGTCGATTTGGGGCAAATTGACTTTCAAGGGTGACGAATGACCCGAGGTTTAAAATACCAACAAAAATCAAGCTCACTCTTTAGCCTGCACTTCAAGCTTCAAAATGACCTCGTTTTGGCAATTCATTTTCTTTTTTTACTAAAACCATGTGATCCGTATGTTATCTCCATTTGTCTTTCGCTGTCCACTTAGGATTTTTTTACGGTGACTTTGATCGGAACCAAGACCGAGGATATATGTATCATACAATTACAAGTATGTGATTTCTAGTAATGCAAAAAAAATTGGTAAATATGTTGTGGTTAGTATAGTTTGGGATTTTCAGTAGTATTAATCCAACAAAAAATGATATAAGAGGATAAAAGTGCCACGGCATTGAGGACGAAATATATGGGAAGTCGATAGGCTGAAATTCGAGTGACAACGAAATGGCTTAGCTAGATTTAAGTTTTCTCTCTCTTTTTTTAAAGGAAAAAAAACTATGAAAAACACCAAGTTATTTTCACTGTGACACGTTTATCATAAACTTTTTTTTTGTGACACCACGAAGTGCAAATTTGTACTTGTGATACAACCGCCAAAATTTTTTTTTAGTGACATAAAAAAATCCTAAACTTATATTAATATGACATATTTACTTTCTATCAAAATTCTATTAATGAACGTTACTAAAAATCTTATTTGGCTACCTACATGGACAATAAAAAGCAAACGGTATTGACACGCGCTTATGTGGTAAAAATATGTCAACTCATCATATGTCTATTTTTTCTCATTTTCTTTTTCAGTTCTTTTAATTCCCTCATTCATATTCTTCCTTTGTTTGGCGATGGTGAGCATAGTGTCAATGGCGATGGCGACGGCGACGGCGACAACAACGGTAAGGGCAAGGGCGGTGGTGACAAGGGTGGTGGTGAAGATAGAGGAGGAAGGAAAAAATCTTAATGGATTTGAAAGTGCCTTAGGAAATATAAAGACCTTTAGTATATAGGGGTTTGAGGAAATGCAAATTGTATTCGGTAAAAAATCCTTTGTAAGCGTTTGGTAATTTTTTTTTTTTTTGGAAAAGGCTTTAGTTGTAATTTTTATTTTTTTTATTAAAAACAAATCAAACCCTTTGCTGGCTTTGGTGAAGGGCTTTGGCCATTGGTTGCCAAGGTTGCATGACCTCGGGTGACCCATAGCTAGGGCTGCCTGAGATCGTGCTTGGGTTGTGAGACCCTAGGAGATAGTCACAAGGGTCACCTGAGGTCACACAACCTTCTTGATTTTTAGCCAGTTGCTGGCCCTTCGCTATTTAGATTTAACCTCATCGACCCTCACCGGCCACCCTCACAAAGAAAATGAATTGCAGCAACAAGGGAGAAAATCGGAAAACTGAAGAATTGGTAATGGTAGCTTTAGAAGAAAAAAAATCATTTAACCATTGTTTCAACATTCCAAAAATGTTGAAGGCTTAAGGCAATTCTCCACTTACCTCAAGTTTTCAGTTTTCCGAATGCTAGTTTTCACTTGAAAGCCCCTTGAGGATGATTGCTAAACATCCCAAATTCTTCTCACGGAACTTTGGGTCCCAAGGGGCTCTCAAAATGTTAAACCAAACATATCCTAAATTTGAGATTTTTGGTGCTATAAAAAAGTTTCGGGTAAATGTGTCGTATGGATATAAGTCTAAAGTGTTTTGTGTCGCAATAATATTTGAAGTAAATGTGTTATACGGATATAAGTTTAGGGTTAATTTATCATATAATTACAAATTTAAGATTTTTTAGTGTCACCAGAAAAAAGTATAGAATAAGTTTATCACAGTAGACATAATTAAGAAAGTTAGCTGGCTTTTGCCTTTTTTTGTCCATGTGAAGCAGCTAAGGTTTATATTATGTGTATAATTAATCAAATTTACCAATTCCACACTCTTTCAAATTGAAGTATTAATTTGGTCCTCCACTTATGGCAATAAATCAGCTATTTGCCAGTTGGCCTCTGTAAGGATGTCTACAAGGGACTGGCAGAATTGCCACGTAATTCCGAGTCAAGAGATGGCAATTGCTTGGCATACTCCTATATAAGAGGATCCCCTTTTTCCGGTGGCAAACGTGTGTAATTCAAGCCTTTTATAGTTCTATTAAGATTAAGATTGTCATCGGACAGGTGTTTACTATGGCTCGTTTGTCGTTGCTCCAGATTTCTTTGCTCTTCTTTCTCGTCGCCTCGACGTGCTTCGTTGAGGTTTCGCTGGGTAATGGAGGGATCGTGTCATTTGAGCCCGTTTTCTCATTTTTTGGATAAAGATTATGACTTTTTTTTTGTCTTTGTCAAGCAAATATAGCTGAAAATAATGTAATTTCGCATGTTTGCTGGCGTGTGTTTTGGACAATTTTCAGGCCGGGGGAGAGAGATCGCTTCGTCCGGAACGTACGTACTTACGCCCTTCCGCTCATACTTATTTTCTCCGTTGAAAGTCAGAGAGAATTTTAACGGATGTATACATGAATTTCCATGTGCTCATTCGATTCTTTTCGAGGATATATAATTTAAATACTCATGTTTGGGGTTATTGCAGAATGCGCCGCCGCGTGCGACTACCGATGCTCGGCGACGTCTCACCGGGAGCCGTGCCTGTTCTTCTGCAATAAGTGTTGCGCCACGTGTTTGTGCGTGCCCTCCGGCACATACGGACACAGGGAGGAGTGCCCATGCTACAACAATTGGAAGACGAAGGAAGGAAAACCCAAGTGCCCTTGAAATATTTTTTTCAATCGGGTTATGCAATAATGGAGAAATATATTTATTTTCTATTTTAACAAACTCTGTAATAAAAAAAATGTAATTGAAAAAAATGAGATATTATGGGATTATTTCGCCTTGCCGCCGGCTAATAATTGTGCACGAAAAGTTCACGTGAAGCTTGAGAGGAGTAAGTAAAATCATATTGACCTTAATATCATATTATATTTTGACCAATAAGTTAAATTTGTAGCTATGCAAGGAACGGATGGAAAATGAGAATTATAATCGCACAAATTTAATTATAGAATAAACTAATATAAGTTTGGCATATCCTTTTAGGATTGTGCTTTTTCCACCCCTTTAGATTCACGCTTCGTTTGGTACGGTTTTGGAAATGGGTCTTGTGAAATTGCAAAAGTCTTTAGCCTAAAGAGCCTTGAGGAAATACAAATTACATTTGATAAAAAATCCTTTTATAAAACAACTTTGAGTTAAGTAATGTTTGGTAAAAATAAAATTGCAAAGGGCTTTGGTTGCAATTTTTTTGAAATCAAACCCTCCGTTGGACTTAGGGCATTGGCAAGCCGGATCTGTTGTTGTTAGCCGAGGTCGCACAACCTTGGGTGACCCTCGACAAGGGCCGCTTGGGGTTGCGTGACTCCTTGACGAGGGTCGCGCGATCTCAGGTGGCCATTTTTTACATGACCCCAAGTTACGAGGCCTTGGGTCATGCAACCTCGCAGGTTGGCTTTTTAGTAGTATTAATCCAACAAAAAATGATATAAGAGGATAAAGGTGCCACGACAATGAGGACGGAATATATGGGAAGTCGATAGGCTGAAATTCGAGTGACAATGAAATGGCTTAGCTAGATTTAAGTTTCTTCTCTCTCTCTTTTAAAGGAAAAGAACTATGAAAAACACCAAGTTATATTCACTATGACACGTTTATTGTAAACTTTTTTTTATGACACCACAAAGTGCAAATTTGTACTAGTGATACAACCGCCAAAATTTTTTTCAGTGACATAAAAAATCCTAAACTTATATTAATATGACATATTTACTTTCTATCAAAATTCTATTAATGAACGTTACTAAAAATCTTATTTGGCTACCTACATGGACAACAAAAAGCAAACGGTATTGACACGCACTTATGTGGTAAAAATATTATCGTACGTCTCTATTTTCTCGTTTTCTTTTTCAGTTTTTTTAATTCCCTCATTCATATTCTTCCTTGGTTTGGCGATGGTGAGCATAGTGTTGATGGGAATGGCGACGGTAAGGGCAAGGGCAGTGGTGACAAGTGTGGTGGTAAAGATAGAGGAGGAAGGAAAAAAAATCTTAATGGATTTGAAAGTGCCTTAGGAAATGTAAAGACCTTTAGTGTATAGGGGTTTGAGGAAATGCAAATTGTATTTGGTAAAAAATCATTTGTAAAGCAATTTTGGGTGAAGTAGTGTTTGGTAAATTTTTTTTTTTTGGAAAAGGCTTTAGTTGTAATTTTTATCTTTTTTATTAAAAACAAATCAAACACTTTGCTGGCTTTGGTGAAGGGCTTTGGCCATTGGTTGCCAAGGTTGCATGACCTTGGGTGACTCGTAGTGAGGGCTGCCCGAGATCGTGCTTGGATTGTGAGACCCTAGGCGACAGTCACAAGGGTCACTCGTGTAAGAATTATTGTGACCCACATGATATGATTTATTATATGGTTTAATAATTATTGTTATGCTATAAGAATAGTACATATTGATTTTGAGGAGTTACGACTCTAATAAAATGAAACAGTACGACTAAATTGAAAGGGTATATCGCTTTGATGGAAGGCACATTTTCAACGGACGTACAAATAGAGTCCGGTCCTCTATCCACCCATAATTAATAACAATAATCTAAAGGATTTTGGTATTCTCTCTTCCATCGATAGAATACATCAAGAATAGTGGGTTAAGGGAGAGAAATCAGATTTCTTCTTTTGGTTCGAGTTCTTTGAGTTTTCTACAACGATCATCAAGTTCAACGCTATGGATAAAGGTATGTCTTAATCTATTTGTGAGAATCATGAAGATCAAAAGATCATTGTTTAGTATGAGTTTCCGCATTATAGATTTAATATGTATTGACTTACAGTTGGTATCAGAGCATGGTTTATGATCTCATGATTTTTCCGTTTAAAGAAATATTATGATTTATGTTTGATGATTCGTTAAACGATCCTGTTCGTATTATTTATTGTTGTTGAGATGTTTTTGGATGGTTCTGTCAAAGAAAATCCGAATGATGAATGTTTTCATGTTGAAAAATGTCGAAAAATGGAAGAGTTCGGGTGAAACAAGGGTTGAAAGGATGAAAAATGGTGAAGGAAAGCGTTCTGGGTGCGAGGAAGAAGGCGTGTGGGCCTCACGCGCGCGCTGCGGTTGCAGGCGCGTGGAGCCCACGTGCCACGCGCTCTCACGCGCGCTTAACCGCCGCGCGCGTGGATCCCAAGCGTGGCAGTTGCCAGGCGCGTGTGTTGCACGCGCCTGCGCGTGTGTGGGGCATGCGCCTGACGCCCGCGCGGCGCGTGTTCGGCACGTGCCTTGACGTCCCGTGGAGTTAATTTACGCGTTTGCCCTCCTTTTGATGGTTATTTACAATTATGTCCCTATTTATTTATGATTTTACGATTTTGCCCTTACTGGTTATTTACCATTTTGCCCCTGGATTATAAATTTATGATTTTGCCCTTATGGAATTATGATTATACGATTTTGCTCTTACGCTTTGATTAAGTTTTTATCATTGTGTGCAATTTGGTAAATATTAGTATTTTACAATATTAAAAAATTCATATTATGAATGGTTTGTTAGTCACCAAAGTGGCCAAACCTTGAAGTCTTTGAATTTTTTTGATATTGTAAATTGTTTTATTCAATTACCCATGATTAATTGATGCTATATATATATATATAAAATTGATATGTTGCATATCATTATTGGTGTTATGGGTATATTGAAGTTCATTTATTATAAGAACTTAGGGATTAACCCAAATGTTAATTATTTTCTATAATTCATGAACGTTATGGTTGATAATTAATATAACTTATTACTTTTGTTTGTATATCCAAAGATAGCAAATAAATTTTAATAAGATATATTTACAATGATCAAATAAAAGTTATTAGCATCATTATGGTTTTTATATATTTGTATATCATAGGATCACCCGAAGGAGAACTATGATGTACATGTGTAGTTTAGTTTGAATCTGATTAGGTGATATTCTCAAAGCATTACTGTATAAGTATTTTCTTGCACATTTGCAGTATCTGTACCTGTTTCACTCTATTCGCATGCCTCATCTGTTCCCTTATTCAATGGGATAAATTTTCCTGATTGGAGTGAACAAGCCCAGTTTCACTTAGGTGTCCTGGATCTTGATTTAACGCTTCAAGCTGAGAAACCAGCTGCTATTACTGATGAAAGTAGCAATGATGAAAAGTCTTTCTATAAAGCTTGGGAAAGATCAAACAGACTAAACTTAATGTTCATGCAAATGACAGTTGCAAACAATTTAAAGACTTCTCTTCCTAAAACTGACAATGCTAAGGAATTTATGAAATTTGTGAAAGAGCGTTCTCAAACTGCTGATAAGTCACTTGCTGGTACATTGATGAGTATACTGACCACCATGAAATATAATGGTTCGCGTACCATGCATGAGCATATACTTGAGATGACGAATTTAGCAGTAAAGTTAAGGACTTTGGGAATGAACGTGGATAAGTACTTTTTAGTACAATTTATACTTAACTCCTTGCCTCATGAGCAATATGGGCCATTTCAAATGAATTACAACACTATAAAGGATAAGTGGAATGTAAATGAATTGGCCAGTATGCTAGTTCAAGAGGAAACAAGGATAAATAATCAAAAGGCTCATTCTGTTCATCTCTCAAGTCATCAAGAAGTTCGAAAGAATTTCAAGAAGAAAGGTGGAAGGAGCAAGAAGAAATGACTACACGTCCTGAATGACTCTTCAAAGGCTTCTCAAATCTACAAGAAGGAACACAATCTTATTAAGTGTCAATTTTGCAACAAAATTGGACACTTGAAGAAAGATTGTCTGAAATGTAAGGCTTGGTTCGAAAAGAAAAGTAAGCCTTGTGCTTTAGTATGTTTTGAATCAAACTTTACTGAAGTTCCTCATAATACTTGGTGGATTGATTCTGGTGCCACCACTCATGTGTCAAATACGATGCAGGGATTTCTTACGATCCAAACTATAAAGCCAAATGAAAGTTATGTGATTACGGGGAACAGAAACAAAGCTCCAGTTGAAGGCATTGGCACTTATCGTTTGATCTTAGATACTGGGCATTATTTGGATTTGTTTCGAACCCTTTATGTACCTACATTTTCTCGCAATTTAGTTTCTTTGCCAAGACTTGATGTGGCGGGATTTTATTGTAAGTTTAGTTATGAGTCTTTCAGTCTATTTAAGAGTGATACTCTTATTGGAACTGGAACTTTATGTAATGGTCTCTACAAATTTAGACTTAATAATACTTTTGTTGAGACATTAATGACATTGCATCATAATATTGGCACTAAACGAAGTTTGGTGGATGAAAATTCTGCTTACTTGTGGCATAAACGTTTGGGTCATATATCCAAAAAAAGAATGCAAAGATTAGTGAAGAATGAAATTCTTCCAAATTTGGATTTTACTGATCTTGGAGTGTGTATTGATTGTATTAAAGGTAAACAAACAAAGCACACTAAGAAAGGTGCCACAAGAAGCACAAAACTTCTTGAAATTATACATACTGATATATGTGGTCTATTTGATGTTCCATCTTTTAGTAAAGAAAGTTACTTCATTACCTTTATTGATGATTTTTCACGTTACGGTTACATTTATCTATTACATGATAAGTCTCAATCAATGAATACACTTGAAGTGTATATTAAAGAGGTTGAGAGGCAATTAGATAGAAATGTGAAAATAGTAAGATCAGATAGATGCGGTGAATATTATGGAAAGTATAATGAATCGGGACAATGTCCAGGTCCATTTGCTAAATTTCTTGAAAGACATGGCATTTGTGCTCAATACACAATGCCAGGTACACCACAACAAAATGGTATAGCAGAAAGACGTAATCGTATTTTAATGGAAATGGTTAGGAGTATGATGAGTCATTCATCTTTACCCTTATCTTTGTGGATGTATGCTTTAAAGACTTCTATGTATTTATTAAATAGGGTTCCTAGTAAGGCAGTTTCAAAGACTCCCTTTGAACTGTGGACGGGAATGAAACATAATTTACGACACCTGCATGTTTGGGGTTGTCAAGCAGAAGTAAGAATTTACAATCCACATGAAAGGAAATTTGATTCAAGAACGACCGGTGGTTATTTAATTGGTTATGCAGAGAAATCCAAAGGGTATAGATTTTATTGTCCTAATCATAGTACAAGAATTGTTGAATATGGCATTGAGAATGGTGACATCAGTGGGAGTGAAAGAATGCGTGATGCTTGCATTCAAGAAGTAAGGGTAGAAGTTCCTATACCCGAAGCTTCTAAAGTTGTTGTTCATGATATTATAGCACAATCTAACAATAATCAAGAACAACAAATTAATGAACAACCACTCCATAATGAAGATGTCAATATTGAACCTTAAATAGCCGAGTCACAAGAAATAACATTAAGAAGATCTCAAAGAGAAAAGATGTTGGCTATTTCTGATGACTATATGGTTTATCTACAAGAGTCAGAAATTGACTTAGGAATTGGAAATGATCTAGATTCATTTTCTCAAGTCATGGAATGTAAAGATTCTAATGAATGGTTTAATGCCATGCAAGAAGAGTTAAAATCCATACATCAAAATCAAGTTTGGGATATTATTGAATTGCCTAAAGGATGTAAGAAGGTCGGGTGTAAATGGGTCTTTAAGACCAAGCGCGACTCAAAAGGCAATATTGAACGACATAAAGCCAGACTTGTTGCAAAGGGTTTTACGCAAAAAGAAGGCATTGACTATAAAGAGACATTTTCACCAGTCTCTAAGAAAGACTCACTTAGAATCATTATGGCTTTGGTGGCTCATTATGACTTGGAGTTACACCAAATGGATGTAAAAACCGCATTTCTTAATGGGAATTTAGAAGAAGAGGTTTACATGGACCAACACGAAGGCTTTTCAATTAAAGGAAAGGAACACAAGGTATGTAAATTAAAGAAATCAATATATGGACTTAAACAAGCTTCCCGACAATGGTATCTTAAGTTCAACGATACCATAACTTCATTTGGATTTAAGGAAAACACCGCTGATCGGTGTATATATATGAAGATTAGTGGGAGCAAGTTTATTTTTCTAGTTCTGTATGTTGATGATATTTTGCTTTCTGCTAATGATCTTGGTTTGTTACATGAAACTAAGAAATTTCTCTCTAAGAATTTTGAAATGAAGGATATGAGAGAGGCAACATATGTGATAGGAATAGAAATATTCCGTGATAGATCATAAGGATTATTAAGATTGTCTCAGAAAGTCTACATTGAGAAAATTTTAGAGAGATTTAATATAAGTAAATGTTCAGCAGAAATAGTTCCAATTCAGAAATGTGACAAATTTAGTCTTATGCAATGTCCGAAAAGTGAATTGGAACGAGAACAAATGAAAAATATTCCTTATGCATTTGTTGTGGGGAGCTTAATGTATGCACAAACTTGCACCAGACCAGACATCAGTTTTGCTGTCGGAATGCTGGGCAGGTATCAAAGTAATCCTGGAATGGATCATTGGAAAGTTACAAAGAAAGTTCTTAGATACCTGCAAGGAACGAAGAATCATATGTTTACTTATAAAAGGTCCGATCATCTCGAGGTGATTGGGTATTTAGATTCAAACTTAGCCGGATGTGCCAATACAAGAAAATCAACGTTTGGTTACTTGTTTCTTCTGGCTGAAGGGGCAATTTCATGGAAGAGTGCGAAGCAGTCAGTTATTCCTGCATCCACTATGGAAACTGAATTTGTGGCATGCTTTGAGGCCACTATTCATGGATTATGGCTGCGGAATTTTATTTCAGGGCTTGTGGTTGTCGACAGTATTGCCAAGCCGCTGAAAATTTATTGTGATAACTCCGCAGTAGTTTTCTTCTCTAAGAACGACAAGTATTCTAAGGGTGCTAAGCATATGGAGATCAAGTACTGTTAAAGAAGAAGTTCAGAAACGAAAAGTGTCAATTGAGCACATTAGCACCAAACTTATGATAGCAAATCCCTTAACAAAAGGACCGCCACCCAAAACATTTAATGAGCATGTTGAAAAGATGGGCATTATTGAACGTCATTAATGTTTGTATTATGATTGTATTAAGTTTATGTATTTGACACTTTGAGTTCACTTACGTGTTTATGATATTTCCTGTTTTCTATTTAGTATACATTATGGAAATAGATGAATGTTAAACATGATAGTTTCTAAGGAAACATTATAGTTGGACTATTACTGTACTTCTCATTTATGGATCATGTTAAGTAAAGTGCTATAGTTGTAGTGCATAGAAGGGACTATGTCGATTAATGACATACAACCGCTATGACTCGCATTAGTTTTCTTTACTTAATAGTGATTATTATGTGATTGCCAATTTGATGAAATTTTAAAGCATAATGTTATTGTGCACATTACAGTCTTTATTAAACTATGAAAGGAATATCATATGAGCCAAGTGGGAGAATGTAAGAATTATTGTGGCCCACATGATATGATTTATTATATGGTTTAATAATTATTGTTATGCTATAAGAATAATACATATTGGTTTTGAGGAGTTACTACTCTAATAAAATGAAGATGTACGACTAAATTGAAGAGGGTATATCGCTTTGATGGAAGGCACATTTTCAACGGACGTACAAATAGAGTCCGGTCCTCTCTCCACCCACAATTAACAACAATAACCTAAAGGATTTTGGTATTCTCTCCTCCATCGATAGAATACATCAAGAATAGTGGGTTAAGGGAGAGAAATCGGATTTCTTCTTTTGGTTCGAGTTCTTTGGGTTTTCTACAACGATCATCAAGTTCAACGCTATGGATAAATGTATGTCTTCATAATTCTCACAAATAGATGAAGACATACCTTTATCCATAGCGTTGAACTTGATGATCGTTGTAGAAAACCCAAAGAACTCGAACCAAAAGAAGAAATCCGATTTATCTCCCTTAACCCACTATTCTTGATGTATTCTATCGATGGAGGAGAGAATACCAAAATCCTTTAGGTTATTGTTGTTAATTGTGGGTGGAGAGAGGACCGGACTCTATTTGTACGTCCGTTGAAAATGTGCCTTCCATCAAAGCGATATACCCTTTCAATTTAGTCGTACTCTTCATTTTATTAAAGTCGTAACTCCTCAAAACCAATATGTATTATTCTTATAGCATAACAATAATTATTAAACCATATAATAAATCATATCATGTGGGCCACAATAATTCTTACAATAATTTTGGTATTCTCTCCTCCATTGATAGAATACATCAAGAATAGTGGGTTAAGGGAGAGAAATCGGATTTCTTCTTTTGGTTCGAGTTCTTTGGGTTTTCTATAACGATCATCAAGTTCAACGCTATTGATAAAGGTATGTTTTCATCTATTTGTGAGAATCATGAAGATCAAAAGATCACTGTTTAGTATGAGTTTCCGCATTATAGATTTAATATGTATTAACTTACAACCTGAGGTCACGCAACCTTGCTGATTTTTAGCTAGTTGCTGGCTCTTCGCTATTTAGATTTGACCTCATCGACCCTCATCGGCCACCCTCACAAAGAAAATGAATTGTAGCAACAAGGGAGAAAATCGGAAAACTAAAGAATTGGTAATGGTAGCTTTAGAAGAAAAAAAAAATCATTTAACCATTGTTCCAACATTCCAAAAATGTTGAAGGCTTAAGGCAATTCTCCACTTACCTCAAGTTTTTCAGTTTTCCCAATGCTAGTTTTCACTTGAAAGCCCCTTGAGGATGTTTGCTAAACATCCCAAATTCTTCTCACAGAACTTTGGGTCCCAAGGGGCTCTCAAAATGTTAAACCAAACATATCCTAAATTTGAGATTTTTGGTGCTATAAAAACGTTTCGGGTAAATGTGTCGTATGGATATAAGTCTAAAGTGTTTTGTATCGCAATAATATTTGAAGTAAATGTGTTATACGGATATAAGTTTGGGGTTAATTTATCATATAATTACAAATTTAAGATTTTTTAGTGTCACCAGAAAAAGTATAGAATAAATTTATCACAGTAGACATAATTAAGAAAGTTAGCTGGCTTTTGCCTTTTTTTGTCCATGTGAAGCAGCTAAGGTTTATATTATGTGTATAATTAATCAAATTTACCAATTCCACACTCTTTCAAATTGAAGTATTAATCTGGTCCTCCACTTATGGAAATAAATCAGCTATTTGCCAGTTGGCCTCTGTAAGGATGTCTACAAGGGACTGGCAGAATTGCCACGTAATTCCTAGTCAAGAGATGGCAATTGCTTGGCATACTCCTATATAAGAGGATCCCCTTTTTCCGGTGGCAAACGTGTGTAATTCAAGCCTTTTATAGTTCTATTAAGATTAAGATTGTCATCGGACAGGTGTTTACTATGGCTCGTTTGTCGTTGCTCCAGATTTCTTTGCTCTTCTTTCTCGTCGCCTCGACGTGCTTCGTTGAGGTTTCGCTGGTGAGTTTCGCTGGGTAATGGAGGGATCGTGTCATTTGAGCCCGTTTTCTCATTTTCTGGATAAAGATTATGACTTTTTTTTTTGTCTTTGTCAAGCAAATATAGCTGAAAATAATGTAATTTCGCATGTTTGCTGGCGTGTGTTTTGGACAATTTTCAGGCCGGGGGAGAGAGATCGCTTCGTCCGGAACGTACGTACTTACGCCCTTCCGCTCATACTTATTTTCTCCGTTGAAAGTCCGAGAGAATTTTAACGGATGTATACATGAATTTCCATGTGCTCATTCGATTCTTTTCGAGGATATATAATTTAAATACTCATGTTTGGGGTTATTGCAGAATGCGCCGCCGCGTGCGACTACCGATGCTCGGCGACGTCTCACCGGGAGCCGTGCCTGTTCTTCTGCAATAAGTGTTGCGCCACGTGTTTGTGCGTGCCCTCCGGCACATACGGACACAGGGAGGAGTGCCCATGCTACAACAATTGGAAGACGAAGGAAGGAAAACCCAAGTGCCCTTGAAATATTTTTTTCAATCGGGTTATGCAATAATGGAGAAATATATTTATTTTCTATTTTAACAAACTCTGTAATAAAAAAAATGTAATTGAAAAAAATGAGATATTATGGGATTATTTCGCCTTGCCGCCGGCTAATAATTGTGCACGAAAAGTTCACGTGAAGCTTGAGAGGAGTAAGTAAAATCATATTGACCTTAATATCATATTATATTTTGACCAATAAGTTAAATTTGTAGCTATGCAAGGAACGGATGGAAAATGAGAATTATAATCGCACAAATTTAATTATAGAATAAACTAATATAAGTTTGGCATATCCTTTTAGGATTGTGCTTTTTCCACCCCTTTAGATTCACGCTTCGTTTGGTACGGTTTTGGAAATGGGTCTTGTGAAATTGCAAAAGTCTTTAGCCTAAAGAGCCTTGAGGAAATACAAATTACATTTGATAAAAAATCCTTTTATAAAACAACTGAGTTAAGTAATGTTTGGTAAAAATAAAATTGCAAAGGGCTTTGGTTGCAATTTTTTTGAAATCAAACCCTCCGTTGGACTTAGGGCATTGGCAAGCCGGATCTGTTGTTGTTAGCCGAGGTCGCACA
This sequence comes from Eucalyptus pauciflora, assembly GCA_007663325.1. Classification (NCBI taxonomy): domain Eukaryota; kingdom Viridiplantae; phylum Streptophyta; class Magnoliopsida; order Myrtales; family Myrtaceae; genus Eucalyptus; species Eucalyptus pauciflora. Next base: position 2,464,359 of record VMYD01000011.1, read on the forward strand.
ACCTTGGGTGACCCTCGACAAGGGCCGCTTGGGGTTGCGTGACTCCTTGACGAGGGTCGCGCGATCTCAGGTGGCCATTTTTTACATGACCCCAAGTTACGAGGCCTTGGGTCATGCAACCTCGCAGGTTGGCTTTTTAGTAGTATTAATCCAACAAAAAATGATATAAGAGGATAAAGGTGCCACGACAATGAGGACGGAATATATGGGAAGTCGATAGGCTGAAATTCGAGTGACAATGAAATGGCTTAGCTAGATTTAAGTTTCTTCTCTCTCTCTTTTAAAGGAAAAGAACTATGAAAAACACCAAGTTATATTCACTATGACACGTTTATTGTAAACTTTTTTTTATGACACCACAAAGTGCAAATTTGTACTAGTGATACAACCGCCAAAATTTTTTTCAGTGACATAAAAAATCCTAAACTTATATTAATATGACATATTTACTTTCTATCAAAATTCTATTAATGAACGTTACTAAAAATCTTATTTGGCTACCTACATGGACAACAAAAAGCAAACGGTATTGACACGCACTTATGTGGTAAAAATATTATCGTACGTCTCTATTTTCTCGTTTTCTTTTTCAGTTTTTTTAATTCCCTCATTCATATTCTTCCTTGGTTTGGCGATGGTGAGCATAGTGTTGATGGGAATGGCGACGGTAAGGGCAAGGGCAGTGGTGACAAGTGTGGTGGTAAAGATAGAGGAGGAAGGAAAAAAAATCTTAATGGATTTGAAAGTGCCTTAGGAAATGTAAAGACCTTTAGTGTATAGGGGTTTGAGGAAATGCAAATTGTATTTGGTAAAAAATCATTTGTAAAGCAATTTTGGGTGAAGTAGTGTTTGGTAAATTTTTTTTTTTTGGAAAAGGCTTTAGTTGTAATTTTTATCTTTTTTATTAAAAACAAATCAAACACTTTGCTGGCTTTGGTGAAGGGCTTTGGCCATTGGTTGCCAAGGTTGCATGACCTTGGGTGACTCGTAGTGAGGGCTGCCCGAGATCGTGCTTGGATTGTGAGACCCTAGGCGACAGTCACAAGGGTCACTCGTGTAAGAATTATTGTGACCCACATGATATGATTTATTATATGGTTTAATAATTATTGTTATGCTATAAGAATAGTACATATTGATTTTGAGGAGTTACGACTCTAATAAAATGAAACAGTACGACTAAATTGAAAGGGTATATCGCTTTGATGGAAGGCACATTTTCAACGGACGTACAAATAGAGTCCGGTCCTCTATCCACCCATAATTAATAACAATAATCTAAAGGATTTTGGTATTCTCTCTTCCATCGATAGAATACATCAAGAATAGTGGGTTAAGGGAGAGAAATCAGATTTCTTCTTTTGGTTCGAGTTCTTTGAGTTTTCTACAACGATCATCAAGTTCAACGCTATGGATAAAGGTATGTCTTAATCTATTTGTGAGAATCATGAAGATCAAAAGATCATTGTTTAGTATGAGTTTCCGCATTATAGATTTAATATGTATTGACTTACAGTTGGTATCAGAGCATGGTTTATGATCTCATGATTTTTCCGTTTAAAGAAATATTATGATTTATGTTTGATGATTCGTTAAACGATCCTGTTCGTATTATTTATTGTTGTTGAGATGTTTTTGGATGGTTCTGTCAAAGAAAATCCGAATGATGAATGTTTTCATGTTGAAAAATGTCGAAAAATGGAAGAGTTCGGGTGAAACAAGGGTTGAAAGGATGAAAAATGGTGAAGGAAAGCGTTCTGGGTGCGAGGAAGAAGGCGTGTGGGCCTCACGCGCGCGCTGCGGTTGCAGGCGCGTGGAGCCCACGTGCCACGCGCTCTCACGCGCGCTTAACCGCCGCGCGCGTGGATCCCAAGCGTGGCAGTTGCCAGGCGCGTGTGTTGCACGCGCCTGCGCGTGTGTGGGGCATGCGCCTGACGCCCGCGCGGCGCGTGTTCGGCACGTGCCTTGACGTCCCGTGGAGTTAATTTACGCGTTTGCCCTCCTTTTGATGGTTATTTACAATTATGTCCCTATTTATTTATGATTTTACGATTTTGCCCTTACTGGTTATTTACCATTTTGCCCCTGGATTATAAATTTATGATTTTGCCCTTATGGAATTATGATTATACGATTTTGCTCTTACGCTTTGATTAAGTTTTTATCATTGTGTGCAATTTGGTAAATATTAGTATTTTACAATATTAAAAAATTCATATTATGAATGGTTTGTTAGTCACCAAAGTGGCCAAACCTTGAAGTCTTTGAATTTTTTTGATATTGTAAATTGTTTTATTCAATTACCCATGATTAATTGATGCTATATATATATATATAAAATTGATATGTTGCATATCATTATTGGTGTTATGGGTATATTGAAGTTCATTTATTATAAGAACTTAGGGATTAACCCAAATGTTAATTATTTTCTATAATTCATGAACGTTATGGTTGATAATTAATATAACTTATTACTTTTGTTTGTATATCCAAAGATAGCAAATAAATTTTAATAAGATATATTTACAATGATCAAATAAAAGTTATTAGCATCATTATGGTTTTTATATATTTGTATATCATAGGATCACCCGAAGGAGAACTATGATGTACATGTGTAGTTTAGTTTGAATCTGATTAGGTGATATTCTCAAAGCATTACTGTATAAGTATTTTCTTGCACATTTGCAGTATCTGTACCTGTTTCACTCTATTCGCATGCCTCATCTGTTCCCTTATTCAATGGGATAAATTTTCCTGATTGGAGTGAACAAGCCCAGTTTCACTTAGGTGTCCTGGATCTTGATTTAACGCTTCAAGCTGAGAAACCAGCTGCTATTACTGATGAAAGTAGCAATGATGAAAAGTCTTTCTATAAAGCTTGGGAAAGATCAAACAGACTAAACTTAATGTTCATGCAAATGACAGTTGCAAACAATTTAAAGACTTCTCTTCCTAAAACTGACAATGCTAAGGAATTTATGAAATTTGTGAAAGAGCGTTCTCAAACTGCTGATAAGTCACTTGCTGGTACATTGATGAGTATACTGACCACCATGAAATATAATGGTTCGCGTACCATGCATGAGCATATACTTGAGATGACGAATTTAGCAGTAAAGTTAAGGACTTTGGGAATGAACGTGGATAAGTACTTTTTAGTACAATTTATACTTAACTCCTTGCCTCATGAGCAATATGGGCCATTTCAAATGAATTACAACACTATAAAGGATAAGTGGAATGTAAATGAATTGGCCAGTATGCTAGTTCAAGAGGAAACAAGGATAAATAATCAAAAGGCTCATTCTGTTCATCTCTCAAGTCATCAAGAAGTTCGAAAGAATTTCAAGAAGAAAGGTGGAAGGAGCAAGAAGAAATGACTACACGTCCTGAATGACTCTTCAAAGGCTTCTCAAATCTACAAGAAGGAACACAATCTTATTAAGTGTCAATTTTGCAACAAAATTGGACACTTGAAGAAAGATTGTCTGAAATGTAAGGCTTGGTTCGAAAAGAAAAGTAAGCCTTGTGCTTTAGTATGTTTTGAATCAAACTTTACTGAAGTTCCTCATAATACTTGGTGGATTGATTCTGGTGCCACCACTCATGTGTCAAATACGATGCAGGGATTTCTTACGATCCAAACTATAAAGCCAAATGAAAGTTATGTGATTACGGGGAACAGAAACAAAGCTCCAGTTGAAGGCATTGGCACTTATCGTTTGATCTTAGATACTGGGCATTATTTGGATTTGTTTCGAACCCTTTATGTACCTACATTTTCTCGCAATTTAGTTTCTTTGCCAAGACTTGATGTGGCGGGATTTTATTGTAAGTTTAGTTATGAGTCTTTCAGTCTATTTAAGAGTGATACTCTTATTGGAACTGGAACTTTATGTAATGGTCTCTACAAATTTAGACTTAATAATACTTTTGTTGAGACATTAATGACATTGCATCATAATATTGGCACTAAACGAAGTTTGGTGGATGAAAATTCTGCTTACTTGTGGCATAAACGTTTGGGTCATATATCCAAAAAAAGAATGCAAAGATTAGTGAAGAATGAAATTCTTCCAAATTTGGATTTTACTGATCTTGGAGTGTGTATTGATTGTATTAAAGGTAAACAAACAAAGCACACTAAGAAAGGTGCCACAAGAAGCACAAAACTTCTTGAAATTATACATACTGATATATGTGGTCTATTTGATGTTCCATCTTTTAGTAAAGAAAGTTACTTCATTACCTTTATTGATGATTTTTCACGTTACGGTTACATTTATCTATTACATGATAAGTCTCAATCAATGAATACACTTGAAGTGTATATTAAAGAGGTTGAGAGGCAATTAGATAGAAATGTGAAAATAGTAAGATCAGATAGAGGCGGTGAATATTATGGAAAGTATAATGAATCGGGACAATATCCAGGTCCATTTGCTAAATTTCTTGAAAGACATAGCATTTGTGCTCAATACACAATGCCAGGTACACCACAACAAAATGGTATAGCAGAAAGACGTAATCGTATTTTAATGGAAATGGTTAGGAGTATGATGAGTCATTCATCTTTACCCTTATCTTTGTGGATGTATGCTTTAAAGACTTCTATGTATTTATTAAATAGGGTTCCTAGTAAGGCAGTTTCAAAGACTCCCTTTGAACTGTGGACGGGAATGAAACATAATTTACGACACCTGCATGTTTGGGGTTGTCAAGCAGAAGTAAGAATTTACAATCCACATGAAAGGAAATTTGATTCAAGAACGACCGGTGGTTATTTAATTGGTTATGCAGAGAAATCCAAAGGGTATAGATTTTATTGTCCTAATCATAGTACAAGAATTGTTGAATATGGCATTGAGAATGGTGACATCAGTGGGAGTGAAAGAATGCGTGATGCTTGCATTCAAGAAGTAAGGGTAGAAGTTCCTATACCCGAAGCTTCTAAAGTTGTTGTTCATGATATTATAGCACAATCTAACAATAATCAAGAACAACAAATTAATGAACAACCACTCCATAATGAAGATGTCAATATTGAACCTTAAATAGCCGAGTCACAAGAAATAACATTAAGAAGATCTCAAAGAGAAAAGATGTTGGCTATTTCTGATGACTATATGGTTTATCTACAAGAGTCAGAAATTGACTTAGGAATTGGAAATGATCTAGATTCATTTTCTCAAGTCATGGAATGTAAAGATTCTAATGAATGGTTTAATGCCATGCAAGAAGAGTTAAAATCCATACATCAAAATCAAGTTTGGGATATTGTTGAATTGCCTAAAGGATGTAAGAAGGTCGGGTGTAAATGGGTCTTTAAGACCAAGCGCGACTCAAAAGGCAATATTGAACGACATAAAGCTAGACTTGTTGCAAAGGGTTTTACGCAAAAAGAAGGCATTGACTATAAAGAGACATTTTCACCAGTGTCTAAGAAAGACTCACTTAGAATCATTATGGCTTTGATGGCTCATTATGACTTGGAGTTACACCAAATGGATGTAAAAACCGCATTTCTTAATGGGAATTTAGAAGAAGAGGTTTACATAGACCAACCCGAAGGCTTTTCAATTAAAGGAAAGGAACACAAGGTATGTAAATTAAAGAAATCAATATATGGACTTAAACAAGCTTCCCGACAACGGTATCTTAAGTTCAACGATACCATAACTTCATTTGGATTTAAGGAAAACACCGTTGATCGGTGTATATATATGAAGATTAGTGGGAGCAAGTTTATTTTTCTAGTTCTGTATGTTGATGATATTTTGCTTTCTGCTAATGATCTTGGTTTGTTACATGAAACTAAGAAATTTCTCTCTAAGAATTTTGAAATGAAGGATATGAGAGAGGCAACATATGTGATAAGAATAGAAATATTCCGTGATAGATCATAAGGATTATTAAGATTGTCTCAGAAAGTCTACATTGAGAAAATTTTAAAGAGATTTAATATAAGTAAATGTTCAGCAGAAATAGTTCCAATTCAGAAATGTGACAAATTTAGTCTTATGCAATGTCCGAAAAGTGAATTGGAACGAGAACAAATGAAAAATATTCCTTATGCATTTGTTGTGGGGAGCTTAATGTATGCACAAACTTGCACCAGACCAGACATCAGTTTTGCTGTCGGAATGCTGGGCATGTATCAAAGTAATCCTGGAATGGATCATTGGAAAGTTACAAAGAAAGTTCTTAGATACCTACAAGGAACGAAGAATCATATGTTTACTTATAAAAGATCCGATCATCTCGAGGTGATTGGGTATTTAGATTCAAACTTAGTCGGATGTGCCAATACAAGAAAATCAACGTTTGGTTACTTGTTTCTTCTGGCTGAAGGGGCAATTTCATGGAAGAGTGCGAAGCAGTCAGTTATTCCTGCATCCACTATGGAAACTGAATTTGTGGCATGCTTTGAGGCCACTATTCATGGATTATGGCTGCGGAATTTTATTTCAGGGCTTGTGGTTGTCGACAGTATTGCCAAGCCGCTGAAAATTTATTGTGATAACTCCGCAGTAGTTTTCTTCTCTAAGAACGACAAGTATTCTAAGGGTGCTAAGCATATGGAGATCAAGTACTGTTAAAGAAGAAGTTCAGAAACGAAAAGTGTCAATTGAGCACATTAGCACCAAACTTATGATAGCAAATCCCTTAACAAAAGGACCGCCACCCAAAACATTTAATGAGCATGTTGAAAAGATGGGCATTATTGAACGTCATTAATGTTTGTATTATGATTGTATTAAGTTTATGTATTTGACACTTTGAGTTCACTTACGTGTTTATGATATTTCCTGTTTTCTATTTAGTATACATTATGGAAATAGATGAATGTTAAACATGATAGTTTCTAAGGAAACATTATAGTTGGACTATTACTGTACTTCTCATTTATGGATCATGTTAAGTAAAGTGCTATAGTTGTAGTGCATAGAAGGGACTATGTCGATTAATGACATACAACCGCTATGACTCGCATTAGTTTTCTTTACTTAATAGTGATTATTATGTGATTGCCAATTTGATGAAATTTTAAAGCATAATGTTATTGTGCACATTACAGTCTTTATTAAACTATGAAAGGAATATCATATGAGCCAAGTGGGAGAATGTAAGAATTATTGTGGCCCACATGATATGATTTATTATATGGTTTAATAATTATTGTTATGCTATAAGAATAATACATATTGGTTTTGAGGAGTTACTACTCTAATAAAATGAAGATGTACGACTAAATTGAAGAGGGTATATCGCTTTGATGGAAGGCACATTTTCAACGGACGTACAAATAGAGTCCGGTCCTCTCTCCACCCACAATTAACAACAATAACCTAAAGGATTTTGGTATTCTCTCCTCCATCGATAGAATACATCAAGAATAGTGGGTTAAGGGAGAGAAATCGGATTTCTTCTTTTGGTTCGAGTTCTTTGGGTTTTCTATAACGATCATCAAGTTCAACGCTATTGATAAAGGTATGTTTTCATCTATTTGTGAGAATCATGAAGATCAAAAGATCACTGTTTAGTATGAGTTTCCGCATTATAGATTTAATATGTATTAACTTACAACCTGAGGTCACGCAACCTTGCTGATTTTTAGCTAGTTGCTGGCTCTTCGCTATTTAGATTTGACCTCATCGACCCTCATCGGCCACCCTCACAAAGAAAATGAATTGTAGCAACAAGGGAGAAAATCGGAAAACTAAAGAATTGGTAATGGTAGCTTTAGAAGAAAAAAAAAATCATTTAACCATTGTTCCAACATTCCAAAAATGTTGAAGGCTTAAGGCAATTCTCCACTTACCTCAAGTTTTTCAGTTTTCCCAATGCTAGTTTTCACTTGAAAGCCCCTTGAGGATGTTTGCTAAACATCCCAAATTCTTCTCACAGAACTTTGGGTCCCAAGGGGCTCTCAAAATGTTAAACCAAACATATCCTAAATTTGAGATTTTTGGTGCTATAAAAAAGTTTCGGGTAAATGTGTCGTATGGATATAAGTCTAAAGTGTTTTGTATCGCAATAATATTTGAAGTAAATGTGTTATACGGATATAAGTTTGGGGTTAATTTATCATATAATTACAAATTTAAGATTTTTTAGTGTCACCAGAAAAAGTATAGAATAAATTTATCACAGTAGACATAATTAAGAAAGTTAGCTGGCTTTTGCCTTTTTTTGTCCATGTGAAGCAGCTAAGGTTTATATTATGTGTATAATTAATCAAATTTACCAATTCCACACTCTTTCAAATTGAAGTATTAATCTGGTCCTCCACTTATGGAAATAAATCAGCTATTTGCCAGTTGGCCTCTGTAAGGATGTCTACAAGGGACTGGCAGAATTGCCACGTAATTCCTAGTCAAGAGATGGCAATTGCTTGGCATACTCCTATATAAGAGGATCCCCTTTTTCCGGTGGCAAACGTGTGTAATTCAAGCCTTTTATAGTTCTATTAAGATTAAGATTGTCATCGGACAGGTGTTTACTATGGCTCGTTTGTCGTTGCTCCAGATTTCTTTGCTCTTCTTTCTCGTCGCCTCGACGTGCTTCGTTGAGGTTTCGCTGGTGAGTTTCGCTGGGTAATGGAGGGATCGTGTCATTTGAGCCCGTTTTCTCATTTTCTGGATAAAGATTATGACTTTTTTTTTTTTGTCTTTGTCAAGCAAATATAGCTGAAAATAATGTAATTTCGCATGTTTGCTGGCGTGTGTTTTGGACAATTTTCAGGCCGGGGGAGAGAGATCGCTTCGTCCGGAACGTACGTACTTACGCCCTTCCGCTCATACTTATTTTCTCCGTTGAAAGTCAGAGAGAATTTTAACGGATGTATACATGAATTTCCATGTGCTCATTCGATTCTTTTCGAGGATATATAATTTAAATACTCATGTTTGGGGTTATTGCAGAATGCGCCGCCGCGTGCGACTACCGATGCTCGGCGACGTCTCACCGGGAGCCGTGCCTGTTCTTCTGCAATAAGTGTTGCGCCACGTGTTTGTGCGTGCCCTCCGGCACATACGGACACAGGGAGGAGTGCCCATGCTACAACAATTGGAAGACGAAGGAAGGAAAACCCAAGTGCCCTTGAAATATTTTTTTCAATCGGGTTATGCAATAATGGAGAAATATATTTATTTTCTATTTTAACAAACTCTGTAATAAAAAAAATGTAATTGAAAAAAATGAGATATTATGGGATTATTTCGCCTTGCCGCCGGCTAATAATTGTGCACGAAAAGTTCACGTGAAGCTTGAGAGGAGTAAGTAAAATCATATTGACCTTAATATCATATTATATTTTGACCAATAAGTTAAATTTGTAGCTATGCAAGGAACGGATGGAAAATGAGAATTATAATCGCACAAATTTAATTATAGAATAAACTAATATAAGTTTGGCATATCCTTTTAGGATTGTGCTTTTTCCACCCCTTTAGATTCACGCTTCGTTTGGTACGGTTTTGGAAATGGGTCTTGTGAAATTGCAAAAGTCTTTAGCCTAAAGAGCCTTGAGGAAATACAAATTACATTTGATAAAAAATCCTTTTATAAAACAACTTTGAGTTAAGTAATGTTTGGTAAAAATAAAATTGCAAAGGGCTTTGGTTGCAATTTTTTTGAAATCAAACCCTCCGTTGGACTTAGGGCATTGGCAAGCCGGATCTGTTGTTGTTAGCCGAGGTCGCACAACCTTGGGTGACCCTCGACAAGGGCCGCTTGGGGTTGCGCGACTCCTTGACGAGGGTCGCGCGATCTCAGGTGGCCATTTTTTACATGACCCCAAGTTACGAGGCCTTGGGTCACGCAACCTGCAGGTTGGACTTGGCATCATTGGTCAACCTTGCACAAAGAAGATGAACAATAGCAACAATGGGGCAAAATCAAAAAACTGAAGAATTGGTGAGGATAATTTTGGGGGGAAAATATCATTTAACCCTTATTTCAGCATTCTATAAATGTTGAAAACTCAAGGTAGGTCCTCACCTGCTTACCTTGAGCTTTCAACCTTCCCAATACTAGCATTTGGTCTAAAGCCTATTTGGAATAGTTGGCAAACACCCCGAATTTTCCCTAAGAGCTTTCAAAATACTAAATCAAATGCACCATTAGATACTCCATATTTTTGTGTTTTGATCATACTATCCGTTGTTTGGCCCACAACTTTTATTCCAACTTTTCAAAAGTGGTTCCTTGTTTTGTATCGTCAACTCTTCTTATTTTATTTATTAATTTTTTCCTTTCCTTGTGGATTCCACTCTCCTTCTTCTTTCTAATTCTTAGCTCTTGCAGGATTGTTCTCGTCTCTCCATTCTCTCTCACAGCCCATTCTTTCTTTCTCTCCATTACTTATGATGCCAACCTTATCATCCTCCACACTTTCGCCGGCACTAGCATTGGGCTCAGTGATAACCTTTCCAACGAGGTACTTTTTGCCGTCACATGCAATCTCTTCTTGCACTTTGGAAGGAAATATTGAGAAGCACAGCCTTGTCTCTTTTCCCTTTTCTAGATTTTCTCTCTTCTTGCATTTGTGAGTGTAGAGAAAGAATAGGTGTCTCCACCATGTATATAAAAGTCTAGGGCAATAAGTGAGTTGGGTGGTTTTAGATGATATGAAGCAGAATTCGAATTAGTGCTTTAATTTGACTGCGGTCATTAGATTGCAGTGTTCGAGTATCGAGATAAAAATTGTGTTTTCATAGATTAATTACTCAAAACACGTTGCTACAATGCTGCATTCGTTATTTCATTTGTGTTGCAATTGTTGCTTCTAGCCATGGACAACAATTGTGTGTAGAGTGGAACTTCAAGTCAATTTTTAACAATTTCGTAATCGTGCATTTGTTGGGATTCGTCATTTTTATGCTTTTTTAACCCATTGTTTCACCCATTCTTGCTTTGTTGGTAATTGACGGCCTAAGGTGGTTGGTCACTGCTGATGACGACATGGAGGATGACCTTTATGTGGGACTTGTAAGGGTTGTCAATGTGTTTTTACTTTGTATGTGCATTCATTCTTATTAATGTGAATGCAAGCCAACGGCGGGATTTGATGGGATTGTAAATCTGAAATTTAGAGAAGCAATGTACCGGCTTGGGCCTTGAATTGAGAATTTCGTTTGAACGTGGGGTCCGCGAAAAAATTATGGACAACCAAAAAAAAAGAGAGAGAGAAGAATGGAAGTGGGACCCGCAGGGAAAGGAGAGAAAATAAAGAAAATAAAATAATTACCTCACGTTTGACCAAACGAAAAAGGAAAAAGTTTTATAGAATTGTGACAGAAATAGTGAATTGTATAAGGAACATTATTGGAAAAATACGAAAGTAAGGAAGTGTCTAGGGCGAAACATGAGTAGAAATAGCGCGGACTCTTTACGATAGCTATCGAATTCACGAGGCGAGGGCGGGGCTCGTTTTAACTGCTCCGTCGAATTAAGCGGACTTTATAGAATTAACATGTTAAATTTGATGGGCTTATCATATGACAAGATTTCACCCACTTAAATCAGTTTAGATAAATGTAATTTTGCGTGAATGCAATTTCGCATTCTTGTGACCAGTGTTTTGGGCAATTTTAAGGCTGTCGGAGAAGGATCGCTTCATCTGGACCGTCCATAATAGACGCCCTTCCGACATACTTAGTTTCTCCGTTGGAAGTCTGAGAGAATTTGAAGAGATATATGTGAATTTGATTCTATTCTAGAATATCTAATTGAAATATTTGTGCCCAACGATGTCTCACCGGGAAAATTACAATATTAAATTTATTGTAATTGTGTTAATTTAGTTCGATTAGTCAATTTTTACTGGTTTATGCTGACGTGAATGCTAGCTTGCGCTAACATGGACGCCATCCGGCTAACACTAACGTGGACATATTTTAATAATATGTTATTTTTTTTTGAATTTTTTTATTAAATTTTTTCCTTTTCTTTTTTTGGCTTCTCTTCCTACTTCTCTTCCTCATTCCTCCAAAGTCATTGGCCACTGGGCAAGGTCATGGCTGTCTTTGCCTATGGCCTTCAAGCCCCTGTCGAAGGCAACTGGCCTTGCCAAGATTTGAGCGAAGTCACCTTGCCTGTGGCTTAGTGGCTTGTGGGACAAAGACAAAGAAAAGGAAAAAGCAAAAAAACAAAAAATTAATAAAAAAATAAAAAATAAATATTATTAAAATATATTCATGTTCGGCTGATCAAAATTAGTTAGATGAATTGAATTAGTATAATTACAAATGACAAAAAAAAAATTAAGAATTTTTTGATAATTCTTCCACGCTTTTCTAGAAGTTGGGCCCCTATTCCACTGCAACAAGTGTTGCGCTAAGTGCTTGTGCGTGCCATCCGACGATGCGTCCCTCATCACATCTTCTCGTAATTCGTCCGTCGTTTCTTTATTTTGACCTTGGAATGCTCGACTCCGATTTCGATCTCGATCTCGATCGTCTGAGGCGCTCGTAATGGATAGAATCGTATTGATTGTTTTGCAAACGTATTTTTGTATTTTCTTTGTCCAGCAAATATAGCTAAGAATAATGTAATTTCACTTGTTTGCTGACGTGTGGTTTTTTGGACAATTTTCGGGCTGGCGGAGAAAGATCACTTCGTCGTGACCGTATGTACATACACCCTGCCACTGAAACTTATTTTCTCCCTTGAAAGTTTAAGAGAATTTTAACATATACATACACACGTATGCAAATATGCATGTGTTCATTCGATTCTTTTCGAGAATATATAATTTAAATACTCGTATTTGGGATATCGTAGAATGCGCCACCGCATGCAACTACCGATGTTGACGACGTCTCATCAGAAGCCGTGCCCGTTCTTTTGCAGCAAGTGTTGTGCCAAGTGCTCCGGCACGCCCTCCGGCGCATATGAGCACAGAGGAGTGCTCGTGCTACGATAATTGGAAGACGCGAGAAGGGAAAACCCAAGTGCCCTTTAAGTATTTTATCCATTCGACCTGTTCAGTAATGGAGAAATATAATTTTTGGAGTTTTTTATATTTTTGAAAAAATTCAATCAAAAAAATTGAGATATTCTCGTGTTCTTTTGCTTCACTTCGAGCCAATAATTATTTTCGAAAAATTCACTCGAAACTCAATAAATTTTTAGTAAAATCATATTGACCTAAGGTTGTGTTTGTTTTTAGCAAAGTGTTTTTCAATAAAACCTTTTCTACAGTTTCTAGTATTCGAGACGTGGAAAATGAATACTTAAAGAATGCATTTTACTTTGAAATTACGAAAAATGATTTTCATTTTTGATAAAAGGGGATCATTTTAATGCAATGCATTTGTTTCACGAATAACAAGTAATTTAAAACACATTTTAAAAAAAATAATAATTTATATCGTTCGTGAAGTTAAATGAATATAAATTTTTTTCTTCAATCATGAAAATAATTAAATATAAATTATTTTTGATGGATAAAAATATTTTTATAATTATTTAATTTTTATAAATATTTTTTAAATTATTTATTTTTGCGAAATAACCACAACAACAACGATCTATGATGAACGCACGACCCAGACGGTAGAGTCTACGCAACTATCGGCCAAAATCTGATAGCCTCATCATTGGACAAGACCTCCCCCGGCTAAATCTCGATCGTGGAGCCCCCGACGATTTTCTTAGCTGCCGATCGCCATGTCATCGGAGGGTCCAGATACCGCCATGGAGTAAAAAAAAAAAAATCAATTTTTTTTTTTAAATCGCAGTTGGGATGGGGAAGAGAGAGGAGATTCCCGCGCGGCTTCTCAAGTCTTCCATCCCTCCCAATTAGTACTCACCTCTCCTCCCCTTCCGCTTCATTCATCGAATGCCTCATCGCAGAGCAGTCTCCAGCAATCTCTCTCTCTCTCTCTCTCTCTCTCTCTCTCTCTCTCTCTCTCTCTATGCGGGAGCTTCAGTCATCTTCCACGAAGATAGTTTTCCTTTTTGAGAAACTGCGTCGATGTCTTCCACTTTAGAGTCAGATCGTTGACCCTTCTTATCAGAAGAAGATCTCATTGTTCAGCATTAGTATGTATTTATTACACCAAAACAACATATGCCTGCAATGACAAATGACTCAAACCAAGCCATTGACTCACCAGTACCTTCACCTGAGAAAGCTCCTCCATCAAATTCTTCAGCGACCTCTTCACCGATGATTCACTAGAGTTCGTCTCTTGTATTATCAGAAGAAACTAGAACTGAGCAGACTCAACGTTCTAGACGTCACACTCGACCTCCTACGTGGACAAGATTATATATGTCCTACATTGGATAGTCTAGGTACGCAGTATCCAGTATCCGGTATCATCTTATGTTTCATTTAGTAGACTGTCATTAGAACATATGTGTCGCATTAGTAGAATTTCCGAAGAACATGAATCGTCATCGTACTATGAAGCAACGCATGATCCTAAATGGCAACATGCTATGGAAGCTGAACTCAAGGCTCTAAATGAGAATCACACTTGGGACATTGTTCCATTACCGGCAGGACGAAAACCTATTGGCTGCAAATGGGTTTATAAAATCAAATTTAAGGCATATGGATCCATTGAGCGATACAATACCTATTTAGTTGTGAAAGGGTTTACGCAACAGGAATGCTTTGATTATCATGAAACATTCTCTCCTATGGCCAAAGAGGTCACTGTTCGCTCTTTCTTATCCATTGTTGCTTTTCGCAATTGGCCTTTACATCAAATGGATGTCAATAATGCTTTCTTACATGGAGATCTAGATGAAGAGATTTACATGGAACTTCCACAGGGATTACGCAGACAGGGGGAGTCTCGTGTGTGTCGTCTTCGCAAATTCCTGTATGGACTCAAACAGGCTTCTAGGCAATGGTATGCCAAGTTCACTGCTGCTTTAACCCACACAGGTTTTCAGCATTCCAGACACGATTATGCCTTGTTTACATGGACTGAAGGTACTTCATCAATTTATCTTCTAATATATGTTGATGACATTCTTAACATGGGGAATAATGAATTGGCCATTGCAAAATTCAAAAGCTATCTGCATTCCACTTTCCATATCAAAGACTTGGGATCTCCTAAGTATTTTCTCGGCATGGAGATAGCCCGGTCTGACAGAGGAATATCTCTTAGTCAAAGGAAGCTCATTTTGGAAATAGTCTCTTGATGGTTTTAATTAATGTGATGGGCTTAAGTTGGCCCGTCCGCCCATGTTGGGTCTAAAAGCTCGGCCCACAAGTTTAGGGTCCATGGATGGAGGGATACGTTGAAGAGTTGTAACTTTTGGGGGAACGTCTTTTACTGAAGGGACACGTCCTTTGGAGATGACATATTTAAGGGAGAAAAGAGAGGGAGGAACACACCTTTTGGCAGTACGTACGTTCCTCCTCCCTCTCTCCCTCCAAAAGAAAACACAGTAACAAAGAGAAGACAACTCTCTTCCCTTCAAGGCTAATTGACGTAATCGGATCGAACGGGATCAGTTTTTCTTTCTCATATCAGCGTTGGTGTTTAAACTGTGGCTAACAAGGTACGTTCGATTATGTGATGTGCCTTAAGATCGGTGATACGTGTTTGTTCTTGGGCTTGTCTTCCACACCCTTTTTAGGGGTTCGATTTAGTGTCGAATCCGATTTTGGGGAATTAGTAATTCCCAACATTGGTATCAGAGCCATTGTTCATGTTTCCCGATCCTTTTTTCATGTTTTCACGATCCCTTTCATGTTTATGGATGATTTCTTATTGATTTTTCGTGAAATTAATTGGCTGACACCGATCGGGGCGGAAAAATCCCGACACCCGAGCACTGTTCATCCATTTTTTTTTTTTCGAGTTTTTGTAAGTCGAAATCCATTTCTGATGGCGTTGGATGGAAGGTCTCGTCGAGACGAGTGTGACGAGTGGCGGAACGCCGCCAAAGGCCGCTGGACGTGCCCCCCAACGCACGCGCGTGCGGGGCCGACGCGTGTGAGAGGACTAGTAACAACACCTAGAGGGGGTGAATAGGTGTTTAAACAAAACCTTGACAAATATATGCGGAATAAAATAAATGAGTTGAGGGAAGAGAATCTCCCCCTTTTTGATGATGACAAAACAATCTCTGAATATGCAGATTTGTAAAGATATTAATTTAAATCAAAGGATATCAAAAGATAGCAAATAGATTGAGCATAACAATATATAGAAAAATAATTGCAGCTCAATATTATGCAATAAATAATATTAACCAATCAAATGCATATTCATATTCTCTCCCCCTTTTTGTCATAATCAAAAAGCGATAACAATAGAAATAGTATGACGTAGAGAATATAAAACGATAACAAATGATTTCCAAAATCAGCTTTTATAAATCGAATATTAAAAATATGCAATATAGCTCACTTCGATCATATATATTGGCAAATAAAAATCACGGATGCATTATAAAATTCACTTATCCTTTTTGTCATAATAAAAAAATAATACCAATAAAAGATTTGTTATGACAAAAGGTAAAAAAATGCACTAACCGGATTTTGTAGAACTTGGTAAGTTCCAACACGTTTACCTTTTCCTTCATTCCATAATAAACAAGATCACGATCAATTCAAAAAGATTTTTCCATAATTGATCAAAGCTCCTCCTCAATTTGTTGCCTTTTTGAGATGATCACGATTCTTTCCTTTCTTTTGGATTCGCTTTCTCCCCCTGTCATCATGACAATATTTGCGAATAGCACTAATTGTGGCTTGTGCACATTGAACATAATATTTTTTCGATTATTCCCTTTGTAGCAACAACATCCGCAATGATCATTTGCATTTTGAAATTCGAGGCAAAAATCTTCAATCAAGCTCGTCTTGAATTTAACCTGCATCAACTTAACGAACTTTTTGCACAAATAAACTTTCATATGACACATAAGGGATTTCCTCAATAAGCAAGAGTTTTGCACAAGGAATAGAATTTTTGAATCTCCAGAATCTCCATGATTTTCAAATCTAGCTTTCTAAAATCCATATGGAAGATTCTTTTGCGACCTGCAAATTCTTGTATAATAGATAATAATATTTGCACATAATACATTCCTTGATTTATGGATCAAACTTCCTAGATATGAGATATCTTCTAAAAATATAGCAAGAGTGTCCTTGAATATCAATAATATATTTTGAGATCAAAGGGATTTCCTTGAGCATAAATCTCAAAAATATATTAGAAATGCATTTCACAAAAAGAAAGATGATATTGCTATCACGTGCCAAATCAAGTAAAAAAAATATTGCAATGCCTTATACTTATGAGAAGAAATATTTGCAATATAAATGATAAGCAATAGTCTAAAATCAGGATAAATACACGTAGAAATTTTTATGGCGGAATGATAAAAAAAATCTCTTACCCAAGGTATATGTTCGAAATATACCATTGATTAAAAAAGATCATTACCAATCTTCGTAGGAGATACTTATCTGATTGCACCAAAATCTGCGTAGATTCACAATCATTCTTGCCTTATTGAATTTTTTGCAATCAACTCATTTCCTTTTTGGTATCCATCAATTTGGATCCTTCCTTTTTGTTAGAGTAAAATAGAAAATCTCCATAGATAACAAAAATATTCTTTCTAAACTCATCATAACAAAGTATTAAGGAAAGAATATTATGCACAATGATATTTTGAAAGATAAATTCTCACTTAGTCATAGTACCATAAAAATAGAGAGAATAAAATCCTTGAGTATCTAGGAAAAACTTGCGTAATAATTTAATATTACGTAAAACAGATTTTTATTTGGCAAAATATGATAAAATCTGAGAGTATAACATCAAACCAAATAAATTCATTTGTCTCTTAAGCAAAAATGATCACATGTATTAAATCAAATCTCAACGCACGAATCACAAAAATAAATCACACGATTCTTTCTTCAATAAAACACATCATAGGATATGATCTTTATAAAATCCGAATCAATTAAAGCACAAAGAGAATATAAGTATAATCAGAATTTTTAAATTTTGTATCCAAACCAAATTGAAAAATATATACCTTCCTTACTAATTTCTCTTTCTTCTTTTCCTTTATATCCTACAAAAATAACTCATCTTTTCTTTGGTACCCATTTTTTCTTAGGTCCATGAGAGTTAGTAGAGTTTGCTGTATTTACCCAATCTTTCTTAATAGGTCTCCAGACTTTAGGACATTCTTTCTCAAAGTGTTCTGAATTTCCACAATTTGAACACTTGAGGGCATTTCGACCAACAGGTTTTATAAACACTTTTCGAAAATGATTTTTGTAAAATGCCTTTAAAGGTCTTTGTCTAAGTCTCTCCTTGACTTTAGGAAAATCAATTAGAGAATCACTTTCCTTATTGAAACCAAGTCCCGACTTATTATAGTAAGGTACTTGTATCGAAAGGATATGCTCTAAAGTTTTTGATCCATTTGAAAATTTTGTCGAAATATTTGAAAGTTCTTTCTTTAAAGAATCATTTTCCTTGACAAGTAAATCTTGACTTTCTTTTGTTTGTAGAAAATCTTTTTGCAAAATTTCAAACTTTTCTTTTTGAGAAAGATCCTGTTGCCTAAGCCAAGAATTTTCCTTTTTAAGTTCGGAGATCATTTTAAGAGAAGATTTGAGATTTAAGCATAGCTCATTTATATACTTAAGAACTTTAGTAGGAATTCTTGAATGGCCTACCTCGATTTCTTCATCGGATTCTGAGTCTGTGTCTGAGTCAGACTCTGATTTTGAGTCTGTGTCTGAGTCAGACTCTGATTTTGAGTCTATGTCTGAGTCAGACTCAAATTCTGAATGTGCCATGAAACATAGATTTCCTTGCTCATCATCTTCTTTTATTGTTCTTTTCTGGCCATTCTGCTTGTATTGTCTTCCTCTACGGAATTTACTTCCTTTTCTATTCAACCTTTTGAATTTCTTGATCATAAAAGCAAGTTCTTTGTCGTCCATATCATTTTGTGAATCTGTATCATTAGAATCAGCGTTAGATATTAAAACGATGGACTTCTTACCTTTGGGATCTTCATCATTGATTTGTTCCACTTCATAGGATTGAAGAGTGCCAATCAATTCATCAACGGAGAGTGGCATAATCCTTTGAGTTTCCCGGATTGAGGTCTTGATATGGTTCCAATCTTTTGAGAGACCTCGCAAGAGTTTGTTGACCTTCATTGGGGAAGAAATTGGCTAACCTTGATATGCTAAACCATTTACAATTTTTGTAAAACGGCTGAACATATCTCCAATTGACTCTCCTTGCTTCATCTTGAAGGATTCATATTTGCTGAGCAGGAAGTTTACTTTTGTCTCTTTTACACGATCAGTCCCTTCATATGTAACATGAAGTCTATCCCAAACTTCTTTTGCTGTTTCACATGAAGAGATTCTATTATATTCAGCAGGAGACAATGCGCAATATAAAGAATAAATAGCTTTTGCATCAAGCGCTTCTCTTTTGGACATCTCCGTTCGAGACATAGGAGAGGGGGGTTTGCTTTCTTTGTCTTTGCCATTCTTATTTGATGTAGATGCAGCAGTGGGATTGATTCCTTTTTCCACAACATCCCATTGCAAGGGATCTCTGGATCTTAGGAATGCTTTCATTTTGTTCTTCCACACGTTGTATTCCTTTCCATCAAAATACGGTGGCCTTGTGTTGCTTTGTCCCTCCATAAGATCTTTAGCTCAAAAGTAAAAACACTTTTATAAACCGATCACTTAGCTCTGATACCAATTGAGAGGACTCTAGTATCAACACCTAGAGGGGGTGAATAGGTGTTTAAACAAAACATTGGCAAATATATGCGGAATAAAATAAATGAGTTGAGGGAAGAGAATAAGAACACAAGGTTTATAGTGGTTCAGCTTAATCCAAGCCTACGTCCACTCTCCCACGCTAACAGCCTTCTTGGCTGGATTCCACTATGCAATCAACAAAAGAGTACAACTTTGAGTGCAAACACTTAGTAGTAGATCACACTATCTCACTAAGTCACTCTTTTGGTATTTCTCTCAAGATCACAAACGTTTAAGCTCACCAAAGACAAGTGTATGATCGAAGTTGCTCAGACTTTGGAATTATAAATTCTACGCTCCGTCTCTTACTTGCTCATCGGTCCTTCATCTCCTTAAATACTCCTCCACTTCCAAACTAGCCGTTGGACAGCATCTTGAGGATCGTCTTCCAATATACCCATTGGACAAATCTGTATCTAGAATATTTGGTAGCCGTTGAGTGACAAAAGTAGAATCCCAAAATGATTCCGATCGCCCATACAAACGAAATCTTGGTTTCCATAAGTAAAGCTTCTTCGTATAGAAAGTTCTTGTTTTCAAGATTTAATTGTCAATCAATTAGATTGAGTCAATCAAATCAATCTTGATGTGGAATCCAAACCAGATCACTAGCGGTTATATCTTTGGGCTTGAGTTACGTTCTGTCGAGTTCTAGATGTAAAGTCTGAGAGTAATAGACTTTACAATCTGAGTCTGAGTGCGATAGACTTTGCAATCTGGGTCTGAACAGATTTAGCTTTAAGGTCTGAACACAGTCTGTTATGTTCTGCTTCAGCATAGAGTCTGTCTTCTGGTTCAGCTTCAGCATAGAGTCTGTCTTCTGGTTCTTCATTCACGTTCAGTCTAGAATTTGTCAGAGTTGACAGGCTTCTGATATAGAACAGACTTTGACACTAAAGTCTGGCAGTCTTCAGACTTTGACACAGAAATCTGGAAATCTTCAAAATATACTTTGGACATGTGTTCCGTTCAGTCTTCTGGCCGTCTTCAGACTTTGTTAACAGACTTTGACACTAAAGTCTAGCAGTCTTCATTCACGTTTAGTAGCCTTTGCTTTATTTTGTCATATTCAAAACATCATAAGGGATTTCCCTAACAGCGCGCACGTGCGTGGGGGCCGCACGCGCCAGCTGACGTCATCGTGACGTCAGCTGCACACGTGTGCCACACGTGCCAGGTCGGTCCGTCCGACCCGGCCCGGCCCGACCCGTCCGACCCGACCGCTCGTTGACTATGACCTATTGACCGTTGACTGACGGTTGACCGTTGACTAGCGTTGACCGTTGACCAATCATTGACCGTTGACCCAAAAAAAACAAAAAGAATGTGTTTCTTTTTCAATTATGTCTATGTGGATTATATGTAATACATCTTTTGTTCTGCATTTGTTGCAAGAACAATGCCTCCCTGTAAGCCGCACGCATCTGTGCGCACAATGTCAGATGAACAAAAAGAAAGGCTTTCAAGGTTGATAGCCGATTTGAATGGTTATCGATGGGAGAGTGACGACATAATTGATCATGTTATAGAGGTCAACAACAAAATTCAAGAATTCATTTGGAACGGTTATCCCATGCCAGATACTCAGATAGTGCGATTCTTTATAAACACTTTTCCACTAGAATGACAAGAAGTGTTGAATCGCCTATGAGAGGTCAAATGATTTACTAGATATAAGGAGCTAGTAATGGAATTTGTAGATGAATATCATCGGGTTGGAGCCACAAAGACTGCGACCCAAGGAATGACTTCGATTAGGCCAGGAATGAATGTGCGTAAGAGAAATCCTATGGGATATCCGTCTATTTTTTCCGTGGCTGTCAAGAATGCCTGAAAATTTTACAGAGAAAAAGAAAAAGAAAAAGAAATTGAACCAAGTAGAAGCTTTCCCTGTTAGTAGTATGATGCCTTGGTTTTAGATATTTCGAGATATTTTCTTTATTTAGTGTGCTTTGTGGACATCTTATGTAATGTTTTCTACCTAGTTGTTGTTGGCGTGGCGACTGATGTGTTAGTTGTATTATGTGAAAGCATTATTATTATATCATTGTTGGATGTCAAATATTATTTGCTTTCTGTTGTTGTTAACTACTGTGGGTAGTTCATAGAAGTTTTTGTAGCTTCATAGAATTTATTTTGCATAGACAATTATATTAACGATAGTTTGAAGTTAGGATTTTTTGGAGGATGATTGGAAACATAGTGACATTTTGATTCTAAAACCTTACTTGAAATTATTCATTAATATGATGGGTTTGTGCAAAATGGATGTATAAATGATAGGCATTAATTATTCGTGCATATGTGTCTGATATGTTCAGATCAATGGCTTCATTAACTAAGAACATAATTGCTGATTTGAATAAAGAGGACAAATTGAACGGCGAGAATTGTGAAATATTGAATAAGAAAATTCAATATGTGCTTGAAAAGCAAGAAGCACTAAAAGCTCTTGACCATGTTATGGAAGATCTTGAGAATGCTGTGCACCACCTTGAGCTAGCAGATGATCGTCTCAAAGCATTTGAGCAGGATACATATATTTGCTGTGTTGCTTTCATCTCAGAAGGGGCTTCAAGCTCTAAGCGCAAGCGCATTGATTCGTTCAATATGAGGGAAAGCAAGGGATCAAGTCCTTCTTGCAAGAAACCAAGAATTAACCAACAAAAGAGAGGAAAACGTCCTCGTGTGAAGAATATTTCAAGGGTGAAATGTTACAACTGTGACCAGAGGGGTCACTATGCCCGCGATTGTCGCGATCCAAAGAAGGTACATTCCCCTCGTACTATTGGGAACTTTGCATATGTGTCAAGTTCTGTATTCTTGACTGAATCTAATCCTTTGTGGATTGTAGATTCAGGAGTGACAGACCATGTAGCGAAGGATAGAGAATCCTTCGTAGAATTTCGACGAGTTCCGGCTGGAACTAAGTGGATCTATGTAGGAAATAACTCCAGAGCTGGAGTTAAAGGAATTGGCACCTGCCAACTGAACATGCGTGGTGGACGCACTTTATTCCTACATGATGTATTGTATGCTCCGGAGATTCGTTGAAATTTAGTGTCTGTTTTATTGTTGGTCAAGCTAGGTTTTAATATGAACTTCCATAATAGAGGTGTGGATTTGTTTTTGGATACAAATTTCTATGGTTGTGGTTATTTTCTGGATGGTTTTATTGTATTAGATATTGACTATGTTAATGCAAATGTTTGTTATTCCCTTCTCACGTCTCCTAATTCATATGATAATGATGTGAATGTGTGGCATGCTAGACTTGGTCATATTGGCCAACAACGTATGAATAGACTAGCCAAGGAGGGCTTGTTGGGCAACATTGAAAAAGTCGATTTACCCATATGTGAGCATTGCCTAGTAGGGAAAACGACAAGGAAATCATTTGGAAAAAGGTAAAAGAGTTGAATTTCCTCTGCATTTAATCTATTCTGACGTTTGTGGTCCAATGAATGTGAGAGGAAGGCATGGGGCTGTTTATTTCATCACTTTTATAAATGATTATACTCAATTCGGATATGTCTATTTGATTTCTCATAAATCTGAAGCATTAAGTTGCTTCAAAAGGTTTATGAATTTGGTAGAAAATCAATTAGACAAGAAAATAAAAGCATTGAGATCCGATCAAGGTCGAGAATATTTATCTGATGAGTTCAGAAAATTATGTGATAAAAAAGGAATAAAAAGACAATTGTCTATTCCATATACTCCTCAACAAAATGGTGTTGTGGAGAGAAGAAACATAACCCTACTAGAAATGGTTAGGTCCATGATGGCACATGCTAACTTACCTATCACCTTTTGGAGTGATGCGTTGTTAACTGCTGCCTATATACTTAATCGGGTGCCTTCCAAATCAGTTACTTCTACTCCATGTAAGTTATGGACAGGTAGAAAACCGGACTTATGTTTTCTTAAGCCATGGGGTTGTGCTGCCTATACTCATGAGCCCTCTCACAAGTTTGGGAAATTGGATCCTAAAGGAAAGAAGAGTATTTTCATAAGATACTCCGAACACTCGAAAGGGTATGTGTTCATAGGTGAGCAAGAAAGTGGGAGTATAACTGAATTTGAATCACGGGATGTCACATTCTTAGAGAATGAATTTCCTAAGAAGGGCGAAATAGGTGAAGATTACTTCCTATTTGAAACCTTGGATCAAGATAATGATATTAATGGAGTTCGTCTAAGTGGGAGTAATATGAGAAGTGATGAATTGAATTCAACTCATTCTCAATTACAACCATATGATGAGACGACATCATCATTATCTAATCCTAGTGGGAGCATAATGGAGAATGATGTGCAAAGAGTACAATCTTCCATACAGCAAACAAGTCGCAAAAGTATTCCCCGTTGACGTTTTGATATTGAGGGGGAAACTTTTATGATTGCCTCACAAGATGAGGATGAGCCAAGAAATATACATGAGGCTCTAAGTTGCCATAGTAAGGAAAAATGGATGTATGCAATGGGAGAGGAAATGGAATCAATGAAGTCAAACTATGTTTGGGAACTAGTTGATCTTCCAAAAGGACGCAAAGCTATTGGGAACAAGTGGGTTCTCAAAATAAATCGTAAAGCTGATGGCTCGATAGAGAGATATAAAGCTCGCCTTGTGGCAAAGGGGTATAATCAACATGAAGAAATTGATTATGAGGAAACATTTTCTCCTGTTGTGAGATTTACCTCGATTCGCATTATTCTAGCAATAGTGGCAAGTATGGATCTTGAATTATATCAAATGGATGTAAAGACTGCTTTTCTCAATGGAGAATTGGATGAGGAAATATATATGGAATAACCTATTAGATTCATTACAAAAGGCCAAGAAGAAAATGTATGTCAACTTTTGAAATTGATATATGGTCTTAAGCAGTCGTCAAGACAGTGGTATATACGTTTTCATAATGCCATAATGGCATATGGTTTTACAATGATTGATGAGGATCATTGTGTATATATCAAAAGATCCAAAGATCAATTTGTGATCATATCATTATATGTTGATGATATACTAATTGCTGGAAATAATATGGAGTTTGTTGACACTGTCAAGAGTTGGTTATCTTCCAACTTTGAGATAAAGATATGGGTGAGACTGCATACATTCTTGGAGTTAACAGTTCAAGAGATCGTTCGAAGAGGTCGTTATCTCTTTCGCAAGAAACATATATAAACAAAGTTCTTGAACGATTTCGTATGCAAGATTGTAAATCCATAGACACTCCTATTGCAAAAGGTGAAGGATTGAGCCATAGACTATGTCCAAGGACTCTACAAGAGAAGGAACAAATGAAACATGTTCCTTATGCTAGTGCTGTTGGGAGCTTGATGTACGCTATGATGTGCACAAGACCTGACATATGTTTTGTAGTTGGAATGGTGAGTAGATACCAATCCAATCCAGGTCAAGCACATTGGAAGGCCGTTAAGAGAATACTGAGGTATCTAAAGGGAACTACTGATTATACACTGAGTTATCGAGAAAAAGGATCTACGACTCGAAGGCTATTCTGATGCTGATTTGGGAGGAGATTTAGATGAAAGGAAATCTACCTCTGGATTTGCTTTCTTACTGAACAATGGTGCCATATCATGGAGCAGTAAGAAGCAAACATGTATAGCCTTGTCCACGATGGAAGTTGAGTTCGTGGCATTATCAACAGCGGTACAAGAAGGAGTTTGGCTTAAGAGATTTTTGGATCATTTAGGTGTTATTGAGAAAGCTGCAAATTCATTATTGGTTAACTGTGATAGCCAAGCAGCTATAGCGTGCATCAAAGATCCAAAATATCATGGCAAGACCAAACATATAGATACCAAGTATAACTTTGTCAAAGATATGGTTGCACGAAAGGATGTGAACTTACAGTACATATCTACGCATAGAATGGTAGTAGATCCTATGACAAAGCCAATACCAAGGGATGTGTTTTGTGGTCATGTAAAATCTCTAGGATTGCGTAGAGTCTGATGTACTGGATATTGTAATTTCCCTGAGTTGTTCATATTTAATGAATTTGTGTTTTCATCATTAATGCCTATGAATCTTTGTTTGATCTTTATGCATCTTAATGCTCAGTGCATTACATTAAGTTGAGAAAAGTATGTCGGACATATAAGAGATTAGCCCACTCACACGGGTAATTGCCTCTATTTACTATGTGATAAATAGAGATGAGACGGTTTTTAAGCTTATTATCTAGGTGATAATCGAGAGCTCAAGCTTAAAATATATATGTCGCCTTAACTAAGTGTTAAGATGAGGACATAATATGTACTATGTCCGAAAGTAAAATACCCCACATAGTTTACTTTATCTGTCTGAGATGCTAGATGTGAGTTCTGATGAATTTTGTGAATGAGTAAATACGTGAACTCAAGTTAGACATTGGGTATGTCTAAACTATCATCTGTACGGTATTGAAGGTGTAGACATACGCTCCATAGTAAAGGAGTTAATACCGTAATACGTATTTCATACTACGTATGCATGAGACGACCAATAAGAGTGGCAAAAGTTTGATCTCAACTTTTATGCCGTGTGAGACTCTTGAGGAAAAGAGTTCCTCAATTTTAGTGCTCTCATGACTTTTACTTATTCTCAAGATTTCTATTTAGTGTTTACTATCTTAAGATGTTGCCAATGGTCATGAGTTGATTCGATCTAATGAGATATTTCTAGAAAAGCAAGCTGAACTGAAATTGAGAGTTTGAAGGAAAGATGAAGATCGAATTTGGAGAATCACATTGTAGTTTTGTATTCACTGGTTGACCAATTATGGCTGTCTTTGGGATAATCATAATTGTGAATACAATATATATATATATATATATATATATCATTGTTTAAAAGAGATCAAGAGAGATATAAATGTGATCGATCGATCTAGGGTACTGCATACTAAATCTACTCAGAGTGTGATGCCCATTATGAGCTGCTATATATTCCTAACAGATGTATAGCAATGAGCTCTCAAAATATGCTGGTCGCACGGATTATTCACCGGTATGAATGTTGTAGAGAGGTAAAGAGGATTCTGTTCGGCCCACCATGTGCGAGTGGGAGATGATGGTTTTAATTAATGTGATGGGCTTAAGTTGGCTTGTCCGCCCATGTTGGGCCTAAAAGCCTGGCCCACAAGTTTAAGGCCCATGGATGGAGGGATACGTTGAAGAGTTGTAACTTTTGGGGGAACGTCTTTTACTGAAGGGACACGTCCTTTGGAGAGGACGCATTTAAGGGAGAAAAGAGAGGGAGGAACGCACCTTTTGGCAGTACGTATGTTCCTCCTCCCTCTCTCCCTCCAAAAGAAAACACAGTAACAAAGAGAAGACAACTCTCTTCCCTTCAAGGCTAATTGACGTCATCGGATCGAACGTGATCAGTTTTTCTTTCTCATATTAGCGTCGGTGTTTAATCTGTGGCTAACAAGGTATGTTCGATTATGTGATGTGCCTTAGGATCGGTGATACGTGTTTGTTCTTGGGCTCGTCTTCCGCACTCTTTTTAGGGGTTCGATTTAGTGTCGAATTCGATTTTGGGGAATCAGTAATTCCCAACATCTCTAAAGTAGGATTGTCAGGATGCAAATCGGCAGTTATACCAATTGAGCATAATGCAAAGTTAACGACACATGAGTATGATTCGAGCTCATCTTCTTCCATTGAGGATTTGCTACTTGGAGATCCATCAGTATATCAACGACTTGTCGGGAAATTGATTTATCTGACGATGACAAGATCAGATATATGCTATGCTGTGCAGATACTCAGTTAATTTATGCATAAGCCGAAGCAGTCTCACATGAATGCAGCCTTGAAAGTAGTAAATTACTTGAAGGAATGCCCAAGACTTAGCATTTTTGTATCTCGAGATTGCGACATGAAAATGATGGTGTATTGTGATACGTATTATGCCACTTGTCCGATGACGAGAAGGTCCATCATTGGTTTTTGTATCAAATTTGGAAAATCTCTTATCTCGTAGAAAACAAAGAAGCAGTCAATCGTATCTCTATCATCAGCAGAATCAGAATATCGAGCTATGGCAAAAACTGTTTGTGAAATAATCTGGATATGAGGATTGCTTGCGGATCTTGGAGTACAAGTTGATGGACCCAGTAAGTTATTCTGTGACAACAATGCTGCACTCAAGCTAGTAGCCAATCTAGTGTTTCATGAGAGGACTAAGCATATAGAAGTCGATTGTCATTTCACTCGAGACAAGATTCGAGAAGGGATCATTACAACGAGAGGAATAGGAACTGTAGAGCAACCTGCAGACATTTTTACCAAACTATTATGCCAAAGACAACATTCATACCTATTGAGCAAGCTTGGTGTCCTCGATATATATAGGCCACCGGCTTGAGAGGGAGTGTTGGAAATATGAATTGATAACTTAGGAAATATTGACCCTGAGTATCAATGATTGATTCATTTAATTGGTAATTGACTTGGTAAAATAGGAATTAGAAACGATTTATATTTTTCATTTATTTCTGTCCTGTTTTACACTTTACCCTTGTATTACAAATAGTGTAATGATCGTGTACAAGAAATATACACAGAAATACAAAGCTCATTTTTCCTCTCCATTTCTATCATATAATTACAAATTTAAGATTTTTAGTGTCACCAGAAAAAAGTATAGAATAAATTTATCACAGTAGACATGATTAAGAAAGTTAGCTGGCTTTTCCCTTTTTTTGTCCATGTGAAACAGCTAAGGTTTATATTACGTGTATATTAATCAAATTTACCAATTCCACACTCTTTCAAATTGAAGTATTAATCTGGTCCTCCACTTATGGAAATAAATCAGCTATTTGCCAGTTGGCCTCTGTAAGGATGTCTACAAGGGACTGGCAGAATTGCCACGTAATTCCGAGTCAAGAGATGGCAATTGCTTGGCATACTCCTATATAAGAGGATCCCCTTTTTCCGGTGGCAAACGTGTGTAATTCAAGCCTTTTATAGTTCTATTAAGATTAAGATTGTCATCGGACAGGTGTTTACTATGGCTCGTTTGTCGTTGCTCCAGATTTCTTTGCTCTTCTTTCTCGTCGCCTCGACGTGCTTCGTTGAGGTTTCGCTGGTGAGTTTCGCTGGGTAATGGAGGGATCATGTCATTTGAGCCCGTTTTCTCATTTTCCGGATAAAGATTATGACTTTTTTTTTTTGTCTTTGTCAAGCAAATATAGCTGAAAATAATGTAATTTCGCATGTTTGCTGGCGTGTGTTTTGGACAATTTTCAGGCCGGGGGAGAGAGATCGCTTCGTCCGGAACGTACGTACTTACGCCCTTCCGCTCATACTTATTTTCTCCGTTGAAAGTCCGAGAGAATTTTAACGGATATACATGAATTTCCATGTGCTCATTCGATTCTTTTCGAGGATATATAATTTAAATACTCATGTTTGGGGTTATTGCAGAATGCGCCGCCGCGTGCGACTACCGATGCTCGGCGACGTCTCACCGGAAGCCGTGCCTGTTCTTCTGCAATAAGTGTTGCGCCACGTATTTGTGCGTGCCCTCCGGCACATACGGACACAGGGAGGAGTGCCCATGCTACAACAATTGGAAGACGAAGGAAGGAAAACCCAAGTTCCCTTGAAATATTTTTTTCAATCGGGTTATGCAATAATGGAGAAATATATTTATTTTCTATTTTAACAAAATCTGTAATAAAAAAAATGTAATTGAAAAAAATGAGATATTATGGGATTATTTCGCCTTGCCGCCGGCTAATAATTGTGCACGAAAAGTTCACGTGAAGCTTGAGAGGAGTAAGTAAAATCATATTGACCTTAATATCATATTATATTTTGATCAATAAGTTAAATTTGTAGCTATGCAAGGAACGGATGGAAAATGAGAATTATAATCGCACAAATTTAATTATAGAATAAACTAATATAAGTTTGGCATATCCTTTTAGGATTGTGCTTTTTCCACCCCTTTAGATTCACGCTTCGTTTGGTACGGTTTTGGAAATGGGTCTTGTGAAATTGCAAAAGTCTTTAGCCTAAAGAGCCTTGAGGAAATACAAATTACATTTGATAAAAAATCCTTTTATAAAACAACTGAGTTAAGTAATGTTTGGTAAAAATAAAATTGCAAAGGGCTTTGGTTGCAATTTTTTTGAAATCAAACCCTCCGTTGGACTTAGGGCATTGGCAAGCCGGATCTGTTGTTGTTAGCCGAGGTCGCACAACCTTGGGTGACCCTCGACAAGGGCCGCTTGGGGTTGCACGACTCCTTGACGAGGGTCGTGCGATCTCAGGTGACCATTTTTTACATGACCCCAAGTTACGAGGCCTTGGGTCACGCAACCTCGCAGGTTGGATTTTTAGTAGTATTAATCCAACAAAAAATGATATAAGAGGATAAAAGTGCCACGACAATGAGGACGAAATATATGGGAAGTCGATAGGCTGAAATTCGAGTGACAATGAAATGGCTTAGCTAGATTTAAGTTTCTTCTCTCTCTCTTTTAAAGGGAAAGAACTATGAAAAACACCAAGTTATATTCACTATGACACGTTTATTGTAAACTTTTTTTTATGACACCACAAAGTGCAAATTTGTACTAGTGATACAACCGCCAAAACTTTTTTTCAGTGACATAAAAAATCCTAAACTTATATTAATATGACATATTTACTTTCTATCAAAATTCTATTAATGAACGTTACTAAAAATCTTATTTGGCTACCTACATGGACAACAAAAAGCAAACGGTATTGACACGCACTTATGTGGTAAAAATATTATCGTACGTCTCTATTTTCTCGTTTTCTTTTTCAGTTTTTTTAATTCCCTCATTCATATTCTTCCTTGGTTTGGCGATGGTGAGCATAGTGTTGATGGGAATGGCGACGGTAAGGGCAAGGGCAGTGGTGACAAGGGTGGTGGTAAAGATAGAGGAGGAAGGAAAAAAATCTTAATGGATTTGAAAGTGCCTTAGGAAATGTAAAGACTTTTAGTGTATAGGGGTTTGAGGAAATGCAAATTGTATTTGGTAAAAAATCCTTTGTAAAGCAATTTTGGGTGAAGTAGCGTTTGGTAAATTTTTTTTTTTTGGAAAAGGCTTTAGTTGTAATTTTTATCTTTTTTATTAAAAACAAATCAAACACTTTGCTGGCTTTGGTGAAGGGCTTTAGCCATTGGTTGCCAAGGTTGCATGACCTTGGGTGACTCGTAGTGAGGGCTGCCCAAGATCGTGCTTGGATTGTGAGACCTTAGGCGACAGTCACAAGGGTCACTTGTGTAAGAATTATTGTGGCCCACATGATATGATTTATTATATGGTTTAATAATTATTGTTATGCTATAAGAATAGTACATATTGGTTTTGAGGAGTTACGACTCTAATAAAATGAAACAGTACGACTAAATTGAAAGGGTATATCGCTTTGATGGAAGGCACATTTTCAACGGACGTACAAATAGAGTCCGGTCCTCTATCCACCCATAATTAACAACAATAATCTAAAGTATTTTGGTATTCTCTTTTCCATCGATAGAATACATCAAGAATAGTGGGTTAAGGGAGAGAAATCGGATTTCTTCTTTTGGTTCGAGTTCTTTGGGTTTTCTACAACGATCATCAAGTTCAACGCTATGGATAAAGGTATGTCTTCATCTATTTGTGAGAATCATGAAGATCAAAAGATCACCGTTTAGTATGAGTTTCCGCATTATAGATTTAATATGTATTGACTTACAGTTGGTATCAGAGCATGGTTTATGATCTCATGATTTTTCCGTTTAAAGAAATATTATGATTTATGTTTGATGATTCGTTAAACGATCCTGTTCGTATTATTTATTGTTGTTGAGATGTTTTCGGATGGTTCTGTCAAAGAAAATCCGAATGATGAATGTTTTCATGTTGAAAAATGGAAGAGTTCGGGTGAAACAAGGGTTGAAAGGATGAAAAATGGCGAAGGAAAGCGTTCTGGGTGCGAGGAAGAAGGCGTGTGGGCCTCACGCGCGCGCTGCGGTTGCAGGCGCGTGGAGCCCACGCGCCACGCGCTCTCACGCGCGCTTAACCGCCGCGCACGTGGATCCCAATCGTGGCAGTTGCCAGGCGCGTGTGTTGCACGCACCTGCACGTGTGTGGGGCATGCGCCTGACGCCTGCGCGGCGCGTGTTCGGCACGTGCCTTGACGTCCCGTGGAGTTAATTTACGCTTTTGCCCTCCTTTTGATGGTTATTTACAATTATGTCCCTATTTATTTATGATTTTACGATTCTGCCCTTACTGGTTATTTACCATTTTGCCCCTGGATTATAAATTTATGGTTTTGCCCTTATGGAATTATGATTATACGATTTTGCTCTTACGCTTTGATTAAGTTTTTATCATTGTGTGCAATTTGGTAAATATTAGTATTTTACAATATTAAAAAATTCATATTATGAATGGTTTGTTAGTCACCAAAGTGGCCAAACCTTGAAGTCTTTGAATTTTTTTGATATTGTAAATTGTTTTATTCAATTACCCATGATTAATTGATGCTATATATATAAAATTGATATGTTGCATATCATTATTGGTGTTATGGGTATATTGAAGTTCATTTATTATAAGAACTTAGGGATTAACCCAAATGTTAATTATTTTCTATAATTCATGAACATTATGGTTGATAATTAATATAACTTATTACTTTTGTTTGTATATCCAAAGATAGCAAATAAATTTTAATAAGATATATTTACAATGATCAAATAAAAGTTATTAGCATCATTATGGTTTTTATATATTTGTATATCATAGGATCACCCAAAGGAGAACTATGATGTACATATATAGTTTAGTTTGAATCTGATTAGGTGATATTCTCAAAGCATTAATGTATAAGTATTTTCTTGCACATTTGCAGTATCTGTACCTGTTTCACTCTATTCGCATGCCTCATCTGTTCCCTTATTCAATGGGATAAATTTTCCTGATTGGAGTGAACAAGCCCAATTTCACTTAGGTGTCCTGGATCTTGATTTAACGCTTCAAGCTGAGAAACCAACTGCTATTACTGATGAAAGTAGCAATGATGAAAAGTCTTTCTATAAAGCTTGGGAAAGATCAAACAGACTAAACTTAATGTTCATGCAAATGACAGTTGCAAACAATTTAAAGACTTCTCTTCCTAAAACTGACAATGCTAAGGAATTTATGAAATTTGTGAAAGAGCATTCTCAAACTGCTGATAAGTCACTTGCTGGTACATTGATGAGTATACTGACCACCATGAAATATAATGGTTCGCGTACCATGCATGAGCATATACTTGAGATGACGAATTTAGCAGTAAAGTTAAGGACTTTGGGAATGAACGTGGATAAGTACTTTTTAGTACAATTTATACTTAATTCCTTGCCTCATGAGCAATATGGGCCATTTCAAATGAATTACAACACTATAAAAGATAAGTGGAATGTAAATGAATTGGCCAGTATGCTAGTTCAAGAGGAAACAAGGATAAAGAATCAAAAGGCTCATTCTGTTCATCTCTCAAGTCATTAAGAAGTTCGAAAGAATTTCAAGAAGAAAGGTGGAAGGAGCAAGAAGAAATGACTACACGTCCTGAATGACTCTTCAAAGG
Organism: Eucalyptus pauciflora; assembly: GCA_007663325.1. Lineage (NCBI taxonomy): Eukaryota > Viridiplantae > Streptophyta > Magnoliopsida > Myrtales > Myrtaceae > Eucalyptus > Eucalyptus pauciflora. Next base: position 2,497,801 of record VMYD01000011.1, read on the forward strand.
CTTCTCAAATCTACAAGAAGGAACACAATCTTATTAAGTGTCATTTTTGCAACAAAATTGGACACTTGAAGAAAGATTGTCTGAAATGTAAGGCTTGGTTCGAAAAGAAAAGTAAGCCTTGTGCTTTAGTATGTTTTGAATCAAACTTTACTGAAGTTCCTCATAATACTTGGTGGATTGATTCTGGTGCCACCACTCATGTGTCAAATATGATGCATGGATTTCTTACGATCCAAACTATAAAGCCAAATGAAAGTTATGTTATTACGGGGAACAGAAACAAAGCTCCAGTTGAAGGCATTGGCACTTATCGTTTGATCTTAGATACTGGGCATTATTTGGATTTGTTTCGAACCCTTTATGTACCTACATTTTCTCGCAATTTAGTTTCTTTGCCAAGACTTGATGTGGCGAGATTTTATTGTAAGTTTAGTTATGAATCTTTCAGTCTATTTAAGAGTGATACTCTTATTGGAACTGGAACTGGAACTTTATGTAATGGTCTCTACAAATTTAGACTTAATAATACTTTTGTTGAGACATTAATGACATTGCATCATAATGTTGGCACTAAACGAAGTTTGGTGGATGAAAATTCTGCTTACTTGTGGCATAAACGTTTGGGTCATATATCCAAAAAAAGAATGCAAAGATTAGTGAAGAATGAAATTCTTCCGAATTTGGATTTTACTGATCTTGGAGTGTGTATTGATTGTATTAAAGGTAAACAAACAAAGCACACTAAGAAATGTGCCACAAGAAGCACAAAACTTCTTGAAATTATACATATTGATATATGTGGTCCATTTGATGTTCCATCTTTTAGTAAAGAAAGTTACTTCATTACCTTTATTGATGATTTTTCACGTTATGGTTACATTTATCTATTACATGATAAGTCTCAATGAATGAATACACTTGAAGTGTATATTAAAGAGGTTGAGAGGCAATTAGACAGAATTGTGAAAATAGTAAGATCAGATAGAGGCGGTGAATATTATGGAAAGTATAATGAATCGGGACAATGTCCAGGTCCATTTGCTAAATTTCTTGAAAGACATGGCATTTGTGCTCAATACACAATGCCAGGTACACCACAACAAAATTGTATAGCAGAAAGATGTAATCGTATTTTAATGGAAATGGTTAAGAGTATGATGAGTCATTCATCTTTACCCTTATCTTTGTGGATGTATGCTTTAAAGACTTCTATGTATTTATTAAATAGGGTTCCTAGTAAGGCAGTTTCAAAGACTCCATTTGAACTGTGGACGGGAATGAAACCTAATTTACGACACCTGCATGTTTGGGGTTGTCAAGCAGAAGTAAGAATTTACAATCCACGTGAAAGGAAATTTGATTCAAGAACGACCGGTGGTTATTTAATTGGTTATGCAGAGAAATCCAAAGGGTATAGATTTTATTGTCCTAATCATAGTACAAGAATTGTTGAATCTGGAAATGCTAGGTTCATTGAGAATGGTGACATCAGTGGGAGTGAAAGAATGCGTGATGCTTGCATTCAAGAAGTAAGGGTAGAAGTTCCTATACCCGAAGCTTCTAAAGTTGTTGTTCATGATATTATAGCACAATCTAACAATAATCAAGAACAACAAATTAATGAACAACCACTCCATAATGAAGATGTCAATATTGAACCTTAAATAGCTGAGTCACAAGAAATAGCATTAAAAAGATCTCAAAGAGAAAAGAGGTCGGCTATTTCTGATGACTATATGGTTTATCTACAAGAGTCAGAAATTGACTTAGGAATTGGAAATGATCTAGATTCATTTTCTCAAGTCATGGAATGTAAAGATTCTAATGAATGGTTTAATGCCATGCAAGAAGAGTTAAAATCCATACATCAAAATCAAGTTTGGGATATTATTGAATTGCCTAAAGGATGTAAGAAGGTCGGGTGTAAATGGGTCTTTAAGACCAAGCGCGACTCAAAAGGCAATATTGAACGACATAAAGCCAGACTTGTTGCAAAGGGTTTTACGCAAAAAGAAGGCATTGACTATAAAGAGACATTTTCACCAGTCTCTAAGAAAGACTCACTTAGAATCATTATGGCTTTGGTGGCTCATTATGACTTGGAGTTACACCAAATGGATGTAAAAACCGCATTTCTTAATGGGAATTTAGAAGAAGAGGTTTACATAGACCAACCCGAAGGCTTTTCAATTAAAGGAAAGGAACATAAGGTATGTAAATTAAAGAAATCAATATATGGACTTAAACAATCTTCCCGACAATGGTATCTTAAGTTCAACGATACCATAACTTCATTTGGATTTAAAGAAAACACCGTTGATCGATGTATATATATGAAGATTAGTGGTAGCAAGTCTATTTTTCTAGTTCTGTATGTTGATGATATTTTGCTTTATGCTAATGATCTTGGTTTGTTACATGAAACTAAGAAATTTCTCTCTAAGAATTTTGAAATGAAGGATATGAGAGAGGCAACATATGTGATAGGAATAGAAATATTCCGTGATAAATCATAAGGATTATTAAGATTGTCTCAGAAAGTCTACATTGAGAAAATTTTAGAGAGATTTAATATAAGTAAATGTTCAGCAGAAATAGTTCCAATTCAGAAATGTGACAAATTTAGTCTTATGCAATGTCCGAAAAGTGAATTGGAACGAGAACAAATGAAAAATATTCCTTATGGATTTGTTGTGAGGAGCTTAATGTATGCACAAACTTGCACCAGACCAGACATCAGTTTTGCTGTCGGAATGCTGGGCAGGTATCAAAGTAATCCTGGGCAGGTATCAAAGTAATCCTGGAATGGATCATTGGAAAGTTACAAAGAAAGTTCTTAGATACCTGCAAGGAACGAAGAATCATATGTTTACTTATAAAAGATCCGATCATCTCGAGGTGATTGGGTATTTAGATTCAAACTTAGCCGGATGTGCCAATACAAGAAAATCAACGTTTGGTTACTTGTTTCTTCTGGCTGAAGGGGCAATTTCATGGAAGAGTGCGAAGCAGTCAGTTATTACTGCATCCACTATGGAAACTGAATTTGTGGCATGCTTTGAGGCCACTATTCATGGATTATGGCTGCGGAATTTTATTTCAGGGCTTGTGGTTGTCGACAGTATTGCCAAGCCGCTGAAAATTTATTGTGATAACTCCGCAGTAGTTTTCTTCTCTAAGAACGACAAGTATTCTAAGGGTGCTAAGCATATGGAGATCAAGTACTTGTCTGTTAAAGAAGAAGTTCAGAAATGAAAAGTGTCAATTGAGCACATTAGCACCAAACTTATGATAGCAAATCCCTTAACAAAAGGACTGCCACCCAAAACATTTAATGAGCATGTTGAAAAGATGTGCATTATTGAACGTCATTAATGTTTGTATTATGATTGTATTAAGTTTATGTATTTGACACTTTGAGCTCACTTACGTGTTTCTGATATTTCCTGTTTTCTATTTAGTATACATTATGGAAATAGATGAATGTTAAACAGGATAGTTTCTAAGGAAACATTATAGTTGGACTATTACTGTACTTCTCATTTATGGATCATGTTAAGTAAAGTGCTATAGTTGTAGTGCATAGAAGGGACTATGTCGATTAATGACATACAACCGCTATGACTCGCATTAGTTTTCTTTACTTAATGGTGATTATTATGTGATTGCCAATTTGATGAAATTTTAAAGCATAATGTTATTGTGCACATTACAGTCTTTATTAAACTATGAAAGGAATATCATATGAGCCAAGTGGGAGAATGTAAGAATTATTGTGGCCCACATGATATGATTTATTATATGATTTAATAATTATTGTTATGCTATAATAATAATACATATTGGTTTTGAGGAGTTACGACTTTTAATAAAATGAAGATGTACGACTAAATTGAAGATGGTATATTGCTTTGATGGAAGGCACATTTTCAACGGACGTACAAATAGAGTCCGGTCTTCTCTCCACCCACAATTAACAACAATAACCTAAAGGATTTTGGTATTCTCTCCTCCATCGATAGAATACATCAAGAATAGTGGGTTAAGGGAGAGAATTATACCATACCTTTAAGTTAAGCTTCTTTATTGGTAAAAGGAAAACCTCATAACCAACATGTTAACAACTTAACATACAATAATTAGGCTCACCCATCTAAAAATTAAGTTGAAAAAGCATGCTTTGGCCATTGGTTGCCAAGGTTGCATGACCTCGGGTGACCCGTAGCGAGGGTTGCCTGAGATCGTGCTTGGGTTGTGAGACCCTAGGAGATAGTCACAAGGGTCACCTGAGGTCACACAACCTTGCTGATTTTTAGCCCGTTGCTGGCCCTTCGCTATTTAGATTTAACCTCATCGACCCTCACCGGCCACCCTCACAAAGAAAATGAATTGCAGCAACAAGGGAGAAAACCAGAAAACTGAAGAATTGGTAATGGTAGCTTTAGAAGAAAAAAAATCATTTAACCATTGTTTCAACATTCCAAAAATGTTGAAGGCTTAAGGCAATTCTCCACTTACCTCAAGTTTTTCAGTTTTCCCAATGCTAGTTTTCACTTGAAAGCCCCTTGAGGATGTTTGCTAAACATCCCAAATTCTTCTCACAGAACTTTGGGTCCCAAAGGGCTCTCAAAATGTTAAACCAAACATATCCTAAATTTGAGATTTTTGGTGCTATAAAAAAGTTTCGGGTAAATGTGTCGTATGGATATAAGTCTAAAGTGTTTTGTGTCGCAATAATATTTGAAGTAAATGTGTTATACGGATATAAGTTTGGGGTTAATTTATCATATAATTACAAATTTAAGATTTTTTAGTGTCACCAGAAAAAGTATAGAATAAATTTATCACAGTAGACATAATTAAGAAAGTTAGCTGGCTTTTGCCTTTTTTTGTCCATGTGAAGCAGCTAAGGTTTATATTATGTGTATAATTAATCAAATTTACCAATTCCACAATCTTTCAAATTGAAGTATTAATCTGGTCCTCCTCTTATGGAAATAAATCAGCTATTTGCCAGTTGGCCTCTGTAAGGATGTCTACAAGGGACTGGCAGAATTGCCACGTAATTCCGAGTCAAGAGATGGCAATTGCTTGGCATACTCCTATATAAGAGGATCCCCTTTTTCCGGTGGCAAACGTGTGTAATTCAAGCCTTTTATAGTTCTATTAAGATTAAGATTGTCATCGGACAGGTGTTTACTATGGCTCGTTTGTCGTTGCTCCAGATTTCTTTGCTCTTCTTTCTCGTCGCCTCGACGTGCTTCGTTGAGGTTTCGCTGGTGAGTTTCGCTGGGTAATGGAGGGATCGTGTCATTTGAGCCCGTTTTCTCATTTTCTGGATAAAGATTATGACTTTTTTTTTGTCTTTGTCAAGCAAATATAGCTGAAAATAATGTAATTTCGCATGTTTGCTGGCGTGTGTTTTGGACAATTTTCAGGCCGGGGGAGAGAGATCGCTTCGTCCGGAACGTACGTACTTACGCCCTTCCGCTCATACTTATTTTCTCCGTTGAAAGTCCGAGAGAATTTTAACGGATATATACATGAATTTCCATGTGCTCATTCGATTCTTTTTGAGGATATATAATTTAAATACTCATGTTTGGGGTTATTGCAGAATGCGCCGCCGCGTGCGACTACCGATGCTCAGCGACGTCTCACCGGAAGCCGTGCCTGTTCTTCTGCAACAAGTGTTGCGCCACGTGTTTGTGCGTGCCCTCCGGCACATACGGACACAGGGAGGAGTGCCCATGCTACAACAATTGGAAGACGAAGGAAGGAAAACCCAAGTGCCCTTGAAATATTTTTTTCAATCGGGTTATGCAATAATGGAGAAATATATTTATTTTCTATTTTAACAAAATCTGTAATAAAAAAAATGTAATTGAAAAAAATGAGATATTATGGGATTATTTCGCCTTGCCGCCGGCTAATAATTGTGCACGAAAAGTTCACGTGAAGCTTGAGAGGAGTAAGTAAAATCATATTGACCTTAATATCATATTATATTTTGACCAATAAGTTAAATTTGTAGCTATGCAAGGAACGGATGGAAAATGAGAATTATAATTGCACAAATTTAATTATAGAATAAACTAATATAAGTTTGGCATATCCTTTTAGGATTGTGCTTTTTCCACCCCTTTAGATTCACGCTTCGTTTGGTACGGTTTTGGAAATGGGTCTTGTGAAATTGCAAAAGTCTTTAGCCTAAAGAGCCTTGAGGAAATACAAATTACATTTGATAAAAAATCCTTTTATAAAACAACTTTGAGTTAAGTAATGTTTGGTAAAAATAAAATTGCAAAGGGCTTTGGTTGCAATTTTTTTGAAATCAAACCCTCCGTTGGACTTAGGGCATTGGCAAGCCAGATCTGTTGTTGTTAGCCGAGGTCGCACAACCTTGGGTGACCCTCGACAAGGGCCACTTGGGGTTGCGCGACTCCTTGACGAGGGTCGCGCGATCTCAGGTGGCCATTTTTTACATGACCCCAAGTTACGAGGCCTTGGGTCACGCAACCTCGCAGGTTGGACTTGGCGTCACTGGTCAACCTTGCACAAAGAAGATGAACAATAGCAACAATGGGGCAAAATCGAAAAACTGAAGAATTGGTGAGGATAATTTTGGGGGGAAAATATCATTTAACCCTTATTTCAGCATTCTATAAATGTTGAAAACTCAAGGTAGGTCCTCACCTGCTTACCTTGAGCTTTCAACCTTCCCAATACTAGCATTTGGTCTAAAGCCTATTTGGAATAGTTGGCAAACCCCCCGAATTTTCCCTAAGAGCTTTCAAAATACTAAATCAAATGCACCATTAGATACTCCATATTTTTGTGTTTTGATCATACTATCCGTTGTGTGGCCCACAACTTTTATTCCAACTTTTCAAAAGTGGTTCCTTGTTTTGTATCGTCAACTCTTCTTATTTTATTAATTAATTTTTTCCTTTCCTTGTGGATTCCACTCTCCTTCTTCTTTCTAATTCTTAGCTCTTGCAGGATTGTTCTCGTCTCTCCATTCTCTCTCGCAGCCCATTCTTTCTTTCTCTCCATTACTTATGATGCCAACCTTACCATCCTCCACACTTTCGCCGGCACTAGCATTGGGTTCACCGATACCCTTCCCAACGAGGTACTTTTTGCCGTCACATGTAGTCTCTTCTTGCACTCTGGAAGAAAATATTGAGAAGCACAACCTCTGTCTCTTTTCCCTTTTCTAGATTTTCTCTCTTCTTGCATTTGTGAGTGTAGAGAAAGAATAGGTGTCTCCACCATGTATATAAAAGTCTAGGGCAATAAGTGAGTTGGGTGGTTTTAGATAATATGAAGCGGAATTCGAATTAGTACTTTAATTTGACTGCGGTTATTAAATTGCAGTGTTCGAGCATTGAGATAAAAATTGTGTTTTCATAGATTAATTTCTTGGAACACATTGCTACAATGCCGCATCCATTATTTCATTTGTGTTGCAATTGTTGCTTTTAGCCATAGACTGCAATTGTGTGTAGAGTTGAACTTCTAGTCAATTTTTAACAATTTCGTAATCGTGCATTTGTTAGGATTTGCCATTTTTATACTTTTCTAACCCATTGTTTCACCCATTCTTGCTTTGTTGGTAATTGACAGCCTAAGGTGGTTGGTCGCTGACGTGGAGGATGACCTTTATGTGGGACTTGTAAGGGTTGTCAATGTGTTTTTACCTTGTATGTGCATTCATTCTTATTAATGTGAATGCAAGCCAACGGCGGGATTTGATGGGATTGTAAATCTGAAATTTAGAGAAGCAATGTACCGGCTTGGGCCTTAAATTGAGAATTTCGTATGAGCGTGGGGTCCGCGAAAAAATTATGGACAACCAAAAAAAAAAACAGAGAGAGAGAAGAATGGAAGTGGGACTCGCAGGGAAAGGATAGAAAAGAAAGAAAATAAAATAATTACCTCACTTTTTTTTTTTGGTCAGTCCTACGCTAATCCTACTCTAACACTCACTCTTAGACTTTTGCCATGCCTCATTGCAAGGCGTGGGAGTCAAAACCCACTCCTAAAATGAAATTTTCCCCATCCCTAATCCTCCCGAGAAGGTGGGGATTTGAACCCCCAACCTCCCCATTCCAAAATGGAAAGGTGGCCACTGGGACGGAATTTTACCTCACATTTGACCAAACGAAAAAGGAAAAAGTTTTATAGAATTGTGACAGAAATAGTGAATTGTATAAGGAACATTATTGGAAAAATACAAAAGTAAGGAAGTGTTTAGGGCGAAACATGAGTAGAAATAGCGCGGACTCTTTACATTAGCTATCGAATTCACGAGGCGAGGGTGGGGGCTCGTTTTAACTGCTCCGTCGAATTAAGCGGACTTTATAGAATTAACAGGTTAAATTTGATGGGCTTATCATATGACAAGACCTCACCCACTTAAATCAGTTTAGATAAATGTAATTTTGCGTGAATGCAATTTCGCATTCTTGTGACCAGTGTTTTGGGCAATTTTAAGGCGGTTGGAGAAGGATCGCTTCATCTGGACCATCCATAATAGACGCCCTTCCGACATACTTAGTTTCTCCGTTGGAAGTCTGAGAGAATTTGAAGAGATATATGTGAATTTGATTCTATTCTAGAATATCTAATTGAAATATTTGTGCCCAACGATGTCTCACCGGGAAAATTACAATATTAAATTTATTGTAATTGTGTTAATTTAGTTCGATTAGTCAATTTTTACTGGTTTATGCTGACGTGAATGCTAGCTTGCGCTAACATGGACGCCATCCGGCTAACACTAACGTGGACATATTTTAATAATATGTTATTTTTTTTGAATTTTTTTATTAAATTTTTTCCTTTTCTTTTTTTGGCTTCTCTTCCTACTTCTCTTTCCTCCAAAGTCATTGGCCACTGGGCGAGGTCATGGCTGTCTTTGCCTATGGCCTTCAAGCCCCTGTCGAAGGCAACTGGCCTTGCCAAGATTTGAGCGAAGTCTCCTTGCCTGTGGCTTAGTGGCTTGTGGGATAAAGACGAAGAAAAGGAAAAAGCAAAAAAACAAAAAATTAATAAAAAAATAAAAAATAAATATTATTAAAATATATTCATGTTCGGCTGATCAAAATTAGTTAGATGAATTGAATTAGTATAATTACAAATGACAAAAATAAAAATTAAGATTTTTTTGATAATTCTTCCACGCTTTTCTAGAAGTTGGGCCCCTATTCCACTGCAACAAGTGTTGCGCTAAGTGCTTGTGCGTGCCATCCGACGGTGCGTCCCTCATCACATCTTCTCGTAAGTCGTCCGTTGTTTCTTTATTTTGACCTTGGAATGCTCGACTCCGATTTCGATATCGATCTCGATCGTTTGAGGCGCTCGTAATGGATAGAATCGTATTGATTGTTTTGCAAACGTATTTTTGTATTTTCTTTGTCCAGCAAATATAGCTAAGAATAATGTAATTTCACTTGTTCGCTGACGTGTGGTTTTCTGGACAATTTTCGGGCAGGCGGAGAAAGATCGCTTCGTCGGGACCGTATGTACATACACCCCGCCACTGCAACTTATTTTCTCCCTTGAAAGTTTAAGAGAATTTTAACATATACATACACACATACGTGAATATGCACGTGTTCATTCGATTCTTTTTGAGAATATATAATTTAAATACTCATATTTGGGATATCGTAGAATGCGCCGCCGCATGCAGCTACCGATGACATGGCGATCGGACCATATGTACATACCCCGGCACAAATGTTTTCAGAGGAGTGCTTGCGCTACAATAATTGGAAGACGTGAGAAGGGAAAACCCTAGGGCCCTTTTTAAACTATTTTATCCATTCGACTTGTTTAGTAATGGAGAAATATAATTTTTCTATTTTCGACAAAAAGCAATTGAAAAAATTGAGATATTCTCGTGTTCTTTTGCTTCGCTTCGAGCCAATAATTATGGGCGGAAAATACTCGAAACTCAAAATTTTTTAGTAAAATCATATTGACCTAAGGTTGTGTTTGTTTTTAGCAAAGTGTTTTTCAATAAAACCTTTTCTACAGTTTCTAGTATTCGAGACGTGGAAAATGAATACTTAAAGAATACATTTTACTTTGAAAAATGCAATGCATTTGTTTCACGCATAACGAATAATTCGAAACACATTTTTTTAAAAATAATCATTTATATTGTTCATCAAGTTAAACGAATATAAATTTTTTTCTTCACTCATGAAAATAATTATATATAAATTATTTTTGATGATAAATAATTAAATATAAATTATTTTTATAATTATTTTTAAAATTAATTTATTTTTGCGAAATAACCACAACAACGACGATCTACGATGAACGCGCGACCAGACCGTAGAGTCTACGCAACTATCGGCCAGAATCTGATGGCCTCATCATTGGACAAGACCTCCCCCAGCTAAATCTCGATCGTGGAGCCCCCGACGATTTTCTCAGCCACCGATCGCCATGTCATCGGAGGGTCCAGACACCGCCACGGAGTAAAAAAAAATCAATTTTTTTTTTTTTAAATTGCAGTTGGGGTGCGGAAGAGAGAGGAGATTCCCACGCGGCTTCTCGAGTCTTCTATTCCTCCCAATTAGTACTCACCTCTCCTCCCCTTCCGCTTCCTTCATCGAACGCTCGTCTCGTCTCATCTCGTCTCTCTCTGCTTTCGATCAAGGCCTCGACGCTGTCGTTCTTTGATTACGTGACGTGATCGGTGAATTTCGTGGCCCTTCAGAGTTCGGATTGTTCGCTCGGACGATTTTGTCTTTACCGGAGATCGGCAGAGGATGACTCATATCCTTTTCGATGGGATTTGATCTTCTTCTTCTTCTTCTTTTCTTTCCGTTTCTGGCTGTGAATTGCCCGTTGAATCTTGATAGGGGGCTCGTTCTGAGCTTCCCGATCGATGGTTTTGGGATTCGATGTTGCTACTTTTATTTTTTTTGGCGTATGGTTTGACTTAACTTGAAGCGAACGCGGGAGTCAGAGGGAGCGAGATCGCGAGAGGGCTCAAGCCAGGAGTGGCCACAAGCCCAAGCAGCCCAAAGGCGACGGCTTGACTCCCGAGCAGCGGCGCGAAAGGTATCGCTTTCGTCGTCGTATCCGTTTGCTCTCTCCTGTTGAGAAGAATTTAGGGATGGTTGCTCTCTTCTCTGCTTGATTACACTAATGTTGCTGCACCGCCAGCTTTGAAGCGACCGGGTTTTGCTTTTTCATAGTCTTCTTGCACGTTGCGCCAATGGGTCGAGTAGGATGAACTTTTTCTATGGTTGGGTGGGGGACGAAAAGGATTAACCCTTTGGTTATCTTAAATTGGTTATCTAAAAATTGGCGTCGAGTTCTGGAATGTTTGACTTGAAATTTGAAGCTGCAGCATTTTCGTGATTATGTCAAATTGTGGTCGATTTTTCGGTGGGAATAAGGTTAGAATGAAATGTGTTATGGGTGGATGCTGCTGCATTCCTGCTGTTCCGACAGAGGAATGGGGTTCTGGAGAGATTGTGTCTCGTGTTTGAGTTGGCAAAGGATGGAGAATGCCATTTGGAAATGTTTATTGTGGTAATTATTCGAGAGGGACAATGGAGAGTAAGCATTTGGAACCCGATATTTGTTGATCTTTAATGTTGTTGCTATTTGCTACTCAGTAATGCCAGATGAAGGGGAAAGCAATCAAAATCATCTCAGATCACAGTAAATGCCTTTGGACTGACTAGGATCAAATTGTGAGTTTGTAGCTATTTCAACTATCATACCGATTTGTTTGCTTTCAATTGATAGAAGATGGTTCCATGGCTTGGGCCTAGAAATGGCATGCCTTGAGTAGAATTGCTCGGTTGGTTGGATGCGTGTTTCTGGCTTTCTAATTTCCACAAAAGGAAAAAGGATCAGATCCATGACAATTCAATTGTGGGCTGATTCTTTGGAACCAAATTCAGTGCTTGGGTTTTGGGCTACTGACAGGATGACTTTTCTTTTGTTTTTGGTATGTGTTTAGAGATGCGAAGGCATTGAAAGAGAAGGCGGCGAGGAAAGCAGCGCAGTCGGCTGCCGGAGGGATCAATGCAGGTGGTGGTGGTGGGAAAGCCAACAACAAGAAATGACAATTGGGATGGATATAGGGAAAACTAGAACTGGGTCAGATCTGTGGTGTTTCTTTGGTTATGGGGTCATCATTGCCATGTCGTTTTGAGTTTGAAGAAATGTCATAGGATGTTCGCTTTCTTGAAGGACATTGATGTTGGCTTCTGAACAGCGTCTGATTTGGAGGGAAAGCATTCTTCCCCTCTGTATAATGGAACTACTGATGTTGTGTTCTCTTCAATTGTGACTGGTTGTGCATGCCTAATTTTAGAATAATGACGCATGATTAGGCAATTGACCTTTATCTCCCTTTTCATTCTGTAATCGATCCTTATTAAATTGTTGATGTGGTGGTTTGCTTGGGAAAGGATTAGTGAAGGCTTGGTATTTTCTAATGAGGAGTTTATCTTTTGATTAACAATGGAAGAGAAATAGTTTATCATTTGAGGGTACTAATTTATTAACTATTCTGGTTGAGAAAAATCTATCTTCATCTCTCTAAATGGATATAATTAAGCCGAAACTGTATTTTGCCTCACTTTTCATAGGCACTTTCTTTATAAACAAATTTACCCACAAATTCGGCAGTCAATATTATTTCTCTTCATCGATTTTCATATTCTATCCAAATAGTCATCATGATGCTGTAATTGTTTTCCAAGTAATTGAATCAAATGGGTAATAAGGTCCACTTGACTGCCAATAAAACTTATGTCATAAAGGTCACATAAAAGTAGGCATAATCAAGGCCATGCCCGAAGTCGGGGAAATTAAAATTTTATTTGTTTCGCAAAGTGCTTTGAAGGGACCAAAGAGAAGGCTTACTTATTTTTGTGAGTGACATGAATTATTATTTTAAAAAAATGTTTTTCAAATTATTTATTTTTTTGCGAAACAAATGCATTTTGAATATATGGCTTTTGTGGTTGGTACTCATCTTTGCAGGTAGCTGGCTTTATTTTTTTCCCCAAAGATAACTTTGGAAAAGATTGCCGAAACCATCAATGCCCAAGAAAATCTGTCTCATGACATTATGGTGAAGGTTCCATCGTGAATTGATGGAGAACATAATTTCCTTTTTGATGAAATCTCAATAATCTATTTCAGTTTACATGCTATTGGGCTATTTTACGAGCTCTTTCGGGTTTTTGTCAATGCATAACTTACAAAAACAAAACTAGAAACATAAATCTCATTTATAAGAAAACTACAATTTATGTTCTTCATAATTTCGGTATGAGTATATTTCACGAAAAATTAAGGGTTTGAAAAATCTCTTTCCTAAAAATGATTGATTACATCACTTACAAAAAATCAGTTAAAAAATTATTTTTATCATCAAAGAAAATATTTAGGCATAAATTGTTATCTATAACGAAAATATTTTTTATTAATTAATTATTTCGAGGAATACAAATGATAATTTTTAGTAAAATAATTTTCAAATCATTTATTTTCTACAAACCAAATTATGCAATACCATTGACTTTATTACTTCAGTCTCTATATTTATTTCCCCATTCTTCTATGCTATCTATATTGTTATCGAGAGAAGAGGATTTCCTACCTTTTCTTTTTAGGCTACCATTACTCTTTTTCCTTTCCCTAAATATCTTTGATAGTTATTTTAAATATCGATCGCAGGTAAAAAAATAAATTTTAAAAAGTTTATAGAAACTACTAAGTTACTAACCACTACATAGTACATAAATTATTAATCCTTCCATCTCTATATTTTTTTATATCATTCTCATTTTATTCTCAATATATTCAATATTTAAATTTCTAGTTATTTAGTTAGCAAACGCGCGCAATTTTCGCGCGTGCGGGAGCGCCGGTTAATTCTCGTATCCTCGTTTGCTGTACGAAGGATCGATCTCCTTCACAAACCCATCATGAATCGGGTTTATTTCAGTGGGCCATGGGTCCGAACCGACCCGATCCGATGGCCCGATCACTCCCAGCTAGGCTCCGCCACGAACCGTGCGCACTCCGGTAGCCCTCGGTCACTTGTCGGACAACTCAGAAGCTCCGCCGCTTCCGGTGGCGATTCGGCGGACGCATCGTCGATTCTCTCTCCCTCCCTCTCTCTCTCGCTCCGCTCGTCGTTGAACGCCGATTCGGGTCCCCAGATTCTTGTCCGAGAGCAATCGCCATGGGAACTTCAGAATCCACGCTCTCGGGATCGCAGGTAACTCTCGATCCTTCCGCCTCCGCAAGCTCGTCCCGCTCTTCGCAGGGTTCACTCCCAAATCGTTACTGAACGACCGTTGTTTGTTCTTGAAGAGACCGGCCGACGAAATCACCACCGTCTCCGAGCGGCCGGAGGGCGTCGATCCCGTCCTGGAGAAGCTCAGGTCCCTCAAGATCGTGAGTAGCACCCCCTATGTCTAGGTTTTCGCGAGCACTCGAATGAATGCGTAGATTAGTTGCTTTTAATATTGACAAGTTGAAACTTATGGTGGTTTGTTCGATTGATTGTAGACGCCTCCCATACTCACGTCGCTGCCGTCCGAGAGCAGCTTGACCGACATTTTGGTTAGGAAGCCTCTGTCTTCGTCGGCTCCAGGTGATGCATCGGCCTCGTGATGACACTCTTTGTGACTTGGTTTTAGCGAATCATTTTGTTTCGAAGTGAAATAGTGTAATGGGATCTTGAAATTCAAGCTGTTGGAATGGTTAACATAGGGACAGTGAATCCGAAGGTGCTACTGGAGCTATTCTCGATGTACCGCGACTGGCAGGAGGAGAAGGTCCAAAAGATTGGCAAGAAACAGGTGCGCCTTTGTGTCGGTCGATGCATATGCTATATCACGCGAGGACCTTTTGATGAAAAGATCATCAAAGGGGATTTTAGACGAAAGGAAGTATCTAGTTCTTCGTTAGATAAATTCATTAGCCCGTTTTTCCTTAGATGGACTATGTCAGGAATCTGTAAAGAGTTCTTATGGCTTTTTGGGGGCGATCAACTTGTTGCCATTTCTTTTGGTTCGATCTTTCAGAATTCTCTCTTTGATCTTTCAGAATTCTCTCTCGTGAAGATTGCTTGAAAAGATTGAAAGACCTGAAGCGATTTTTGTATATTTGATCTGTAAAATGTAGATATGTGCTTTGGAGGATTTATGGAGATCCCCATTTCTTTGCTTTTCCCCTGTCGCCTCTTGTGCTGGTAGAGCATTGCTCTTCGGTCTTCCTTGTGCAAGTTGTTTTAACGTGTCGCAGTAATCACTTTACCCAAAGAAGTTAAGCAATGTCCTTTGTATTTTTCTTTCCAACTGAATAAATCTATGCTTTGGACTTGAGAGCGAGCTTCTCAATCATGCATATATGTTGTGGCATATAGTGTAATACTATGGGAACTGTCCTTCTGCCAATCATATGTGTTATCAGAACCAGGAGAGTTTGTAGTGCACAGACCTAAGGTTTGGTGCATTTTCCTGTAGGAAGAAATAGAGAACAAGATAGAACTTGTGGATGCTTTAGCTGTGAAACTTCTCCAGCGATTTAATTTCTCTGTGTCAGCAATGAAGACCACCTCTCAACATTTATCAGAAGGTACTTATCTCTTGATTTTGTGATTTTATTTGCTGCACGCTTGCTTTTAGTACTTCAAAGGATTGAATACAGAAATCATGGGTTGAATAACACACCTTCTCCAGAATATGTTTAGTACTGTGAATTCAGTTCATACTACATATTTCCTGATTGTTTCTCGTTATTGCTTTGGAAATGTTCATTCGACATATTCTTTCATCGCTTATTCTGGAAATCTATACAGTTCATGCATTGCAGGTAGAGCTTGGGGAACTCAAGGGGAGATTGACAGAGGTTATTAGTAACTGTGATGCCCTATGCAAGAGGATAGAGTCGGAGGGGCCGGAATCTCTTCTATCATTGGTGACACCATTTGTTGCCAGGACCTCCAATTCATATGACTCCAATAGTTCATTACAAAGAGTTCTTGAGAGCAGTCCGGCTTCTACGGACTCAAAAACAGGCTGACCGATGCTTTTATTTATTTATTTATTTTTTTCCCTTGTCCCTCTTTTTGGTACGAGGGAAGTGTAATTAGCCATTCTTGATTGAGATCGAGTGTATTTGGAGGAAGCTACTGTTGCTGTTGTCTCATTCATCAATGGACTCGATTCAGAGGATAAGTTTTCTGAATCGTATTTTGGTGGAGCCCATGTCATGTAGCTTTTCTTTTACGGCCATTTATGCAGAATTAGTGGAAAGAGCTTTCTTGAAATGGAGTGATGGGAAGTATTGACAGTCTTTCAGTGTTATTGGTGACAGTCATGTGTCACGGGCCGAGAGTTTCCTTGGCTTCGGAATGACCCGTGGGCGCCTGCGAGCGGAATTCGCCAGGCCAGCCTTTCTTCTATAGTTGCTCTAGCGAACGATACGGTGAATGCTCCTTCGTACAAGATCTTGCCAAGCCCAGCGTCGCTTGGGTGTTTAGTCCATCGAGTGACAGCAGATTCATTTAGGTTCGACAACTGGTTTCGGCCTGCCATGGCCTCGTCAGGAGAGCGGCATCAGCTCCCGACCAGTTTGTGCATGGGAGGCCTACCCCGTCTTCAGAGTTCTTAAGTGATATATTCCTTCTATCCTAGAACTCCTAGCATCAATCATCTTGACGCCACTCCCACGGACCAGTTGTGTTCGTCCCCTCTACTTTTTCACTCGATAACCCCAAGCACCACTTACAAGGTCACGAGTACGGGAGGATTCACGGATCGTGACATTCTCCCCCACTCAATTTGCAACGCCCTCGTGCTCTGTCGCTTCCTTGCGTCCCTTAACCATTTATGTGCCACTTTTGGGATTTCACATCGAATGGTCACGCTCGCCCAACAAAACAGGTTTTGCTCCATTGGTAGCCTCTTTTGATCTCAGCTGCTCGGCCCTTCTCGGTTACCTGCGCTTTCTGGTAAGTGTGGCATTTTTTGTCAACCGCATCTTTTGGCAGCACCATTTTTGCCTACCCAGCTTCTTTGACCCCAGTAGACCAAATGGAGGTTCTTTCCTTGTTGAAAACGTGGCAGTAGACCTCTTCTTTGAATTCACCGATCGATCCAGGAACGTTATCCCCATTTAGCGAGAATTCAGTTCTTCTCGGACTCGCTATTCGCTAGGCAAGAAACCGACTTGTCCTAGTACCCATTGTCATCCTAGTAGTAGAGAGCGCAGCTTCGTTTGAGCATCTTTTGCCCCGGCTATTCACTTTCCGCCCACTAGGACCGGTCCCACTAGTACTTATCAGTTCGACTCACACTGGAGCGAGGAGTCCAATTCTCCGACTCGCTCACTTACTAGAGGATTCTTGCTCTGATACCACTTGTCACGGGCCGATCGATTGGGATCGTGACCACGCGGCGACTTGGGCACTTTAGGATCGATTTGGATCGCCAAAGCACCTAAGCCAAGCCTTGCTTGATCGAACGCTCACTCGCTCGCCTTACTCGGATCGTAGAGAGAGAAAGTTTCTAGAGAGAGGAGCTCTGGAAAGAAATAAGTTTTGTATTGCGGAAGTAGTGGATAATTACAAATGAGGGAGGACACTCTTTTTTATACTCAAGGATCTCGGCTTACAACCATTGATCTAGAATTTAACCAGCGGACGAGATCGCACCGCTTCATCTACCGACACTAATGACGGCTACTAACCACCGACACTTATGACAACTACTAGCTACTAGCTACCGACATAAATAGCTAGAGACTTCTGGAAGAAGGCACATTGGGAATCCGAGCGAGCACAGAAGGTCTCGGATGTGTCACAGTCATTCCTTGGGAACCTCTTGGATCGGTCTTCTCTTAGACCGTGACACATGAATGGCAGTTGCTTATGAATAGTTCGAGTTGTACTTTAAAAAAAAATTGATGGGAGACGCGGAACAATTTTAGGTAATTATTTGTGCAATAATGAATTCAAAATCAATGAAAGTCAAGTTTTTTCTCGGCTGATTTCTCGAAGTGGAAGGTGATGAGCGAGGCTCTTGATCGTGATGCGAAATCTATCGTGTAGAAAACGATGTCTGGACTCAGTAAGTGTGGAGTTACTGCGTCATCGAAATTGGTGGAGGTTCTTTCGCAGGTCCGAAATAATTGGGGACGGCATCCACCTATTTCTCTCGGAATGGAACTGGAAATATTATTGTGTGAAATGATTAATTCAGTCAAATTGCCTAATTTTCCAAGAGAAGCAGGAATGGGCCCTGAAAGTTGATTTTCACTTAGATGAAGATGAATCAATTTGGTCAGGTTCCCTAGTGAAACATGGATAGGACCGATGAACTTGTTTATGGAAAAATCAAGTTCCAAAAGAGAATCCAATTGTCCAATCTCCCAAGGGATGTGTCCACTTAGGTTGTTTGCACATAGTTTAAAATAATGAAGACTCTCGAGCATACCTAAACTTGGAGGAATGTATCCAGATAGTTTATTGAAGCAAAGATCAAGAGAGTTGAGTTTGGAAAGGTTACCAATACTTGAAGGAATGAAGCCATAGATCGAGTTGTTGGCAAGTTCAAAGCTAACCACATTGGTTAAGCGTGAGAAGTCGAGGCCATTTAGAGTTCCTCTGAAACCGAGATAGGAAAGATTTAGATGGGAAATGGCTCCAAAGTCGTCACAAGCAACACTGGTAAAGCTGCAAGGATTGTCATCGTGCCACGAAGAGAGGAGAGACCGGCTATGGTTGTTGAGAGTAGATTTCCAATTTAGGAGAGCCTCTGCTCCATCCTTATTCTTAGTCACGTGGATAGTGGAGAAAGAAGTGAAGGAAGCAGAAACGCCTGCACCATGAAATGAAGTGGTGCCTACCAAAAAGAGGGAGAAGAAGAAGACAGCTAAAGGAGACTGGGTTGATGACAAAAAGGAAGAAATCATGATTTGGGGGATGGCTGGGTCTTGGGAGGTGCGAGATGGTTCAAATCCGCATACTATTAAAAAGATTGATGACTATACTTATAGATTGGAAGATCACTCCCAAGAAGCCTCTATGGACGACAGTTCCTATTATAGCTGGACCGCGTTTTCCGGAGAATGAGTCCTTCTCATTGACGACATATTTGCAAGATAAAAAGTCTTTCCCCTTTTTTAGCCAGCTTAGCGTGCACCGTGGGGGATGATGAGTGAATTGTGCAGAGCCACATAAGTCTCAATCGTGGGTCATGCTTGACTTACTTTTTTAAGTCTTCTTTAAAATTGATGATATATTTGCAAGATAAAAAGTCTCTCCCCTTTTTCACTCAGCTTAGCGTGCGCCGTGGGGGATGATGAGTGAATTGCGCAGAGCCACATAAGTCTCAATCATTGGTCATGCTTGATTTACTTTTCCAAGTCTTCTTTGAAATTCACATGTCAACCATATTTGTGGAAAATGAAGTCCTGAACGTGGGTTTCGAAAAAAAAAAAAAAAAGAGTCCTGATCGTGGGTGGCTATATGGTCCAAAATTGACACTCAGATGTTGGGTAGATGAGTGGGGTGTTGAAAGGGAATATACACTATGTGGGATTTTTTTTTTTTTCAAACAACAATTTGTAGAAATTGACCAAATTTTGATCGTGCATAATTTTTCCATCTGACATCCGGTTGACTCGGCTCCAATTCTGGCGAAACGGTTCTATGACGTGCAGGTGATAAAGATTCGAGTGATTGGTCTGTGTAGAGAGCTTGGATCCCCTTTTGCAAAATAATATTTATGCTTCCCTATCTTGGAGAGAAAACAAAGCAGCAACAAGAATGTGAGTAGGTTATTTCAAGGGAGCCTAGGCCTCCAATACTGGAACAAGAATTTTGGGAATTGCTGAAAGTTCGGTTAACAAGTCATTCAAGGAGTCTTTCTCTGTAAGCAATAACGTAATTCTCTAATGCGGGAAATTCAAAACTGGGGATCTTTCATTTTCATGATTTTCACAATAAGAGAGATGAAAATATGCATTTATCCATAGCAATACTGTTGAAAATGATATGTTGCACAAACCAACGAAATGAAGAAATTCGATTTCTCTCCCTTAACTGCTTTTCCTTAATGTGCTTTATTTGATGAAGTTTCATTCATTGCTATTAGGTGGAGAGAGGACTAGACTCTATTGATATATGCCATTAATAGGTGCCTTCCATGAAGCGCCTTTTTACTTCGTAAGAGTCGCACCTCTTCGGAAGAACGGTAACTTCTCAATAGAATTGTATGTTTTCATCCTTTTCATAGCCAATATGTTTTAGCAGTTATGTAATTATTAAACCATTGATTAATAACATCATGCGGGCCACAATAATTCTTACATTCTCCCACTAGGCCTATATGACATTCCTTTCATGGTTTAATAAAGACCAACACAATAACGTTATAACTTTTCTTAAATTGGCTATCACATAATAATCACAATTAAGTAAAGAAACTAATGCGAGTCATGTTGGTTGTATTCATTAATTGACTTAGTCCATTCAATGTACTACAGCGATAGCTCTCTACTTAACATGATTCATGAATGAGAAGTACTGTAATGGTTCAACTAAATAAAAATGGGCTAATGTCAAATTCACACGGAACAAAATGTAAATGAGAGAAATATCAATAGTTATGAAGTGCTGCTTCTTAGCCAAGAATTGAAATGGAAATGCTACTTTTCCAAATTTACGAGAAAATGGCTTCTGATTTGTCTAGCGGATGAGGCCGATCTGATTAAATTTTGGACTTTACTAGAGAGACACAGCTGAGAAAATGAAAGGCCGGATCAAAAGTTGGACTTAGTTTGACGTTGATAACATAAACCTCAGATAAAAATATCTTTTTTTTTTTTTTCATTGCTGGAATGATAATAGAGAATCCGTTTTATATGACGAAAATATCAAGTGGGATGAAATAAGATATAATCAATTAATCAAAAGTGAAATATATAAACACAGGGTGAGAAATAGGACGAGATTCATAGTACATGGACAATCTTGATCGACCAATCACACCATGTTTCACCGCCGTGAAGTTTTATCTATCACATAAACTGCATTTTAACTATCATGACACGTGTATATTTTCACCCTATGTACACATGCCAACATTCGAAATCCGTTCGTCGAGGGTTTCTTTTGCACTGGCGGTGTTTCTTTTGAAAATCCAACATTTAGAAAAAAGCCAATCATTCTCGTACAATTCTTTCTTGTTTTTTAGATATTTCTTAATTAATTTCTCTCTTTGATAATCTAGCTACTGATAACTAATCAGACACTTAAATCTAATCTTGATTGATTGCCAAAGTGTTACCGATCCGTAAAAGAATGAAAGAGACGTAAGTGGGGCAGCTCATGGAGAAACGAGTGGCTGGAATCTTTCATGGAGACAGCATTGGCCCCGCAACATTTGGGTTTTCTTTTCTTCTTTCTGCTTTTGACAAGCTTCTCGTACATGATCAGAGGCAAGAAAGACGTCGTCTCAAGCAATTTTTCGCTATTTCAAATGGATTCACACTAACAGTAACTACAGAAAACTCTGCTAGTAAAAAATATTTACGCAAATGATCTTATATATCGTTGATTTGAAAAAAAGAAGAAGCAAGAGTCATAATCCTCAAATTAAGAGTTGTTTCGAACTTTATATTTTTGGAATGACTATTTAGGAAATCCTCGCGAACAAAACCTTATAATATGGTATTTACATAAAATTCCTCATTCTTGTTATTAAACAAGTCCCCGAGAGTGCTTAATTGATCAACGATTTATGTTTAATATTTCATTTATTTTTCTGGTTGTTTGGGGAAATACATCGATCAATTCCGGTCATATATAATTTTTGTCATAATCCTCAAATCAAGAATGGATTAAGCCATCTGCATATAATTTTTGGCGATGCATACTCTATTTCTTCTATGAAGATTGCAAGAAGTAATTAATTCAGCACTCAACAAGTGTGATACCCTCAATCCGACCCCAATTTTTAGAATTGATTCCAATGGTGGCAAGTCTTTGAAGTGGGAATTCGATGAGGAGCAGTAGACCATGAAAACGACAAGAAGGCCATTCTGGGGCGTAAACTCGATTTCTCATTGGCGGAACGCTAAAATTCGAGAATGTGAAAACAGGCTGCGAATGGTAGCCCAAGTGGGCCCAAGCTCGCACTGGATAGCCCAATGGGCCTAAGCCCACATCGAATGGCCCAATGGGCCCAAGCCCATGAAGGAAGGCCCAATAGGGCCCACACCCATGTTGAGCGGCCCAAGACCCCATGCCCAAGGAGATGAGCGGCCCAAGAAGGCCATGGACCTCTAAGCCCACCTTAGCCTTATGAGATCTAAGCATTTAATGCACCCATGTGCATGAATAGTGCCCATGTCACGCTCCGAACCTCGAGCGCATGCCCATCCTTTAGTGGTCGATAAAATTTGTGACGTCCCAAGACGCATTGCCGACCCATTCATTTTAATGTGCATGCGGAAGCGAACTATTACCCCTGACAATAATCAACACAGGATAGAAAAGCAGGAAACAAATTTACAACCAAAACACTTTTATAAACACCTCGGCTTATATATAAGACTAGTCTAGAGTCAAGAGTCTACTCAAACAGAAAAGCCTACATGAGATCGGCTCTCAAAACGAAGCTGTCCTAAGATCAGCTAGCTGGACTCATTCACCGATCCTTCGGTCTCCACAGGCTTCGGGGGTGTCGGGTCCTCCACAGCATCATCAGGAGGGTTAGCTGCACTCTTACTTAGAGTGGCATCGACTACCAAAGCGGGAATTTCAAAACCTTGGAGGGGACCCACACGAAATCCATTGAAATCGTAGCGAAACCACACTTTGAACCGATGAGGTACTCTTTGAGGTAGGCCCTTATTGACCCAGATTGTGGTCACCACGAGTTCATAGACCCATTGACCCCCTAGGGCATGATAGTCAAAACTCCGCTCGGTAACCCTCATAGGCTAATGAAAATGTTTTAGAGGAACTGCCATCTAAGGACCTGAAAATATTAAGCCCACGACGGGGTGAGACAATGTCTCAGCAAGTTCACCCCTTAAACTCCGACTAAGAAGGAAATATGCCTAGGGCGTCCTAACCACTCAACCACACAATCACAGAGCCTTACCTCGTCTCAGATCCTTACTACATGTCAGTACAGTTCATATCACAGACATAAACAGTATTCATACTCAAACAATTGGAACACCACAATTCATCTTTCAAACAGCCACATGGGTCTCGATTATAGGGCCAAATTGTTATGACATATCCCATTCCGTGCCACATAATTTTGTCCCATAATTTGGCGTGTCAATTTCCCTCAACATGCGTTCCAATTGTTAATCACTGCCACACACAGGCACAACCTACTCGAAGTTCGGCGGTCTTCTAGCATAGCCAAGCATCGTCTCGTCCCATCGAGCACGGCAACGTCACTACGTCGACGGCATTCCATAAAGGAGCATCGGTCCAGCCTTTACTGCGATCGGCATCTATTGATAGGGCATCCCATATTGGGGCACGTCCACCTGACTCATTTCGGGGATGGGTTCTCTTAACCAACGTCCGACCGTTCAATCTCGGCCCAGGACACCGTGTATTGCACTCAAATGCCTTAATTAAAATAGTGAACCTGGCTTATTTTTTTCGTATTAAAAATACATGGGAAAAGGATCAACCCTTTGGTTATCCTAAATTAGTTATCTAAAAATTGGCGTTGAGTTCTGGAATGTTTGACTTGAAATTTGAAGCTGCAGCATTTTCGTGATTATGTCAAATTGTGGTCGATTTTTCGGTGGGAATAAGGTTAGAATGAAATGTGTTATGGGTGGATGCTGCTGCATTCCTGCTGTTCCGACAGAGGAATGAGGTTCTGGAGTGATTGTGTCTTAGTGTTTGAGTTGGCAAAGGATGGAGAATGCCAGTTGGAAATGTTTATTGTGGTAATTATTCGAGAGGGACAATGGAGAGTAAGCATTTGGAACCCGATATTTGTTGATCTTTAATGTTGTTGCTATTTGCTACTCAGTAATGCCAGATGAAGGGGAAAGCAATCAAAATCATCTCAGATCATAGTAAATGCCTTTGGACTGACTAGGATCAAATTGTGAGTTTGTAGCTATTTCAGCTATCATACTGATTTGTTCGCTTTCAATTGATTGAAGATGGTTCCATGGATTGGGCCTAGAAATGGCATGCCTTGAGTAGAATTGCTCGGTTGGTTGGATGCGTGTTTCTGGCTTACTAATTTCCACAAAAGGAAAAAGGATCAGATCCATGACTATTCAATTTTGGGCTGATTCTTTGGAACCAAATTCAGCGCTTGCGTTTTGGGCTACTGACAGGATGACTTTCCTTTTGTTTTTGGCATGTGTTCAGGGATGCGAAGGCATTGAAAGAGAAGGCGGCGAGGAAAGCAGCGCAAGCGGCTGCCGGAGGGATCAATGCAGGCGGTGTTGGTGGGAAAGCCAACAACAAGAAATGATAATTGGGATGGATACAGGGAAAACTAGAACTGGGTCAGATCTGTGGTGTTTCTTTGGTTATGGGGTCATCATTACCATGTCGTTTTGAGTTTGAAGAAATGTCAAAAGGATGTTCGCTTTCTTGAAGGACATTGATGTTGGCTTCTGAACAGCGTCTGATTTGGAGGGAAAGCATTCTTCCCCTCTGTATAATGGAACTACTGATGTTGTGTTCTCTTCAATTGTGACTGGTTGTGCATGCCTAATTTTAGAATAATGACGCATGATTAGGCAATTGACCTTTAATCTCCCTTTTCATTCTGTAATCGATCCTTATTAAATTGTTGATGTGGTGGTTTGCTTAGGAAAGGATTAGTGAAGGCTTGGTATTTTCTAATGAGGAGTTTATCTTTTGATTAACAATGGAAGAGAAATAGTTTATCATTTGAGGGTACTAATTTATTAACTATTCTGGTTGAGAAAAATCTATCTTCATCTCTCTAAATGGATATATTTAAGCCGAAACTGTATTGTGCCTCACTCACTTTTCACAGGCACTTTCTTTATAAACAATTTACCCAAATTCGACGGTCAATATTATTTCTCTTCATCGATTTTCATATTCTATCCAAATGGTCATCATCGTGCTGTAATTGTTTTCCAAGTAATTGAATCAAATGGGTAATAAGGTCCACTTGACTGCCAATAAAACTTATGTCATAAAGGTCACATAAAAGTAGGCATAATCAAGGACATGCCCGAAGTCGGGGAAATTAAAATTTTTTATTTATTTCGTGAAAAATGATTAATTTATTTTTAAAAAAAATATTTGTTTATATAGTTTTTGTTTATTATTTTTGTGAGTGACACGAATTATTATTTTTAAAAATATATTTTTTAAATCATTTATTTTTCTGCGAAATAAATGCAATATGAATGTATGGCTTTTGTGGTTGGTACTCATCTTTGCAGGTAGCTGGCTTTTTTTTTTTTTTTTCCCTAAAGATAACTTTCGGAAAGATTGCCGAAACCATCAATGCCCAAGAAAATCTGTCTCATGACATTATGGTGAAGGTTCCATTGTGAATCCATGGAGGACATAATTTCCTTTATGATGAAATCTCAATAATCTATTTCAGTTTACATGCCACTGGGCTATTTTACGAGCTCTTTCGGGTTTTTTTGTCAACGCATAACTTGCAAAAACAAAACTAGAAACATAAATATCTTTTATAAGAAAACTATAGTTTACGTTCTTCAAAATTTCGGAATGAGTATATTTCACGAAAAATTAAGGGTTTGAAAAATCTCTTTTCCAAAAATGATTGATTACATCACTTACAAAAACAAATAAAAAAAATTATTTTCATCATCAATGAAAATATTTCGGTATAAATTATTATATATAATGAAAATATTTTTTATTAATTAATTATTTCAAGCAATACAAATAATATTTTTTAGTAAAATAATTTTCAAATCATTTATTTTCTACAAAACACATTATGCAATACCATTGACTTCATTACTTCAGTCTCTATGTTTATTTCCCCATTCTTCTATGCTATCTATATTTATCGAGAGAAGAGGATTTCCTACTTTTTCTTTTTAGGCGACCATTCCTTTTTTTCCTTCCCTTAAAAATCTTTGATAGTTATTTTAAATATTGATCGCAGGTAAAAAAATACATTTTAAAATTTTTATAGAAACTACTAACCACTACATAGTACATAAAATATTAATCCTCCCATCTCTTTATTTATTATCCCTTTCTCATTTTATTCTCGATATATTCAATATTTAAATTTCTAGTTATTTAGTTAGCAAACGCGCGCAATTTTCGCGCGTGCGGGAGCGCCGGTTAATTCTCGTATCCTCGTTTGCTGTACGAAGGATCGATCTACAAACCCATCATGAATCGGGTTTATTTCAGTGGGCCATGGGTCCGAACCGACCCGATCCGATGGCCCGATCACACCCAGCTAAGCTCCGCCACGAGCCGTGCGCACTCCGGTAGCCCTCGGTCACTTGTCGGACAACTCAGAAGCTCCGCCGCTTCCGGTGGCGATTCGGCGGACGCATCGTCGATTCTTTCTCTCTCCCTCTCTCTCTCGCTCCGCTCGTCGTTGAACGCCGATTCGGGTCCCCAGATTCTTGTCCGAGAGCAATCGCCATGGGAACTTCAGAATCCACGCTCTCGGGATCGCAGGTAACTCTCGATCCTTCCGCCTCCGCAAGCTCGTCCCGCTCTTCGCAGGGTTCACTCCCAAATCGTTACTGAACGACCGTTGTTTGCTCCTGAAGAGACCGGCCGACGAAATCACCACCGTCTCCGAGCGGCCGGAGGGCGTCGATCCCGTCCTGGAGAAGCTCAGGTCCCTCAAGATCGTGAGTAGCACCCCCTATGTCTAGGTTTTCGCGAGCACTCGAATGAATGCGTAGATTAGTTGCTTTTAATATTGACAAGTTGAAACTTATGGTGGTTTGTTCGATTGATTGTAGACGCCTCCCATACTCACGTCGCTGCCGTCCGAGAGCAGCTTGACCGACATTTTGGTTAGGAAGCCTCTGTCTTCGTCGGCTCCAGGTGATGCATCGGCCTCGTGATGACACTCTTTGTGACTTGGTTTTAGCGAATCATTTTGTTTCGAAGTGAAATAGTGTAATGGGATCTTGAAATTCAAGCTGTTGGAATGGTAACATAGGGACAGTGAATCCGAAGGTGCTACTGGAGCTATTCTCGATGTACCGTGACTGGCAGGAGGAGAAGGTCCAAAAGATTGGCAAGAAACAGGTGCGCCTTTATGTCGGTCGATGCATATGCTATATATAGACGCTAGGACCTTTTGATGAAAAGATCATCGAAGGGGATTTTAGACGAAAGGAAGTATCTAGTTCTTCGTTAGATAAATTCATTAGCCCGTTTTTCCTTAGATGGACTATTTTGAAGTTGAAGAATATTGAGAGGCTTCAATTTTGAACTAGTCAGGAATCTGTAAAGAGTTCTTATGGCTTTTCGGGGGCGATCAACTTGTTGCCATTTCTTTTGGTTCGATCTTTCAGAATTCCCTCTTTGATCTTTCAGAATTCTCTCTCGTGAAGATTGCTTGAAAAGATTGAAAGACCTGAAGCGATTTTTGTATATTTGATCTGTAAAATGTAGATATGTGCTTTGGAGGATTTATGGAGATCCCCATTTCTTTGCTTTTCCCCTGTCGCCTCTTGTGCTGGTAGAGCATTGCTCTTCGGTTTTCCTTGTGCAAGTTGTTTTAACGTGTCGCAGTAATCACTTTACCCAAAGAAGTTAAGCAATGTCCTTTGTATTTTTCTTTCCAACTGAATAAATCTATGCTTTGGACTTGAGAGCGAGCTTCTCAATCATGCATATATGTTGTGGCATATAGTGTAATACTATGGGAACTGTCCTTCTGCCAATCATATGTGTTATCAGAACCAGGAGAGTTTGTAGTGCACAGACCTAAGGTTTGGTGCATTTTCCTGTAGGAAGAAATAGAGAACAAGATAGAACTTGTGGATGCTTTAGCTGTGAAACTTCTCCAGCGATTTAATTTCTCTGTGTCAGCAATGAAGACCACCTCTCAACATTTATCAGAAGGTACTTATCTCTTGATTTTGTGATTTTATTTGCTGCACGCTTGCTTTTAGTACTTCAAAGGATTGAATACAGAAATCATGGGTTGAATAACACACCTTCTCCAGAATATGTTTAGTACTGTGAATTCAGTTCATACTACATATTTCCTGATTGTTTCTCGTTATTGCTTTGGAAATGTTCATTCGACATATTCTTTCATCGCTTATTCTGGAAATCTATACAGTTCATGCATTGCAGGTAGAGCTTGGGGAACTCAAGGGGAGATTGACAGAGGTTATTAGTAACTGTGATGCCCTATGCAAGAGGATAGAGTCGGAGGGGCCGGAATCTCTTCTATCATTGGTGACACCATTTGTTGCCAGGACCTCCAATTCATATGACTCCAATAGTTCATTACAAAGAGTTCTTGAGAGCAGTCTGGCTTCTACGGACTCAAAAACAGGCTGACTGATGCTTTTATTTATTTATTTTTTTGCCTTGTCCCTCTTTTTGGTATGAGGGAAGTGTAAGGGCTTGTTTGGTAACCATCTCAACAGTGCCAGATTCTGATTTTTTGTTCCCAAAATCAGTTTGGGACGAGAATCGCGTTTGGTAAAATTTTTGTTCCTGGAAACAAATTTGTTCCCAGAATCAGTTTGGGACGAGAATCAAAATAACCATTGCGTCTTATTAAAACAATGTGCCTGTTCAAAATAGAGTGACGGTTTTTTTATTATTTAATTCCAAATTTATTATTTTTCCTAACAGTTAGTAGGTGCTCTTACAACCTTTGTAAGGTTGTGTCTATTTGGACATAATTTCTTAACATTTGGCAGGTTATGTCTGTTCTGATATAATTTCTTCATTTTTGAAAGGTTGTATCCGTTCAAATATATTTATTTAATATTTTTGTTCAATACTTTTAACTTTTAATTTTGTTTTCTTTCTAAAGATATACCACCATAGTTTCCAATTGTTTCGTTTTGAGAGATCCTTAAAAAAAAAAAAATACTAAAATTGCTATATGGTATTTTTATTGAGACTTTGTTGTATCTTGGAAGATTTTTTCCAATAACCATTTGCAACATTGTGAAGCAAAAAATTCCTTAAAGAGAGTATTATCGCGCCTCAAAATTTGACTCAATCTATTCTTCCTAATTGAATTTGACCTCGACAATTTTGAATAAAATATAAATTTTTTAAATTATGAATTTCATAATTTGTGAAAAATTACAACCTTTCAAGTAGAATAAGTTATGTTTGAATAGACACAACTCTCCAAATGTTAAGAGGTTATGTCCAAACAAACATAACTTTCCAAAGGTTATAAGAGCACGTAACAATTGTTAGGCAAAATAATAGTAAAATTCGAAATTAAATAATAATAAAAGTAACCATACTCTATTTCGAATAGTCACACTATTTTAATAGTACAAAATTGTTATGTTATAATTATAAATTCAAATTATAATAAATAATAAATCATAATCATTTATTAGTGCCAAATCTAATCCATGTATACACTCACATCTTTTCAATATGGGACAATGCACCTCTTAGTTTGTTTTATCAACAATCCCCCATTTTGTTTGTAAAACAAAAATACAAAAATACAAAAATAAAATTTTAAAAAAGAAATACAACCAAAATTTCCATAAGATTAATATACATACATAAAAGTCTCTTTTGAGTTAAACCTTTTTTTTAGTGGGAGCATCTCATAATTTTATAAAAGTTTCAAATAGCTACACTTTAAACTTGCAATTTTAATAGTAGAATCGGATATATACTAAGCTCTTATTTCATCAAGAAGTTTATAATTTACTCAACACTATTATGGCCTTATGCTTGTAAGAAGCCGCACCACTTGGGACAGTACTAATTTGTATTATACTTCATTAAGAATATAATTCAGCCCACGAAACATAAGGGATGATATTGATTTCTCATGTTCGAGCAAATGTTAATATCAAACAATCATCATCAGTAACTTGTTTTTACCCATTAACCTTATAGCTAGTGATATTCTAATATTAGGTCAGGTTACTATTATTAGTGATTTTATTCAAAGGGTTTTAGCCCTATTTCTTTTGAGGTTATATTTACCATGTCCTTTGGTAAAGCCTTTATAATGGGATTGGCCAGATTTCTGCTTGACCTCAAATAGACAATTGTTATGGAATTATCTTGAATCAATTGTCTCACGTACTCATATCTTAGACTAATATGTGCAGACTTACTATTATAAGTGCTACTATAAACTCTTGCCAAAAGTAGCCTGACTATCATAATGGATAAAAATAAGAGACATATGATTAGGCCATAATTTGATGTTCAACAACAAATTTCTAATCCATTCAGCCTCTTTCCTAGTTGCTGCTAAAGCAACGAATTCAGATTCCATTGTTAAGTGAGTAATGCATGTTTGTTTCTTG
This sequence comes from Eucalyptus pauciflora, assembly GCA_007663325.1. Taxonomy (NCBI): domain Eukaryota; kingdom Viridiplantae; phylum Streptophyta; class Magnoliopsida; order Myrtales; family Myrtaceae; genus Eucalyptus; species Eucalyptus pauciflora. The sequence continues at coordinate 2,528,350 of VMYD01000011.1, forward strand.
CTTGCCCAAGATACAACATATCCACTAGTGAAATCCATCTAGAAGTGGAATGTTTGTCACCCACACTTGTAATCCAACTAGCGTTGGTGCTCTAATGTAGCTAGATAATTATTATAAAATAGTTCCAAATTTTAAGTTCTCTTACGAAAGCAAAAAACAGCCTTGTACTTTAAATTCAATTGCGTGCTTTCTTTTATCTTTCTTAGAAATAAAAGACGAAAATGAAAATCCATGTGTGATCACTTAGTTTAGGATTATTGACTCGAAAAAGTAAAAAGACATGCATGATCACCATAGGTAACACGACATACTGTTAGGAATCGAAAGGTGCTCATAGAAATATTAGTGTAACCCAAGTCCCGAACCTAGATATCTAGTTGCATAGAAATCGAGGGACAACTCCTAACCCTCGATTGGGTTTTTTGGCCGATCCCAAACCGAGACTAGTGGTGACTCCCGTCTTATTTTCTGGGTTGTCTTAAACAACTATAACATTTAATAAACTTGTCATGAGGGGTATGAACTTGAGGAAAAGGTTCATAATCATGATTTAGTATACTTGATATGGCAATACCCCAAAGGATGAATTGATGCAATCCTTATGGGCGAAGACGTACTATCAAGAGGGCTATTTGATTGAAATACCATTAGACTCACATTTACGTCCGATTTCCTTTCGATCTTTAAACCGTTGATCAAGAGAGCTATTATGCCATCCTTTTGGTCATTGATCAAGATGTGTCGCAACGTCGAGGTTGGGACACGACAAATTTTGCTGTCACACAAGGTACAAGCTTAAGAGAGCTCGCGATCGCGATCGAGCGAACTCACAAAGGTTCATTTCAAAAGGCAAGTTGAAGACCTGTCATCTTACATAGATTATAGTTTTTAATTTGTTAGAAAATTATTCCAATAAATTTAAAACACGATAAATATATATAAATAAAGATAAGGAAAATAAAAATTTGTGAAAAATAATATAAACTAAATAAAAAGGACATACAAATTTCGACAAAGGAAAGAAACACAAATTGAAATATTGCAACCCTTGTCGCTTGTGGCCACTATGGCGACTGCCTCTAGGCAACATAACGCGAGTTAGGGACCTCGACAAGATTTTCCAAGCACAAATAATAGTTCTATAAACTGTTAGGCTAGTTTGGTCAATTTTAGATTTCTAACTAGAATAAGACTGGATATGATGAGATATGAAATCCAGAGATTTTGCTATATCCTATCCACTATTTGACGGATCACAATGATAAAGTCGGGTATATTCATATTATATCATATACATTATTTGATATAAACGGCATGTTAGTGTAAATGAACATAAAAGTTCACAAACAGAGATCGTAAAATTCTCTTGCGACGCTCTTGCCTACTTTTTTTTTATTTGCCTTTTTTATTTTATTTTATTTTTCCTTTCTATTTTAATTATTTTCCTTTTTATTTCATTTTCCCCTTCCATCGTTCTAAAATAAAATATTATTAAATAATAAACTGTACTAATATACCTAAAATACTAAAATATGTATTAAATATAAATATATATTTATATTATAAGATAGAATTAAATTAGAATATATAAATAATAACAAGATTAAATTAAAATACTAATTTTTTTTATTATTTGAATTTATTATATTAAAATTTAAATATTATTTACATTGAAATATGCTTTTATTTTATTAATTTAAAAATTTTGTTATAAGAGAAAAAAAATTTTCCATTATGAATATTAGAAATCCTATCTATCTTTATACCCCATCTCCAATGGGATAATTTTATTTGGGTTATATCCCTATTATATCTTACATTATCTTATCTTGAGCAAGCACCAAATGCAAGATACGATAATTTTATCTTATTCCGAATTTTATCTCGATTATCAAATGCGGTCTTAGTTCTAAGTGAGAGGATAAAAAATCAACACTACGATAGAACCACTTACTTAATATGAATAATGCGGTTTTGTTCTTATTTAAGCTTTTAAGTGAAATGGTGTCTGATGGAGAATGGGGGAGGATTTTTCATTATGCTTCAAAAGAAAGAAAAATAAAGCATTACAGTGTTGCAATTTCAAGTCAACATGACACGCTGGGAATCCACATAGTTTTCTTCACCGGCTGTATTTCATTTAAATTAATTAATGAAAGGATGACATAAACATATTAAAATATAATAGGGATTTAATTGGACTAATTAAAAGTTTTGGGACGATAGTGAACATTACTCAAAATTGATTTAATTGAATCAACCGAAAGTTCAAATATGACACTGCATATCAATAAAAGTTGACATATTGCTAGTACCTATTATCATTTGCAGGAAGAGAAACTACATGTTCTTTACATCTCATATAAGAGAAGGCAAGAGATGTTGATCCACTGCATTTTGCAAATTCACTTCATGATCACTCGGTAAAAGGATGGAAATAATTGTGAAATGGGACCTTCCCAGAAGTCTTCGCATAATTATTTCTGGTACCACAACTTCAAACTATAAACATCGCACTATTCCTATAATGTTCATAGAGAAGCTAGCTCTGCAGTGAAAAGAAAAAATCACATGGCTGGGCTTAGTGAGAACTAAGAAGATATTTAAAAGGCTATCGTCATCATAATTGAAAGCCAAATAGAATAGCACATGAAAACTTCAAATCTTACCATCTCCTGAAATGCTCCAATTTTTTTGACATTGAGATCACGAAGTTGCTCTAAGCTGACTGCAGAGAGTGGCATATCCAAGGGTACTTGAAAGCAAAGCTCACGTGAGACTTGTCCCATGGTCGGTCGAAGCCTCGGATCGTCTTGCAAGCACTTGAACGCTAGTTTGGTGATCAGGATCACGTCCTGCGCATCTTGAAGGCCAAGTCTGGAAGGCAAGAGACGTTGATCCAACACATCCTTCAACATCGTTGACTTAGCTTGGGCGGACGATGAACATTCTCGAGAGACATGATCTCCTGGATGCTTTCCCATGATTGTCTCTAATGCGATGACCCCAAAGCTATATACATCGCACTTTTCGGTAGGAACAATAGAATAAGCTAACTCTGCAAGCGGAGAATCCACAGTTTTTTTAATCTCGGTCACAAGTTGTATTCAAGTTGACAACATTAATTCCCATGATGTGACGTGTGACGATCACAAGTACAGATCTCCACTTAATCAACTCCTACAGCATTGATTTGAGCATGGGAGTTTATGCTTTGGCAAAAATAAAAATAAAAATTGTTCGCCCCTTAAAATGCGGGCATCTTCTAGGTAATGTAAACTTAATATCCTTGAAATGGATTGATTATGATCTTTTTCCCATTTTCCAATTCTTACTTATGAGGAAAATCGCAAAAAGCATTTTCATCAAGACTGAACTCGAAAGCTCAAAAAAAGTACACCAAAATTTCCATGATATGTTTAAATAACTAATGGACTGCATTAACTAGTAAAATTTCAATAATAGAAGTGGGACACCTAATGCCATCGAAATTTGAACAAAAGTTTGTGAAGTACCTGGAGCAATATACCCAATAGTACCAGCAATAGCCGTCCAGTTTGATGAATCTGGCCTCAAAAGTCTTGCAGTGCCAAAATCGGAAACATGAGCCTCAGAATCACGATCCAATAAAATGTTGTTACTGGTCAAGTCTCGATGAATCAACGGAGGAGAACATTCGTGATGCATATAGGACAATGCATCCGCAACTCCTCGAACCACACTTATCCTCTTGTCCCATTGAAATTCTATAGCTCTCTGATCATCTTTCAAAGTTGTTCTCAAGCTTCCTCTTTCCATGTACTCATACACCAAAAAACAACGTTGGGGATGGGAGCAAAAGCCATAAAATTTCCCGATGTTTCGATGATGTATATTTGTCAAGGCTTGAATTTCCCTTTCAAATGATACCAAATCAACAATCTCAATATCTTCTTGGGATGACAAGGTTTGCTTGATAGCAAACGTTTGACCTTCTGATATCTCGGCTTTATAAACAATTCCATATGCTCCTTCACCCACATAGTACTTGGAGTCAAATCCTTATGTGGCCTCAATGATTCGATCATAGAAAACTTTGCCATCATACCTCAAAATACTCATGAAATCCAAATCATTTGCCCGTTCATTATTCTCTCTCTTGATAATCCTTCTTTGACAATGATTGACGATTACAACAACAATCAAGGTGCAAGAGAGAAAGAGAAACCCTAACAATGAGATAATGAGGATAATTGTGATTCTAGCTCTAACATGTTTATTATGTTTCTTGATCTCGATAGAATTGCAGTTCAGTAAACCAACAACATTACCACAAAGCCCTTTGTTATGTTGAATTGCCTCAAATGGAGCCTCATTGAAAGCCTTGACATTAGGGAGAGGACCTTCTAGGTCATTGTAGGATACATCAATAGAAGTCAAGGCCAACATATCATCAAAAGCATGTGGGATGTAACCAGATAGGCTATTGTGAGAGATATTTAGAATTTCCAAGTTTCTCAGTATTGCAAGCTCTCCTGGTATGTGTTCTGACAAAATATTATAACTCAGATCAAGAATCCCAAGGAATTGTGTGTTGCCTATCTCAGGAGGAATGCTTCTCTGAAATTTGTTCCTACTCAAGTTCAAGCTCAACAAGCTTTTGCATGAGCCTAGCTGCATTGGTATCGATCCACTCAAATTGTTTGATGCTAAGTTTAGATGTGTCAGATGAGATAAAAACCCAATCTCAATAGGGACATTTCCCATGATGGCATTGCTGCTTAGGTCGAGTTCTAACAACATTGATAGGTTTCCCATTTCCCTCGGAATCTCTCCGCTCAAATTATTTGAAGAAAGGTCCAATAACTGTAATTGAGCCATCCTTCCAAATATTATGGGTATCTCACCATAGATGTTGTTGTTCGATACCCTTAAGCTCATCAAATTATGACAACGCTCCCAGTTCCACGAAAGTTCACCTGTCAAATGATTGTGGCTCAAGTCCATATAATTTAGATGCGGATATATTCCGAAAGCATCTGTTATGTTTCCAGTGAGTTGGTTTTTGTCAAGCCTCAATCTGATTAATGTGCTACAGTTCTTTAGGCTTGTGGGGATGGGACCCGTGAAATGATTATTGGAGATGGAGAAATTTTGCAATGATCTCCCAAGACATACATCTTTTGGCACTTCCCCTCCTAGGTCATTATCATGTAGCTGCAAATAAGTCAACCGTGTTAACTTATTGAATTCAGAAGGCAAGGAACCAAAGAATTTATTGTTGCTGAGGTCCAATCGAGTTAGATTGGCCAGGCTTCCCATTTCAGAAGGTATGGGTCCCGAAAGTCTATTTTGAAAGAGGTCTAGAACAGATAAACTTGTCAAGTTTCCAATGGAACTAGGAATTGAGCCGCTGAGATTATTGGATGACAGGTCAAGTTGAATAAGAGAAGTGAGCCTCTCGATTTCTGAAGGTATGGGTCCTGAAAGTCCATTCTGCCATAAATTCCTCAAGTCACCTATTTCTCTCGGAATGGAACCGGAAATATTATTTTGTGAAATACTTAATTCAGTCAAATTGCCTAATTTTCCAAGAGAAGCAGGAATGGGCCCTGAAAGTTGATTTTCACTTAGATGAAGATGAATCAATCCGGTCAGGTTCCCTAGTGAAGCAGGGATAGGACCAATCAAATTATTATCCTCAAAATATAAATTTGTAAGAGCAATGAGCCTCTCAATTTCAGAAGGTATGGGTCCCGAAAGTCTATTTTGAAAGAGGCTAAGAAAAGATAAACTTGTCAAGTTTCCAATGGAACTAGGAATTGAGCCGCTGAGATTGTTGGATGACAGGTCAAGTTGAATAAGAGAAGTGAGCCTCTCGATTTCTGAAGGTATGGGTCCTGAAAGTCCATTCTGCCATATGTAAAGAAATTTCAAATTCCTCAAGTCACCTATTTCTCTCGGAATGGAACCGGAAATATTATTTTGTGAAATGCTTAATTCAGTCAAATTGCCTAATTTTCCAAGAGAAGCAGGAATGGGCCCTGAAAGTTGATTTTCACTTAGATGAAGATGAATCAATCCGGTCAGGTTCCCTAGTGAAGCAGGGATAGGACCAATCAAATTATTATCCTCAAAATATAAATTTGTAAGAGCAATGAGCCTCTCAATTTCAGAAGGTATGGGTCCCGAAAGTCTATTTTGAAAGAGGCTAAGAAAAGATAAACTTGTCAAGTTTCCAATGGAACTATGAATTGAGCCGCTGAGATTGTTGGATGACAGGTCAAGTTGAATAAGAGAAGTGAGCCTCTCGATTTCTGAAGGTATGGGTCCTGAAAGTCCATTCTTCCATATGTAAAGAAATTTCAAATTCCTCAAGTCACCTATTTCTCTCGGAATGGAACCGGAAATATTATTTTGTGAAATACTTAATTCAGTCAAATTGCCTAATTTTCCAAGAGAAGCAGGAATGGGCCCTGAAAATTGATTTTCACTTAGACGAAGATGAATCAATCCAGTCAGGTTCCCTAGTGAAATAGGGATAGGACCGATGAACTTGTTTATGGAAAAATCAAGTTCCAAAAGAGAATCCAATTGTCCAATCTCCCAAGGGATGTGTCCACTTAGGTTGTTTGCACATAGTTTAAAATAATGAAGACTCTTGAGCATACCTAAACCTGGAGGAATGTACCCAGATAGTTCATTGAAGCAAAGATCAAGAGAGTTGAGTTTGGAAAGGTTACCAATACTTGAAGGAATGAAGCCATAGATCGAGTTGTTGGCAAGTTCAAAGCTAACCACACTGGTTAAGCGTGAGAAGTCGAGGCCATCTAGAGTTCCTCTCAAACCGAGATAGGAAAGATTTAGATGGGAAATGTTTCCAAAGTCGTCACAAGCAACACCGGTAAAGCTGCAAGGATTGTCATTGTGCCACGAAGAGAGGAGAGACCGGCTATGGTTGTTGAGAGTAGACTTCCAATTTAGGAGAGCCTCTGCTCCATCCTTATTCTTAGTCACGTGGATAGTGGAGAAAGAAGTGAAGGAAGCAGAAACGCCTGCACCATGAAATGAATTGGTGCCTACCAAAAAGAGCGAGAAGAGGAAGACAGCTAAAGGAGACTGGGTGGACGACAAAAAGGAAGAAACCATGATTTGGGGGATGGTTGGGTCTTGGGAGGTGCGAGATGGTTCAAATCCGCATACTTTTAAAAAGATTGATGACTATACTTATAGATTGGAAGATCACTCCCAAGAAGCCTCTATGGAGGACGGTTCCTATTATAGCTGGACCGCGTTTTCCGGAGAATGAGTCCTTCTCATTGACGACATATTTGCAAGACAAAAAGTCTTTCCCCTTTTTCAGCCAGCTTAGCGTGCACCGTGGGGGATGATGAGTGAATTGTGCAGAGCCACATAAGTCTCAATCGTGGGTCATGCTTGACTTGATTTTTCAAGTCTTCTTTAAAATTGATGATATATTCGCAAGATAAAAAGTCTCTCCCCTTTTCCAGTCAGCTTAGCGTGCCCCGTGGTGGATGATGAGTGAATTGCGCAGAGCTACATAAGTCTCAATCGTTGGTAATGCTTGACTTACTTTTTCAAGTCTTCATTGAAATTGACGATAGGTTTGCAAGATAAAATGTCTTTCCCCTTTTTCACTCAGCTTAGCGTGCGCCGTGGGGGATGATGAGTGAATTGCGCAGAGCCACATAAGTCTCAATCGTTGGTCATGCTTGATTTACTTTTCCAAGTCTTCTTTGAAATTCACATGTCAACCATATTTGTGGAAAATGAAGTCCTGATCTTGGGTTTCGAAAAAAAGAAAAGAAAAGAGAGTCCTGATCGTGGGTGGCTATATGGTCCAAAATTGACACTCAGATGTTGGGTAGATGAGTGGGGTGTTGAAAGGGAATATACACTATGTGGGATTTTATTTTTTTTCCAAACAACAATTTGTAGAAATTGACCAAATTTTGATCGTGCATAATTTTTCCATCTGACATCCGGTTGACTCGGCTCCAATTCTGGCGAAACGGTTCTATGACGTGCAGGTGATAAAGATTCGAGTGATTGGTCTGTGTAGAGAGCTTGGATCCCCTTTTGCAAAATAATATTTATGCTTCCCTATCTTGGAGAGAAAACAAAGCAGCAACAAGAATGTGAGTAGGTTATTTCAAGGGAGCCTAGGCCTCCAATACTGGAACAAGAATTTTGGGAATTGCTGAAAGTTCGGTTAACAAGTCATTCAAGGAGTCTTTCTCTGTAAGCAATAACGTAATTCTCTAATGCGGAAAATTCAAAACTGGGAATCTTTCATTTTCATGATTTTCACAATAAGAGAGATGAAAAAATGCATTTATCCATAGCAATACTGTTGAAAATGATATGTTGCACAAACCAACGAAACGAAGAAATTCGATTTCTCTCCCTTAACCGCTTTTCCTTAATGTGCTTTATTTGATGAAGTTTCATTCATTGCTATTGGGTGGAGAGAGGACTAGACTCTATTGATATATGCCATTAATAGGTGCCTTCCATGAAGCGCCTTTTTACTTTGTAAGAGTCGCACCTCTTCGGAAGAACGGTAACTTCTCAATAGAATTGTATGTTTTCATCCTTTTCATAGCCAATATGTTTTAGCAGTTATGTAATTATTAAACCATTGATTAATAACATCATGCGGGCCACAATAATTCTTACATTCTCCCACTAGGCCCATATGACATTCATTTCATGGTTTAATAAAGACCAACACAATAACGTTATAACTTTTCTTAAATTGGCTATCACATAATAATCACAATTAAGTAAAGAAACTAATGCGAGTCATGTTGGTTGTATATCATTAATTGACTTAGTCCATTCAATGTACTACAACGATAGCTCTCTACGTAACATGATTCATGAATGAGAAGTACAGTAATGGTTCAACTAAATAAAAATGGGCTAATGTCAAATTCACACGGAACAAAATGCAAATGAGAGAAATAACAATAGTTATGAAGTGCTGCTTCTTAGCCAAGAATTGAAATGGAAATGCTACTTTTCCAAATTTAGGAGAAAATGGCTTCTGATTTGTCTAGCGGATGAGGCCGATCTGATTAAATTTTGGACTTTACTAGAGAGACACAGCTGAGAAAATGAAAGGCCGGATCAAAAGTTGGACTTAGTTTGACGTTGATAACATAAACCTCAGGTAAAAATATCTTTTTTTTTTCATTGCTGGGATGATAATAGAGAATCTGTTTTATATGACGAAAATATCAAGTGGGATGAAATAAGATATAATCAATTAATCAAAAGTGAAATATATAAACACAGGGTGAGAAGTAGGACGAGATTCATAGTAAATGGACAATCATGATCGACCAATCACACCATGTTTCACCGCCGTGAAGTTTTATCTATCACATAAACTGCATTTAACTATCATGACACGTGTATATTTTCACCCTATGTACACATGCCAGCATTCGAAATCCGTTCGTCGAGGGTTTCTTTTGCACTGGCGGTGTTTCTTTTGAAAATCCAACATTTAGAAAAAAGCCAATCATTCTCGTACAATTCTTTCTTGTTTTTTAGATATTTCTTAATTAATTTCTCTCTTTGATAATCTAGGGCGCGCATGACAACCATTCTGTTCTAGAAATAGTCTCTGGAACAGAAATAGATTTTTCTATTTCTATTTCTAGAAGAATTTCTAAGCAAAAATAACCGTTTGATAACGACGCAAAATTTCTACTCTAAAAATAGAAATTCGTTTGATAACGACACAAAATTTCTTCCTTTCGGCCGGCGGTAGCGACGACCGGCAACCTTTAATATAAAAAATAAAAAATAAAAATGATTTATTAACAAAAATAAATAAATAAATCATAAAAAATAAAATAAGAATATCATTTTATTTTAAAATAAAAATATCCTTAAAAATAAAGTTATTTTATTTATTCTATTTTATTTTATTTTACGAATAAATTTATTTTAAAATGAATAAAAAAATAAAAAAAAATTATTTGGCAAAATACTCAAGACAAATAAAAATAATTTATTTTTATTTATCATAAATAAATTATTTTTAATAAATTTATTTTTAATAAATTTATTTTTAATAAACTAAAAATAAAATGGTAAATAAAAATAATTTATTTATTTTTAATCTATTTTAATAAATTTATTTTTATTTTTAAATGAATAAATGAATATTTTTATTTTTAGTAAAATGATATTTAATTAAATTATTTTTAATAAATAAATTTATTTCGATTAAATTTATTTCGATTAAATTTATTTATTAAAAATAAAAATAATATTTATAATAAAAATAAAAAATAAAAATGAATAAATTATATTTTTATAATAATTTTTATTTTTATTTATTCATTTTTAAGGATTTTTTAAATTTATTCGTAAAAATAAAAATAAATATCATTTTATTTATTCGAATAAATTTCATTTTAAAATTAGGGTTGGGAGATATAGAAATTGATTTCTAGGAGAAATCAGCAGCAGAAAATTTCTACTTCTGATTTCTCCTCCATTTCTATTTCTGGAATAGAAACCTATTCCAGAAATAAAAAATTTGATAAGCGTTATCAAACAAGTTTCTGTTCTAGAAATTGGTCTGGAATAGAAAAATCATTTATGGAACAGAAATTTTGGTTATCATGCACCCCCTAGCTACTGATAACTAATCAGACACTTAAATCTAATCTTGATTGATTGCCAAAGTGTTACCGATCCGTAAAAGAATGAAAGAGACGTAAGTGGGGCAGCTCATGGAGAAACGAGTGGCTGGAATTTTTCATGGAGACAGCACTGGCCCCGCAACATTTGGGTTTTCTTTTCTTCTTTCTGCTTTTGACAAGCTTCTCGTACATGATCAGAGGCAAGAAAGACGTCGTCTCAAGCAATTTTTCGCTATTTCAAATGGATTCACACTAACAGTAACTACAGAAAACTTTGCTAGTAAAAAATATTTACACAAACGATCTTATATATCGTTGATTTGAAAAAAAGAAGAAGCAAGAGTCATAATCCTCAAATTAAGAGTTGTTTCGAACTTTATATTTTTGGAATGACTATTTAGGAAATCCTCGCGAACAAAACTTTATAATATGGTATTTACATAAAATTCCTCATCCTTGTTATTAAACAAGTCCCCAAGAGTGCTTAATTGATCAATGATTTATGTTTAATATTTCGTTTATTTTTCTGGTTGTTTGGGGAAATACATCGATCAATTCCGGTCATATATAATTTCTGTCATAATCCTCAAATCAAGAATGGATTAAGCCATATGCATATAATTTTTGGCGATGCATACTCTATTTCTTCTATGAAGATTGCAAGAAGTAATTAATTCAACACTCAACAAGTGTGATACCCTCAATTCGACCCCGATTTTTAGAATGGATTCCAATGGTGGCAAGTCTTTGAAGTGGGATTTCGATGAGCAGCAGTAGACCATGAAAACGTCAAGAAGGCCATTCTGGGGCGTAAACTCGATTTCTCATCGGCGGAACGCTAAAATTCAAGAAAGTGAAAACAGGCTGCGAATGATAGCCCAAGTGGGCCCAAGCCCGCATCGGATGGCCCAATGGGCCCAAGCCCATGAAGGAAGGCCTAATAGGGCCCACACCCATGTTGGGTGGCCCAAGGCCTCACGCCCAAGGAGATGAGCGGCCCAAGAAGGCCATGGACCTCTAAGCCCACCTTAGCCTTATGAGATCTAAGCATTTAATGCACCCATGTGCATGAATAGTGCCCATGTCACGCCCCGAACCTCGTGCGCGTGCCTTCCCTTGGTGGTCGATAAAATTTGCGACGTCCTAGGATGCGTCGCCGACCCATTCATTTTAACGCGCATGCGGAAGCGAACTATTACCCTTGACAACAACCAACATAGGATAGAAAAGCAAGAAACAAATTCACAACCAAAACACCTTTATAAACACCTCGGTTTATATATAAGACTAGTCTAGAGTCAAGAGTCTACTCAAACAGAAAAGCCTACATGAGACTGGCTCTCAAAACGAAGCTGTCCTAAGACCAGCTAGCCAGACTCATTCGCCGATCCTTTGGTCTCCACAGGCTCCAGGTGTGTCAGGTCCTCCACAGCACCATCAGGAGAGTCAGCTGCACTCTCACCTATAGTGGCATCGACTACCAAAGCGGGAATTTCAAAACATTGGAGGGGACCCACACGAAATCCATTGAAATCGTAGCGAAACCACACTTTAAACCGATGAGGTACCCTTTGAGGTAGGCCCTCATTGACCCAGACTGTGGTCACCACGAGTTCATAGACCCATTGACCCCCTAGGGCATGATAGTCAAAACTCCGCTCGGTAACCCTCATAGGCTAACCAAAACGTTCTAGAGGAACCGCCATCTAAGGACCTGAAAATATTAAGCCCACGACGGGGTGAGACAATGTCTCAGTAAGTTCACCCCCTAAACTCCGACTAAGAAGGAAATATGTCTAGGGCGTCCTAACCACTCAGCCACACAATCACAGAGACTTACCTTGTCTCAGATCCTTACTACATGTTAGTACAGTTCATATCACAGACATAAACAATATTCATACTCAAACAATTGAAACACCACAATTCATCTCTCAAACAGCCACAGGGGTCCCGATTATAGGGCTAAATCGTTATGACACATCTCATTCCGTGCCACACAATTTTGTCCCATAATTCGGCACGTCAATTTCACTCAACATGCGTTCCAATTGTTAATCACTGCCACACACGGGTACAGCCTACTCGAAGTTCGGCGGTCTTCTAGCGTAGCCAAGTGACGTCTCGTCCCATCGAGCACGGCAACGTCACTACGTCGACGGCATTCCATAAAAGAGCATCGTTCTAGCTTTTACTACGACTGACATCCATTGATAAGGCATCCCATATAGGGGTACGTCCACCCGACTCATTTCGGGGATGGGTTCTTTTAACCAACACACGACCATTCAATCTCGGCCTAGGACACCATGTATTGCACTCAAATGTCTCAATTAAAATAGTGAACCTGGCTTATTTTTTTCGTATTAAAAATACATGGGAAAAGGATCAACCCTTTGGTTATCCTAAATTAGTTATCTAAAAATTGGCGTTGAGTTCTGGAATGTTTGACTTGAAATTTGAAGCTGCAGCATTTTCGTGATTATGTCAAATTGTGGTCGATTTTTCGGTGGGAATAAGGTTAGAATGAAATGTGTTATGGGTGGATGCTGCTGCATTCCTGCTGTTCCGACAGAGGAATGGGGTTCTGGAGAGATTGTGTCTCGTGTTTGAGTTGGCAAAGGATGGAGAATGCCATTTGGAAATGTTTATTGTGGTAATTATTCGAGAGGGACAATGGAGAGTAAGCATTTGGAACCCGATATTTGTTGATCTTTAATGTTGTTGCTATTTGCTACTCAGTAATGCCAGATGAAGGGGAAAGCAATCAAAATCATCTCAGATCACAGTAAATGCCTTTGGACTGACTAGGATCAAATTGTGAGTTTGTAGCTATTTCAACTATCATACCGATTTGTTTGCTTTCAATTGATAGAAGATGGTTCCATGGCTTGGGCCTAGAAATGGCATGCCTTGAGTAGAATTGCTCGGTTGGTTGGATGCGTGTTTCTGGCTTTCTAATTTCCACAAAAGGAAAAAGGATCAGATCCATGACAATTCAATTGTGGGCTGATTCTTTGGAACCAAATTCAGTGCTTGGGTTTTGGGCTACTGACAGGATGACTTTTCTTTTGTTTTTGGCATCTGTTCAGAGATGCGAAGGCATTGAAAGAGAAGGCGGCGAGGAAAGCAGCGCAGTCGGCTGCCGGAGGGATCAATGCAGGCGGTGGTGGTGGGAAAGCCAACAACAAGTAATGACAGTTGGGATGGATATAGGGAAAACTAGAACCGGGTCAGATCTGTGGTGTTTCTTTGGTTTGGGGTCATCATTGCCATGTCGTTTTGAGTTTGAAGAAATGTCATAGGATGTTCGCTTTCTTGAAGGACATTGATGTTGGCTTCTGAACAGCGTCTGATTTGGAGGGAAAGCATTCTTCCCCTCTGTATAATGGAACTACTGATGTTGTGTTCTCTTCAATTGTGACTGGTTGTGCATGCCTAATTTTAGAATAATGACGCATGATTAGGCAATTGACCTTTAATCTCCCTTTTCATTCTGTAATCGATCCTTATTAAATTGTTGATGTGGTGGTTTGCTTAGGAAAGGATTAGTGAAGGCTTGGTATTTTCTAATGAGGAGTTTATCTTTTGATTAACAATGGAAGAGAAATAGTTTTATCATTTAAGGGTACTAATTTATTAACTATTCTGGTTGAGAAAAATCTATCTTCATCTCTCTAAATGGATATATTTAAGCCGAAACTGTATTGTGCCTCACTTTTCACAGGCACTTTCTTTATAAACAATTTACCCAAATTCGACGGTCAATATTATTTCTCTTCATCGATTTTCATATTCTATCCAAATGGTCATCATCATGCCGTAATTGTTTTCCAAGTAATTGAATCAAATGGGTAATAAGGTCCACTTGACTGCCAATAAAACTTATGTCATAAAGGTCACATAAAAGTAGGCATAATCAAGGCCATGCCCGAAGTTGGGGAAATTAAAAAAAAATATTTATTTCGTGAAAAATGATTAATTTTTTTAAAATATTTGTTTATATAGTTTTTGTTTATTATTTTTGTGAGTGACACGAATTATTATTTTAAAAAAAAATATTTTTCAAATAATTTATTTTTCTGCGAAATAAATGCAATTTGAATATATGGCTTTTGTGGTTGGTACTCATCTTTGCAGGTAGCTGGCTTTTTTTTTTCCCCCAAAGATAACTTTCGGAAAGATTACCGAAACCATCAATGCCCAAGAAAATCTGTCTCATGACATTATGGTGAAGGTTCCATTGTGAATCGATGGAGGACATAATTTCCTTTCTGATGAAATCTCAATAATCTATTTCAGTTTACATGCCATTGGGCTATTTTACGAGCTCTTTCGGGTTTTTTTTTGTCAACGCATAACTTGCAAAAACAAAACTAGAAACATAAATATCTTTTATAAGAAAACTATAGTTTACGTTCTTCAAAATTTCCGAATGAGTATATTTCACGAAAAATTAAGGGTTTGAAAAATCTCTTTTCCAAAAATGATTGATTACATCACTTACAAAAACAAATAAAAAAAAATTATTTTCATCATCAATGAAAATATTTCGGTATAAATTATTATCTATAATGAAAATATTTTTTATTAATTAATTATTTCGAGCAATACAAATAATATTTTTTAGTAAAATAATTTTCAAATCATTTATTTTCTACAAAACAAATTATGCAATACCATTGACTTTATTACTTCAGTCTCTATGTTTATTTCCCTATTCTTCTATGCTATCTATATTTATCGAGAGAAGAGGATTTCCTACTTTTTCTTTTTAGGCGACCATTCCTTTTTTTCCTTCCCTTAAATATCTTTGATAGTTATTTTAAATATTGATCGCAGGTAAAAAAATACATTTTAATTTTTTTTATAGAAACTACTAACCACTACATAGTACACAAAATATTAATCCTCCCATCTCTTTATTTATTATCCCATTCTCATTTTATTCTCGATATATTCAATATTTAAATTTCTAGTTATTTAGTTAGCAAACGCGCGCAATTTTCGCGCGTGCGGGAGCGCCGGTTAATTCTCGTATCCTCGTTTGCTGTACGAAGGATCGATCTACAAACCCATAATGAATCGGGTTTATTTCAGTGGGCCATGGGTCCGAACCGACCCGATCCGATGGCCCGATCACGCCCAGCTAAGCTCCGCCACGAGCCGTGCGCACTCCGGTAGCCCTCGGTCACTTGTCGGACAACTCAGAAGCTCCGCCGCTTCCGGTGGCGATTCGGCGGACGCATCGTCGATTCTTTCTCTCTCCCTCTCTCTCTCGCTCCGCTCGTCGTTGAACGCCGATTCGGGTCCCCAGATTCTTGTCCGAGAGCAATCGCCATGGGAACTTCAGAATCCACGCTCTCGGGATCGCAGGTAACTCTCGATCCTTCCGCCTCCGCAAGCTCGTCCCGCTCTTCGCAGGGTTCACTCCCAAATCGTTACTGAACGACCGTTGTTTGTTCTTGAAGAGACCGGCCGACGAAATCACCACCGTCTCCGAGCGGCCGGAGGGCGTCGATCCCGTCCTGGAGAAGCTCAGGTCCCTCAAGATCGTGAGTAGCACCCCCTATGTCTAGGTTTTCGCGAGCACTCGAATGAATGCGTAGATTAGTTGCTTTTAATATTGACAAGTTGAAACTTATGGTGGTTTGTTCGATTGATTGTAGACGCCTCCCATACTCACGTCGCTGCCGTCCGAGAGCAGCTTGACCGACATTTTGGTTAGGAAGCCTCTGTCTTCGTCGGCTCCAGGTGATGCATCGGCCTCGTGATGACACTCTTTGTGACTTGGTTTTAGCGAATCATTTTGTTTCGAAGTGAAATAGTGTAATGGGATCTTGAAATTCAAGCTGTTGGAATGGTAACATAGGGACAGTGAATCCGAAGGTGCTACTGGAGCTATTCTCGATGTACCGTGACTGGCAGGAGGAGAAGGTCCAAAAGATTGGCAAGAAACAGGTTCGCCTTTATGTCGGTCGATGCATATGCTATATATAGACGCTAGGACCTTTTGATGAAAAGATCATCGAAGGGGATTTTAGACGAAAGGAAGTATCTAGTTCTTCGTTAGATAAATTCATTAGCCCGTTTTTCCTTAGATGGACTATTTTGAAGTTGAAGAATATTGAGAGGCTTCAATTTTGAACTAGTCAGGAATCTGTAAAGAGTTCTTATGGCTTTTTGGGGGCGATCAACTTGTTGCCATTTCTTTTGGTTCGATCTTTCAGAATTCGCTCTTTGATCTTTCAGAATTCTCTCTCGTGAAGATTGCTTGAAAAGATTGAAAGACCTGAAGCGATTTTTGTATATTTGATCTGTAAAATGTAGATATGTGCTTTGGAGGATTTGTGGAGATCCCCATTTCTTTGCTTTTCCCCTGTCGCCTCTTGTGCTGGTAGAGCATTGCTCTTCGGTCTTCCTTGTGCAAGTTGTTTTAACGTGTCGCAGTAATCACTTTACCCAAAGAAGTTAAGCAATGTCCTTTGTATTTTTCTTTCCAACTGAATAAATCTATGCTCTGGACTTGAGAGCGAGCTTCCCAATCATGCATATATGTTGTGGCATGTAGTGTAATGCTATGGGAACTGTCCTTCTGCCAATCGTATGTGTTATCAGAACCAGGAGAGTTTGTAGTGCACAGACCTAAGGTTTGGTGCATTTTCCTGCAGGAAGAAATAGAGAACAAGATAGAACTTGTGGATGCTTTAGCTGTGAAACTTCTCCAGCGATTTAATTTCTCTGTGTCAGCAATGAAGACCACCTCTCAACATTTATCAGAAGGTACTTATCTCATGATTTTGTGATTTTATTTGCTGCGCGCTTGCTTTTAGTAAGTACTTCAAAGGATTGAATACAGAAATCATGGGTCGAATAACACACCTTCTCCAGAATATGTTTAGTACTGTGAATTCAGTTCATACTACATATTTCCTGATTGTTTCTCGTTATTGCTTTGGAAATGTTCATATGACATATTCGTTCATCACTTATTCTGGAAATCTATACAGTTCATGCATTGCAGGTGGAGCTTGGGGAACTCAAGGGGAGATTGACAGAGGTTATTAGTAACTGTGATGCCCTATGCAAGAGGATAGAGTCGGAGGGGCCGGAATCTCTTCTATCATTGGTGACACCATTTGTTGCCAGGACCTCCAATTCACGTGACTCCAACAGTTCATTACAAAGAGTTCTTGAGAGCAGTCCGGCTTCTACGGACTCAAAAACAGGCTGACCGATGCTTTTATTTTTATTTTTTTTCCCTTGTCCCTCTTTTTGGTACGAGGGAAGTGTAATTAGCCATTCTTGATTGAGATCGAGTGTATTTGGAGGAAGGTACTGTTGCTGTTGTCTCATTCATCAATGGACTCGATTCAGAGGATTAGTTTTCTGAATCGTATTTTGGTGGAGCCCATGTCATGTAGCTTTTCTTTTACGGCCATTTATGCAGAATTAGTGGAAAGAGCTTTCTTGAAATGGAGTGATGGGAAGTATTGACAGTCTTTCAGTGTTATTGGTGACAGTCATGTGTCACGGGCCGAGAGTTTCCTTGGCCTCGGAATGACCCGTGGGCGCCTGGCGAGCGGAATTCGCCAGGCCAGCCTTTCTTCTATAGTTGCTCCAGCGAACGATACGGTGAATGCTCCTTCGTACAAGATCTTGCCAAGCCCAGCGTCGCTCGAGCGTTTAGTCCATCGAGTGACAGCAGATTCATTTAGGTTCGACAACTAGTTTCGACTTGCCATGGCCTCGTCAGGAGAGCGGCATCAGCTCCCGACCAGTTTGTGCATGGGGAGGCCTACCCCGTCTTCAAAGTTCTTAAGTGATATAATTATTCTATCCTAGAACTCCTAGCATCAACCGTCTTGACGCCACTCCCACGGACCAGTTGTGTTCGTCCCCTCTACTTTTTCACTCGATAACCCCAAGCACCACTTAAAGGTCACGAGTACGGGAGGATTCACGGATCGTGACATTCTCCCCCACTCAATTTGCAACGCCCTCGTGCTCCGTCGCTTCCTTGCGTCCCTTAACCATTGATGTGCCACTTTTGGGATTTCACATCGAATGGTCACGCTCGCCCAACAAAACAGGTTTTGCTCCATCGGTAGCCTCTTTTGATCTCAGCTGCTCGGCCCTTCTCGGTTACCTGCGTTTTCTGGTAAGTGTGGCATTTTTTGTCAACCGCATCTTTTGGCAGCACCATTTTTGCCTACCCAGCTTCTTTGACCCCAGTAGACCAAATGGAGGTTCTTTCCTTGTTGAAAACGTGGCAGTAGACCTCTTTTTTGAATTCACCGATCGATCCAGGAACGTTATCCCCATTTAGCGAGAATTCAGTTCTTCTCGGACTCACTATTCGCTAGGCAAGAAACCGACTTGTCCTAGTACCCATTGTCATCCTAGTAGCAGAGAGCGCAGCTTCGTTTGAGCATCTTTTGCCCCGGCTATTCACTTTCCGCCCACTAGGACCGGTCCCACTAGTACTTATCAGTTCGACTCACACTGGAGCGAGGAGTCCAATTCTCCGACTCGCTCACTTACTAGAGGATTCTTGCTCTGATACCATTTGTCACGGGTTGATCGATTGGGATCGTGACCACGCGGCGACTTGTGCACTTTAGGATCGATTTGGATCACCAAAGCACCTAAGCCAAGCCTTGCTTGATCGAACGCTCACTCGCTCGCCTTACTCGGATCGTAGAGAGAGAAAGTTTCTAGAGAGAGGAGCTCTGGAAAGAAATAAGTTTTGTATTGCGGAAGTAGTGGATGATTACAAATGATGGAGGACACCCTTTTTTATACTCGAGGACCTCGGCTTACAACCATTGATCTAGAATTTAACCAGCGGACGAGATCGCACCGCCTCATCTACCGACACTAATGGCGGCTACTAACCACCGACACTTATGACAACTACTAGCTACTAGCTACCGACATAAATAGCTAGAGACTTCTGGAAGAAGGCTCGTTGGGAATCCGAGCGAGCACAGAAGGTCTTCTACGGATGTGTCATGGTCATTCCTTGGGAACCTCTTGGATCGGTCTTCTCTCAGACCGTGACACATGAATGGTAGTTGCTTATGAATAGTTCGAGTTGTACTTTAAAAAAAAAATTGATGGGAGAGGCGGAACAATTTTAGGTAATTATTTGTGCAATAATGAATTCAGAATCAATGAAAGTCAAGTTTTTTCTCGGCTGATTTCTCGGAGTGGAAGGTGATGAGCGAGGCTCTTGATCGTGATGCGAAATCTATCGTGTAGAAAACGATGTCTGGACTCAGTAAGTGTGGAGTTACTGCGTCATCGAAATTGGTGGAGGTTCTTTCGCAGGTCCGAAATAACTGGGGACGGCATCCACCTTCTTCCGTCGGGCTGGGAATCAACGGAATTACTCCCATTCAGTTCAAATCTCACTCCATGATCCCTATTTAGGCGAAAATGGAAGTTCGTCAATTGAAAGGGAAGCCGAGGGCTGCCATGTTCAATTTGATACTCAAGAATTGGGGTGGGCGCGACTCCGTGGGCGACCGAGATTGCGCAGTCTTTTGATTGCTTGAAGTCGCTTCATTTTCGGCGCATGATAGTAGGAGATTCAGACTTGGCACTGCTTGTGGGGTCGCAGAGGTGCGCTCTGGTTTCTCGACGATGGGTTTCTACACGTGGGGCGTTTGTGCAGGGAATTTGATTGTCTACACCCCTTATATAGTGATGAAAGACTAGCAATTGCGGTACCCTGTTGATTTGCTTATTGAATTTTGTGTCTTTCGATTATGGGTACGTGTATGTATGGTGCATTCATGAAGTTCTTGTAATTTGGTAACTTTGTTTTTACTCCATAATATTATTTTCTAAAGGAATTACTAAAGAGATGATAGAAATGTCTTGGTTTGTGCACTTCACATGGTTCTTATGTAATGCGTCGATTAGTCTCCATTGCACTTGAGATCTGTCAAAGTGCAGCTTCTTCATCTGTTCATTTTCTGTCTTAAGATTCTGGTCAACGCGTAAGATGGAATGTGATTGCTCCATGCTAGATATGCAGGAGTAATTTGTAAGGTGGAATCTTAATTTCCATCGTTAGTTATAAAAAAAATGATGAGTTTGGATTAGTTCGGTGCGTGATGCTTTTTTGGCCTCTTGTCTTTCAGTAATTTCACTTGCACTAAAGTATGTTTGGTTATGCATTTGAGAAATTGTGATCGACCCTTTTCTTATATTCTAAGATCGATGATCTAGACATAAAAACATGTGCTGTGGACTCCATTGCTAGGGATCCATAATGTAGTTGAGCCTCAGCCGCTTTGCACTTGCTTATTTGACTGGAGATACTACATTCAGTTGTACTATGAGATCTAGGGCATAGTATTGATAAGTGTATTTATTCTAAATTCACTAAAGACTATAGTGTTTTAGTGTGCTTATACGTTAACGATATGTTTATTTTTGGAACCAATAAGACCGGAGTCATTGAGACTAAGAAGTATCCAACTTCCATTTATAAAATGAAATATTTAGATGAAGTGAATACTATCTTGGGTATTAAAAAAAAAAAAAAACGTAGTGGGGATTATTCTTTGAGCCAAAGTGACTACATTAAAATAATGTTAAAAAAATTCAAACATCTTGGTTTCGAAGAAATGAGTACTCAATTTACTTCTAGTATTAATTAAATTAAAATACTGGTAGAGCAGTAACATAATTCGAATATGTTAGTACTATAGGGTCTTTTATGCATGCAATGCATTGTACTAGACCTAATTTTGCATTGTCCATGAGTAAGTTGAGTAGATATACTGGTAATCAAAGTATAGAAGATTGGAACATTATTACCAAAATTTTTTGTTTTCTTAAGAAAACTAAAAATTTGGGATGGACTTTCACAAGTGATGGATGTATTGTATCTTGGGCAAACAAGAAACTTACATAGATAACTCACTCAATGATGAAATCTAAATTCATTACCTTAGTGGCAAACGGGAAAGAGGCTGCATGATTAAAAAAAAAATGTTGTTGGACATCAAATAATGGCCTAGTCAGGCTACTTTAGCAATAGTTAATAATAACACTTACAAGGGCAAGTCTAACTATATCGGTATAACACATGAGTACATAAAACAATTGATTTAAGATGGTATCATAACTATATGAGGTCAAGTAAGAATCTAGTTGAACCCTTTACAAAGGCTTTACCAAAAGACGAGATAAAGATGACCTCAAAAGAAATGGGGCCGAACCTTTTGACTAAAATCACCAGTAATGGTAATCTGACTTAATACTAGTAAATCACCAGTTATAAGGTTTAATAGGTAAAAACAAGTTATCGAAAGTGATTGTTTGATATTGACATTAGCTCAAACATGAGCAGTTAGTATTGTCTATTATGTCTTAAAGGCTAAATTATATTCTTAATGAAGTAAAATACAAATTAGTAATGTGTTTATTAGCTAGATACTTCACTTATATAAGCTTAGAAGTTGTGCCGTTTCTTATGAAAGTTTGATTACAAAAGACACAAGCACAAGGCCATAATCGTTCTAAGTAGATTACGAACTTCTCGTTGAAACAAATGGTTAGTTTATGTGTGGTATATCCGATTCTATTATTAAAGTGATAAATTTAAAGCATAGCTACTTGAAATTTTTATAGAATTTTGAGATACTTGCAGTAAATAAAAGTTTAACTTGAAAGAGGCTTCTATATATGTATATTAATCTCATGAAAATTTTGGTTATATTTTCTTTTTAAAATTATATTTTTGTATTTTTGTTTTACAAACAAAGTGAGGGATTGTTAGTAGTTTGTTTATAAACAAACTAAAAGGCGCCTTGTCCCATGTCGAAAAGATGTGAGTACACCTGTGGACTAGATTTGACACTGATAAAATGATGATGATGATGATAGATGATGATGATGATGATGATGATTATTATTATTATTATTATTATTAATGAAAATTTAAATTTATAGTTATAAAATAACCTTTGCGTCTTATTAAAATAGTGTGCCTGTTCAAAATAGAGTGACGGTTTTTTTATTATTTAATTCCGAATTTATTATTTTTCCTAACAGTTAGTAGGTGCTCTTACAACCTTTGTAAGGTTGTGTCTATTTGGACATAATTTCTTAACATTTGGCAGGTTATGTTTGTTCTGATATAATTTCTTCATTTTTGAAAGGTTGTATCCGTTCAAATATATTTATTTAATATTTTTGTTCAATACTTTTAACTTTTAATTTTGTTTTCTTTCTAAAGATATACCACCATAGTTTCTAATTGTTTCCTTTTGAGAGATCCTTAAAAAAAAAAATACTAAAATTGCTATATGGTATTTTTATTGAGACTTTGTTGTATCTTGGAAGATTTTTTCCAATAACCATTTGCAACATTGTGAAGCAAAAAATTCCTTAAAGAGAGTATTATCGCGCCTCAAAATTTGACTCAATCTATTCTTCCTAATTGAATTTGACCTCGACAATTTTGAATAAAAAATACTTTTTTTAATTATGAATTTCATAATTTGTGAAAAATTACAACCTTTCAAGTAGAATAAGTTATGTTTGAATAGACACAACTCTCCAAATGTTAAGAGGTTATGTCCAAACAAACATAACTTTCCAAAGGTTATAAGAGCACGTAACAATTGTTAGGCAAAATAATAATAAAATTCGACATTAAAAAATAATAAAAGTAACCATACTCTATTTCGAATAGTCACACTATTTTAATAGTACAAAATTGTTATATTATAATTATAAATTCAAATTATAATAAATAATAAATCATAATAATTTATTAGTGCCAAATCTAGTCCATGTATACACTCACATCTTTTCAATATGGGACAATGCACCTCTTAGTTTGTTTTATCAACAATCCCCCATTTTGTTTGTAAAACAAAAATACAAAAATACAAAAATAAAATTTTAAAAAAGAAATACAACCAAAATTTCCATAAGATTAATATACATACATAAAAGTCTCTTTTGAGTTAAACCTTTTTTTAGTGGGAGCATCTCATAATTTTATAAAAGTTTCAAATAGCTACACTTTAAACTTGCAATTTTAATAGTAGAATCGGATATATACTAAGCTCTTATTTCATCAAGAAGTTTATAATTTACTCAACACTATTATGGCCTTATGCTTGTAAGAAGCCACACCACTTGAGACAGTACTAATTTGTATTATACTTCATTAAGAATATAATTCAGCCCACGAAACATAAGGGATGATACTGATTTCTCATGTTTGAGCAAATGTTAATATCAAACAATCATCATCAGTAACTTGTTTTTACCCATTAACCTTATAGCTAGTGATATTCTAATATTAGGTCAGGTTACTATTATTAGTGATTTTATTCAAAGGGTTTTAGCCCTATTTCTTTTGAGGTTATATTTACCATGTCCTTTGGTAAAGCCTTTATAATGGGATTGGCCAGATTTCTGCTTGACCTCAAATAGACAATTGTTATGGAATTATCTTGAATCAATTGTCTCACGTACTCATATCTTAGACTAATATGTGCAGACTTACTATTATAAGTGCTACTATAAACTCTTGCCAAAAGTAGCCTGACTATCATAATGGATAAAAATAAGAGACATATGATTAGGCCATAATTTGATGTTCAACAACAAATTTCTAATCCATTCAGCCTCTTTCCTAGTTGCTGCTAAAGCAACGAATTCATATTCCATTGTTAAGTGAGTAATGCATGTTTATTTCTTGCTTGCCCAAGATACAACATATCCACTAGTGAAATCCATCTAGAAGTGGAATGTTTGTCACCCACACTTGTAATCCAACTAGCGTTGGTGCTTTAATGTAGCTAGATAATTATTATAAAATAGTTCCAAATTTTAAGTTCTCTTAAGATAGCAAAAAACAGCCTTGTACTTTAAATTCAATTGCGTGCTTTCTTTTATCTTTCTTAGAAATAAAAGACGAAAATGAAAATCCATGTGTGATCACTTAGTTTAGTATTATTGACTCGAAAAAGTAAAAAGACATGCATGATCACCATAGGTAACACGACATACTGTTAGGAATCGAAAGGTGCTCATAGAAATATTAGTGTAACCCAAGTCCCGAACCTAGATATCTAGTTGCATAGAAATCGAGGGACAACTCCTAACCCTCGATTGGGTTTTTTGGCTGATCCCAAACCGAGACTAGTGGTGACTCCCGTCTTATTTTCTGGGTTGTCTTAAACAACTATAACATTTAATAAACTTGTCATGAGGGGTATGAACCTGAGGAAAAGGTTCATAATCATGATTTAGTATACTTGATATGGCAATACCCCAAAGGATGAATTGATGCAATCCTTATGGGCGAAGACGTACTATCAAGAGGGCTATTTGATTGAAATACCATTAGACTCACATTTACGTCCGGTTTCCTTTCGATCTTTAAACCGTTGATCAAGAGAGCTATTATGCCATCCTTTTGGTCATCGATCAAGATGTGTCGCAACGTCGAGGTTGGGACACGACAAATTTTGTTGTCACACAAGGTACAAGCTTAAGAGAGCTCGCGACCGCGATTGAGCGAACTCACAAAGGTTCATTTCGAAAGGCAAGTTGAAGACCTGTCATCTTACATAGATTATAGTTTTTAATATGTTAGAAAATTATTCCAATAAATTTAAAACACGATAAATATATATAAATAAAGAAAAGGAAAATAAAAATTTGTGAAAAATAATATAAACTAAATAAAAAGGACATACAAATTTCGACAAAGGAAAGAAACACAAATTGAAATATTGCAACCCTTGTCGCTTGTGGCCACTATGGCGACTGCCTCTAGGCAACATAACGCGGGTTAGGGACCTCGACGAGATTTTCCAAGCACAAATAATAGTTCTATAAACTGTTAGGCTACGTTTGGTCAATTTTAGATTTCTAACTAGAATAAGACTAGATATGATGAGATATGAAATCCAGAGATTTTGCTATATCCTATCCACTATTTGACGGATCACAATGATAAAGTCGGGTATATTTATATTATATCATATACATTATTTGATATAAACGGCATGTTAGTGTAAATGAACATAAAAGTTCACAAACAGAGATCGTAAAATTCTCTTGCGACGCTCTTGCCTACTTTTTTTTTATTTGCCTTTTTTATTTTATTTTATTTTTCCTTTCTATTTTAATTAATTTTCTTTTTATTTCATTTTCCCCTTCCATCATTCTAAAATAAAATTTTATTAAATAATAAACTGTACTAATATACCTAAAATACTAAAATATGTATTAAATATAAATATATATTTATATTATAAGATAGAATTAAATTAGAATATATAAATAATAACAAGATTAAATTAAAATACTATTTTTTTATTATTTGAATTTATTATATTAAAATTTAAATATTATTTACATTGAAATATGCTTTTATTTTATTAATTTAAAAATTTTGTTATAAGAGAAAAAAAAATTTCCATTATGAATATTAGAAATCCTATCTATCTTTATACCCCATCTCCAATGGGATAATTTTATTTGGGTTATATCCCTATTATATCTTACATGATCTTATCTTGAGCAAGCACCAAATGCAAGATAAGATAATTTTATCTTATTCCGAATTTTATCTCGATTATCAAATGCGGTCTTAGTTCTAAGTGAGAGGATAAAAAATCAACACTACGATAGAACCACTTACTTAATATGAATAATGCGGTTTTGTTCTTATTTAAGCTTTTAAGTGAAATGGTGTCTGATGGAGAATGGGGGAGGATTTTTCATTATGCTTCAAAAGAAAGAAAAATAAAGCATTACAGTGTTGCAATTTCAAGTCAACATGACACGCTGGGAATCCACATAGTTTTCTTCACCGGCTGTATTTCATTTAAATTAATTAATGAAAGGATGACATAAACATATTAAAATATAATAGGGATTTAATTGGACTAATTAAAAGTTTTGGGACGATAGTGAACATTACTCAAAATTGATTTAATTGAATCAACCGAAAGTTCAAATATGACACTGCATATCAATAAAAGTTGACATATTGCTAGTACCTATTATCATTTGCAGGAAGAGAAACTACATGTTCTTTACATCTCATATAAGAGAAGGCAAGAGATGTTGATCCACTGCATTTTGCAAATTCACTTCATGATCACTCGGTAAAAGGATGGAAATAATTGTGAAATGGGACCTTCCCAGAAGTCTTCGCATAATTATTTCTGGTACCACAACTTCAAACTATAAACATCGCACTATTCCTATGATGTTCATAGAGAAGCTAGCTCTGCAGTGAAAAGAAAAAATCACATGGCTGGGCTTAGTGAGAACTAAGAAGATATTTAAAAGGCTATCGTCATCATAATTGAAAGCCAAATAGAATAGCACATGAAAACTTCAAATCTTACCATCTCCTGAAATGCTCCAAATTTTTTGACATTGAGATCACGAAGTTGCTCTAAGCTGACTGCAGAGAGTGGCATATCCAAGGGTACTTGAAAGCAAAGCTCACGTGAGACTTGTCCCATGGTCGGTCGAAGCCTCGGATCGTCTTGCAAGCACTTGAACGCTAGTTTGGTGATCAGGATCACGTCCTGCGCATCTCGAAGGCCAAGTCTGGAAGGCAAGAGACGTTGATCCAACACATCCTTCAACATCGTTGACTTAGCTTGGGCGGACGATGAACATTCTCGAGAGACATGATCTCCTGGATGCTTTCCCATGATTGTCTCTAATGCGATGACCCCAAAGCTATATACATCGCACTTTTCGGTAGGAACAATAGAATAAGCTAACTCTGCAAGCGGAGAATCCACAGTTTTTTTAATCTCGGTCACAAGTTGTATTCAAGTTGACAACATTAATTCCCATGATGTGACGTGTGACGATCACAAGTACAGATCTCCACTTAATCAACTCCTACAGCATTGATTTGAGCATGGGAGTTTATGCTTTGGCAAAAATAAAAAAAAATTTGTTCGCCCCTTAAAATGCGGGCATCTTCTAGGTAATGTGAACTTAATATCCTTGAAATGGATTGATTATGATCTTTTTCCCATTTTCCAATTCTTACTTATGAGGAAAATGGAAAAGCATTTTCATCAAGACTGAACTCGAAAGCTCAAAAAAAGTACACCAAAATTTCCATGATATGTTTAAATAACTAATGGACTGCATTAACTAGTAAAATTTCAATAATAGAAGCAGGACACCTAATGCCATCGAAATTTAAACAAAAGTTTGTGAAGTACCTGGAGCAATATACCCAATAGTACCAGCAATAGCCGTCCAGTTTGATGAATCTGGCCTCAAAAGTCTTGCAGTGCCAAAATCGGAAACATGAGCCTCAGAATCACGATCCAATAAAATGTTGTTACTGGTCAAGTCTCGATGAATCAACGGAGGAGAACATTCATGATGCATATAGGACAATGCATCCGCAACTCCTCGAACCACACTTATCCTCTTGTCCCATTGAAATTCTATAGCTCTCTGATCATCTTTCAAAGTTGTTCTCAAGCTTCCTCTTTCCATGTACTCATACACCAAAAAACAACGTTGGGGATGGGAGCAAAAGCCATAAAATTTCACGATGTTTCGATGACGTATATTTGTCAAGGCTTGAATTTCCCTTTCAAATGATACCAAATCAACAATCTCAATATCTTCTTGGGATGACAAGGTTTGCTTGATAGCAAACGTTTGACCTTCTGATATCTCGGCTTTATAAACAATTCCATATGCTCCTTCACCCACATAGTACTTGGAGTCAAATCCTTCCGTGGCCTCAATGATTTGATCATAGAAAACTTTGCCATCATACCTCAAAATACTCATGAAATCCAAATCATTTGCCTGTTCATTATTCTCTCTCTTGATAATCTTTCTTTGACAATGATTGACGATTACAACAACAATCAAGGTGCAAGAGAGAAAGAGAAACCCTAACAACGAGATAATGAGGATAATTGTGATTCTAGCTCTAACATGTTTATTATGTTTCTTGATCTCGATAGAATTGCAGTTCGGTAAACCAACAACATTACCACAAAGCCCTTTGTTATGTTGAATTGCCTCAAATGGAGCCTCATTGAAAGCCTTGACATTAGGGAGAGGACCTTCTAGGTCATTGTAGGATACATCAATAGAAGTCAAGGCCAACATATCATCAAAAGCATGTGGGATGTAACCAGATAGGCTATTGTGAGAGATATTTAGAATTTCCAAGTTTCTCAGTATTGCAAGCTCTCCCGGTATGTGTTCTGACAAAATATTATAACTCAGATCAAGAATCCCAAGGAATTGTGTGTTGCCTATCTCAAGAGGAATGCTTCTCTGAAATTTGTTCCTACTCAAGTTCAAGCTCAACAAGCTTTTGCATGAGCCTAGCTGCATTGGTATCGATCCACTCAAATTGTTTGATGCTAAGTTTAGATGTGTGAGATGAGATAAAAACCCAATCTCAATAGGGACATTTCCCATGATGGCATTGCTGCTTAGGTCGAGTTCTAACAACATTGATAGGTTTCCCATTTCCCTCGGAATCTCTCCGCTCAAATTATTTGAAGAAAGGTCCAATAACTGTAATTGAGCCATCCTTCCAAATATTACGGGTATCTCACCATAGACGTTGTTGTTCGATATCCTTAAGCTCATCAAATTATGACAATGCTCCCATTTCCACGAAAGTTCACCCGTCAAATGATTGTGGCTCAAGTCCATATAATTCAGATGCGGATGTATTCCGAAAGCATCTGTTATGTTTCCAGTGAGTTGGTTTTTGTCAAGCCTCAATCTGATTAATGTGCTACAGTTCTTTAGGCTTGTGGGGATGGGACCCGTGAAATGATTATTGGAGATGGAGAAATTTTGCAATGATCTCCCAAGACATACATCTTTTGGCACTTCCCCTTCTAGGTCATTATCATGTAGCTGCAAATAAGTCAACCGTGTTAACTTATTGAATTCAGAAGGCAAGGAACCAAATAATTTATTGTTGCCAAGGTCCAATCGAGTTAGATTGGCCAGGCTTCCCATTTCAGAAGGTATGAGTCCCGAAAGTCTATTTTGAAAGAGGTTAAGAAAAGATAAACTTGTCAAGTTTCCAATGGAACTAGGAATTGAGCCGCTGAGATTGTTCCATGGCAGGCCAAGTTCAATAAGAGAAGTGAGCCTCCCGATTTCTGAAGGTATGGGTCCTGAAAGTCCATTCTGCCATATGTCAAGAAATTTCAAATTCCTCAAGTCACCTATTTCTCTCGGAATGGAACCGGAAATATTATTTTGTGAAATGCTTAATTCAGTCAAATTGCCTAATTTTCCAAGAGAAGCAGGAATGGGCCCTAAAAGTTGATTTTCACTTAGATGAAGATGAATCAATCCGGTCAGGTTCCCTAGTGAAGCAGGGATAGGACCAATCAAATTATTATCCTCAAAATATAAATTTGTAAGAGCAGTGAGCCTCTCAATTTCAGAAGGTATGGGTCCCGAAAGTCTATCTTGAAAGAGGCTAAGAAAAGATAAACTTGTCAAGTTTCCAATGGAACTAGGAATTGAGCCGCTGAGATTGTTGGATGACAGGTCAAGTTGAATAAGAGAAGTGAGCCTCTCGATTTCTGAAGGTATGGGTCCGGAAAGTCCATTCTGCCATATGTAAAGAAATTTCAAATTCCTCAAGTCACCTATTTCTCTCGGAATGGAACCGGAAATATTATTTTGTGAAATGCTTAATTCAGTCAAATTGCCTAATTTTCCAAGAGAAGCAGGAATGGGCCCTGAAAGTTGATTTTCACTTAGATGAAGATGAATCAATCCGGTCAGGTTCCCTAGTGAAGCAGGGATAGGACCAATCAAATTATTATCCTCAAAATATAAATTTGTAAGAGCAATGAGCCTCTCAATTTCAGAAGGTATGGGTCCCGAAAGTCTATTTCGAAAGAGGCTAAGAAAAGATAAACTTGTCAAGTTTCCAATGGAACTAGGAATTGAGCCGCTGAGATTGTTCAATGGCAAGTCAAGTTCAATAAGAGAAGTGAGCCTCCCGATTTCTGAAGGTATGGGTCCTGAAAGTCCATTCCGCCATATGTAAAGAAATTTCAAATTCCTCAAGTCACCTATTTCTCTTGGAATGGAACCGGAAATATTAGTGTCTGAAATGCTTAATTCAATCAAATTGCCTAATTTTCCAAGAGAAGTAGGAATGGGCCCTGAAAGTTGATTTTCACTTAGATGAAGATGAATCAATCTGGTCAGGTTCCCTAGTGAAGCGGGGATAGGACCGATCAAATTATTATCCTCAAAATATAAATTTGTAAGAGCAATGAGCCTCTCAATTTCAGAAGGTATGGGTCCCGAAAGTCTATTTCGAAAGAGGCTAAGAAAAGATAAACTTGTCAAGTTTCCAATGGAACTAGGAATTGATCCGCTGAGATTGTTGGATGACAGGTCAAGTTCAATAAGAGAAGTGAGCCTCTCGATTTCTGAAGGTATGGGTCCTGAAAGTCCATTCTGCCATATGTAAAGAATTTTCAAATTCCTCAAGTCACCTATTTCTCTCGGAATGGAACCGGAAATATTATTTTGTGAAATGCTTAATTCAGTCAAATTGCCTAATTTTCCAAGAGAAGCAGGAATGGGCCCTGAAAGTTGATTTTCACTTAGACGAAGATGAATCAATCCGGTCAAGTTCCCTAGTGAAATAGGGATAGGACCGATGAACTTGTTTATGGAAAAATCAAGTTCCAAAAGAGAATCCAATTGTCCAATCTCCCAAGGGATGTGTCCACTTAGGTTGTTTGCACATAGTTTAAAATAATGAAGACTCTTGAGCATACCTAAACCTGGAGGAATGTACCCAGATAGTTCATTGAAGCAAAGATCAAGAGAGTTGAGTTTGGAAAGGTTACCAATACTTGAAGGAATGAAGCCATAGATCGAGTTGTTGGCAAGTTCAAAGCTAACCACACTGGTTAAGCGTGAGAAGTCGAGGCCATCTAGAGTTCCTCTCAAACCGAGATAGGAAAGATTTAGATGGGAAATGTTTCCAAAGTCATCACAAGCAACACCGGTAAAGCTGCAAGGATTGTCATTGTGCCACGAAGAGAGGAGAGACCGGCTATGGTTGTTGAGAGTAGACTTCCAATTTAGGAGAGCCTCTGCTCCATCCTTATTCTTAGTCACGTGGATAGTGGAGAAAGAAGTGAAGGAAGCAGAAACGCCTGCACCATGAAATGAATTGGTGCTTACCAAAAAGAGCGAGAAGAGGAAGACAGCTAAAGGAGACTGGGTGGACGACAAAAAGGAAGAAACCATGATTTGGGGGATGGTTGGGTCTTGGGAGGTGCGAGATGGTTCAAATCCGCATACTTTTAAAAAGATTGATGACTATACTTATAGATTGGAAGATCACTCCCAAGAAGCCTCTATGGAGGATAGTTCCTATTATAGCTGGACCGCGTTTTCCGGAGAATGAGTCCTTCTCATTGACGACATATTTGCAAGATAAAAAGTCTTTCCCCTTTTTCAGCCAGCTTAGCGTGCACCGCGGGGGATGATGAGTGAATTGTGCAGAGCCACATAAGTCTCAATCGTGGGTCATGCTTGACTTACTTTTTTAAGTCTTCTTTAAAATTGATGATATATTTGCAAGATAAAAAGTCTCTCCCCTTTTTCAATCAGCTTAGCGTGCCCCGTGGTGGATGATGAGTGAATTGCGCAGAGCTACATAAGTCTCAATCGTTGGTCATGCTTGACTTACTTTTTCAAGTCTTCATTGAAATTGACGATAGGTTTGCAAGATAAAAAGTCTTTCCCCTTTTTCACTCAGCTTAGCGTGCGCCATGGGGGATGATGAGTGAATTGCGCAGAGCCACATAAGTCTCAATCGTTGGTCATGCTTGATTTACTTTTCCAAGTCTTCTTTGAAATTCACATGTCAACCATATTTGTGGAAAATGAAGTCCTGATCGTGGGTTTCGAAAAAAAAAAAAAAAGTCCTGATCGTGGGTGGCTATATGGTCCAAAATTGACACTCAGATGTTGGGTAGATGAGTGGGGTGTTGAAAGGGAATATACACTATGTGGGATTTTTTTTTTCCAAACAACAATTTGTAGAAATTGACCAAATTTTGATGTGCATAATTTTTCCATTTGACATCCGGTTGACTCGGTTCCAATTCTGGGGAAACGGTTCTATGACGTGCAGGTGATAAAGATTCGAGTGATTGGTCCGTGTAGAGAGCTTGGATCCCCTTTTGCAAAATAAATATTTATGCTTCCCTATCTTGGAGAGAAAACAAAGCAGCAACAAGAATGTGAGTAGGTTATTTCAAGGGAGCCTAGGCCTCCAATACTGGAACAAGAATTTTGGGAATTGCTGAAAGTTCGGTTAACAAGTCATTCAAGGAGTCTTTCTCCGTAAGCAATAACGTAATTCTCTAATAGGGAAAATTCAAAACTGAGGATCTTTCATTTTCATGATTTTCACAATAAGAGAGATGAAAATATGCATTTATCCATAGCAATACTGTTGAAAATGATATGTTGCACAAACCAACGAAATGAAGAAATTCGATTTCTCTCCCTTAACCGCTTTTCCTTAATGTGCTTTATTTGATGAAGTTTCATTCATTTCTATTAGGTGGAGAGAGGACTAGACTCTATTGATATATGCCATTAATAGGTGCCTTCCATGAAGCGCCTTTTTACTTCGTAAGAGTCGCACCTCTTCGGAAGAACGGTAACTTCTCAATAGAATTGTATGTTTTCATCATTTTCATAGCCAATATGTTTTAGCAGTTATGTAATTATTAAACCATTGATTAATAACATCATGCGGGCCACAATAATTCTTACATTCTCCCACTAGGCCCATATGACCTTCCTTTCATGGTTTAATAAAGACCAACACAATAACGTTATAACTTTTCTTAAATTGGCTATCACATAATAATCACAATTAAGTAAAGAAACTAATGCGAGTTATGTTGGTTGTATGTCATTAATCGACTTAGTCCATTCAATGTACTACAACAATAACTCTCTACTTAACATGATCCATGAACGAGAAGTACAATAATGGTTCAACTAAATAAAAATGGGCTAATGTCAAAATCACACGGAACAAAATGTAAATGAGAGAAATATCAATAGTTATGAAGTGCTGCTTCTTAGCCAATAATTGAAATGGAAATGCTACTTTTCCAAATTTAGGAGAAAATGGCTTCTGATTTGTCTAGTGGATGAGGCCGATCTGATTAAATTTTGGACTTTACTAGAGAGACACAGCTGAGAAAATGAAAGGCCGGATCAAAAGTCGGACTTAGTTTGACGTTGGTAACATAAACCTCAGGTAAAAATATCTTTTTTTTTTCCATTGCTGGGATGATAATGGAGAATCTGTTTTATATGACGAAAATATCAAGTGGGATGAAATAAGATATAATCAATTAATCAAAAGTGAAATATATAAACACAGGTGAGAAGTAGGACGAGATTCATAGTACATGGGCAATCATGATCGACCAATCACACCATGTTTCACCACCATGAAGTTTTATCTATCACATAAACTGCATTTTAACTATCATGACATGTGTATATTTTCACCCTATGTACACATGCCAACATTCGAAATCCGTTCGTCGAGGGTTTCTTTTGCACTGGCGGTGTTTCTTTTGAAAATCCAACATTTAGAAAAAAGCCAATCATTCTCGTACAATTCTTTCTTGTTTTTTTAGATCTTTCTCATTAAGTAAGTCAAATTTGATAATTGCCCGTGTAATTAATTTCTCTCTTTGATAATCTAGCTACTGATAACTAATCAGACACTTAAATCTAATCTTGATTGATTGCCAAAGTTTTACCGATCCGTAAAAGAATGAAAGAGACGTAAGCTCATGGAGAAACGAGTGGCTGGAATCGTTCATGGAGACAGCATTGGCCCCGCAACATTTGGGTTTTCTTTTCTTCTTTCTGCTTTTGACAAGCTTCTCGTACATGATCAGAGGCAAGAAAGACGTCGTCTCAAGCAATTTTTCGCTATTTCAAATGGATTCACACTAACAATAACTACAGAAAACTCTGCTAGAAAAAAATATTTACACAAACGATCTTATATATCATTGATTTGAAAAAAGAAGAAGAAGCAAGAGTCATAATCCTCAAATTAAGAGTTGTTTCGAACTTTATATTTTTGGAATGACTATTTAGGAAATCCTCGCGAACAAAACCTTATAATATGGTATTTACATAAAATTCCTCATTCTTGTTATTAAACAAGTCCCCAAGAGTGCTTAATTGATCAACGATTTATGTTTAATATTTCGTTTATTTTTCTGGTTGTTTGGGGAAATACATCGATCAATTCCGGTCATATATAATTTTTGTCATAATCCTCAAATCAAGAATGGATTAAGGCTGCGCATGGTAACGTTTCTATTTTTTAGAATTACTGTTCTTTTTTTCCCCGGAACAAAAAAAGAACAGAAACCCGTTTGGTAACGCCAAGTTGTTTTTCTGTTCCCCGGAATAGAAAGTTAGCCAATGAATGGTTTTGGAATAGAAACGAGAAACAAAAAAAAAAATTGCTTCTATTCTCGGGAACAACTTCTAGAAATAAGTTAATTTTCTTTTTTTATTTTTCTTTTATTCCTCTCTCTTGCCGCGGCCACCTCCAACCGCCCGCTGGCCGCTGCCGACTGCCTCCGTCGCCGACCGCCGGCTGTCGTCGACTGCCGGCCGCCACCGACTGCCGCTCGCCGGCAAACCGTGAGCAAGAATAAAAAACGAGTAAATACAAAAAAAAGAATCGTTGCGTTACCAAACGCATTTCTACTCTTTTTCTATTTCAAGAGTATAAATTTTGTGTAGTTACCAAACGGGTTTTTTTTACTTAGAAATTGTTCCCTGGAATAGAAATAGAAAAGAACTATTTCTGAAAAAAAAAAAACTCTTCCCCAGTCAAGAAGCGTTACCATGTGCACCCTAAGCCATCTGCGTATAATTTTTGGTGATGCATACTCTATTTCTTCTATGAAGATTGCAAGAAGTAATTAATTCAGCACTCAACAAGTGTGATACCCTCAATCCGACCCTGATTTTTAGAATGGATTCCAATGGTGGCAAGTCTTTGAAGTGGGAAATCGATGAGGAGCAGTAGACCATGAAAATGTCAAGAAGGCCATTCTGGGGCGTAAACTTGATTTCTCATCGGCGGAACGCTAAAATTCGAGAAAGTGAAAAACAGGCTGCAAATGATAGCCCAAGTGGGCCCAAGCCTGCATTGGATAGCCCAATGGGCCTAAGCCCACATTGGATGGCCCAATGGGCCCAAGTCCATGAAGGAAGGCCCAATAGGGCCCACACCCATGTTGAGCAGCCCAAGGCCCCACGCCCAAGGAGATGAGTGGCCCAAGAAGGCCATGGACCTCTAAGCCCACCTTAGCCTTATGAGATCTAAGCATTTAATGCACCCATGTGCACGAATAGTGCCCATGTCACGCCCCGAACCTCAAGCGCGTGCCCATCCCTCGGTGGTCGATAAAATTTGTGACATCCCATGATGCGTCACCGACCCATTCATTTTAATGCACATGCGGAAGCGAACTATTACCCCTGACAACAACCAACATAGGATAGAAAAGCAGGAAACAAATTCACAACCAAAACACTTTTATAAACACCCCGGTTTATATATAAGACTAGTCTAGAGTCAAGAGTCTACTCAAACAGAAAAGCCTACATGAGACTGGCTCTCAAAACGAAGCTGTCCTAAGACTAGCTAGCCGGACTCATTCACCGATCCTTCGGTCTTCACAGGCTCCGGGGGCGTCGGGTCCTCCACAGCACCATCAGGAGGGTCAGCTGCACTCTCACCTAGAGTGGCATCGACTACCAAAGCGGGAATTTCAAAACCTTGGAGGGGACCCACACAAAATCCATTGAAACCGTAGTGAAATCACACTTTGAACCAATGAGGTACCCTTTGAGGTAGGCTCTCATTGACCCAGATTGTGGTCACCACGAGTTCATAGACCCATTGACCCCTTAGGGCATGATAGTCAAAACTCCACTCGGTAACCCTCATAGGCTAACCAAAACGTTCCGAAGGAACCGTCATCTAAGGACCTGAAAATATTAAGCCCACGACGGGGTGAGACAATGTCTCAGCAAGTTTACCCCCTAAACTCCGACTAAGAAGGAAATATGCCTAGGGCGTCCTAACCACTCAGCCACACAATCACAGAGACTTACCTCGTCTTAGATCCTTACTACATGTCAGTATAGTTCATATCACAGACATAAACAGTATTCATACTCAAACAATTGGAACACCACAATTCATCTCTCAAACAGCTACAAGGGTCTCGATTATAGGGCCAAATCGTTATGACACATCCTATTTCGTGCCACATAATTTTGTCCCATAATCCGGTGTGTCAATTTCACTCAACATGCGTTCCAATTGTTAATCATTGCCATACACGGGCACAACCTACTCGAAGTTCGGCGGTCTTCTAGCATAGCCAGGCGTCGTCTCGTTCCATCGAGCACGACAACGTTACTACGTTGACGGCATTTCATAAAGGAGCATCGGTCCAGCCTCTACTACGACTAGCATCCATTGATAGGGCATCCCATATAGGGGCACGTCCACCCGACTCATTTCGGGGACGGGTTCTCTTAACCAACACACGACCATTCAATCTCGGCCCAGGACACCGTGTATTGCACTCAAATGCCTCAATTAAAATAATGAACCTGGCTTATTTTTTTCGTATTAAAAATACATGGGAAAAGGATCAACCCTTTGGTTATCCTAAATTAGTTATCTAAAAATTGGCGTTGAGTTCTGGAATGTTTGACTTGAAATTTGAAGCTGCAGCATTTTCGTGATTATGTCAAATTGTGGTCGATTTTTTGGTGGGAATAAGGTTAGAATGAAATGTGTTATGGGTGGATGCTGCTGCATTCCTGCTGTTCCGACAGAGGAATGAGGTTCTGGAGTGATTGTGTCTTGTGTTTGAGTTGGCAAAGGATGGAGAATGCCAGTTGGAAATGTTTATTGTGGTAATTATTCGAGAGGGACAATGGAGAGCAAGCATTTGGAACCCGATATTTGTTGATCTTTAATGTTGTTGCTATTTGCTACTCAGTAATGCCAGATGAAGGGGAAAGCAATCAAAATCATCTCAGATCACAGTAAATGCCTTTGGACTGACTAGGATCAAATTGTGAGTTTGTAGCTATTTCAACTATCATACTGATTTGTTTGCTTTCAATTGATAGAAGATGGTTCCATGGCTTGGGCCTAGAAATGGCATGCCTTGAGTAGAATTGCTCGGTTGGTTGGATGCGTGTTTCTGGCTTTCTAATTTCCACAAAAGGAAAAAGGATCAGATCCATGACTATTCAATTTTGGGCTGATTCTTTGGAACCAAATTCAGTGCTTGGGTTTTGGGCTACTGACAGGATGACTTTCCTTTTGTTTTTGGCATGTGTTCAGAGATGCGAAGGCATTGAAAGAGAAGGCGGCGAGGAAAGCAGCGCAGGCGGCTGCCGGAGGGATCAATGCAGGCGGTGGTGGTGGGAAAGCCAACAACAAGTAATGACAGTTGGGATGGATATAGGGAAAACTAGAACTGGGTCAGATCTGTGGTGTTTCTTTGGTTATGGGGTCATCATTGCCATGTCGTTTTGAGTTTGAAGAAATGTCATAGGATGTTCGCTTTCTTGAAGGACATTGATGTTGGCTTCTGAATAGCGTCTGATTGGGAGGGAAAGCA
The DNA here is from genome assembly GCA_007663325.1 of Eucalyptus pauciflora. Lineage (NCBI taxonomy): Eukaryota > Viridiplantae > Streptophyta > Magnoliopsida > Myrtales > Myrtaceae > Eucalyptus > Eucalyptus pauciflora. Next base: position 2,566,793 of record VMYD01000011.1, read on the forward strand.
TTCTTCCCCTCTGTATAATGGAACTACTGATGTTGTGTTCTCTTCAATTGTGACTGGTTGTGCATGCCTAATTTTAGAATAATGATGCATGATTAGGCAATTGACCTTTAATCTCCCTTTTCATTCTGTAATTGATCCTTATTAAATTGTCGATGTGGTGGTTTGCTTAGGAAAGGATCAGTGAAGGCTTGGTATTTTCTAATGAGGAGTTTATCTTTTGATTAACAATGGAAGAGAAATAGTTTATCATATGAGGGTACTAATTTATTAACTATTCTGGTTGAGAAAAATCTATCTTCGTCTCTCTAAATGGATATATTTAAGCCGAAACTGTATTGTGCCTCACTCACTTTTCACAGGCACTTTCTTTATAAACAATTTACCCAAATTCGACGGTCAATATTATTTCTCTTCATCGATTTTCATATTCTATCCAAATAGTCATCATCATGCTGTAATTGTTTTCCAAGTAATTGAATCAAATGGGTAATAAGGTCCACTTGACTGCCAATAAAACTTATGTCATAGACTCATAAAGGTCACATAAAAGTAGGCATAATCAAGGCCATGCCCGAAGTCGGGGAAATTAAAATTTTATTTATTTCGTAAAAAATGATTAATTTGGATTTTTTTTAAAATAATTGTTTATATAGTTTTTGTTTATTATTTTTGTGAGTGGCATGAATTATTATTTTAAAAAAAATGTTTTTCAAATTATTATTATTATTTTTTTTGCGAAACAAATGCATTTTGAATATATGGCTTTTGTGGTTGGTACTCATCTTTGCAGGTAGCGGGCTTTGTTTTTTTTTCCCCCAAAGATAACTTTGGAAAAGATTGCCGAAACCATCAATGCCCAAGAAAATCTGTCTCATGACATCATGGTGAAGGTTCCATTGTGAATCGATGGAGAACATAATTTCCTTTCTGATGAAATCTCAATAATCTATTTCAGTTTACATGCCATTGGGCTATTTTACGAGCTCTTTCGGATTTTTTGTCAATGCGTAACTTACAAAAACAAAACTAGAAACATAAATCTCATTTATAAGAAAACTACAGTTTATGTTCTTTATAATTTCGGTATGAGTATATTTCACGAAAAATTAAGGGTTTGAAAAATCTCTTTCCTAAAAATGATTGATTACATCACTTACAAAAAATCAATAAAAACATTATTTTTATCATCAAAGAAAATATTTAGGCATAAATTGTTATCTATAACGAAAATATTTTTTTATTAATTAATTATTTTGAGGAATACAAATGATAATTTTTAGTAAAATAATTTTCAAATCATTTATTTTCTACGGAACAAATTATGCAATACCATTGACTTTATTACTTCAGTCTCTATATTTATTTCCCCATTCTTCTATGCTATCTATATTGTTATCGAGAGAAGAGGATTTCCTACTTTTTCTTTTTAGGCTACCATTCCTCTTTTTCCTTCCCCTAAATATCTTTGATAGTTATTTTAAATATCGATAGCAGGTAAAAAAATAAATTTTAAAAAGTTTATAGAAACTACTAAGTTACTAACCACTACATAGTACATAAATTATTAATCCTTCCATCTCTATATTTTTTTTATATCATTCTCATTTTATTCTCAATATATTAAATATTTAAATTTCTAGTTATTTAGTTAGCAAACGCGCGCAATTTTCGCGCGTGCGGGAGCGCCAGTTAGGGCCCGTTTGGTTCAGCTTTGGGGAAATGCCCTTGGGAGAATGCAAATACCTTTGAGATAAATGGGTTTTCCGAAATGCTAGACTGTTTGGTAAACTATAACTGAAAAGTGTTTTAGGGAAATGCAAGACTGTTTATTAAACATATATTTGAAAAGCCCTTTAGTGTAACCAAATTAAGTTTTTTAATTTTAGTATTTTTAAAATTGTAAAAAAAAACAATGACTATATAATCTTTTATATTTTCATGTTGAGAGTAATATAAAAGATGTATTAGTAAATTTATTTAAAAATTATATTAAAAGAATTTGATTATAGATTAGATGCAAAGCTCAACTTTTGGCCCGGGTTATTTTAGGTTTGTATTCAATTTTGAATATTTTTTTTTAATTATTGCAGTATTAATCATCTTCGTTAATTAATGATCATTCTAGTGTATTTATAAAAAGTTGGCTATTGATTGTCAAAAGATAAAAATGACAAAAAAAAAAAGGTGAACCCAACATTTGCAAATGATTTTTATTATTTAAAAAAAATAAAAAAAAATACAATGAAACTCCGTTGCCGATCAACGGCGGTTGGGGTGTGGGGAAGATAATCGGTTTAAAAAAAAAAAAGGTCAACGGATGAATAGTAAATGTGGACTTGTATTTCAGAAATGCTGAAAGCCCAAAGCAGGTCCGGACCTGCTTTGGACTTTCAGCATTCCAGAGCATTCCAAATGCTAGCATTTGGCTAAGGATGCCTCGAAATGCTGAACCAAACAGGTAAAATTTTCCCCAATGGGCTTTCGGGGTTGAAAGCTCATTGGGAATGCTGAACCAAACGGGAATTCTCGTATCCTCGTTTGCTGTACGAAGGATCGATCTCCTTCACAAACCCATCATGAATCGGGTTTATTTCAGTGGGCCATGGGTCCGAACCGACCCGATCCGATGGCCCGATCACGCCCAGCTAAGCTCCGCCACGAACCGTGCGCACTCCGGTAGCCCTCGGTCACTTGTCGGACAACTCAGAAGCTCCGCCGCTTCCGGTGGCGATTCGGCGGACGCATCGTCGATTCTTTCTCTCTCCCTCTCTCTCTCGCTCCGCTCGTCGTTGAACGCCGATTCGGGTCCCCAGATTCTTGTCCGAGAGCAATCGCCATGGGAACTTCAGAATCCACGCTCTCGGGATCGCAGGTAACTCTCGATCCTTCCGCCTCCGCAAGCTCGTCCCGCTCTTCACAGGGTTCACTCCCAAATCGTTACTGAACGACCGTTGTTTGCTCTTGAAGAGACCGGCCGACGAAATCACCACCGTCTCCGAGCGGCCGGAGGGCGTCGATCCCGTCCTGGAGAAGCTCAGGTCCTTCAAGATCGTGAGTAGCACCCCCTATGTCTAGGTTTTCGCGAGCACTCGAATGAATGCGTAGATTAGTTGCTTTTAATATTGACAAGTTGAAACTTATGGTGGTTTGTTCGATTGATTGTAGACGCCTCCCATACTCACGTCGCTGCCGTCCGAGAGCAGCTTGACCGACATTTTGGTTAGGAAGCCTCTGTCTTCGTCGGCTCCAGGTGATGCATCGGCCTCGTGATGACACTCTTTGTGACTTGGTTTTAGCGAATCATTTTGTTTCGAAGTGAAATAGTGTAATGGGATCTTGAAATTCAAGCTGTTGGAATGGTAACATAGGGACAGTGAATCCGAAGGTGCTACTGGAGCTATTCTCGATGTACCGTGACTGGCAGGAGGAGAAGGTCCAAAAGATTGGCAAGAAACAGGTTCGCCTTTATGTCGGTCGATGCATATGCTATATATAGACGCTAGGACCTTTTGATGAAAAGATCATCGAAGGGGATTTTAGACGAAAGGAAGTATCTAGTTCTTCGTTAGATAAATTCATTAGCCCGTTTTTCCTTAGATGGACTATTTTGAAGTTGAAGAATATTGAGAGGCTTCAATTTTGAACTAGTCAGGAATCTGTAAAGAGTTCTTATGGCTTTTTGGGGGCGATCAACTTGTTGCCATTTCTTTTGGTTCGATCTTTCAGAATTCGCTCTTTGATCTTTCAGAATTCTCTCTCGTGAAGATTGCTTGAAAAGATTGAAAGACCTGAAGCGATTTTTGTATATTTGATCTGTAAAATGTAGATATGTGCTTTGGAGGATTTGTGGAGATCCCCATTTCTTTGCTTTTCCCCTGTCGCCTCTTGTGCTGGTAGAGCATTGCTCTTCGGTCTTCCTTGTGCAAGTTGTTTTAACGTGTCGCAGTAATCACTTTACCCAAAGAAGTTAAGCAATGTCCTTTGTATTTTTCTTTCCAACTGAATAAATCTATGCTCTGGACTTGAGAGCGAGCTTCCCAATCATGCATATATGTTGTGGCATGTAGTGTAATGCTATGGGAACTGTCCTTCTGCCAATCGTATGTGTTATCAGAACCAGGAGAGTTTGTAGTGCACAGACCTAAGGTTTGGTGCATTTTCCTGCAGGAAGAAATAGAGAACAAGATAGAACTTGTGGATGCTTTAGCTGTGAAACTTCTCCAGCGATTTAATTTCTCTGTGTCAGCAATGAAGACCACCTCTCAACATTTATCAGAAGGTACTTATCTCATGATTTTGTGATTTTATTTGCTGCGCGCTTGCTTTTAGTAAGTACTTCAAAGGATTGAATACAGAAATCATGGGTCGAATAACACACCTTCTCCAGAATATGTTTAGTACTGTGAATTCAGTTCATACTACATATTTCCTGATTGTTTCTCGTTATTGCTTTGGAAATGTTCATATGACATATTCGTTCATCACTTATTCTGGAAATCTATACAGTTCATGCATTGCAGGTGGAGCTTGGGGAACTCAAGGGGAGATTGACAGAGGTTATTAGTAACTGTGATGCCCTATGCAAGAGGATAGAGTCGGAGGGGCCGGAATCTCTTCTATCATTGGTGACACCATTTGTTGCCAGGACCTCCAATTCACGTGACTCCAACAGTTCATTACAAAGAGTTCTTGAGAGCAGTCCGGCTTCTACGGACCCAAAAACAGGCTGACCGATGCTTTTATTTTTATTTTTTTTCCCTTGTCCCTCTTTTTGGTACGAGGGAAGTGTAATTAGCCATTCTTGATTGAGATCGAGTGTATTTGGAGGAAGGTACTGTTGCTGTTGTCTCATTCATCAATGGACTCGATTCAGAGGATTAGTTTTCTGAATCGTATTTTGGTGGAGCCCATGTTATGTAGCTTTTCTTTTACGGCCATTTATGCAGAATTAGTGGAAAGAGCTTTCTTGAAATGGGGTGATGGGAAGTATTGACAGTCTTTAAGTGTTATTGGTGACAGTCATGAATGGCAGTTGCTTATGAATATTTCAAGTTGTACTTTAAAAAAAAAAAATTGATGGGAGACGCGGAACAATTTTAGGTAATTATTTGTGCAATAATGAATTCCGAATCAATGAAAGTCAAGTTTTTTCTCGGCTGATTTCTCGGAGTGGAAGGTGATGAGCGAGGCTCTTGCTCGTGATGCGAAATCTATCGTGTAGAAAACGATGTCTGGACTCAGTAAGTGTGGAGTTACTGCGTCATCGAAATTGGTGGAGGTTCTTTCGCAGGTCCGAAATAACTGGGGATCGGCATTCACCTTCTTCCGTCGGGCTGGGAATCAACGGAATTACTCCCATTCAGTTCATGAATCTCACTCCATGATCCCTATTTAGGCGAAAATAGAAGTTTGTCAATTGAAAGGGAAGCCGAGGGCTGCCATGTTCAATTTGATACTCAAGAATTGGGGCGGGCGTGTGACTCCGTGGGCGACCAAGATTGCGCAGGCTTTTGGTTGCTTGAAGTCGCTTTCAGACTTGGCAGTGCTTGTGGGGTCGCGGAGGTGCGTTCTGCAAGTGCTCAAACTCCACAAAGCGCTCTGGTTTCTCGACGGATGGGTTTCTACACGTGGGGCGTTTGTGCAGGGAATTTGATTGTCTACACCCCTTGTATAGTGATGAAAGACTAGCAATTGCGGTACCCTGTTATTTTGCTTATTGAATTTTGCGTCTTTCGATTATGGGTACGTGTATGTATGGTGCATTCATGAAGTTCTTGTAATTTGGTAACTTTGTTTTTACTCCATAATATTCTTTTCTAAAGGTATTACTAAAGAGATGATAGCAATGTCTTGGTTCGTGCACTTCACATGGTTCTTATGTAATGCTTCGATTAGTCTCCATTGCACTTGAGATATGTCAAAGTGCAGCTTCTTCATCTGTTCAATTTCTGTCTTAAGATTCTGGTCAACGCGTAAGATGGAATGTGATTGCTCCATGCTAGATATGCAGGAGTAATTTGTTAGGTGGAATCTTAATTTCCATCGTTAGTTATAAAAAAAAAAATGATGAGTTTGAATTAGTTTGGTGCGTGATGCTTTTTTGGCCTCTTGTCTTTTGGTAATTTCACTTGCACTAAAGTACGTTTGGTTCTGCATTTGAGAAATTGTGATCAAGCCTTTTCTTATATTCTAAGATCGATGATCTAGACATAAAAACATGTGCTGTGGACTCCATTGCTAGGGATCCATAATGTAGTTGAGCCTCAGCCGCTTTGCACTTGCTTATTTGACTGGAGATACTACATCCAGTTGTACTATGAGATCTAGTGCATAGTATTGATAAGTGTATTTATTCTAAATTCACTAAAGACTATAGTGTTTTAGTCTGCTTATATGTTAACGATATGTTTATTTTTCGAACCAATATGACCGGAGTCATTGAGACTAAGAAGTATCCAACTTCCATTTATAAAATGAAATATTTAGATGAAGAGAATACTATCTTGGGTATTAAAAAAAAAACATAGTGGGGATTATTCTTTGAGCCAAAGTGACTACATTAAAATAATGTTAAACAAATTCAAACATCTTGGTTTCGAAGAAATGAGTACTCAATTTACTTCTAGTATTAATTAAATTAAAATACTGGTAGAGCAGTAACATAATTTGAATATGTTAGTACTATAGGGTCTTTTATGTATGCAATGCATTGTACTAGACCTAATTTTGCATTGTCCATTAGTAAGTTGAGTAGATATACTGGTAATCAAAGTATAGAAGATTGGAACATTATTATGAAATTTTTTTGTTTTCTTAAGAAAACTAAAAATTTGGGATGGACTTTCACAAGTGATGGATGTATTGTATCTTGGGCAAACAAGAAACTTACATAGATAACTCACTCAATGATGAAATCTAAATTCATTACCTTAGTGGCAAACGGGAAAGAGGCTGCATGATTAAAAAAAATTGTCGTTGGACATCAAATAATGGCCTAGTCAGGCTACTTTAGCAATAGTTGATAATAACACTTACAAGGGCAAGTCTAACTATATCGGTTTAACACATGAGTACATAAACCAATTGATTTAAGATGGTATCATAACAATTTTCTATATGAGGTCAAGTAAGAATCTAGTTGATCCCTTTACAAAGGCTTTACCAAAAGACAAGATAAAGATGACCTCAAAAGAAATGGGGCCGAACCTTTTGACTAAAATCACCAGTAATGGTAATCCAACCTAATACTAGTAAATCACCAGTTATAAGGTTTAATAGGTAAAAACAAGTTATCGAAAGTGATTGTTTGATATTGACATTAGCTCGAACATGAGCAGTTAGTATTGTCTATTATGTCTTAAAGTCTAAATTATATCCTTAATGAAGTATAATACAAATTAGTAATGTGTTTATTAGCTAGATACTTCACTTATATAAGCTTAGAAGTTGTGTCATTTCTTATGAAAGTTTGATTACAAAAGACACAAGCACAAGGCCATAAATCGTTCTAAGTAGATTACGAACTTCTCGTTGAAACAAATGGTTAGTTTATGTGTGGTATATCCCATTCTATTATTAAAGTGATAAATTTAAAGCATAGCTACTTGAAATTTTTATAGAATTTTGAGATACTTGTAGTAAATAAAAGTTTAACTTGAAAGAGGCTTCTATATATGTATATTAATCTCATGGAAATTTTGGTTATATTTTCTTTTTAAAATTATATTTTTGTATTTTTGTTTTACAAACAAAGTGAGGGATTGTTAGTAGTTTGTTTATAAACAAACTAAAAGGTGCCTTGTCCCATGTCGAAAATATGTGAGTACACCTGTGGACTAGATTTGACATTGATAAATTATTATTATTATTATTATTATTATTATTATTATTATTATTTATGAAAATTTAAATTTATAGTTATAAAATAACCATTGTGTCTTATTAAAATAGTGTGCTTGTTCAAAATAGAGTGATGGTTTTTTTATTATTTAATTCCGAATTTATTATTTTTCCTAACGATTATTAGGTGCTCTTACAACCTTTGTAAGGTTGTGTCTATTTGGACATAATTTCTTAACATTTGGAAGGTTATGTCTGTTCTGATATAACTTCTTCATTTTTGAAAGGTTGTATCCGTTCAAATATATTTATTTAATATTTTTGTTCAATACTTTTAACTTTTAATTTCGTTTTCTTTCTAAAGATATACCACCATAGTTTCCAATTGTTTCCTTTTGAGAGATCCTTAAAAAAAAAAATACTAAAATTGCTATATGGTATTTTTATTGAGACTTTGTTGTATCTTGTAAGATTTTTTCCAATAACCATTTGCAACATTGTGAAGCAAAAAATTCCTTAAAGAGAGTATTAACGCGCCTCAAAATTTGACTCAATCTATTCTTCCTAATTGAATTTGACCTCGACAATTTTGAATAAAAAATAATTTTTTTAAATTATGAATGTCATAATTTGTGAAAAATTACAACCTTTCAAGTAGAATAAGTTATGTTTGAATAGACACAACTCTCCAAATGTTAAGAGGTTATGTCCAAACAAACATAACTTTCCAAAGGTTATAAGAGCACGTAAAAATTGTTAGGCACAATAATGATAAAATTCGAATTTAAATAATAATAAAAGTAACCATACTCTATTTCGAATAGTCACACTATTTTAATAGTACAAAATTGTTATATTATAATTATAAATTCAAATTATAATAAATAATAAATCATAATCATTTATTAGTGCCAAATCTAGTCCATGTATACACTCACATCTTTTCAATATGGGACAATGCACCTCTTAGTTTGTTTTATCAACAATCCCCCATTTTGTTTGTAAAACAAAAATACATAAATACATAAATAAAATTTTAAAAAAGAAATACAACCAAAATTTCCATAAGATTAATATACATACATAAAAGTCTCTTTTGAGTTAAACCTTTTTTTAGTGGGAGCATCTCAGAATTTTATAAAAGTTTAAAATAGCTACACTTTAAACTTGCAATTTTAATAGTAGAATCGGATATATACTAAGCTCTTATTTCATCAAGAAGTTTATAATTTACTCAACACTATTATGGCCTTATGCTTGTAAGAAGCCGCACCACTTGTGACAGTACTAATTTGTATTATACTTCATTAAGAATATAATTCAGCCCACAAAACATAAGGGATGATACTGATTTCTCATGTTCGAGCAAATGTTAATATCAAACAATCATCATCAGTAACTTGCTTTTACCCATTAACCTTATAGCTAGTGATATTCTAATATTAGGTCAGGTTACTATTATTAGTGATTTTATTCAAAGGGTTTTAGCCCTATTTCTTTTGAGGTTATATTTACCATGTCCTTTGGTAAAGCCTTTATAATGGGATTGGCCAGATTTCTGCTTGACCTCAAATAGACAATTGTTATGGAATTATCTTGAATCAATTGTCTCACGTACTCATATCTTAGACTAATATGTGCAGACTTACTATTATAAGTGCTACTATAAACTCTTGCCAAAAGTAGCCTGACTATCATAATGGATAAAAATAAGAGACATATGATTAGGCTATAATTTGATGTTCAACAACAAATTTCTAATCCATTCAGCCTCTTTCCTAGTTGCTGCTAAAGCAACGAATTTAGATTCCATTGTTAAGTGAGTAATGCATGTTTGTTTCTTGCTTGCCCAAGATACAACATATCCACTAGTGAAATCCATCTAGAAGTGGAATGTTTGTCACCCACACTTGTAATCCAACTAGCGTTGGTGCTCTAATGTAGCTAGATAATTATTATAAAATAGTTCCAAATTTTAAGTTCTCTTAAGATAGCAAAAAACTACCTTGTACTTTAAATTCAATTGCGTGCTTTCTTTTATCTGTGCGATCACTTAGTTTAGGATTATTGACTCGAAAAAGTAAAAAGACATGCATGATCACCATAGGTAACACGACATACTGTTAGGAATCGAAAGGTGCTCATAGAAATATTAGTGTAACCCAAATCCCGAACCTAGATATCTAGTTGCATAGAAATTGAGGGACAACTCCTAACCCTCGATTGGGTTTTTTGGCCGATCCCAAACCGAGACTAGTGGTGACTCCCGTCTTATTTTCTAGGTTGTCTTAAACAACTATAACATTTAATAAACTTGTCATGAGGGGTATGAACATGAGGAAAAGGTTCATAATCATGATTTAGTATACTTGATATGGCAATACCCAAAAGGATGAATTGATGCAATCCTTATGGGCGAAGACGTACTATCAAGAGGGCTATTTGATTGAAATACCATTAGACTCACATTTACGTCCGGTTTCCATTCGATCTTTAAACCGTTGATCAAGAGAGCTATTATGCCATCCTTTTGGTCATCGATCAAGATGTGTCGCAACATCGAGGTTGGGACATGACAAATTTTGCTGTCACACAAGGTACAAGCTTAAGAGAGCTCGCAACTGCGATCGAGCGAACTCACAAAGGTTCATTTCGAAAGGCAAGTTGAAGACCTTTCATCTTACATAGATTATAGTTTTTAATTTGTTAGAAAATTATTCCAATAAATTTAAAACACGATAAATATATATAAATAAAGAAAAGGAAAATTAAAATTTGTGAAAAATAATATAAACTAAATAAAAAGGACATACAAATTTCGACAAAGGAAAGAAACACAAATTGAAATATTGCAACCCTTGTCGCTTGTGGCCACTATGGCGACTGCCTCTAGGCAACATAACGCGGGTTAGGGACCTCAACGAGATTTTCCAAGCACAAATAATAGTTCTATAAACTATTAGGCTACGTTTGGTCATTTTAGATTTCTAACTAGAATAAGACTGGATATGATGAGATATGAAATCCAGAGATTTTGCTATATCCTATCCACCATTTGATGGATCACAATGATAAAGTCGGGTATATTCATATTATATCATATACATTATTTGATATAAACGGCATGGTAGTGTAAATGAACATAAAAGTTCACAAACAGAGATCGTAAAATTTTCTTGCGACGCTCTTGCCTACTTTATTTTTATTTGCCTTTTTTTTATTTTTATTTTTATTTTTCCTTTCTATTTTAGTTATTTTCCTTTTTATTTCATTTTCCCCTTCCATCATTCTCAAATAAAATTTTATTATATAGTAAACTATACTAATATACCTAAAATACTAAAATATGTATTAATATATAAATAATAACAAGATTAAATTAAAATACGAAATTTTTATTTTTTATTATTTGAATTTATTATATTAAAATTTAAATATTATTTACATTGAAATATGCTTTTATTTTATTAATTTAAAAATTTTGTTATAAGAGAAAAATAACTTTCCTATTATGAATATTAGAAATCCTATCTACCTTTATCCCCCATCTCCCATGGGATAATTTTTTTTGGGTTATATCCCTATTATATCTTACTTTATCTTATCTTGAATAAGCACCAAACGCAAGATAAGATAATTTTATCTTGTTCCGAATTTTATCTCGACTATCAAATGCGGTCTTAGTTCTAACTGAGAGGATAAAAAATCAACACTACGACAAAACCACTTACTTAATATGAATAATGCGGTTTTGTTCTTATTTAAGCTTTTAAGTGAAATGGTGTCTGATGGAGAATGGGGGAGGATTTTTCATTATGCTTCAAAAGAAAGAAAAATAAAGCATTACAGTGTTGCAATTTCAAGTCAACATGACACGCTGGGAATCCACATAGTTTTCTTCACCGGCTGTATTTCATTTAAATTAATTAATGAAAGGATGACATAAACATATTAAAATATAATAGGGATTTAATTGGACTAATTAAAAGTTTTGGGACGATAGTGAACATTACTCAAAATTGATTTAATTGAATCAATTGAAAGTTCAAATATGACGCTGCATATCAATAAAAGTTCACATATTGCTAGTACTATTATCATTTGCAGGAAGAGAAACTACATGTTCTTTACATCTCATATAAGAGAAAGGAAGAGATGTTGATCCACTGCATTTTGCAAATTCACTTCATGATCACTCGGTAAAAGGATGGAAATAATTGTGAAATGGGACCTTCCCAGAAGTCTTCGCATAATTATTTCTGGTACCACAACTTCAAAGAATAAACATCGCACTATTCCTATGATGTTCATAGAGAAGCTAGCTCTGCAGTGAAAAGAAAAAATCACATGGCTGGGCTTAGTGAGAACTAAGAAGATATTTAAAAGGCTATCGTCATCATAATTGAAAACCAAATAGAATAGCACATGAAAACTTCAAATCTTACCGTCTCCTGAAATGCTCCAAATTTTTTGACATTGAGATCACGAAGTTGCTCTAAGCTGACTGCAGAGAGTGGCATATCCAAGGGTACTTGAAAGCAAAGCTCATGTGAGACTTGTCCCATGGTCGGTCGAAGCCTCGGATCGTCTTGCAAGCACTTGAACGCTAGTTTGGTGATCAGGATCACGTCCTGCGCATCTCGAAGGCCAAGTCTGGAAGGCGAGAGACGTTGATCCAACACATCCTTCAACATCGTTGACTTAGCTTGGGTGGACGATAAACATTCTCGAGAGACATGATCTCCTGGATGCTTTCCCATGATTGTCTCTAATGCGATGACTCCAAAGCTATATACATCGCACTTTTCGGTAGGAACAATAGAATAAGCTAACTCTGCAAGCGGAGAATCCACAGTTTTTTTAATCTCGGTCACAAGTTGTATTCAAGTTGACAACATTAATTCCCATGATGTGACGTGTGACGATCACAAGTACAGATCTCCACTTAATCAACTCCTACAGCATTGATTTGAGCATCGGAGTCTATGCTTTGGCAAAAATAATAAAAAAATTTGTTCGCCCCTTAAAATGCGGGTATCTTCTAGGTAATGTGAACTTAATATCCTTGAAATGGATTGATTATGATCTTTTTCCCATTTTCCAATTCTTACTTATGAGGAAAATCGAAAAGCATTTTCATCAAGATTGAACTCAAAAGCTCAAAATAAGTACACCAAAATTTCCATGATATGTTTAAATAACTAATGGACTGCATTAACTAGTAAAATTTCAAAAATAGAAGCAAGACACCTAATGCCATCGAAATTTGAACAAAAGTTTGTGAAGTACCTGGAGCAATATACCCAATAGTACCAGCAATAGCCATCCAGTTTGATGAATTTGGCCTCAAAAGTCTTGCAGTGCCAAAATCGGAAACATGAGCCTCATAATCACGATCCAATAAAATGTTGTTACTAGTTAAGTCTCGATGAATCAACGGAGGAGAACATTCGTGATGCATATAGGACAATGCATCCGCAACTCCTCGAACCACACTTATCCTCTTGTCCCATTGAAATTCTATGGCTCTCTGATCATCTTTCAAAGTTGTTCTCAAGCTTCCTCTTTCCATGTACTCATACACCAAAAAACAATGTTGGGGATGGGAGCAAAAGCCATAAAATTTCACGATGTTTCGATGACGTATATTTGTCAAGGCTTGAATTTCCCTTTCAAATGATACCAAATCAACAATCTCAGTATCTTCTTGGGATGACAAGGTTCGCTTGATAGCAAACGTTTGACCTTTTGATATCTCGGCTTTATAAACAATTCCATATGCTCCTTCACCCACATAGTACTTCGAGTCAAATCCTTCCGTGGCCTCAATGATTCGATCATAGAAAACTTTGCCATCATACCTCAAAATACTCAAGAAATCCAAATCATTTGCCCGTTCATTATTCTCTCTCTTGATAATCCTTCTTTGACGATGATTGACAATTACAACAACAATCAAGGCGCAAGAGAGAAAGAGAAACCCTAACAACGAGATAATGAGGATAATTGCGATTCTAGCTCCAACATGTTTATTACGTTTCTTGATCCCGATAGAGTTGCAGTTCGGTAAACCAACAACATTACCACAAAGCCCTTTGTTGTGCTGAATTGCCTCAAATGGAGCCTCATTGAAAGCCTTGACATTAGGGAGAGGACCTTCTAGGTCATTGTAGGATACATCAATAGAAGTCAAGGCCAACATATCATCAAAAGCATGTGGGATGTAACCAGATAGACTATTATGAGAGATATTTAGAATTTCCAAGTTTCTCAGTATTGCAAGCTCTCCCGGTATATGTTCTGACAAAATATTATAACTCAGATCAAGAATCCCAAGGAATTGTGTTTTGCCTATCTCAGGAGGAATGCTTCTCCAAATTTTGTTCCTACTCAAGTTCAAGCTCAACAAGCTTTTGCATGAGCCTAGCTGCACTGGTATCGATCCACTCAAATTGTTTGATGCTAAGTTTAGATGTGTCAGATGAGATAAAAACCCAATCTCAATAGGGACATTTCCCATGATGGCATTGCTGCTTAGGTCGAGTTCTAACAACATTGATAGGTTTCCCATTTCCCTCGGAATCTCTCCGCTCAAATTATTTGAAGAAAGGTCCAATAACTGTAATTGAGCCATCCTTCCAAATATTACGGGTATCTCACCATAGACGTTGTTGTTCGATATCTTTAAGCTCATCAAATTATGACAACGCTCCCATTTCCACGAAAGTTCACCTGTCAAATGATTGTGGCTCAAGTCCATATAATTCAGATGCGAATGTATTCCGAAAGCATCTGTTATGTTTCCAGTGAGTTGGTTTTTGTCAAGCCTCAATCTGATTAATGTGCTACAGTTCTTTAGGCTTGTGGGGATGGGACCCGTGAAATGATTATTGGAGATGGAGAAATTTTGCAATGATCTCCCAAGACATACATCTTTTGGCACTTCCCCTTCTAGGTCATTATCATGTAGCTGCAAATAAGTCAACCGTGTTAACTTATTGAATTCAGAAGGCAAGGAACCAAAGAATTTATTGTTGCCAAGGTCCAATCGAGTTAGATTGGCCAGGCTTCCCATTTCAAAAGGTATGAGTCCCGAAAGTCTATTTTGAAAGAGGTTAAGAACAGATAAACTTGTCAAGTTTCCAATGGAACTAGGAATTGAGCCGCTGAGATTGTTCCATCGCAGGTGAAGTTCAATAAGAGAAGTGAGCCTCCCGATTTCTGAAGGTATGGGTCCTGAAAGTCCATTCCGCCATATGTAAAGAAATTTCAAATTCCTCAAGTCACCTATTTCTCTTGGAATGGAACCGGAAATATTAGTGTCTGAAATGCTTAATTCAATCAAATTGCCTAATTTTCCAAGAGAAGTAGGAATGGGCCCTGAAAGTTGATTTTCACTTAGATGAAGATGAATCAATCCGGTCAGGTTCCCTAGTGAAGCAGGGATAGGACCGATCAAATTATTATCCTCAAAATATAAATTTGTAAGAGCAATGAGCCTCCCAATTTCAGAAGGTATGGGTCCCGAAAGTCTATTTTGAAAGAGGTTAAGAACAGATAAACTTGTCAAGTTTCCAATGGAACTAGGAATTGATCCGCTGAGATTGTTGGATGACAGGTCAAGTTCAATAAGAGAAGTGAGCCTCTCGATTTCTGAAGGTATGGGTCCTGAAAGTCCATTCTGCCATATGTAAAGAAATTTCAAATTCCTCAAGTCACCTATTTCTCTCGGAATGGAACCGGAAATATTAGTGTCTGAAATGCTTAATTCAATCAAATTGCCTAATTTTCCAAGAGAAGTAGGAATGGGCCCTGAAAGTTGATTTTCACTTAGATGAAGATGAATCAATCCGATCAGGTTCCCTAGTGAAGCAGGGATAGGACCGATCAAATTATTATCCTCAAAATATAAATTTGTAAGAGCAATGAGCCTCCCAATTTCAGAAGGTATGGGTCCCGAAAGTCTATTTCGAAAGAGGCTAAGAAAAGATAAACTTGTCAAGTTTCCAATGGAACTAGGAATTGATCCGCTGAGATTGTTGGATGACAGGTCAAGTTTAATAAGAGAAGTGAGCCTCTCGATTTCTGAAGGTATGGGTCCTGAAAGTCCATTCTGCCATATGTAAAGAAATTTCAAATTCCTCAAGTCACCTATTTCTCTCGGAATGGAACCGGAAATATTATTTTGTGAAATGCTTAATTCAGTCAAATTGCCTAATTTTCCAAGAGAAGCAGGAATGGGCCCTGAAAGTTGATTTTCACTTAGACGAAGATAAATCAATCCGGTCAGGTTCCCTAGTGAAGCAGGGACAGGACCGATCAAATTATTATCCTCAAAAGATAAATATGTAAGAGCAATGAGCCTCCCAATTTTAGAAGGTATGGGTCCCGAAAGTCTATTTCGAAAGAGGCTAAGAAAAGATAAACTTGTCAAGTTTCCAATGGAACTAGGAATTGATCCGCTGAG
The DNA here is from genome assembly GCA_007663325.1 of Eucalyptus pauciflora. Taxonomy (NCBI): domain Eukaryota; kingdom Viridiplantae; phylum Streptophyta; class Magnoliopsida; order Myrtales; family Myrtaceae; genus Eucalyptus; species Eucalyptus pauciflora. The sequence goes on from VMYD01000011.1 coordinate 2,583,099, forward strand.
ATTGTTGGATGACAGGTCAAGTTCAATAAGAGAAGTGAGCCTCTCGATTTCTGAAGGTATGGGTCCTGAAAGTCCATTCTGCCATATGTAAAGAAATTTCAAATTCCTCAAGTCACCTATTTCTCTCGGAATGGAACCGGAAATATTAGTGTCTGAAATGCTTAATTCAATCAAATTGCCTAATTTTCCAAGAGAAGTAGGAATGGGCCCTGAAAGTTGATTTTCACTTAGATGAAGATGAATCAATCCGATCAGGTTCCCTAGTGAAGCAGGGATAGGACCGATCAAATTATTATAATCAAAATATAAATTTGTAAGAGCAATGAGCCTCCCAATTTCAGAAGGTATGGGTCCCGAAAGTCTATTTCGAAAGAGGCTAAGAAAAGATAAACTTGTCAAGTTTCCAATGGAACTAGGAATTGATCCGCTGAGATTGTTGGATGACAGGTCAAGTTCAATAAGAGAAGTGAGCCTCTCGATTTCTGAAGGTATGGGTCCTGAAAGTCCATTCTGCCATATGTAAAGAAATTTCAAATTCCTCAAGTCACCTATTTCTCTCGGAATGGAACCGGAAATATTATTTTGTGAAATGCTTAATTCAGTCAAATTGCCTAATTTTCCAAGAGAAGCAGGAATGGGCCCTGAAAGTTGATTTTCACTTAGACGAAGATAAATCAATCCGGTCAGGTTCCCTAGTGAAGCAGGGACAGGACCGATCAAATTATTATCCTCAAAAGATAAATATGTAAGAGCAATGAGCCTCCCAATTTCAGAAGGTATGGGTCCCGAAAGTCTATTTCGAAAGAGGCTAAGAAAAGATAAACTTGTCAAGTTTCCAATGGAACTAGGAATTGATCCGCTGAGATTGTTGGATGACAGGTCAAGTTTAATAAGAGAAGTGAGCCTCTCGATTTCTGAAGGTATGGGTCCTGAAAGTCCATTCTGCCATATGTAAAGAAATTTCAAATTCCTCAAGTCACCTATTTCTCTCGGAATGGAACCGGAAATATTATTTTGTGAAATGCTTAATTCAGTCAAATTGCCTAATTTTCCAAGAGAAGCAGGAATGGGCCCTGAAAGTTGATTTTCACTTAGACGAAGATAAATCAATCCGGTCAGGTTCCCTAGTGAAGCAGGGACAGGACCGATCAAATTATTATCCTCAAAAGATAAATATGTAAGAGCAATGAGCCTCCCAATTTTAGAAGGTATGGGTCCCGAAAGTCTATTTCGAAAGAGGCTAAGAAAAGATAAACTTGTCAAGTTTCCAATGGAACTAGGAATTGATCCGCTGAGATTGTTGGATGACAGGTCAAGTTCAATAAGAGAAGTGAGCCTCTCGATTTCTGAAGGTATGGGTCCTGAAAGTCCATTCTGCCATATGTAAAGAAATTTCAAATTCCTCAAGTCACCTATTTCTCTCGGAATGGAACCGGAAATATTAGTGTCTGAAATGCTTAATTCAATCAAATTGCCTAATTTTCCAAGAGAAGTAGGAATGGGCCCTGAAAGTTGATTTTCACTTAGATGAAGATGAATCAATCCGATCAGGTTCCCTAGTGAAGCAGGGATAGGACCGATCAAATTATTATCCTCAAAATATAAATTTGTAAGAGCAATGAGCCTCCCAATTTCAGAAGGTATGGGTCCCGAAAGTCTATTTCGAAAGAGGCTAAGAAAAGATAAACTTGTCAAGTTTCCAATGGAACTAGGAATTGATCCGCTGAGATTGTTGGATGACAGGTCAAGTTCAATAAGAGAAGTGAGCCTCTCGATTTCTGAAGGTATGGGTCCTGAAAGTCCATTCTGCCATATGTAAAGAAATTTCAAATTCCTCAAGTCACCTATTTCTCTCGGAATGGAACCGGAAATATTATTTTGTGAAATGCTTAATTCAGTCAAATTGCCTAATTTTCCAAGAGAAGCAGGAATGGGCCCTGAAAGTTGATTTTCACTTAGACGAAGATAAATCAATCCGGTCAGGTTCCCTAGTGAAGCAGGGACAGGACCGATCAAATTATTATCCTCAAAAGATAAATATGTAAGAGCAATGAGCCTCCCGATTTCAGAAGGTATGGGTCCCGAAAGTCTATTTCGAAAGAGGCTAAGAAAAGATAAACTTGTCAAGTTTCCAATGGAACTAGGAATTGATCCGCTGAGATTGTTGGATGACAGGTCAAGTTCAATAAGAGAAGTGAGCCTCTCGATTTCTGAAGGTATGGGTCCTGAAAGTCCATTCTGCCATATGTAAAGAAATTTCAAATTCCTCAAGTCACCTATTTCTCTCGGAATGGAACCGGAAATATTATTTTGTGAAATGCTTAATTCAGTCAAATTGCCTAATTTTCCAAGAGAAGCAGGAATGGGCCCTGAAAGTTGATTTTCACTTAGACGAAGATGAATCAATCCGGTCAGGTTCCCTAGTGAAATAGGGATAGGACCGATGAACTTGTTTATGGAAAAATCAAGTTCCAAAAGAGAATCCAATTGTCCAATCTCCCAAGGGATGTGTCCACTTAGGTTGTTTGCACATAGTTTAAAATAATGAAGACTCTTGAGCATACCTAAACCTGGAGGAATGTACCCAGATATTTCATTGAAGCAAAGATCAAGAGAGTTGAGTTTGGAAAGGTTACCAATACTTGAAGGAATGAAGCCATAGATCGAGTTGTTGGCAAGTTCAAAGCTAACCACACTGGTTAAGCGTGAGAAGTCGAGGCCATCTAGAGTTCCTCTCAAACCGAGATAGGAAAGATTTAGATGGGAAATGTTTCCAAAGTCGTCACAAGCAACACCGGTAAAGCCGCAAGGATTGTCATTGTGCCACGAAGAGAGGAGAGACTGGCTATGGTTGTTGAGAGTAGACTTCCAATTTAGTAGAGCCTCTGCTCCATCCTTATTCTTAGTCACGTGGATAGTGGAGAAAGAAGCGAAGGAAGCAGAAACGCCTGCACCATGAAATGAATTGGTGCCTACCAAAAAGAGCGAGAAGAGGAAGACAGCTAAAGGAGACTGGGTGGACGACAAAAAGGAAGAAACCATGATTTGGGGGATGGTTGGGTCTTGGGAGGTGCGAGATGGTTCAAATCCGCATACTTTTAAAAAGATTGATGACTATACTTATAGATTGGAAGATCACTCCCAAGAAGCCTCTATGGAGGACAGTTCCTATTATAGCTGGACCGCGTTTTCCGGAGAATGAGTCCTTCTCATTGACTGACATATTTGCAAGATAAAAAGTCTTTCCCCTTTTTCAGCCAGCTTAGCGTGCACCGTGGGGGATGATGAGTGAATTGTGCAGAGCCACATAAGTCTCAATCGTGGGTCATGCTTGACTTACTTTTTTAAGTCTTCTTTAAAATTGATGATATATTTGCAAGATAAAAAGTCTCTCCCCTTTTTCAATCAGCTTAGCGTGCCCCGTGGTGGATGATGAGTGAATTGCGCATAGCTACATAAGTCTCAATCGTTGGTCATGCTTGACTTACTTTTTCAAGTCTTCATTGAAATTGACGATAGATTTGCAAGTAAAAAGTCTTTCCCCTTTTTCACTCAGCTTAGCGTGCGCCGTGGGGGATGATGAGTGAATTGCGCAGAGCCACATAAGTCTCAATCGTTGGTCATGCTTGATTTACTTTTCCAAGTCTTCTTTGAAATTCACATGTCGACCATATTTGTGGAAAATGAAGTCCTGATCGTGGGTTTCGAAAAAAAAAAAAAAAGTCCTGATCGTGGGTGGCTATATGGTCCAAAATTGACACTCAGATGTTGGGTAGATGAGTGGGGTGTTGAAAGGGAATATACACTATGTGGGATTTTTTTTTTCCAAACAACAATTTGTAGAAATTGACCAAATTTTGATCGTGCATAATTTTTCCATCTGACATCCGGTTGACTCGGCTCCAATTCTGGCGAAACGGTTCTATGACGTGCAGGTGATAAAGATTCGAGTGATTGGTCTGTGTAGAGAGCTTGGATCCCCTTTTGCAAAATAATATTTATGCTTCCCTATCTTGGAGAGAAAACAAAGCAGCAACAAGAATGTGAGTAGGTTATTTCAAGGGAGCCTAGGCCTCCAATACTGGAACAAGAATTTTGGGAATTGCTGAAAGTTCGGTTAACAAGTCATTCAAGGAGTCTTTCTCTGTAAGCAATAACGTAATTCTCTAATGCGGAAAATTCAAAACTGGGGATCTTTCATTTTCATGATTTTCAAAATAAGAGAGATGAAAATATGCATTTATCCATAGCAATACTGTTGAAAATGATATGTTGCACAAACCAACGAAATGAAGAAATTCGATTTCTCTCCCTTAACCGCTTTTCCTTAATGTGCTTTATTTGATGAAGTTTCATTCATTGCTATTAGGTGGAGAGAGGACTAGACTCTATTGATATATGCCATTAATAGGTGCCTTCCATGAAGCGCCTTTTTACTTCGTAAGAGTCGCACCTCTTCGGAAGAACGGTAACTTCTCAATAGAATTGTATGTTTTCATCCTTTTCATAGCCAATATGTTTTAGCAGTTATGTAATTATTAAACTATTGATTAATAACATCATGCGGGCCACAATAATTCTTACATTCTCCCACTAGGCCCATATGACCTTCCTTTCATGGTTTAATAAAGACCAACACAATAACGTTATAACTTTTCTTAAATTGGCTATCACATAATAATCACAATTAAGTAAAGAAACTAATGTGAGTTATGTTGGTTGTATGTCATTAATCGACTTAGTCCATTCAATGTACTACAACAATAACTCTCTACTTAACATGATCCATGAACGAGAAGTACAATAATGGTTCAACTAAATAAAAATGGGCTAATGTCAAAATCACACGGAACAAAATGTAAATGAGAGAAATATCAATAGTTATGAAGTGCTGCTTCTTAGCCAATAATTGAAATGGAAATGCTACTTTTCCAAATTTAGGAGAAAATGGCTTCTGATTTGTCTAGCGGATGAGGCCGATCTGATTAAATTTTGGACTTTACTAGAGAGACACAGCTGAGAAAATGAAAGGCCGGATCAAAAGTCGGACTTAGTTTGACGTTGGTAACATAAACCTCAGGTAAAAATATCTTTTTTTTTTTCCATTGCTGGGATGATAATGGAGAATCTGTTTTATATGACGAAAATATCAAGTGGGATGAAATAAGATATAATCAATTAATCAAAAGTGAAATATATAAACACAGGTGAGAAGTAGGACGAGATTCATAGTACATGGGCAATCATGATCGACCAATCACACCATGTTTCACCACCATGAAGTTTTATCTATCACATAAACTGCATTTTAACTATCATGACATGTGTATATTTTCACCCTATGTACACATACCAACATTCGAAATCCGTTCGTCGAGGGTTTCTTTTGCACTGGCGGTGTTTCTTTTGAAAATCCAACATTTAGAAAAAAGCCAATCATTCTCGTACAATTCTTTCTTGTTTTTTTAGATCTTTCTCATTAAGTAAGTCAAATTTGATAATTGCCCGTGTAATTAATTTCTCTCTTTGATAATCTAGCTACTGATAACTAATCAGACACTTAAATCTAATCTTGATTGATTGCCAAAGTGTTACCGATCCGTAAAAGAATGAAAGAGACGTAAGCTCATGGAGAAACGAGTGGCTGGAATCGTTCATGGAGACAGCATTGGCCCCGCAACATTTGGGTTTTCTTTTCTTCTTTCTGCTTTTGACAAGCTTCTCGTACATGATCAGAGGCAAGAAAGACGTCGTCTCAAGCAATTTTTCGCTATTTCAAATGGATTCACACTAACAATAACTACAGAAAACTCTGCTAGAAAAAAATATTTACACAAACGATCTTATATATCATTGATTTGAAAAAAGAAGAAGCAAGAATCATAATCCTCAAATTAAGAGTTGTTTCGAACTTTATATTTTTGGAATGACTATTTAGGAAATCCTCGCGAACAAAACCTTATAATATGGTATTTACATAAAATTCCTCATTCTTGTTATTAAACAAGTCCCCGAGAGTGCTTAATTGATCAACGATTTATGTTTAATATTTCGTTTATTTTTCTGGTTGTTTGGGGAAATACATCGATCAATTCCAGTCATATATAATTTTTGTCATAATCCTCAAATCAAGAATGGATTAAGGCTGCGCATGGTAACGTTTCTATTTTTTAGAATTATTGTTCTTTTGTTCCCCGGAACAAAAAAAGAACAGAAACCCGTTTGGTAACGCCAAGTTGTTTTTCTGTTCCCCGGAATAGAAAGTTAGCCAATGAATGGTTTTGGAATAGAAACGAGAAACAAAAAAAAATTGCTTCTATTCTCGGGAACAACTTCTAGAAATAAGTTAATTTTCTTTTTTATTTTTCTTTTATTCCTCTCTCTTGCCGCGGCCACCTCCAACCGCCCGCTGGCCGCTGCCGACTGCCTCCGTCGCCGACCGCCGGCTGTCGTCGACTGCCGGCCGCCACCGACTGCCGCTCGCCGGCAATCCGTGAGCAAGAATAAAAAACGAGTAAATACAAAAAAAGAATCGTTGAGTTACCAAACGCATTTCTACTCTTTTTCTATTCCAAGAGTATAAATTTTGTGTAGTTACCAAACGGGTTTTTTTACTTAGAAATTGTTCCCCGGAATAGAAATAGAAAAGAACTATTTCTGAAAAAAAAAACTCTTCCCCAGTCAAGAAGCGTTACCATGTGCACCCTAAGCCATCTGCGTATAATTTTTGGTGATGCATACTCTATTTCTTCTATGAAGATTGCAAGAAGTAATTAATTCAGCACTCAACAAGTGTGATACCCTCAATTCGCCCCTGATTTTTAGAATGGATTCCAATGGTGGCAAGTCTTTGAAGTGGGAAATCGATGAGGAGCAGTAGACCGTGAAAATGTCAAGAAGGCCATTCTGGGGCGTAAACTTGATTTCTCATCGGCGAAACGCTAAAATTCGAGAAAATGAAAACAGGCTGCGAATGATAGCCCAAGTGGGCCCAAGCCTGTATTGGATAGCCCAATGGGCCTAAGCCCACATTGGATGGCCCAATGGGCCCAAGTCCATGAAGGAAGGCCCAATAGGGCCCACACCCATGTTGAGCAGCCCAAGGCCCCACGCCCAAGGAGATGAGTGGCCCAAGAAGGCCATGCACCTCTAAGCCCACCTTAGCCTTATGAGATCTAAGCATTTAATGCACCCATGTGCACGAATAGTGCCCATGTCACGCCTCGAACCTCAAGCGCGTGCCCATCCCTCGGTGGTCGATAAAATTTGCGACATCCCATGATGCGTCGCCGGCCCATTCATTTTAATGCGCATGCGGAAGCGAACTATTACCCCTGACAACAACCAACATAGGATAGAAAAGCAGGAAACATATTCACAACCAAAACACTTTTATAAACACCCCGGTTTATATATAAGACTAGTCTAGAGTCAAGAGTCTACTCAAACAGAAAAGCCTACATGAGACTGGCTCTCAAAACGAAGCTGTCCTAAGACTAGCTAGCCGGACTCATTCACCGATCCTTCGGTCTTCACAGGCTCCGGGGGCGTCGGGTCCTCCACAGCACCATCAGGAGGGTCAGCTGCACTCTCACCTAGAGTGGCATCGACTACCAAAGCGGGAATTTCAAAACCTTGGAGGGGACCCACACGAAATCCATTGAAACCGTAGTGAAATCACACTTTGAACCAATGAGGTACCCTTTGAGGTAGGCTCTCATTGACCCAGATTGTGGTCACCACGAGTTCATAGAGCCATTGACCCCTTAGGGCATGATAGTCAAAACTCCGCTCGGTAACCCTCATAGGCTAACCAAAACGTTCCGAAGGAACCGCCATCTAAGGACCTGAAAATATTAAGCCCACGACGGGGTGAAACAATGTCTCAGCAAGTTCACCCCCTAAACTCCGACTAAGAAGGAAATATGCCTAGGGCGTCCTAACCACTCAGCCACACAATCACAGAGACTTACCTCGTCTTAGATCCTTACTACATGTCAGTATAGTTCATATCACAGACATAAACAGTATTCATATTCAAACAATTGGAACACCACAATTCATCTCTCAAACAGCTACAGGGGTCTCGATTATAGGGCCAAATCGTTATGACACATCCTATTTCGTGCCACATAATTTTGTCCCATAATCCGGTGTGTCAATTTCACTCAACATGCGTTCCAATTGTTAATCATTGCCATACACGGGCACATCCTACTCGAAGTTCGGCGGTCTTCTAGCATAGCTAGGCGTCGTCTCGTTCCATCGAGCACGACAACGTTACTACGTTGACGGCATTCCGTAAAGGAGCATCGGTCCAGCCTCTACTGCGACTAGCATCCATTGATAGGGCATCCCATATAGGGGCACGTCCACCCGACTCATTTCGGGGACGGGTTCTCTTAACCAACACACGACCATTCAATCTCGGCTCAGGACACCGTGTATTGCACTCAAATGCCTCAATTAAAATAATGAACCTGGCTTATTTTTTTCGTATTAAAAATACATGGGAAAAGGATCAACCCTTTGGTTATCCTAAATTAGTTATCTAAAAATTGGCGTTGAGTTCTGGAATGTTTGACTTGAAATTTGAAGCTGCAGCATTTTCGTGATTATGTCAAATTGTGGTCGATTTTTCGGTGGGAATAAGGTTAGAATGAAATGTGTTATGGGTGGATGCTGCTGCATTCCTGCTGTTCCGACAGAGGAATGAGGTTCTGGAGTGATTGTGTCTTGTGTTTGAGTTGGCAAAGGATGGAGAATGCCAGTTGGAAATGTTTATTGTGGTAATTATTCGAGAGGGACAATGGAGAGCAAGCATTTGGAACCCGATATTTGTTGATCTTTAATGTTGTTGCTATTTGCTACTCAGTAATGCCAGATGAAGGGGAAAGCAATCAAAATCATCTCAGATCACAGTAAATGCCTTTGGACTGACTAGGATCAAATTGTGAGTTTGTAGCTATTTCAACTATCATACTGATTTGTTTGCTTTCAATTGATAGAAGATGGTTCCATGGCTTGGGCCTAGAAATGGCATGCCTTGAGTAGAATTGCTCGGTTGGTTGGATGCGTGTTTCTGGCTTTCTAATTTCCACAAAAGGAAAAAGGATCAGATCCATGACTATTCAATTTTGGGCTGATTCTTTGGAACCAAATTCAGTGCTTGGGTTTTGGGCTACTGACAGGATGACTTTCCTTTTGTTTTTGGCATGTGTTCAGAGATGCGAAGGCATTGAAAGAGAAGGCGGCGAGGAAAGCAGCGCAGGCGGCTGCCGGAGGGATCAATGCAGGCGGTGGTGGTGGGAAAGCCAACAACAAGTAATGACAGTTGGGATGGATATAGGGAAAACTAGAACTGGGTCAGATCTGTGGTGTAAGGTACACTTGACTGCCAATAAAACTTATGTCATAGACTCATAAAGGTCACATAAAAGTAGGCATAATCAAGGCCATGCCCGAAGTCGGGGAAATTAAAATTTTATTTATTTCGTAAAAAATGATTAATTTGGATTTTTTTTAAATAATTGTTTATATAGTTTTTGTTTATTATTTTTGTGAGTGGCATGAATTATTATTTTAAAAAAATGTTTTTCAAATTATTATTATTATTTTTTTTGCGAAACAAATGCATTTTGAATATATGGCTTTTGTGGTTGGTACTCATCTTTGCAGGTAGCTGGCTTTTTTTTTTTCCCCAAAGATAACTTTGGAAAAGATTGCCGAAACCATCAATGCCCAAGAAAATCTGTCTCATGACATCATGGTGAAGGTTCCATTGTGAATCGATGGGGAACATAATTTCCTTTCTGATGAAATCTCAATAATCTATTTCAGTTTACATGCCATTGGGCTATTTTACGAGCTTTTTCGGATTTTTTGTCAATGCGTAACTTACAAAAACAAAACTAGAAACATAAATCTCATTTATAAGAAAACTACAGTTTATGTTCTTCATAATTTCGGTATGAGTATATTTCACGAAAAATTAAGGGTTTGAAAAATCTCTTTCCTAAAAATAATTGATTACATCACTTACAAAAAATCAATAAAAAAATTATTTTTATCATCAAAGAAAATATTTAGGCATAAATTGTTATCTATAATGAAAATATTTTTTATTAATTAATTATTTTGAGGAATACAAATGATAATTTTTAGTAAAATAATTTTCAAATCATTTATTTTCTACGGAACAAATTATGCAATACCATTGACTTTATTACTTCAGTCTCTATATTTATTTCCCCATTCTTCTACGCTATCTATATTGTTATCGAGAGAAGAGGATTTCCTACTTTTTCTTTTTAGGCTACCATTCCTCTTTTTCCTTCCCCTAAATATCTATGATAGTTATTTTAAATATCGATCGCAGGTAAAAAAATAAATTTTAAAAAGTTTATAGAAACTACTAAGTTACTAACCACTACATAGTACATAAATTATTAATCCTTCCATCTCTATATTTTTTATATCATTCTCATTTTATTCTCAATATATTAAATATTTAAATTTCTAGTTATTTAGTTAGCAAACGCGCGCAATTTTCGCGCGTGCGGGAGCGCCGGTTAATTCTCGTATCCTCGTTTGCTGTAAGAAGGATCGATCTCCTTCACAAACCCATCATGAATCGGGTTTATTTCAGTGGGCCATGGGTCCGAACCGACCCGATCCGATGGCCCGATCACGCCCAGCTAGGCTCCGCCACGAACCGTGCGCACTCCGGTAGCCCTCGGTCACTTGTCGGACAACTCAGAAGCTCCGCCGCTTCCGGTGGCGATTCGGCGGACGCATCGTCGATTCTCTCTCCCTCCCTCTCTCTCTCGCTCCGCTCGTCGTTGAACGCCGATTCGGGTCCCCAGATTCTTGTCCGAGAGCAATCGCCATGGGAACTTCAGAATCCACGCTCTCGGGATCGCAGGTAACTCTCGATCCTTCCGCCTCCGCAAGCTCGTCCCGCTCTTCGCAGGGTTCACTCCCAAATCGTTACTGAACGACCGTTGTTTGCTCTTGAAGAGACCGGCCGACGAAATCACCACCGTCTCCGAGCGGCCGGAGGGCGTCGATCCCGTCCTGGAGAAGCTCAGGTCCCTCAAGATCGTGAGTAGCACCCCCTATGTCTAGGTTTTCGCGAGCACTCGAATGAATGCGTAGATTAGTTGCATTTAATATTGACAAGTTGAAACTTATGGTGGTTTGTTCGATTGATTGTAGACGCCTCCCATACTCACGTCGCTGCCGTCCGAGAGCAGCTTGACCGACATTTTGGTTAGGAAGCCTCTGTCTTCGTCGGCTCCAGGTGATGCATCGGCCTCGTGATGACACTCTTTGTGACTTGGTTTTAGCGAATCATTTTGTTTCGAAGTGAAATAGTGTAATGGGATCTTGAAATTCAAGCTGTTGGAATGGTTAACATAGGGACAGTGAATCCGAAGGTGCTACTGGAGCTATTCTCGATGTACCGCGACTGGCAGGAGGAGAAGGTCCAAAAGATTGGCAAGAAACAGGTGCGCCTTTGTGTCGGTCGATGCATATGCTATATCACGCTAGGACCTTTTGATGAAAAGATCATCAAAGGGGATTTTAGACGAAAGGAAGTATCTAGTTCTTCATTAGATATATTCATTAGCCCGTTTTTCCTTAGATGGACTATGTCAGGAATCTGTAAAGAGTTCTTATGGCTTTTTGGGGGCGATCAACTTGTTGCCATTTCTTTTGCTTCGATCTTTCAGAATTCTCTCTTTGATCTTTCAGAATTCTCTCTCGTGAAGATTGCTTGAAAAGATTGAAAGACCTGAAGCGATTTTTGTATATTTGATCTGTAAAATGTAGATATGTGCTTTGGAGGATTTATGGAGATCCCCATTTCTTTGCTTTTCCCCTGTCGCCTCTTGTGCTGGTAGAGCATTGCTCTTTGGTCTTCCTTGTGCAAGTTGTTTTAACGTGTCGTAGTAATCACTTTACCCAAAGAAGTTAAGCAATGTCCTTTGTATTTTTCTTTCCAACTGAATAAATCTATGCTTTGGACTTGAGAGCGAGCTTCTCAATCATGCATATATGTTGTGGCATATAGTGTAATACTATGGGAACTGTCCTTCTGCCAATCATATGTGTTATCAGAACCAGGAGAGTTTGTAGTGCACAGACCTAAGGTTTGGTGCATTTTCCTGTAGGAAGAAATAGAGAACAAGATAGAACTTGTGGATGCTTTAGCTGTGAAACTTCTACAGCGATTTAATTTCTCTGTGTCAGCAATGAAGACCACCTCTCAACATTTATCAGAAGGTACTTATCTCTTGATTTTGTGATTTTATTTGCTGCACGCTTGCTTTTAGTACTTCAAAGGATTGAATACAGAAATCATGGGTTGAATAACACACCTTCTCCAGAATATGTTTAGTACTGTGAATTCAGTTCATACTACATATTTCCTGATTGTTTCTCGTTATTGCTTTGGAAATGTTCATTCGACATATTCTTTCATCGCTTATTCTGGAAATCTATACAGTTCATGCATTGCAGGTAGAGCTTGGGGAACTCAAGGGGAGATTGACAGAGGTTATTAGTAACTGTGATGCCCTATGCAAGAGGATAGAGTCGGAGGGGCCGGAATCTCTTCTATCATTGGTGACACCATTTGTTGCCAGGACCTCCAATTCATATGACTCCAATAGTTCATTACAAAGAGTTCTTGAGAGCAGTCCGGCTTCTACGGACTCAAAAACAGGCTGACCGATGCTTTTATTTATTTATTTTTTTCCCTTGTCCCTCTTTTTGGTACGAGGGAAGTGTAATTAGCCATTCTTGATTGAGATCGAGTGTATTTGGAGGAAGCTACTGTTGCTGTTGTCTCATTCATCAATGGACTCGATTCAGAGGATTAGTTTTCTGAATCGTATTTTGGTGGAGCCCATGTTATGTAGCTTTTCTTTTACGGCCATTTATGCAGAATTAGTGGAAAGAGCTTTCTTGAAATGGAGTGATGGGAAGTATTGACAGTCTTTCAGTGTTATTGGTGACAGTCATGTGTCACGGGCTGAGAGCTTCCTTGGCCTCGGAACGACCCATGGGCGCCTGGCGAGCGGAATTCGTCAGGCCAGCCTTTCTTCTATAGTTGCTCCAGCGAACGATACGGTGAATGCTCCTTCGTACAAGATCTTGTCAAGCCCAGCGTCACTCGGGCGTTTAGTCCATCGAGTGACAGCAGATTCATTTAGGTTCGACAATTGGTTTCGGCCTGCCATGGCCTCGTCAGGAGAGCGGCATCAGCTCTCGACTAGTTTGTGCATGGGAGGCCTACCCCGTCTTCAGAGTTCTTAAGTGATATAATCTTTCCATCCTAGAATTCCTAGCATCAACCGTCTTGACGCCACTCCTACGGACCAGTTGTGTTCGTCCTCTCTACTTTTTCACTCGATAACCCCAAGCACCACTTACAAGGTCACGAGTATGGGAGGATTCACGGATCGTGACATTCTCCCCCACTCAATTTGCAATGCCCTCGTGGCGATATGCTCCGTCGCTTCCTTGCGTCCCTTAACCATTGATGTGCCACTTTTGGGATTTCACATCGAATGGTCACGCTCGCCCAACAAAACAGTTTGCTCCATTGGTAGCCTCTTTTGATTTCAACTGCTCGGCCCTTCTCGGTTACCTGTGCTTTCTGGTAAGTGTGGCATTTTTTGTCAACCGCATCTTTTGGCAGCACCATTTTTGCCTACCCAGCTTCTTTGACCCTAGTAGACCAAATGGAGGTTCTTTTCTTGTTGAAAACGTGGCAGTAGACCTTTTCTTTGAATTCACGGATCGATCCAGGAATGTTATCCCTATTTAGTGAGAATTCAGTTCTTCTCAGACTCGCTATCCGCTAGGCAAGAAACTGACTCGTCCTAGTACCCATTGTCATCCTAGCAGAGAGCGCAGCTTCGTTTGAGCATCTTTTGCCCCGGCCATTCACTTTCCGCCCACTAGGACTGGTCCCACTAGTACTTATCAGTTCGACTCACACTGGAGCGAGGAGTCCAATTCTCCGACTCGCTCACTTACTAGAGGATTCCTGCTCTGATACCACTTGTCACGGGCCGATCGATTGGGATCGTGACCACGTGGCGACTTGGGCACTTTAGGATCGATTTGGATCGCCAAAGCACCTAAGCCAAGCCTTGCTTGATCGAACGCTCACTCGCTCGCCTTACTCGGATCGAAGAGAGAGAAAGTTTCTAGAGAGAGGAGCTCTAGAAAGAAATAAGTTTTGTATTGCGGAAGTAGTGGATGATTACAAATGAGGGAGGACACCCTTTTTTTTATACTCGAGAACCTCGGCTTACAACTATTGATTTAGAATTTAACCAGCGGACACTAATGGCGGCTACTAACCACCGACACTTATGACAACTACTAGCTACTAGCTACCGACATAAATAGTTAGAGACTTCTGGAAGAAGGCTCGTTGGGAATCCGAGCGAGCACAGAAGGTCTTCTACGGATGTGTCACGGTCATTCCTTGGGAACCTCTTGGATCGGTCTTCTCTCAGACCGTGACACATGAATGGCAGTTGCTTATGAATAGTTCGAGTTGTACTTTAGAAAAAAATTGATGGGAGACGCGGAACAATTTTAGGTAATTATTTGTGCAATAATGAATTCAGAATCAATGAAAGTCAAGTTTTTTCTCGGCTGATTTCTCGGAGTGGAAGGTGATGAGCGAGGCTCTTGATCGTGATGCGAAATCTATCGTGTAGAAAACGATGTCTGGACTCAGTAAGTGTGGAGTTACTGCGTCATCGAAATTGGTGGAGGTTCTTTCGCAGGTCCGAAATAACTGGGGACGGCATCCACCTTCTTCCGTCGGGCTGGGAATCAACGGAATTACTCCCATTCAGTTCAAATCTCACTCCATGATCCCTATTTAGGCGAAAATGGAAGTTCGTCAATTGAAAGGGAAGCCGAGGGCTGCCATGTTCAATTTGATACTCAAGAATTGGGGTGGGCGTGACTCCGTGGGCGACCGAGATTGCGCAGTCTTTTGATTGCTTGAAGTCGCTTCATTTTCGGCGTATGATAGTAGGAGATTCAGACTTGGCACTGCTTGTGGGGTCGCAGAGGTGCGCTCTGCAAGTGCTCAAACTCCACAAAGCGCTCTGGTTTCTCGATGATGGGTTTCTACACGTGGGGCGTTTGTGCAGGGAATTTGATTGTCTACACCCCTTATATAGTGATGAAAGACTAGCAATTGCGGTACCCTGTTGATTTGCTTATTGAATTTTGCGTCTTTTGATAATGGGTACGTGTATGTATGGTGCATTCATGAAGTTCTTGTAATTTGGTAACTTTGTTTTTACTCCATAATATTATTTTCTAAAGGAATTACTAAAGAGATGATAGCAATGTCTTGGTTTGTGCACTTCACATGGTTCTTATGTAATGCGTCGATTAGTCTCCATTGCACTTGAGATCTGTCAAAGTGCAGCTTCTTCATCTGTTCATTTTCTGTCTTAAGATTCTGGTCAACGCGTAAGATGGAATGTGATTGCTCCATGCTAGATATGCAGGAGTAATTTGTAAGGTGGAATCTTAATTTCCATCGTTAGTTATAAAAAAAAATGATGAGTTTGGATTAGTTCGGTGCGTGATGCTTTTTTGGCCTCTTGTCTTTCGGTAATTTCACTTGCACTAAAGTATGTTTGGTTATGCATTTGAGAAATTGTGATCGACCCTTTTCTTATATTCTAAGATCGATGATCTAGACATAAAAACATGTGCTGTGGGCTCCATTGCTAGGGATCCATAATGTAGTTGAGCCTCAGCCGCTTTGCACTTGCTTATTTGACTGGAGATACTACATTCAGTTGTACTATGAGATCTAGGGCATAGTATTGATAAGTGTATTTATTCTAAATTCACTAAAGACTATAGTGTTTTAGTGTGCTTATACGTTAACGATATGTTTATTTTTGGAACTAATATGACTGGAGTCATTGAGACTAAGAAGTATCCAACTTCTATTTATAAAAGGAAATATTTAGATGAAGTGAATACTATCTTGGGTATTAAAAAAAAAAAAACGTAGTGGGGATTATTCTTTGAGCCAAAGTGACTACATTAAAATAATGTTAAACAAATTCAAACATCTTGGTTTCGAAGAAATGAGTACTCAATTTACTTCTAGTATTAATTAAATTAAAATATTGGTAGAGCAGTAACATAATTTGAATATGTTAGTACTATAGGGTCTTTTATGCATGCAATGCATTGTTCTAGACCTAATTTTGCATTGTCCATGAGTAAGTTGAGTAGATATATTGGTAATCAAAGTATAGAAGATTGGAACATTATTACCAAAATTTTTTGTTTTCTTAAGAAAACTAAAAATTTGGGATGGACTTTCACAAGTGATGGATGTATTGTATCTTGGGCAAACAAGAAACTTACATAGATAACTCACTCAATGATGAAATCTAAATTCATTACCTTAGTGGCAAACGGGAAAGAGGCTGCATGATTAAAAAAAAATGTCGTTGGACATCAAATAATGGCCTAGTCATGCTACTTTAGCAATAGTTGATAATAACACTTACAAGGGCAAGTCTAACTATATTGGTATAACACATGAGTATATAAAACAATTGATTTAAGATGGTATCATAACAATTTTCTATATGAGGTCAAGTAAGAATCTAGTTGATCCCTTTACAAAGGCTTTACCAAAAGACGAGATAAAGATGACCTCAAAAGAAATGGGGCCGAACCTTTTGACTAAAATCATCAGTAATGGTAATTTGACTTAATACTAGTAAATCACCAGTTATAAGGTTTAATAGGTAAAAACAAGTTATAGAAAGTGATTGTTTATTATGTCTTAAAGGCTAAATATTGACATTAGCTCAAACATGAGCAGTTAGTATTGTCTATTATGTCTTAAAGGCTAAATTATATTCTTAATGAAGTATAATACAAATTAGTAATGTGTTTATTAGCTAGATACTTCACTTATATAAGCTTAGAAGTTGTGCCGTTTCTTATGAAAGTTCGATTACAAAAGACACAAGCACAAGGCCATAATCGTTCTAAGTAGATTACGAACTTCTCGTTGAAACAAATGGTTAGTTTATGTGTGGTATATCCGATTCTATTATTAAAGTGATAAATTTAAAGCATAGCTACTTGAAATTTTTATAGAATTTTTAGATACTTGCAGTAAATAAAAGTTTAACTTGAAAGAGGCTTCTATATATGTATATTAATCTCATGGAAATTTTGGTTATATTTTCTTTTTAAAATTATATTTTTGTATTTTTGTTTTACAAACAAAGTGAGGGATTGTTAGTAGTTTGTTTATAAACAAACTAAAAGGCGCCTTGTCCCATGTCAAAAAGATGTGAGTACACCTGTGGACTAGATTTGACACTGATAAATGATGATGATGATGATGATGATGATGATGATGATTATTATTATTATTATTATTATTATTATTATTATTATTATTTTTTTTTTTATGAAAATTTAAATTTATAGTTATAAAATAACCATTGCGTCTTATTAAAACAATGTGCCTGTTCAAAATAGAGTGACGGTTTTTTTTATTATTTAATTCCGAATTTATTATTTTTCCTAACAGTTAGTAGGTGCTTTTACAACCTTTGTAAGGTTGTGTCTATTTGGACATAATTTCTTAACATTTGGCAGGTTATGTCTGTTCTGATATAATTTCTTCATTTTTGAAAGGTTGTATCCGTTCAAATATATTTATTTAATATTTTTGTTCAATACTTTTAACTTTTAATTTTGTTTTCTTTCTAAAGATATACCACCATAGTTTCCAATTGTTTCCTTTTGAGAGATCCTTAAAAAAAAAAATACTAAAATTGCTATATGGTATTTTTATTGAGACTTTGTTGTATCTTGGAAGATTTTTTCCAATAACCATTTGCAACATTGTGAAGCAAAAAATTCCTTAAAGAGAGTATTATCGCGCCTCAAAATATGACTCAATCTATTCTTCCTAATTGAATTTGACCTCGACAATTTTGAATAAAAAATAATTTTTTTAAATTATGAATTTCATAATTTGTGAAAAATTACAACCTTTCAAGTAGAATAAGTTATGTTTGAATAGACACAACTCTCCAAATGTTAAGAGGTTATGTCCAAACAAACATAACTTTCCAAAGGTTATAAGAGCACGTAACAATTGTTAGGCAAAATAATAATAAAATTCGAAATTAAATAATAATAAAAGTAACCATACTCTATTTCGAATAGTCACACTATTTTAATAGTACAAAATTGTTATATTATAATTATAAATTCAAATTATAATAAATAATAAATCATAATCATTTATTAGTGCCAAATCTAGTCCATGTATACACTTACATCTTTTCAATATGGGACAATGCACCTCTTAGTTTGTTTTATCAACAATCCCCCATTTTGTTTGTAAAACAAAAATACAAAAATAATTTTTTAAAAAAGAAATACAACCAAAATTTCCATAAGATTAATATACATACATAAAAGTCTCTTTTAAGTTAAACCTTTTTTTAGTGGGAGCATCTCATAATTTTATAAAAGTTTAAAATAGCTACACTTTAAACTTGCAATTTTAATAGTAGAATCGGATATATACTAAGCTCTTATTTCATCAAGAAGTTTATAATTTACTCAACACTATTATGGCCTTATGCTTGTAAGAAGCCACACCACTTGGGACAGTACTAATTTGTATTATACTTCATTAAGAATATAATTCAGCCCACGAAACATAAGGGATGATACTGATTTCTCATGTTCGAGCAAATGTTAATATCAAACAATCATCATCAGTAACTTGTTTTTACCCATTAACCTTATAGCTAGTGATATTCTAATATTAGGCCAGGTTACTATTATTAGTGATTTTATTCAAAGGGTTTTAGCCCTATTTCTTTTGAGGTTATATTTACCATGTCCTTTGGTAAAGCCTTTATAATGGGATTGGCCAGATTTCTGCTTGACCTCAAATAGACAATTGTTATGGAATTATCTTGAATCAATTGTCTCACGTACTCATATCTTAGACTAATATGTGCAGACTTACTATTATAAGTGCTACTATAAACTCTTGCCAAAAGTAGCCTGACTATCATAATGGATAAAAATAAGAGACATATGATTAGGCCATAATTTGATGTTCAACAACAAATTTCTAATCCATTCAGCCTCTTTCCTAGTTGCTGCTAAAGCAACGAATTCAAATTCCATTGTTAAGTGAGTAATGCATGTTTGTTTCTTGCTTGCCCAAGATACAACATATCCACTAGTGAAATCCATCTAGAAGTGGAATGTTTGTCACCCACACTTGTAATCCAACTAGCATTGGTGCTCTAATGTAGCTAGATAATTATTATAAAATAGTTCCAAATTTTAAGTTCTCTTAAGATAGCAAAAAACTACCTTGTACTTTAAATTCAATTGCGTGCTTTCTTTTATCTGTGCGATCACTTAGTTTAGGATTATTGACTCGAAAAAGTAAAAAGACATGCATGATCACCATAGGTAACACGACATAATGTTAGGAATTGAAAGGTGCTCATAGAAATATTAGTGTAACCCAAGTCCCGAACCTAGATATCTAGTTGCATAGAAATCGAGGGACAACTCCTAACCCTTGATTGAGTTTTTTGGCCGATCCCAAACCGAGACTAGTGGTGACTCCCGTCTTATTTTCTAGGTTGTCTTAAACAACTATAACATTTAATAAACTTGTCATGAGGGGTATGAACCTGAGGAAAAGGTTCATAATCAGGATTTAGTATACTTGATATGGCAATACCCAAAAGGATGAATTGATGCAATCCTTATGGGCGAAGACGTACTATCAAGAGGGCTATTTGATTGAAATACCATTAGACTCACATTTACGTCCGGTTTCCTTTCGATCTTTAAACCGTTGATCAAGAGAGCTATTATGCCATCCTTTTGGTCATCGATCAAGATGTGTCACAACGTTGAGGTTGGGACACGACAAATTTTGCTGTCGCACAAGGTACAAGCTTAAGAGAGCTCGCAACCGCGATCGAGCGAACTCACAAAGGTTCATTTCGAAAGGCAAGTTGAAGACCTGTCATCTTACATAGATTATAGTTTTAATTTGTTAGAAAATTATTCCAATAAATTTAAAACACGATAAATATATATATATAAAGAAAAGGAAAATAAAAATTTGTGAAAAATAATATAAACTAAATAAAAAGGACATACAAATTTTGACAAAGGAAAGAAACACGAATTGAAATATTGCAACCCTTGTCGCTTGTGGCCACTATGGCGACTGCCTCTAGGCAACATAACGCGGGTTAGGGACCTCGACGAGATTTTCCAAGCACAAATAATAGTTCTATAAACTATTAGGCTACGTTTGGTCAATTTTAGATTTCTAACTAGAATAAGATTGGATATGATGAGATATGAAATCCAGAGATTTTGCTATATCCTATCCACTATTTGACGCATCACAATGATAAAGTCGGGTATATTCATATTATATCATATACATTATTTGATATAAACGGCATGTTAGTGTAAATGAACATAAAAGTGCACAAATAGAGATCGTAAAATTCTCTTGCGACGCTCTTGCCTACTTTTTTTGTATTTGCCTTTTTTATTTTATTTTATTTTTCCTTTCTATTTTAATTATTTTCCTTTTTATTTCATTTTCCCCTTCCATCGTTCTCAAATAAAATTTTATTAAATAGTAAACTGTACTAATATACCTAAAATACTAAAATATGTATTAAATATAAATATAAATATATTTATATTATAAGATAGAATTAAATTAGAATATATAAATAATAACAAGATTAAATTAAAATACTAATTTTTTATTATTTGAATTTATTATATTAAAATTTAAATATTATTTACATTGAAATATGCTTTTATTTTATTAATTTAAAATTTTTGTTATAAGAGAAAAATAAATTTCCTATTATGAATATTAGAAATCCTATCTATCTTTATACCCCATCTCCAATGGGATAATTTTATTTGGGTTATATCCCTATTATATCTTACATTATCTTATCTTGAGCAAGCACCAAAGGCAAGATAAGATAATTTTATCTTATTCCGAATTTTATCTCGACTATCAAATGCGGTCTTAGTTCTAAGTGAGAGGATAAAAAAATCAACACTACGATAGAACCACTTACTTAATATGAATAATGCGGTTTTGTTCTTATTTAAGCTTTTAAGTGAAATGGTGTCTGATGGAGAATGGGGAGGATTTTTCATTATGCTTCAAAAGAAAGAAAAATAAAGCATTACAGTGTTGCAATTTCAAGTCAACATGACACGCTGGGAATCCACATAGTTTTCTTCACCGGCTGTATTTCATTTAAATTAATTAATGAAAGGATGACATAAACATATTAAAATATAATAGGGATTTAATTGGACTAATTAAAAGTTTTGGGACGATAGTGAACATTACTCAAAATTGATTTAATTGAATCAATCGAAAGTTCAAATATGACACTGAATATCAATAAAAGTTCACATATTGCTAGTACTATTATCATTTGCAGGAAGAGAAACTACATGTTCTTTACATCTCATATAAGAGAAGGCAAGAGATGTTGATCCACTGCATTTTGCAAATTCACTTCATGATCACTCGGTAAAAGGATGGAAATAATTGTGAAATGGGACCTTCCCAGAAGTCTTCGCATAATTATTTCTGGTACCACAACTTCAAACTATAAACATCGCACTATTCCTATGATGTTCATAGAGAAGCTAGCTCTGCAGTGAAAAGAAAAAATCACATGGCTGGGCTTAGTGAGAACTAAGAAGATATTTAAAAGGCTATCGTCATCATAATTGAAAGCCAAATAGAATAGCACATGAAAACTTCAAATCTTACCATCTCCTGAAATGCTCCAAATTTTTTGACATTGAGATCACGAAGTTGCTCTAAGCTGACTGCAGAGAGTGGCATATCCAAGGGTACTTGAAAGCAAAGCTCACATGAGACTTGTCCCATGGTCGGTCGAAGCCTCGGATCGTCTTGCAAGCACTTGAACGCTAGTTTGGTGATCAGGATCACGTCCTGCGCATCTCGAAGGCCAAGTCTGGAAGGCAAGAGACGTTGATCCAACACATCCTTCAACATCGTTGACTCAGCTTGGGCGGACGATGAACATTCTCGAGAGACATGATCTCCTGGATGCTTTCCCATGATTGTCTCTAATGCGATGATCCCAAAGCTATATACATCGCACTTTTCGGTAGGAACAATAGAATAAGCTAACTCTGCAAGCGGAGAATCCACAGTTTTTTTAATCTCGGTCACAAGTTGTATTCAAGTTGACAACATTAATTCCCATGATGTGACGTGTGACGATCACAAGTACAGATCTCCACTTAATCAACTCCTACAGCATTGATTTGAGCATGGGAGTTTATGCTTTGGCAAAAATAAAAAAAAAATTGTTCGCCCCTTAAAATGCGGGCATCTTCTAGGTAATGTAAACTTAATATCCTTGAAATGGATTGATTATGATCTTTTTCCCATTTTCCAATTCTTACTTATGAGGAAAATCGAAAAGCATTTTCATCAAGACTGAACTCGAAAGCTCAAAAAAAGTACACCAAAATTTCCATGATATGTTTAAATAACTAATGGACTGCATTAACTAGTAAAATTTCAATAATAGAAGCAGGACACCTAATGCCATCGAAATTTGAACAAAAGTTTGTGAAGTACCTGGAGCAATATACCCAATAGTACCAGCAATAGCCGTCCAGTTTGATGAATCTGGCCTCAAAAGTCTTGCAGTGCCAAAATCGGAAACATGAGCCTCAGAATCACGATCCAATAAAATGTTGTTACTGGTCAAGTCTCGATGAATCAACGGAGGAGAACATTCGTGATGCATATAGGACAATGCATCTGCAACTCCTCGAACCACACTTATCCTCTTGTCCCATTGAAATTCTATGGCTCTCTGATCATCTTTCAAAGTTGTTCTCAAGCTTCCTCTTTCCATGTACTCATACACCAAAAAACAACGTTGGGGATGGGAGCAAAAGCCATAAAATTTCCCGATGTTTCGATGATGTATATTTGTCAAGGCTTGAATTTCCCTTTCAAATGATACCAAATCAACAATCTCAATATCTTCTTGGGATGACAAGGTTTGCTTGATAGCAAACGTTTGACCTTCTGATATCTCGGCTTTATAAACAATTCCATATGCTCCTTCACCCACATAGTACTTGGAGTCAAATCCTTATGTGGCCTCAATGATTCGATCATAGAAAACTTTGCCATCATACCTCAAAATACTCATGAAATCCAAATCATTTGCCCGTTCATTATTCTCTCTCTTGATAATCCTTCTTTGACAATGATTGACGATTACAACAACAATCAAGGTGCAAGAGAGAAAGAGAAACCCTAACAATGAGATAATGAGGATAATTGTGATTCTAGCTCTAACATGTTTATTATGTTTCTTGATCTCGATAGAATTGCAGTTCAGTAAACCAACAACATTACCACAAAGCCCTTTGTTATGTTGAATTGCCTCAAATGGAGCCTCATTGAAAGCCTTGACATTAGGGAGAGGACCTTCTAGGTCATTGTAGGATACATCAATAGAAGTCAAGGCCAACATATCATCAAAAGCATGTGGGATGTAACCAGATAGGCTATTGTGAGAGATATTTAGAATTTCCAAGTTTCTCAGTATTGCAAGCTCTCTCGGCATGTGTTCTGACAAAATATTATAACTCAGATCAAGAATCCCAAGGAATTGTGTGTTGCCTATCTCAGGAGGAATGCTTCTCTGAAATTTGTTCCTACTCAAGTTCAAGCTCAACAAGCTTTTGCATGAGCCTAGCTGCATTGGTATCGATCCACTCAAATTGTTTGATGCTAAGTTTAGATGTGTCAGATGAGATAAAAACCCAATCTCAATAGGGACATTTCCCATGATGGCATTGCTGCTTAGGTCGAGTTCTAACAACATTGATAGGTTTCCCATTTCCCTCGGAATCTCTCCGCTCAAATTATTTGAAGAAAGGTTCAATAACTGTAATTGAGCCATCCTTCCAAATATTATGGGTATCTCACCATAGATGTTGTTGTTCGATATCCTTAAGCTCATCAAATTATGACAACACTCCCATTTCCACGAAAGTTCACCTGTCAAATGATTGTGGCTCAAGTCCATATAATTTAGATGCGGATATATTCCGAAAGCATCTGTTATGTTTCCAGTGAGTTGGTTTTTGTCAAGCCTTAATCTAATTAATGTGCTACAGTTCTTTAGGCTCGTGGGGATGGGACCTGTGAAATGATTATTGATGATGGAGAAATTTTGCAATGATGTCCCAAGACATACATCTTTTGGCACTTCCCCTTCTAGGTCATTATCATGTAGCTGCAAATAAGTCAACCGTGTTAACTTATTGAATTCAGAAGGCAAGGAACCAAAGAATTTATTGTTGCCAAGGTCCAATCGAGTTAGATTGGCCAGGCTTCCCATTTCAAAAGGTATGAGTCCCAAAAGTCTATTTTGAAAGAGGTTAAGAACAGATAAACTTGTCAAGTTTCCAATGGAACTAGGAATTGAGCCGCTGAGATTGTTCCATGGCAGGTGAAGTTCAATAAGAGAAGTGAGCCTCCCGATTTCTGAAGGTATGGGTCCTGAAAGTCCATTCCGCCATATGTAAAGAAATTTCAAATTCCTCAAGTCACCTATTTCTCTCGGAATGGAACCGGAAATATTAGTGTCTGAAATGCTTAATTCAATCAAATTACCTAATTTTCCAAGAGAAGCAGGAATGGGCCCTGAAAGTTGATTTCCACTTAGAGGAAGATGAATCAATCTGGTCAGGTTCCCTAGTGAAGCAAGGACAGGACCGATCAAATTATTATCCTCAAAAGATAAATTTGTAAGAGCAATGAGCCTCCCAATTTCAGAAGGTATGGGTCCCGAAAGTCTATTTTGAAAGAGGTTAAGAACAGATAAACTTGTCAAGTTTCCAATGGAACTAGGAATTGAGCCGCTGAGATTGTTGGATGATAGGTCAAGTTCAATAAGAGAAGTGAGCCTCCCGATTTCTGAAGGTATGGGTCCTGAAAGTCCATTATGCCATATGTAAAGAATTTTCAAATTCCTCAAGTCACCTATTTCTCTCGGAATGGAACTGGAAATATTATTGTGTGAAATGATTAATTTAGTCAAATTGCCTAATTTTCCAAGAGAAGCAGGAATGGGCCCTGAAAGTTGATTTTCACTTAGATGAAGATGAATCAATTTGGTCAGGTTCCCTAGTGAAACAGGGATAGGACCGATGAACTTGTTTATGGAAAAATCAAGTTCCAAAAGAGAATCCAATTGTCCAATCTCCCAAGGGATGTGTCCACTTAGGTTGTTTGCACATAGTTTAAAATAATGAAGACTCTCGAGCATACCTAAACTTGGAGGAATGTACCCAGATAGTTCATTGAAGCAAAGATCAAGAGAGTTGAGTTTGGAAAGGTTACAAATACTTGAAGGAATGAAGCCATAGATCGAGTTGTTGGCAAGTTCAAAGCTAACCACACTGGTTAAGCGTGAGAAGTCGAGGCCATCTAGAGTTCCTCTCAAACCGAGATAGGAAAGATTTAGATGGGAAATGGCTCCAAAGTCGTCACAAGCAACACCGGTAAAGCTGCAAGGATTGTCATCGTGCCACGAAGAGAGGAGAGACCGGCTATGGTTGTTGAGAGTAGATTTCCAATTTAGGAGAGCCTCTGCTCCATCCTTATTCTTAGTCATGTGGATAGTGGAGAAAGAAGTGAAGGAAGCAGAAACGCCTGCACCATGAAATGAAGTGGTGCCTACCAAAAAGAGCGAGAAGAAGAAGACAGCTAAAGGAGACTGGGTTGATGACAAAAAGGAAGAAATCATGATTTGGGGGATGGCTGGGTCTTGGGAGGTGCGAGATGGTTCAAATCCGCATACTATTAAAAAGATTGCTGACTATACTTATAGATTGGAAGATAACTCCCAAGAAGCCTCTATGGAGGACAGTTCCTATTATAGCTGGACCGCGTTTTCCGGAGAATGAGTCCTTCTCATTGACGACATATTTGCAAGATAAAAAGTCTTTGCACTTTTTCAGCCAGCTTAGCGTGCACCGTGGGGGATGATGAGTGAATTGTGCAGAGCCACATAAGTCTCAATTGTCGGTCATGCTTGACTTACTTTTTCAAGTCTTCTTTAAATTGATGATATATTTGCAAGATAAAAAGTCTCTCCCCTTTTTCACTCAGCTTAGCGTGCGCCGTGGGGGATGATGAGTGAATTGCGCAGAGCCACATAAGTCTCAATCATTGGTCATGCTTGATTTACTTTTCCAAGTCTTCTTTGAAATTCACATGTCAACCATATTTGTGGAAAATGAAGTCCTGAACGTGGGTTTCGAAAAAAAAAAAAAAAAAAGAGTCCTGATCGTGGGTAGCTATATGGTCCAAAATTGACACTCAGATGTTGGGTAGATGAGTGGGGTGTTGAAAGGGAATATACACTATGTGGGATTTTTTTTTTTTTCAAACAACAATTTGTAGAAATTGACCAAATTTTGATCGTGCATAATTTTTCCATCTGACATCCGGTTGACTCGGCTCCAATTCTGGCGAAACGGTTCTATGACGTGCAGGTGATAAAGATTCGAGTGATTGGTCTGTGTAGAGAGCTTGGATCCCCTTTTGCAAAATAATATTTATGCTTCCCTATCTTGGAGAGAAAACAAAGCAGCAACAAGAATGTGAGTAGGTTATTTCAAGGGAGCCTAGGCCTCCAATACTGGAACAAGAATTTTGGGAATTGCTGAAAGTTCGGTTAACAAGTCATTCAAGGAGTCTTTCTCTGTAAACAATAACGTAATTCTCTAATGCGGGAAATTCAAAACTGGGGATCTTTCATTTTCATGATTTTCACAATAAGAGAGATGAAAATATGCATTTATCCATAGCAATACTGTTGAAAATGATATGTTGCACAAACCAACGAAATGAAGAAATTCGATTTCTCTCCCTTAACTGCTTTTCCTTAATGTGCTTTATTTGATGAAGTTTCATTCATTGCTATTAGGTGGAGAGAGGACTAGACTCTATTGATATATGCCATTAATAGGTGCCTTCCATGAAGCGCCTTTTTACTTCGTAAGAGTCGCACCTCTTCGGAAGAACGGTAACTTATCAATAGAATTGTATGTTTTCATCCTTTTCATAGCCAATATGTTTTAGCAGTTATGTAATTATTAAACCATTGATTAATAACATCATGCGGGCCACAATAATTCTTACATTCTCCCACTAGGCCTATATGACATTCCTTTCATGGTTTAATAAAGACCAACACAATAACGTTATAACTTTTCTTAAATTGGCTATCACATAATAATCACAATTAAGTAAAGAAACTAATGCGAGTCATGTTGGTTGTATTCATTAATTGACTTAGTCCATTCAATGTACTACAGCGATAGCTCTCTACTTAACATGATTCATGAATGAGAAGTACTGTAATGGTTCAACTAAATAAAAATGGGCTAATGTCAAATTCACACGGAACAAAATGTAAATGAGAGAAATATCAATAGTTATGAAGTGCTGCTTCTTAGCCAAGAATTGAAATGGAAATGCTACTTTTCCAAATTTACGAGAAAATGGCTTCTGATTTGTCTAGCGGATGAGGCCGATCTGATTAAATTTTGGACTTTACTAGAGAGACACAGCTGAGAAAATGAAAGGCCGGATCAAAAGTTGGACTTAGTTTGACGTTGATAACATAAACCTCAGATAAAAATATCTTTTTTTTTTTTTTCATTGCTGGAATGATAATAGAGAATCCGTTTTATATGACGAAAATATCAAGTGGGATGAAATAAGATATAATCAAATAATCAAAAGTGAAATATATAAACACAGGGTGAGAAATAGGACGAGATTCATAGTACATGGACAATCATGATCGACCAATCACACCATGTTTCAGCGCCGTGAAGTTTTATCTATCACATAAACTGCATTTTAACTATCATGACACGTGTATATTTTCACCCTATGTACACATGCCAACATTCGAAATCCGTTCGTCGAGGGTTTCTTTTGCACTGGCGGTGTTTCTTTTGAAAATCCAACATTTAGAAAAAAGCCAATCATTCTCGTACAATTCTTTCTTGTTTTTTAGATATTTCTTAATTAATTTCTCTCTTTGATAATCTAGCTACTGATAACTAATCAGACACTTAAATCTAATCTTGATTGATTGCCAAAGTGTTACCGATCCGTAAAAGAATGAAAGAGACGTAAGTGGGGCAGCTCATGGAGAAACGAGTGGCTGGAATCTTTCATGGAGACAGCATTGGCCCCGCAACATTTGGGTTTTCTTTTCTTCTTTCTGCTTTTGACAAGCTTCTCGTACATGATCAGAGGCAAGAAAGACGTCGTCTCAAGCAATTTTTCGCTATTTCAAATGGATTCACACTAACAGTAACTACAGAAAACTCTGCTAGTAAAAAATATTTACGCAAATGATCTTATATATCGTTGATTTGAAAAAAAGAAGAAGCAAGAGTCATAATCCTCAAATTAAGAGTTGTTTCGAACTTTATATTTTTGGAATGACTATTTAGGAAATCCTCGCGAACAAAACCTTATAATATGGTATTTACATAAAATTCCTCATTCTTGTTATTAAACAAGTCCCCGAGAGTGCTTAATTGATCAACGATTTATGTTTAATATTTCATTTATTTTTCTGGTTGTTTGGGGAAATACATCGATCAATTCCGGTCATATATAATTTTTGTCATAATCCTCAAATCAAGAATGGATTAAGCCATCTGCATATAATTTTTGGCGATGCATACTCTATTTCTTCTATGAAGATTGCAAGAAGTAATTAATTCAGCACTCAACAAGTGTGATACCCTCAATCCGACCCCAATTTTTAGAATTGATTCCAATGGTGGCAAGTCTTTGAAGTGGGAATTCGATGAGGAGCAGTAGACCATGAAAACGTCAAGAAGGCCATTCTGGGGCGTAAACTCGATTTCTCATTGGCGGAACGCTAAAATTCGAGAATGTGAAAACAGGCTGCGAATGGTAGCCCAAGTGGGCCCAAGCTCACACTGGATAGCCCAATGGGCCTAAGCCCACATCGAATGGCCCAATGGGCCCAAGCCCATGAAGGAAGGCCCAATAGGGCCCACACCCATGTTGAGCGGCCCAAGACCCCATGCCCAAGGAGATGAGCGGCCCAAGAAGGCCATGGACCTCTAAGCCCACCTTAGCCTTATGAGATCTAAGCATTTAATGCACCCATGTGCATGAATAGTGCCCATGTCACGCTCCGAACCTCGAGCGCATGCCCATCCTTTAGTGGTCGATAAAATTTGTGACGTCCCAAGACGCATTGCCGACCCATTCATTTTAATGTGCATGCGGAAGCGAACTATTACCCCTGACAATAATCAACACAGGATAGAAAAGCAGGAAACAAATTTACAACCAAAACACTTTTATAAACACCTCGGCTTATATATAAGACTAGTCTAGAGTCAAGAGTCTACTCAAACAGAAAAGCCTACATGAGATTGGCTCTCAAAACGAAGCTGTCCTAAGATCAGCTAGCTGGACTCATTCACCGATCCTTCGGTCTCCACAGGCTTCGGGGGTGTCGGGTCCTCCACAGCATCATCAGGAGGGTTAGCTGCACTCTTACTTAGAGTGGCATCGACTACCAAAGCGGGAATTTCAAAACCTTGGAGGGGACCCACACGAAATCCATTGAAATCGTAGCGAAACCACACTTTGAACCGATGAGGTACTCTTTGAGGTAGGCCCTTATTGACCCAGATTGTGGTCACCACGAGTTCATAGACCCATTGACCCCCTAGGGCATGATAGTCAAAACTCCGCTCGGTAACCCTCATAGGCTAATGAAAATGTTTTAGAGGAACTGCCATCTAAGGACCTGAAAATATTAAGCCCACGACGGGGTGAGACAATGTCTCAGCAAGTTCACCCCTTAAACTCCGACTAAGAAGGAAATATGCCTAGGGCGTCCTAACCACTCAACCACACAATCACAGAGCCTTACCTCGTCTCAGATCCTTACTACATGTCAGTACAGTTCATATCACAGACATAAACAGTATTCATACTCAAACAATTGGAACACCACAATTCATCTTTCAAACAGCCACATGGGTCTCGATTATAGGGCCAAATTGTTATGACATATCCCATTCCGTGCCACATAATTTTGTCCCATAATTTGGCGCGTCAATTTCCCTCAACATGCGTTCCAATTGTTAATCACTGCCACACACAGGCACAACCTACTCGAAGTTCGGCGGTCTTCTAGCATAGCCAAGCATCGTCTCGTCCCATCGAGCACGGCAACGTCACTACGTCGACGGCATTCCATAAAGGAGCATCGGTCCAGCCTTTACTGCGATCGGCATCTATTGATAGGGCATCCCATATTGGGGCACGTCCACCTGACTCATTTCGGGGATGGGTTCTCTTAACCAACGTCCGACCGTTCAATCTCGGCCCAGGACACCGTGTATTGCACTCAAATGCCTCAATTAAAATAGTGAACCTGGCTTATTTTTTTCGTATTAAAAATACATGGGAAAAGGATCAACCCTTTGGTTATCCTAAATTAGTTATCTAAAAATTGGCGTTGAGTTCTGGAATGTTTGACTTGAAATTTGAAGCTGCAGCATTTTCGTGATTATGTCAAATTGTGGTCGATTTTTCGGTGGGAATAAGGTTAGAATGAAATGTGTTATGGGTGGATGCTGCTGCATTCCTGCTGTTCCGACAGAGGAATGAGGTTCTGGAGTGATTGTGTCTTAGTGTTTGAGTTGGCAAAGGATGGAGAATGCCAGTTGGAAATGTTTATTGTGGTAATTATTCGAGAGGGACAATGGAGAGTAAGCATTTGGAACCCGATATTTGTTGATCTTTAATGTTGTTGCTATTTGCTACTCAGTAATGCCAGATGAAGGGGAAAGCAATCAAAATCATCTCAGATCATAGTAAATGCCTTTGGACTGACTAGGATCAAATTGTGAGTTTGTAGCTATTTCAGCTATCATACTGATTTGTTCGCTTTCAATTGATTGAAGATGGTTCCATGGATTGGGCCTAGAAATGGCATGCCTTGAGTAGAATTGCTCGGTTGGTTGGATGCGTGTTTCTGGCTTACTAATTTCCACAAAAGGAAAAAGGATCAGATCCATGACTATTCAATTTTGGGCTGATTCTTTGGAACCAAATTCAGCGCTTGCGTTTTGGGCTACTGACAGGATGACTTTCCTTTTGTTTTTGGCATGTGTTCAGGGATGCGAAGGCATTGAAAGAGAAGGCGGCGAGGAAAGCAGCGCAAGCGGCTGCCGGAGGGATCAATGCAGGCGGTGTTGGTGGGAAAGCCAACAACAAGAAATGATAATTGGGATGGATACAGGGAAAACTAGAACTGGGTCAGATCTGTGGTGTTTCTTTGGTTATGGGGTCATCATTACCATGTCGTTTTGAGTTTGAAGAAATGTCAAAAGGATGTTCGCTTTCTTGAAGGACATTGATGTTGGCTTCTGAACAGCGTCTGATTTGGAGGGAAAGCATTCTTCCCCTCTGTATAATGGAACTACTGATGTTGTGTTCTCTTCAATTGTGACTGGTTGTGCATGCCTAATTTTAGAATAATGACGCATGATTAGGCAATTGACCTTTAATCTCCCTTTTCATTCTGTAATCGATCCTTATTAAATTGTTGATGTGGTGGTTTGCTTAGGAAAGGATTAGTGAAGGCTTGGTATTTTCTAATGAGGAGTTTATCTTTTGATTAACAATGGAAGAGAAATAGTTTATCATTTGAGGGTACTAATTTATTAACTATTCTGGTTGAGAAAAATCTATCTTCATCTCTCTAAATGGATATATTTAAGCCGAAACTGTATTGTGCCTCACTCACTTTTCACAGGCACTTTCTTTATAAACAATTTACCCAAATTCGACGGTCAATATTATTTCTCTTCATCGATTTTCATATTCTATCCAAATGGTCATCATCGTGCTGTAATTGTTTTCCAAGTAATTGAATCAAATGGGTAATAAGGTCCACTTGACTGCCAATAAAACTTATGTCATAAAGGTCACATAAAAGTAGGCATAATCAAGGACATGCCCGAAGTCGGGGAAATTAAAATTTTTTATTTATTTCGTGAAAAATGATTAATTTATTTTTAAAAAAAATATTTGTTTATATAGTTTTTGTTTATTATTTTTGTGAGTGACACGAATTATTATTTTTAAAAATATATTTTTTAAATCATTTATTTTTCTGCGAAATAAATGCAATATGAATGTATGGCTTTTGTGGTTGGTACTCATCTTTGCAGGTAGCTGGCTTTTTTTTTTTTTTTTCCCTAAAGATAACTTTCGGAAAGATTGCCGAAACCATCAATGCCCAAGAAAATCTGTCTCATGACATTATGGTGAAGGTTCCATTGTGAATCCATGGAGGACATAATTTCCTTTATGATGAAATCTCAATAATCTATTTCAGTTTACATGCCACTGGGCTATTTTACGAGCTCTTTCGGGTTTTTTTGTCAACGCATAACTTGCAAAAACAAAACTAGAAACATAAATATCTTTTATAAGAAAACTATAGTTTACGTTCTTCAAAATTTCGGAATGAGTATATTTCACGAAAAATTAAGGGTTTGAAAAATCTCTTTTCCAAAAATGATTGATTACATCACTTACAAAAACAAATAAAAAAAATTATTTTCATCATCAATGAAAATATTTCGGTATAAATTATTATATATAATGAAAATATTTTTTATTAATTAATTATTTCAAGCAATACAAATAATATTTTTTAGTAAAATAATTTTCAAATCATTTATTTTCTACAAAACAAATTATGCAATACCATTGACTTCATTACTTCAGTCTCTATGTTTATTTCCCCATTCTTCTATGCTATCTATATTTATCGAGAGAAGAGGATTTCCTACTTTTTCTTTTTAGGCGACCATTCCTTTTTTTCCTTCCCTTAAAAATCTTTGATAGTTATTTTAAATATTGATCGCAGGTAAAAAAATACATTTTAAAATTTTTATAGAAACTACTAACCACTACATAGTACATAAAATATTAATCCTCCCATCTCTTTATTTATTATCCCATTCTCATTTTATTCTCGATATATTCAATATTTAAATTTCTAGTTATTTAGTTAGCAAACGCGCGCAATTTTCGCGCGTGCGGGAGCGCCGGTTAATTCTCGTATCCTCGTTTGCTGTACGAAGGATCGATCTACAAACCCATCATGAATCGGGTTTATTTCAGTGGGCCATGGGTCCGAACCGACCCGATCCGATGGCCCGATCACACCCAGCTAAGCTCCGCCACAAGCCGTGCGCACTCCGGTAGCCCTCGGTCACTTGTCGGACAACTCAGAAGCTCCGCCGCTTCCGGTGGCGATTCGGCGGACGCATCGTCGATTCTTTCTCTCTCCCTCTCTCTCTCGCTCCGCTCGTCGTTGAACGCCGATTCGGGTCCCCAGATTCTTGTCCGAGAGCAATCGCCATGGGAACTTCAGAATCCACGCTCTCGGGATCGCAGGTAACTCTCGATCCTTCCGCCTCCGCAAGCTCGTCCCGCTCTTCGCAGGGTTCACTCCCAAATCGTTACTGAACGACCGTTGTTTGCTCTTGAAGAGACCGGCCGACGAAATCACCACCGTCTCTGAGCGGCCGGAGGGCGTCGATCCCGTCCTGGAGAAGCTCAGGTCCCTCAAGATCGTGAGTAGCACCCCCTATGTCTAGGTTTTCGCGAGCACTCGAATGAATGCGTAGATTAGTTGCTTTTAATATTGACAAGTTGAAACTTATGGTGGTTTGTTCGATTGATTGTAGACGCCTCCCATACTCACGTCGCTGCCGTCCGAGAGCAGCTTGACCGACATTTTGGTTAGGAAGCCTCTGTCTTCGTCGGCTCCAGGTGATGCATCGGCCTCGTGATGACACTCTTTGTGACTTGGTTTTAGCGAATCATTTTGTTTCGAAGTGAAATAGTGTAATGGGATCTTGAAATTCAAGCTGTTGGAATGGTAACATAGGGACAGTGAATCCGAAGGTGCTACTGGAGCTATTCTCGATGTACCGTGACTGGCAGGAGGAGAAGGTCCAAAAGATTGGCAAGAAACAGGTTCGCCTTTATGTCGGTCGATGCATATGCTATATATAGACGCTAGGACCTTTTGATGAAAATCATCGAAGGGGATTTTAGACGAAAGGAAGTATCTAGTTCTTCGTTAGATAAATTCATTAGCCCGTTTTTCCTTAGATGGACTATTTTGAAGTTGAAGAATATTGAGAGGCTTCAATTTTGAACTAGTCAGGAATCTGTTAAGAGTTCTTATGGCTTTTTGGGGGCGATCAACTTGTTGCCATTTCTTTTGGTTCGATCTTTCAGAATTCCCTCTTTGATCTTTCAGAATTCTCTCTCGTGAAGATTGCTTGAAAAGATTGAAAGACCTGAAGCGATTTTTGTATATTTGATCTGTAAAATGTAGATATGTGCTTTGGAGGATTTGTGGAGATCCCCATTTCTTTGCTTTTTTTCCCCTGTCGCCTCTTGTGCTGGTAGAGCATTGCTCTTCGGTCTTCCTTGTGCAAGTTGTTTTAACGTGTCGCAGTAATCACTTTACCCAAAGAAGTTAAGCAATGTCCTTTGTATTTTTCTTTCCAACTGAATAAATCTATGCTCTGGACTTGAGAGCGAGCTTCCCAATCATGCATATATGTTGTGGCATGTAGTGTAATACTATGGGAACTGTCCTTCTGCCAATCGTATGTGTTAGCAGAACCAGGAGAGTTTGTAGTGCACAGACCTAAGGTTTGGTGCATTTTCCTGCAGGAAGAAATAGAGAACAAGATAGAACTTGTGGATGCTTTAGCTGTGAAACTTCTCCAGCGATTTAATTTCTCTGTGTCAGCAATGAAGACCACCTCTCAACATTTATCAGAAGGTACTTATCTCATGATTTTGTGATTTTATTTGCTGCGCGCTTGCTTTTAGTAAGTACTTCAAAGGATTGAATACAGAAATCATGGGTTGAATAACACACCTTCTCCAGAATATGTTTAGTACTGTGAATTCAGTTCATACTACATATTTCCTGATCGTTTCTCGTTATTGCTTTGGAAATGATCATAGACATATTCTTTCATCACTTATTCTGGAAATCTATACAGTTCATGCATTGCAGGTGGAGCTTGGGGAACTCAAGGGGAGATTGACAGAGGTTATTAGTAACTGTGATGCCCTATGCAAGAGGATAGAGTCGGAGGGGCCGGAATCTCTTCTATCATTGGTGACACCATTTGTTGCCAGGACCTCCAATTCACGTGACTCCAACAGTTCATTACAAAGAGTTCTTGAGAGCAGTCCGGCTTCTACGGACTCAAAAACAGGCTGACCGATGCTTTTATTTTTATTTTTTTTCCCTTGTCCCTCTTTTTGGTACGAGGGAAGTGTAATTAGCCATTCTTGATTGAGATCGAGTGTATTTGGAGGAAGGTACTGTTGCTGTTGTCTCATTCATCAATGGACTCGATTCAGAGGATTAGTTTTCTGAATCGTATTTTGGTGGAGCCCATGTCATGTAGCTTTTCTTTTACGGCCATTTATGCAGAATTAGTGGAAAGAGCTTTCTTGAAATGGAGTGATGGGAAGTATTGACAGTCTTTAAGTGTTATTGGTGACAGTCATGAATGGCAGTTGCTTATGAATATTTCGAGTTGTACTTTAAAAAAAAATTGATGGGAGACGCGGAACAGTTTCAGGTAATTATTTGTGCAATAATGAATTCCGAATCAATGAAACTCAAGTTTTTTCTCGGCTGATTTCTCGGAGCGGAAGGTGATGAGCGAGGCTCTTGCTCGTGATGCGAAATCTATCGTGTAGAAAACGATGTCTGGACTCAGTAAGTGTGGAGTTACTGCGTCATCGAAATTGGTGGAGGTTCTTTCGCAGGTCCGAAATAACTGGGGATCGGCATTCACCTTCTGCCGTCGGGCTGGGAATCAACGGAATTACTCCCATTCAGTTCGTGAATCTCACTCCATGATCCCTATTTAGGAGAAAATGGAAGTTCGTCAATTGAAAGGGAAGCCGAGGGCTGCCATGTTCAATTTGATACTCAAGAATTGGGGCGGGCGTGTGACTCCGTGGGCGACTGAGATTGCGCAGTCTTTTGATTGCTTGAAGTCGCTTCACTTTCGGCGCATGATAGTAGGAGATTCAGACTTGGCACTGCTTGTGGGGTCGCAGAGGTGCGTTCTGCAAGTGCTCAAACTCCACAAAGCGCTCTGGTTTCTCGACGATGGGTTTCTACACGTGGGGCGTTTGTGCAGGGAATTTGATTGTCTACACCCCTTGTATAGCGATGAAAGACTAGCAATTGCGGTACCCTGTTGATTTGCTTATTGAATTTTGCGTCTTTCGATTATGGGTACGTGTATGTATGGTGCATTCATGAAGTTCTTGTAATTTGGTAACTTTGTTTTTACTCCATAATATTATTTTCTAAAGGAATTACTAAAGAGATGATAGCAATGTCTTGGTTTGTGCACTTCACATGGTTCTTATGTAATGCGTTGATTAGTCTCCATTGCACTTGAGATCTGTCAAAGTGCAGCTTCTTCATCTGTTCATTTTCTGTCTTAAGATTCTGGTCAACGCGTAAGATGGAATGTGATTGCTCCATGCTAGATATGCAGGAGTAATTTGTAAGGTGGAATCTTAATTTCCATCGTTAGTTATAAAAAAAAAATGATGAGTTTGGATTAGTTTGGTGCGTGATGCTTTTTTGGCCTCTTGTCCTTCGGTAATTTCACTTGCACTAAAGTACGTTTGGTTCTGCATTGGAGAAATTGTGATCGAGCCTTTTCTTATATTCTAAGATCGATGATCTAGACATAAAAACATGTGCTGTGGACTCCATTGCTAGGGATCCATAATGTAGTTGAGCCTGAGCCGCCTTGCACTTGCTTATTTTACTGGAGATGCTGCATTTAGTTGTACTATGAGATCTAGTGTATAGTGTTGATAAGTGTATTTATTCTAAATTCACTAAAAACTATAGTGTTTTAGTGTGCTTAGTGTATAGTGTTGATAAGTGTATTTATTCTAAATTCACTAAAAACTATAGTGTTTTAGTGTGCTTATGCGTTGACGATATGTTTATTTTTGGAACCAATATGACCGGAGTCATTGAGACTAAGAAGTATCCAACTTTCATTTATAAAATGAAATATTTAGATGAAGTGAATACTATCTTGGGTATTAAAAAAAAAACATAGCGGGGATTATTCTTTGAGCCAAAGTGACTACATTAAAATCATGTTAAACAAATTCAAACATCTTGGTTTCGAAGAAATGAGTACTCAATTTGCTTCTAGTATTAATTAAATTAAAATACTGGTAGAGCAGTAATGTAATTTGAATATGTTAGTACTATAGGGTCTTTTATGTATGCAATGCATTGTACTAGACATAATTTTGCATTGTCCATGAGTAAGTTGAGTAGATATACTGGTAATCCAAGTATAGAAAATTGGAAAACTATTACTAATTTTTTTTTTTTGTTTTCTTAAGAAAACAAAAAATTTGGGATGGACTTTCACAAGTGATGGATGTATTGTATCTTGGGCAAACAAGAAACGTACATGAATAACTCACTCAACGATGAAATCTGAATTCATTACCTTAGTGGCAAATGGGAAAGAGGCTGCATGATTAAAAAAAATTGTTGTTGGACATCAAATAATGGCCTAGTCAAGCTACTTTAGCAATAGTTTATAATAACACTTATAAGGGCAAGTCTAGCTATATCAGTATAACACATGAGTACATAAACAATTGATTTAAGATGGTATCATAACAATTGTCTATATGAGGTCAAGTAAGAATCTAGTTGATCCTTTTACAAAGGCTTTACCAAAAGATAGGATAAAGATGACCTCAAAAGAAATGGGGCCGAACCTTTTGACTAAAATCATTAGTAATGGTAATCCGACCTAATATTAGTAAATCACCAGTTATAAGGTTTAATAGGTAAAAACAAGTTATTGAAAGTGATTGTTTGATATTGACATTAGCTCGAACATGAGCAGTCAGTATTGTTTATTATGTCTTGAAGGCTAAATTATATTCTTAATGAAGTATAATACAAATTAGTAATATGTTTATTAGCTAGATACTTCACCTATATAAGCTTAGAAGTTGTGCCGTTTCTTATGAAAGTTTGATTACGAAAGACACAAGCACAAGGCCATAATTGTTCTAAGTAGATTACGAACTTCTCGTTGAAACAAATGGTTAGTTTATGTGTGGTATATCCGATTCTATTGTTAAAGCGATAAATTTAAAGCATAGCTACTTGAAATTTTTATAGAATTTTTAGATACTTGCACTAAATAAAAGTTTAACTTGAAAGAGGCTTCTATGTATGTATATGAATCTCATGGAAATTTTGGTTATATTTTCTTTTTAAAATTATATTTTTGTATTTTTGTTTTACAAACAAAGTGGGGGATTGTTCCTTACCAAAAAAAAAAAAAAAAGCGGGGGATTGTTAGTAGTTTGTTTATAAACAAACTAAAAGGTGCCTTGTCCCATGTTGAAAAGATGTGAGTATACATGTGGACTAGATTTGACACTAATCAATGATGATGATGATGATGATGATTATTATTATTATTTATGAAAAGTTGAATTTATAATTATAAAATAACCATCGTGTCTTATTAAAACAATGTGCCTGTTCAAAATAGAGTGACGGTTTTTATTATTATTTAATTCCGAATTTATTATTTTTCCTAACGGTTATTAGGTGCTCTTACGACCTTTGTAAGGTTGTGTCTATTTGGACATAATTTCTTAACATTTGGAAGGTTCTGTCTGTTCTGATATAATTTCTTCATTTTTGAAAGGTTGTATCCGTTCAAATATATTTATTTAATATTTATGTTCAATACTTTTAACTTTTAATTTCGTTTTCTTTCTAAAGATATACCACCATAGTTTCCAATTGTTTCCTTTTGAGAGATCCTTAAAAAAAAAAAAAAAATACTAAAATTGCTATATGGTATTTTTATTGAGACTTTGTTGTATCTTGGAAGATTTTTCCCAATAACCATTAGCAACATTGTGAAGCAAATAATTCCTTAAAAAGAGTATTATTGTCACGCCCCGATCCTCCGAGCATGTGCCCATCCCTCTTGGTCGATTTAATAGCGACGTCCCAGGACGCATCACCGACCCATTCATTTTAATACGCATGCGGAAGTAGATAAATAATCCCCAGACAACAACGTAATGGGATAGAAAAGTATGGCCATTATTTTTAAAACCAACAACACACTTATATATACATAACATACCCAGTCATGTCATATATAATACAATACAAACCGACATAAAAATATATAAGGTCTGCAAAACAGGGGGGTGTTCAAACAACTACGGGTCCTCATCATCCTCCCCATCTTCATTCACACTCCAACTGGAGCCTACCTCCGAGTACACAGGAGTTCCTGGATCTTCAAGATCAGGGTCCACCGGGTCTACCACCGAACCTCCTGGAGGATCTGTTGTGCCTTTCCCAAAGGCTACTTCCAGCACATATAAAGGAATCTCAGACTCAGGTATAGGACCTTCCTTCTCTCCATCTCGAGCCTGGCGATACCATGCTTTGTATTGGGGCACCTTTTTGGGTAAATCCTCATCAACCCAGACTATGGACTTCACTAGCTCATAGGTCCATCCCCTAGGGCTCCCATGCAGTGGGATAATATACTTTTGTTCTGTCACCTTTTTAGATTGACCAAAACGCTCAGGAGGAGCTGCCATCTATGGACTTGAAAATGTTATCCCACAACGGGGTGAGATGACGTCTCAGCAAGTTCAACCTCCTAAGAACTGACTAGGAAGAAAATACGTCATGAGGGCTGCCTAAACACAACCACGAGTCAGAGGACTTACCTTGACCTCAGTCTCTTCCTATAAGTCAATACCATTCAGATAACTATCCAACCACTTCAACCAATCAGATCCAATCATTGATCAATCGACTTAATCGATTCCATGTCAACAAGACCATTCCCCGGTCATCTCAATCAATACTATCTATAAAGTCTGATCATAATTCAAGACTGCTCACTCTAAGCTGATAATACATAGTATAGCTCACACCAAGCTGATAAATAGTATACTACTCGCTCTAAGCTGACATATCACCCACATGCTGATATAATATACTAAGAATGCTCACTCTAAACTGATAAGGTATACTGCTTGCGCTAAGTTGACATATCAGAGCCCGGAGGTTGATATAGTATACCGGTATACTACTTGTGCTAAGCTGACATATTAGAGCCCGTAGGTTGATATAGTATACCATCCTGACCATTTATCTTTTTTGCCATTTTTATCATATCCGATAAAAAAACTTGTGTGTGGGTACACGGTCGTCGGCCTTAGCCAAAATATAATATTTTCTCACTTGAAAATCCCACTAATTTTAACAGTCCACAAATTCATTTTTGGTGTTATAAACCGACGCCTGGTGATTTTCTAATTAATTACTGAAATTAATTAATTTTGGGATAATTATCCACAATCACGATTCACATCCAATCAGCATAAAATGACAGTCAATTAAATAAACAGACCACACCACTGCAATCAACATAAAATTTCAGTCACCGGCTATCTCAGTCTAATTTCCAGAAAATAAATAAATAATTAAATAAATACGGAAAATAATTAATAAATACCAAAAATGCTAACTTAGGCCCGTAAAGCCTAATTAAACACTGAAATGGGCTTGGAAAAATTCCAAGACTCGTTAATTAAATACTATGACCTGTCTACTTGCTAATTACAATACTCTATCCACCTAACATGTAATATCGAACGATTAATTTACTAATCTATTCTAACTATCCACCTAATCCTTACTTAGTCTAAACTAATCAACCCTTAAATGTCATTAACTTACTAAGTAGGGATTAGTGAGTTAAACTCACTTGTTAACCAATCCTCTCGGATCAAAACGACGGGGATGCGGAGGGGCTCGACAAACTCCAAAGTGGGACCGCCTTTCGAGGTCTGGAAAGGCTTGAAAACGGGCCCGACAGTGGCTGTGAGACCCACTAGCTTCGGCTTCTGTTCGGTGGTTGAAGAGGGTTGGACGGCGGTTGGTTGAGCGAGCAAGGACCGGCGGGGCTGCAGCGGTGCTCGGCGGGGCTTCACGGCGGTAGGTGGGTGACCCAGCAGCTCCGGCGACGGCGGGGCTGTTGCGAATAGCTTAGGGAATCGCCTGGGCTCACGACTGAAGTGGTACGGTGGCCAGGGACGGCGGAGACGCGCGTGGGCAGGGTGAACGCACGACGGGTAGCGACAGTGACTCGGCGAGCTGACGATGGACGGACGGGTTGGCGGCGGCTTCGGCTGGCTGCTGGCTTTGTCCTCTGGAAATTTTGAAGCTTGAAGAGGTTGGGAAGGGGGCTGTTCGACGATAGCAAGGAGGAAGGAGAGAGGGGGGACAAATTGGCTTGTAGGGGGCCACCATGGTCTTCTATCTCATCT
This sequence comes from Eucalyptus pauciflora, assembly GCA_007663325.1. Taxonomy (NCBI): domain Eukaryota; kingdom Viridiplantae; phylum Streptophyta; class Magnoliopsida; order Myrtales; family Myrtaceae; genus Eucalyptus; species Eucalyptus pauciflora. The sequence goes on from VMYD01000011.1 coordinate 2,624,836, forward strand.
TCTTGGTTCCCTTGACTAGTCCACCTTGCATGCTGTCATCCACAGCCAAATCCTCAGCCCTTTGGCTTCCTCTAGAAGCCTTGGAATGGTCCAATTGTTGGGTCCAAGGGGGGCATACGAATTTTGATTGAATTCTCTCAAATTGGACTTTAATTCCTTCTTGAATTAACCCAATTCAGCTTCTAAAAATTCCAATATTGAGTCTTCGATCAAATTGATATTTTTCCTCACAAATTGAATCTACTTGAATCCCAATTACGTGATTAAAAATTCCTCCTTTGAATTTTTCGGTCAAAAACGGCTCTATCTCGACTTTTTCCATCAAAATCTCGGTTTGCAGAAAAATCTTTGGAGACTGAGTCGACGTTCCTAAAATGACTTGTGACATGACAGAACTTTCAATTTCTGAAATCGGATTCAAATTCGTGGTTAATTTCGATCTAGCGCGATTTTAGCGTGACCTAGGCTACCGGGTAGCTTTCAAAATTTTTTAGTGTAAATGACTCATGGTCGATTTTCTTCGAGCCACAATGAACCTCTTCGACACATTCGCGACTCTCGGTTGTTGTGAAAATCTCGAGGATTCAAATACAGACACAGGGTACCAAAACGACAAAAAAATCAGTCTAGTGCCAATCGACGAGAATTTTTCAATTTGGTGGAATCACCCACATTTAACCACACATCTCAGTTGAACTGACCTATTTCTGATTTCTAATCGATCTTTTACTGTGTCGTAATGATCTCGGTAGATGAGCACGGGCGAGAAGTTGATTCCTGGTCGAATTCTCAAGTCTATTGCGTTAAAATTCCTTAATGACTTCCCTAGATAGTTTAGTTATCTCAGGAGTGATCAGTTCTGAGAACAGCACTATCGGCGCGTCGATGAAAGGCCCGATTAATTTAATCTAAAGCAGAATTGAAAAATCCAGGATGTCACAATTATCGCGCCTCAAAATTTGACCCCATCTATTCTTCCTAATTGAATTTATCCTCGACAATTTTGAATAAAAGATAATTTTTTTTTTAAAATTCTGAATTTCATAATTTGTGAAAAATTACAACCTTTCAAGTAGAATAAGTTATGTCTGAATAGACACAACTCTCCAAATGTTAAGAGGTTATGTCCGAAGAAACATAACTTTCCAAAGGTTATAAGAGCACATAACAACTGTTAGGCATAATAATAATAAAATTCGAAATTAAATAATAATAAAAGTAACCATACTCTATTTCGAATAGTCACACTATTTTAATAGTACAAAATCGTTATTTTATAATTATAAATTCAAATTTTAATAAATAAAAAATCATAATCATTTATTAGTGCCAAATTTAGTCCATGTATACACTCACATCTTTTCAATATGGGACAATGCATCTCTTAGTTTGTTTTATCAACAATCCCCCATATTGTTTGTAAAACAAAAATACAAAAATAAATTTTTAAAAAAGAAATACAACCAAAATTTCCATGAGATTAATATACATACATAAAAGTCTCTTTTGAGTTAAACCTTTTTTAGTGGGAGCATCTCAAAATGTTATAAAAGTTTCAAATAGCTACACTTTAAACTTGCAATTTTAATAATAGATTGGATATATACTAAGCTCTTATTTCATCAAAAAGTTTATAATTTACTCAACACTATTATGGCCTTATGCTTGTAAGAAGCCGCACCACTTGTGTTACCAATAAACACATTACTAATTTGTATTATACTTCATTAAGAATATAATTCAACCCACGAAACATAAGAGATGATACCGATTTCTCATGTCCGAGCAAATGTCAGTATCAAACAATCATCATTAGTAACTTGTTTTTACCCATTAACCTTATAGCTAGTGATATTCTAATATTAGGTCAGGTTACTATTATTAGTGATTTTATTCAAAGGGTTTTAGCCCTATTTCTTTTGAGGTTATATTTACCATGTCCTTTGGTAAAGCCTTTGTAATGGGATTGGCTAGATTTCTACTTGACCTCAAATAGACAATTGTTATGGAATTATCTTGAATCAATTGTCTCACGTACTCTTATCTTAGACTAATATGTGCAGACTTACTATTATAAGTGCTACTATAAACTCTTGCCAAAAGTAGCCTGACTATCATAATGATAAAAATAAGAGACATATGATTAGGCCATAATTTGATGTTCAACAACAAATTTCTAATCCATTTAGCCTCTTTCCTAGTTGTTGCTAAAGCAACGAATTCGGATTCCATTGTTAAGTGAGTAATGCATGTTTGCTTCTTGCTTGCCCAAGATACAACATATCCACTAGTGAAATCCATCTAGAAGTGGAATGTTTGTCACCCACACTTGTAATCCAACTGGCATTGGTGTTCTAATGTAGCTAGTTAATTATTATAAAATAGTTCCAAATTTAAGTTCTCTTAAGATAGCAAAAAACTACTTGTACTTTAAATTCAATTGCGTGCTTTCTTTTATCTTTCTTAGAAATAAAAGATGAAAATGAACATCCATGTATGATCACTTAGTTTAGGATTATTGACCCGAAAAGGTAAAAATACATGCATGATCACCATAGGTAACATGACATACTGTTAGGAATCGAAAGGTGCTCATAGAAATATTAGTATAACCCAAGTCCCCGAACCTAGATATCTAGTTGCATAGAAATCGAGGGACAACTCCTAACCCTCGATTGGGTTTTTTGTCCGATCCCAAAACGAGGCTAGTGGTGACTCCCATCTTATTTTCTAGGTTGTCTTAAACAACTATAACATTTAATAAACCTGTCATGAGGGGTATGAACCTAAGGAAAAGATTCGTAATAATGATTTAGTATACTTGATATGGCAGTACCCCAAAGGATGAATTGATGCTATCCTTATGGGCGAAGACGTACTATCAAGAGGGTTATTTGATCGAAATACCATTAGACTCACATTTACATCCAGTTTCCTTTTGATCTTAAAACCGTGGATCAAGAGAGCTATTATGCCATCCTTTTGGTCATCGATCAAGATGTGTTGCGACGTCAAGGTTGGGACATGACAAATTCTACTATCACACAAGGTACAAGCTTGGGAGAGCTCGCGACCACGATCGAGCGAACTCACAAAGGTTTATTTCGAAACACGAGTTGATGACGTGTCATCTTACATAGATTATAGTTTTTAATTTGCCAGAAAATTATTCCAATAAATTTAAAACACGATAAATATATATAAATAAAGAAAAGGAAAATAAAAATTTGTGAAAAATAATATAAACTAAATAAAAAGGACAAACAAATTTTGACGAAGGAAAGCAACAAAAATTGAAATATTGCAACCCTTATCGCTTGTGGCCACTATGGCGACTGTCTCTAGGCAACATGACACGGGTTAGGGACCCTGACAAGATTTGCCAAGCACAAATAATAGTTCTATAAACTATCAGGCTACGTTTGGTCATTTTAGATTTCTAACTAGGATAAGACTAGATAGAATGGGATATGAAATCCAGAGATTTTGCTATATCCTATCCACTATTTGACGGATCACAATGATAAAGTCAGGTATATTCATATTATATTATATACATTATTTGATATAAATGGCATGTTAGTGTAAATGACCATAAAAGTTCACAAACAGAGATGGTAAAATTCTCTCGCGACGCTCTTGCCTACTTTATTTTTATTTTACCTTTCTATTTTAATTATTTTCCTTTTTATTTCATTTTCCCCTTCCATCGTTCTCAAATAAAATTTTATTAAATAGTAAACTATACTAATATACCTAAAATACTAAAATATGTATTAAATATAAATATATAATTATATTATAAGATATAATTAAATTCGAATATATAAATAATAACAAGATTAAATTAAAATACTAATTTTTTATTTTTTATTATTTGAATTTCTTATATTAGAATTTAAATATTATTTACATGAAATATACTTTTATTTTATTAATTTAAAAAGTTTATTATACGAGAAAAATAACTTTCCTGTTATGAATATTAGAAATCTTATCAATCTTTATCTCCCCTCTCCCATGGGATAATTTTATTCGGGCTATACCCTATTATATATGACTTTATCTTATCTTGAGCAGGCATCAAACGCAAGATAAGATAATTTTATCTTATTCCGAATTTTATCTTGACTATCAAATGCGGTCTTAATTCTAAGTGAGAGGATAAAAAATCAACACTACGACAAAACCACTTACTTAATATGAATAATGCGGTTTTGTTCTTATTTAAGCTTTTAATTGAAATGGTGTCTGATGGAGAATGGGGAAGGATTTTTCATTATGCTTCAAAAGAAAGAAAAATAAAGCATTACAGTGTTGCAATTTCAAGTCAACATGACACGTTGGGAATCCACATAGTTTTCTTCACCGGCTGTATTTCATTTAAATTAATTAATGAAAGGATGACATAAACATATTAAAATATAATAGGGATTAATTGGACTAATTAAAAGTTTCGGGATGATGGTGAACATTACTCAAAATTGATTAAATTGAATCAACCGAAAGTTCAAATATGACACTGCATATCAATAAAAGTTCACATATTGCTAGTACTATTATCATTTGCAGGAAGAGAAACTACATGTTCTTTACATCTCATATCAGAAAAGGCAAGAGATGTTGATCCACTGCATTTTGCAAATTCACTTCATGATCACTCGGTAAAAGGATGGAAATAATTGTGAAATGGGACCTTCCCAGAAGTCTTCGCATAATTATTTCTGGTACCACAACTTCAAACTATAAAAATCGCACTATTCCTATGATGTTCATAGAGAAGCTAGCTCTGCAATGAAAAGAAAAAATCACATGGCTGGGCTTAGTGAGAACTAAGAAGATATTCAAGATCGTCATCATAATTGAAAACCAAATAGAATAGCACATGAAAACTTCAAATCTTACCATCTCCTGAAATGCTCCAAATTTTTTGACATTGAGATCACGAAGTTGCTCTAAGCTGACTGCAGAGAGTGGCATATCCAAGGGTACTTGAAAGCAAAGCTCACGTGAGATTTGTCCCATGGTTGGACGAAGCCTCGGATCGTCTTGCAAGCACTTGAATGCTAGTTTGGCGATCAAGACCACGTCCTGTGCATCTCGAAGGCCAAGTCTGGAAGGCGAGAGACGTTGATCCAACACATCCTTCAACATCGTTGACTCAACTTGGGCAGATGATGAACATTCTCGAGAGACATGATCTCCTGGATGCTTTCCCATGATTGTCTCTAATGCGATGACGAGAGACATGATCTCCTGGATGCTTTCCCATGATTGTCTCTAATGCGATGACTCCAAAGCTATATACATCGCACTTTTCGGTAGGAACAATAGAATAAGCTAGTTCTGCAAGCGGAGAATTCACTGTTTTTTTAATCTCGGTCACAAGTTGTATTCAAGTTGACAACATTAATTCCCATGATGTGACGTGTGACAATCACAAGTACAGATCTCCACTTAATCAACTCCTACAACATTGATTTGAGCATGGGAGTTTATGCTTTGGCAAAAACCAAAAAAAAATTGTTTGCCCCTTAAAAAACGGGCATCTTCTAGGTAATTTGAACTTAATATCCTTGAAATGGATTGATTATGATCTTTTTCCCATTTGCCAATTCTTACTTATGAGGAAAATCGAAAAGCATTTTCATCAAGACTGAACTTGAAAGCTCAAAATAAGTACACCAAAATTTCCATGATATGTTTAAATAACTAATGGACTGCATTAACTAGTAAAATTTCAATAATAGAAGCATGACACCTAATGCCATCGAAATTTGAACAAAGGTTTGCGAAGTACCTGGAGCAATATACCCAATAGTACCGGCAATAGCCGTCCAGTTTGATGAATCTGGCCTCAAAAGTCTTGCAGTGCCAAAATCGGAAACATGAGCCTCATAATCACGATCCAATAAAATGTTGTTACTGGTCAAGTCTCGATGAATCAACGGAGGAGAACATTTGTGATGCATATAGGACAATGCATCCGCAACTCCTCGAACCACACTTATCCTCTTGTCCCATTGAAATTCTATGGCTCTCTGATCATCTTTCAAAGTTGTTCTCAAGCTTCCTCTTTCCATGTACTCATACACCAAAAAACAGCATTGGGGATGGGAGCAGAAGCCATAAAATTTCACGATGTTTCGATGACGTATATTTGTCAAGGCTTGAATTTCCCTTTCAAATGATACCAAATCAACAATCTCAGTATCTTCTTGGGATGACAAGGTTTGCTTGATAGCAAACGTTTGACCTTCTGATATCTCAGCTTTATAAACAATTCCATATGCTCCTTCACCCACATAGTACTTGGAGTCAAATCCTTCCGTGGCGTCAATGATTCGATCATAGAAAAATTTTCCATCATACCTCAAAATACTCATGAAATCCAAATCATTTGCCCGTTCATTATTCTTTCTCTTGATAATCCTTCTTTGACGATGATTGACGATTACAACAACAATCAAGGTGCAAGAGAGAAAGAGAAACCCTAACAACGAGATAATGAGGATAATTGTGATTCTAGTTCCAACATGTTTATGACGTTTCTTGATCCCGATAGAATTGCAGTTCGGTAAACCAGCAACATTACCACAAAGCCCTTTGTTATGCTGAATTTTCTCAAATGAAGCCTCATTGAAAGCCTTGACATTAGGGAGAGGACCTTCTAGGTCATTGTAGGATACATCAATAGAAGTCAAGGCCAACATATCATCAAAAGCATGTGGGATGTAACCAGATAGGCTATTGTGAGAGATATTTAGAATTTCTAAGTTTCTCAGTATTGCAAGCTCTCCTGGTATATGTTCTGACAAAATATTATAACTCATATCAAGAATCTCAAGGAATTGTGTGTTGCCTATCTCAGGAGGAATGCTTCTCCGAAATTTGTTCCTACTCAAGTTCAAGCTCAACAAGCTTTTGCATGAGCCTAGCTGCACTGGTATCGATCCACTCAAATTGTTTGATGCTAAGTTTAGATGTGTCAGATGAGATAAAAACCCAATCTCAATAGGGACATTTCCCATGATGGCATTGCTGCTTAGGTCGAGTTCTAACAACATTGATAGGTTTCCCATTTCCCTCGGAATCTCTCCGCTCAAATTATGCGAAGAAAGGTCCAATAACTATAATTGAGCCATCCTTCCAAATATTACGGGTATCTCACCAAAGACATTGTTGTTCGATATCCTTAAGCTCATCAAATTATGACAATGCTCCCATTTCCACGAAAGTTCACCTGTCAAATGATTGTGGCTCAAGTCCATATAATTCAGATGCGGATATATTCCAAAAGCATATGTTATGTTTCCAGTGAGTTGGTTTTTCTCAAGCCTCAATCTGATTAATGTGCTACAGTTCTTTAGGCTCGTGGGGATGGGACCCGTGAAATGATTATTGAAGATGGAGAAATTTTGCAATGATCTCCCAAGACATACATCTTTTGGCACTTCCCCTTCTAGGTCATTATCATATAGCTGCACATTAGTCAACCGTGTTAACTTATTTAATTCAGAAGGCAAGGAACCAAAGAATTTATTGTTGCCAAGGTCCAAGTGAGTTAGATTGGCCAGGCTTCCAATTGATGCAGGAATTGAGCCAGTGAGTTTGTTTTTATATAGATGAAGTTCAGTAAGAGAAGTGAGCCTCCCGATTTCTGAAGGTATAGGCCCTGAAAGTTGATTTGTACTTAGATGAAGATGAATTAGTTGGGTCAGGTTCCTTAGTGAAGCAGGGACAAGACCGATCAAATTATTATCCTCAAAAGATAAATTTGTAAGAGCAATGAGCCTCCCAATTTCAAAAGGTATGGGTCCCGAAAGTTGATTTCGGAAGAGGTTAAGAAAAGATAAACTTGTCAAGTTTCCAATGGAACTAGGAATTGAGCCACTGAGATTGTTGGATGATAGGTCAAGTTTAATAAGAGAAGTGAGCCTCCCGATTTCTGAAGGTATGGGTCCCGAAAGTCCATTCTGCCATATGTAAAGAATTTTCAAATTCCTCAAGTCACCTATTTCTCTCGGAATGGAACCGCAAATATTATTGCATGAAATGCTTAATTCAGTTGAATTGCCTAATTTTCCAAGAGAATTGGGAATGGGCCTTGAAAGTTGATTTTTACTTAGATAAAGATGAATCAATTTGCTCAGGTTCCCTAGTGAAGCAGGGATAGGACCGATCAAATTATTATCCTCAAAAGATAACATTGTAGAGCAATGAGCCTCCCAATTTCAGAAGGTATGGGTCCCGAAAGTCTATTTTGGAAGAGGTTAAGAAAAGATAGACTTGTCAAGTTTCCAATGGAACTAGGAATTGAGCCGCTGAGATTGTTGGATGACAGGTCAAGTTTAATAAGAGAAGTGAGCCTCCCGATTTCTGAAGGTATGGGTCCCGAAAGTCCATTCTGCCATATGTAAAGAATTTTCAAATTCCTCAAGTCACCTATTTCTCTCGGAATGGAACCGGAAATATTATTGCATGAAATGCTTAATTTAGTCAAATTGCCTAATTTTCCAAGAGAAGCAAGAATGGGCCCTGAAAGTTGGTTTTTCCATAAATAAAGATAAATCAGGCTGCTCAAGTTCCCTAGTGAAACAGGGATAGGACCAATGAACTTGTTTATGGAAAAACCAAGTTCCAAAAGAGAATCCAATTGTCCAATCTCCCAAGGGATGTGTCCACTTAGGTTGTTTGCACATACTTTAAAATAATGAAGACTCTCGAGCATACCTAAACTTGGAGGAATGTACCCAGATAGTTCATTGAAGCAAAGATCAAGAGAGTTGAGTTTGGAAAGGTTACTGATACTTGAGGGAATGAAGCCATAGATTGAGTTGTTGGCAAGTTCAAAGCTAACCACACTGGTTAAGCGTGAGAAGTCGAGGTCATTTAGAGTTCCTCTCAAACCGAGATAGGAAAGATTTAGATGGGCAATGGCTCCAAAGTCGTCACAAGCAACACCGGTAAAGCTGCAAGGATTGTCATCGTGCCACGAAGAGAGGAGAGACCGGCTATGGTTGTCGAGAGTAGATTTCCAATTTAGGAGAGCCTCTACTCCATCCTTATTCTTAGTCACGTGGATAGTGGAGAAAGAAGTGAAGGAAGCAGAAACGCCTGCACCATGAAATGAAGTGGTGCCTACCAAAAAGAGCGAGAAGAAGAAGATAGCTAAAGGAGACTGGGTCGATGACAAAAAGGAAGAAATCATGATTTGGGGATGGTTGGGTCTTGGGGGGTGCGAGATGGTTCAAATCCGCATACTATTAAAAAGATTGATGACTATACTTATAGATTGGAAGATCACTCCCAAGAAGCCTTTATGGAGGACAAGTTCCTAACTTCCTATTATAGCTGGACCGCGTTTTCCGGAGAATCAGTCCTTCTCATGAGAAAATATTGGGTGGGTTTAACCCTCCACGTAGGCCAAATGTACCACCATACAAAAGTCGACACGTGGCCAATTTGGGCCCACTTGTCAGCGCTCACTTCCCCGTTAACGCTCCGTTTCTCTCACCTTTACTCTCTCTCCTCCCCGCCGTTTCTGCCCATACCTCTCTTTCCCTCTTCCCTCTTATTTCTCTTTTTTTGAGAAAATTTCCTTAGTCTGACACACGCAAGGGAAAAGACAAGAAAAGCAGGGAGAGAGAGAGAGAGAGGGGGGTGGGAAAGAAGAAAAGAACGCGAGGGAGGAAGTCTTCTTCGACCGAGTATCCCCACTCCCGACGCCGCTGCTTGCCACCGCCTCAACGAACCGCTCCTGAAGCCGTTGTTTTTCCCGGCACGCCGCCGCCGCCGCTGCCCCGAGCGCCGCGGCACCCTTGCTCGCCATTGCGGACGTGACCCGACAAAGCTCAACGTAGTCTCCATCCGGCGGTGCGCTGTCCCTCCTTGACCTGAAGCGGCCATGAGCCGACTCGAGCTCGAGCCATGGCAGACGCAAGAAAAAAGAAAAGAGAAGTGGAGAGAGAAGAGGGGGAGAAGGAGAAGACGATGGGCCCTCGAAACGGAATCGAATCTTCTTTCTTCAGCCCAAAGCCTGCGCCTCCGCATACGCGCGCGCGATAACGGTTGCCGACTAGTGGCCATCGGCCGGGTCCGCATCTTCGCCCCCGGAAAAATGGTGAGTCGGAGGAGGAAATCGTCGTGTCGATCGGACTCGGAGACGGACATGGAGTCGGAATCACCGTCGTCGTCGCCGTCGCCGTTGGACTCCGATGCCTCGGAGGAATCCTCCCGGCGGCGGCGGCACCGGTGATGGAAGGAGCGGAGTGGTTCTAGGAGGGAGAAGCATAGGAGGAGAGAGAGGAGCGGCGGCGGTAGCAGCAGTAGCGGTAGGAAGAAAGAGAGAGGACGCGTGGATAGAGAGAAGGAGCGGAGGAGGTCGAGGAAGGATGAGAAGAGGAGCGGCAGGAGGAGCGCTCACGATGGATCTTCTGGTGGTTCCGATTCGGTGACGAAGAGAGTTTGTGTTGATCCAAAATCGGTTCTGAAGCGGCCATGAGCCGACTCGAGCTCGAGCCATGGCAGACGCAAGAAAAAAGAAAAGAGAAGTGGAGAGAGAGAGAAGGAGAAACAGAGAGGAGGAGAGAGAGGAAGAGGGAGAGAGACGGAGTGTTAACGGGGAAGTGGGCGCTGACAGGTGGGCCCAAATTGGCCACGTGTCGACTTTTGTATGGTGGTACATTTGGCCTACGTGGAGGGTAAAACCCACCTAATATTTTCTCCCTTCTCATTGACGACATATTTGCAAGATAAAAAGTCTTTCCCCTTTTTCAGCCAGCTTAGCGTGCACCGTGGGGGATGATGAGTGGATTGTGCAGAGCCACATAAGTCTCAATCGTGGGTCATGCTTGACTTACTTTTTCTAAGTCTTCTTTAAAATTGATGATATATTTGCAAGATAAAAAGTCTCTCCCCTTTTTCAGTCAGCTTAGCGTGCCCCGTGGTGGATGATGAGTGAATTGCGCAGAGCTACATAAGTCTCAATCGTTGGTCATGCTTGACTTACTTTTTTCAAGTCTTCATTGAAATTGACGATAGGTTTGCAAGATAAAAAGTCTTTCCCCTTTTTCACTCAGCTTAGCGTGCGAAGTGGGGGATGATGAGTGAATTGCGCAGAGCCACATAAGTCTCAATCGTTGGTCATGCTTGATTTACTTTTCCAAGTCTTCTTTGAAATTCACATGTCAACTATATATGTGGAAAATGAAGTCCTGATCGTGGGTTTCGAACAAAAAAAAAAAAGAGTCCTGATCGTGGGTGTCTATATGGTTCAAAATTGACACTCCGATGTTGGGTAGATGAGTGGGGTGTTGAAAGGGAATATATACTATGTGGGATTTTTTTTTTCCAAACAATAATTTGTAGAAATTGACCAAATTTTGATCGTGCATAATTTTTCCATCTGACATCCAATTGACTCGGTTCCAATTCTGGCGAAACGGTTCTATGACGTGCAGGTGATAAAGATTCGAGTGATTGGTCTGTGTAGAGAGCTTGGATCCCCTTTTGCAAAGTAATATTTATGCTTCCCTATGTTGGAGAGAAAACAAAGCAGTAACAAGAATGTGAGTAGGTTATTTCAAGGGAACCTAGGCCTCCAATACTGGAACAAGAATTTTGGGAATTGCTGAAAGTTCGGTTAACAAGTCATTCGAGGAGTCTTCTTTGTAAGCGAAAACGTAATTCTCTAATGTGGAAAATTCAAAACTGGGGATCTTTGATTTTCATGATTTTCATAGTAAGAGGGATGAAGATATGCATTTATCCATAGCAATACTGTTGAAAATGATTTGTTGCACAAACCGATGAAACGAAGAAATTCGATTTCTCTCCCTTAACCGCTTTTCCTTAATGTGCTTTATTTGATGAAGTTTCATTCATTGCTATTGGGTGGAGAGAGGACCAGACTCTATTGATATCTGCCATCAATAGGTGCCTTCCATCAAGCGCCTTTTTACTTCGTAAGAGTCGCACCTCTTCGGAAGAATGGTAACTTCTCAATAGAATTGTATGTTTTCATCCTTTTCATAGCCAATAGGTTTTAGCAGTTATATAATTATTAAACCATTGATTAATAACATCATGCGGGCCACAATAATTCTTACATTCTCCCACTAGGCCCATATGACATTCCTTTCATGGTTTAATAAAGACCAACACAATAATATGATGTTATAACTTTTTTTAAATTGGCTATCACATAATAATTACAATTAAATGAAGAAAACTAATGTGAGCCATGTCGGTTGTATGTCATTAATCGACGTAGTCCATTCCATGTACTACAACGATAGCTCTCTACTTAACATGATCCATGAATGAGAAGTACAGTAATGGTCCAACTAAATAAAAACAAGGCTAATGTCAAATTCACACAGAACAAAATGTAAATGAGAGAAATATCAATAGTTATGAAGTGCTGCTTCTTAGCCAAGAATTGAAATGGAAATGCTACTTTTCCAAATTTAGGAGAAAATGGCTTCTGATTTGTCTAGCGGATGAGGCTGATCTGATTAAATTTTAAACTTTACTAGAGAGACACAGCTGAGAAAATGAAAGGCCGGATCAAAAGTTGGACTTAGTTTGACGTTGATAACATATACCTCAGGCAAAAATATCTTCTTTTTTCATTGCTGGGATGATAATAGAGAATGTGTTTTATATGACGAAAATATCAAGTGGGATGAAATAAGATGTAATCAATTAATCAAAAGTGAAATATATGAACACAGGGTGAGAAGTAGGACGAGATTCATAGTACATGGGCAATCATGATCGACCAATCACACCATGTTTCACCGCCATGAAGTTTTATCTATCACATAAACTGCATTTTCACTCTCATGACACGTGTATATTTTCACACTATGTACACATGCGAACATTTGAAATCCGTTCGTCAAGGGTTTCTTTTGCACTGGCGGTGTTTCTTTTAAAAATCCAACATTTAGAAAAAAGCCAGTCATTCTCGTACAATTCTTTCTCGTTTAATAACACATTTTAGATCTTTCTCATTAAGTAAGTCAAATTTGATAATTGCCGGTGTAATTAATTTCTCCCTTTGATAATCTAGCTATTGATAACTAATCAGACACTTAAATCTAATCTTGATTGATTGCCAAAGTGTTACCGATCCGTAAAAGAATGAAAGAGACGTAAGTGGGGCAGCTCATGTAGAAAGGAGTGGCTGGAATCTTTCATGGAGACAGCATTGGCCCCGCAACATTTGTGTTTTCTTTTCTTCTTTCTGTTTTTGACAAGCTTCTCGTACATGATCAGTGGCAAGTAAGACGTCGTCTCAAGCAATTTTTCGCTATTCCAAATGGATTCACACTAACGGTAGCTACGGAAAACTCTGCTAGTAAAAAATATTTACACAAACGATCTTATATATCGTTGATTTGAAAAAAAAAAAAAAAAGCAAGAGTCATAATCCTCAAATTAAGAGTTGTTTCGAACTTTATATTTTTGGAATGACAATTTAGGAAATCCTCGCGAACAAAACCTTATAAGATGGTATTTACATGAAATTCCTCATTCTTATTACTCCAGAGGCTTTGTAAAGATGTCTGCCAGCTGATTCTTCGAATCAATGAACTGAATCATAATCTCCCCATTCTGGACATGATCTCTTCTAAAGTGATGTCGAATCTCTATATGCTTGGCCCTTGAATGAAGAATTGGATTCTTGGTGAGATTAATAGCACTGTTGTTGTCGCATCTAATTTCAGTGCATGATTTTTCAATCCCAAAGTCTCTTAGTTGTTGTCTTATCCATAGGATCTGAGAGCAACAACTCCCAAGAGCAACGTACTCTGCTTCTGCTATTGATAATGCTACAGTACTTTGCTTCATTGAGAACCAAGATACCAACATATTTCCCAGCAATTGACAAGTGCCAGATGCGCTCTTTCTATCAACTTTACAACCTACCTGCTAAATCAGCGTCTGAGTATCCAAGAAGGGTAAAGTCTCATTCCTTAGGATACCATAGACCTAGCTTTGGAGAAGTTACAACATATTTAATGATGCGTTTTGCAGCACTTAAATGAGATTCTCTAGGATCAGACTGAAATCTAGCACATATGCCAACACTAAATAAAATATTAGGTCTAGAAGCAGTAAGGTAAAGAAGTGAACTAATAATGCTTCTGTATAGCTTCTGATCTACTTTCTTCATTTCTTCATCCTTGTCTAGTTTCGAAGAACTTGACATTGGTGTCTCTGTCTTCTTGCAATTCTCCAACCCAAACTTCTTGATGAGATCTTTGGCATATTTTTCTTGGTGAATGAATATACCTTTCTTCGATTGTTTGACTTGCAATCCCAGAAAGAAAGTTAACTCACCCATCATACTCATCTCGAATTCTTCCTGCATAGATCTTGAAAATTTCTTACAAAGACTTTTGTTAGGAGAACAAAAAATAATATTAGCTACATAAATTTGTACCAGTAGAAAGTATTTTCCTTCTTTTTTTATAAACAAAGTAGTATCAACTTTTCCCTTTTCAAAACCATTATGAGTTAGAAACTTACTTAATCTTTCATACCAGGCTTGAGGTGCTTGTTTCAGTCTATACAAGGCCTTTTTCAATCTATAGACTAAGTCTGGCTTTCTTGGATCTTCAAATCCTGGTGGTTGTTCCACAGAGACTTCTTCTTGTATGAACCCATTCAGGAATGCACTTTTGACATCCATTTAGAATAACCTAAAATTTTTATAACAAGCAAAAACAAGTAATAATCTAATTGCTTCTAATCTCGCTACTGGTGCATAGGTCTCGTCATAGTCTATTCCCTCTTTCTATGTATATCCTTTAGTCACGAGTCTTGCTTTATTTCTGACCACTTTTCCATTCTCATTTATCTTGTTCTTGAAAACCTATTTCGTTCCAATAATAGATTTGCTTTTGGGTTTTGGAATTAGCTCCCATACATCGTTGATGCTGAATTGTCTCAGTTCTTCCTGCATAACTTCTATCCAGCTTTCATCAGACAATGCTTCATCTACTCCTTTTGGTTCTATCTCATAAACAAGTGCTAGAGCACTAGACTCTTCTCTTCCTTTGGATCTGGTGCGAACTCCTTCATGAATGTTGCCAATGATGAGTTCTTTGGGATGACTTGACTTGTGCTTCCAGTTGCTATTTGGTTTGAAAGTCTATTGATCCTCTGCTTCGTTTGAATCTTCTTGTTCTGCTTGTTGCTGTTCTCCAGAAGTTCGAACCTCTTCGAAGGAAGTAGACTTTGTAAAGTCTGGAACGGGTTCAAACTCTTCAAGTTGAGTCTGATATGATAGATTTTCCACATTATCCTGAAACTTGACCTTCATGGATTCTTCCACGGATTGAGTATTCTTGTTAAAGACTCTATAAGCTTTGCTTGAAGTCGAGTAGCCAAGGAAGATTCCTTTGTCTGATTTCACTTTGAACTTTCCAGATTGATCATTCGCATTCTTCAGAATAAAACAATTACATCCAAAGACATGAAAGTAAGAAACATTCGGCTTCTTTTCTTTATACACTTCATAAGGAGTTTTCTCTAGAATAGACCTCAAGAATACTCTGTTGATAATATAACAGGCTGTGGAAACTGCTTCTGCCCAAAATCGAGAGGATATTTTGCTCTCTATCAAGAGAGTTCTGGCCATCTCTTGTAATGATCTGTTCTTCCTTTCCATAACCCCATTTTGTTCTAGAGTGTATGGAGAAGAGAAAACATGCTAAAAACCAGATTCATCACAAAACTTAGTAAAGTCCTGATTCTCAAACTCACCTCCATGGTTAGTTTGTATGCTCGAAATAACATAACCCTTTTCATTCTGAACCTTCTTGGCAAACTTCGCGAAATAAGAGAAGGTTTCAAACTTACTTGCCAGAAAGTATACCCAAGTAAAGTGAGAGTAATCATCCACGATTACTAGGCAATATTTCTTTCCACCAATATTTTTAGTTCTGATTGGACCAAAAAGGTCCATGTGAAGAAGCTGCAGAGCTCGATTTGTAGAAACTTGATTCACAGGTTTAAAAAAGCTTCTGACTTGTTTTCCCAAGACATAGGAAGTGCACAACTCATTCTTCTGGTAGGCCAGATTAGGAAGGCCTCGAAAAAGCTTCTTAGAAGAAATCTTGGCAATTTGCTTCATGTTAACATGACCAAGCTTCCGACGCCAGAGACTTGCTTCATCTTGAATAGAAATAAGACACTAAGAACTTTCTGGGTTTACATCCAGAAGGTAAATGTTGCCATGCCTTCGACTAGTAAAAGATTGAGAGACGTCTTAACTCGTTCTAGAACAAATGCCTTCTTGGAAATTTATTCTGAAACCAGTATCACAAAGCTGACTTCTGCTCAGTAGATTGTAGTTCAATCCTTCCACCAAGGAAACATTATTGATAGTCAGGCTTCCAATCTTCACAGTTCCACATCCTACAATCTTTCCTTTGTTATTTTCTCCAAAAGAAACTTTTCCTCCATTCAGTCTAACAAGCTTTATAAAGCAACTTGAGTCTCCTATCATATGTCTCGAACATCCACTATCCAAATACCATTTGATCTTCCTTTTGATAGTGACTTGTGATCAAAAGAAAAACTCAAACTTTCTTTGTTACCCAGATTTTCTTGGGTCAATGAGAGTTAATATTAAAAACAGTCTTAGCCTAGTCCTTCTTAACTAGTCTCCAAACCTTGGGACATTCTTTCTCGAAATGTTATGAGCTGTTACACTTCAAACATCTGAGTGCACTTCGGCCAACAGGTTTTACAAAAACTTTTTGAAAATGACTTTTGTAAAATGCCTTTACAGGTCTTTGTTTAATTCTTTCTTTTACTTTGGGAAAATCGATTAATGGAACAGTTTCTGAAGTCATACCCAAACCAGATTTGTTAAAGTAGGGTATTTGAGCTGAAAGAATTTTCTCTAGTTTCTCGAATCCTTTTGAAAATCTTTTTGTTATATTTGAAATATCACTTTTCAAAGAAGTATTTTCCTTTGAAAGAGAATCAGAATTTTCTTTTAAATTATCAAAACTCGTTTTCAGACTTTCAAATTTTTATTTCCAAGAAACTTCATGTTGCCTGAGCTTAGAATTCTCCCTTTTTAGTTCAGAAATCCTTTTAAGAGAGGATTTGAGACCGAGACAAAGTTCATTTATGTATTTAGAGACTTTGATAGGAATTTTTAAATCACTAACCTTAATTTCTTTGTCAGAGTCTGAATTAGAGTCTGTTTCTAATTCCGAGTCTGATTCGGAATGAGCCATCAGACATATGTTGGCATATTCTTCTTCGCTTTCCTCACACTCGGTGTCACTCCAAGTTTCAGCTTTGAGTGCCTTTTTGTACTTCTCAGTTTTTCCTTTGTTCTTTTTCAACAGAGGATAATTAGGTCTGATATGCCCATTTTTCTTGCATTCGAAGCATATCACATCTTTGCTGGTTTCATTGTCCTCAGTTGATTTCTTCTGGAAATTTTGCGTGCTTTGTTTCTTCCAGTTGAATCTTCTTCCCTTTCTATTCATCTTTCTGAATTTCTTAATTATAAGCGCTAGCTCCTCATCATCCATATCATCATCTGAATCTGTATCACCAGAATCAATTTTAGACTTTAAAGCAATTGACTTCTTACCTTCAGGATCTTCTTCATCATTTATTTGCTCCACTTCGTATGACTGCAGTGTGCCTATCAGTTCATCAACTGATAGAGGCATGATACTTTGTGTTTCTCTAATTGAAGTCTTCACATGATTCTAATCTTTTGAAAGCCCACGTACAAGTTTGTTGACTTTCATAAGTCCTGAGATTGGTTGACCTTGATAAGCCAGGCCATTTACAATCTCTGTGAAGTAACTGAATATATCAGTAATAGATTCTCCAGGCTTCATTCTGAAAGCTTCATACTGTCCGAGTAGAATGTTTATTTTGGTTTCCTTCACACGATCAATCCCTTCGTAGGTAATATGTAATCTATCCCAAACTTCTTTTGCTGTTTCACTAGAAGAAATTCGGTTATACTCAGTGGGAGATAAGGCACAGTATAAAGAGTAGATTGCTTTCGCGTCAAAAACTTGTCTCTTGATAATTTCAGCTTATGTTGATTCGTCAACATCAGTAACTTCTTTTCCTTGGTCTGAAGTTGATATTGCTTTAGGATTGATCCATTTTTTCTACACATACCACTCCAAAGGATCTCTGGATCTAAGAAATGCCTTCATCTTGTTCTTCCATACATTGTACTCATTTCCATCGAAGTAAGGGGGTATGGTGTTGCTCTGACCTTCAACTATGGAGCCGAAATACTAGCCATAGAGGATCTTTAGCTTAGAAGTAAAACACTTCAATAATTAAGCACACATGCTCTGATACCAATTGTAAGTGCTAGTATGAACACCTAGAGGGGGTGAATAGGTGTGAAGACAATTTTTCGCAAAAAAATATTTTGCTTTTGAAACTGAGTCTGAAGAACAACAGACTTTGAGCGAGTTCAGACTTTAACTATAAACAGAACTACGAACAAAGTAAATGAGTTTAGGGAAAATAATAAGAACACATAATTTATAGTGGTCCGGCTTAGATCAAGCCTATGTCCACTCTCCCACGCTGACAGCCTCCTGGCTGGTTTCCACTAAGAATCAAAAGAGAATTTACAATCTGTAATCTTAACTTCATAATGAAGAGTCTCCACTGCTCTCTCACGAAGTCACACTATAAATCTCTCTCTTTTGAGTATAACTTTGAGCTCAGTGTAAGAACTAACAAGAGAATGGGAAATTTTAGACTTTGGAATTTCTCTTTCACGCACACTATCGAACAACTGGAGAGTCCTCCTTAAATACTTCTTCATGCCTTCTCGACCGTTGATACTTTCCAAATGAATTCTTCCAATCAACCCGTTGGACAGAATCAATCAAGGAGATCTTCGAGCTGTTTGAAGATTGTGATGAAAGCCCGTCAATCATGTTCGCCCATATAATCAGGATCTTGATTTTCATAAGGATTCTTTCCAAATTTACTTGTCTTCCAAAAAGATTTGATGTATCTAGATTGATTCTAATAAAGATAATCAATCTCGTAGGTGATATTTCCAACCAAAAGACCATATATAATCCATACGAATTGAACCCTTAAATAAAGAAAGATAATCCCGCGTCTAGATAAGACTTCATTCTTCACTTGCGTTCAGTCTGAAATTTGTTAGAATGAGCAGACTTCTGATGTAAAATAGACTTTGACACAAAGTCTGGCAGTCTTCAGACTTTGACACAGAATTCTGAAAATCTTCAGAACATAAAGTAGATAAGTTTTGTCAGTTTCAAAACATTAAAGGAGAGCAACCTCATCCGCATTTGCACTATATTGAGCTAGCCTCCCATGCCAGTATCCGACGTCTTCATGTTCATGTTCGATATGACCAACTATGAAAGAGAAAAACAGTAATTTCGGACTGCCCCTCTCCTTAGATGCTATGTGAACAGTCCCATAATGGCCATGCATGAGGACCATGTGTGACATCCTGAAAATTCAATTTTGTTTTCAATTAAATAAATTGGGTCTTTCATTGACATGCCTATAGTGCTATTCTCCGAGCTGATCACTCATGAGATAACTAGATTATCGGGGGAAGCCATTAAAGAATTTTAATGTAATAGATTTGAGAATTCGACTAGGAATTGACTACTCAACCGTGCTCATCTGCAGAGATCATTACGGCACGGTTAAAAATCGATCAAAGATCAGAGATAGGTCGTTTTGACTAAGATAAATGATCAAAGTGTGGGTGAAGCCACTAGATCGCGAAATTCTCGTTAATCGGCACTAGGCCAGTTTTTCTGTCTTTTTGGTATCCTATGTCCCCATTTGAAACCTCGAGATTTTCATGACAATCGAGAGTCGCCAATATGTCGAAGATGTATTATGTGGCTTGAAAATAATCAACCATGGGTCAATTGCACCAAAATTTTCTAAAAGCTACCCGGTATGTTAGGTCACGCTAAAATCACGCCAGATTGAAATTAACTGCGAATTTGAATCCAATTTCAGAAATTGGAAGTTCTGCTATGTCACGAGTCATTTTAGGAACGTCGAATCATCCTCCGAATTTTTTTTTGCAAACCGAGATTTTCGGCGAAAAGTCAAGATAGGGCCGTTTTCGACCGGAAAATTCAGGGGACCTTTTTTATCACAATTTTGGGATGTAAGTTGGTTCTATTGACGAGGAAAAATGTCAATTTGATCGTGGACACGATGGTGGAAATTTTGAGGGCTGAATTGATTTGATTCAAGTGGAAATTGAAGGGGATTTGGGGGAAATGTCTTCAAAATTCGTAGCCCCTTGGTCCATGACATTTTGGACCATCTTAATGGCTTCTAAGGCAAGCTTTGGGGCTGGAAAAATTGCTGAGGAAGCCAGCCAACAAGGTGGGGTCAAGTCAAGGAGACAAGAGGATATAAAGAGAGAGAAGTGGCCCCCTCCAAGCCAATAGGCTATCTTCTTCTTCCTCTGCATTTGCTTTCTCCATTTCCAGCACTTTGAAGCTATGAAATTCAAGAAAAACCGAGCAGCCAAGCCCCTTAGCCCGTCGCACGTTCGCCTGAGCCGCCAGAGCCCCGCCGCTTCGCCGTCGCGCCCCTGCGCGCCTGCTGCTTGTCCGTGCGTCGTCCTGCTTCAGTCGTGTGTCCAGACCGTTCCCGAGCCTCCCCCGTGGCCGTCGAGCTCAGCCGAAGCTCCTCCGTTGCCGTCCTGCCACCGTCGAATGTCGCCATCGCCACTGCAGCTGCTCACCCACCCGCCTGGGCTGTTTCCAGCCCAACCAGCCGTCCAAGCCACCCCTCGGTCCCCCATCTAGAACCGAAACCCAGCAACCCATTGTGGGCTTCGAGGCCCGTTTCCAAGCCCTTTCGGACCTCGTAGTGCAGCACCGCTTCGGAGTTTATTGATTATCTCCGCCTTGCCATCCTCGTGAACTCATTGGAATTCAAAACTAGTGAGTTTACTCACTAATCTCCACTTAGTGAGTTAATTATGCTTAATGGTTGATTAGTTTAGGTTAAGTATGGATTAGGTGGTTAGTTAGAACGGATTAGCAATTTAATGATTCATTTATGCATGTTAGGTGGTTAGAGTAGCATAATTAGAGACTAGATAAGATGTAGTATTTATCTAGATAGGTTAGGAAATTTTCCGGACCCGTTTCGGTATTTAATTAGGCTTTTTCGGTATGATTGGTTTATTTAATTGAGTGATGGATTGTGCAAATTGGGTGTTGATTGTAATTTTGGGTATTTATCCCAAAATTTATTAATTTCAGTATTTAATTAGAAAATTACCAAGTGTCGGTTTACAGTGCCAAAAATGTTTTTATCGACTATATAATTAGTGGGATTTTATGAAATAAATATATTATACTTTTGGATGAGGCATATCATGTACCCACACGCGATTATTTTCATCGGGTATATTTTAACATGATGAAATTAGGCCAAGTTCGTTATTTAATTGAGAGATTGGTGTGCAAGGCACAAAGTTCTTGGCCGGGGTGAGTTTATCGTAGTTCAGCTTGTGTGAGCATTGGGTGTTCAGCTTGTGAGAGTAGTATGCTATATCAGCCTATAAGTGTTGGATATGTAAGCTTGTGAGAGCAGTATACTTTATCAGTTTGTGTGAGCAATTATCGTATATCAGCTTGTGAGAGCAACGATCCATATATCAGCTTGTGGGAGCTACTATCTATCTATATCAGCTTGTGTGAGCTACTATCTATCCTCTTCAGCTTGTGTGAGCATGGTCTGTATTGATGGTATCGGGTAGATAGTAGTGGATTGATAGATAGTATTGTTTGGATCGATCAATTGTTGGATTGAGCAATCGTTGGTTTTGGAATGATTGATTGGTTGAGATTTGTGAACTGTATTAACTTGCAGGAAGGAACTGAGGCAAAGGTAAGTCACCTATCTCTTATGTGCATAAGTAACATTTAGGTGTATTTCCTTCCTAGTCGGGACTTAGGGGGTGAACTTGCTGAGACGTCATCTCACCCCGTTGTGGGATAACATTTTCAGGTCCTTAGATGGCAGCTCCTCCCGAGCATTTTGGCCAACTGAATAAGGTCACCGAGCAGGTATCCTATATTCCGCTTCATAGGAACCCAAGGGGATGGGTCTATGAACTCGTGAGGTCCGTGGTCTAGGTTGATGCGGGTCTACCCCATAAGGTACCCCATTAATACAGATTATGGTACCGTCTTGAGCGGAATGGACAGAGAGAAGGTCCCATACCGGAATCTGAGGTTCCGATGTTGGTGCTGGAGGTTGCTTTTGGGAAAGGCACGGCATATCCTCCCGGTGGTTTAGTGGTGGACCCGAGTCTGTCGAATCTAGGGTCCCCGGAGTATTTAGTTGAAAACTCGAATGCTTAGAGGATTTGTAGCCCTCAAAACCCCCCCTTTTTGTAGACCATGTACATATCGGCTAATATTGTATATGACATAGTTTGATATGTGTATAAAGTGTGTCATGGTTTGGAAAAATTTATGGCCCTGCTTTTCTATCCCATCTTGTTGATGTCTGGGGATTTATTTATTCGCTTCCGCATGCGCATTAAAATGAATGGATTGGCAACGCATCCTGGGACATCGCTAATTAATTGACCATCAAGAGATGGGCACGCTCTCAGAGGATCGGAGCGTGACACCATGCACGATCGAATCCACTTTTTTTTTTTATTGAGCACCAAGGGAATGAAGTTTTCCCCCATAGCCGCGCGTCCTCCTCTTGGCTTGGCCGGTCAACAACGAAGTGAATTGACCGAGAGAGGGAGAGACACGTCCCTTCCCTTCTGCCAGAGCACCAAAGTCTCGAGCAAGGGGATCGACACGTCTCCTTGCATGTGGATGCAAGCTGTCCATCTCCCAGCATAGGCTCTCTCGGTTGTCTCCTCGGTTGGCTGCCACGGAGATGGGAATTGTTGACTGGAAAAGTCAACACTGAAGAAGGCCTCTTCCCCTTCATTCGGCGAGCAGAGTTGCCTCCCTTCAGCAGCCATTCTCTCCATCCTTTTGCGCACCACAGCAAACCGCGAGCATCATCTTCAATCGTCACGGCCTCACTGGTGTTGCGTCACTCCTAGTCGACCCGTACCGCCACGTCACCGTCCACCTCTTCGTCCCATAGCATATCGCCAACGCCGCTCGCTCCCGCTTTGCTGTTGCCTAGCTGGACCTAGTGACCCGTGAGCCTTCGGACTTGCCTTGGCCGTGCCTGTAGTTCCCCGCTCGCTTGTTGTCAACGCCACTGGACCTAAGGCAAATTGGAGTCTACTAACCTATATAGTGTAGTGTTGTTGTTGCCTAAGGAAGTGCTGTTTGATTGAAATGGTTTGATTTCTGGTGTTGGATGGTGACTTCTAGAATGACTGAATTGGTTTAGGGCTAGGCTATTGAGGGAGCTGCATATTTCTCATGAATACATGTGATTTTGGCCTTCGAAAATGCATCAATCTTTGCCGTTGCGAAGCTTTGAAGATTTTGATTGTGAACTGTTTTGGAAATCTCCCGATTTGCGTTGAAACTTCTATGTACTAAGGTGCCACTTGTAAATGTTTCAAGAAATGTTTGGTGTCCTCGAAATTCCGAACTTTTATATGAACCATTTTAAAATCTTGAAGGTGGGATTGAGATTTGGATTTGCCAACGTGCCGATTTCAAATTACTTATGGTTTTGATAAATTATTTTATTTCGAGCGGTGATGTGCGAGTGCAACTCGAGGCTATTCATGTGGATTTCGAAAAGCATTTGAGATTTAAATGTGAAAATGGATTTTATGGATTTGGTATCGTGCTTCCGATTTTATGAATTGATTTCATCGATATGAGATTGACCTATTTCTAAAGACTATGGTTGTTGTATTGATGTGTCTTTGAAAACCATGTTTCACATTACTTGATACCATACAAGGGGATTTTTGAGAACCCAAAGGGTTTTCTATGTTGGTGATGCGGAAATTTTTTTGGCATTTAAAATGGTTTGACTGCTACATCATGGTTGATGTGTTATTGCTGTCGTCGAACCCTCGGGTAGACAATGCCCCGGGAGTCGGGTTGCCCATAGGATTGTAGTGTCGATGCCTTTGGATGCCTGGGGACCGGTGAGCCGCAGAGGTTCCTTGAGACTGTCGTGATGCCCGGATGTATGACGATACAGATTCCGAAGGGCAGGGGCAACCATTGACATGTCGAGCTCCGAAGATTCCTCGTGATGCTAGGTGAGGTGCGAGATGTTTGGAGGTGTGACGTAACAGGCTCTAGATGCCCGGTGACTGAAATATGGAATCGGAGGCTTGCGTGACGCCAGGTTGGGTGTGAATGCCTAGAGAGACGCAAACACTAGTCCTCCGGGAGATAGTGATATTGAATAAAAAATCTGTTGAGTTTTAAAGTTGATTGTTTTGCCGAGTTACGCCATTTTGATAGTTGCGCTTGATTATAGGACAAAATTGTGTGACACGGTATGGGACGTGTCATAACGGTTTGGCCTTATAATCGGGACCCATGTGATTGAAATGATGTGTTCCGATTTTTAAACTGCGCTTGCCATTTCATTGGAAAACTCTGCTGATTTAATGCATATCTATTCTTCCAGATTATATGTTTTGGGTATTTTGCATGAAATCAGATGATGATGGTTCTACATAATATAGTTTAGTAGATCTTTAGCTGCTGAGTGGTTGTACTCACCCCTTGTGGGGACTAACATATTTCAGAGTAAGGAAGATGCCACTGCTGCCCGCACCTCCCTGTACTTTCTATAGGATCCCTGTCGATTTGCAGCTGGAACAGTCGGAATATCAGGATCTCGATTTGCTTGGATTGACATTCATCCGGGTGAGGGTGATATTGACTATCAACACCGGCCTACCCTCGGGTCTCGTGCATCAGGAGTTCGTTGTCTTGTATGTTCGGAGGAACGAACGTACTCTGGGGCCGCTACCACCATCGCTAGAGGACGATGACGGGGGATCGAGCGGTGTAGTGTGATCGAGGACATGAGGTCAGTATGGAGAATTTTTGGACACCGGCACTGAATGATGGACTCTATGAATATAGCTGTTGGAAATGTCGGTTAACTTTTGAAGTATAGCTGAGTATAGGAAACTGTGGCATTTTGGTGTACCGACTAACAATGTCCATCTAGTTTATATAAATAAAAGTGCTCGGTTATTATCTATATGTGTATTTGGTGTGCATTGTTTCTGAGTATAGGAAAGGGAATTGTTAGGTACGCTTCCGCCATATTATTGTGTAGGGACCAATGAAAAATGTATAGACTCCCAAACTCATGGATTTGTCGAAATCCTTTGGTATCAGAGTAAAGGACATCCAAGATAATGAAAGAAGAGTGGCGACCTTAACGGATCGGGCGCCGTTGGGGGGCGTCACAATTAATGGTATCGGAGCTATGGATTTATCTGGAGTGATAAGATGTATTAGTAGGAAAGGATGATATAATGATGCACACAATAAGGCACTAGTTAGGGGTAGTTGACTAACTGCGAATAACGGGTGATTGATTTCACTCGTAGACTACTGGTAACGACTGCGAGTTACCTGTGCGTGCGAGTAACATTTTTATGTTACTTATGTGACCTCAGTAACGTGTGAACGTTACTTTTCTTTCTTAGTTGATTAGTGACCCTAAGTCACTAATTGTTTCTGAGGTAAATGCTTGATGACCTTAGGAAGTCATGGTACGAATTGGGAGTTCTCCTCCATCAAGGACTGAAGCTACGGCTTCAAGGGTAGAACCCCGAATGGAGGATATCTTGCTGGCATTAGCTAACATAGGAAACTTGATGGAAAGACAAGCCTAACAACAACAACAACCCGGAGCATAATGCCGTACTCAAGGGCTAGTGGAACAATTTATGAAATTGAAACCACCTAAGTTTACTGGAATGGGAAGTCCTAAGGAGGCGGAACAATGGATCGATGTGATAGAAAAGATTTTCTGGTTGTTGAATTGCAATGGCACTGAAAAGATAACCTTGGCAGAGTACCAACTGGAAGGAAATGCCAAATATTGGTGGAGAGCTTCTAGGGACACAATTTTCCATCAGTACTGCTGTAAACTCGGATGAATTTGTTTGAGCTTTCAATAGAAATCATTTCTCTAATTGTTCCCGAGATAAGAGAATTATTGAGTTTGTTCAATTAGAACAAAAGGAGCTGACAGTAGACCAGTATGAAGCGAAATTTTCTGAGTTGTCTAGGTATGACCCTATATTGATAGATGACCATGAGGAAAATACTAAGATATTTTTGAAGGTCCTGAGGATGGACATTAGGAGGCAACTAGTGCCCATGAATATGAGGGATTATAATGAGATTTATGAACGGGCCAGCTTGTAGAACATGAAGTAATAAGGGAGCAAATGGAATCAGGGAGGCAATTGACATCGAGTGATGCATGACAAGGTAAGAGACCCTATCCAGCCCAAGTGCCACCTTGGGATTCTAAGAAAAAACGAAATTTTGGAAATTTCGAAAAGACCAAGAGTGGTTAGGCCCCAGGAAAAGTGTCGTATCAAAACAACTTTTGCCAAAGGTGTGGTAGACAACATGGGCCGGGACCCTGTAATGACCAACCGAGACGTTTTGGTTGTGGGTAGAGAGGACACTTTAGGAGAAATTGTCCACAAGAAGGATCGCAACCATATGCCAGCTCGGTGCGACAAGTGCAACAACGTGTAAGTGGACCACCTTCGCAAGGAAAATCACAAAGACCACCGGTACAAGGAAGGGTGTACGCGATCACCCAGGAGGAAGCGGAAGCTTCCAAAAACGTTATATCAAGTACGATCTCTATAGATGATAAGAAGGTATATGCGTTATTTGACTCGAGTGACACGTATTCGTTTGTATCTGAGAGATATAGACGATTTGAAGAAATAGGAACCAAATCTTTAGATATGCCTCTTCGTATTTCTACACCGTTGAAGAACATGGTGTTGTCCATGTTAATATGTGAGAAGTGTAAGATAACCATAGGGGGACGAGATCTGGAAATGGACTTGGTAATGATAATTATGCATGACTTCGACGTCATCGTAGGAATGGACTGGCTCCGTAAGCAACAGACTAGGATGTATGATCTCCTGGGATAGTACTTACCCATGCACCAAGGATAAAATCGTGAGGTTGTATAGGATAGGCCAAGTGGATAATATCTCTGTAAGTTAGTCTCTATCGAAACAAGACCCTCTAGTAGATGTGTAGTTTAGGTTCGAACTAGGCGAAAGCTGGTGGACCTGTAACGATCCGGTCCTATGAGGGCGGGGAGTGGACGCCGAGGCCAGAGCGCTTGAGCAAGGAGCGGCTCCTAGCAGGCTTCTAGGATGGCAAAGGGGGTCGGAATGAACCGAGCTATGAATTGAACTGGAAGGGTAGTGTTTCTGGGATAACTTTATCAGAGTGGCGCAGCGGAAGCGTGGTTAAGTTTGTAAAACCCCTGTTTGTTGAAATGAAGTGGGTGAAATAAAAGCTGCGTAAATAAGTGTAGAAGACCCTTAGAATTTGGCGTAGGAGATCATGTACTCCTAAAGGTATCCCCAATGAAAGGTATATTGCGATTAGGGATAAAGTGTAAGTTGAGCCTTAGATTTGTCGGACCTTTCGAGATTCTCGAAAAGGTAGGGGATGTAGCCTGTCGGCTAGCATTGCCTCCTAAAATGACAAATCTGCTTGACGTTTTCCATATGTCGATGCTGAGAGAGTATCAGCCCAATCTTGGTCACATACTCGATCATGAAGCCATCAAAGTGGATGAGCAAGTAAAGTACATGAAAGAGCCAATTCAGGTACTAGGTCGAAAGGAGCAAGTTCTCCGAACAAAGAAAATCCCACTAGTGAAGGTCTTATGGCGACACCACGATGTGGAGGAAACCACATGGGAAAGTGAAAAAGAAATGAGGCAGAGGTACCCTCATCTTTTCAATGATATGTAAGAAATGTACAATTTTGAGGACGAAATTCTCTTAAGGAGGGGAGAATTGTGACATCCGGATTTTTGCCAGACCTCAAGTTTGTAACAAAGTGTGACGGATCGACGAAAGTGTCGTCAGACCGCATCATTGGCACCATTTGCAGACACCGTTTCGTCATCATCGTCGGACTGAGACGTTACGTTTGGTCATGGTCCGATCATTGAATAAACTATAGTCTTGTCGAAATTCCCTTACCTAAGGCCATTTGTGAGACCAACCTCATCCGCATTTGCACTATATTGAGCTAGCCTCCCATGCCAGTATCCGACGTCTTCATGTACATGTTCGATATGACCAACTATGAAGGGGAAAAACAACAATTTCGGACGGCCCCTCTCCTTAGATGCTACGTGAACAGTCCCATAATGGCCATGCATGAGGACCATGCACGATCGAATCCACTTTTTTTTTTTATTGAGCAGCAAGGAAATGAAGTCTTCCCCCATAGCCGCACGTGCTCCTCTCGGCTTGGCTAATCAACAACGAAGGGAATTGACCGAGAGAGGGAGAGACATGCCCCTTCCCTTTCGCCAGCGCACCAAAGTCTCGAGCAAAGGGATGGACATGTCTCCTTGCATGTGCATGCAAGCTGTCCATCTCCCAGCACAGGCTCGCTTGGTTGTCTCCTCGGTTGGTTGCCACGGAGATGGGAATTGTTGACTGGGAAAGTCAACACTGAAGAAGGCCTCTTCCCCTTCATTCGGCGAGCAAAGTTGCCTCCCTTCAGCAGCCATTCTCTCCGTCCTTTTGCGCACCACATCAAACCGCGAGCATCATCTTCAATCGTCACGGCCTCGTTGGTGTTGCGTCGCTCCTAGTCGACCCATACAGCCGCGTCATCGGCCACCTCTCTATCCCATAGCATATCGCCAACGCCGCTCGCTCACGCTTTGCTGTTGCCGAGCCGGACCTAGTGACCCATGAGCCTTTGGACTTGCCTCGGCCATGCCCGTAGTTCCCCGCTCGCTTGCCGTCAACGCCACTGGACCTAAGGCAAGTTGGAGTCTACTAACCTATATAGTGTAGTGCTGTTGTTGCCTGAGGAAGTGTTGTTTGATTGAAATGGTTTGATTTCTGATGTTGGATGGTGACTTCTAGAATGACTGAATTGGTTTGGGGCTAGGCTATTGAGGGAGCTGCATATTTCTCATGAATACATGCGATTTTGGCCTTCGAAAATGCATCAATCTTTGCCGTTGCGAAGCTTTGAAGATTTTGATTGTGAACTGTTTTGGAAATCTCCCAATTTGCGTTGAAACTTCTATGTACCGAGGTGCCACTTGTAAATGTTTCAAGAAATGTTTGGTGTCCTCGAAATTCCGAACTTTTATATGAACCATTTTAAAATCTTGAAGGTGGGATTGAGATTTGGATTTGCCAACGTGCCGATTTCAAATTACTTATGGTTTTGATAAATTATTTTATTTCGAGCCGTGATGTTCGAGTGCGACTCGAGGCTATTCATGTGGATTTCTAAAAGCATTTGAGATTTAAACGTGAAAATGGATTTTATGGATTTGGTATCATGCTTTCGATTTTATGAATTGATTTCATCAATATGAGATTGACCTATTTTTAAAGACTATGGTTGTTGTATGATGTGTCTTTGAAAACCACGTTTCACATTACTTGATACCATACAAGGGGATTTTCGAGAACCCAAAGGGTTTTCTATGTTGGTGATTCGGAAATGTTTTTGGCATTTAAAATGGTTTGACTGCTACATCATGGTTGATGTGTTATTGTTGCCATCGGACCCTCGGGTCAATGATGCCTTGGGAGTCGGGTTGCCCATAGGATCGTAGTGCCGATGCCTTTGGATGCCTGGGGACCGGTGAGCCCCAGAGGTTCCTCGTGATGCCCGGATGTGACGATATAGATTCCGGAGGGTAGGGGCAACCATTGACATGTCGAGCTCCGGAGATTCCTCGTGATGCTAGGTGAGGTGCGAGATGCCTAGAGGTGTGACGTAACAGGCTCTAGATGCCCGGTGACTGAAATATGGAACCGGAGGCTTGCGTGACGCCAGGTTGGGTGTGAATGCCTAGAGAGACGCAAACACTGGTCCTTCGGGAGATAGTGATATTGAATAAAAAAATCTGTGTTTTAAAGTTGATTGTTTTGCCGAGTTACGCCATTTTGATAGTTGCGCCTGATTATAGGACAAAATTGCGTGACACGATATGGGACGTGTCATAACGGTTTGACCTTATAATCGGGACCCATGTGATTGAAATGATGTGTTCCGATTTTTAAACCGCGCTTGCCATTTCATTGGAAAACTCTACTGATTTAATGCATATCTATTCTTCCAGATTATATGTTTTGGGTATTTTGCATGAAATCAGATGATGATGGTTCTACATAATATAGTTTAGTAGATCTTTAGCTGCTGAGTGGTTGTACTCACCCCTTGTGGGGACTAACATATTTCAGAGTAAGGAAGATGCCACTGCTGCCCGCACCTCCCGGTACTTTCTATAGGATCCCTGTCGATTTGTAGTTAGAATAGTCAGAATATCAAGATCCCAATTTGCTTGGATTGACATTCATCCAGGTGAGGGTGATGTTGACTATCAACACCGGCCTACCCTCAGGTCCCATGCATCAGGAGTTCGTCGTCTTGTATGTCTAGAGGAACGAACGTACTTTAGGGCCGCTGCCATCGCCTTCAGAGGACGATGACAGGGGATCGAACGATGTAGTGTGACCGAGGATGTGAGGTCAATAGGGAGAATTTTTGGACACCGGCACTGAATGATGGACTCTATGTATATAGCTGTTGGAAATGTCAGTTAACTTTTGAAGTATAGCCGGGTATAGGAAACTGCGGCATTTTGGTGTACCGACTAACAATGTCCATCTAGTTTATGTAAATAAAAAGTGCTTGGTTATTATCTATATGTGTATTTGGTGTGCATTGTTTCTGAGTATAGGAAATGGAGTTGTTGGGTACGCTTCCACCATATTATTGCGCAGGGACCAATGAAAAATGTATAGACCCCCAAACTCACGAATTTGTTGAAATCCTTTGGTATCAGAGTAAAGGACATCCATGACAAGGAAAGAAGAGTGGCGACCCTAATGGATCGGGGGCCGTCGGGGGGCATCATATGTATAGTTAGAGAGACCCAAGCCTTATAAGCTAGCCCAGGACTCTCCCCCTAAACAATGTGGGACAAGAGACATGCCCTTAGCCTCGCCCGTGTACGGCCGAGGCAATCTCAGTTCGTCCCTCCATACCGCCCCGGGTCTGGGTCGTCACATTCTCCTCCCCTTATGACACAGCGCCCTCGCTGTGGCCACACATGCTGCGGGAGTCAACTCTGATACCACTTGTAAGGACTCGGGTCTCCACTGTACACATATTGTCCGCTTTGGACACTAGTCCTCACAGTTTTGTTGTTCTCAGGGCAGTCCATACTACCCCAAGAAAATGCGTATGTATAGTTAGAGGGACCCAAGCCTTATAAGCTAGCCTATGACTCCCCCCCTAAGCGATGTGGGACAGAAGACATGTCCTTAGCCTTGCCCGCGTACTGCCGAGGCGATCTCAATCCGTCCCTCCGTACTGCCCCAAGTCTGGGTCGTCACACTTACATCCTTCATTAATTTTTACACCACAACATCACTAATTAAACCACAAGGAATTACCATTGAACATTCGATATCATTCGAATTTGCTCATGACTTACATTGACCAAAATCTCAGTATTTTTCCGCCTCAATTGGGTCTTCCGCACACGTCCAGCCCATGGGCCTTATTCATGGTCCACCGTCCTCACTCTAGTCCATGCTCAGCCCAAAATTAGGCCCACTAGGCCTTCACACGCCTAGCCCACACGCAAAGCTCATCGGACAATCCACCTATCCCAATTCCTCTTCCGTCGACAAGCACTAGCTTAAACGAAATTCTAAGACCGAAATTTCAGGATGTCATAAGGCTCTAGTACTACATGAGGCATATTCATGGTTCTCAGCAAGAGTCGTAGACTTTATAAATGTTGAACGAGCTTCTCCGCAGTTTTGGGTTTTAAAAGCTCTGATTATTCTAGTCCTGCTTTTGGTTTTTATCTGACCTTGATTATAAGAATTATTTTCTGCATTTTTGTATTGGTATTCGATTCCTATGCAAACCCTCCTCTGAGACCTCTTTTAAGACAATTCATCCAGTTTTTATCTTGTAGTCTCAGCAAGGAGTCTCCTCAGGCATTTCCTTGACTGTTTAACAGTCATCGCATGTTGTGTAGAAAGTTATGATGGAGGAAGATTTTGACATGCCCATTGACAGCGCAAGTTGTGGCTAGTACATAAACGAATTCTTTTACCTGCCGCACATTTCACCTTAAAATTCATGTTTCATCAATCTGATATTCTTACCGACTCTAGTACCGCTCCTAGTGTTACTTCTTTTTAATTGTTGATATGTATGTTGTTGTTATTCAGGTTGCATGCTCAACCTTCAGTGGCCGAGTACTATGAACACAAATCAGGAGCCAGACCGACCATCCCGCAAGATATCTTCCCATGAAATCTTTCTCGCATAAGGATTAAAATGGATGGCGTGCATCAACTCTTTTGCCCGCATCATGAGACTTAATCACCAATAACATCCCTGTGAACAGAATAATTTAACCTCAATACAAAGTTGTGGTTCTGTGATTAAGAGACTCATTTGTTGCAGACTTGGAGACGAGCTTGACAGGAATTTGTTGGAATGCCGTTCTTTTTGGAGAGATACTGATAAATATAGCTGCTCTCTTTCTGGATATTGATTGGTATTGTTACAACATGCTTCTCAAGTTGCTCCTTCGTTCACAGCTGATGTTGTAGGACATTTTGCTCATGAGATGAGACCATACGTGGAGCATACGCTTTCATCAAAAAACCACTTGGCCAGAGATGGCTTAAGCAACTTATTGACTAAAGGCCATCAACAAAATATGCTGTAGGAGAAAATGATCTGTGAATTGATTTTAGATCGCGCCATTGATGGCGTCCAGTGCATCCATGGATGTAAGTTAATTGAGTTATTCGCGAACAACCCAAGCTGCACGTTTGTGGTTCACTGGTTCGGCTTAATTCTTACTTAATTAAAGTAGCTTGACTACATACCTAAGGAGATAGGCTTGATCATAATAGATTCGAGTGCCTTGATAGCATTATTAGGCATACAGTGTAGGGCGAATGCAAATTTTGATGTCTCTCAAATTTAGCATCAAGACTATTTTTTGATAGTCTAGTTGATAAGTTGAGTCGACTTTGGGGGCATCAAGTAAATTTTAGTGAAAGCTTGGCCATTAGAAGTAAAAGCCGCAACTCATAAAGTCAATCTAGATTGAGTTCCTGCCTAGTCTTGGACTTTAAGTAAGTCCAAGGTCGATTAAGAAACCATGTCAATTCATGATTGTCCCCCACTAAATTACTAGTAAAAATGTAGCACGGTTTAAAATTGAGATCGTCTTGGCTCAATCGTGCAAGATCTAGCACATCATTATCAAATCAAAGAACATGAGGAGTTGAATTTGTGCTCAATGTCAGTGAGATAAATTGAGCAGATTTTATTTACACACTTAAATTTGTAAAAATAATCTACGAAGAAAAAGATATCCATTTCTGTGACGTGTGCTTGGTACTGTGAAGTTGGGTACAGCTTTGCACTTCGGATTGGAGTCAGCCTCTCCATGATATAAACAAACCGGGGAGAGATCCAAGTTTTATTGTTTTTCTGAGTTTAGGTTTAGATTATTGATTGAGCTTGTGTTGATGTGTGAGAGTTCAACTTAACATTTCATGAGAATGACGACCGTGCAGAGAGATTCATATTCACCGGTGCAAGGTTTATTGGTGCATCATTGCAAATCTAAGTTGGGTAAATGCAAATTGGGCCTGGTACAAGAAATCACCGCAAAAGAAAAGCATGAGAGCTGAATGATGGAGAGGGCTAAATGGTGCTTGCAGCAACGAGCATGCCCTTGACGAAGAGTCCATAGAAGAACCAGGTGGTGGTATAGAGGGTGTGGAAGGAGTGATTGGCATGAACTCCTCTGCACAAAACGCAAAATTACACGGTCCAAATTGAAAAACTCTCGTTTTAGACTGATTCTGTTGTTATAGCTTAAGCAAAGGACTGCATCTGTAATTATTGAATGACGTGAAGGAATTCCATGATACTCAAAAGGCACGGCGAACATCGCAAGACTGAAAGCTGCACAGATCCATCCGACGGCGTTGACACGATGCTGCCATCATCACTTTGGGAACCTCCTATGTTGGACGGCAGCATCGATTTCGCCGTGTACATCTACACATATGGGTGATTCACACAAATTTCCTTCAGATTTCGTTGTCAAATGAGAAAAGTCGTCATCTCATAGAGGTTTTTCATTTTTCCATTCCTCGTCACATAAATTTCTTAAGAATCAATTTCCTTTTTTTCTTGGGCTATCATGAGGTTGTTAGAAAGGTTTAGCTATTCAGCAAAGGATGTTGTTATGATAACGACACCATTATTCCTGTAAAAGGCCATTCAAAAGGAATTGGCAAGTGAAACTTAGCATGGAGCAAATCTGGAAAATAGTTTTAACAAAAAATTCTAAAATATTGGACTATTAATTTTTTTCCCAAAAATAAAAGAATGAAACCAACAAGAAGGAAATACACTTCATGCTTGTGAACTTTCTAAAAATTTGAATAACTACTTAAATGTTTATAGTGTACTCAAAAAAACATTTTTCACCGAGTATAGATATAGTGAAAGTCAAATTAGTTACCACACATATATTTTAACCTAATTTAATGAAATTTCAAGGTATTACCAACCAAGTGAAAAAATTTGAAAGTTGATTAGCTTGGTGAAACAATGGAGTTGTGTGGAAAGAAAAAAGCGGTGAGGTGAAAAATTCTACTCAAACAAATCTAATATATTTAAAATTTTTAAATATATCCAAGTTTTTGTTAATCATGAGACGATCATGATTTTGATCTTCGAGTTCAGTTGAATTGTATTGATATCTAAATTTTGGGTACTCATTTACTGTTTAATTGCATTGAAAATTGTAGATTGATTTTTAGCTCCTAAAAAAATAATTTTCATTAAATTTTGGCCTCCTCCTTTTTCCCTCTCCTTCCTGCCTAGGCTCGGCCCAGCCTATTTCTTTTCTTGTTTCCTTTCCAGCCCGGCCTTTTCCCCCTTTCTCCTTCTTCTCACATCTTCCACGCGTCCGCTAAGGCTGCGACGCGCAAGGCGGCATAGGCAGAGCAGGGCCGAGGCGTGATCCGCGGGTCGGTATCAGGCCGGCCACGGCAGGCTGGCGGTGGCAGAGGCCAAGCGTGCCTGCCGGTGGCCCTTAAAAGCGAGAGAGGGAGCGCGGGTGAGGAGGGGACGAAAAGAGAGAGATCGAAAGGAGAGGAGAGCGAGTGAGAGCCGAGAGGGAGGGAGAGAAAACGACCAAGAGACCAAAACAGAGACGGAGCACCGGAAGAGGGAAAATAAAAGAGGAGTTCCCCGGAAGCCCGGCCACAGCCGATGCCCTCGAGCTCGTGATTTCCTTCTCCACCGCGCCAAATTTTCCGGTGAGTTTGCCTTTTTGGGTTTACATCGCTGCTTTCCCAAGGATCCGGCTCAGAAACGTTGCGAGGCGACCGAACTGAGTCTGATATATCTCGAGTTCAGGGACCCCACGTCCGAGCGTTCGCCATGCTTAGTTTTTGTCCTGTCTCGGCTCAACCGGAACGGAGACTTGTTATATTCAATCTCTGCTTATACTAAGTGTGAATGAATGGTCTCTGGCTGGTCGTAACTGTTTTTGTTGTTCTCGTTCGAGTCAAGGGTGTGAACCCAGATATCGAGCGAATCCGTATCCTTCTTTTAACCATTGCCTTCCACGTGTTTGATAAAATGATAGCTTCCTTGGCCATTAAACGTGTTTTTTTTTTTTTTTTTTTTTTTTTTCTGGAATTTTTAAATCATCAATCGACATTACCGAGGTTGTTTTGCTCGTGAGTGTTGGTGGCCATTGTATTTAATGTTTGTTCTTGGTGGCGTTAGTTCGGAGATGATAAGAAGGTGATTAGGGTAGGAGGATTAAGTAGGTTTGATTAGTGTGGGCTTAAGTCGGTTTAGTGTGTTTAGGCTTATCTCCGTTTTCGTGGGCTTAGGCGAGTCTAGTAGTTTTGGGCTCAAGTAAGATTTACAAGTTTGGGCTTGTTTCTATTCATCACTTGATTGGTAATTTTTGGGCTTGGTTTTGCTCTGATAGAGGTGTTTTGCTTAGTCATAGCTTCAGAACACTTGGGCCTAAATTGCTTTGCAGTGGGCTTAGTGCATTTAATTTCAACAAAATGAGCTTGATGCGATTTCATTTCGAAATGGGCTAGTTTTAAAAAAGCCCAATCGTGTCATTGGCGCCCAAGCTCGAGAGTCCAAGCTCAGCCCATGTTCGGACAGGACCCCCGGGCCCGGCCCGAGTCCCCAATTTCTGAAATAAATTTTATTAAAAAATCGCAAATATTAAAAAAATTCTAAAATTTGGAACAAGTTTATGATTTAGTTTTGGAATAGTTTCATTAGATTTTTAGTGTTAATTCTAGTTCAGAACTAATTTAGCATTAAAAAATGTGAAATTCTTTTGACAAAAAGTTGAATCCAAAATTGAAGTCTTTAGGGCTTTACAATATGGCTTTTAAATGCTTTCTTTTTATAAAGACAATGCCAGGTCACTATTTGTACACTTTCATTTTGATTTAACTAGATTGCATTTTTTTTTCAGTACATTGATTGTCAATTTTCATGTTTAGCATGATTAGGTTAAATCATTAGTACCATAATAAACAATCATCACTTGGACACTTAATGGACAAGAATCTTAAGCCTCATAATTTGTACAAAAGCATACCTGGTCATTATAGTCAACAAACAATCAAGTTTAGGTACCGAAGAGCATTAATTAGACAATTAGTATAATTAAGTCCCTGACCCTTAAACCTCATTTTTTTGTAAGAAGTGAGGTGTACTTCTATGGTTCACTTGATTTGTAGCCAACTCGAATAGATTAGTGGTGACTCCTCATTTGAAAACCCTCATAGTGTCAATTGATGTTAAAGTCAAATATCTTAACGTCGTGTGAGATATGAGATATGGGTTTGGAAAAACCCGCACCTAATTGAGGGCTCGTCTCTTAGGCAATACTCCTGAACTTACTGTCTTTTCCCCTTTGAACAAAAAAAGTAGGTTGCAACAAATTGCCATAGCTCAAACAGAATTTATTGATGCTTTAAATAGTGTAAATTATTTATTCAAATTTTAATTTCGACAATTGTATTTATTTTGTTAAATGAGGAATCTTTTTTTCACAACTACAAGTGTGAAAAATGTTGTATAATGCAGAAGTAGTTAATAGATTTCCTTCATTTGTTTGTATGGTAATAAATATATTTAAATTGTCAATGTAAAAGATATTTTACATTAATAATAAGTATCTTTTCTAACTTCTTTTTTCTTTCATTTGATTTATGTTATTTTAATTTAAGGGGTCCTACCTGGTGGTCCCCCAAATGGGATTCCACGAAACTGGATGATTTCCCAACAAAAGAGTAACGGTGCTGTTATTCTATCATTTTACTATCTGAGTCACTTGTCTCATACATTTTTTTTCACAAGAGTCAATAGGTAACCACTTGGAAATTCTTACTGCAACGTAGTTGACAGTCTGAAGTAAAAAAAAACAATTAAATTGCATTCCATTAGAAGAAACTGTTCATGGTTGGACCACCATACATTCACCTCAGAATATTTCCTTAAAACTTCACAAAAGGAAAAATTTAATAAATGTACAACAAAATCCTTAGTGACGGTGCCAAAGCGAAATTACCAATCACCATTCAAAGACGTCACTAAGAGAAAGCTGAATCAAAGTCTGCTTTACTTGTTGAGCCATCAATATTCCAACAATACCGCCACTTTTAGAAATAATTATTAACAAAAAAATGCTAATAACATAAATCAAAACCTGCATACAGAAACTCATTCGAGAAGAGTCAACATATTTAAAAGTCCAAAAAATATTCAGTGGTTTGTTAGTTCCATGCCACTAGCTAACATGGCATGCATTAATATGAGTTGGTACAATTAAAAAATGATGTGTCTTGATTTGAAAAAAAATGAAAATACAAATATTCTCTCTCTTCATCTCCATCACAGCCACCGTCTCTTTGGCTACTTAAGAGAGAAAAATTCTAAATAAGGACCCGAAATGAATCTACTTTCTCAAATAAGGACCAAAAATGAATTTTGTGTCAAATAAGAACCCGAAGTGAACTCATTGTCTCGAATAAGGACCCGAAGTAAATTTTGTGTCAAATAAGAACCCGAAATAATTTACTTAATCTCGACCTTAGCTCACCAGCAAACATTTTCCGGCGATTAAAATAGGGACAATTTTGTTAGAAATTTATGATTGGAAAAAAAGGGAAAATTCTAAATTAATTAAGTTTAGGTTATTCATTTAGATTGTTTGTGTTTTCTTCTTTCTTCTCCCTCGCCGCTCCTCAACCAAATCGCTGCCCGATCATCGTTGCAACTCAATTCTCGTCGCTCCTCACCTTGCTCGATTCTCGTCGCTCCTCACTTGCCCCTTGCAAGCATCGGTCTATTGTTCACCATCGTCTCTTCTTTCTAGGGTTTCGGTGTCGACAAGCTTCAAATTCGTTGTTCGAGTGCACCGCTTGGGTAAACACGACAGTGAGCGGTTGTCTCTCTAGGAGGCACCTCCGTTGGAAGCAATGGTTGGCGACCAGGTAAGGTGACTAAATTTTAGTCGCATTCTACTCGTTGATCTCTGTTGCAGATGCTTTATTTAATCAGATGGTGTACTTTTTTGTTGTTGGAATTTTGGAGTTCTTGAGAACATTCAATGCTTTAATGTGTGGTGGGGAGGGATATTCTGCCTTGTATTATTATGGTAAATTTGACTTTTGTTAGCAATACAAGGATTGCTAGTTCATTGGAGCTTGAGAAGGCCAAATTATTTCTTGGAAGTGCTATAATGTTGTTGTTAGCCAAGTAATGATATTGCTAAGACAACGGGGTTTGCAATTGATTTGTGATATTATAGATGAAATCAAAACTCCGGCTGTCTGTGGTGATTAGTTATGAATTCAACGAGTATTGGCTGATTTCTTGTTAAATATGGTGAAACATGCTCCATCTCTAGAAGGTTGGGTGGAGATTCACATTCATCCAAACTGCTAAAGGACAACTCTTGTGCACGAGGAATTTAATTTTCCTTTGATAGGTTTCTGTCTGTTTTGAGGATGTTCTATGGATAATGCATTGTTCTATTTGGTGATGGTTACTTGATATGACTTGCTTTTTAAAATTTCTTCTCTATTAACTCTAAAGCACCGCTTAATACCTATCAAAACAAAGTTTTTACATTGAGCTCAAAACTTATCATACTAATGAACCAAATCCCTAAAATCCTTAATTTCTCTGGTTTTTATGAAATAATTTGTGACTTCACATAAAAAAAAAAAATTGAACCTAATTCAGCTATCCTATATTTTGTCCTATATTTTGTGGTGATCTAATAGTCATTGGTAAATGATAAGCAACTATCTTCTCATCACTTATCAAGGTTCTCTATTTTTATGAATTCAGGCTTATGTGATGCAAGACGATGGATTGATCTCAATGCTACTGTGAGAGAAGTTGTTTACTACACAAATAGAAGACTTGGGTCTCTGCAAACAAAGAAAGAAGAATATGGTTTTCTTCTTGTTTTTGAATTCGTGCCTCAACCGGCGAAGAATTTGGGTCTTTGACTTTGCGGAGGATGGGTCTCCAGGTCTGTTATTAGGATAGGATGGAAGTCGGGATGGTTGCACTACGCTTTATATCTTAACGCCGGCGATGAGATGAAAATTGCTCCTATTCAGTGGTTCCCGTGCTACCAGCATCGAAAGAGTGGCCCCTATCCCTGACTAGCTCGTGAGTAGCATCCCGCTGTTGGTCGGCACAATGTAGCGTCAAAAGCAAGTATGATTGCCCCGCTGACCTTTTCTAGGCCTCCTTCCCGTGGAACTGGATCGTCGGTATCGACCGAATTTGTACAAACTAAAGAAGAGGATGGGTACAAGGAATGGGGAGAACTTCGGCTTTTGATTTTGCAGAGGATGGGTACAAGGAATGTGGATACTGTAGAAAACCTTGGGTTTTTTTGTTTTTGTTTTAGGATTTGTTAATTTTTCCCTAGATTTTTTTTGGACAAAATTGCCCAAACTCCGATCGTCGGAAATGTCACATGCTTGATAGCCGACGAATATTTGGTTGACCAACAAACTCAGGTCCTTATTTGGAATTGATTCAACCACTTTGAGTCCTTATTTGAGACAATTGGTCTATTTTAGGTCTTTATCTGATACAAAGTTCATTTCGGGTCATTATTTGAGAAAATTGGTCTACTTAGGTCCTTATTTGGAATTTTCCCCACTTAAGAGTCCATCGCCCAATTTTGGCCATGCCCACCGCTCAAGGTGCTGAAACCTCCATCTTCAACGTCCACCTCCCCACCATAGCTGCCGCAGCAAGTCCTTTCCTCCCCTTGAACGGTCATGGAGTCTCTCTTTGGTGTGCCCTTCCATCGTCCTCCGTTCGAGTTCCTCCAGCGAGCTCCCTTCCGCGAATTGCAGCCGCGACAGATGTGGAGCCATGTTCACTTGAACTATACCCTGGCCACGAGCTTGAAGGTCAAGAAGCCATGGCCGCATCTAGATTTGGAGCCTTGGTCGCGACAGATTTGGAGCATGACCACGCGTCTGAGTCAAATCTAGAGGAACCGGCCATGGATGAGCAATGACGACGATAGAACTTCTAGATTTGGCGAAGACCCTTAACGGAGGTGAGCATGAAGACTGTGAACTTCCAAATGGGAGCTAGTCCATGGCCGTGACCCTTGAAGGAGAAGTCCATGGCGACTTTGCCGTTAGCGACGGTGAAAGGAGCCAGATCTGGACGAGCAATATTAGAGTTGACCGCGAGCAGTGACAGAGGTGAAGCTTGAGCCAACCGAAAGCTACGCCGAAAGCCGTGGAGATGGTGGTTGGAAGGGTGGTGCTCTGTGATGGAAGAGGATGGACTGCAAGCAACACCGGAAAGGATGGAGATGGTGTCCGAAGAACGCTCAAGGATGGAGGAAGAAGAAAATAAAAATAAAAATTTTATTTTTTTATTCCAACTCAGCAAACACGTGTCAACTTATTACTGGACATGAGTGAAAAATGCGCAATACATCAACAATTGACGTGGTGCTTTGCAACCACAAAATATTTCCTCTTGAAAGTCACGAGAACATGATATAAGTAGTTTTTGGTACCAAATATTTTTAGGGACTTGCCATGGAATATGCAGAGTCGGCAAAATCCAATGCTCCAAAATAGAATAGAAATCCATTTATATATGTTTACCAATGGACTTGCGTCAACTGAAGGACCTGACCAAGATGAGAAGACTCCCTGAATAACTCGTGAACAGAATTTTTGAGCAATTGGCAAAACTCTTGTTCAGGTATGGAAGGCCTAGGTTCCCTTGAGGTAACCTACTCATGTTCTTGTTGCTGCTTTGTTTTCTCTCCAAGATAGGGAAGCATAAATATTACT
The DNA here is from genome assembly GCA_007663325.1 of Eucalyptus pauciflora. Classification (NCBI taxonomy): domain Eukaryota; kingdom Viridiplantae; phylum Streptophyta; class Magnoliopsida; order Myrtales; family Myrtaceae; genus Eucalyptus; species Eucalyptus pauciflora. Next base: position 2,666,531 of record VMYD01000011.1, read on the forward strand.
CTGCAAAAAGGGATCCAAGCTCTCTTCACAGATCAATCACTCGAATCTTTATCAGATGCACGTCATAGAACCATTTCGCCGGAATTGGAGCAAGTCAATTAGAAGGAAAAGTATAAAAAAAGTCATAAACATATTGCATTAGTATTAATTTAATCATAAATATTTCAATGGACCAATTTAGTCCTAAATCTTTTTACATTAGCACCAATTGAGTCCATCCGATCAATTTAGATTGGAAAGTGGAAACGTGAAACACCGATCGTCTTACATGGGACAACTAGCGTTGACGTGGATATTTAAAAAAATATATATTTTTCCGAATTTTTTATTAATTTTTTTCTTTTCTTTTCCTTTTATCCTTTTTTCTTTTCCATTGTGGCCGGCAAGGCTCGCCAGAGCGTCGCTGACCATTGGGTGAGGCGCAAGGCCTTGCTAATTGTGGGCAAAGGCAGCCATGTCCTTGCCCGCGGTCACTTGTGCCTCGCCCACATTTGGGCGAGGCCGAACAAGGGCTTTGCAGCCCTTGCCTAGTGCCAAGGAGGCTTGCCTATAAAGATAAGAAGGAAAAGAGAAAAAAAAAAAAAAATAAAAATTCATAAAAAATCGAAAAAATAGTTAAAGAATAACAAAAGTTGTCCATGTCAGCGCTACTTATATCACGTAGGACGGACGGTTGGCAAGGAATGAAGAAAAAGAAAGAAAAAAGAAAAAGGAAAAAGAAAAGAAAAAAAATTGAAATATGAAAAATAATTATAATTTCGATTTTTTATTAAAAAAACATTTTTATAAATTTAAAAAAGCCAAGGGTTTAAACTTTAAAATGAGTTTCCTTATAACTCATTTAGACTATTTCTTTTTGTGTTTTACATTCACTGACCCATTTCTGGCCCATATTTAATTTTCACTTGATCAATTTCTGACCCATATTTAACTTTCACTTGACTCATTTTTTACTCATATTTAACTTTCGCTTAACCTATATTTGACCCATTTAACTAAAAATGGGTCATAATATGAGTTTTTGACCCATATTGTTAGCTCTAGTAAAAATAGTTACTAATTGATTCTTTGAATCAACAAACTAAATATTAATTCATTATTTTGTACGAGTTCCTTAATCGAGAATGTGGGCAAATACGTTGTTACCAGTCCTCAGTCCTAGGTCCTCAAAGTCTAATTATTCTGGTGTGTCCACGCTTGTAAATCATCGTTTGTAAATCTAGCAAACTATGGGAGACTAAGTCTGTCAGAATTATAGAATAGAGACCAAAATTGTATCGGTATAATTGCACCATCAATGAATTTCAAGCAAAATTACAAAAGTTGTTCCTTAGTCAAGAATGCGGTCAATACATTATTATCGAGCGGTGAACAAGATAGCCATCAAGTACTAATTTCCTATTCCTCGACTTGATGATCTTCTCGACCAACTCGGCACTACTATCTTTTCTAAGATTAGTCTTGGAAGTGGATATCATCAAATTGGAATGATGACTGGAGATGAATGGAAAAGCGCCTTCAAAACTAGAGACGGCCTCTATGAATGGATGGTCATGCCTTTCGACCTCTCTAATGCTCCTTTATATTGGCCAGGCAAGTGTCGATAGAAGAGGGAGAAGCCAAAGCTCGTGAGTTGAATGTGATGTTCATTGAAACTAGTGCAAAAGCTGGGTTCAATATAAAGGTAATCACCAAACGAGTTTAACCAACTTGTTCCTGGCATTAAACAGCAAGCATGCTTTTTCTCTTTATTGTTGTGCCAAAGGAGTATTTATGAGTGTGTTTGACAATCGATGAATCTATATTTACCCATCGTGGCGGCAGCCAACCTGTCCCTGCCCACTTTTTTGTGACCTTTTATCGAATTTTTATTTTTTGTTGTGACCACATGAATAGCAAATATAACAACAGGAGCACGATATGCATTCTCAGATTGCCACCTTATCTTTCCGGCTACCAACCCCATGCTCCGACAGTCAAGGTTGCGCATGGTAACACTCCAATTTCGTTATTCTTTCGTTCTTTTGTTTTTCGAAACGAAAAAGAAAATACAAATTCGCTTAATAATGTCAATTAATTTTTCTATTTTCTGAAAAGTAGTCAGAGAATAGATTTGAAATAAAAACAAAAAGTAGAAAAAAATAATTTCTTGATCCCGAAAACAATTTCTAGAAAAAAGTCATTTTCTTTCTTTTCTTTTCTTCTTTTCTTCTTCTTCCTCGCCGCCATCGCTCCTTGCTGTCCGTCACCCCCCCGCTGCCGTTTGCTAGCATTGGCCACCACCACCGACTAGAGGAGGAGCAAGAAGAAGAAGAATGGAAAAAAGGAAAAATCTAAAAAAATATTAAAAATTTAAAATAAATTCTATCTTACAAAAACAATTATGGGTCGTATCAAAAGCATTACTGTTCATTTTCTATTCCAAGAATAGAAATATTATGTGGTTACCAAACATGTTCCTTTATTCAAAAATTATTCTTGAAAATAGAAATAGAAAAAGATTATTTCTGAAAAGAAATTATTCTTTGAAATAGAATATTATCAAACACACCCTAAATAATCGATGGACTAACCGTGACACTTTTTAAAAAGTACTAAGTGTCATTTTGAACCAAAAGTAATACATATAAAAGGAGTTTGGGTTTTGAATCGGGCAAAAAACGAGATACCACTGGTGTCATTTCACTTAAAATTTTAATGAATATTAAAGTTCCTAATCATGCATAAGTGTCATTAGTCAAATGAGTAAGTAACTGGTCACATATAATTCTTTAATGGCATCGCGAGATTATAAATCGAATCTATATTTTATTTTAATAAAAATAGGTGTATATTTTGTCAATATAAAAGATAACCGACTGCGGCAACAAGTCATTTTATTAAATCAATTAATTTTTCTTTATCAAGTACTGCTTATTACAAGAAGAAGTTACTGACGAATGTTGAGAAGTAAAAATATTATGGGCGGGTCCAACGAACTTTCTTGCTCATGAACGCAATTCCAACCTAATGAATACATGCGCAATTAAAACTCTCGAGAAATATTACATTTGTGTATTATTAAGACCATTGACGACACTCAATCTCTAAATTGCGGATAGTAGAGTCTCGTACATGAAAATTGGTTATCCCATGAAAGTTATAAATCGAATTGAAAAAATAAAATTACTTTTATATAATGAAAAGTTGCTTGTGGGTATCAACATTTTACTATCTCTGTACTGAAAAAAAAAATCAACTGTATATCAGTAATTAGCAAATTTTCATCTCGTATTCAGTAATTATTCGAAGTTAAAAATGATATATTCTGTTTTAGGGAGTAAATGTCATTTTCCGAAGACATCCAGAAAGGGGAAAAATTAAGGAAGAATCTCCCCGTTTGAGGTACCGCCTTCAACCTCGTTGCGTTGTGGTCTCTTTCATCGATCCGCTGAGCTCTGCCTGCTGTTCCCGTCCATTGCTTTACCCGGTTTCGCGGCGTCGCTCGTTCTACTGGGTGTATTTTATTTGCGAGATATATGTACGCGTTTAATGCATAGGAGACTGGAGATGGGTGCTTTTTGAAATTCCATGTTGAGATGAAGATAGATGTGATTGCTGTTGGCAATGTTGGGTTGTTTGGAGAGGTAATGTAGATCTAGTGCCTTTTTCTCTATCTCTATCGTTTTTCTTTTTTATGGTCTCAGTGATTTTGAATTTATTCGCTGCATTGAGCAGAAGTATTCTAGTTCGTTGAGCTAGAATGGAGCTTGGACTTCTCATTTATCTTTTCTCCGTACAAGTGGAACTGCTTGTTTTGATTACAGCTATCTGTATAGCTACTTTACTAGCCTAAGTGGTTCCTTCTCGTCCTCCTGGTTTTGACATGCTTGTTACTCTTCTTATTTACGTACAACTATCAGAACTGTTGGAGAGGTTATCTGATGGTTCTCCCTTGCAATTTAATGCAGACAAACTGTACATATCTTCTCGTCTTTTCGGTCGCTCAGTACTTAGCTCGCTGGAAATATTAGTTACTGATAAGTCGTTGACAATGCATTTGATTTATCAACCACTTGACTTCTTTTTTATCAAATTCCTCCAGCAGTTCTGTATTGCTTGGATGGTGCTACTCTAGAAAGTTTGACATTGTAAAGAAGGCGCAAAACTTTCAATAAGGCTAAGATTTTGCTTTTCTTTCAGGACTCCTTCTGTATACTTTAAGAGCATTGAATCCTTATATTTGCATCACTGCAGCATATGGAAATATTCTACCGGGCAAGTTTCTTAAAATTCCTCCATTGGGTTAGTCAAATGCAATGCCAGCTTCTTATTATAATCTGCATGATTATCTTCCAGATCATGTGATTTACCAATGATTGATCTTCTTGTTTTTGTTAAATGTAATCGATCAATGAACAATTTTAAAGTCACGAGGCTGCATGAATAACATTTGATCAGTTTACTTATCTGCAATTAGGGACTGTTAATATACACCCAAGCCTACTACCATTATACCGTGGCGCTGCTATAGTTCAAAGAGCAATTCAAGTAGGCTTAAGTTAACATATGCTTACAAAACAAGTGATTAAATAAGGAGGATATTCTCATTTGTGGAGTTATGTATCAGGATAATGTCAAGGAAACCGGAGTATCATTAGCCTTCACTGTCTGTGCTTTGGATGCAGGACCTGTGATTGCCACTCAGCGATGGGAAGTTGATGATCGAATTAAGGTAGTGAGAGTTCTTGGTAGAGAATATGCAGATTTGGATTGTTTTCTCAATTGATTTTCCAAAATTTGTTCCATTGGTGTTACTACAGCAGGTAGTTAGGTTTTTTCCTTCATCTGCTCTTTCATAGCAAGCATATCAGCTAGTTGGTACAAAATATGTTGGGCTGGACTCGGGTGTAATCGAGCTGACTCTGGTGAATCAACATGATTATTCAAGACTCTATACTTGAGTTTGATGGAGCTTGCTTCTTTATACTTAAGTTATACTTGTTAAAATGTTTCGTGAATTTGAGCTAAACTGGACTCAATTTACCTTAATTATAAAAAAAAGTTCAGTCTTAACCTAGCTTGAGCTCAAGCTTCGGTTTTGAAAGTATATTTGTCTGGACAGATTACTCTTTAAGATCAAAATTATGAAAATTTAACTGCTAGATTTTCTACTTTAGTTAAGGTTTTTTCAGTTTGAGCTCAACCCAATTCATTGCTGAAGCTAATTGTACTCAAATTGATTGACTCAAGCCTGAGTAGCTTATGAGATAGCCTGAGTAACTCATGAGTAGCTTAACTCAATTTCATGTGTAGGCAAGACAGGTGCAATTGTTTGGTGAATGAGGTAATTAAATGATTTTCTCCCATGATTGCTTGATTAATTGAATAAATTGAATTTTGTTCCATGTACCAATATTGACTAATAAATCTCTCTCTCCCCCCCTTCTCCCCCCCCCTCTCTCTCACACACACAAAAATAAAATACTATATATAGTTCCAGAGTCAATTACATGCTCGTTAGCTTCCTTGGGATCAAATTTGTCATTTTGAAGTTGGTTTTGTTGCAGGCGCCAGATTTACTTGATCTGTTGTTCTCTGAAGGTGTGCCAATTCTCTAATGCTTTTTCAATATATTAGTAGGCTGAATTTGTAGAATTTTTATATTATTCACTGCCAGTGGGAAAACAATGCTCACAGATGGTGTTAAGAGATTTATGTTTTGTAAAGCTGGAATCTTGCAATAGAATGGCTATATGATTCTATATTCTAATTTTACTCGTCATCCCTCATCTTCATAATGACATTTATTGTTATCAGAATGGTGGTTTCATGTTTATTTTGGTACTGGCAATACTTTGCTATGGACTTGGAGGATCCAATTAATTAGGAGGAAAGATAATATCTGAACTTAGCATCATTCCAGTGTATTATCTTGTTCACATGTGAAGTTGGGTTCTCCATTCAGTGTTGTATCTAAATTCTTCATTTGGACAGTGACGTCCACTTGTTATATGCACATTTACCTCTTGAAGAAATTATTCTCTATTGCAGGATCTAAGCTTTTGATCCGTGAACTTCCATCTTTAGTCGATGGCTCTGCTCAAGCAAAAGCCAAGCCACAAGATGAGACTAAAGCCACCTTAGCTCCAAAGGTACTACTCTCCGTACATAATAAGTGCCAGAACAGGATACGATAGATTGAGTCAATTTCTTAATTTCAGTAACCATCTGAAACTGAGGGTAGTGTCTTTGATAGCTTCTCCTGCTTCTCATAGATAACCCCTGAGGAGTCATGTGTCACGGGCCGATCGATGGGGATCGTGACCGCGCGGCGACTCGGGCAACTTTGGATCACCCAAAGCCAAGCCTTGCTCGATCTAACGCTCACTCGCTCGTATGTATACCCGGATCGTAGAGAGAGAAAGTATCTAGAGAGAGGAGCTCTGGAAAGATAGAAGCTTTGTATTGCGGAAGTAGTGGATGATTACAAATGAGGGAGGACACCCCTTCTTATAGTCGAGGGCCTCAGCTTACAACCATTGATCTAGAATTCTTCCGACGGACAAAATCGCACCGCCTCAACTACCGACATAAGTGCTAACTCCTAGCTACCGACATAATGTCAACGAACCATCTACCGACATAAATAAGGCTAGGGACTTCTAGAAACTTCGGGGAGAAGGCTCGTTGGAAATCCAAGCGAGCACAGGAAGTCGACCATGGACGAGTCACGGTCGTCCTCGAGGAACCTCTTGGATCGGCCTTCTTTCGGCCCGTGACATTCTCTCCCACTCAATCGAGTGACATCCTCGTCGCTCACAGCTCGACGAGCAGCCTTCCTGGCTTTGGCACAGGCTCTCTTCCTTCGATATTGTTTGGTGCGGACGCTTGCATATGAAGGACCGCATCCTTCATTGATCACCTCAAACTTTGGCTCAGGCGCGGCACGCGGTGAGTACTCGACCTCGGGGAAGAGTACTTGGATTGGCATGGCGTGAGTTGGAGTAGGATCCAACTCTTCTTTTGGTTTCACCTCGGACAGCTTGTTCAAGCGCTTCACAGACTTCAAGTTTTTGTCGAGGCGTCGGATCGTGGCGATGGTCTTGGTGTCGACCGCTCCTTTGATCATGGGGATCGTCCTTGGGCATTTTGGGTCGAGGATCACAATGCACTTGGTCCTCATGTTGATCATGACTCTCACGCTATTGAAGAACTGAATACCAAGGATGAGATCATAATTATCGAGAGGGATTACCTCGAAATCCATCTTGCCCTTCCATCCGCCGATCTTGACGTCCACAATAGGAGTTGTTCCTACGCCATTGTCACGACCTCTTTTTTTCCGTTCGGGGGAAAAGAAAGAATAGTTTAAGGGTATTTGCCTAAAGAGGCGGACCAATGGCCCTAAATTAGGCGCGGGCTCTCCCAAGCCCATACCTCGCGCGACGTTGGATTTTGTTTTTTAGTTCTTAACAACCTAAATATTTCTAGGAGTCGCCACTAGCCTATTGGGGTCTGCTAGAAACCAATCAAGACACGGGAGTGTTGTGTCAATTCCTACGCAACCAGAGATTTCTCGGAACGGGGACTTGTTTACGCCAATGTTTCTATTAGCGCCCTTGCGGTACCACTAACTTGGAAGGTTTTAATCTAAATGGCCACACCATCTTGATTACCAATTATAATCTTTATGAAACCACTAAGTGTCCATGCAAATGTTTTTGTAGTTTTTTTTTTTAAATGTCTAGACTAATCCTAACATAATTTAGAAGAGAAATTTACACTCAAATTAATGAAAAGCGGTGCATAAGTAAATATCCAAGAAATTGAAATAACTTGAAAATAAATGCGAAAAATGAAAACCCGATACAAGTCGGGCAAATAATATTACATGGCCTTGTTATCACGCCCCGGGACAGGACCCCCGTGAGCAAAATGAGAATTTAAATATGCATGAAATTTCCCTAGATGCATGAAATTACTCTAAATAATTTTAATCTAAGCAAAATAGATTATTTACAAAAATGGTTATAAAATACCAAAATATCATTTAATTAGGAAAAATGACTTTATAAAATTAGGAAAATCTCCTAGATGTCATTTTTGGCTTAATTTGATAACATCCAACATTTTTTGATATTTTTGAAATTTTCATATTTTTCTTTTTTTTTATATATATTTTTTAAATATTAATAATAATTCCTTAAACCGATCTATGCTAACATGGAGTAGCACATCACATGAATATCACAATAATCAAGCTCAAATCGACCGCTTCAAGATCGAAACTTGGTTTTCGCATTTCATCGAACACTTGGCGTGCATTAAATCACCCCAAAACAGTTTCGCGGGCCATGTTTGCGGCCTTCAATATTCACCCATGAGCAATATTATGTGGGACTAAAGCATCAAGATTATACTACCACATGCAAGGAGCAATATTAGACAGAAATCATAGCTTAAAACACAAACGAACTAAGCTAAAATCATTCTCAAATATGCGGGTTTGATTTGATTTCACAAATCTGGGTTTGAACCAAGTCAAACAAACAGTTTGCATGCCCATGTTCAAGCCCCGACACTTATCACACGCAAGATCTAAGGGAAACACTACTTGATCCAAGTGAAATTAGGTAACATGAGCTTTCAAAAGCAACAAACATCATAGAGAATGACCAAACGAACGCATCAAAAACGACCTCTCCAAGAAGCACACACACAAAACTCTTGAAGAGATTCCAACACAGAAAAATTTACACCTCGAAAATCAGTCCTCCGGGCTGCTTTTCCTCTTAATTTTCATGATAAAAAAATACTCAAACTCGAAAGAAAATACATCTAGGATGCTTACCTTGCTTCTTAGTTTCCCTTTCAAGTGGTTCTTCGCTCAAAAAACCAAGAAATTATCCTCGGGGGCCCGTGGAAGTTGGCTTCTTCAACTGGAAAATGAGATCTGCAGAAGAAAAAATGACAACGAAGGTTTTTGTCGACCTCTAAAATTAGACTTCAAGACCTCTTTTGTTGGAAAACTTAACACCAAACCAAACTAAATATATTCAAGTTTGGGGTAAAAGTCAAGCTTTTCCTCATTTGTCTCTCAGTTTTCTCAAAAACATCCGCTTTCTCTCACTCGTGACCAACCGGGCTCAACACTTAGAAAAATTCAGACTTTCTTTGGCCCGCCAGGAGGGTAGTTTTCGGGGGGCTTTAGGAGGCCTTCCCGATCTCCATTTGGGACGTGCGACCTATGGTTGGAAAGATCTTTGAGTTAAGTTTCACTCTCTAGTTGAAGGTTTTGGCTAATGTTGGATGCAAGTTTATGAAAATGGCACTTTTCTCTCTCAAGGTCGGTCTGGAATTTCTGGGTTTGCTATTCTGGAGTTGCTTCTGAGGGCCTCTTTGGGGGACGACCGTGAGCTCTATCCTCTCCCTCTCGTCTTCTCTCTCTTCTCCCTCAAAAGAGCCTGCTTCGTAGATGTTCTCCACCGAATTGGAGGAGTTTTGGTCGATCTTTTGTCCACCTACCAAGCCTGTCAACAGGGATACTTCAACAACTTTCTGACTTGGCCAAATTTCCACTCTTGCAGCTGTTGAGTGTCCGGACTTTGCTGCGATTTTCCCGTGCTTTCAGCAGCTTATCACTGCCCAATTCTTGTCCACTGGCACTACTCATTATGGTCTTCAATCACGTGCAAAGATCAGGCTGGATGGGCGGCTGAGTGGGATATGGTGGGGCCACCAAGTTGCTTACTCAGCAACTCCGAAATCAGACCAAACCGTGGGCTGGGTTTTGGTAGCTCGTTTGAGTGCTTTAATCCATCAATTTGGCTACGTTTTGTGATCAATTAGCAAGCTCATGTATAGTAGTTTAAGATCTTGGCCATTTTTCACAATTGTACTCACTCAATTTTGCAAAAAAGTCCCTCAAAGTTGGTCATTTTCTTATCCAAAAATACCCATTTCAATACAAACTTGGTCTTTTTGGCCCGATTTAATTGATTCGAGTTGGCCCAAGTTTAATTTCAACTTAATTGGTGACCAAGATGATGATTTAAGGGTTTGGGCAAAATTTTGCAAAATTTGCGAATTGGTCCCTCAACTTTTTGGAAATTGCATTTTGGCCCCAATTTGCCATTTTAATTCCAATCTGACCTCTCGGGCTTGGCTAGTCACATTTAGATCATTGGCCCCAACCTTTTTTTTTTTATCTTTATCTTTTTTATCTTTTTTCATATATTTAATTTAATTTTTTTTAATGAAGACCATATTCCATTTAAAAAACTATATTAAATGCCTAGATAATATATATGCAAGAATTTAATTTGAAATATTTTTGTGGAAAAACAAGTTCCCATTTTTTTTGGAAATGATTTTTGGGCAAAAATTTAAGTGTCAACAGCTGCCCCTCTTTGGAAGGAAGCTCAAAGAGATTTCTTTCAAAGATAAGGTGACACCTAATTTTTTTGTTTTTTTGTTTTGTTGTTTTTTTTTGGTTTTTTTTTTTTTTTTACAATAGTAAAATGAAAATGCAAGTGAGTTTAATGTAAATAGCATAGTTTAGAGACGTACCTATGAATACTTTGAAAAGTGTGGTTTAAGGCAGTCCCACTAACCGTATGGTTTAAGACAGTCCCACGAATCGTGTGGTTTAAGGCAGTCCCACTAACCTTGTGGTTTAAGGCAGTCCCACTAACCGTGTGGTTTAAGGCAGTCCCACTAACCTTGTGGTTTAAGGAAGTCCCACTAACCTTGTGGTTTAAGGCAGTCCCACGAACCTTGTGGTTTAAGGCAATCCCACGAACCTTGTGGTTTAAGGCAGTCCCACTAACCGTGTGGTTTAAGGCAGTCCCACGAACCTTGTGGTTTAAGGCAGTCCCACTAACCGTGTGGTTTAAGGCAGTCCCACTAACCGTGTGGTTTAAGGCAGTCCCACGAACCTTGTGGTCCACGAACCTTGTGGTTTAAGGCAGTCCCACTAACCTTGTAGTTAAGGCAGTCCCACGAATCGTGTGGTTTAAGGCAGTCCCACTAACCTTGTGGTTTAAGGCAGTCCCACTAACCGTGTGGTTTAAGGCAGTCCCACTAACCGTGTGGTTTAAGGCAGTCCCACGAACCTTGTAGAATTGCAAGGTTTAAGGATAGCCAAGAACTTTTTGAAAATGCATGGTTTAAGGCTAATCCATGAACCCTTTGAATTTGCAAGGTTTAAGGATAACCAATAACCTTTTGAAAATGCATGGTTTAAGGCTAACCCATGAACCCTTTGAAATTGCAAGGTTTAAGGATAATAAAAAACCTTTTGAAAATGCATGGTTTAAGGCTAACCCATGAACCCTTTAGAATTGCAAGGTTTAAGGCTAACCAAGAACCTTTTGAAAATGCATGGTTTAAGGCTAACCCATGAACCCTTTGAAATTGCAAGGTTTAAGGATAATCAAAAACCTTTTGAAAATGCATGGTTTAAGGCTAACCCATGAACCCTTTGAAATTGCAAGGTTTAAGGATAACCAAGAACCTTTTGAAAATGCATGGTTTAAGGCTAATCCATGAACCCTTTGAAATTGCAAGGTTTAAGGATAACCAAGAACCTTTTGAAAATGCATGGTTTAAGGCTAACCCATGAACTCTTTGAAATTGCAAGGTTTAAGGATAACCAAGAACCCTTTGAAATTGCAAGGTTTAAGGATAACCAAGAACCCTTTGAAAATGCATGGTTTAAGGCTAACCCATGAACCCTTTAGAATTGGATGGTTTCCTTGGAGGAACCTGTCATTCAAGAATATTATGAAATGGATACTGCACATCAAATAGTATTCATTATAACAAGTATTCTAGTAGTGAAAGCATACTAGATAAGGTCAATTTCAACACATGTTATTAGAAACAATATCAAAAGTGTATCGGTAATGAGAAGGCAACGATTGCATAAACAAATCACACTAATTCTGACCACTTGACAAAATCACAAAACTGTCATCACACTCGGATGATATCATTAATCGTCAAATTCTCTTGGGAGAAAAGTCCTTGTCGAAATGACCTTGACTTATGAGAAAGGTTTGTTAAGTATGCCAAGCAAGGACCCTTAGTCAAAAAGGGTTTCTCACATATTCTCAAGAAAAATGGCTATTTGATCCCATCTATTCATGTGGGAGATAAACTGATCACTCAATCTCACTCTTCCAGTGTGCAAGGCTTTGAATCATTCGCAATAAGTACACATTGACCAATCTAAGAGGTCTTTTAGAAGGACCGTAGTGCAGGTTTGGTCATGGTTTTAGCAATGGATAAGCATCATTGGCTATGAAATGAATTAATCACTGATCAACATCTTCGCCAGGTTTACAAGTCAAGAAACCTTAAGATGAGATAAGACAACCTTACTCTCACTTCTTCGAGCGGCATCTTCTTTGGGAAGTCCTTATTTCCACTTTGAGTCATCCCAATCTGAAGAGACTTTGGCAATGGGTTGTAATGTTGGTTCGGTGAAAGGCTCAAAAGGCTTAGCTCAAAAGGCTTAGATCTGTTTGTCGATGGGGGATTTGAGAGTTGGTGATTATCATGGCATCATTACCATATCATCCATTTTTTTTTTAAAAGCACTCAACTTTTAAAATTCAAATTGTCTCGACAGTCCTTTGACTAATCATCTTAACATAATGGCTTTTGCATTTGCAATGATTTTCTTTTCAATGTAGTCATTTTTTTTTTGCCATTTTTGCTTTCACAGAGATATTCCTCTTGATGCAATTGTTTTTCTTCCACTCTCCCCTTTTTTTTTTCTTTTTTTCGGGCATTGGCCTTGCTTTTACCAGGCACACCGCTTTTTCATGCCCCTTAATTTTCACTTGACTTTTGCTCCTTTGAACTTTTTGAGCTCTTAGGACTCTCAAGATGCTTTTCAGATTCTCATGTAAGCATCACTTGCCTTGGTAAATCATATGCCTTGCCCCAAATGTGGGGAGATAATCACCACTCGGGTTTTAGAAATGAATAGTTAGGCTCAATATGGTTTAAGCAAAGGGTATCAGTGTTTGGGTAGAGAAAAGAATGCTCTTCTTCACCTTGGGATGCTTCGAGCTTCCATAAGAATTCACCTGAAGTTACCACAAAAATATTTATGCAAGTGAGAGCAAAGAAACCTTTCTCATCTTTCCTCTCCAAATAATATCAACCCAAACCTCCATAATTGCCCCCATCGTGGGGTGGTTCTTGACAGGGGTATTTTGTAAAAAATTCTTCACATTAAAAGGCTCAAATGGGCTAACTATTGTCACCTGTAGTGTGTATGATAGAGGAAGGAAATGCCTCTTATCATCTTGATCTATGTACCACTTGCGAATGAATTCATTGACCTTAAACGACATGGGTTTTCTTTTTCGCTCGAATCTCAGAGTGCTTAAAGTCTCATTTGAGTAACATTTTTCTTTCAGAAATTCATCAATGAAGGTCATTACAGAACCTCATTCCTTCAATGCAGAGTAAAGCCTATAAACAAAAGCAGGCTTGAGTGTTCTTACAGGTTCAATATCTTCAACAACTTCTTCTGCATCTTGAGGGCGACGAACATGAGGTCTAGTTGAGGAAGTACGCTGTTGAGATTGTTGAGGAGTCTGTTCAGTTGGAAAGTCACTTTCTTCTGTGAGATCGAAGTGCGTAGGCTCCTCACCAGATCCCTGTGGTCCCCTATTTGCTATCCTTGAGGATTTCCTTTGGTAAGACATTGTCGCTTTCTTGGAGAAACTTTCACACTTGTGTCGCAAGAAAGTTAAAAGCTTTGAGACGTAGAAATTTGGGAGAGAAAAATACAGAAAAGTGAAAAGCTTTTGATCTAGGGTTTCTGGGTAAAGTGAAAACGAAGGAGAAGGAATATATAAACAGATACGGGGTGATTCAAGCGTCGCAAATTTTGGAAATATGAGGAATTTCCTTTTTTTTTTTAAAAAAAATAACTACCTTAATAAATCGATAACCACCCCTTTTAAAATATAACTGCCTTAATAAGCTCAATTAGAGATAAACAAACAATCTTACCTTTTCGAAATGATAGTTTAAGTAAATGAACTTACAGTCATGTCGATTGGTATTTTCAGTCTTCAACTTTTTGAGTCTGATACTCTGTCAAACTTTAGATTCTAAGTCTGAGCTTCAACATTCTTCAAGAGATAAAATATTGAGTCTTGAGCGAATAGACTCAAACAAGCTTTTCTCAAGTGGCTTTGTGAAGATGTCTTCCAGTTGATTCTTTGAGTCTATGAATTGTATCAAGACTTCTTTGTTCTGAACATGATCTCTTATAAAATGATGTCGAATCTCAATATGTTTTGCTCTTGAATGTAGGATAGGATTCTTTGTAAGATTGATTGCGCTGGTATTGTCACATTTTATCTCTGTGCAAGAGTCTTCAATGCCAAAGCCTTGTAGTTGTTGTTTTATCCACAATATTTGAGAACATCAACTTCCAAGGGCTACGTATTCTGCTTCAGCTGTTGAAAGAGCCACATTACTTTATTTTCTTGAAAACCAAGATACTGCCCTATTTCCAAGCAATTAACAAGTACCTGAAGTGTTTCTTCTTTCAACTCTACATCCTGCAAGATCTGCGTCTGAATAGCCAAGAAGTGTAAAGTCTCATTCTTTGGGATACCATAGACCAATCTTAGCAGTATCAGCAACATATTTAATAATACGTTTAGCAGCACTTAGATGAGATTCCTTAGGATCAGATTGAAACCTAGCGCATATGCAAACACTAAATAATATGTCAGGTCTGGATGCAGTAAGATAAAGAAGTGAACCAATGATACTACTGTATAACTTTTGGTCAATTTTCTTCCCTGCTTCATCTTTGTCTATCTTCAAGGAACTTGACATTGGTATGTCAGTCTTTTTGCAATTTTCCAGACCGAACTTTTTAACAAGTTCTTTTGCATATTTCTCTTGATGAATGAATATTCCTTCATTTAGTTGTTTCACTTGTAGACCAAGGAAACCTTCGAGGAAAGAAGGATGAACTGTTTCGATCAGACGAACACATGAAGATGTATGAGAAACTGCTGAAGCGTGGGGTGATGAATCCACGGACGGTGGATTTTGATTTTCTGGACCTATTAAGCATCGATCTAAGAGAGAAGTTTGAGAAACTTCAACTTCATAAGTTCTGTACTGACTGTGATGTGGCTCATTCTAAATTAACAGCATACTTTTATTCCAATCTCAGTTTCCTTGATGCGAATAGCTTTTCATTCAGTATGAGAGATAGTGAATATGTTGTTGATAAGGACACTCTAGCAGATGTAATTGGTGTGGAAAGAGGTGTTTTCCAATCAATTGGTGTGTCTGTAAGTCATGCCACTCTAGAACTTGCGAGAGACCGAATTGCTGAAGGTCGTCTCTCCTACTCCAGGATGAATGCAACAAACACTCTGCTTCACAAGATTGTGATCAACTGTCTTAGACCGAAATCAACATCCAAGACAGATGTATCCATCTCAGAGGCTAAGTTGATGTATGCAATCAAGATTGGTCTTAATTTCTCCCTGCCACACACTATCATGCTTCACATGTACAAGTCCATGGCAGAGGACAAGGGAAAACTCCCTTATGCTGCTCTCATCACTCGTCTTTTCAGACACCTGAACATTCAGCCTCCTCACATTATCTCTGTGAAGACTATTGATAAAATGGTCATCGGACTAAGGGTGATAACAAAGATGCGTCTGAAAGAACTCAGCAAGAAGCTGGAGCAGTTCAAGGAGAAGACTCCTATCAAGTTCAGACCAGACTCTTCTGCGGCCAAAAGAAAAGGAAATGAATCGGTGACTAGTCCTATCAAGAAGAGAAGGGCAATTATCTTGGAAGATGAAGATGATGAGGATGCTTTACCCATTTCTACTATTGTTTCTCAATTTTCTGCACCTGTTTCAGCTGTTCCAAAACAACATTTTGCAGAAAAAGAAGAAGAAAAAGAAGAAGAGAAAGAAGCAGAAAAACAAGAAGAGAAAGAAGAAGAGAAGGAAGAAGAGAAAAAGGAAGAGAAAGAGGAAGAAAAAGTGGAAGAAAAAGCAGAACAAGGGGACGAACCGGCAAAAACATTCTCTAGCAGAAAAAGAGGATCAACAACAACCTGTCACTGAGGAAACTCCTCAGAAAGAAGAGTATTTTTCTCCTCCAGAAGACATTGAAACAGGGGGAGATACCCAAAGAGAACATACTCCTCTTCTACTGACTTTTATAGAAGAAGATACACAAACAGGTGTTAGTCGATCACCTCCTGATGCAGAAGATGTTTATGCTGCTCAGTTTCCTGAGGGAGAGACATCATCTCCAAATACTGATCTCCCTACTGATATTCATACTGGCTTGACTCCACCATCAGACCGAGTTGACGCAAGCACACAGACTGACAATTCAGGAGATTTTGGAAGGTTGCTTGACATCATCTTGGATCTCAAAGGCCAAATCTATGCTATGGGGTATGAATTTAAGACTTTGCAAAATGAAAATCATGCAATGTTCATCACCATGCATGATCAACTTAAAGAGGTTCAATGTCAGATTCAGGATACTGCAAAAGGCACTACTCTTACCCAACTACAAGAAGATTTGAGGAAGCTAGAAGGAACTGTCAAGTCTATGGAGGACTTTCAACTTGTCCGCATTTCTCGTGCTCCTTGATTTTTTTAATGCTGACAAAAAGGGGGAGAATACTTTGCAGATTTCAAGCACATTTCAATTTCAAGACTCTATCCTCAAACCAAACCAAACTTCATTTTTAAACATTTTTGATTTGTTATGATTGTGATTGATATTTTGACTTTATCTTGAGTTTTTTGAATGTGTGCTCATTATTGCATTACTTTAAGCTATTAAATTAGATAAAGATAGTAATGTCTGCACATGACTAATGAGGTTTCTGTGAATGCAGATCTGTGTACAGGGTAAGTCTGTGTACAGGACATCTGTGTACATGATAACTTATACTATTTTTATTCTAATCTTTTATGAGATATCAATGCTTACTTAAAAGTTGTATTGCAGGGCAATAATATTCAAATCTGCAGGAAAGTTTTGTCACCATCAAAAAGGGGGAGATTGTTGGATAAATTCTCTTCAGGTATTTTGAAGTTGACAAAACATTTTTCCTCATTCTAGTCTGAATACTTACAGACTCTACTGGCAAAGTCTGAAGATCAAAGTCTGAAGCTAGCAAGACTCATGTTTCAAAGTCTACTCTCATGGACAGTCTCCAGACCAACTTCTATTATGATCTTATATGGTTTTTACTCTAACGGCTAGAGAATTTCTTTCTACTGGATTCAGCACTAGAAGATCTTACTTTCGTATTCGAATATGTATAGATTCTCTAAAGATTTCACAACTTATATTTGGAAGGATCTACTTATGGAAACCAAGATCCTGATTGTATAGGCGAGCAGGATTGATGGGCTATCAACATTTACCTTAAAGAGCTCGAGATCTCTCTAATTGATTCTGTCCAACGGGTTGATTGGAAGAACTTCTTTGGAAGGTGCCAACGGTATTGAAGGCATGAAGAAGTATATAAGAGAGATGCTCCAGTTGTTGAAGGGTGCCGAATAGAAGAATTCCAAAGTCTGAATCTCCATTTCTATTTTGCGATCTTATTCTTCGAGCGTTATATGTAATCAAAAGAGAGATCATATTGTGGTGAGACCTTGAGGAAGTGTAGTAGAGCTTCTACACTGTGGACTCAAGAGCGTGAGACTGTAATCACTCTTTTTGATTCTTAGTGAAATCCAGCCAAAAGGGCTGTCCGTGCGGGAGAGTGGACGTAGGCTTGGTCTAAGTCGAACTACTATAAATCTGGAGTCTTGATTCTCTATCCATAATCATTTTATCTTTCATTACTTTCATTTGCATCGATTGTTGTTTTAATTCATTAATCTCTCATTCGGATTAAATTGTTAAAATTGCTTTAATCACCTATTCACCCCCCTCTAGGTGCTAATTCTAGTCCTAACAATATCTGCCCAGACGGCTCCACGCGCAATCCCAAGGTCTTTGCCACCTCGTTGGACATGAACATGTTGGAGGCTCCAGTGTCAACCAAGGCATATAGCGCTGGCCGCCCACTACAACCTCCACGAAGAACATCTCCGTGTTTGGAACAAATTCCTTTCCTTTAGACGGCAACCGAGCTCGGACGGAGTTGATTGTCTTCACACCTCCAAGTCGGATTTGTCGTCTTTCTTCTTTGGGCTCCTCCCCACCTCTTTGATGGCTAGGAGGGTGTTGATTCGACCATTCTTCGGGCACTTTTGGGTCCAGTGTGGACCTTTGCAGATAAAGCAAGGAGAGGGTGGAGGTTGATCGAACTTACTCATGTAGTCCATCGGTGGTCGACCCCTTTGGAAGGATGACTTGGAAGTTCCTTCTCCCCATGTTTTGGCTCGGTCGCTTTGCTCATGCGCGCTTCGGGGAGTGCTTCTTGCTTCGTCTTCGCAAGGTCGATCCGACCTCCAATCCCTTGGTCTACTCCTTGGTTCGGTTCTGGTGAGGTATACGAGCGACTCGGCCATGCTTAGTGCACGCGCAAGGCTACTCACGTCCCGCCGCTTTAGCTCAAGTTGTGCCCATGGCTTCAATCCATCCATGAATGCTCCGAGAGCCTCCTCTTCGCTTAGGTTGCGAATTTGGAGTTTGAGCTCCGTGAACTTCTTCACGTACTCTCGGATTGCACCTCTTTGCTCAAGGCGATGGAGCATGCTATGAGCTTCTTGTTGAGCGAACTCGGGGAAAATGTAGTCGCGGAACTCCCTCATGAAGTCATCCCATGTGTTCACGGGATCGGCGCCGCGTCTAATCTCATCGCACCTATTGCGCCACCAAAGCATTGCCGTATCAGTAAGGAACATGGACGCGGTTCTTACCTTGATTGACTCGTCTCGGATGTTGACGGTGCCAAAGTATTGCTCCATGCTCCACACGAAGTTGTCCACCTCTTGGGCGGATCGGTTGCCTTTGAACTCCTTTGGTTTCGGCACCTCAATTTTGGGTATCGCTTGAGTAGGCACTGCACCGTTGGTGATGCTCAGCTTGCATAGGGCGAGCTCAGTCTTGAGCTCTTGGATCTCTGCCTTCATGACTTCGACCTCTTCCCTACACAGGCTTACCTCCTCGATCACTTGGACGCGCTCGTTCAAACCATCGATCGATGCTTCGAGAGCTTCGTCCTTGTCATACAATGGAGATGTAGCTTGGTTGAGGCCAGTTGTGAAGTCTTCACGGAGCGAGCCCTCAACCTCCATGATCCGGTCTCACACATCGTCAAGACCTTCCATGAGTTTGAGCACGGCACTCCGGACCTTCCCGAGCTTCTCATCGAATGCAGTTGCAGCATCCATCGAGGCTTCCCTCTTCTTTGATCGGCCGCGGGTCTCTTTGACTTGCACGACCTCTCCATCTATAGCCGCATCTTGGCTTGACATTTTCTCGAACAGTCGGTGCTCTTCAATCTCCAGAAATGGATCTCTCTTTAGCTCTGATACCACTTGTCACGGGCCGATCAATGGGGATCGTGACCGCGTGGCGACTTGGGCAACTTTGGATCACCCAAGCCAAGCCTTGCTCGATCTAACGCTCACTCGCTCATATACCCGGATCGTAGAGAGAGAAAGTATCTAGAGAGAGGAGCTCTAGAAAGATAGAAGTTTTGTATTGCGGAAGTAGTGGATGATTACAAATGAGGGAGGACACCCCTTCTTATAGTCGAGGGCCTCAGCTTACAACCATTGATCTAGAATTCTTCCGGCGGACGAGATCGCACCGCCTCAACTACCGACATAAGTGCTAACTCCTAGCTACCGACATAATGTCAACGACCATCTACCGACATAAATAAGGCTAGGGACTTCTAGAAACTTCAGGGAGAAGGCTCGTTGGAATCCAAGCGAGCACAGGAAGTCGACCACGGACGAGTCACTGTCGTCCACGGGGAACCTCTTGGATTGGCCTTTATTCGGCCCGTGACACATGGCTAATGCTTCAATGAGGAGGCTGTGGCCCTTCATAATAAAGTGAGTGGTCCTTTCTTCCCTGTGTTGGACCGTGTGGAATGACATACAACCATTTTAGGTTCGTGCATTTGCAGGTTGGCCAGGAACGCGAGCCAAGTTTGCCGTGACAGACAAAGAGAATGGTCAGCAGAATGTCATAAAGCTTAAAATCATCACTACGAGGGTATGCAGTGAGATCAGAAGTGAAGGTGGTGAAGTGGATGGCATAAGTTTTGCCAAGGGTGCTTTATTAGTTCCTTGTGGAGGTGGCACAGTACTGGAGGTGTGCTTTGTTCCTTCCAATCAAAATTTATTATGGAATTTGGTCATTTGGGTTATCCTTAGAGCCCACTGCTTTTATCACACTTGGAGTTTTGGAAAAAGTAATGAGTTCTCTTTTCTGGGGACATTGGTATTTTGTCTTCTAGATGTTTTTGGAGAAATGTTGCAAAATGATGGTTTGTTATTTGTCTTACATGACCAGGTATTGGAAGTTCAACTTCCAGGTAAAAAAGTAGTCAATGCTGCTGCATTTTGAAATGGCTTGCGAGGGCAAACTCTAAAGAAGTTGTGATGCAAGAGGATTTTTCTTCTTCGCGATGGATAAAGAACAGAGTTTCATTGTATCAAGCCAATTTGTTGGGTTGATTTCCTTTGGTTATCATTCCAATCATTATCAATTCCTTTTAATATTTAATTCTCTGATGGAAAGAGACTTTTCTTTACAAATTGCTTTTAGATATTTAATCTGATGCAGGAGCTTTCCATATTTGATCGTCTTTGGAGTCTGAGTGTAGAGGACGTTACATCTCTGGATAGGTGGGGCTAAGTGTCTGAAGGCTTGACCATGAAAGAAACCCTTGAATGGAATCAGGAGAAAGCAAATGGAATGCGATGGTGATGGGGGTAGAAGCTTGAATAGAAGACCGTCACTATAATAAAACTCTAGTGCTTCATCTATGTAGTAAGATCTTAGCCAGCATAAGACTAAAAAAAGCTAACTAGTGGAAGTCTAAAAGTATATGGTGCGAATGGCAAAATTTCTTGGCTGGAGAAGAGTTTTTTTTTCTAGAAATAATTCTTTTCTATTTCTATTTCGGTGAACAGTTTCTGAGCAAAAGAACCCGTTTGATAACTGCACAAAATTTCTACTCTTGGAATAGAAAAAGAATAGAAATGTGTTTGGTAACGCAACGATTCTTTTTTGTATTTATTTGTTTTTTATTCTTTTTTTTTGTATTTATTTGTTTTTTATTTGTATTTTTTTTTTTAATTTTCTTGTGTTTGTTTTTTATTTGTATTTTTTATTTGTATTTATTTGTATTTTTATTTGTATTTTTTGTATTTATTTGTTTTTTTTTTATTCTTGCTCATGGTTGGCGGCGGTTTACTTGCATTTTGCTATTTCTATTTTGTGAACATTATCATGCATATATTGGTTGTGAACTAAGTCTAAGATTTATTTTGGGGATTTGAATGAGTTTAGATTGAATCTAAAACTCCTAATACTTGCTTTTGATTTGTTGCTCTCATAATAGATTCATGCTAAGAATGATTCACTTATTTAGATTGCAAATGATGATTGAGTTTAATACTTTATTGCTGAAAACTCTTTAACAGATCCGAGTTAATTGTCTTGGACTGAATGTGGATGATTCATGTTTGTTTGAACATTACACTTGTTGGGGAAAAGAAAATAATATTTGCGGAGAATGCCCAGATAATTTCCCCCTACTATTTTTGTGAAAATTAAATAGGATATTCAATGAAAGTAGTAAATATGAATAGTAAATAACACCGGAATTTTTAACGTGGAAAAACCCTCCAAGGTGAAGGGAAAAACCACGGGACCGTAGTCCACTTCAAACTTCCACTATGATAAATAATGGGATACAACTTCACCCAAAGGTGGATCTCTTGCTGTCTTCAATTTGTGGATCTGAACCTCTCACAAATTGGATAACTTTCAAAGATAACTCTCTTTCTTAGAAGAAGAAAACTGTTTCTTCCGCTACGCTGCTATGATATTCTTGCTCTGCGTGTATACTCTTCTCTGTTGAGGAGGACTCCTATTTATAGGAGCAAATGCAATCCCAATTAGAATTGTATGATATAAAAAAAATCACGTAGATATATCTCCTAATCTCTCGTGATTTTGTAGATTTGAGAATATCACTTTTTCCAATCTCCCTTGATTTTCTGGATGTGGAAGATCACGTTGATATATCTCCCGACCTCTTTTGATATCTTCTTTTTCTTTTTTTTTTCTCCTTTTTTTTTCTTTTTACTTTTACACACTCAGTACTATATATATATATATATATATTCTACTACAAATTGCGTTGGCCTTTCCAATTGGGAGTGACCTACTCAACAAATCTCCCCCTCACGAGCAATTTGGAGAAGGTGTCAAACTTGCAAAAGTTCGACAGGCTTGCATCTTCACTGTAGATAGAGATTTTGTCATCATATCTGAGCCGTTGTTGTCAGTGTGTATTTTCTTTAGCTGTAGGGCTTTTTCTTCCAACACATCACGTATCCAATGATATCTGATGTCAATGTGTTTGGATCGGGAGTGGAAAGTTGCATTTTTGCTGAGGTGTATTGCGCTTTGACTATTTGAATACAAGATAAACTCCTCTTGGTTGTGGCCCACTTCTTGTAGAAACTTCTTCATCCACAAGAGTTCTTTACATGCTTCTGTTATCACAATATACTCTGCTTCAGCAGTAGATAGGGCAACACATTTTTGTAGTCGAGATTGCCATGAAACCGCTCCCCCTGCAAAAGTCATTAGGTATCCCCATGTGGACTGTCTTGAGTCCATGTCCCCTGCCATGTCTGAATCCGAAAAACCTTCTAACACAATTTTACCATCACCAAAGCATATACAGTTATTAGAAGTACCTCGAAGATACCTGAATATCCATTTGACTGCTGCCCAATGTTCTTTACCAGGATTGGATAGAAATCTGCTTACCACTCCAACTGCATAGGCGATATCAGGCCTCGTACATACCATCGCGTACATTAAACTGCCAACCGCCGATGCATAAGGGACTTTTTCCATTTCCTTCTTTTCTGTCTCACTTTTTGGGCACGGCTCTAAACTGAGTTTGAAATGATTTGCAAGTGGAGAACAAACTACTTTGGAGTTATTCATGTTAAATCTTTCAAGAACTTTATTAACATACCGTTCTTGAGATAACCAGAGTTTACGATTCTGCTTGTCTCGCAAGATTTCCATCCTAAGAATCTGTTTTGCAGGTCCCAAATCCTTCATCACAAAGCACTTGCTCAATTCCTTCTTTAAGTTGTTGATCTTGCTTTTATCCTGGCCAACAATTAGCATGTCATCAACATAAAGCAAAAGAATGAGGAAATTACCATCAGTGAATTTCTTGATGAAAAAGCAGTGATCAGCGGTGGTTTTGCTGAACCCATTTTCTTCCATGAAGGAATCGAATTTTCTGTACCACTGTCTTGGTGCCTGCTTGAGCCCATAAAGACTCTTCCTCAATCTACACACAAGATTTTATTTGCCTTTGATTTTGAAACCTTCCGGCTGATCCATGTAGATCTCCTCATTTTGATCTCCATGTAAAAACGCGGTCTTCACGTCAAGTTGCTCGACCTCCAGGTTCAAGCTTGTTGCCAAGCCAAGGATAACTCGGATAGAGGACATTTTAACTACAGGAGAAAATATCTCATCGAAGTCGATATCTTTCTTTTGAGTGAATCCCTTCACGACCAACCTTGCTTTGTATCGTGGTTGTAAGTTACCTTCTTCAGTCTTTAGTCTGAACACCCACTTGTTTTTGAGAGCTTTTCTTCCTTGTGGCAACTTGACTAAATCATAAGTATGATTTTCGTCTAAGGATTTCATCTCCTCCTGCATAGCTTTTAACCACTCCTCTTTATGCTTGTGGAATAAAGCTTCTTGGTAATTCTCTGGTTCTCCCCCGTCAGTGAGCATCACGTACTCATTGGGAGAATATCTACGACTAGATTGTCGTTCACGAGTTGATCTCCTCAATTGAGGTTCTGATGTGACCTATTCAACAATAGGTTCAAGTTCAATTGAAGTATTTTTACCTTCAATCCTAGATTCAGCTTGCTTGTTAATAGGAGGAGCGACTGGGCCAAGATCAACTGGGTATTCATCTGGTGATGGAGATTTCTCATGCTTCTCAAAGTCCTCGATTGTCTGATCTTCAAGAAATACCACGTCCCTTCTTCTTACTATTTTCCGGTTAACAGGATCCCAGAGTCTGTAGCCAAATTCTTCATGTGCGTACCCCAAAAAAATACATTACTTTGATTTCCCATCAAGCTTTGATCTCTCATCCCTTGGAATGTGAACAAATGCTCTACAGCCAAACACCTTCAAGTGGCCATAAGAAATATCCTTACCAGTCCAGATACTTTGTGGTACATCACCGTTAAGTGGAGCTGAAGGTGATAGGTTGATTAAATCAACTGCCGTCCTCTTTGCCTCACCCCAAAAGTGGTTTGGCAACTTTGCGTTGGAGAGCATACATCTAATTTTTTCACATATGAATATGTTTATTCGCTCCATGACACCGTTGTGTTGAGGTGTTTTTGGTACGGATTTTTCTAGTTTGATCCCAAGGTTCTTGCAATAATCTTCAAAAGGTCCTCGGTATTCGCCACCATTGTCTGAGCGTACACACTTCAATTGTCTGCCTGTTTCTCTTTAAACCTTCATATGAAATTGCTTGAAGATTTCCTGCACTTGATCTTTAGTTTTCAAGGCAAATGCCCACACCTTTCTAGAGTGGTCGTCAATAAATGTTACAAAATAAAGTGCACCTCCAAGTGTTCTAGTTTGCATTGTGCATACATCAGTATGTATCAAATCTAAAATTTCAGCTTTTCTAGATGGTGGGGAATTGTGAAATGCTACTCTATGTTATTTTCCCATAATGCAGTCGACACAAGTATTCGATGGTGTACCTTTCATTCCGGGTAGAAGTTGCTTTCTATTGAGAATCTTAAGTCCTTTCTCACTCATGTGTTCGAGTCGCTTATGCCATAACTCAATGGTGACTCATTTTCCAGTTACATTCACCTCTCCTATACACGGCTTGAATTGTGTGATATAGAGAGAGTTAGTCTTTTCTCCTTTGGCTACCACCAAATTACCTTTAGTGAGCTTCCATTTTCCATCACTAAAGAAATTGATGTAGCCTTCGTCATCAAGCTTGCCGGCAGATATAAGATTGAAGCGTATGTCTGGAACATGCCTCACATCTTTGAGTAATAGCCTACATCCAACATTAGTCTCCAAATAAATATTTCCCATACCAATAATTTTGGACGTACCTTCGTTTCCCATCTTTACGAGTCCAAAATCACCAGTGGTGTAAGATGTGAAAAGATCTTGACAAGCCGTGACATGGTAGGATGCACCAGTATCAACTACCCATGTCGAATCTTGGGATGCAAGATTAATGGAATCATCACTTTGAATAATGATCACCTCATCTGCAATATTTGCAGTGTCATTCGTCTGGTTCTCGTTAGCTTTGTTGATGTTATGACTTTTTGATTTTTCTGCCTTTAGCTTTCTGCATTCTCGGATGAAGTGTCCTAGTTTACCACAATGATGGCACTTCTTGTCTCGTCTGAAGTTGGATTGGGACCTTCCTCGTTGCCGATTCCGGAAATTTCGGCTTTTGCTTCTCCCTCTATGTTCTTGATTTTCTTGTCGATTAATGACAAGAGCCTCAGATGCAGGATTGACTCCACTTTCTTTTCGCCGGGATTCTTCATTCAACATTCTATCTTTTACCACATCCATGGTAAGCTCGTCAGGAGCCGAGTTGCTGACCGACACAACAAGGTCCCGGCTATTTGGCAAAGAGCTAAGCAGCAGTAATGCATGCAATTCATCATCTAATGTCATCTTCATAGAATTGAGTTGGTCTACTATACCTTGGAACTCGCTCATGTGTTTCGAGACACTGTGCCCATCTTTGTATTTCAGATTCACGAGCCGCTGCATGTGATTTGCTTTATTTTGCGCCGTTGTTCTTGCGTACATTTTCTCTAATTTTTGCCAAAGAACACTAGCATCATGTTCATTAGCAAAATTTTGAAAAATGCTCTTATCAATCCATTGTCGGATTTGAGCGGCACACTTTCAATTGAGCACCTTCCATTCGCTATCGGACATTGTCGTTGGTTTGCCACCAGAAGACGATGCCAATTTGGCTTCCGCTACAGGATCTGACTCCTCGGACGTTGGTACTGGCACCTCCATTGGTATCACAATTGGCCTCCAAAGATCTTTAATGTATAGCAGATCCTCCATCTTTGGTTTCTAGATTGCATAATTGAATGCAGTCAATTTTATCATGTTGCCAAAATTTTCCTCCATTTAATTCTGCACAGAAAAATAATATATAAAGCAACCTGGCTCTAATACCACTTGTTGGGAAAAAGAAAATAATATTTGCGGAAAATTCCCAGATAATTTTTCCCGCTACTATTTCTGTGAAAATTAAATAGGATATTCAATGAAAGCAGTAAATATGAATAGTAAATAACACCATAATTTTTAACGTGGAAAAACCCTCCAAGGTGAAGGGAAAAACCACGGGACCGTAGTCCACTTCAAACTTCCACTATGATAAATAATGGGATACAACTTTACCCAAAGGTGGATCTCTTGCTGTCTTCAATTTGTGGATCTGAACCTCTCACAAATTGGATAACTCTCAAAGATAACTCTCTTTCTTGGAAGAAGAAAATTGTTTCTTCTGCTACGTTGCTATGATATTCTTGCTCTGCGTGTATACTCTTCTCTGTTGAGGAGGACTCCTATTTATAGGAGCAAATGCAATCCCAATTGGAATTGTACGATATAAAAAAATCACGTAGATATATCTCCTAATCTCTCGTGATTTTGTAGATTTGAGAATATCACTTTTTCCAATCTCCCTTGATTTTCTGGATGTGGAAGATCACGTTGATATATCTCCTGACCTCTTTTGATATCTCCTTTTTCTTTTTTCTTTTTCTCCTTTTTTCTCATTTTTACTTTTACACACTCACTACTATATATATTCTACTACAAATATACATAATTGCGTTGGCCTCTCCAATTGGGAGTGACCTACTCAACAACACTGACTACCTTATTGGATTGTGCTGTATGGTGAACATATGAGGAGATTGTTGGATATATTGTTAATATAATCTAAAAATAATATGTTCACATATAAGCCCAATAGGTAAAAGCACGGTTATTTGGCCGGCGACCGGTGGCGGCGGCGGCCAGCGGTCGGCGGTGCCTCCGGACGGTTGGAGGTGCCCACGGCAAGAGAGAAATAAAACAAAAATAAAAAAGAAATTTGCTTATTTCTAGAAATTGTTCCCGGGACAAGAATCAATTTTTTTTTTTATTTCTCGTTTCTATTCTCGGGCTAACTTTTCTATTCCGGGGAATAGAAATCAACTTGGCGTTACCAAACGGGTTTCTGTTCTTTTTTTGTTTCGGGGAACAAATGAACAGAAATTGTGAGAATGAGAAATGTTCTTATGCAGTACCTTGATAACTATTCTGTTCTCGGGAACAATTTCTACTCAAAAACAATTTTTGCTCATAAATGATTATTTTTTATTCTGTTTTTTGGGTATAATTTTTTTAACATTTAAAGACGTTTGATAATTGTCCAAAATTTTTATTCCCGGAATAAAAATGTATTTGATAAGAATTATAATTTTTTTTTGTTTTTTTTGTAATACTTTTATTATATTTTTCTTAATTTTCTCTTTTCCCTTATTTATTTATTTATTTATTTTTCTTCTTTGTGGCCGGTCGCCAGCCACCGTTGGTGGCGGCAGCAGCGGCGGCGACCGACAGTGGCGGGTGACCGGCTAGGAGGAGGAAGAAGAGAGAAGAAGAGAGAAGGAGAAAAGAAGAAAACAAAAAACAATATAAGTTGGGCTTGATTCTACAAGTGTTCTCGAGAACAAAAAAGCAACTTTTTTCTACTTTTTGATTCTGTTCCAAATTTATTTTCGGAAACAAAAAATTTATCAAATGGATTTCTGTTCCAAATTTATTTTTAGAAATAAAAGAAAAGAATCAGTTACTATTTAGTCCATTAACAAATAGGCTCTAAATTGATATCTTGACCTAATGCATGTCTGAAAACATGAAATCCGTTCCTGAAACTTAGGAAGTGGCTGACAACTGAGTGTAAGGTCCCTGTACTTCACCATGTGGATGGAAAATGAATCAATAAAGGGGCTCACTTGAAGCCACATTATCAGTGGTTAATGTCCCGGCCAACCCTTGGAATAGTCACGACCTGGTGCTCTGGATGCTACCAAAGTACCAGTAGAATCTAAGCATGCCTTTTCTGCGAAGAAGATTAATTATACTGCATGAAAGACTAGGCAACACAATCATACGCTCCACATGTCAGTAAAGCCAGTCCTGTTGAGACGGTGTACAGTGCTGAAATTAATTAAGTGAAGTGATGCTAACATATTTCGACTCCAAACTTCTAAAAATATCTTAACTGTGTTTACAAGACCGTGTCACCCTTGCATAAACGTGCACACACGACGCGCATGAATGCATTTAACGCTTCAGCTGTAAGTGGCGAGAGCTTTCCTTACTCCCACCCTCCAAGTTCTAGTTGGATTTGAGGTGCATATAAGATAAAACATGTATTAGTTAGCACCTTCCATCTTTTTCGTTTCAGGAAAGTTCGTATACTTTCTTTCAGTTCCGATCGCAAGACGCTGTAGGGAAAATAACAATGAATATTGCCTTGAAATAAATCTCTAGAGATGCCACTGGATACTTGAGAGAGAGAGAGAGAGAGGGAGTGTTTGTGTGTTCTCACTTTCTTACGATGAAGACTATGGTACAACAAAAAGAGGTATGTGTAATGTAGACAGTGGCCTAGCATAACTGTTTGTAGACACCACATGGACGAGATCCACTTTCCTCGACCCCACTGCCAGAGGAACACGATATCATATCATAACCACTTAACGTACTTCCCTAATCACTGGGCTGAAGCCAGACTTTCAACTCACTAACAGCGTAGAGATTTCGAAAACAGAAAGACTTAACAGCTGAAGAATAGGTATTCTGTCTTCAGATGATCGAAAAATGCGGGATCAGCAACATTTCTGCCTTCACATCATTCTGTTGAGTAGGATCCTGTTGCTCTGATAGGGAACTCTTTCTATTGGAGATATCATTTGCTGTCATGCCGGCCGAGACAATAATTTCTGCAATTAGTAGGAGAAGGAAATAACCGTTCATGTAATATAATGCTAGTCCCTGACAGGATATTAAATTGAGTAACACACTCAACAAGAGAGATCTTGAACTGCTGAATCATGCATAACCCTTTGCTCAAAAAAAAAATCACGCATAACCCTGACCATTCCAATTTCCATACCATTCAACCGTAATATTTTAGCACCAAGCTCATATGGACTTTGCAACCACAAGTGCTATCTTATTAATCACTGGCAGAAGTTATCCCGAGTAACCAATTTATAAGCACCAAATTCAGGACGCAATCTGGCAACTTAAAAAGAGAAGACAAAGGACACCACTAAAATCTGGACACCCAATGGGACCTAGACCAAACTCAGGGGTCACTTTCTTTACACTGACATTTCTCCTTGCATTAACTTTTGCACCAGATGACAGAGTGGAATAAAAAGCGTGAAAGGGGACAATCTTGTTGCGCAAATGTAGAGCAGAAAGGTCATCATCAAAGTGCATAGTGTTAGTAAAATGCGAGAGGGATGACTTACCTATGCCTTCACGAATGGACAAGTTAGGTCTTATTATCTTCTTAGAATTCACCAAAAATATATCGCCAATGTAAAGGATGATTGGTAGGAACGTAAACACTGCATAACTCCTCATCCCCATCATCTCTCTGCAATTGAACATCCGACAATCACATTAAAGACTATAAACAATTAGTTATTAAGGGTGCCCAGACATTGTTCAGATATGAAGCCTTTATGAACAGTACAACAAGCCCATATTGATGGAAGACAATTCTTATCACCAGTTCGGCATTTGAATAAATGAAGTCCAAAATCTGCCAAGGAAAGGCTGCTGGAGATTGTCAGTCGACCTCTTTCTTTCTTTAGCAATATAAAACTGAAGTACAATAGATCAGAAAAAAGCATACAAAAGTAATTGGATCTCTCTTACCTGCCTGCGTTAAGTACAGTGGAATTTCCAAAGATTCACCGTGAACAACAAAGATCACATCAATGTTATTAACTGAGAAAGTGACTGCTCCATGCCTAAGTTCCCTGGAAGAGGAAACAACCACCCACCCAAGAAACATTCTTATCAAATGGCAACATTAATTAGAAGTTCTTGTTTTCCTCATCTCAGTCTACAGCAAAATTACCCAGATGCTTGCAGATGATTCAGCAACAATGGTTCTCAGTAAGCCTTTTCTCTTTTCTCTTATGCCTTGATCAGTATTCCTTTGACTTATCTAAAACTACAAGCCACGACACAAACGTATCCCCATTTGATACGCATAGCCAGGATCCACCTCAGATCCATCGAGTCCCCGTAGAGAAAATATCATTGCAAAAAGTGTGGAGACTGAGAAGAAAAGAATGATAGAACATAATCTGAACAATCAATGGAGAAATCTTAGCTCTTATATTCTTCTTCAGAACTTCTGGTTCCTTTTCTATCTCTCTCAACTATCATTGAATACAGAGATTGAAGAGAGAAATCTCGAGATGTATTGAGAGAATCAGAAGTAGAGAAAACAACAACGAACTGACTTAAGTCCTTTCTCCCTCGTTTATCCTTTTATATACAACACTTGTTTTAACAATTTTCTGTTGTAACAGAATAGCTAATATGAGAACATGTGCGTTTCTTCTGGTTGTGCAGTTCCTTCAGTTAGCTTGATCAGCTTCTGTGTTCAGGTTTGATGTCATGGATCGCCAGCTCATCAGTTCAGCTCAGGATCGCCAGCTCATCTTCTTTTCTACTTCGTTTAGAGGTTTGCGACCTTCCTCTGCTTCAGCTTCCTCTGCCTCATCCTCTGCTTCAACTTTTCTACTATCACCAGCATCTGTCTATTTTATTTCTTTAACATCCCCCCTCAAATTGGGAATAGATAAAGCACAGATTCCCAATTTGAATCGCATAAAAGAATGTGCTCTCCTTGATAGTGGCTTTGTAAAGATATCAGCTAATTGGCAAGAGCTAGGAATGTATCTGACATGTAATGATCCGGAGGATACCTTTTCTCGAACGAAGTGGAAATCCACTTCAATATGTTTGGTTCGAGCGTGTAAGATAGGATTCAGAGTAAGAGAGATTGCTGATTTATTGTCACAGTACAGATGAATAGGAGGAGTAAGTGAACAACCTATATCACGTAATACAAAACTAATCCAAGTGAGATCAGCAGTGGTTGAGGCAAGAGCACGGTATTCGGCTTCAGTTGAGGATCTACTCATTGTGGGCTGTTTCTTTGCTGCCCAGGATATAAGATTAGATCCAAGATATGTGCAGAAACCAGTTGTTGATCTTCTGGTTTCTGCACACCCTGCCCAGTCTACATTTGAGTAACCATAGAGATGCATGGTACTTTGAGAATGAATGAATAAGCCAAGCTTTATAGTACCTTTTATATATCGCAAGACCCTTTTTAACCTGTTGAAGTCTGCAATTGTGGGTTGCTGCATTTTCTGGCAGAGTAGATTTGTGGCATAAGCAATGTCTGGTCTGGTTAATGTGAGGTATTGCAGACCTCCAACTAGGCTTCTGTACTCAGTAGGATTTTTCAAAGAGATAGAATCATTAATTAGAATAGGTGGTTTTAATGAGAGAGGAGTTGAAATTGGTTTGGATTCTAGCATATGAGCTCGGTTGAGGAGGTCTAAGGCATATTTAGTTTGGCAAAGAAATAGAGAAGCAGATGTTTGTTTAGCTTCAATGCCAAGGAAATAGTGTAAGAAGCCTAGATCCTTCATATGAAAATGGGTACTTAGAGAAGTAATAAGACTAGAAAGCATTTGAGGGGAGCTTCCAGTGAGAATAATATCATCTACATACAGTAATAAGAGAATAGTTTCTATTTCAGTATGTAGAATGAATAGAGAGGGATCAGTGGAGCTGCAGAAGAATCCATATTCTAGCAGAAAGCTGCTAAACCTATCAAACCAGGCTCGAGGAGCTTGTCGAAGTCCATAAAGTGACTTTCGAAGAAGACAAATATGGTGAGGCTTTTGTGAGTCTTTAAACCCGGGAGGCTGCTCCATATACACTATTTCACTTAAAGTTCCATGTAAGAAGGCATTTTTGACATCTAACTGATGAATTTCCATTGTTTCATCATAGCTACTGAGAGGATTATTCGAATTGTTGCATGCTTCACTACAGGGCTGAAGGTTTCTGTGAAATCAAGACCTTCTTCTTGATGGAAGCCTTTTGCTACAAGTCTAGCTTTGAGTCTATCTAAGCTCCCATCAGGTGCAAGTTTTGTCTTAAACACCCATTTGCAACCAATTACATTCATGTGATCATTTCTAGGAACCAATTCCCAGGTTTTGTTTTGATATAAGGCATCCATTTCTTCTTTCATCGCTTGGTGCCATCCTCTGTCTGCTAAAGCAAACTTTACTGATTTTGGTTCAACAGGAATCTGATA
Source organism: Eucalyptus pauciflora (assembly GCA_007663325.1). Lineage (NCBI taxonomy): Eukaryota > Viridiplantae > Streptophyta > Magnoliopsida > Myrtales > Myrtaceae > Eucalyptus > Eucalyptus pauciflora. Next base: position 2,699,253 of record VMYD01000011.1, read on the forward strand.
CTCAACAAGGCATGCATATTTAGGATTTGCTTTAACAATTCCAGACCTAAGTCTAGTATGCATAGGATGAGTTGGAAAAGTACCTTGTATATGTCCTGTTGCAGAACCAATTTGTATTTGTCCTGCGTTAGCATTTGATGTTGAAACAGGCTCTTGATTTGTAGGTATTTGTTCCTCAATGCTTGGAGATCTCTGATAAGATTCAATATCACTGGGAGCATTATGAACATCACTCTGTATCTCAGCATCAGGTACTATATGCATTTGTGATATATCTGGAGAGTGAATTGTACTGATCTCATTGTCCTGTATTTCTGGAGTTATTGGAGTTAATCTGGTATGCTGCAAATGTTCCCTTGATATACTGTCTTGTGATTGAGCCTGCTTAATAGAATTAGAGTTGGAAGTGGAAGATAGTACTCCTCGTATCCACTGTTTGTATAGTTCAGATCCCTGTTGATACTCAGTATTTACTATATGAGCAAAAGGGAATACTTTCTCATCAAATATTACATGTCGACTGATGTAGACTCTCCCATTAGTAGGCAAGAGACACCTGTATCCTTTATGTTTCTCACTATATCCAAGAAAGATACATGTAAGAGATCTTGGATCAAATTTGTGCTGTGTGTAATGCCTGAGGCATGGATAACAGGCAGATCCAAAAACTCGAAGATGAGAATAATCTGGTGTCTTATTGTAGAGCTTATAGTAGGGTGAGTGCATATGCAGTTTTGTTATAGGAAGGAGATTGATAACATAAACTGCTGTTTTGAAGGCATCTACCCAGTATCTCAGTGGTACTTTAGCATGATACATCATTGCTAGTCCCAATTCAATCACATGTCGATGTTTCCTCTTAGATACACCATTTTGCTCTGGTGTATGAGGACAAGAGATATTCTGCTTAATTCCACATTGTTGTAGATGGTTCTGAAATTTCTTACTAGTGAACTCTCCTCCTCCATCACTCTGGAAGACTTTGATCTTGTGATCAAGCTGATTTTCTATAAATCTTTGAAACATAATGAACATATCATAAACTTCTGACTTTTGTCTCATTGGATATATCCAGCTATATCGAGAAAAGTCATCCACAAAAATGACATAGTAGGAGAATTTCTGAACAGATTGTATTGGTGATGGTCCCCATACATCACAATGTATTCTTTCTAATGGAACATTAGAAATATGATCTGAGAAAGGAAAAACTAGAGCTGAGCTCTTAGCAATTTGACAGCTACGACATGTATTCTGAACTTTAGAACTAGGCTGAATGAGATGTTGTTTCTGTAAAATCTTCACTGTTTTTAGATTGGTGTGAGCAAGTCTTTATGCCAGACATCTTCTCCTACTTTCTGTTGAGTCTGGGTGAAGAAGGCTTCTCCTACTTTAGGTTCCACCTGATATAGCCCTTTGATCTTCCTTCCTAGCTTCACTGTTGTATGATTGTAATTGTCCTTCATATATACCCCATGTTTATCAAAGATAAAAGAGCAGGGATAATCATCTGTTAGTTTTGATACAGATAGAAGATTCTTTTTTATTGCAGGAACTATTAATACATCATTCAGAGGTAATTTGCTATTTCTTGTATTCAATATTCCATTACCAATGCATGAGATTGACAAATGAGATCCATCTCCTATCATGACAGTATCATTACCACTATATGCATTGTAGTTTCGAATCATACCAGGTTTTGAGGTAACATGTGAAGTGGCCCCTGTGTCTGGATACCATTCTGAACCATAGGATTCTTCAATGTGCACAGCTGCCAATGCAGTTGGTATTTCATCTGCCTGGTACGAATTATCAAATCTATACCAACATCTGAGTGCTGTATGACTTGATTTCTTACAGATCTGGCATTGCAGAGGGCCATTACTTATAGGCTTTGTAATCTGTGTTTGTCTACCACCATCTGAATTTTGTGGTGGATAAGACCTTACACTTTGATATCTCTGTGAAGGGTTTGAATATGGTCTAAATCCTTGTCCATAGTTAGACCAATTATCCTTATTAACCTGACCTTGCTGAGTTGAATTCAGGTTATTCATTTTATTTTGTTGATTCCTTCCTGCTTCTGTAACATTATTTCCATAGTCCCTTCTATTCAGAGACTGACTTCTGCCATAGCTAAATCCCCCTTGAACATTTTCTCTTTGATTTCTGGGATTGAATTTCTGCAGACTTGTTCCAGTTCTTCTTTGCCCATAATAGGCCAGGTTAGCATTGTACTCGTTCACAGAATATGTTTGCAATCTGGTTTCAAATCTCTCAAGTTGTGAAATAACCTCATCATACTCTGGCTGGGGTTTAAGGCAATACATGGTTGTCCCGAAAGTTTCATATTCAGAACCTAACCCTTCAAGTACGCCAAACATTCTGGTTATATCATCAACAGGCTTTCCAATTGCATTTAATTGATCACAGATGGTTTTGAATTCTCGAAGGTATTCACTTAATGATCTGTTTCTTTTCCTGCAAGCCTGTAATTTTCCTCTTAACTCAAATTCCTTTGCAACAGACTTCTGTGTAAATCTGTTTATGAGTGCTTGCCATACTTCGAATGAAGTTTCTAAGCCAATTATCAGACTTAGAATATTTTCTGATACTGCACCACTTATCCAAGATGATATAAGCTTGATCAGTTTTTATCCAATCCAGGTGATCAGAATTCATCACTTCTCCTGTCTCAGTCTGTATCATTTGAGTAGGAGGTAATGTTTCACCATTGATGAAACCAATTAGATCCTGGCTTTTGAGAAATCTGTTAAATTGGGCTTGCCATAACAGGAAGTTTTCTTCATTCAACTTGATGGTAACGAAGTTAGCTATATTCACATGGATAGGAAAAGGGTACTTTTGCACTCTAGTTGCCATTCTTATATGTTCAGAAACTTTGAAGAATCGAAGAAACAATTCAGTAAACTTTGACAGTAGGCTAGCAAGATCTTTATAATATCTTGCAGTAAGAACACAGCAGATCTATCATTTCCAGGATTTATGCTCTGATACCATGAGAAGAAAAGAATGATAGAACATAACCTGAACAATCAATGGAGAAATCTTAGCTCTTATATTCTTCTTCAGAACTTCTGGTTCCTTTTCTATCTCTCTCAACTATCATTGAATACAGAGATTGAAGATAGAAATCTCGAGATGTATTGAGAGAATCAGAAGTAGAGAAAACAACAACGAACTGACTTAACTCCTTTCTCCCTCGTTTATCCTTTTATATACAACACTTGTTTTAACAATTTTCTGTTGTAACAGAATAGCTAATATGAGAACATGTGCGTTTCTTCTGGTTGTGCAGTTCCTTCAGTTAGCTTGATCAGCTTCTGTGTTCAGGTTTGATGTCATGGATCGCCAGCTCATCTTCTTTTCTACTTCGTTTAGAGGTTTGCGACCTTCCTCTGCTTCAGCTTCCTCTGCCTCATCCTCTGCTTCAGCTTTTCTACTATCACCAGCATCTGTCTGTTTTATTTCTTTAATAGAGACTACATAAATATAAAAAGCAGACATGTTGTTCTGAAGAACATACAAATCGCAACCCCAGAATTAGACATCTTGTAAAATTATGCTGCATTTTACCTGGAGGACAATAGATGATGTTATGAAACCAAATGCATATTCGCCAAGACGAGGATGACGAATAATTGCAACCTCCTTGAAGGCTGTCGAATTTTGGTCTGTAATAGAAAAAGGTGGACTTATTACACTCTAACGGCACAAAAAAAGAAAAAGAAAAAGGGCCATACCCCGCTAATTATTTTAGTCCACAACATACATTACAGTATTTTGATCACTTCACAGAATCAGAAGAGATGAAGTAGTGTAATAATCATGTTTGCAGTTGGAAGTCAGCACTGCTAGGAAAAAAAGAACAATTGCACGTATATATATTGAGCAGGCTGTAGCTATTAGAAAATGAGATATTCTGAATTCACCAGTTAACTTGAATTTATTATGCTGTTCATCCAACTGCACTAAAACTTGGAACCAAAGAGAAGTGCGTAAAAGTTGACAATTAAAAAGCGTCTCTCTCTCTCTCTCTCTCTCTCTCACACACACACACACACACACACACACACACACAACAGAGCTAGACTCATTTATAAATTAAGGAAACTGGTTTTACCTGGAGATATAGCAGCACTAATTTGCTTAGAAGCTGAATATATGTGCTTCATGAAAGGCATTCTCTTAATGAACCACTCTCCAAGCCAGAATACAGTGGCTCCCATCCTTGACGACGCAAATATACCGACAAAGAATATAAAGATAAGCGATGTCACAAACCCAAGGCCTGCAAAAGAGCCCTGCTTAAATGCGGTTACAAATCAATTCAAATGATGATTGAGTTGGAAACAGATTCACCGGATATAATGATAAAAATAGAAGAAGAAAATTCAGAAGGTATGAGCTAAAGTAATATATCAAGCATTTAAGGGTGTGCATGGTAACGCTTCTTGGTTGGGGAACAGTTTCTTTTCAGAAATAATTATTTTCTATTTTTACTCCGGGGAACAATTTCTGAGTAAAATAAGGTATTTGGTAACTACACAAAATTTCTATTCTTGAAATAGAAAAAGAATAGAAATGCGTTTGGTACGATTTTTTATTTTTTGTATTTATTTGTTTCTTATTCTTGCTCACGGACCGCCAACCGTCGGCTGCCGCCGCCAACTGCTCATCGTCGCCGCCCGCCACCCGTCGTCGCCTCCTACTACTGTAGGACTGCCGGCCGCCGATCGTCGCTGCCGACCGCCGCCGCACAATCGCCATCCACATCAGTGCACGGTCGGCAGTAGCTGGTGGGCTATGGGTGGTGATCGTGCGGTGGCGGTCGGTGACGACGGTTGGTGGCGGGCGCACCTGCGGCGCGGGAAGCGGCAACGGGCAGCGGCCGCGATGGTGGTCAGGAGGTGGTAGTGACGGGTAATGGTCGGCGGCCACGACGGTGGTTGGGGGGCGGCAACGATGGGCAGCCGGCGGTCGACAACGGCAACGGTGGTCGATGGTGGTCATCGGCGGTTGGGGGTGGCCGGTGGGCTGTGGGCGGTAGCGACGACGATGGTCACTGCCGATGGGGCGACGATCGGCGATGGCCGGCGATTGGTTAATGGTGGCCACGGTCGGCTGGTGGTGGCCAGCGGTTGGCAAGTGGCCACCCAAGGCCGCAACAAGCAAGAAAAACAAAAGAAAAAAAGAGAAGAAAAAATTGGCTTATTTCTAGAAATTGTTCCCGAGAACAAGAAGTTACTTTTTTTTGTTTCTTGTTTCTGTTCCAAATCTATTCTCGGGAACAAAGAAATAGATTTTTTGTTCCCGGGAACAAAAGTTTTATACCAAACGGATTTCTGTTCTTTTTTTTTGTTCCGGAGAACAAAAGAACATAAATTGGGAGAAACAGAAACGTTATCATGCACGCCCTAAAAGTTTATGCATATGTTCATACATCTCAATCTAGATATTACAACAACAGCGGCATGAATTCGAGACTTCATAGCATGACGCAGGGTAACGTACAAGTATGAAACTATAATAAAAAGAGGCAACAATTTAAAAGTTGTGTTTGCCTTCCAGAATATCTTCACTGAGATTTTTCATCCGGTGAGCATATCTTACGGCTCAAGTGCCCACTTAAAGTACTTAAATACCCTTGACTGATATACAGTGTCATGGAACATTGCACAAAGTACAAAGACCCTCCTAAATGATGTCATTGAAGAGTTGTCTTTAGTCCGTGCAGTCAGTCTATAACTTGACAATGACACTGGGTATAACCCCCTACCATTCTCGATTTGGGTGCACCAATCCACTAAGAATTGGTGATATGTACCCAGCATATGTCCTTGCAACTTAAATGCAGCAGGGCAAATCTTATGGTGCTAGCTTATTCTGGATTGTGCACTCTAAAACTTAATAAGGTCCAGAAAATACCAATCACAATTCAGACATGTAATCCATACCGGATTGGAACTATAGGCAGAGCAGAAATTTGGAGAGTCGGAATACAGCAACTTCACTGAATCCGTGAACTAAGATACTCTAAGGGAAAAGCCTCTACAAACTTACGAAGTTTCATTTATGGACCATATCAATTAACTTCCAGATTTTCCAGTCTGGCTCGTTCGAATACTCCATAATTCCAAGTTTTAGTTACTTGTGCAAGGTATACAATAAAAGGAATCATTACATGTTAAGTATTTTAACTACTCACTCCAGCATTCCGACCATTACAACCATTAATAGCTCATGCGCATCATATTAGAAACATAAAAAAACTGGACCAAAAAACAAGAGGTATGGAATCTCACCAAATATGTCACTCAATTTTCAACAGCAAGAGCTAATACAAGAGGTATGGAATCTCACCAAATGAAAAAACCCATAAAAAAAACTGAATAAATCACCAAGTGATAAAAAATGTGACAGCAACTGGAAAGAGAACAACGCTGCAATTCCAGAAAACCAAAAGGTTATCTCAAGGAAGAATTTACACGGCAGAAATTACTGTCCAATACCACAACATCCTTGTCACAATATTACCATCCAGTCAAGAACTTCTTTGAGACCCAACTCTGAAGGACAGCATAGCAAGCCTGCAGCACAAAACATGTGACAAACATAAATTGAAAAAGTCATCCAAGTTTTATCTGCAGGGACTGAATCAAATACAATGTACTCAGTCAAATTGGACTATTCAGCATGAATTAAGCCAAAATGACACATAACCCACAATTTAGTCTTCAGAAATAAAAGACCGTATTTTACAGAAAATATAACTTCATCAAAACTGATTAAGAAGAAATGACACTGTTTTTCTTTCCCTTATCTTTATGGGGGTGGCCAACGGCATACAGGGTCATTGTGCTACATAGGTTGAAGGACATTTCCCCAATAACTCAGTTTATGCAAAACTCATTGTTTAACACGTTCCATCTAACAACTTCATTAAACTGCTTCCATGAAAGATGTTTTTTTTATAGTCGCATGGCCCGAACGGCCATTGTTTGACTCTCGAAAAATACCTCGCAATATGTTTGATTTTGCAAAGATTTTGGTCTACTTTTGGTTTTGTTTTGTTCTACCTTCTGATTTTGTTATTTTTGCGTTGACTCTTGTGATTGATTTTTGAAAAAAATTTATTGATGAGATTTGTTCCAAATCGTCTCATGTATGGCATATTTTTTTTTTTGGATTATTTGGAAATGTTTAGTAGGACAAAACTGCATAGATATGAGCCTAAGACAATCTACCCTACACCAATCCAAAGTGCATTTTAGTGAAAATGAGCACATAGATGTGTCCATTTGGTCTTAAGATCTTCATGAAACTTGAAATGCACATCATGCGCATTCCAATGATGTATAATTTGCATGATTTTCTCATCAATTGGTATGTCATTTGCATGTTCAAATACATGTAGGTTCCGCTACAATTAGACATTCCATAGCTTGCATCTGTTTTCGCTAATTTTGTCATGACTTGCGCGATCTCAATGAGGTTTTGAGTTCTTAACAAGAAATGTTCATCACTGTACGTTCCATATGTGAGATTTTTCCTTAAATGTTCTTAGATGATCAAAATCATGCTTGTTTTGTAATTCTAAGATTAGATTAGAGGTTTATCATATATGCACTTTACCCTGCTTGTCTGGGTCTCTTAGATACCAAATCTCATGTTAATGCCTTCTTGACTTTTGAAGTGTGCATTACAAGGTTTATGTTCATGCATAGCGCATCTTGAATGATTGTCATTTGGTATATGAATACTATGCCTCAATTAAGCTAGTTGCATTTCGAAATCTTCAAACATGTCATTATACTTTTAGGTCATTTTTGCAATGTCATTGACTCACATGTTTTCTTCGCATATCAACTTAGGATTACATGTTTACCCTAATCATTCAGCGTATCAAATTCTTTGTCATATGTAAATTTCATGCCGTTTGTGCATTGTCTAAGTGATTTTGAGACTCATTTAATGCATGCTATGTTCTAGTTTGTTGATGACTGGTGCGCACACCTCCACAAACCTCAGCTTTAGAGCATCAAATCGACTTCGATTGAACCCGAACCCTTCTAGAAAGTTGTAAGGTATGCTTAGACCTTTTGAATGTCACCTAGTTTCACATAATTTGCTCACCGTTAGACCAATTTTCCATTTTTCTAAGCTAGATTAGAATTCGGACCTAGGATTAAATTCGGAATCTTGTTTTCACCCCTGATTAGGCAGGCTTTTGTTATCTTTGTACCAATTTTTCAGTAAGGATTCTTGAGCTAGACCCTCAACGAAGTTTGATTGTCATCCTTTTATCCTCATTGTGATGCAATTTAATGATTTTTAGACCTCATTTGATGGGGTAAGTCTCATTTGTGATGACTTGATATTCTGCTGTCTTGTTAATTTCCTGATGCGATGAGGTGCATTATTAGATTTTGATAAAATCATGCTTAGCTTTTCTTAGGAAATTTTCTTCTCGAAAGTTGTTTCATATCATGTTAAGCATGCTGCGTAATTTTCTCAAGGACAAATAATCAATCGGTTCTTCCCAATTTTGTTGATCATCTTTGCCCCATTTGTGATGCTTTGTTGTAAATTCTTATTGTGAATTCATGTTAGGATTTTTCAGGGTAACTTGTGTGTGAAATTAGGGTTGGACATCTTCATGAAATCCATTCGAAATCCTTTGATCTTCGTTGTCAAGAATTTTCAATAAATGAAATGGTCTTTTGATCACACTTTCTCCGAAACTGATTTGAAACATCGTTTCTTTGCACATCAAAGATGGCTTTGGTTCATGTGATTATTTCTGACATCAAATGCTTAAAATCTTTCAAACACTATGTTTTGACATAAGAATTGTCATGGTTTTAGATCGTATCTAAAATGTTTATGAAGTCTATGAGTGCATGATATGCAAGCCCTAGACTGACTTAGACATTTAAGTACATTCTATAATCAAAACGTTCCTTGTCTTAAATTTTTCCCAAATTTTTTCCAATGTTTGATTTGACATTGAGATTATCAAAGTTTGGATCGTATTTAAAATGCCTGCAATGTTTGTGAGTACATGATATGCGTACCAAATTAGCTTTGGTAATTAAATATGTTTCATAACTAAGATGATCCTTTGTCCAAAATCTTATTTTCCTTTCTCAAAATTTCAAACTCATTTTTTGAAGTATCACATGGACCACTCAGGCACGAAATCATGCCATTCATTTGAAATGTTTGTGTTTGTGATTGGGACGTGATCATTGAGTAATTGACCCTCCAATGGTTCATTCAATTGTTTGATTGTTTGAGAAATAAGGCTTAAAAGTCCTGCCTGTGTGTTTAATTTGTATTGATGCATGTGGATTTTAGATGTATGTTAGATGCAATGCTTGGTACCATGGGGTAAATCGTAGGGATTCACTTAGAACATCTTGTTAGAGACTTATAAGCATTATTGGCCATATGAAAACAAAAATGGTCAATAATGGCTATAAGTCATGAAAATGAATTGGGTAGGTGTTTAGAGGGACCTACACATGGATTGCAAAGGCCCACTCCAAGGCCCAAATTTGATTAATTTCGAACCATGTTTTACTTAATTTATTGATTTTAATTCCATGTCATGCTTTTAACTATTTTTTCATGTATGGATGTTTCTTTTCATTGTACGTACCTAGCTTAATTTTAGGTTAGTACTAGATTGGGTCCTTGGAGATTGAAGATCATCAAAACATGAAGACGATGAAAGTTGATGTCTCTTCTGACCATATTTTTGTACTACTCATCCCCGATACATGTTTTGGGTTCCTTTATTTGTGTAAACACCCTACAACTTGTGGGTTCTTTCCTTTCCTTTTCTTTTGTTTCTTTTAAAGTTTTAGGATTGCATGATAGATTTACTGTTTTACTTGATTGTTTACTTACTGCCTTGTACTTTAAATTCAAGCACGTGTTTTTTTTTTTTTTTGTCTTTCTTAGAATTAAAAGACGAAAATGAACATCCACGTGTGATCACTTAGTTTAGGATTATTGACCCGAAAAAGTAAAAAGACATGCATGATCACCATAGGTAACACAACATACTGTTAGGAACCAAAATGCACTTATAGAAATATTAGTGTAACCCAAGTCCCTGAACCTAGATATCCAATTGCGTAAAAATTGAGGGATAATTCTTAATCCTCGATTGGGTTTTCTAGTTGACCCCCAAAAGCGAGGCTAGTGGCGACTCTCGTCTTATTTTTTAGGTTGTCTTAAATAATTATAACTTTTAATAAACCTGTCGTGAGGGGTATGAACCTTAGGAAAAGGTTCATAATCATGATTTAGTATACTTGATATGGCAATACCCCAAAGGATGAAGTGATGCAATCCTTATGGGTGAAGACGTACTATCAGGAGGGCTACTTAATCGAAATACCCTTAAACTCACCTTTACATCCAGTTTCCTTTCGATCTTAAAACCATCAATCAAGAGGGCTATTATGCCATCCTTTTGGTCATCTAGATTTTACATCCAGTTTCCTTTTGACCTTAAAATTGTCGATCAAGATGTGTTGCGACGTCGAGGTTGGGTCACAACAAATTCTGCTATCATGCGAGGTACAAGCTTTGGAGAGCTCGCAACTGCGGTCAAGCGAACTCACAAAGGTTCATTCCAAAAGGCGAGGTGATGACGTGTCATCTTACATAGCTTATAGTTTTTAATTTGTTAGAAAATTATTCTAATAAATTTAAAACAACATAAATATATTTAATTAAAGAAAAGGAAAATAAGATTTTGTGAAAAATAATATAAACTAAAAGACATATAAATTACGACAAAGGAAAGCAACAAAAATTGAAATATTGCAGCCCTTGTCGCTTGTGGCCACTATGGCGACTGCCTCTAGGCAACATGAAGGGGGTTAGGGACCCCGACGAGATTTGTTGGGCGCAAATAATAGTTCTATAAACTATTAGGCTATATTTAGTCATCTAGATTTCTATCCAGTATAAGACTAAATAGTATAGGATATGAAATCTAGATATTTTGCTATATTCTATCCATTATTTGACGAATCGCAATAATAAAGTCGGGTATATTCATATTATATCATATACATTATTTGATATAAACGGCATATCAATGTAAATGAATATCAAAGTTCACAAATAGAGACAATAAAATTCTCTCGTGACACTCTTGCCTATTTTATTTTTATTTGCCTTTTTTTTCCTCTCTTTTTTTAATTATTTTCCTTTTTATTTCATTTCCCTTCCATCATTCTCAATTAACATTTTATTAAATAGTAAACTATATTGATATACCTAAAATACTAAAATATGTATTAAATATAAATATATATTTATATTATAAGATAGAATTAACTTAGAATACATAAATAATAACAAGATTAAATTAAAAAAAGCTAAATTTTTATTTTTTATTATTTGAATTTCGTATATTAGAATTTAAATATTATTTACATCGAAATATAATTTTATTTTATTAATTTAAAAGTTTGTTATTCGAGAAAAATAATTTTCCTATTATGGATATTAAAAATCCTATCTACTCTTATCCCACCTTCCTCATGGGATAATTTTATTTGGGCTATATCCCTATTATATTTGACTTTATCTTTGCTTGAGTAGGCATCAAACGCAAGATAAGATAATTTTATCTTATTCCGAATTTTATCTCAACTATCAAATGAGGTCTTAGTTCTAAGTGAGAGGTAAAAATCAACACTACGACAAAACCACTTACGTAATATGAATAATGTTTTCTTGTTCTTTTTTAAGCTTTTAGCCGAAATGGTGTCTGATGGAGAATGAGGGAGGATTTTCATTATGCTTCAAAAGAAAAACAAAATAAAGTATTACGGTGTTGCTATTTCAAGTCAACATGACACGTTGGGAATCCACATAGTTTTCTCCACCGGCTGTATTTCATTTAAATTAAGTAATGAAAGGTTGACATAAACATATTAAGATATAATAGGGATTTAATTGGACTAATTAAAAGTTTCGGGATAGTGGCGAACATTACTCAAAATTGATTTAATTGAATAAACTGAAAGTTCAAATATGACACTGCATATCAATAAAAGTTCACATATTGCTAGTACTATTATCTTTTACAGCAACAGAAACTACATGTTCTTTACATCTCATATCAGAGAAGGCAAGAGATGTCTATCCACTGCATTTTGCAAATTCACTTCCTGATCACTCGGTAAAAGGATGGAAATAATTGTGAAATGGGATCTCCGCAGAAGTCTTCCCATAATTATTTCTGGTACCACGACTTCAAACTATAAGCATCGCACTATTCCTATGATGTTCATAGAGAAGCTAGCTCTGCAGTGAAAATAAATAATCACATGGCTGGCCTTAGTGAGAACTAAGAAGATATTCAAAAGGCGATCATCATAATAATTGAAAACCAAATAGAATAGCACATGAAAACTTCAAATCTTACCATCTCCTGAAATGCTCCAAATTTTTTGACGTTAAGATCACGAAGTTGCTCTAAGCTTACTGCAGAGAGTGGCATATCCAGGGGTACTTGAAAGCAAAGCTCACGTGAGACCTGTCGCATGGTAGGTCGAAGCCTTGGATCGTCTTGCAAGCACTTGAACGCTAGCTTGGCAATCAACACCACGTCTTGCGCATCTCGAAGGCCAAGTCTAGAAGGGGAGAGACGTTGATCCAACACATCCTTCAACATCATTGACTCAGCTTGGGCGGACGATGAACATTCTCGAGAGATATGGTCTCCTGGATGCTTTCCCATGATTGTCTCTAATGCGATGACTCCAAAGCTATACACATCGCACTTTTCGGTAGGAACAATGGAATAAGCTAGCTCTGCAAGCAGAGAATCCGCTGTTTTTTTAATCTCGATTACAAGTTGTATTCAAGTCGACAACATTAATTCCCATGATGTGACGTGTGACGATTACAAGTACAGATTTCCACTTAATCAACTCCTACAACATTGATTTGAGTATGGGAGTTTATGCTTTGGCAAAAATATAAAAATTTTGTTCGCCACTTAATCCTTGAAATGGATTGATTATGATCTTTTTCTCATTTGCCAATTCTTACTTATGAGGAAAATCGAAAAGCATTTTCATCAAGACTGAACTTGAAAGCTCTAAATAAATACACCAAAATTTCCATGATACGTTTAAATAACTAATGAACTACACTAAACTAGTAAATTTTCGATAATAGAAGCAAGAGACCTAATGCCATCGAAATTTGAACAAAAGTTTGTGAAGTACCTGGAGCAATATACCCGATGGTACCAGCAATAGCTGTCCAGTTTGATGAATTTGGCCTCAAAAGTCTTGCAGTGCCGAAATCAGAAACATGAGCCTCATAATCACGATCCAATAAAATGTTGCTACTAGTCAAGTCTCGGTGAATCAACGGAGGAGAACATTCATGATGCATATAAGACAACGCATCTGCAACTCCTCGGACCACACTTATCCTCTTGTCCCATTGAAATTCTATTGCTCTCTGATTATCTTTCAAAGTCGTTCTCAAGCTTCCTCTTTCCATGTACTCATACACCAAAAAACAGTGTTGGGGATGAGAGTAGAAGCCATAAAATTTCACGATGTTTCGATGACGTATATTTGTCAAGGCTTGAATTTCCCTTTCAAATGATACCAAATCAACGATCTCAACATCTTCTTGGGATGACAAGGTTCGCTTGATAGCAAACGTTTGACCTTTTGATATCTCGGCTTTATAAACAATTCCATATGCTCCTTCACCCACATGGTATTTGGAGTCAAATCCTTCCGTGGCCTCAATGATTCGATTATAGAAAACTTTGCCATCATAACTCAAAATACTCATGAAATCCAAATCATTTACCCGTTCATTATTAATTCTCTTCATAATCCTTCTTCGACGATGATTGATGATTACAAAAACAACAACAATCAAGGCGCAAGAGAGAAAGAGAAGCCCCAACAACGAGATAATGAGGATAATTGTGATTCTGGCTCTAGCATGTTGATTGCGTTTCTTGATCCCGATAGAATTGCAGTTCAGTAAACCAACAACATTTCCACAAAGTCCTTTGTTATGCTTAATTGCCTCAAATGGAGCCTCATTGAAAGCCTTGACATTAGGGAGAGGACCTTCTAGGTCATTGTAGGATACATCAATAGAAGTCAAGGCCGACATATGATCAAAAGCATGTGGGATGTAACCAGATAGGCTATTGTGGGAGATATTTAGAATTTGTAAGTTTCTCGGTATCGCAAGCTCTCCCGGTATATGTTCTGACAAAATATTATAGCTCAGATCAAGAAGCTCGAGGAATTGTATATTGCCTATCTCAGGAGGAATGCTACTCCAAAATTTGTTCCTGCTCAAGTTCAAGCTCAACAAGCTTTTGCATGAGCCTAGCTGCATTGGTATCGATCCACTCAAATTGTTTGATGCTAAGTTTAGATGTGTCAGATGAGATAAATGCCCAATCTCAATGGGGACATTTCCCATGATGGTGTTGCTACTTAGATCGAGTTCTAACAACATGGATAGGTTTCCCATTTCTCTCGGAATCTCTCCGCTTAAATTATTTGAAGATACGTCCAGTAACTGTAATTGAGCCATCCTTCCAAATATTAGGGGAATCACACCAAAGAGGTTGTTGTTTGATATCCTTAAGGTCATCAAATTAAAACAACGCTCCCATTTCCATGAAAGTTCGCCTCTCAAATGATTGTGGCTCAAGTCCATATAATTTAGATGCGGATATATTCCGAAAGCATCTGTTATGTTTCCAGTGAGTTGGTTTTTGTCAAGCCTCAATCTAATTAATGTGCTACAGTTCTTTAGGCTTGTGGGGATGGGACCCGTGAAATGATTATTGGAGATGGTGAAATTTTGCAGTGATCTCCCAAGACATACATTTTCTGGCACTTCCCCCTCTAGGTCATTGTCATGTAGCTCCAAATAAGTGAACTGTGTTAACTTATTGAATTCAGAAGGCAAGGAACCGAAGAAGTTATTGTAGCTAAGGTCCAATTCAGTTAAATTGGCCAAGCTTCCAATTGATGCAGGGATTCGACCGGTCAAATTATTAAATGAAAATTGTAAACTTTTAAGAGAAGTGAGCCTCCTGATTTCTGAAGGTATGGGTCCTGAAAGTTCATTATTTCGAAGGTGAAGAGAAGATAAACTTGTCAAGTTTCCAATGGAACTAGGAATTGAGCCATTGAGATTGTTAATTGCTAGGTCAAGTTCAATAAGAGAAGTGAGCCTCCAGATTTCTAAAGGTATGGGTCCAGAAAGTTCATTTTGCCATATGTAAAGAATTTTCAAATTCTTCAAGTCACCTATTTCTATCGGAATGGAACCAGAAATATAATTGCATAAAATGCTTAAATGAGTTAAATTGCCTAATTTTCCAAGAGAGGCAGGAATGGACCCTGAAAGTTGGTTTTTCCATAGATAAAGATGAATCAGGCTGCTCAAGTTCCCCATTGAAATAGGGATAGGACCGATGAACTTGTTCATGGAAAAATCAAGTTCCAAAAGAAAATCCAACTGTCCAATCTCTTGAGGGATGTGTCCACTTAGGTTGTTTGCATATAGGTACAAATAATGAAGACTCTTGAGCATACCTAAACTTGGAGGAATGTCACCAGATAGCTCATTGAAGCAAAGATCAAGAGAGTTGAGTTTGGAAAGGTTACCAATACTTGAGGGAATGAAGCCATAGATCGAGTTGTCGGCAAGTTCAAAGCTGACCACACTGGTTAAGCGTGAGAAGTCGAGGCCATCTAGAGTTCCTCTCAAGGTGAGATTGGAAAGATTCAGATGGGTAATGGCTCCAAAGTCATCACAAGCAACACCGGTAAAGTTGCAAGGATTGTCATCGTGCCATGAAGAGAGGAGAGACCGGCTATGGTTGTCAAGAGTAGATTTCCAATTCAGGAGAGCCTTTGCCCCATCCTTATTCTTAGTCACGTGGATAGTGGAGGAAGCAGAAATGCTTGCACCAAGAAATGAAGTGGTGCCTACCAAAAAGAACGAGAAGAAGAAGACAGCTAAAGGAGACTGGGTGGACGACAAAATGGAAGAAACCATTATTTGGGGGATGTTGGGTTTTGGGAGGTGCGAGATGGTTCAAATCTGCATACTGTTAAAAAGATTGATGGCTATACTTATAGATTGGAAGATCGCTCCCCAAAAGCCTCTATCGAGGACAGTTCCTATTATAGTTGGACCGCGTTTTCCGGAGAGTGAGTCCTTCTCGACATATTTGCAAGATAAAAAGTCTTTCCCCTTTTTCAGCCAGCTTAGCGTGCACCGTGGGAGATGATGAGTGAATTGTGCAGAAACTCAGAAGTCTCAATCATGGATCATGCTTGACTTACTTTTTCAAGTCTTCTTTGAATGAAATTGATGATATATTTGCAAGATGAAAAGTCTTTTCCCTTTTTCAGTCGGCTTAGAGTGCCCCGCGGGGAATGATGAGTGAATTGCGGAGAGCCACATAAGTCTCAGTCGTTGGTCACGCTTGACTTACTTTTTCAAGTCTTCTTTGAAATTGACATGTCAACCATATTTGTGGAAAATGAAGTCCTGATCGTGGGTGGCTGTATGGTTCAAAATCGACACTCAGATTTTGGGTAGATGAGTGGGGTATTGAAGGGGAATATACACTATGTGGGATCTTTTTTTCAAACAATAATTTGTAGAAATTGACCAAATTTTGATCGTGCATAATTTTTCCATCTGACATCGGTTGACTCGGCATTGGCCCCGCAACATTTGTGTTTTCTTTTCCTCTTTCCGTTTTTGACAGGCTTCTCGTACATGATCAGAGGCAAGAAAGACGGAGTCTCCACCAATTTTTCGCTTTTTCAGATGGATTCACACTAACAGTAACTACAGAAAACTCTGCTAGTTAAAAATATTTACACAAACGATCTTATATGTCGTTGATTTGAAAAAAAATGCAAGAGTCATAATCCTCAAATTAAGAGTTGTTTCAAACTTTATATTTTTGGAATGACTATTTAGGAAATCCTCATGAACAAAACCTTATAAGATGGTATTTACAAGAAATTTCCTCATTCTTATTATTAAACAAGTTCCCAAGAGTGCTTAATTGATCAATGATTTATGTTTCATATTTCATTTATTTTTTTGTTTGTTTGGGGAAATACATTGATCAATTCCGGTCGTATATAATTTCCGTCATAATCCTTAAATCAAGAATGGATTAGGCCATCTGCATATAATTTTTGGTGATGCGTACTCTATTTCTTCTATGAAGATTATAAGTAATTAATTTAGCACTCAACAAATGTGACACCCTCTATCTGACCCCTATTTTCAAAACGATTCCAACGGTGGCAAGTCTTTGAAGTAGGATTTCGATGATGAGTGGTAGACCATGAAAACGTCAAGAAGGCCATTCTGAGGCGTAAACTCAATTTCTCATCGTGGAATACTAAAATTCGGGAAAGTGGAAACAGGCCGCGAACGATGACCCAAGTGGGCCCAAGCCCGCATTGGATAGCCCAATGGGCCTAAGCCCGCTTTGGACCGCCCAATAGGGCCCACGCCCATGTTGGGTGGCCCAAGGCCCCATGCCCAAGGAGATGAGCAGCCCAAGAGGGCCATGGACCTCCAAGCCCACCTTAGCCTTATGAGATCTAAGCATTTAATGTACACATGTGCATGAATAGTGCCCAAATCTTTTTGCAAAGACCAAATTGACATCTTTTCAAAGCTAAAGACCAAGGGGCAAGAATGGAATTGGCCAAGGAAGGGGACAGCCACAAGCTTGGAGAAAATTAGATGGAGGACAACCTAGTCTAGTCTAAAGCTTAACCTAGACCTATAAGCCCATGTGTGAATATCTCCTCATTAATGGCTTGGATCGTTCTTCTTCAAGAGGCAATTAGTTGGATGAGAGGATTTCATAGGATTGGATAGCATTAAAGATTAATGACCAAATCTCCCTCATTCTCTCTCTCTCCCCCAAAACCCGCGGCCACCACCACTCTCTCTTTCTTCTCTCATTTGTTCACTTTGGCACTCACTCTCATCTTTCCTCTCCCTATTGAGCTTGGCCGAACTTGTGACATCCCAAATTTTCACTTATGTTTTCCATTGAATAAATCAGGCATTTCATCGACGCGCCTATAGGGCTATTATCAGAGCTGATCACTTTCAATATAACTAGACTATCCAGGGAAGTCATTAAGGAATTTTAATGCAATAGACCTGAGAATTCGACCATGAATCGGCTATTCGACCGTGCTCATCTTTAGAGGCCATTACGGCACAGTTAAAAATCGATCAGACATCAGAGATTGTCGCGACCAATTTTTCGGGTGCACCACCTAAAATTAGGCTAATGGATTGCTAAGCCTAGACTTAGCTAGGGCTCTCCCAAGCCCATACCAATTCACGACTTAAGTTCAAATATCTAGCATGCAAAAGATTTTCAATCAGGAGTCGCCACTAATTAGTTTGCGGTAGGTCGATTAGACACCTAAGTAAAATAATTGGAGAATTATTCTACTTCTACGAACTAGAGACTTTGGGTATGGGGACTTGGTTACACTAGACTTTTCTAATGCCCTTTCAGTACATTTCTCTTTTTATTTCGGAAAATGTTTGGCAAGCAGCTTGAATTGATTTTAATTTATCTCCCTAACATGTGAGGTTATTATGTGAGTGCACAAACCACCAATTTAACATCCAGATAAAAGCAATGAATAAATTACAGGACTTACCTCATAGCAACGAAAGCATCTGCATTATTAGATCAGAATTCACATTAACAACCCTAGATATGATCTCTAATTAACACACAATTTTTTGTTTTTTCTTTTTCTTTTTCACTTATTTAATGAAAATCATGCAATATGCAATGCATGCTACTAATCTAACATGAAATAATATGACATGGTAATATGACTTAATATACATGACATAAATAAAATGCATTCTATCCTAAAGAATGAAATTGATTTATTCTAAGACAATTTTTTTTGTATTTTCATGAAATTTCGAAATTAGAAAATTGCAAAATTATCTAGCTTGATTAAGATTCTATCCTACTTATATTAAGGATTAGGTCAGGCTAAACCCTAATTTAAACTAAGATATTATCTTAACTTAGCAATCTCTAACCTAAGATGCAATTTATCTAAAAATCAATTTAAACTTAAAATGAAACATTTATCCTAATATGCAATGACATACAAAGAATGCCCTAATTCTACATGACATATGCATGATGAATTTTTTATGTTTTTTTTTTATCAATTTCGAAATTAAGAATTGTCAAATAATTAAACATGCAACCTAAGTTAAAAAAACTAGCCACCTAAATTGATTGATTTGATTTTTTAAATTTTTTAATTTTTATTTTTGAAATTCGAAATAAAATTCCTATTCTAAATATGCAAACCCTAAAAACAAGAAATAAACCTAATCTAATTCACATTTTTTGATTTTTTTTTACTAAAACAAACTCAACTTAAACGACACGACGGCAAATTAGAGCAAGACAAGATTGATATCCAAATTGACAAACCATATCTCGCGCATGAGATTGGGTTGGCCAATTTTAAATAAATCACGAATCGAATCTCGAGCGTGAAATCGGATTGGCGATTTTTCAAGCGATTGCGAGTCGGATTTCGGGCGCGAAAATCGGACTGTCAATCACAAATTTCAGAGGCTATTTCATGTTGAACATCTCATCCTTACACTAAGGAATGATTCTACTAATAAAATAAAATAAAATAAATAGAAAGAAAAACTACCTAATTTGTTTTTCTTTTTCTTTTTTTCTCCCAAATAGGGCTTGGCAACCCAATCAACTAAAGGGGCAACGCCGATCGGAGCTCCGGCAGGGGGAAGACGTCGGTGAGAAGCTCTGGCGAGGGGGACCAGTAGGCGGGCAAAGGCGCGAGCTAGTGGTGGTGGTGGAGCGAGGCTTGCTGTCGGGCGCCAGGAGGAGGCGAGTAGTGGCGGTGTGGGTCCAGTGGTGTTGGGTCGCGGTAGGGACAGCGGCGCGGCAGCGGCTGAGCATTGGGCGGAGGCAAGCAGATCGACGGTGTGGGCTCCAGTGGCGTTGGATCACGGCTATTGCAAATCGGGCAGTGGCAGAGCAGATTCGTCGCTGGGGAACGGCAGAGAGGGGCGTCGTCGGGTGCTGGCTCAAGTAGAGGCGGTGGGCGACGGCGATGTAGCAGGCAACGGCAAGGGCTGAGGTGGAGCGGCGAGACTGGCAGCGCAGCGTGGCGGAGGCGAGCGGGCGAGGTGGCTCCGCATTTGAATCTGGAGCGATGGAAGCAGCTCGGGTGTTGAGTTGGCTGAAGCGACGCTCGTGGGCTTTGCAGGTGGAGGCGCGGGCTCGCCGGCTGTTGAAGCGTCAGGGGGACGATCGGCGTCGACACTAGGGCTTGGGATCTGCAGTGCAGGCGCGGCAACAACGGCTTCTGGCGTCGTGGAGGGCTCAGGCGCGGCTACTGTCATCGCAAGAGGAAGGTGAGCACAGCGGTTGTCGACGCTGGGTCATGGTGAGGAGACGGAGCAGCGAGGGACTCGGCGGACGCAGGATCTGCAGGAGTCTTGGCGGTGCGAGAGGAGCAGTGATGGCCAATGGGGGTGGAGGTGTGGTGCTGCGGCGGCTTTTGGAGGGTGAAGGGCTGATGCGGTCGGGGTAGCGGAGGCGGGGGGAAGAAGATGCTTCTCTCTCCTCTTGCTTTTTTCTTTTTTTTCTTCATTTTTGTTGTTTTTCGAACCCCCCTCTCACATCTCTCTGTACCTCTCTACCGAAGCAACAACTTCCTTTCCTCTTGACTTTTCTCTCAAAGAACCATTTTCTTTTCTTTATTGTTCTTTTGAACTTCGACCAAGAAAAACCGAGAGGAACACCCCCTCCTTCATCGACCTCCGTGCACACCTTTTATAGGCAAAAATAATATGATCTTTGAGGGATATTTCGTATGTTTTTTTTCAATATACACAAAGATTATTTATGACCTCCCGATCACAAAAAATCTTTCTATTTTTCTCATCTCCTAAATATTCTCTACTGATTTTATCGCCTAAAGATAAGATTGCAACTCGATTTTCTTAAATTCCAAAAATCCACCATAATATCATTTCAAATCTCTATTTAGGTAATTTTTGCCATTTAAAAGAAAACGGGCTCGGGCCAATTGCTTGCTTCGTGGGCTTAGTCCGACCTGCCAAATTAAAGCTCAGAACCACTAATTCAAACCCACCTGTCACTGGTCCAATAAATAAATGCAAAACATGCAAATTAAAAATAAATGCACTTAAATCTATATGCTATGCAATTAATATTTTTTTAGGGATAAAATTAACCCTTAATTTTCTATGCAATAAATAAATGATTAGATCGTCAAAATTTAGGTGTCAACAGAGATAGGTCGATTCGACTGAGATGTGTGGCTAATCGTGGGTGATACCACTAAATTGGAAAATTCTCATTGACCGGCACTAGACTTATTTTCTATCGTTTTGGTACCCTGTGTCCGTATTTGAATCCTCGAGATTTTCACGATAACCGAGAGTCGTTAATGTGTCGAGTGGGTTCATTATGGCTCAAAGAAAATCGACCACGGATTATTTGCACTAAAAATTTCTGAAACTTACCCGGTAGCTTAGGTCACGCTAAAAACGCGCCAGATTGAAATTAACCGAGAATTTAAGTCCGATTTCAGAAATTGAAAGTTCTGTCAAGTCACAATAAATTCTAGGAGCGTCGATTCAGTTTCAGAAGGTTTTTCTGCAAACCGAGACTTTTTGGGAAAAAGTTGAGGTAGGGCCGTTTTGTTCAGAAAATGCCGAGGATTGTTTTTTATCGCAAATTTGAGAAACAAGTGAATTGCATGGGTGAGGAAAAATGCCAATGTGGTACCCCTCGAGACGGCCCCCAATCCATTGAGGTTGCCACAGTTCGCTTACCTCTCTCTTTCTTAACCTGAAGGTCTATCAATCCTAGGGGTTTATATCTTTTAGATCGGTCCCTGCGCAATATATAAATATATAGCGGAAGCAAAATCACATCTCCCTATCCCAAAATTGAAATGATGCACACTTACTAGACATTTTTATAAGTCAAGCCAAACAATTTTATTTACATAGACTTGATAGACATCAACAGTCGGTACACCAAAATTTGCAGTGATTTTCTATACCCGGCTATATACCAAAAGATAACTGACTTCTCTTTTTCTTTTCTTTCCCAATAGTCCTATACATGAGTCTATCAGTAAGTGCCGGCGGTCCAAAAAGCTTCATCTGCTACCCGTCACGCTCAGTCACACCCAGCCTAGTCCGTCAGCTGGTGGCGGCGACAACATCCCTAGCATTATCCCATCACGACGGACGTGCACTGACAGAAACTCCTGAATCACGGGGCTGTCAGGTAAACCGATGTCATACATGACTAGAACCCGCACTCGCATAAAAACCAACCCTCGTATCTCGAAATGAGAGTGCTCCGTACACTCGCACTCAACGTCGACCGGGACACCTTAGAATGAACCTGGGGTGACTGGTAGTAGTGGCATCTCTTCTAGTCTGAAATGTTAGTCCCTAAACGGGGTGAGTACAACCACTCAACTGTAAAAGATTCATCAAGCTATATCAAGCATTACTATCAATATCTAGATTCATGCAAGATAGACAAAAATAGGTAATAAAGGGATAAATATGCATCAAATCATGAAATTGTTTAATGCAATGGCAAATGAAATTTTAAAAGACTCAAAATGCATCATGTCCAGTTACACAAGTCCCGATCATAAGGCCAAACTGTAATGACACGTCCCATTCCATGCCATACAAATTTAGTCCTATAACCAGACCACACTCACACTTAGCAGTATCATCCGTTTTATCTTTCAAAAAGTTTCATCCCCCCAGAGGACCAATGTTTGCATCCTTTTGAGATTTCGCATCCAACCCTGGCATCACGAAAGCCTCCGGTTTTCAATCACCGAGCATCCGGAGTGTATCACACCTCTATGCATCTCGTACCCCACCTGGCATCATGAGGAACCCTCCGAGACTCACCATGAGAATGGTTATCTCGGCCCTGCAGATTTACGTACCGACTAGCATACAACCGGGCATCCCGAAGCTCTCGGGGAAAAAACCTCTAGCATTCAGCCACTAGGGCCACCGGGCATCCATAAGGCATTGAATCATTCGGTCCTTTGGGCCTCCCAACTCCCGGGGCATCATTGACCCAAGGGTCCATGGTATCAATTAACATCTTAATTTCCAAAAGTACTTTCAAATGCAATGACAAGATGTCCCATGAAACCTTCATCAAATCGCAATATTGCATTGTATTCTAAATGCCAGTATCAACATGTCAAATAACAATTCAAAATATATTCACCCATGAGACCATTTGAGCAAATTCGGAACAAAACAACTCAAACATCACAATGCACAGTTTTGATAACAATTTCGAAATAATCCCTAAATGAACTCAGAAAATTCTGAAATTTTGACAAGTTATAAATAAGACCTAAAGGAAAAAGTTTCATGAAAAACACGAAGTCGAATTCATTGTATATCAAGAGCAGAAATTGCCATATTCCTCACTAACCGTTTGTAATAGCTTCCAGATTTAATATTTACAAAGAAAATCATCTCGCTGGCCAAACCTTGATAATTTATTTTTAAATTTTGATATGTTATTCCTAAAGATATTCCCTACAACTTTCATTAAGGGTTCGAAGTCCATTTCTAACTAGATAATTACAGGAAATTCACGGAATCACCGAAGGTCATGCTGTTTTCTGCGAAAACAGTTTACTAACCCAAAGAGAACTACTTCTACTCATTTGAATCCCAGCATCCAACGTCCACAGCCAAGTGTTTACAAGTCTATTGTACTACATTACAACTACTTCACTTCAAATTCACTTTAGTTAGACCCTTAAGTTCTTATTTCAACCCAAAAACCGAAATCCATAGAACATACTCTGTTTTTGCTCAGTTTCTTAATCTAGCTTCATCTCATTCATCTAAAATCAACATGTAGCTCCAAATTCTGCATTTTCTCACATCTACCAGCACTTCACTAGATAATTACAGCATGCAAAACATAGATCCATGAACTTTCACTTGCCTCAAGCTCTTCTACTCGGTTACAAGCAAAAACAGGGGCTCGGGGTCTTGGGTTTCGGCTCAACGGCGGCGAAGACCGGCAGCGTTGATGGCGGCAGCTTTATCATGAGCACAGACGGAGGGCGGTCTTCCCTCGCTGCACTCACTTGCTTGGACCGCTCGCTCAAACTCTCTCTCTCACTCGCTCGGACCGCTCGCTCGAACCCTCGGTTTCTCTCTCTCTCTCTCTCCTTAGTTCCAAATTCTTTTGTTTCTATGGTTTGTTAAATCATTAATCACTTGCATGAGGATTCTCGGTGGCAGCAAGGGAAGAAGGCAGGTGGAGAGTGGCTAAGGTAGCAATGGACAGGTGGAGGAAATGCATCTCCCTTGTCCGGTCCCCTCCTCTTGGTCGACACTTTAGGGGCTTCATGGGCTGTTTGGGCCTGAAAATTGTGGCTGAAATGTCCAAATTAAATGGCCCATAATCTTCAAAATTAAGCTCATAATTTCTGCACAATTATAAGGCATTTTGGTTTCCATAGAAATCAATTAATATTCCCATAATCAATTTGCTTCATGTACAAGTACATAACCAAAGTTCTTGCGTGGAGAAAGGATTTGATCAAGCGACATGGTGGCAAAAATTTCCTTACTTATCGAATCGCACGAAGAAAAGACGTACATGATCCTCTTGCTTGGTCTAGCTCCTTAAAATTTTATCCTTAAATTCAGCATGCGTGTTCCTCATGCATGACCGAATTCCATCCCTTCAGTTCTTTAAAAAAAATAATATCAGTCGATCAAAGTCCAAAGATTTTCTCTTGTTGCACGGTTGATCGGTCCATTGTTAAACATATCATATCAATCCAATAAATAAACAAATACGAATCAATGCCCGTAAATGATATCAATGCCACAGTCCGACGATACTTCCGTCGATTAGTCATGACCGTCACATATCCAAGGGTCGTTGAAATTCTTGGATGCCACAGCCAAGATGATCGATGGTGGGTTGATTGAATTTATGAGGGCCAAATGAGATTGAATTGTGAAGGAAATCAAGTCCAATTGAGGGAGAATTCATGAAATTCGTAGCTCCCCCTATGCTTATGGTTTTTGGACCATTCAAGGTTGCAAAGTGAAGGCATTGTTGGCTGAATTACAGCCAAGGAAGACAACCATGGAGGAGGTTTGGTCAAGGGGATAAAGGAGGAGAAAATTGAGCCAAGTGGCCCCCTTTGTCCCTCTTCTCTCTCATCCCCTCTTGGTGCCATCGAGACCACCATTCCCCCTTCCTTCCTTGTGCTGTGCGAAGACCAGCAAGCTAGGAGACCACTGAAGTAGCCCATGTTCGTCGCACGCCTCGCTGTCCACGTCGGACCACCATTCGCCGCCCCAACCAGCCGCGACACCTTCCGTCTCACCGCACGTGTCTCCACCCCATCTCGCCTGCTCCTTTGGTCCAGTTATTGTTTTGGATCTGGTGGAGCTTAGCCGGAGTTGTTTGGCCCGCCTCTGACCTCCGTAAGTCCCCTCTAAGGCCCGGTTTGGCCCTTTCAACCTTCCTCGGTCCATTCCTGCCCTAAATCGGCTTTGTTGGCTTCTGTTTCAGCAAGAACAAAACAGAAAAATAGTGGGTCTTGAGACCACTGTTCAGCCCATTTTGAGGTGGTTCCGGGCCCCGAAAGCTAGGCCCGCTTTGGAGAGTATCAAGCCTCGTTGCGTCCCCGACGTTTTGAATCGTCCGGCTCGCCGAACAAGTGAGTTTAACTCACTAATCCTCGCTTAGTAGGTTAATTACGCTTAGGGGTTGATTAGATTAATTAAGCATGGTTTAGGTGGATAGATTAGATTAGATTAGTTAGTTTAATTATCTGCCGATGCATGTTAGGTGGTTAGTTAGTGCAATTAGCGAGTAGACACGTTCTAGTATTTATTGAATGAGTTTCGAAAATTTTCTGGGCTCATCTCGGCTTCCAATTAGGCTATAACGGGCCTAAGTTGGATTTATTGCATTTATCTAATATTTTTCCGTAATTATTTTATTAATTATTTATTTTCCGAAAATTCAACCGGGATGGCTGGTGACCGGAATTTTGTATTGATTGTAGTGATGCTCTCTATTTATTTAATTGAGTACCTGATTGTGCAAATTGAGTGCAATTAGTGTTTGTGGGTATTTATTCCAAAAATTGGATAATTTTGGTAATAAATTGAAAAATTACCGGGCGTCGGTTTACATCGCCAAAAATATGTTGTGGGCTGTTGAACCCGGTGTGATGTTCAAAAAGGTGAAATTATTATATTTCGGCTAAGGCCGACCGTGTACCCACACACGGCTATTTTTATTAGGTGTAATAAAAATGACGAATTGAGTAATTGGTTGGGGGTGGTATACTATATCAACCTATGGGTGATATATCAGCTTAGATTGAGAGCAGTATACCGGTATACTATATCAACCTACGGGCTCTGATATGTCAGCTTAGATTGCGAGCAGTATACCTTATCAGCTTAGCGAGAGCAATATTATCAGCTTAAAGAGAGCATTAACAGTATACTATATCATCCTACGGGCTTTGATATGTCAGCTTAGATTGCGAGTAATATACTTTATCAACTTAGAATAAGCATTATTAGTGTGATATATCAGCCTACGAGCGATATGTCAGCTTAGATTGAGAGCAGTACACTATTTATTAGCTTAGAGAGAGTTATACTATCTATTTATCAGCTTAGGACAAGCAGTCCTAATATGGGTGGACTTATAATGGCCAACCAAGAGATGGTCGTGATGACATGTAATTGGCTAGGTCGATTGATCGATATTTCGATCTAAGTGCTGAATTGACGTGATGACATGATTCAATGATTATGAATTGAACTGAGTTGCAGGAAGGAATTGAGGCTAAGGTAAGTCCTCTAACGTCTGATTGTGCTTAGGCAGCCCTTAGGGCATATTTTCTTCCTAATCGGGTCTTAAGGGGTTTGAACTTTCTGAGACATAGTCTCACCCCGTTATGGGATCACATTTTCAGGTCCCTGGGTGACGGTCATGGAGAGTCGGAAGTCCCAAAGTTTAGGAAAGTGGAAGAAGCTTAATCGGCGAACCTGTATGACTAGTTAGTCATAGGGTAGTTCCTTTTTGATGAGCCGACATTTTTGTAACCAGCCTAGTCTTGTATATAAACCCATTTGTTTATAAAAGACTTATTATGGTTTTGAAAATTTGGTCTTGCTTTCCTATCCCATTGTTTTATTGTCTGGGGATAAATATTTGCTTTTGCATGCGTATATATAAATCGAATGGGTCAACGACGCGTCCTGGGACATCGCTATTTAATCGACCAGTGAGGGATGGGCACGCGCTCGAGGATCGGGGTGTGACAGAACCACCACCCTCTCCATTCCATCTCCTTTGCATGCTTTTTGCATTCTTTTTCCTCTCATTCCCTCACCGGCCATTGTCCACCACACACACCCATTGTTGAACCGCAGTTCTCATCACCATACCAAACCGTGGAGTCAAGGAGGAAGCTATCTAGCCTCACCACAACCTCCCTCTCCTCTTTTCTCTCTTAGTTTGGTTCCCCTGCAAAGCCCGGAGGTCGTTTGCCCACCTTACCACCATTGTACCTCCTCCATGACGCCATCCAGCCCTTCACCAAGAGCTATGGAGGTGTGATCAACCATCGTCGATGCCTGTCAAACCTTGCCGTTCCTCCCTCATAGCTTGATAAGCTTGGATTTGGGTGTGAGGCTTTCTAGCCTTTGATTATGGTTGTTGTTGTACTTAGGACTTAGTTTAGGACTGGATTAAGGTTAAATGATGCTTAGATGACGTGATAAGTGGGTTTAAGAGATAGGTTATCATGGACTTCCGATAAGTTATCGTGATAGATTGTGGTTAGTTTCCGATAGGTTATCGTAAGTTATCGATAGGTTATCATGTTTATTGATAGGTTATCATGATAGGATATCGTGTTTACCGATAGGTTATCGCGATAGGCTATCATATTTTCCAATAGGTTATCACGATTAGCCCTTCCAATGTTCAATAAGCTATCATTATGTGATAAGTAACTTGTGATAAGTAGTTATATGATAAGTTATTATGTGGTGATAAGTGTTGTGTGAGAAGTTGTTATGACATGTTATATTAATGTCATAAGTATATATGTGGTGATATGTGGCATGTAATATGATGTTGTGGCATGTTATATTAATGGAATAAGTATGTTATATTAATGAAATAAGTTGTCGGATAGGTAATTGCAATAATTTAGACTTTAGGCAATGGCTTAACTAATCCTTAATAAGTATTCTATGCTTGAGTCCCTATGATAAGATGCATCGTTAGTTGCTCAATTTGATTATAGTGCATGCTTATAGAATGGGAATTGATAAGTGTTCATCGTACTCGAGGATTGAAATCTTTTGTTATGCATGTAAAGTTATGTGAAAAGAAATATGTGGGTATGTTTAAGTGGTACGTTGGTGTGAAATGATAAGGTGATATGAGGTGTAAGCATGACATGATCGCATGTGATATACATTATTGTATATCGTATGAGCATCACACTCTTGCATTAATTAATATAGAAGATGAGAAATGGGCTTGAGTGATAGTATGCTTATGTAATCACCTAAATACCCTGATGCATTTATGCGGGGAGATGGATCCGTTTTGATGTGTTTACGCGGGACGATATCCAATTTAATTCGGATGCTCCTAAGTCAACAAGATGCCATTCGCAAATGGATTTTAGAACGAAGCTATTTAGTAGAATGCCGTCTTGATGCGTTTACACGAGACGTTGTTATGCTCGATGGGGCGAGACGATGCGCGATTATGCCGGAAGATCACCGACCTTCAATTTAGCCATGGGCTTGAGCAGTCATAATAATCTAGATATATATGTGTGAAATGTGCATGAGATTGATATATGATTATGTCTAGATTACTGCATGGCATGGGTGCATGATTATAATAAATTGCACATTCTTATGTTTGACTCCTAAGTATGGAAATTATAGGGATTGCTTATGTTCTTATGTTATGATGGCTTGAGAAGACGAGATAACCGTTCCTGTTTATAATTCAAGCAAAGCTGGAGTTGCTTTGCTATTAATTTGTCATCGATAGATAACGTGTACATGTAGGCTGTTTCCGAGGTGAACTACCTCTCTACGCGAGGTCTAGAAAGTTCAATAATTGAGTTTTACCTCATTGTTATTTGTTAAATATTTACTAGCCCTAAGAATGTTTGGGCCCTTCCGTCATATCAGGTTTGGGCTCCCCATTGAGCACAGAAAGAAGTGACTGATTATCTGATTGAGGGGACTGATGCATGTTATATGCGGTACGTCATGACTATTTGGGTCGATAAGAGACTCCCTAACTTGGTAGCTCACTACTTTACAACATGGCAATTTTGGATAAAGGACGACGTCCACGAGCCCGTCTGAGGTTTCGATGGAACCTCAGATATAGGAGGATCAAGGGGTATTAGCTGGGATGCTATGGATGTAGATGTACTCAATGGGGCTGTGTCCGATCTAGAGATCGACCCCAATGTGATCATCCAGCCAGAGCCTTGGTATATGCAGCCGTTAGCAAGTTAGGTGGTAGTGGGGTTAGTATCACTTTTTGGAGCCACCCTTGTAGTACTAGAGATGTTGGCTTACCCTGAGACCCTTTTTGGAGAAGGTCATAGCTGCGCTTTTGGAATTCAATGTGGCGAAGCGAGTTATGTTTGAGCTTGTGTGTTTAAGCTATGTGTATATGGTTTGTATGATGTGATGACTATATGATGCATGTGTATATATCTAAGTGTGGTTTGAACTATCCCTGTTTGTTGGTTGGGTGATCTGTTTATGCTTCCGCTTGCATATATGGTCGATAATACGAATGAGTCGGTAATGCCTCTTGGGATGTCGCAAGCAAATAACCTAAGTGAATGATTGATAGCAAAGGATGGTGCACGTTTGGAGTGTGCCAAGGCGTGACAATCCCACTTGGTTGGTATCGGAGCATGGTCATTACTTAGAATGATAAGGCGCATTGAGACCTTGGGATAGTTATATAGGAACGCTTAAGCAATGCATGTGATTGCTAATTGTCTTATTGATTTGTGGTTCTAAATTCCTAACTGTGTTGTTGGGATTGTGGATCAACTATTTCTAGCACTGAAAGAGTAGTTTAGCCCGAATTCCAGGATGCAGCAAAGAAGGGCAACTCGAAGGCAAGCTAATGCCTGAGGTAGGGTGCGGGAGGATCCTAGATTCGATGGGATTCTGCAAGCCTTAGAAACCATTAGAAATTTGATGAGACAGCAAGCTCAACAACCGGCTAATGCTGCTGCTCACAACAATGCCCTGTTAGCTGGAGATGGGAATCAGAGGTTAGTGAAATAATTTACTAAGTTGAAGCGACCCTAGTTCACAGGAAAGGGTGAACCCGAGGCTGTTGCCTCTGGATTAAAGAGTTAGAGAAGGCCTTCACATTGTTGAAGTGCACAGATGAGGAGAAGGTAACCCTAGTGATTTACCAATTACAAGGAAATGCTAATGATTGGTGGGAGGCCACTCGGGGAAGAGTTTTTCTTGAAGGTACCGCCTCAACTTGGGGCGCATTTGTAGAAGCATTCAATTGAAAACACTTTTTCGAGTGTGCTCGAGAGCAAAAGATGTATGAATTCTTATGACTTAGCCAGAACCACATGTCTGTAGACTAGTATAAGGCCAAGTTTGCGGAATTGTCGAAGTATGCTCCAAGGATGATTGGGGATCTAGTGGATCGAGCTAGAAGATTCCAAGATGGACTGAAACCTGAGATTCACAACTAGTTGGTGGCCCTAAACCTAAAGGATTACGACAAGCTCTATGAGAGGGCTCAGTTGATCCAAAGGGACATTTCCGAGCAAGCAGCAACATCTGGATCGTAGTTTGCTGTTGGCATAACCATTGGTTCAGGAATAGGCCAATGACAGGAGGAAAACACTTGATCCCTCCTAACAGGAGAAATGGCATTGGAAAGCCGACGCACAATCTGAGCCATGGATGCCAATTCTGTGGCAAATTTCATAGATCCACACCATGCCCCACCAAGACCGGAGTGTGCTTTGGGTGCGGCCAGCATGGCCAGCAAATACGGTATTGCCTACATCGACTAGTTGGAGCGCATCCTCAACCATTGTTCATGGGCCAACGATTAGGGACCTCACCTTAGAACAATTCTAACTGACCCCAGCTTAGGATAAGGTGTACGTCGTGACTAGAGATGAAGTCAAAGATTTCGAGGTTGTAATTACAAGTATGGTCTCCTTACACCAGTATGCTGTGTACACATTGTTTGATACAAGGGCGACACATTCATTTGCAGCTGATCAGTTCGTTAGACTAGCTGGGTTAGAGCTGAAACCGTTGGAAATGATCCTTAGTATCTCCACCCCTAAGAAAGATAAGGTGTTATTTGTTCTAGGTTGTCAAGGGTGCAAGATAGTTGTTAATAGGCAAAAGGAATTGATAGATCTAGGCATTTTGGCTATGTATGACTTTCATGTCATAATTGGAATAGATTGGCTCAAAAGGTAATGAGCCACCGTTGGTTGATTTAGTAGGGTCATATAGTTCAACCCTATTGGCAGTTTTAGTTATGAGTTTATAAGAAACAGAGGTGAATCGTTTACACCCTTAATTTCTTCGCTTGAGGTAGAATAGTTGCTAGAGGAAGGTTGCCAAGGCTATCTGGCAACGATTGAAGATCTGACGATAAAAGAGCCACATTTAGAGGATATCATTGTGGTACAAGGATTTGCGGATGTCTTTCCGAAGTAATTGCAAGGATTGCCTCTAGAAAGGAAGATAAAGTTCGTTATTGAATTGGCCCTTGGAATGGAACCAATCTCCAAGGCACCATATCATATGTTTCTATCCGAATTGAAGGAACTGAAGGTACAAATGCGAGAATTCCTTGATAAGGGATTCATTCGTCTTTGCGCATTGCCTTGGGGAGTGCCTGTCCTGCTCGTGAAGAAGAATGATGGATCACTGCGACTATGCACAAGTACCCTTTGCCAAGGATAAACGACCCATTTGATCAACTTTAAGGAGTTTCGATGTTCTCAAAGATAGACTTGAGGATGGGCTATCATCAGCTGAGGATCAGAAAGGAGGATATCCTTAAAACCGCGTCGGACGTGACATAGCCACTATGAGTTTACAGTGATGCCGTTTGGGTTAATCAATGCCCCAGTTGCTTTCATGGACTTAACGAACCAAGTGTTCAAGGCGTACTTGGATCAGTTCACCATAGTCTTCATCAATGACATTGGTGTATTCAAAAAGCCTAAAGAGCACAAATAACATTTGAAGATGGTGTTGCTAACCCTTCAAGAACATGCATTTTACGCCAACTTTAGCAAGTGCAAATTCTGGCTCAACCAAGTGGCGTTTTTAGGCCTATGCAATATCAGGCAAAGGGATCTTAGTGGATCCGACAAATATCAAAATGATCATGAATTGGCTAAGACCTACGACAGTGATAGAAGTTCAAAGGTTTTTGGGATTGGTTAGCTATTAACGGCAATTTGTGAAAAGGTTCTCTAGAATAGCCACGCCTTCAACGAGATTGCTAAAGAAGTGAAGTTTGAAAGGACGGATAAGTGTGAGAAGAGGTTTCAAGAACTTAAACACTAGTTAATGCCCCAATGTTAACTATTCCGTCTAGTCCCGGTGGATACAAGATTTACAGTGACGCCTCGTTTAAAAGATTGGGTTGCGTTCTGATGCAACATAGACGAGTAGTGGCCTATGCATTTAGGCAACTGAGGCCGCACAAGCAAAATTATTTGGCACACGACTTGGAATTGGCAACAATTATCTTCGCCTTGAAGATTTAAAGATGTTGACATTTCAATTTTAGTCGACGTGTCGAAAAAAGTAAAAAAATTGAGATTTGAATTTCTGATCGCAATAGAGCCTGTTCCTCAGCCAAAAAGTATCATTTTTCGTTTCTTTCTGTGGCATTGTTGCTTTTAAGTAATTTTCAAATTCATTTTTTGACAAAAATCTTAAAAGTCAAACGGTTGACTTTCATATTAACTTTTTAGTCAACCCTTTAACCAAAAGTCAACCAGATATCAAAAAATTGGATTTTTGCCCAAAAAGATACCATTTAGCCTTAGTTTCATCTTTGTCAAATCAATTTTTCAAAAATTCAAAGATTTGACCAAGAAATTAACCTTTTAGGAAATGGTTGACTTTTTGCCAAACTTTTGACAAGAAAAGTTGGAAAAACCAAAAATCTCCAAGATGTCTTCTTTAGTGTCAATTTGATTTGTGTGTCAAAAATTTCACAAAATTCGATTAAGAACCTAGTTTTCTGAATTTTTTTGTTTTAAGTTCTAAATCGACCAAAAATAAAATTACTTTCATTTTAGTCATAATTAGGTGTGATTCCTTTTTTGACATTTGGTTTAGGGACTATTCTAAACCCGCTAGTGCATTTGATTTTGTGAATCGCCAAGTCAAAACCAAATTGTCACTTTAAGCCCTAATTAGGAGGATCAAAATTGATTCTTCATGATTTGCGAATGGACAATTGTTTTCCTCTCATTTTCTCAAGATAAGTCCAAATCCGAAATCGACTTTGAGAAATTCAAATTCGAACTTCTTGATTTGAGGGATTTCACTCTCTTAAAGGTAAGAAAAATGAGCCTTCATGATTCAATCGAAGAAATTCAAATTGACCCATTCAAGACTAAGATCTAATTGTATGAATCTAAGTCCAATTTTAATATTAGACCCCAATTTAGTTTTGGCTTGAATTTTGGCACTTTAATTCAAAGTCAATTTGAATACTCTAAGTGATCTTACAGATGGTTGGCTAAGTAGATAGGGAAATTACAACATCAATTGGGTTCAATTTTCATTAATTTGCAATTTTACCCAATAAATTGCAAAATTATTCATTTTAGCCCTTTAAGGACAACTTTAAGTACCCATGGTTTTGGTCCGTTGTCATTTATAACAATCACTCAATCAAGTCAATAAAAGACTCTTAGAATACATTTATGAAGGTTAATTGGCTTGATTTAATTAAGATTAGGTAATTTCCTCTCAAATCAAATAAGTTTTTTTTTTTTTCAATTTGGTCATTGAGGAACCAAATTACATAAATTTTGAACTCACGAGGGCCATAAGTGTGTAAACCAGTTAGAACTTAGTCAAACTGGTCAAAAAATCGATCAAGAACCGAGCAAATCAACGTGAACCGGTCTAACCGATCTGACCGGTCGCCAGCAAGGCTGGCCAGTTCAACCTTTTACTAGCCAATTCTGAACCTCTGCCAATCAATTCTGAGACCTTCACCATGCCAATTTCACTTATGCATTCTCAATTTCCTATAATTTTGCAGATTGACCCTCGATTTTCCTAAAATTACAATTTGACCCCATAATTGGGTCTTTTAACGCAATTCTCAATTTTGTCTTGGGTTTTCGCAAATCAAACCCAGTGGATCGATTACCTGACACCTCTAGATGATAATCAAGCTTTCAAAGTTAAATTTTGTTTGTTAAATTAAAATTTCGACCGTCAAATCAAACTGATGGCCGAGATGGTTTAATTTGAGATTGGTATAAATAACAATTTTCCCTCCAAAATGGGGGTTCATTTTTCTGCAATTCTCTCTCTCTAAAATATATTTTCTCTTTCTTCTCTCTCACACATTTTCCCGCCAACCTCCCATCTCCATCACTCCGACTGCCCCTCGCCAGCAACCACTTGATTAGCACCACTGCCCAGTGCCATCCTCATCTCTCTCTCTCCTCAGTCACAAAGCTCGGTTGTTGATTAGTTGCCCAGAGTCTCTTGCTACGACATCTTCTCTGATTTGTCCAAAGATTAGCGTCCATACCAATTCTAACTTCGGCCGAGCGAATTGGCTGAACCGAACACCATCCGGTGGCCCCCGACACCTAACCACGCCCAATCTAATCATAAGGGAGACCCTAACCCTCTGATGGTTGGGGCCTTGAAGATCGGCCACCGGATCATCTTCGTTTGTCGTTTGTTCCGCCAAAAGCTCTGAAGGCCGGTCTAGGTGGACTAGTTCTATTTGAAGCTGATTCGGTTGTCCAACAGCTTTATTAGGCAATCCGATCATCACTGACCAGCCACCAGGAGAGGTCTTGATCGCCTAGTGGTCAGAGACAACCAGAAAAGTCGTCAGAATCGAGCCGGCACCTCAAGTTCTTCCAATAATCCCAAACCGATCTAGGCGGGACTGGTTCTGCTCCTGAAGTAAACCGGCGGCTTAATCTTCCTACGGTAGTTCATAGCGATTTGGTTCAATCCTTGAAGAATCGATCGAACTCTGATCAAACTCCAACAAGTGCTCATTCATCCAATTGCATTTGGAATTGCCAAAACCGAAACGAAGGCAAATCTCTAGATCTTGAATCTCGTGAAGCGAGACCAAATTAGCTAGTCGGGGCTAGCATTCAAACCTAGAGTTTGGTGAAATGCTCGGATATTTGATTGACAGACTAGAACATTTATTTGCTATGATTGATTGTTCATCAACGATGAACTTGAGATGGTTGAACTACATTTGCTTCAAATCCATGATTTTCGTGCTTCTAAAACTAACTAGCTGTTTTGTCTAAATTGAGGTCTTAGATGGCCTCTTTTCTATTCGAGCTCTCTTAGACATAGGAAGCAGACTCTTCAAGCTTCGAATCGAGATAGGTCACACGCCCTGATTGAGCGACATTTGACCCCCAAAAAATAGGTCACAATCTGCTTGATTTCTGCAGATTCTTGGTGCTCTTTTAAGTGTAGTCCTTGGTCCGCCTTAGTGTTTTGTTATTTTTGTTCTACTCTCTGTGACGATTTCTAGACAAACTTGTCTTCATAGCTAGGTCAAAACTACTTAGATTTAAGTATTAGTTAGTTTGCCTTGTTTTGATTCGAGATGAACTTAGGTAAATTTGAGCATAAAATTGACCTTGTTCAACCTTAAGGCCTTCATGAAGAATGAACTGCATGTTGTATGTTTTCCATTGACGCAAGGTTTGCAAAATTTTAAGGTCATTCGATGCGTCAATTGCATGCATAAAGGTGCTCAGGTGCTGCTTTAATAAAAAGATTAACCATGCGTGTCTGTTTTGCCATTTTTGTCATAACTCGTGTGATCATAATTAGGATTTGAGTCCTTAATGAAAATGTTCATCATCACTCATTCTACATGGCATATTTACCTTGTGCATACCTTCGCGTGTGTATTCGGGTCTTTTAGAGACCAAATTTCGCATTAGCGCCTTCTTGACATTTGAACTTCATGTTACAAGCTTTGTATTCATGTATAGTTCATCATATTTAAATGTCATTTCGCATGTTAAACTCGAGCCACAATAATGCTTGTTGCACTTAAGAAAAATGTGAGTATGTCATTATAAGCACTTAATCATGTTGTAGTGACATCAAATCGCTAAGCTATCATTATGTGATAAGTAACTTGTGATAAGTAGTTTTATGATAAGTTATTATGTGGTGTTAAATGTTGTGTGAGAAGTTGTTATGGCATGTTATATTAATGTCATAAGTTAATATGCGGCGATATGTGGCATGTAATATGATGTTGTGGCATGTTATATTAATGGAATAAGTATGTTATATTAATGAAATAAGTTGTAGGATAGGTAATTGCAATAATTTAAACTTTAGGCAATGACTTAACTTATCCTTAATAAATATTCTATACTTGAGTCCCTATGATAAGATGCATTGTTAGTTGCTCAATTTGATGATAGTGCAAGCCTATGTGACACTTAGAATGGGAATTAATAAGTGTTCATGGTACTTGAGGATTGAAATCTTTTGTTATGCATGTAAGGTTATGTGAAAAGATAAAATGTGGGCATGTGTAAGTGGTACGTTGGTGTGAAACGATAAGGTGATATGAGTTGTAAGCATGACATGATTGTATGTGACACTTATTATTGTATATTGTATGAGCATCACACTCTTTCATTGATTAGTATGGAAGATGAGAAATGGGCTTGTTGGGTGACCTCGTCTTTAGAGGTTTTGAAAGGTTGACCAGTGGTGTGAGAGGATTTCCTCATGGGTTTAAAAGAGGGTTGAGTTTTGGGTGCCATGAGTTTGAGCGAAAAGGTATTTGTGTGTATAAGAGACGAGAGACTCGTGCAAATATTATTAAAGAAGGAAGAAAGAGTAGGTAAAAGTAGCGAGGAAAAAAAATGAATATGAACCCTCTATAAATAAGAGCAGAGTATTTCACAGTAAGAGATAAAATATTAGCCATTGTTTCTTCAACGGTAGTATTTATTATCCATAAATTTTGTATTCAATTTTTACGGATTTAATTGGCAGTAAAAATGAGTGTACAAATTCTATTACAATAGTCGTATCAAGTCTATATAGGGTATAGATGGTTAGAATGGTAACAATTGCAGTGTATGTAATGGTAACTTCTTTAAATTAATATAGTAGGTGCGTACCTGTTGCTCTTTATCGTACCCGATGTTTTCGACACAATTAATGCAATGCCTTGAATGTTATTATTCCAAGGCGTTGCATATTCCTAATTCATCACACATTTAATCGAAGGCTGGCTTTGGTGAAAATGTCTGCTAGTTACTGTTTTGATTCTACAAACTGTATGCATATATCACCATTGTTAACATGATCTCTAACAAAATGATGTCTTACCTCAATGTGCTTTGCTCTTAAATGTAGAATTGGATTCTTGGTTAGATTTATAGCGCTAGTGTTATCACACATGATGGGAATACATTCCTCATCTTTTTCAAAATCACTTAATTGTTCCTTCATGTAAATGAGTTGAGCACAACAGCTTCTAAGGGCAATATATTTAGCCTTTGTAGTTGAGAAAGCTGTAACATCCTCTATTCTGACCCTGTAAGGATCGACCATAAGGTCCTGAATGGATCGACCATGGGCCATTAGCCATGGGATTGATCGATTCGATTTGTAAGGAATTAAGGATCGGTCATGGTCCGACCGACCGACCGACCGACTAGCCATGAACTAGTCGAGGTATCAGCCGTGAATTATCTACCGACCATACCGATGGGATAGGATCACTAGCTCATAAGATAACCTTTTGATCACGAGGATTGGTCACGGGATAATTTTGGATTGGCGGATGATCATGGGTCAATCTGACTGGTCATAGTGCCCGACCGCGGGTGATTCTACCCGGTTATGCACCGATACACGGATGATCTGATTTGACCAAATGCGATCGTATTCCGACTAAAATGCATCCTTCCCTATTTAATTCTAATTGATCGGAAAGGAACCTTGAATTGGTGATGTCCGATCGTGGATCGGTAATGCACCGGCCATGAACCATACAGATGGATTGGGTACCGACCGGAATGAGCTCAGGGATAGACCCGGCTATTCCATCACTAATTCTAAGGTCCATGAGTTCCTTAGCTTAGTGTTAGGCCATGGGTACCCTTAGGATTAGCCTTGAACCAATCAAAGGACAACCGACCCTCTAGGCCGATCGACCGTCCAAAGGAACAATTCAAGCGAGCATGGGGCATGATGGCTGAACCTCGGGTGTATGTGATTCAATTTTTTGAGGTGTACCTAATGATCCCTTCCCCGGCCTTGGAACCAACTTAGACGATGGAATTCTCTAGACCACCTTTTTTATGAAGAAAATGACAAAATAAAACCTTCTAGAATATCCTAGGTTCTTCTTGAAGAAGGA
This sequence comes from Eucalyptus pauciflora, assembly GCA_007663325.1. NCBI lineage: Eukaryota > Viridiplantae > Streptophyta > Magnoliopsida > Myrtales > Myrtaceae > Eucalyptus > Eucalyptus pauciflora. Next base: position 2,738,191 of record VMYD01000011.1, read on the forward strand.
TGTCTCACCACTTTGGATAGATATTTCTCGATTTGGTAATGATTACCAAAGATTCGCCTTGGGAATTAAGTAAGGACTCTCAAACAAATGGACCAAACAAGAGAAGACATATAGAAGATTCTAGAACACCTTATTAAATGCAATGATGAGTCATCCCGCTGTGTTCCTTGAAGATTTGATAATGATGGCTCAAGATTTTCCTTGGAGAAGAAGCAAATGACTCAAGGGTTTAAGTGGACTAATAAGAACAGAATTTGGTGGAATATTCTAGAAGGCCAAAACTTAGAAAGCAAACTCTTGAATTTAGGCATGTGCTAAATATCCAAACCCCATGATTAACTAAATCCAATCATTTAATAAGAATGGTGAGTCATTGGCTTAGGTGTCCATGAAAGATATGGTCATCATTACCATAAGATTTTCCTTAGAGAACAAGTAGGCCAAGTCATGATGGCATTGTATAAATGGTCCAATAGGAATGAAACAAGTAAGCCTCCATTACATTAGGCCATTAGGTGTGCCACCTTTCAAAATAGGCATGACACCTTGCAACTTAGGCTTGCCACCTAAGTATTCTAGGCGGGCCACTTGGAGAATTTGGAATGGACCGCTTGGCTCGGTAATGATGACACCAAGTAGTATAAATAAGAGGAGCCCTTCCTCATTTTCCTCACCTTGTCATCCATTTTGTGGCACCAGAGAATTTCGACGACCCTCGAATATGCCATGGTCCATGACAAATCGACAGGAGTATCATCGGACTGTGTTATTGACACCACAACGGACATCATTTTGTTATCACCATCGGATCGATGGGTCACATTTAGTAATGGTCCGATTGTAGAATAAATCATAGCCTTGTCGGAATCCCTTTACTTAAGGTTATTGGTGAGACCAATCTCATCAGTAATTTTGCTGACTTCTGAAAAATGACAACACATCGTGGATTGATGAATTTATCGTCGTACTTCGTCGTCGACACCTATGTTAGACCTCGTCGTACCATCGTCATCATCGGCATCACTTTAGACCCCGCTAATTTATGTACATATTTCTTTTGACGACACGACACAATTAGACCACATAAGTGTGTGGAATAAGAGAGGAATTTGGATTTTTAATCATTATCTAAAATAGTAGTCATTAGTGAAACCAAAATACTTGTACAAACCAACGAAGTAATCCCATCTCCAACAGTCCAAAGATTCAAATCTTTGGAATATTCTGAACCATTCATGAACATCACAGCAAATAGAATTAAAATGTTTATAGCTCCTACATAAATAAGGAGCTGCGCAGCCGCTACAAAATGGGAGTTTGATAGAATATAAAATAAGGATATACAAACAAGAACCAATCCCAAGGAAAAGGCAGAATAAATTGGATTGGTAAGTAATACCACTCCTAGACTTCCTAAATAAGGGCCTCCGTTCGTAAAATTTGTGAAAAATGTCGACTGATCCGTAGAAGAGGACGAATTATAGTAATTTGTTCTAATCTGAGCTATATTTTATTCCCCTTGCTTTAAATAAAAATTATTTTAGAGAGCCGAAAGAAATGAAATTCGGCCATGCATGAAGAACATGCGTGCCGGCGCGGAGAGGAGGAGCCATCCACGTCCAAGCTGCCTCATCTTTCCCCATTCGGACGACATTGGGTCAACTACATTGAGGAGTGTTGACTGAAGCAAGGCCAGAGGAGGCCACGTTGCTTCGGAAGTTGCCACCAGCAAGGCCCCAAGGCGTTGCAAACGGAGACACGCCTCCTCCACCTATCCATTGTCGCCTAAGCCACCGAAAATCCTGCATGCAAAAAGTTGATTAATTAGTCAATCAAAGAAATAAAAGGTTCGGAATTGAATTGTCTGGGAGAGAAAGAACAGAGCAAAACTTGAGTGGAGAGAGAGAGAGAGAGCAAGTGATTGCAGCAAGTGATCGAGAGAGCCGTGAGAGTGAAGCGGGCGCGTAAGTGTGAGCCGCAAGGAAGGGAGAGAAGGAGAAGCGGGTGCGAGGGTTTTTTTCTGAAATTCTTACAAAAGCCATGAATCCTAATTTTTGAATTGTCTGTATTTCGAATTCACTCAAACATATTTCCAAAGGTGAATGCATCTTGGTTTATCATCCAGCATGATGGTTTTCGCATTTGACAAGCTATTCAATACCGAGATTTTGATAAAGTCTCATGGGACATTTGATGTCATTGCATTGAAAATGTTCTTTTTTTTTTATATTGAAAAATTTAAGATGTTAATGATACCGTTGGACCTTTGAGTCGACGATGCCCCGGGAGTCGGGAGGCCTGAAGGCTCGAATGAGACGATGTCCTTTGGATGCCTGGGGTTCGCAGTACCCCAGAGGTTTTTCCCCCGGAGCATCGGGATGCCCGATTGTATGCTTGTCGGTATGTAAATCTGGAGGGTAGGGGTAACCATTTTCATGGCAAGCCCTGGAGATTCCTCGTGATGCCAGGTGGGGTGCGAAATGCCTGGAGGTGTGACGGAACACGCTCTGGATGCCTGGTGGCCCTTGTGGCTGAATGCCGGAGGCTTTCGCGACGCTAGGATTAGGTGCGAATGCTCAGAGGGTCGCAAACATTGGTCCTCTGGGAGGTGAAACCTTTTGAATATTAAAACTGATGGTTCTGCTAAGTGTGTGTGCATGGTCTGGTTATAGGACTAAATTGTATGGCCTGGAATGGGACGTGCTAGAACAGTTTGATTCTATGATCGGGACTTGTGTGACTGAAACAATGCATTTGGTTTTGGAACTACATTGTCATTACTTTATAAAAAGTTTCATCGATTTGATGCATATTTACTCATTTCTTGATTATATGTTTTATCTATCTTGTATGAAATTAGATAGTGATAGTTTTGCACAATATAGTTTAGTGGATCTTTTACTGCTGGGTGGTTGTACTCACCCCTTTTTGGGGACTAACATTTCAGACTAATCAAGATGCCTTTGCTACCTGTAACTCCCGGCTCATTCTACGGACTTCCGGTCGACCTACAATGGGAACGGTCAGAGTACCAACACCCCGAGGTGCGTGGGTTGTCATATGAACGAGTGAGAGTTATCTTGGTGTTCGATGTTGGTCTCTCCGCCGGCCCCCATTCTGCATGAGTTCATCGCTGTTTTTGTTCGCCGAGATGGACGCTCGGCAAATGATGGACCGGATGGATGGATATGACTTAGAGTTAAGGTCTGCAGAAGAAGCATTTTTGGATGCCGGCACTGATTGGTGGACGTGTGTAGATATCTGTTAGTATGGTTGGGTCTCTTTTGAGAATAGCCGAGTATAGAAAACCTTGGCATTTTGGTGTACCGACGAAGGACGTCCATCTAATTATGTAAATAAAAGTGTTCGGCTTTAACTTATAAAATGTCTGGTAGGTGTGCATCGTTTTAATTTCAAGAAGGGGAATAATTGAATGTGCTTCTGCTATATAAATTGTGCAGGGACCGATCTAAAAGATATAGACCCCCAGGATTTATAGACCTATTACTAGCATGCTTACTGCTTTAAGAATTGAACCCGAAATTATCCAGAAAATTAAGATTATGCAAGAATCTGACCCAGAAATAGTGAAAGTATGGAATGATGTGTCTTTAGGAAAAAGACCAAAATTTCAAGTCTTTGAAGACGGAGTAGTAAAATGCCAGGGACGACTCTGTGTTCCTGACAATGAGGAAGTGAAAAGAGAAATCCTGTCGGAAGCACATAGGAGTAATTATAGTATTCATCCGGGTAGTACAAAGATGTACAAAAATTTACCCGCCAACAATATTGGTGGAATGGTATGAAGACAGATATAGCTAAGCACGTTTCCCAGTGCTTAACATGCCAACAAGTAAAAGCGGAACACCGCAGACCTACAGGACTGTTAGACCATTAGATATACCAGAATGGAAATGGGAGCACGTGACGATGGATTTCGTACAAAGATTACCAAGGACATCAAGTGGTCACGATTCTATCTAGGTGATAGTAGATCGTTTGACTAAGTCTGCCCATTTCCTAGTAGTCCGCATAGATTATCCAATGGACAAATATGCTGAGTTATATGTAAGCCAAGTAGTACGCTTACATGGTGTTCCTGTAACAATCACGTTTGATCAAGACCCGAGATTTACTTCAAACTTTTGGCGAAGTCTTCAAATCGCCTTAGGGACTAAACTCTAGTTTAGTACTGCTTTTCATTCATAGACAGATGGACAAACAAAAAGAGTGATCCAGATGTTAGAGGACATGTTAAGAGCTCGCGTCATTGATTTTAAAGGAAGTTGGGATGAAAAGTTACATCTAGTGGAATTTGCATATAACAATTGTTTTCAGAAAAGTATAAGCATGGCTCCCTATGAAGCATTGTATTGGAGAAGGTGCAGGACCCCTGCCTGTTGGAGTGAGGTAGGTGAAAGAAAACTGACAGGACCTGAGTTGGTACAAATCACTACAAAAGTTGTTGACTTCATAAGGAAAAGACTTAAGACAGCTCAAAGTTGACGGAAAGACTACGCAGATAGGCGTAGAAGACCTTTGGAGTTTAATGTAGGAGACCATGTATTCCTTAAAGTTTCTCCGATGAAAGGAATATCACGATTTGGAATAAAGGGTAAGTTAAGTCCCAAATTTGTTGGACCCTTTGAAATACTTGAAAGGATAGGAGACGTAGCTTATCGACTAGCATTGCCTCCCAAGTTAGAAAATCTACATGATGTGTTCCATGTGTCGATGCTGAGGAAGTATCAGCCGGATCATGGTCACATACTCGATCATGAAGCCATCAAAGTGGATGAGAAAGTAAGGTACCTGGAAGAGCCGATCCGGGTACTGGATCGAAAGGAACAAGTCCTTCGAACAAAGAAAATTCCTCTAGTTAAGGTATTGTGGCAACATCATGATATGGAAGAGGCCACATGGGAAAGTGAAAGTGAAATGAGGGAAGGGTACCCTCATTTGTTTATCGAGACATGAGTGATGGCCAATTTCGAGGACAAAATTCTTTAAGGAGGGGAGAATTGTGGCACCCGAGAATTTCGACGACCCTCGAATATGCCACGGTCCATGACTAATCGACGGGAGTATCGTCGGAATGTGTTATTGACACCACAATGGGCATCGTTTTGTTATCACCATCGGACCAATGGGTCACATTTAGTAATGGTCCGATTGTAGAATAAATCATAGCCTTGTCGGAATCCCTTTACTTAAGGTTATTGGTGAGACCAATCTCATCAGTAATTTTGCTGACTTCAGAAAAATGATGACACATCGTGTATTGATGAATTTATCGTCAAACTTCGTCATCGACATCGATGTTAGACCTCGTCGTACCATCGTCATTATTAGCATCACTTTAGACCCCGCCAATTTATGTACATATTTCTTTCGATGACACGACACAATTAGACCACCTAAGTGTATGTGGAATAAGAGAGGAATTTGGATTTTTAATCAATTAATTTTAGAGAGCCGAAAGAAATGAAATTCGGCCATGCATGAAGAACATGCATGCCCGCGCGGAGAGGAGGAGCCATCCACGTCCAAGCCGCCTCATCTTTCCCTATTCGGATGACATTGGGTCAACTACATTGAGGAGTGTTGACTGAAGCAAGGCCAGAGGAGGCCACGTTGCTTCGGAAGTTGCCGCCAGCAAGGCCCCAAGGCGTTGCAAACGGAGACACGCCTCCTCCACCTGTCTATTGTCGCCTAAGCCACCGAAAATCCTGCATGCAAAAAGTTGATTAATTAGTCAATCAAAGAAATAAAAGGTTCGGAATTGAGGGGAAGGGAGAGAAAGAACCGAGCAAAATTTGAGCGGAGAGAGAGAGCGAGTGATTGCAGCAAGTGATCGAGAGAGCCGTGAGCGAGAGAAGCGGGCGCGCGATTGTGAGCCGCGAGGAAGGAAGAGAAGGACCGCCTCTTGTCCGTGCTCGTGCACTGCCGCCATCGTCACAGCTCACCTTTGCCGCCGTTGAGCCGCACCCGAGACCCGCGAGTTTTCTGTTTTTGCTAGCCGTTGAGCCGTAGGACTTGAGGCAAGTAAAAGTCCACTAATCTATGTAATGCATGTTGTTATTATCTGGTGTAATACAAATAGACTTGAGGAAATATCGAGATGAAGGTTGAATGTCGAGTTGTGGGTGATTGAAGTGGGCTGGAATTAAGAAATTGAGGAGATATTTTGGTTTCAACGTGTTCTTTTAAAGTCTTTTGATCTAGAATCATAAATATAGATTTTTATAGACTTTGGAAGTAAATTAGACAAGGTATAGGCGTGAGATTCCACTAAATCTATGCTATCTAGAACAACCCACATGTAGTCGGTAACTTCGTCAAGTTTCTATGGAAGTCGAAAAGCTTTACTTTGTTATTGTGAAATTCTGGTTGATGGAATAAATCTGTGGCTGAGTTATGCGATTTAATACTCTCTGTATGTGACTAATTAGATTTAGCATCCTTTATGAAATCTCTTCCTTTAGATCTTATTTGCAACATATAAAACATGTAGAATTTTCCGAGTTCGTTTAAGGGTTTTTTCCAAAATTCTTACAAAAACCATGCATCCTGATTTTTGAGTTGTCTGCATTTCGAATTCACTCAAACATATTTCCAAAGGTGAATGCATCTTGGTTTATCATCCAGCATGATGGTTTTCGCATTTGACAAGCTATTCAATACTGAGATTTTGATAAAGTCTCATGGGACATTTGATGTCATTGCATTGAAAATGCTCTTTTTTTTATATTGAAAAATTTAAGATGTTAATGATACCGTCGGACCTTTGAGTCGACGATGCCCCGAGAGTCGGGAGGCCCGAAGGCTCGAATGAGACGATGTCCTTTGGATGCCTGGGGTTTGCAGTACCCTAGAGGTTTTTTCCCCGGGGCATCGGGATGCCCGGTTGTATGATTGGCGGTATGTAAATCTGGAGGGTAGGGGTAACCATTTTCATGGCGAGCCCCGGAGATTCCTCGTGATGCCAGGTGGGGTGCAAGATGCCCGGAGGTGTAACGAAACACGCTCTGGATGCCCGGTGGCCCTTGTGGCTGAATGCCGGAGGCTTTCGCGACGCTAGGATTAGGTGCGAATGCCCAGAGGGACGCAAACATTGGTCCTCTAGGAGGTGAAACCTTTTGAATATTAAAACCGATGGTTTTGCTAAGTGTGTGTGCGTGGTCTAGTTATAGGACTAAATTGTATGGCATGGAATGAGACGTGCCATAATAGTTTGATTCTATGATCGGGACTTGTGTGACTGAAACAGTGCATTTGATTTTGAAACTACATTGTCATTGCTATATAAAAAGTTTTATTGATTTGATGCATATTTACTCATTTCTTGATTATATGTTTTATCTATCTTGTATGAAATTAGATAGTGACAGTTTTGCACGATATAGTTTAGTGGATCTTTTACTGCTAGGTGGTTGTACTCACCCCTTTTTGGGGACTAACATTTCAGACTAATCAAGATGCCTTTGCTGCCTGTAACTCCTGGCTCATTCTACGGACTTCCGGTCGACCTACAATGGGAACGGTCGGAGTACCAACACCCCGAGGTGCGTGGGTTGTCATACGAAGGAGTGAGAGTTATCTTGGTGTTCAATGTTGGTCTCTTCGTCGGCCCCATTATGCATGAGTTCATCGTTGTTTTTGTTCGCCGAGATGGACGCTCGCTGGGGCTGTTGCCACCGCTGCCAACTGACGGACCGGATGGATGGATATGACCGAGAGTTAAGGTCTGCAGAAGAAGCATTTTTAGATGCCGGCACTGATCAATGGACGTGTGTAGATATATGTTAGTATGGTCGAGTCTCTTTTGAGAATAGCCGGGTATAGAAAACCTTGGCATTTTGGTGTACCGATGAAGGACGTACATCTGATTATGTAAATAAAAGTGTTTGGCTTTAACTTATAAAGTGTCTAATAGGTGTGCATCGTTTTAAATTCAAGAAGGGGAATAGTTGAATGTGCTTCCGTTATATAAACTACGCAGGGACCGATCTAAAAGATATAGACCCCCAAGACTTATAGACCTATTACAATTCTATGGTATCCGAGTAATATATTATCAGGTCGAGCAAGAGGTAAGCGAATTGTGGCGACCCTAACGGATCGGGGGCCGTTCGAGGGTGCCACACATTTCCTCCTCCCCCTTCTCCTTTCTCTTGGCCTCGCATCCTTAACCCACCAAGCTATTTAGGTTGGTTCTCAAGTTTGCCAAGGTAAGTAAGATTTCTCCCTTTCTTCTAAGAAAGTAGATCACATCGTTAAGACTAGTTAAGTGCTCACCCGTCAAGCCATGGTTAGTGTGCAATGTATTTTGTTTAATCTTGCTTGCTATGGGACATGGTCGTGTGCTTGAGTCATTTATGTCTGGAATGAAATCGAGGTTCGTTCGAATTGATTTCATTGCAAGACAAAGTCGCCCAATCCATAAAGCCTTGGTTTTAGCATGAATAAGATGCCCGCTCCAAGTCTTGCTAGGTGCAGGAACCGCCTAAGGCTGCAAGGTCCTAAATTGCCATTGAGGCGTGTCGATCTTATGCCTTGATTAGTACGGGGATCGCCCAAATCTAGGAGGTCTTGATAAGGCACCAAGCATGCCGATTTCCATCGTCCAAATGGACGCGGGTACTTTGTGCTTGGTGTTGAATGAAACCGCGAGTCGAGGGTCATTCTCGATACATGTGTATTCACATCGGGTTGGAGCCAAGGTCCATCAAACTTGGGATCTTCACTAAGGCGAGGTGTACCTAAGCCCCGAGGTCTTGGATCAGTATTGAGACGTACCATTTTCGAGCCTTATCCGGTGTGAGATCGGCGTTAAGTGATTGATTTAAGTTACGAATCAAAGATCGTTCCCAACATATTTGCTAGTGAAGTATAAGAAACTCATGACACACAAAAATGAATGAGCACGCCTTCGGGCCATACATGTGTCGGCTAAAAGAAAAGATAATAACCGACTTGTGTGTGTGCACTTAAAGAGGAAAAAGCGTCCATCGTCACATAGTGTTGGCAATGATGCCTCGTTCATTGAACGGGATGCCCTGGTTGAGCCAAGAAGCCCCTGAAAGTATGTGATGCCTGGCTTGATGGCTAGATGCCCTAGTCGAGCTAGGAAGTCCCTAAAAGTATGGGAAGCCCCTGAGAGTATAGAATGCCTAGCTTGAGGTCGAATGCTCAATCTACGGCTAAAAGCCCTTGAAAGTATGGGAAAAACCGTTTATACGATTAATGAACTTACTAAACATGTTACTATGTGATATTAATAAGCTTGTTTGGTGAAATAACTTATTTGGTAAGTTGAAAGGAGATCACATAAAAATAATTGAGAGATGGCAATAAACTTGCGATTGATCTACCATCGACACTATTTGCAAGTGTTGTACTTGCTAGGCTTTAACGATGATGAGATGCTTTCCTGATAGAGAACTAGGAATTTTACTTATTGAGTTTCTCCAAAACTCACTCCTTTATCTTTAGGTCTTGTAGGCACGGAAGTCTTGTGTTAGTGTTGAGAGCTGTAGTCACGCTAGAGGAGATAGAAATTCCCTTGGCCTATATGGAAAACTTGTAGTGTGATGCAAAAAGAAAGGAGGGCCAATTTCGGGGAAGAGAAGGTCAACCTCTACATAGCAGTCTCGCTTTGGAGGAAGTATCATTCTCAACACCATCCTAGAAATCTTATCACAGCCTAGGTCCGGCCACAGGTTGTGTGTGTAGTAGTGTAGTGCTAAAGCAATAAAGCATGCACAATAGTTTAAATGCAAACAACACTTCTAATTAGGGAAAAATAAATCATTCATCCCACACTCTAACCTGCAAGACAAAGGTTAGCAAAGACTACTCCTCTTATACCTCCCATCTGCAAGAACATTTAACACCTTAGAAATGTTAGGGACGTACCTGGGATCCTCGCTGCCAAATAAAAACATTTTCAAAAGAAAAGAAAAATTGGCCTAAGTCCACTAAGAGTTTCAACTCAATTCCCCAGCGGAGTTGCCAAGCTGTCGCGACCTATTTTTCGAGTGCACCACCTAAAATTAGGCTAATAGATTGTTAAGCCTAAACTTAGCTCGGGCTCTCCTAAGCCCATACCAACTCGCGACTTAAATTTAAATATCTAGCATGCAAAATGAGTCGCCACTAATCAGTTTATGATAAGTCAATTAGACACCTAAGTAAAACAATGGGAATATCATTTTACTCCTACGAACTAGAGACTTTGGGTACGAGGACTTGGTTACACTAGACTACCTTAGTGTCATTTCAGTACCTTTCTCTTTTTATTTCGAAAAAATATTTTGCAGGCAGCTTAAATTGATTTTAATTCACTTTCCTAACATGTGAGGCGATCATGCGAGTGCACAAACTATCAATTTAACACCCAAGAAAGCAAATAAGATAATGCAAGACTTACCTTAAAGCAATGAAAGCATATGCAATGTTAAATTAGAATCCACATCAACAACCCTAGATATGATTTCTAATTAACACGCAATTTCAATTTTTGCTTTACTTTATTTAACGAGAATTTAATCTATATGCAATGCAATGCTTCTAATCTAATATGAAATGATGTAACATGACAACATGTCCTAAACTATATGAATGAGTAAAATTTTTGTTTTCTTGATGAACATGCAATAATTAAATGTGCAATCTAAATTAACCAAAATGACCTAATTCTAATGACGTGCAATGCAATGCAATGATGTACAAAATTATCTCAACTAAAATGACATGCAACATGCAATTTAATATGAGAGCTATATGTCATGCGACATTTATTAAATGACCTAGTCTAATGATGAGCAATTCCTAATTAAATGAACCTAACGGCAATCACTAAATGCCATGCATTTCATGAACTTAATTCTATATGACGTGCATATGATTTTTTATCCTAAAAATGCAATCTATTCTAGATAATGAAGTGAATTTAAAATGAAACATGCAATTTTATCCTAAAATGCCATGACATACAAAGAATGCCCTAATTTTACATGATATATGCAAGATGATTTTTTATGTTTTTCTTTATGAAATTCGAAATTAAAACTAACATATAATTAAACATGCAATTCAAAAAAACTAACAACCTAAAATGAATGCACTTTTTTTGTTTTTATATTTTTTCTAAATTCGAAATAAAATCCCTATGCTAGATATGCAAGATAACAAGAAATATTCCAAAACAAACTGAATCCTAATTTAAATTTTTTTTTTTTTTTGTGTTTTATCCAAGATAAGCAACTATATACAAACAATTAAGATATCCACCAAATAAAGAATTAAAATAATCGAAAAAATAATATGTTGTCTCACAGGTCAAATTAACAATTACTCTAACCCTAAACATCATGACAAAAATTCAAAATAATTAAAAATATGATCCGAAGTCTTACGAATCAAATTAATAATTATAATGATTTAACAATTAACATACTATCAAAATGTCTGAAAATTAATATAATTAAAAAAATGATCTGACATCTTACAAATCAAATTAATAATTACAATAATTTTAGACAAAACCCTGGCGGATAATGCCTACAAGATTCATGAGTATTGACATCCAATGTTCCAACTTAAATAACTAAACTTAAAAATATAAACCAAATAAAGTAAAATAAATGAAAAATAAAAATAAAAACTACCTAATTGATTTTCCTTTTTTGTTCTTTTTTTTTTCTTCCAAGCAAAAGCAGCAAGTGGTGACCGGTCCGGTGAGAAGGGAGGTCGCCGGCGAGGGTTCCGGCGAAGGTTCCGGTGAGGGCAGAATCGCCGGCTAGGGTTCTAGCGAAAACATTGGGAGCGGCGCGACAGCAGCGAGGCAGAGGCGGCGCCGGGGCGGTAGAGATCTAGATCCGACAGGGGCGGAGCTCGGGCGCGAGGTGCGGCGTTGTGGCTGTGGCGGGTAGAGACGGCTTCGCGGGCTGTAGGCGAGGCACAACGGGGCTCAGCGTCGAGGCGGCGCGGGTCGTCGGGCTCGAGGCGTTGTGGTAGGTGGCGCTCAGCGCTCGACGACGCGGGGGATTGGGTCGCGGCTGCTGCGGCTGATTTGGGGCTCCGGTGCTGCAGATCGGCGACGGGGCGACGCGGCAGCACGCGGATCGTCAGGGCTCGCGGACGAGGGCCAACGGCTGTACGTCAAGACTGCAGAGGGAACTGGGATTCCAGCGGTAGTGCAGCTGCGGGACATCGGGACGCGGGGGGCTTCGGGCGTCGGCGGTGACGGCTTCTGGCGAGGCGAAGCAGAGCGGGAGCGACTCAGGTGTCGGCGCACGGAGCTTGCAGGCGAGCGGCGGTGCTGGCGGAGCGGGACACGGGCGCTCGGATCTTCCGGTGAGGGGCAGCCAAGGGACTGGGCAACGTGGCACGAAGAAGAAGCCCTCTTCTTCGTTTCCCCTTCTTCTTTTTTCTTGCTTTTTCTCTTTTTCCTGTCACTCTCACGTCTCCCTCTGCTGTACTTTTCAGTTTTGTGTTCTTTTCTTTTTTTTTTCACCAAAAGAAGCCCTCCAAAAAACCCCTCCAACTCTCACTGCACACAGTTGCTTTTATAGGAAAACAAAATGTGATCTTTTTTGTCAATATTTCATCTCACGATTATTGCCTATAACCTCCCGATCACGAAAATTATTTTATTTTCCTTATCTCATGAATATTCTCTCAATTTTTTCACAAGATAATTAATTAAAAATAACGACGGGCTTGGATTAATTTGTTCCTTTCGTGGGCCTAGCCCGGCTTGCCGAACTAAAGTTCAGAACATTAATTCGAACCCATCCACCACCGGTCCAATAAATAAAATGCAAGATATACAAACTAAAAATAAATGCACCTAAATTTATATGCTATGCAATTCATATTTTTTCAGGGGTTAAAAATTAATCACTTATTTTTTTAATGCAATAGATAAATAATTGGGTACCAAAATTTAGGTGTCAACAACTAGTAAAGAAAGGGCTTGTAAAAGTCTTATTATAATATAAATCAGTGTGTTCTGTGTGATGCATGTCCTAGTCTTCCAACTATTGTTTGTCTAGGGAGTTAATTGTTCATGTTTCTGCATGTGCATGATAATAAGATAAAAAGAATTAGGACGGCGACGAGCTTGGACGTTGCGAAAATAACCCTTGTCGCTCGCAACCCTGGACATGGGGTTGGGGTCGTGATAGTTTTTGGTATTAGAGCGAGGTTATTACCAGGAGTCACAAGGTGCGTTGGGAGTCGTGGGACAAAAAGTTAGGAAGAACATATCATGCATGTGATTGTTTGCTTGATTGTTATTTGTTCATGAAAGTGGTGATTACTTACTTTGATTGTCTTGTAGACAATTCCTCTAGAACTCTATAGTTGTATTCCTTAGTAGCCAATGTGAGTACCTAAGATCCAACGACTGCCCATGGAAAATCAGCTCAAGACCCAAATGCTTCGAAAGAAAAATAGAGACAAGACCCCCGACTTGATGGAATTCTATAAGTTATATCTAATGTTGGGAGCTTGATGGATCAGCAGGCTCAATAGCAAGTAGCCTATGCTTCTGTTAATACCTTTGCAAGTGGAAACAATAATGGAAATGGCGAATGCCCTATGCAAGGATTGGTTGAACAGTTCTTAAAGCCGTGACCCCCCAAAGTTTTTCGGGACGGGAGATCCCAAAGAAGTTGAAATCAAAGTGGCGTAGTGAAAGCAGGGCGGAGCTGAAGTTTCCAGCAGAGTATTGGCATGGCTCCATTTGAGGCGTTATATGGCCGAACTTACAGAACTCCAACTTGTTGGAATGAGGTCGGGAAAAAGAAGCTTACTGGTCCTGAGTTGGTGCAACTTACTATCGAAGCGGTGCAAGTAATTAGAAAGAGACTTAGAGTCGCCTAAAATAGGCAAAAGAGTTATGTAGACAAGAGATGAAAGTCTCTAGAATTCCAAGTAGGAGATCATGTATTCCTCAAGGTGTCTCAGTTGAAAGGTATGTCTCGTTTTAGTAAGAAAGGTAAATTAAGTCCACGGTACATAGAACCATTTGTAATCCTAGAAAGGATTGGGTATATGGCCTAACAGTTGGCATTGCCACTGAAACTTGCTTAGATACAAGATGTATTTCATGTGTCTATACTAAGAAAGTATGAGCTAGATCTGGCACATGTGCTCAACTTCGAAGAGATCGAGGTAGACGACCAAGGGTCATATATTGAGGAGCCACTGCGGACCGTGGACAGACGTGAGCAAGTAATTAGATACCAAGACCATTCCCTTAGTCAAGGTCCTATGGGAACACCATGGAATAGAAGAGGCTACCTAAAAAAGTGAAGAAATCATGAAGCACAAGTACCCTCACCTAATTTGAGTACCCAAGTACGTTACGAAATTTCGGGGATGAAATTTTTAATGGGGGGAGAATTGTAACATCCTCGATTCTGACCCTGTAAGGATTGGCCATAAGGTCCTGAATGGATCAACCATGGGCCATTGGCCATGGGATCGATCGGTTTAATCAGTAAGGAATTAAGGATCGGTCATGGTTTGACTGACCGACCGACCGACCCGCCACGAACTGGTCGAGGTGTCGGCCGTGAATTATCTATCGACCATACCAATGGGATAGGATCACCAGCTCATAAGATGACATTTTGATCACGAGGATTGGTTATGGGATGATTTTGGATCGGCGGATGATCATGGGTCGATTTGACCGGTCATAGTGCCTGGCCGTGGGTGATTCCACTCGACTATGCACCGACACACGGACGATCCGACTTGACCAAATGCAATCGTATTCCAACCGAAAATGCATCATTCCCAATTTATTTTTTAGTGATTGGAAAGGAACCTTGAATTGGTGATGTCCGATCGTGGATCAGTAATGCACCGGCCATGAACCATACAGATGGATCGGGTACCAACCATAATGAGCTCAAGGATAGACCCGGCTATTCCGTCACTAGTTCTAAGGTCTATGAGTGTCTTGGCTTAGTGCTAGGCCATGGGTAGCCTTAGGATTAGCCTTGAATTGATCAAAGGACAACCAACCCTCTAGGCCGACCGACAGTCCAAAGGAACGGTTCGAGCGAGCATGGGGTGTGATGGCTGAATGTCACACTCCTACC
Source organism: Eucalyptus pauciflora (assembly GCA_007663325.1). Classification (NCBI taxonomy): domain Eukaryota; kingdom Viridiplantae; phylum Streptophyta; class Magnoliopsida; order Myrtales; family Myrtaceae; genus Eucalyptus; species Eucalyptus pauciflora. The sequence continues at coordinate 2,753,313 of VMYD01000011.1, forward strand.
TCACCTCTGGTACGAGAGCATGACTCGGCGAATCAACAATGACATCCCAGGCACGTTGATCGTCCCAATTTTTTTTTATCTTTGATAAAGCACATGTAGAAGCAAATTAAAAGCAATCTCCGTACATAAATAAACATGGAAGTCGGGCAACATGTATACAAGCCAAGCAAACAAAAGCAACATATATTCATACATATATACATATATCAAAAGTTATTATGATTACATTCCCATCTTAGTCTTAGGCTACTTATCTTCATTACCACACATCGACGATTAAAAGGCTAGGGTAGCCTAGCTCCTCTATTGAGCTCCTCTAAAAATGGCCCCCATCCTAGGCCCTTCTTCTACGATGCTCCCAAAGGATCCACTAGAAGGATGAGGCCTCGATGGGACCTAAAACATCCCCATAAAAAATGAGGCACCCAAGCCTCCTACACATGGGGACCCAAGGTTTCTACCCCTTCTTAGACCCATGTAGTGGTAATATACTTCCGGTAAGTGACGTCCTCTTCTAAGTCTACTATATCCGTCATGGTAGTAACCATATCAATTGGAAGACCGGGACGGACGGGCGGTAGGGTTGGTTCACCCATCCCACACCTGAAATGGTGAAAACAATAAAGGTGAGTCGATGACTCAGTAAGTAGAAATCCATAATTCTCTTATAGGAGGATGTCTCACCATCGATCCTCGGATACATGATCATCACCCACTTTTCGATGGTAAATCAATAGCAAGGTTCGTGCCTTACCTTGCTTATGCATATGAAGGGCTCTAAATCAGCTATGTGCTTTCAAGAATCAAAGATAGGGAGTTAGTGCATAAGAACAAGCCTTCCAAATATCCATGGCTTGCGATCATTTTAGTCACTAAGAGGGATGCGTGCATCGCATAAAACTCATTCAAACACTAAGTGACCCGAAGCAAACATATGCTCAAATTGATGCAAGGACTCAACAATACATATCAAATAAACCAAGCTTTTTGCAAGCCTTAATTCCAGTATCGATGCAAGCATCAATTCAAGTATCACACATGCATTAGTCATGGACGACACATGGACTTCCAGTTTATTTCAATTAGTTCAGTTAGTCGAAATCCATTGACTCTTCCGGTATCAATCGGGCATCGGTCCCCCCTTGGCAACTGGCATCGTCCTGATCTCATTATCAAGATGGCATCCAAGGCAACGCCTAGGCATCGGCCACACCTTGGTCGGTATCGTCCACGATCTCAATATTGGGACGGCACCCGAGGCTTTACCCTAAGCAATGACTCGGTATACCCCAGCGTCAGCAGTAAAAGTCCATTGTTTGTCCATGCATTGAAGCATCAATCAATCCATTTTGTTATGTTGAATCATTAGCTGAATGAATGCCCAAAGGCATGCTATACAAAGTGAATCAATGACTTTTGTGCCCTATTACTAGACTCATGCCCAATGCGATTTGAGCTCATGGTCTTGACTTGGAATCATTTGCTTTGGCTTCGGCATTGACCCGATGCTTGTCCCAAGTAAAGACACGCTTCAATGTTGTCCTGAGATCAAGTGTGGGCCATGCACCCACCTCGGCACATGTCCAATTTGCCGAGACCTTTCCTCACCATCCGGGTGTGCTCAACATCCACACCAGACCATGATTTACTTGACGCAAAGACAAGTAATTGAAAACAAGCAACAAGCACAACACACAAGCAAACACAAGCAAGCGATGACAATATCCTAAATCGTTACATGTAGCACATCGCCCTATCGAAGAGTTAGGAAAGTCTACTTACTACTTTTGAACCTAGCTCCAAAATGCTTCTTTGGTGGTCGGTCGGCTTCTAGGGCGGCTTGGAAGAGAAGGGCGTGAAAGAGAGGGGAGGAAGGGAAAGGAAAGGAGAGAAAGACCAAGCCTTAAATTATGAGAATGGCTCCTCCTATTTATAGGCCTCCTCCTCTTAGATTTTTATTACAAGCTCATGATTACACCTAAGAGGCAAGTTGGCCTAACTATCCTCTTGAGTTGGCACCTTAGTCTCTTGGTGTTCACTTGTGATTGGTTCACATAGACTTGTTCTCCAAGGCTCATTTTAGGTTCATTATTGCCTATAGTGCCCAAGGAGACACATAAGTCTTTTGATGCATCATGTCCTCTTCTAATTGGCTAGTTCTTGATTTGTTCACCCATGCTATAATTTAGGACCATCATATCCTAAGATTTACCTAAGATTTGGTCATCGAGAAACTTGGACTTTGGACAACTTGTTTTCCAAGTTAACCACATGAGAGTATGACTCATTAAGCTAATTAATTAGCTAGCTTCCAAAAGCATTTAATGCATTCTTATCTTCAAGCCAAGAAGACTCTAGATTGGCTTCCTCCTCAAGTTACGTGTGCAGCCCCCTTCCCCTCCAAGTTTGGTGTGTGGTTCTCCCATTCTAAGGCGAAAGCAGTTTTGAGCAACTTTCGAAATCAATATCATTACCTTATCAAACATGCACAAAAAATTATAAAAAATTAATATGTTGTATAGAAGACCTTAGAAAACCTTTTTCATGAAGAAATTCAAGCCAAATTCGTTTTGTGGAAAGAGCAACAAATCATTGAACACAACCCAAAAATTCATCTGTTGAGCAGATTCAATGGTCAGAGAGAGAGACTCATTTAGAAATCTAAATATTCACAAAAATCTTTGAAATTTTAATATATTGTAGATATGGATGTCATTTAAAAATTTTATGAAGGAATCATGTCTAAATTAGAAAGGAATATTTTATAAAAATTTGAGAAAGTAACTTGGTTACCGTTTTCACTATAATGGGCAAGTTCTATAAGGTAATTAATTGGGCCTTCGTCGCAACCATTTCACCTCAGAAAAATGTGAAATTTAAGTATGTTATATATTAAGATATTTTGAACATTTTTCATGAAGGAAGTTTCTCCAAATTCGAAGCACAAAGAGCTTTATAAAATTGGAAAGAAGGAAAGGTCCAGCAGTTTCGAAAAACTGGGAAGTCAAAACCTATGAAACTCAAGGTGGCAAGTCTATGGGGGAGAGGTGGCACCCTGCTTGGCTTGCAAGATCACTTGTCATCATTCCCTTAGGTCATGAGTCATCCCCCTTTCATTAATTCTTTGGGATACATAAGCCTCCACACTCATTATCCTCATTTAATGCATTTGACTCTTGTTCTTTAGGAAGATTGGCCTATCTAGCTTAGCCTCCTAGTTGGGAGCAAAATAAGGGTCAAAATCGAGGATGTTACACTAAACCTTGGATATATGTGATTTGATTTTTGGAGGTGTACCTAATGATCCATTTCCTGGCTCGGAACCAACTTAGACGATAGAATTCTCTAGACCACCTTCTTGATGAAGAAAAGGACAAAATAGAACCTTCTAGAATATCATAGGTTCTTCTTGAAGAAGGATGACTCACTATTTTGGATAGATATTTCTAGATTTGGTAATGATTACCAAAGATTTGCCTTGGGAATTAAGTAAGGGACTCTTGGACAAATGAACCAAACAAGAGAAGACATATAGAAGATTCTAGAACGCCTCATTAAATGCAATGATTAGTCATCTTGCTTAGGTGTCCCTTGAAGATTTGGTAACGGTGGCTCAAGATTTTCCTTAGGGAAGAAGCAAATGACTCAAAGGCTTAAGTGGGCCAATAAGAATAGAACTTGGTGGAATATTCTAGAAGGCCAAAACTTAGAAAGTAAGTTCTTGAATTTAGGTATGTTCTAAATATCCAAACCCCATGATTAATTAAATCCAAGCATTTAATGAAAATGATAAGTCATTAGCTTAGGTGTCCATGAAAGATATGGTCATCATTACCATGATTTTCCTTAGAGAACAAGTAGGCCAAGTCATGATGGCATTGTATAAATGATCTAATAGGAATGAAACAAGTAAGCCCACAATCATTACATTAGGCCATTAGGTGTGCCACCTTTTAAAATAAGCATGACGCCTTGCAACTTAGGCTTGCCACCTAAGTATTCTAGGAGGGCCACTTGGAGAATTTGGAATGGACTGCTTGGCTCGGTAATGATGACACCGAGTAATATAAATAGGAGGAGCCCTTCCTCATTTTCCTCACCATGTCATCCATTTCCTCCTTCCCCTTCTCCTTTCTCTTGGCCTCGCATCCTCAACCCACTAGGCTATCTAGGTTGGTTCTCAAGTTTGCCGAGGTAAGTAAGATTCCTCCTTTTCTTCTAAGAAAGTAGATCCCATTGTTGAGACTAGTTAAGCGCTCACATGTCAAGCCATGGGTAGTGTGCAATGTCTTTTGCTTGATCTTGCTTGCTATGGGACATGGTCGTGTGCTTGAGTAATTTATGTCTAGAATGAAATCAAGGTTCGTTCAGATTAATTTCATCACAAGACAAAGTCGCCCAAGCCATAAAGCCTTGGTTTCGACATGAATAGGATGTTGGGTCCAAGTCTCACTTGGTGCGGGAACCGCCCAAAGCTGCAAGGTCCTAAATTGACATTGAGGCTTGTTGATCTTATGCCTTGATCGGTATGGAGATCACCTAAATACACGAGGTCTTGGTAGGGCACCAAGCATGTCGATTTCCCTAGTCCAAATGGACGTGGGGACTTTGTGCTTGGTGTTGAATGAAACTGCAAGTCAAGGGTCATTCCCGATACATGTGTATTCATATCAGGTTGGAGCCGAGGTCCGTCAAGCTGGGATTGTCACTAAGGCGAGGTGTACCCAAGCCTCGAGGTCTTGGATTGGTATTAAGGCGTACCATTTTCGAGCCTTGTCCGGTGCGGAGATTGGTGTTAAGTGATTAATTCAAATTATGGATCAAAGATTGTTCCCGACATATTTGCGAGTGAAGTATAAGAAACTCATGACACACATGAATGAATGAGCACACTTTTGGGCCATGCATGTGTCGATTAAGAGAAAAGATTAGAATCGACATATGTGTATGCACTTAAAGAGGAAAAAGCGATCGTCATCACATAGTGTTGGCGACGATGCCTCGTTCATTGAATAGGATGCCCTGGTTGAGCCAAGAAGCCCCTGAAAGTATGGGGTGCCTAGCTTGAAGGCCATATGCCCTGATTGAGCCAGGAAGCCCCTGAAAGTATAGGAAACCCCTAAGAGTATGGGATGCCTAGCCTGAGGCCAGATGCCTAGCCTACAACTGGAAGCTCCTGAAAGTATGGGAAGAACTGTTTATAAAGTTAATGAACTTATTGAACATGTTATTATGTGATGTTGATAAGCTTGTTTGGTGAAAAAGCTTATTTGGTAAGTTGAAAGTGGATCACATACAAATAATTGAGAGGTGGCAATGGACTTATGATTGATCTGCCATCGACAATGTTTGCGAGTGTTGTATTTGATAGGCTTTAACGATGATGAGATGCTTTCCTAGTAGAAAACTATGAATTTTACTTGCCGAGTTTCCCCAAAACTCACTCCTTTATCTTTCAGTCTTGTAGGCATGGAATTCTCATGTCAATGTTGAGAGCTACAGTCACGCTAGAGGAGATAGAAATTCCCTTGGCCTATATGGAAAACTTATAGTGTGATGCAAACAGAAAAGAGGGCCCATAAAGAAAGGGCTTGTAAAAGTCTTATTATAATATAAATCAGTGTGTTCTATGTGATGCATGTCCCAGTCTTCCAGCTATTGTTTGTCTGGGGAGTTAATTGTTCACATTTTCGCATGTGCATGATAATAAGATAAAAACAATCGAGACAACAATGAGCCTGGGACGTCACTCGTTCGCGACCCTGGAGATGGGATTAGGGTCGTGACAAGAGCTATTGAATTTTGCTTCTTCCAAAACCAATAGATCGACATGTTTCCTAGTAGTTAATAAGTACTTGATGTACTTTTTCTATCTACTTTACAACTTGCAAAATCAGCATCCGAATATCGAAGCAACATAAAATCTGTATTTTTGGGATATCAGATTCCTAACTTTTGCGTGGATCAAATGTATCAGATAATTCGTTTAACAGCTGATAGGTGTGATTCTTTTAGATCTGATTGATATCGAGCACATAAACAAGTATTGAATAAAATATCAAGTCTAGACGCTATCAGATATAGAAGTGATCCTATCATATTTTTATATAACTTAGGGTCAACAAACTTATGTTTCTCATCCTTATCCAATTTGATAGAGCATGACATGGGTGTCGCAATTTTCTTGCATCATTGCAGTCCAAATTTCTTTACTATTTCTTTTGCATACTTCTCTTGATGTATAAAGGTGCCTTTAGGGCATAGCTTGATTTGGAGTCCGAAAATGAAATTTAGTTACTAGATCAAGTTGATTTCGAACTTACTTTTCATCATTTTTGCAAAGTCCTTGCATAATACGTCATCAATAGATCCAACAATTATGTCGTCAATGTCACACCCCAACCCTCGAGTGCGTGGCATCCCTTGATCTCTTCGGTCACAAAATTGCAACATCCCAGGACGCGTCGCCAAGTCATTCATTTTATCTTTTGATTATATGCAAGCGGAAGTAGAACAAACATCTCCTAACCATTAACAAATAATAGGGATTGTAAAAGGCATACATCAAAAAACAATTTTATATATACGTATCTACCATCAAACATAATCTTTCCTTACAACAAAAGCTTAGCCATTTACACGTCTGCGTAGCAGATTCCTTGATACTTGTCCAAGAACTGAGATTGGGGTTAACCTAGCATCTCTATTCTACGGGGGCAACCACACCAAGTGATATCCCCTACGCGTCTAGTATGCGTCCACCTCAAATTACTTTGGCTCAAGCTCGAATAGCCATGATTAGGGCCTGAAAATGTTAAACAACGAGGAATGAGATAAACTCAATGAGTAAACTCCCTAAACTTCGCATAGGAGGGTTCTTCACCTCGGAGACGCCCTATACATGCAACTTATCTATCAATGGTAGATCAATAACAAGGCCTTTGCTTTGCATTATCTATTAACAGGAATTAGGCCACTCAACATGTGACACTCTATCACATGTCCAATTATAGTATAAACAATCACTACGTGAGTGCACCATTCCAATAAGCATACAACGGTCACAATTTAATAATCTAGGCATGAATAACAATAATACCATGCACAATGCAACAACTTAAATCTCACGAGTCCTAATCAAAGGTGTACAATTCCACAACCTTATTCGTGCCTTTCTGACTCGAATATCGACCTGCAGGACTTCCTCATGTCTCTCAATATATAAATAGGGTCAATCAAAGCATGCATGTGCCACATAAGTGACTGAAATGACATTTAACTCATGGACTTTTCTCATGTAACTCATATATATCCATGCTACACATATGCAGACAATGGCATCATTCTTATCATATGCATTCAGCATTCACACACTTTACACACATTACATCTCAAGAATATCATGGCATCCCATACTACCATCCTATCCTCAAGACCATGCTATGCAATATAGTATAGTCATGTGCCCATGCCATGCAATAATCCACACCTGATCACATACAAATCTCATGCACTTTCCACACAAATATGTCCAAATTATTACAGCCACCCAAGACCTAAGGCCAACCCGAAGGTTTGCAGTCATCCGGCATAACCGGGCATCGTCTCGCCCCATTGAGCATGGAAACATCCTGCGTAAACGCATCAAGACAGCATTCTTGTAAAGAGCATCATTCCAAAATCCATCCACGAATGGCATCCCATTGACTTGGGGGCATCCGAACTTAATAAGGCATCGTCCTGCGTAAACGCATCAAGGTCTTTAGGTGATCACACAAGCATACAATCACTCGAGTCCATTGTTTTCTTTCTCATTAGCCAAGTATGAATGCCTCAATGGTGTGCCAGGCGGAGTGTGTCTCATGATCTATCGAAACTACATCAATAAAATATGCCGAGCACAAAACGAGAATCCATGGCTTGACCCGTTACGTTGAGCACTAGTCTAAGTCCAATCCAAATCGAGAATGATACGCCTTGAAATCACACCGAGACCAAGAAAGAACCAATCCGTCGTGAGATGATCATCGGCCAAGTACCAAACTTAGCTCGGGAACGATACATCTCAATATCGCACCGAGGCCAAGAAGGACCGACCTGTTGTGACATGATCACTGATTTAGTACCGAACTTGGTTCGAGAATGATACGCCTCGGTATCGCCTATCCAAGAGAGAGACTTGACCCGCCGTGCTTCCACGCATGTCCAAGGACCATTGTATATCCGATCTCGGAGGCTCGGAGTGTTTTCACGCATTGACCATGGACAATGAACATATGTGTAAAGACTACTTCTAATGAACACATATAAAACATTGCCATTAATACCAAAAAACATCACATAGAACAAGCACATCCAATAAACATCACAAGTCGCTTCCAATGACAATATCATATCGAACAACCTTAGCATATTACCTTTCGAAATAGTCTTTCATTACTTATAATTGTAGAATGCTACAGATGCTTGCTCTTTTCAACTTTGGAATTGCATAGGCATATAACATCTTTAAAAACTAGCATTTAACAAGCATATACACTTTAGAATTCACAACATAAAGAACACTTATCATTTCCAAAATAAGGGATTGCATAAGCATCTACTATCTTTAAAATTAGGCTTTAGTAAACACATATCACATTAAAAGCCACAAACATAATATGCACTTATCAAAATCAATATAGGTTATCGCATCCAACGATAACTTATCACATCTAATGATAGCCTATCACAATAGCTTATCACATCTAACTATCACTTATCGCGATAACCTAATGCATTCACTTATCACCTATCGTGATAGCTTATCACAACTACTTATCACTTTAATCCACTTATCACCTAATTTAATCACCATTAACCATAAACCAAATCCTAACTCTACTCCTTAGCATAATTACCACCCTAATCGAGGGTTAGGAAGCTACTCACTTCCAAAACTAGGCCACGATAAGCGGCGCCAAGGCTCACGGTGTGGTGGCGGCTCTGATGAGGCTCCACAAGGTGCGATGGTGGCTGATCGGCGGTTGGTAGCCCACGGCAAGGCTAGAATAACCAAGGAACAGTAGCACACGACTTGAGGGAGGTTCGGCAATGGCTTGGGACTCGCGGCCAACACGCGAGAACGACGACATGGCGAGATCTCGCGACAAGGGTAGCTCGGCGAGCTGAATGGTGGACGGTAGCTCACTGCCACCACAACCAAAGGGGAAAAGAGAGAGAAATTGGTATGAGATGAGGGAGAGTGATAGAGGCAATTCGTGCAAATGAGGGGTAAAGAGAGAAAGTGAGACAAATGATGGAAAAATAGGAAACTTGGGGAAGAAGTTTGCCATTTAATGCCACTTGACTTATTGTCCTAACTTAGGGAGCAAGAACACATCTTGGCCCTCCATTCCAACTTGGGGAGCAAGAATAAATCCTATCCCTCCATCTTGCAACAAAAGTCAAAGCCTTCTAGAAGCTAGGTTACTGTTCACGCACATGGGCCAGGTCCAAGATGGTCCAATTGTCTTAATGGGCTTGTCCTTGGGCTTGATAAACTTGGGCTTGGGCTTAGTTAATCCAATTTGGGCTTAAACAAGCTTAATGGGCCTCAAAGGGCAAAACTGTAATTTCCATCTATTTGGGCCCTTGTGGACACAATTTAAAGGGAATGTGGCCCATTGGGCCTTTCCAAATTCGGGGGCCCCTTTTGGGCTTTCAATTTCCGGCTCAATTCCACTTATCCAAAATTCAGGGTTTACCGATAAATAAGGAATTTGATTAAGTAATGTCCAATGGTTGTCTCTTTATCCTCTATAAAACCAACGGGTGGCCTTTAGGAGTTTCGTGAGTTTGACCCGTGGTTGATTTGATATCAATCCACGTTTAAGCACTTTTTAATAAATGGACGATCTTCGGTTGTCATGTAATCATGAGGGGTCAATTGCTCGTTTCAAAGTACACAATCATTTAGAATTAATTTAGGGTCGTTCGTAATTAATATAATAATTGTACGGAATCACCCGCAATCTGATTATATACCATTATCGAATCGATCTATAACCGTTCCTAGATTGGTTTGAAACGACTTAAGTTTGTCCCTCGATCCTTATGATTGAATTGTCAATCCATGGTTAAGTTCTCTGGTCGTGCACATCGAAATTAAATTGCCTTTCCCAATAGGTTAACACTCTTGAATGGCTCACAAACCAATTCAAAGTCTAATTTTACTAATTGCGCATTGATAGAAGTAAAACCCTTATCGTGTCTTGAATAGGGTCAAATTTTGAGGATGTCACCGTCAACATATATTTGAACAATAAGTAGATATTTACCTTTTCTTTTAATGAAAAGGGTGGTGTCTACCTTACATTTTTCAAATTCATGATTTTTCAAGAAGTTACTTAATCTTGACTCCTTTGTCTTTTGAGTGTTTGTTTTGTTGGTGCCGGGCTTCCTCTTTTTGTATATTCGTTTGGTAAAATCTATATTATACTTACCTTTACCCAAAAAAAGAAGTTACTTAATCTTTCATACTAAGCTCTTGGTGCTTGCTTTAGCACATAGAGCGCCTTCTTGAGACGATAAACATCATTAGATTTTTCTATTTCTTCAAAACCTGGTGGTTGCTCAACATATATCATTTCTTTGACATATTCATTTAAAAATGCACTTTTAACATTCATTTGGTATTGTTAACACCTAAATTTTGACTAAGTATTTAGGATTAAATTGCATAAGAAAATTATGGACCAATTCGGCCCTAACAAAAAAAAATTTCCCATCAATTAGGTCTTAATTTTTATTTGCACCCATTAAGCTTTATTTCCTATTTTATTTCCTTTATTTTTCAGTTTTTCGGATAATTTATTAAATGAAAAAAAAAAAGAGGCAACCCGTGGGGGCTGGGCCTTCATGCCCAGCTTCCCCCCTTTTTCTTTCTTCCCCCCTACGGGGGCCCAAGGCCCATTCCCACCTTTTTCCGTGGCCTAGCCCCTTTCATTTCTTCTTCTTCCTTCCTCCTTCCCCCCTTTGCCTCTACAACTCACACGCAGCAACGATGACACACTTGAGGATGACCTACGGTAGAGAGAGGAGAGTAGGCCGACAATGGATGGGGACAAGCCTTCAATGCAAAGCAGAGCATGCAAGTGGGCGGCTGAGGAGACACCGGTTCGGCCGCACCAAGGCTGGTCAGCGTGCCAAGGCCGGAAGTCGAAGCCTTCGTCGACCAGCCCCCCTTCGCCTAAAAATAGGGCATTGGGGGAAGGCCAAAAGACATGCACGGAGAGAGAGAGAGAGAGAGAGAGAGAGAGAGAGAGAGAGAGGGCAACAAGCTTAGAGGATTTCCCCCGAGAGACATCAGGGGAGGTCCGAGAGCGAGCAAGCCGGAGATCTAAAGAGGGGAGGTCGGCCGGAGAAGGAGAGGTAGTTTTGGTGGGGGTTGAGCGAGTGAGATATGAGTCGAAAGAGAAGGCAAAGAGAGAGTGAGCGAGATCTAGGGAAAGCGGAGGTCCCGATAACCATATCTGAGAAAGGAGGGTCCGCGAGATCAAGCCTTGTCACAGCACACAATGCTTGGCCCAACACCGTCCCTAACGACCAACCACGAGCCCCGCCGTGCTAGGCTCACTGCTACTCACCTCGCCGCCGCAGCTTCCGATCTCCCTTTGCCGAGCCGATCATCGTTGCTCATCATTGCCGCCAGACGTGCCCATAGCCAAGTTCGAGGAACCAGAACTACCAAGCTGCTTGGGTGCCATTATGACCAAGTCCCAAGCCAGTCGTCGTTGCTTGTCGCAGCTACCTCCGTCGAGTGTCGCGGAAGAGAGAGACGAAGGAGCGATTCGGGTCGGCGACTGGGAATCGAGTCGGGCGCGAGTCGTATTCAAGTAGGGTTTCATTCATTTGAACCAGTTGGATCTGGGCATACATGGGCCGGTTGATTTCTTGGGCCAGGCATGTTTTTTTAATTAAAAGAGAGCCCATTTGGTGTAGAATGGGCTGGAATTGTTTTAAAAAAGGGGGGCAGATTTCGGGCTGGGCCCGCGCTTTAGGCCCATTTTGGGCCTTAGCTTTAGCAAACCAGGTCGCTCCCAATCTAGGAATCTGACCGGGGTTGTTTTTTAATATATTATTTTAATATAAAAATATTTTAATAAAGAAAGCAAAAATATAAAAATAAAAATTATTAAAAAACTAAAAAAAATTAGAAAAAGTCAAAAATGATTTAGATTTCCAAAACAAAATTAGAAAAAAGCATAAAAGATGTTTCGTTTACAAAATGCATAGAAAAATCCTTGAAAATCCAAAAAGTCTTAGGGTTTAAACAAGATTAGGTACCGGAAGGGCATTAGTGATTAACTAGTGTAATCAAGTCTCTGATCCTAGTTTCTCTGGTTGCGTGGGAGAGAAATATTTCTCTCAATCTTTCACTTAGGTTTCTAATCAACCCACCCTAAATTGATTACCGACGACTCCTATTTAAAATTAACTTACAGGTTAAAAACTCGAACCATAAGTCGTGAATTGGTGGGCTTAGGAGAGCCCGGGCTAAGCCTAATAATAGACTTAGCAAGCCATTAGCCTCCGCACGTGCCCGCATGTATGTGTGCGCCTGAAAAAAGAGGTCGCGATAGCTTGGCAACTCCACTGGGGTCATTTTTTGTGGACTTAGGCCTTTTTATCTTGTTTAAATGCGTCGCTAATTTGGGTTTTTTTCTTTTGTGCAGGTTAGTAGCTTAGAGATTAATTCTAATTTCGTTAAAATAAAATGTTTTGTGATTATAAATTGTTATGCATGTTTTAATGTTTTAGCACTACATGTGGCACACACAACTCGGCTGCCGAACCTCGGCCACCATAGGATATTTAGGATGGTGATAAGAAAGATACGGCCTTGAACGCGAGACTTCGATGTAGAGATTTCTTTTCCTCGAATTTCTTAGGTTAAGAAGGTATGATGCCAACGCGAGACTATGATAGGTAGACACCCTCTTAATTTCTCTAAACCTTCTCAGCTAGACATCAAGCCACACATATCATGCGTATGTCTATGTGCTTGCCATCTTCTTTAAAAGTAAAGTGATTTCTTTACCCTTTTTACTTAGTCTTTTTACTTTATTGGCCCATGGCAATTTAGGTCAGTTTTTCGAGTCCCGGTTTATATACGATGGGAAGAGACGATAGCACATTTTCGATAGCACATTTTGGTGATGGGAAGCCAAAATCGGTCATCTTCTATCATTGTTCCAAATCCCTGTTCATCCTGAAGTCCTACAGGCGATAGCACATTTTCGGTGCCCTAGGACATCCACTTTTATGTTTGGTGGGTTTGAGCTAACCCCAACTCTGGAAGAATACAACATCATTATTGGAATGCCTCTCGAGAGTAAGCTTGTTAGGCCACTAACAGGTATTGACCCACTGTGGGGGTTAGTGCGACTTTTAAGAACTAAAGTTTATGTTATGAAGCAAATTCTTGAAACTAACCGTAATACCTGCCCACTAGCGTTTTTGACTGATTGTTTTGAAAATCAACCCATGACCCAAAAAAGTGAGATTTCCTCATAACCTTTTTCGAGTTCATCATTTTCCCCCATAAAAAAGATGCCATAAGTCCCTCGATGGCATGGGTGATTGATCATGTTTTAATGGGGCAAAATTATGTCAACATGATTTTAGCCGAAATATTCTTGTCTCTTAATCATTTTAAAGAAAACACAGAAAAAATCATACGAGCCTCCCCGAAAATTTTATAGGTCTGGTTCTTTTCTCACATAATCGAATTTCGATGCCTCATGCAATTATCTTAAATAAATGATTTCGAAAACCCACTACAGAGATTTGTGGTTCTGAGACCGTACATTCCCAACTAAAACTATTTTAACTGGATAGATTCCTTAAGCGACCCCAATCCTGAGGCATTCCTATGGTGTGCTAGTTGGTTCCACGAAAAGAGAGCTCGCTTTGCTTACAAATGTTGCGATCCAATCCCATTGCTCGGCCTCACCAGCGCCACTCCCTATTAGGGTGGCACGACAGTACGGAGCCCTTTAAGAGATCCCACCACCTTTCAAGATGAAGATCTCTCTACTCTTGTTCACCCATCAAAGCTGTGACTACGCATTCAAGATTTCCATTATCGAGGACACATGGAGCAAGTGCCATCGCAAAAGGATTGTGTTACCTGAAGGGCTTGAGGGACAAGAAAAAGGCCCATCGCGCTTCTAAGTCCTACATCCACAACCATCGTATCCCAACAAGACTGCAGCCATTGGTCCTCAACCTAGCCAGCAAAATCAGTCAACATGAGCAAGATGAGCATATACAAAGAGATTTGGGAATAAGTTGGGTACACGTCTCAAAGCCAGTCCAAGAAATCAAAAGACCAAGGCTCCCCATCACATATAAAATAGTAGTCATGTGCCCCCTAGTGTTAATATTTTGAAAGTTTTAGTCCCATTGTTTAGGGACTTCTGTTTAATGTCTAATATTATGAATCGCCAACTACCAGTCGCCTACAAATGGCCTCAAGCAATAGTGGCCGATCAGAGTGATGTACAAAATCTCCTTGCTAATATTGAAGACAGCGTAGGACAGATGTCCATTGTCCTTCAATAACTCTCAACGCAAATGGAGTCCACTTAGGCCAAGCCCAACCCTGTAGCTACTTTAAACACAAACACCTACAAATTTGCCAAATGATAACCAATAGGACAAACAGTTTGCAAGGACCATGAAGAAGCTAAGCCAGCTGCAAGGTCAAGATCCCATCAGTCTGTCTAATTATGCCAGTGTTAAAATCCCAGAAGAGCTCAGAGTGCCTGAATGTGAAGAGTATGCCAATACGTCTCGCCCATAGGCCTATTTGCAGGCCTACCTAGTCCGAAGGATGATTCAATCGTACCAATCAAATCTGATTGGCCCCACCTTGCGGTGGTACATTGTAAGAAGGATTAGTCTCCTTAAGACTGGGGGGAGCTAACTGATGCTTTATGCCAAGAATATAATGTTGACATCGACACCAACATCGTCCCACCTCACGAAGAGCCGATAATCGCAAAGACGAAGGATAATAATTTTTAAGGACACATGCCATGTCAGGGAGGAGCCCGACCGCGTAGTCTTACCTGCAGCCCATAGAAGAAGGATCGATCGGTGAAAATATCAATGTAGCCTTGCATGATAAAGGGACGACCAAGCAGTATCCTATTACTGAGAAGCTTCCCACTAAGAAAGGCAAGGAGCCCGCAGACAAGGTCAACACCATAAAACCTATTCAAAACTGGGGCATAGCAATGCAATTTCCCAGGCTTACCATAAAAGCTAAGGTCCAAAGAATGCCGACCCCCATCAACCTAGGAAGCGAAACTCCACCATCTCCCAGTCCCCTTGACAAACTCAAGTTGGCAAAACGAAGGGCTTTACTCAAAAGGTCGGGACTAGGAGTGAAGAAAAGAAAACCTAAGCAATTCGAGCCAACGCTTGCCACTGAACGTAAGCAAAATCTGACAACCAATGAGCCACCACACTAATACTTCGAGCATCCCTTAAGGTACAATCCCAAGAGATACCAGTATAATACAGATGAAGTCAGCCATTCATCGAATGATTGCCTCCCACCTATGCACAAGATCCAAAGCTTGTTAGAAGGGGGAACATACGTTCTTCATGACTTATCTCTCAATGAGCTGCTAAATTTGTCACCCGACCATGAGGATGACGTAAACGCCTCATCCTTGGTTGGAAATTTCGACTCAGAAGAAAGCAATGAAATGACCTTGGTAGAGTCCATCTTTCCTAAAGTAGAAGAATTCACCATCGCAATGAATTTGCAATGGGAAAACCAATTGCCTAACTAAGACCTGGTGGGTCCATCTTGCCTCCATAGGATTATGACTCCCAGAGAAATTGGGGTACCTAATCTTCGTAAATATAACGGCACGACTTGTCCCATGACCCACTTGCAATATTTCCAATCTGAAATGAGTCGGCATTGCAACCGAACACCATTCATAGCTCAGGCATTCCAAGAGAATCTCACAGGGCCCGTATTGCAATGGTTCTTCATGGCAAGGATCTACTTCATGAGGGATTGGAATGAGCTGTCTTCCGCATTCCTACATCAATACCAAAGCAAGATTTGAATTGAATTGCCTTGTGAGGATTTGGTTCGCATCAGAAGAAGACCAATGGAGGATTTCTAAGCATATGCAGAAAGGTGGGAGGCTTTCGCGATGCAAACCAACTCTCAACTGGCCAAGGAAGAAATGATGAAATTATTCATAAAAGTCTTACCCTGCAAGCATCGTTTTGGTTGGATGGACTGCGCTTTTGTAACATACTTCGAGTCTACTGGGGGCAAAGAACTCAAAGGCGCTTGATTTCAAGACCAACACTATCAAAATGCTCCCTTTCATAGGAGTTTTCATGGGTTTTGGTTGTTTTTATAACCTCAATGTTTTTTTATCCTGTCTAGTATGTTACTTTACATTTTCCATTTCACTCAGAATGTATAGTTCTAATATTTCGTTTTGAGAGCATGGGGTGGTATTCCAAACCAGCCTGGTGATGCTATCCAACCATGAAAAGAAAATATCATCCAAGGAGAATACTTAGGGCTGGGTTCCTCATGCTTCCTCCCCCCAAAAATTATATATATATTTTTTAAAACAAAAATATTTCGTTACCAAAAGTTTTTTCAAAACAAGATGTCAAATTTAATCCTATTTATTTTTCTGACTTACTCACTTCATGTCTCAAAGTATCATCCCCTTTACTTAACATGACAAGGGGCATTTGAAAACGGCATGTCATGTGAACTTGTCAGATTCTAAAACACTCTTTCAAGAAAGCAGGGGCAAACAAAAAAGATCATCTCGTTTCAAAAAGGGTATGTCTTATTCCCTAAACACAATGACGTCCTCTCTTTTCATTTACATGAGACAAAAGATAGGACGTAATAGGCACAAGCATATGGTTTCCAATCGTTATAGCTTAGGGGCAAGGCAGCCTGGGAATCCTCCACCATATTGTTCTTAGCTTCCCCGTTTTGCAAGCTGTCCCTAGAGATTTTGTACATTCCACCTCTCACATGTACGACTCTGCCCCAAGTCTGAGCAATGTCTCCTTTGCGAGACGTACCCCAAGAGGCTAGACATTGCAGTTTCATTGATGGGATATTCAGCTTCGACAAGTCAAGAAGTACAAGGAATGAACTTCTTCTCTTCCATTGAATTAGCTACTATCAATAGGGAGAAAATCTAGAGAGTCGAGGCGTTCTCTAGCCCCCCATTCCAAATGATGACTTTAGAATCTGGAAACCTCACTTCTTGTTCCAGACGTATACTCTCCCGAGAAGTGATTACCATCATAAAACTAGAGGTTTTGACTGTCCATCTCAGATTCCATGCAAGCTTAAAGTACATGACTTTGCCCAATGCTGCTAATGTTCATATGAGCAAAGGCAAAAGAAAAATTCCACAAAAGGAAAGCATTGAAGATGAATCAACAACCATCGATTGTGCATACATGGCCACGAATGAGAAGGGCCAATCAAAAGAGATGTTGAACTGTGCCAAGACAAAAAGACTATCATCGACATTCAAATATCCCTAGGAGTTATCAAATAATTTGGTATCATTTCCAATATTCCCCCCCCCCTATAAATTCTCTTTTAACATAGTTTCCTTGTTGACAGGAAGCATCGGGATCCAATGAACAAATTCAATGGGTTAACTTGAGCAAATCAATACTGGCCAATCAAGCATATAGGAGTAACCCATATCAAATTCACCAAGCTCAACATGAAAAGACATGTTGTCTTAGAATCGATTCGATTATATAAAAAAGGAAGTGCCCTACAAACACCACCGGCGCCTCGGCCTAGTGGTATGGGGGATGAAGTGGTCCAAACGCAACCAGGGTTCAATCCTTAGAAATGTAAAAAACTAACAAAAAAAATTGCTTCTTTTGCATCTACAAAGGGAGAGCGAATGACCTAATGAAACAAAAAATGTAGGACTTCATATCCTCCTCGTGCAAACCAATGAAGAGTAATGTTGTATCGCTCCCAAACTCCTGAGAGAGTTGTGGTTGACACATTCCCTCTTATCCGTTGTAGGATTACCTGACCGTTAAAGATGCAGATAACAAATCAATGAGAGGCATGTCAGACTCTGATAAACTCTCTTAAGCAAAATGGCATCCCAAGTATCGCCAAAGCAGATGACAAAAATCCTTCAGGCCTCAATTCACATTTGATTTAGGCCCTACTGATTGATCCATTTTTGCATCTTCTCTTTTGTAGGGGCAGAAGTAGAGATGCCCGTCAAATCAATGATCAGATTCCCAACCCGGGCTGATCATTCATGTGTCATCTCCTTATTGAATAAGGACAGTCCGCGGACACCCATTTATGAAAAACTCCTTTGATGTTCAAAATTTAACATATTTGTAAATACAATATGTTAAATAAATACCTCTAATGCTATTAATAAAGTTTTTTTTGAGTAAAATCAATTATTTGTTTTAGGAGTACAAAATCTCTCATGTTTAAAATGATGCATGCCTTTTCAAAATGGATTATGCATAATGTTTTTGTCTGTCTAGATCACCGATTCCACTGAGGATTATCAAAATAGACAGCTAAATGAAGGATATGAGATTGATTGAACTTGCTAAATGACGTGCATCATGATAATGAAAGGCAAGCCATATCCCACACACCGTCCCCTATTTATACACTTGTGAGATGAATGTAGAAAATTCCATGTCTGCAGGGTAAAGGGTTCTCTCGTGAATGATACGATAACCAAAGTAGTGAGGGGCATTTCATTTCTCTACCCTAAACACTATAGGTTATCCATTGCTTACCCCCTTTGAGTCTTATATACTTGTGAAGTTTCTTTCATACCCCTGTCAAGAACCACCCCACACTGGGGTAGATCAGAGGCAAGGCAGAATCACAAGATAAAAATTTATTGCTCGCACTTGCATCAATCTTTGGGTGTCTTTATTGCATATTGAACACTCACGTTAATTTAAGTGCCCTAGAATGACGAAGAGTGATTCTTTCTCTACCCTATGCACTTGTATCCATTGTACAACCTAGTTGAGTCTATAATTTCACTCTCACATTAAGGCAAAGTAGGAATTACCGCCTTTCAAGCGACATGGTCCGGAGCGCTGACTGAAGATGAAGACCCCAAGAGTATAATAGCAGTGTTTTGTTTGAACTTGCCTAGGCCAGTTTTTCAAACAACAAGAATGAAAAACTAGGGGCATGAAAAAGTAATGTGCCTAGTAAAAGCAAGGTCAATGCCTATAGTTGAGAAAATTGGAATTAAAAAACTAAGGGCATGAAAAAGCAGTGTGCCTGGTAAAAGCAAGGCCGATGCCCTCAAAAAATGTGAATTTCAGCCATGTGTACTCCTAGGCAAAGTTGCTACTGTGGAGCCTCCATCCAACGGTGAGAAGAAAGACCGGTGACAATGCCAAGACAATCACTAACTCTCACACTTCTACACATGAAATGAGCTTATGTTGCATCCATTTTCAAAGCCTCTTCAAACTAGGGCACTTCAATTAACGTAGAGCTTCATATGTGTATAAGCATCGCTCAAAGAAGTACGAGCAAGATTATTTCTATCTTTTTTCGCAGGATTCTTGACTTATAAACTTGGAGATGATCGTGTTGCATTTCATTCATAAGCCTTGACCTTGATGGTCCCCTTTGATAAGCCATTGACTAAGCCTACATTACGGTCCCGACAGAGACCTCTCATATTGGTAAAGTCATACCGCTTGCGAGAATACTCAGACCCCTGCTGACATGATGACAGTGAGATGATGTGGTCCTTATAAATCCTGCATTAATGGTCAGGATAAAATGACATTTTCCAAGAGAGTGAGTGAAAAGTTCTTTCAGACTGAAATTCCATCATCTGGCATGTTCAAGACATCTACATTCTGAATGAAGATTGTCTTTCAAAAATTTTCCCCAGTGGAACTTAGATGATGCAAAACTGACAAAATTGTCATGCATGAACCACATTTAGATTCATGAATTTACAACATGTACAATCATGTGCGCATATTGTGTGTTGTTCAATAATAGACATACTCTCTCTCAGAGATCAGAGATATCGTCAAGTAAGTATATCTCTACCCTTATTTCCAAAAATCTTTTGTCCGACCAAATGTTTCATTACCTTTGGGTACCTACCTCTGTCTAGGTACTCTCTATCTTATTAACACTCGACTTGTTCGAGTTGTCTTCAGAGTTTGGATGCTTGCGACTATCCAAGTATCCCATTGTCTTTGGGTACCTACCATTGTCTAAGTACTCTCTTATTGACACTCGACCTGTTCAAGTTGTCTTCAAAGTTTGGATGCTTGCGACTGTCAAAGTATCCCATTGTCTGGGTACCTACCACTGTCCGGGTACTCTCTCTTATCGACACTCGACCTGTTCAAGTTGTCTTCAGAGTTTAGATGCTTGCGATTGTCCAAGTATCCCATTGTCTTTGGGTACCTACCACTGTTCGGGTACTCCCTCTTATCAACACTCGACCTGTTCGAGTTGTCTTCAGTGTTTGGATGCTTGCGACAGTCCAAGTATCCCATTGTCCCTGAGTACCTGCCGCTATTTAGGTACTCTCTTTTATCGACACTTGACCTGTTGAAGTTGTCTTCAAAGTTTGGATGCTTGCGACTGTCCAAGTATCCCATTGTCTGGGTACCTACCACTGTCCGGGTACTCTCTCTTATCGACACTCGACCTGTTCAAGTTGTCTTCAGAGTTTAGATGCTTGCGATTGTCCAAGTATCCCATTGTCTTTGGGTACCTACCACTGTTCGGGTACTCCCTCTTATCAACACTCGACCTGTTCGAGTTGTCTTCAGTGTTTGGATGCTTGCGACGGTCCAAGTATCCCATTGTCCCTGAGTACCTGCCGCTATTTAGGTACTCTCTTTTATCGACACTCGACCTGTTCGAGCTGTCCTCATAGTATGGATACCGATGACTGCTCAAGTATCCCATTGTCCTCAAGTACCTGACACTATCCAGGTACTCCCTTCCCGTGACACTCGACCTGCCCGAGTTATCCTCAAATTGTATCATTGAATACTAGTAGCTGTTCAAGTATTCCACTACTTTGCGTGCCTACGGTTACCCAAGTATGCTCTCTTATCACCAAACACTTGGCCTGCCTGAGTTGTCCCCAGATTGTATCATACTTGCGGTTATCTAAGTATTCCACTATTTTGTATACCTGCAGCTACCCAGGTGTTCCAGCCCTTTTGAGTGCCTACGGCCATCCATGTAAAAGGTGGGAGACCTTCACCAATTACTAGGAGATGAGAGACCTTCCCGAATATCCGAGGTGTGTCCTCGATATTCCATATACCAGGAGGTGAGAGACCTTCACGAATATCAGAGGTATATCCTCAATATTCCATTTACCAGAAGGTGAGAGACCTTCTCGAGTATTCAAGGCTTGCGATCATCCAAGTACCTTTTCAATACATGCGAATGTCCAGGTACTCTTTTGATGCTGTGCGAATGTCTAGGTATCCCCCAAGGTTAGTACTTGTGATTATCTAAGTACTCTTCCGACACCCGCGAATGTCCAAGTATCTTCCAAGGAATCTTTCGACGCTAGTGAATATCCAGATGTATGCCTTGAGAAAGGTCGGGTGCTCAACAAACAGATGCCCCAAGAAAGGTCAGGTAATTAACAAATCGGTATCCTTAACAAAGATCAGGCACCCAACAAACAGATGTCCCGAGAAAAGTCGGCACATCCCTGAGAAAGGTCGGGTAATCAACAAACCGATGTCCTTGACAAAGATCAGGCACCCAATAAACAAAAGTCCCGAGAGAGGTTGACGCATCCCTGAGAAAGGTCGGGTAATCAACAAATCGGTGCCCTTGAGAAAGGTCAGGCACCCAACAAACAAATGTCTCAAAAAAGGTCGAATAACCAACAAATTGGTGTCCTTGAGAAAGGTTAGGCACCCAACAAATAGATGTCCCGAGAAATGTCAACACATCTTCGAGAAAGGTCGGGTAAACAACTTATTCCTTTAACAGGCGACCGAAGAATTGTTCGGATCCTGGAAAGGCAATTTCTCGTCAAGGCGACCGAAGACAAGTTCGGGTCCTAGACAAACAACTTAGTACTCTAACACGCGATCGAGGAATGATTCAAGTCCTGAAGAAGCAATTTCTCATCAAGGTGACCAAATGAAGGTTTAGGTCTTGGAAAGCAACATCTTTAACGTCATCAGGTAAGATGATACCCTAATACTTGCCAAACTCGGGGTTCACGCCCCATATCACTCATATCTGATAAGTAACTACAGGTATCTTCTTATTTGTCTTAGTATGTATAATGTTATATTGCTCATTTTTTTCTGCATAGGACACCTGGTCCCAAATAAGATATAATTTACTGCATGTGCATGGACAAAATTGAGATATCAGTTCGTCTTTGAATGCAACCTCTACGAGCTCCCCTTCAAAGAGGGGTAACTATTGACACCTAAATTTTGACTAAGTATTTAGGATTAAATTGCATAAGAAAAGTAAGGACCAATTCGGCCCTAACAAAAATGATTTTCACATCAATTAGGTCCTAATTTTTATTTGCATCCATTAAGCTTTATTTCCTATTTTATTTCCTTTATTTTTCATTTTTTGGATAATTTATTAAATAAATAAACAAAAAAAACAAAGAGGTAGCCCGCGGGGGCTGGGCCTTCGCGCCCAGCTTCCCCCTTTTCTTTCTTCTTCCCCACGTGGGCCCAAGGCCCATTCCCACCTTTTTCCTTGGCCCAGCCCCTTTCCTTTATTCTTCCTCCTTCCTCCTTCCCCCCTCCGCCTATGACACTCACGCATAGCAACGACGACATGCTCAAGGACAACCTACGGTAGAGAGAGGAGAGTAAGCCGGCAATGGATGGGGACACGCCTTCTGTGACATCCCAAATTTTCAATTCTATTTTCAATTAAATCGATCGAGCCTTTCATCGACGTGCCTATAGGGCTGTTCTCAAAGCTTATCACTCTCAAGATAACTAGACTATCTGGGAAAGCCATTAAGGAATTTAAATGTAATAGACTTGAGGATTCGACCAGGAATTGACTACTCGACCATGCTCATCTGTAGAGGTCATTATGGCACAGTTAAAAAAAATCGATCAAGGATCAGAAATAGGTCGGCTCGACTGAGATGTGTGGCTAAACGTGGGTGATTCCACTAAATTACAAAATTCTCGTCGGCCGGCGCTAGACTGATTTTCCTGTCGTTTTGGTACCCTGTGTCCGTAATCAAAACCTAAAGATTTTCACGACAATCGAGAGTCGCCAATGTGTCGAATGTGTTCATTGTGGTTCGAAGAAAATCGACCACAAGTCACTTGCACCAAAAATTTCTAAAAGCTACCCAATATCCTAGGTCACGCTAAAATCGCGCCAGAATGAAATTAACCGCAAATTTGAATCCGATTTCAAAGATTGAAAGTTTTATTATGTCACAAGTCATTTTAGGAACGTCAACTCAGCCTCCAAAGATTTTTCTGCAAACCGAGACTTTTTGGGAAAAAGTCAAGGTAGGGTTATTTTTGTCAAGAAAATTTCAGGGACCGTTTTTTATTTTGAAATTAGGAAGCAAGTGGGTTTTAGTGGTGAGGAAAAATGCTAATGTGATCGATGATATGTTGGTTGAATTTATAAAGGCCGGATTGAGTTGATTCGAGGAGAATTCAATGTCCAATTTGAGTGAAAACATTGCAAATTCGTATGCCCCATGGACCCAACCTTTTGGACCTCTTCAAGCTTCTAGAAGAGGGCACTTGGGTCTGAAAAATTGTTGTGGACACTAGCTATGTTGGAGGAACCGGTCAAGGGAACACAAGAGATAAGGAGAGACCATGGTAGAACCCCTCCAAGCCTTTGGTCCCCTTTCCCCCTCCTAAACCGTCGACCACCCTTCCTCTCTCCCTCTTCTTGCTGTTCGACGTCCAAAAATCGCAGAGAAGACCAGCTGAAGCCGCCGGAGCAGCCTAGCCAGTCGTCCGATCACCGCAACGCCACTCATGGCCCTTGTGCTCGCCTGCTCGTAGAGCAGAGCAGGCGAGCAAAACAGAGCACGTAGGTGGGCGGCTGAGGAGACGCCAGTTCGGCATCACCAAGGTCGGTGGGCGTGCCAAGCCCAACGATCAAAGCCTCTATTGAACCCCCCCCCCCTTCGCTTATAAATAGGGTGTCAGGAGAAGGCCTAAAGACACGCACGAAGAGAGAGAGATCAAAGGCAGCAAGCTTAGAGGATTTCCCCCAAGAAACATCAAGGGAGGTCCGAGAGCGAGCAAGCCGGAGACCTAAGGAGGGGAGGTCGGTTGGAGAAGGAGAGGTAGTTTTAGTGGGGGTTAAGCGAGTGAGATCTGAGTCAAGAGAGAAGACAGAGAGAGAGTGAGCGAGATCTAGGGAGAGCGAAGGTCTCAAGAACCAGATCTGAGGGAGGAGGGTCTGCGGGATCAAGCCCCGTCACAACACACAACGCCTGGCCCGACGCCATCCCCGACGACCAGCCGCAAGCCCCGCCGTACTAGGCTCGCTATTGCTCACCTCGCTGCTGCGGCTTCCGATCTCTCTATGCCGTCCCTATGTCGAGCTTATCACTGTTGCTCGCCGTTGCCGCCGGACGTGCAAATAGCCGAGTCCGAGGAACCAAAACTATCGAGCTACTTGGGGTGACGCTACAACCAAGTCCCTGGCCAGTCGCCACCGCTCATCATAGCCGCCTCTATCGAGTGTCGCGGAAGAGAGAGACGAAAGAGCTATTCAGGTCGGCGACTGGGAACTGAGTCGGGCACGGGTCGTATTTAGGTAGGGTTCCACTCATTTTGACCAGTTGGATCTGGGCGTACATGGGCCGGTTGATTTCTTGGGCCGGGCATGTTCTTTTAATTAAAAGAGAGCCCTATTTGGTGTAGAATGGGCCTGAATTGTTTTTAAAAAAAAATGGGGCGGATTTCGGGTCGAGCCCGCACTTCAGGCCTATTTCGGGCCTTGGCTTTAGCGAATTGGGTCGGTCCCAATTCGGGAATCCAATTGGGGTCGTTTTTAATATATTATTTTAATATAAAATATTTTAATAAAAAAAATAATAATAAAAATAATTTATTCAAGAACCAGAAAAATCCAAAAAATATTTTACATTTTCCCAAAAAAATCAGAAAAAGTCAAAAATGATTTACATTTCCAAAAAAAATAGAAAAAAGCATAAAAGATGTTTCTTTTACAAAATGCATGGAAAAGTCCTTGAAAATCCAAAAAGCCTTAGGGTTTAAACAAGATTAGGTACCGGAAGGGCATAAGTGATTAACTAGTGTAATCAAGTCCCTGATCCTAGTTTCTCTGGTTGCGCATGAGTGAAATATTTCTCTCAATATTTCGCTTAGGTTTCTAATTAACCCACTCCAAATTGATTAGTGACGACTCTTATTTAAAATTAACTTACAGGTTAAAAACTCGAACCATAAGTCGTGAATTGGTGGGCTTGGGAGAGCCCGGGCAAGCCTAATAATAATAGACTTAGCGAGCCATTAGCCTCCGCACATGCCCGCACATATGTGGGTGCCTGAAAAAAGAGGTCGCAACAGGTATAATATAAAATCATGAAAGCATGCGTAAGCAAATAACAAACGTATAGTTTCTAGCCTAGCATCAAGTGCATAAGTTTCATCAAAAGGTATACCTTCCTCTTGTAGGTATCCTTTAGCAATTAAGCTTGTGTTGTTACGTACAACATTACCTATCTCATCAAGCATGTTTCTGAATACTCATTTGGTTCCTATTACAGTTTGATTTTTAGGTCTTGCAACTAGTTCCCAAACATCATTGACTTTATACTGATGTAATTCTTCTTGTATGGCTTCAATCCAACTTTCCTTCTTAAGAGTATCTTCGACTCTCTTGGGTTCAAATTGAGATATAAGAGGCAAGGAATGAATCATACCTTTGAGAGATGATCTCGTTTTGGTTCCTTCATCCACTTTCCCTATTATCTGTTCTTTAGAATGCTCAGTCTTGAATCTCCAATCTTTAGAAGATTGTCCTTGATTTAAGAGATTAGTTAGGGATTGTGGTTGCTACTGTTTGTGAGCAACTGGTGCAAATATATGTATGATGTCTTCACAGTCATCAGCTTGTACTCCATTTTGATCATCCATGAACCTCACATTTATGGATTCTTCAACTACCGTTGAATCTTTGTTAAAGACTCGATAGGCTTTGCTTGTTGTTGAGTGTCCAAGAAAAATGCCTTCATTAGCTCTTGCATCAAACTTCCTAATGTTAGTGTTTGCACTCTTTAGAATGAAACATTTGCATCAGAAAACATGGAAGTAATGTAGAGTGGGTTTTCTTCCTTCGTATATTTCATACAAGGTCTTTTCTACCATCAGTCTTAGTAATACTCTGTTGAGACTATAACATGAGGTGGAGATAGCTTTAGCCCAGAAATAAGTAGGTGTGCTACTTTCGCTTAACATTCTTATTGCCATCTTTTGCAGTGATCGATTTCTTCGTTCAGTTACTCCATTTTATTGACGAGTGTACACAGTGGAGAAGTTGTGTTCTATTCCATTTTCATCGCAGTAATTAGCAAAGCTTTGATTGTCAAATTCTCCTACATAGTCAGTTCTGATGGTGGTGATGCTATAACCTTCTCATTTTGAACTTGTCGAGCAAATTCTTCGAAAGAGTGAAATGCCTCATTCTTGCGTGATAAGAACATTACCCAAGTAAATCTCGAATAGTCATCTACTATGACCAAGCAGTATTTTCTTCCTCTAAGATTGGTTGTTCGGGTTGGTCCGAACAAGTTCGTGTGTAATAACTACAGAGATCTATTAGTAGCAATAGTTTTGGTAGATTTAAAAGACTTTCTTACTTGTTTTCCCAGTATACATGCATTACATGTATCACACTTGTTGTAATTGATTTTTGATAACCCATGAACTATATTTTTAGAAGATATCTTCTGAATTTGCTTTGCATTGATGTGACCTAATTTCTTGTGCCAAAGATCACGTTCTTCCTTGATAGGGCAGTATGCATCCTCAAAGTTGATATCAAGTAGGTAGATGTTGCCATACTTGTTTCCAGTGAATGTTTGCGACTTATCCTTGCTAGTGTCTATGCATTTACCTTTCTCGAAGTTGATTTTGTATCCTTTGTCACAGAGTTGACTTATACTAAGGAGATTGTGCTTTAGACCTTGTACAAGTGAAACATCTTCAATAACCAGATTTCCCAATCTGATGTTTCCTTTTCCGATGATTCTTCCTTTATCTTTTTCTCCAAATGTTATTGTGCCACAATCTATAGAGGTGGGTGTTACAAACTTGCTATTGTCTCCAGTCATATATCTGGAGCATCTATTATCAAAATATCACTTGTTTTTCTTTAAAATAACCTAAAGTCAAAGAAGATCTCATCTTTTCTTTGGTACCCACATAAACTTGGGTCCTTTTTGGTTAGATTTTGTTTCAAGATGAAAAGACCAGCTAGTTTTTCTAAATTTTCTATTCTATTTTGGACAGTCCATTTTGAAATGATTGTATCCTTCATAGTTCGAGCACTTAGGAGATTTCTTGCCAGTAGCTTTAGTGAAGTATTTAGTGAAATGATATTTGTAAAAGTGAAGAGGAGGTTTGTGTTTTAATCTATATTTGGTTTTTGAAAAAGGATTCCACTCTTCTTCATTTCCTTCACATCCAAGACAATTCTTATTATAGTGAGGAATTTGAATAGAGAGAATGTGTTGTAGAGTCTTTGAATCAAGAGAAAATTTGGTGCTTATTTTTAAAATTTCATCCTTGACATTCTCATTTTCCGCTTGTATAAGCTTTACTTGATTTATTTGAGAATTAAGCTCTTTCTTCAGGTTGTCAATGAGATTTTTGTCAGTGAGGTTTTAAACGGTGAGATCATGAACTTCCTTTTTTAGAGCAGCAATTCGTTTTGAAGCTTTTTGATGTTCTTCAAACATTTTCTTTAGAAAATCTTTCAATTATTCGTAAGATAGTTCAGAATGTTTCACCTAATCTTCTTCTGGTTCGAAGTCAGCCATGAGATAAAGATTTGCTTCTTCTTTATTACTTGATTCACATTCGGCGTCACTCCATGTTTCAGTTTTTAGTGCTTTTTTTCTTTTTCTCGAAATTTTCCTTTCCTCTTCTTAATGGATGGGCATTCTGGTTTTTTGTGACTAGGTTTCCTGCATTCATAGCATACTATGTCCTTATCTTTTGATTCTTCCTTGTTCTTATAAGGCTTCTTATCGTCAAGATGTTTAGAGAATCTTTTTCCTTTGCGGTTTCCTCCTTTTCTCATAAAGTTTTTGAACTTATTTGTTAGTAACGTCATATCTTCATCACTTTCTTCACCATCAAAGGATATTTCTCCAGCTGAATCACCATGGTTAGCTCTGAATGCAATAACTTTCTTACCTTCGGAGACGTTTTCTTCATTTTGAAGTTCCACTTCATAGGACATGAATGTTCCTATAAGCCTCTTCATTGTGATTGGTTGAATCCTTATGGTTTCCCTTAGTGAGGTCTTGACAGTACTCCATTCCTTAGAAAGAGCTCGTAGCAATTTGCTTAGTTTCTCATAATCTATGTAGGTCTTTCCTTGGAGAGTAAGTCTATTCACTATTTCAGTGAATCGTGTGAACATTTGAGTTACTATTTCATCGGACTTCATCTTGATTAGCTCATAGTTCCCAAGTAGGATAGTCATCTTTGTTTCTTTCACTCTTTCCATTCCTTCAAATTTTAGCATGATGCGATTCCAAGTCTCTTTTGCAGTATCATAAGAAGAGCTTTTATTAAATTCAAAAGGTGACAAAGCACAATACAAGAGATGTTTTGTTTTGGCATTGAGAGCAGCTCTTTTTAGATATTCTTCTGTAACGTTGACATCTACTGCTTCCTGGCCTTCTTGTCGAACAGTAGCTGGTACTTCAGGACCATTCACAACTACATCCCACATACCCAGATCTATGGTTTCAATGTATGACTTCATTCTTTGCTTTCAATAGCCATAGTTGCTTCCATCGAAGTTGGCAACTTGTTGGGAGCTTGAGCATCGTTAGTGAAGAAGCTACCAAGGTTAGCCATAATAAAGAATTTTTGTACTCAGAAGAAATACACTTTAGATAACGAGCAATAGAGCTCTGATACCAATTGTTAAGGCTAACAATACAACTTAGAGGGGGGTGAATAAGTTGTTTTCAAACTTTGATAATCTTTCGCGGAAATCAGCTACTGCTGAGTAAAGATCACCTTGACCTGATGTTTATGAGAACACTAACCAACTATATGCCAATATATGTAAACATATATGAAACAATGGGATATAAAGAGTTATAGTGGTTCAGCTCTACAAGAAAGCCTACGTCAAGTCTTTAGACTAACGAATTTAAGACGGGCTGGATTCCACTAACAATATGCTTGAAAGGTTACAACTGGCTAGCACTAATCCTTTACGTGATAGATCATACTATTTGGATTCAGTTGCTGCTCTTATACTTGTACACCTATTCTTTAGCACAATTGTTTAAATAGCTTGACAATCAGAATGGTAATACAAAAAACTTTCAGCTAAGAACAACAGTATGTAAACTACTCGATCTTTTATGTTGCATACTCTCTTGGTTCCTCAAACTATTCGTTGAGGTTGATTTAGAACAGTAGGTGATCATTGTAGAGTTTCCATTGAGCTATTGTCCAAGAAGATACTGCCCATACAATTTCTTTCCTGGGACTCTTGCAGACTAACGAAAAATAGTAACTGCTACTGTCTTCTCACTGTAGTATCTAACTGACTTATCAAACAACTTAGCTACTCTATTATATGCTTTATTCTAATTCTGCTATCATTCGAATCCAGATCTTTCGACGGCTCTTTAGTTGACCCAATGAACATCAATGGATATACTTGGTTGTTACACCACCATCAACCTGATCTTTGTTGTTCTGATATAAACATTATCAGTACCTGATTGTTTGGTCGACTGATGCTATTTACCAAAGTACGACCACATCATTCTGATGGATCACACCATAGATATTTCTTAGTCCTTTTGTCTAGACATCTGCACATAACATAGTAGTAAGATACTAAGAATAGTTTGGGCATCATTAAAATCTCCTGGAAATGTTTTCTCCAACAGTTAATATCATTCATTGTCTCATTTTGACAAATTCAATTACATTTCAATAATCCATAAAACTTGGAGGAAAAAAAAAGCAATCCATGTTTTGGACTCACATGTTAGAGTATGTCCAAAGAGAAGAGAAACAAATAAACTCGAGCGATGAATTGTGTGTCACGAGAAGTGAGAGTCGAAAGAGAAGAGAAAACAAGGTTTTTCTTCTTTCGTCCTTTATTATTTTTGTTATTTTTAATTCTTTTTATATTTAAATTATGATCCTTCATTTATTCAAAAATTTTAAAATTGAACCCATGTACGGCGGAATTACGTGTCGTAACTCATATGTCGGAATTCTGGACTTGAGTGTAGGAGAGTATCGAGAGAATTGATCAGATGTTGGATTTTCTGATACGTGTTGATCTAATGTCAGAGAGTGTTGGACACAAGTTAGAATGTCCGACACGACATGAAGACTCCCAAAGAGTGTCGGTGATTCATAGGTCACATCAACTCTAGGGACTCCTGCAAGTGCTCTCTTTTTATCTGGTAATTTCTAAATCATATCACAACAAGAGTCCGGTTAACCGTTGCGTGCTATGCTTTTGTCTTCTGATCGTCGTAGGTTTGGATTAAAGTCTTCTTAGCTTTTTGTGTCCTTGACAATGCCAATGTTAGGATTATGCAGGCATGATAATTACCAATGTTCATCTTGTCCAATGGTGCTTTTCACCATTACAATCATGCAGGTTATATGGAGGATCTTACCCGGTTTAGAATGTTGTCGGGACCTTGATATGGTTAGATCTAGGTCAAGGCCACAACCCTTTAGCTGGTGATGTATACAGAGATGTAATCGTCCACTGTTGGCTTTAGGCTCTTTGTTTTCATTGACCGAGCCATACTTCGACCGTCAGGGGTTAATGTGCTAAATTTTGTTGCTTGTCTACTTAAGTTTAGGTCATAATAAGCTCTTGAAAATGAATAATTAGCCACAAGTCTGTAAAACTAAAACCGAGAATAATTTAGTTCATGAGTGAGCAAATCGACATCGAAATGCTACCCAAATCACTTTGCCTGTGCCTGGACGAAAGCCTCTCTCTCTCTCTCTCTCTCTCTCTCTCTCTCTCTCTCTCTCTCTCTCTCTCAATGATATAGAAGCGATGTGATTGAAAAAAGTATCCAGGTGACATTTGTTCGTGACGGGGCTCTAGTACTACATGAGGCATATTCATGGTTCTCAGCAAGAGTCGCAGACTTTATAAATGTTGAACGAGCTTCTCCGCAGTTTTGGGTTTTAAAAGCTCTGATTATTCTAGTCCTGCTTTTAGTTTTTATCTGACCATGATTATAAGAATTACTTTCTGCATTTTTGTATTGGTATTCGATTCCTGTGGAAACCCTCCTATGAGACCTTGTTTCAGACAATTCATCCAGTTTTATCTTGTAGTCTCAGCAAGGAGTCTCCTCAGGCATTTCCTTGACTGTTTAATTTAACAGTCAT
Source organism: Eucalyptus pauciflora (assembly GCA_007663325.1). Lineage (NCBI taxonomy): Eukaryota > Viridiplantae > Streptophyta > Magnoliopsida > Myrtales > Myrtaceae > Eucalyptus > Eucalyptus pauciflora. The sequence goes on from VMYD01000011.1 coordinate 2,785,032, forward strand.
CGCATGCTGTGTGGAAAGTTATGATGGAGGAAGATTTTGACATGCCCATTTACAACACAAGTTGTGGTTAAGTACATAAACGAATTCTTTTACCAGCCGTACATTTCGCCTTAAAATTCATGTTTCATGCACCTGATGTTCTTACCGACTCTAGTACCGCTCCTATTGTTACTTCTTTTTAATTGTTGATATGTATATTGTTGTTATTCAGGTTGCGTGCTCAACCTGCAGTAGTCAAGTACTATGAACACAAATCAGAACCAAGACCGACCATCCCGCAAAATATCTTCCCGTGAAATCTTTCTCGCATAAGGATTAAAATGGATGGCGTGCATCAACTCTTTTGCCCGCAGCATGAGACTTAATCAGCAATAACATCCCTGTGAACAGAATAATTTAACCTCAATACAAAGTTTTGGTTCTGTGATTAAGAGACTCATTTGTTGTAGACTTGGAGACGAGCTTGACAGGAATTTTTTGGAATGCCGTTCTTTTTGGACAGATACTGATGAATATAGCTGCTCTCTTTCTGGATATTGATTGGTATTGTCACACCATGCTTCTCAAGTTGCTCCTCAGTTCACAGCTGATGTTGGAGGACTTTTGCTCATGAGATGAGACCATACGTGGAGCATACGCTTTCATCGAAAAACCAATTGGCCAGAGATGGCTTAAGCAACTTATTGACTAAAGGACATCAACAAAATGTGCTGTAGGAGAAAATGATGTGTGAATTGATTTTAGATCGTGCCATCGATGCCGGGGCATCCATGGATGCAAGTTAATTGAGTTACTCGCAAACAACCCAAGCTGCACGATTGTGGTTCACTGGTTTGGCTTAATTCTTACTCAGTTAAAGTAGCTTGACTACATACCTAAGGAGATAGGCTTGATCATAATAGATTTGAGTGCCTTGATAGCATAAGGCATACAGTGTAGCGCAAATGCAAATTTTGATGTCTCTCAAATTTATCATTAAGACTATTTTCTTTTATAGTCTAGTTAATAAGTTGAGTCGACTTTGGGGGCATCAAGTAAATTTTAGTGAAAGCTTGGCCATTAGAATTAAAACCCGCATCTCATAAAGTCAATTTAGATTGAGTTCCTGCCTAGTCTTGGACTTTAAGTAAGTCCAAGGTCGATTAAGAAACCATGTCAATTCATGATTGTCCCCCACTATTTATTACTAGTAAAAAATGTAGCACGGTTTAAAATTGAGATCGTCTTGGCTCAATCGTGCAAGATCTAGCACATCATTATCGAAGCAAAGAACATGAGGAGTTGAATGTGTGCTCGATGTCAATGAGACAAATTGAGCAGATTTTATTTGCACCCTTAAATTTGTAAAAATAATCTAAGAAGAAAAAGATATCCATTTCTGTGACGTGTGCTTGGTACTGTGAAGTTGGGTACAGCTTTGCACTTCGGATTGGGGTCAGCCTCTCCATGATATAAATAAACCGGGGAGAGATTCAAGTTTTATTGTTTTTCTGAGTTTAGGTTTAGATTATTGATTGAGCTTGTGTTGATGTGTGAGAGTTCAACTTAACATTTTGATGAGAATGACGACCGTGCAGAAAAAGATTCATATTCACCGGTGCAAGGTTTACTGGTGCATCATTGCAAATCTAAGTTGCTTAAATGCAAATCGGGCCTGGTACAAGAAATCACCGCAAAAGAAAAGCATTAGAGCTGAATGATGGAGAGGGCTAAATGGTGCTTGCAGCAACGAGCATGCCCTTGACGAAGAGTCCATAGAAGAACCAGGTGGTGGTATAGAGGCTGTGGAAGGAGTGATTGGCATGAACTCCTCTGCACAAAACACAAAATTACACGGTCCGAATTTAAAAATACCCCTTTTAGACTGGTTCTGTTGTTATAGCTTAAGCAAAGGACTGCATCTGTAAAATTATTGAATGACGTGAAGGAATACCATGATACTCAAAGGCACGGCGAACATCGCGAGACTGAAAGCTGCACAGATCCATCCGACGACATTGACACGATGCTGCCATCATCACTTCGGGAACCTCCTATGTTGGACAGCAGCATTGACTTTGCCATGTACATCTACGCAGATGGGTGATTCACACAAATTTCCTTCGTATTTCGTTGTCAATTGAGAAAAGTTGTCATCTCATAGTGGTTTTTCATTTTTCTATTCCCTCTCACATAAATTTCTTAAGAATCAATTTCCCTTTTTTCTTGGGCTATCATGTGAGGTTGTTAGAAAGGTTTAGCTATTCGGCAAAGGATGTTGCTATGATAACGATACCGTTATTCCTGCAAAAGGCCATTCAAAAGAAATTGGCAACTGAAACTTAACATGGAGCAAATCTAGAAAATAGTCTTGACAAAAAATTCTAAAAAAAATGGGACTATAAATTTTTTTCCCCCAAAAAAAAAAAAAAGAATGAAACCAACAAGAAGGAAATATACTTCATGCATGTGAACTTTCTAAAAATTTGAATAACTACTTAAATTTTCATAGTGTGCGCGAAAAAACATTTTTCACCGAGTATAGATATAGTGAAAGTCAAATTAGTTACCACACATATATTTTAACCTAATTTAATGAAATTTCAAAGTATTACCAAGCAAGTGAAAAAAAAATGAAATTTGATTAGCTTGGTGAAACGATGGAATTGTCTAAAAAGAAAAAAGCGATGAGGTGAAAAATTCTACTCAAACAAATCTAATATATTTAAAAATTTTAAATATATTCAATTTTTTGTTAATCATGAGACGGACATGATTTTGATCTTCGAGTTAAGTTGAATTGTATTGATATCTAGATTTTGGTTACTCATTTAGTGTTTAATTGCATTGAAAAATATAGATTGATTTTTAACTCCTAAAAAAACTAATTTTCATTAAATTACATAAGCATATAGGTATTAGGAACATTTGCATTAATACCAATAGAATTTATTAAAAAAATTAAAAATATTTATTAATTATTAATTAATAAAAAAGAAAAAGAAAAAGCAAAGTGACCTAGCCTGGCCTCCTCCTTTTTCCTTCTCCTTCCTGCCTAGGCTCGGCTCAACCCTTTTTTTTTTCTTTTTTCCTTTCCAGCCTGGCCTTTTCCCCCTTCTCCTTCTTCTCACGTCTCCCACACCTCCGCTAAGGCTACGACGTGCAAGGTAGCAGAGGCAGAGTAGGGCCATGGCGTGATCCGCGGGTCGGTATCAGGCCGGCCACGGCAAGCTGGCGGTGAAAGAGGCCAAGCATGCCTGTCGGTGGGCCTTAAAAGCGAGAGAGGGAACGCGGGTGAGGAGGGGATGAAAAGTGAGAGATCGAGAGGAGAGGAGAGAGAGTGAGAGCTGAGAGGGAGGGAGAGAAAACAACCAAGAGACCAAAACAGAGACGGAGCGCCGGAAGAGGGAAAATAAATGAGGAGTTCCTCGGAAGCCCGGCCACAGCCAACGCCCTCGAGCTCGTGATTTCCTTCTCCACCACGCCAAATTTTCTAGTGAGTTTGCCTTTTTGGGTTTAAATCGATGCTTTCCTAAGGATCCGACTCGGAGACTTTGCGAGGCGACCGAACTGAGTCTGTTATATCTCAAATTCGCCATCCGCTCGCCGTCACTAAGCCGGGTAGGGACCCCTGTAAGAGTTTTCCTAATGTGGACTACATTAATTGATATTGTGATTTACTATTTTACGGTTACCGTAAAACGGGGTTGGTCTAAGGTGAGATAGAATGTTTCTTAATTAGTCTAATATGGGGCTGGCTAGTATGGGCCGAGTTGAGCCTCGCCCGTAATGAGGGGGCTTGGCTGGAAACTCTATAAATAGTGCTCAAGTCTCTCCTCTAACCCTAATTCTCAAATGTATCCTCACATAAGGAGCGTTAACCTCTGGCGCTAAAGGGTGAGAGGGTTGTCTCATTGAGCTAGTGATATAAAGAGAAATAGAGGATAAGGACTTGCGCGTGGAATATTGGTTTTCCGCTTCCGCTTCAAGAACGATGAATTCCAATACAAGTGCGTTAATCTTTCTACTTAATTATGCATGTTCTTGTTCTGGTTATGGAGATCTTGGGATTGCGCAATTTGCATCCAACATGTGGTATCAGAGCATACATTATACTTTTAAGTGCACTAACACAAGATACACCCTTTAACTAAATTTCTCAATATCTAAATAATGACAATATGATATATTCGGTCCATCACGCTTAATGACAGAAGCAATTCCTGGCTTGCAGTGATGTATATTGAATATTTCTAAAATATGATCAGCAAATGTTCTCTGAGATAAATCTGACATATATGATGAGAACAATCCTTATGCACCTCAATGTAAAGGACAAAAGATGCCTCAAGGTAGTGCATGCGGGCGCGTGGAGCCTCCGATCGGCGCGTGGCCAGCAACGTTGGATTTGTATGGCCATTTTATATCTTGTGGTGTATTTATTTTACATGTTTGATAATTTTATGGATGTGAAACTACATACGGAACCCTACATACGTGTATTTTTAAGTGTATTTTTGCGTATTTTTCTTGTATTTTTCTGTGATTTTGGAAATACAAGTGTTGGGTTACTGGTATGTTATCACATTAACATTATAAAAGTGTTATTCATTAATAATATACAATAAATTTAATTTTTATTAATGAATAAACCAATATAATTAGCATGATATGTGATTTTAGTGATTTACTGCCCCTATCACTAAAGTTAAAATCACATGTATATGGTGTATGTGAGAAGTAAAGTTTATATCCCTGGTATGAGAGAGTTTCAAGGATTCAATTGAGTTGTGACCGCCAAAGTGGCACGCTTGATTGTGTTTGAGAAATATCGGTCTCGTATATTGATTGGGATGTCTCCTGATCTAATGCATAGTCATACTCCCAAAGGAGATGATTGTGTATTAATTCATGGAGGGATACATGATGATATGGTCGAAGAGTAACTAATCCTAGTGGTTCATATGCCCAAAGGTGATGAATTCGCGAAGATTAAAATATATTCTCATAAACGCTATCATGTGGGGAGTGTAAAACTGCATGTCATGTATTCTGCCCAAAGGTGATTATATGATTATGTGTGTAACTCTCTGGATGTGTACTTGTACGTCAAGTTACACAGTGCTCACATGATGCTAATTATATACATTGCTTATTTTTCAGTCACCTTTTCTATAATTAATAACTCAACTATTATTGAGGTTTTTATTGGTTCGAATTTTAAGTAATATACATATGATTTGCTGCTTGGGAAAAGAGCAATAGAATTTGCTTACTATCCATGAAGCGTTCCATTCAGGAACACTTGAAAACTGGCTTGTCTACTGACTACACTGCTAAAAGGTGATGGAAGCCTTGGTGGCTTAAAATTATGTCTTGTCTAATACCGAAATTAGGACACATCTGCAAAGATTGTGTTTAAGTTTTAATGATATATACGTCTCATATAAGGTTAAAAAAGTTGTTTCCAAAAGTTTTTTGTCTAAGTAATAATCTCACACATGTCTAAAGGAAGAGTAGAAAAGTTGACAATGTTGATATTTTGTCTACTCCTAACGATTATCTAAATGACTTCTATAGATTATTGTGGAAGCAAAATGTATGCAGAAATTTTATTTCAAAAAGTCATTGATGACTATTTTTCTGTACTTAATTAAAGAAAAGTTCGAATTAGTCTTAAAGGTTGTCAGGCCTAACAGTGGCAGTGAGTATTTTGGCAAGTATGACAATGCTGAATAGCTTAAAGGGTCTTTTGTCAAATACTTGGTAAATTCTAGGGAGGTAACTTAATTACTATGCCTGAAAATCTTGACAAAAAGATTTGGTCGAAAGGCAAAATTACACCATAATTAACATGATGATGAATATGATGAGTAAGACTAATTTATCTAGTCTTATGTGGGTTGATATTTTGAAAGCAACATTTTCAGATAAAAAGTGTTTCTTACCAAAGTTGTTTCATAAACTAGACGTAAATTACTTTAATCAAATTAAATTTAAAGGTGTCATGCATAAATGAGGTTATCTAATCCAATATTAAGTGCATTGGAATTTAGATCCACTCAAAATTATTTTGTATCTTACTCAGATTGTTCAATGGGGTATCGATTTTATGATCCTAAATGAAGGTACAAGAATTATGGAATTACAGACAGTAAAGTTTCTAAAGTTTCACATAATTGTAGAGGACGGTTGCTCTCAGAGTATTAAGGATAATCATACGATGGAGGTTACTATGTCTTTATCTTTGCTTATACAGACAGTTATAGAATCTCCTATACCATAGACTAAACTTGTTGAGGTTCAAGGTACTATTCTTGATATAGTTTATGATGGAATTTCGCAAACCTCTCAAGCGTAGGATGAAGTAGTTGAGCTTTACTCAGGAGATTTGTTAGGGAAGGACGATCAATTATACCATCGGACTATATAATCTATTTGTGAGAGCATGACTGCAATATCCATTACATGGTTGATTTAGCAACATATATAAATGTTGTTTCTTATCCTTAATCAAGTATGTGATTAAATACCATAAAAGGCGATATGCAATCTATGAAACATCATAGTGTTTGGAAACTTACCGACTTGCCTAAAGATCACAAATTCATTAGTTGCAAATTGGCATACAAAACTAAAAGGATTTCAAAGAAAGATTGTGGAATTTAAAGTCAAACTGGTAACTAAACTTTTCACTCTGAAAGAGGGGTAGACAGTTGATAGTGAAGAAATAATTGTTTCTTTCTAGTATTTTTAAAAATTCTTTCAGAGTGAATGTGGCATTAATAGTTCTTTTTGATATGGAGCTACGACAAATAGAAACAAAATCTATATAGTGCAACCAGAGGTTTTTGCAGCAAATGTTTCAAGTAAACTTGTGTGTTGATTGAAAAGTCGTATTCATAGTTTTAAGCAAGTTTCCAGACAATATTATTAAAGTTTCATAGTGTTGTTCTTTTGTTCATTTAGGAATAAAGTAATTCAATATACTGCAAGGTCAGTGGGAGGAAATTTATTTTTCTCATACTCTATGTACATGATATTTTGCTTACAAGTAGTGACCTTGAGGCATCTTTTGTCCTTTACACTGAGGTCCATAAGGATTGTTCTCGCCATATATGTCAGATTTATCTCAGAGGACATTTGATGATCGTATTTTGGAAATATTCAATATACATCACTGCAAGCCAGGAATTGCTCCTGTCATTAAGGGTGATTGACCGAATATATCACATTGTCCTTATTTAGATATTGAAAAAATCTAGTTAAAGGATGTACCTTGTGTCAGTGCACTTAAAAGTATAATGTATACTCAAATTTACACTAGACTAAATATTGTCTTTGCGACGAAACTTCTAGGCAAAAATCAATCATTGGGTTGCTGCCAAGAAGGTTTTAAGGTACTTAAATAGGACAAAAGATTATATTCTAATTTACAAACATGTTCAATTCTTGCAGCTATTATGGTACTTAAATGTAAACTTTGCTGGTTGTTATGATGACATGAGATCAATAACATAATACATATTTATGTTAGTAGGAAGTGTAGTAAATAAAGTTCTATGTCATCTTCTACTATGTAAGCAAAGTTAGTGACATTTTTTTATGCTATTACTTGGGTTATTAGTCTTTGGAATCTCATGAAGGAGTTGACCGTTTTTTAACTTTATGGATCGATCCATACGGTTGTATTGAAACAATAAATTTGTAGTATTTATTAACAACAGAGGTCTCAAGGGATCTAAATATTTGGCAGTCAAATTTTTTACCATAAAGAAACAGTACAAAAAGGTGACGTTATAATATAACATATTTTTACAGATGATATGGTTGCAGATCCACTAACTAAAGGACTTCGCTTTTTGTTCTTGATTGACATGTCATTAATATGAGCTTAAGAGCATTATGAGATGTTGTTGTTTAGTGGAAGCTATTTTGGCTTTACTCTAATAAAGTTTATATATGTGTTCGTTACACTTAGTAACAGGTTGATATGTATCAACTTTTGCATTCAACAAAAAAAAAATTGAATATGTTGTTATTATGTTGAATACATATTGATAAAGTCTCAAGGTATTATATAAACCTTGAGTGAAGGCTAGGGGTATTCGGTTATTAGCCTTGTGCATATGTCTTGTTATAGATAAAGAAATGTTAACCGTAAGGATAAGGCATATGTGGATTCATTGGAACCATAAAGACATTCTTTAGTGGCACAAGTTTTTTGTGACGCTTAAGGTAAGAGAATGGTGACTGACAAATGGGATCTCTCTATGAGAGATGTTATCCATTTGTCACACTACCATATTGAATTCATATCAATAAAGTTGAAAGCATTTTTGACCATGGAAGGCTATGTGTGTATACATGCAGTTACCGCCATAATTCGGTGTTTGAGACTTTATGGGATGGGATTGACTATTAAGAATTATCTCTAGACCAAGGTGCGCACATACAGTACAATTTTAATTAATATAGTCCAAGTGGGAGAATGTAAGAGTTTTCCTAATGTGGACTACATTAATTGATATTGTAATTTATTGTTTTATGGTTACCGTAAAACAGGGTAGGTCTAAAGTGAGATAGAAGGTTTCTTAATTAGTCTAATATGGGGCTGGCTAGTGTGGGCCAAGTTAAGCCTGGCCCATAGAAACTCTATAAATAGTGCTCAAGTCTCTCCTCTAATCATAATTCTCACATGTATCCTCACATAATGAGCATTAACCTAGCCCCTAAGGGTGAGGGGACCGTCTCATTGAGCCAGTGATACAGAGGGTAATAGGGGAGAAGGACTTGCGCGTGGAATATCGGTTTTCCGCTTCTGCTTCAAGAATGATGAATTATAATACAAGTGCGTTAATCTTTCTACTCAATTATGCATGTTCTTGTTCTAGTTATGAAGATCTTGGGATTGTGCAATTTGCATCCAATAACCCCACATCTAAGCGTTCGCCATGCTTAGTTTTTGTCCTGTCTCGGCTCAACCGGAACCGAGAATTGTTATATTTAATCTATGCTTGTGCCCCGTGTGAATGAATGGTCTCTAGCTGTTCGTAACTATTTTTGTTGTTCTCATTTGAGTCAAGGGTGCGAACCCAGATATCGAGCGAATCTGTATCCTTCTTTTAACTATTGTCTTCCACGTGTTTGATAAAAACATAGCTTCCTTGGTCATTAAACACATTTTTTTTTTCTGGAATTTTTAAAATCGACATTACCAAGGTTGTTTTGCTCATGAGTGTTGGTGGCCATTGTATACTTAGGGTCTGTTCGTTTCGTGGAAAATGGGTCATTTCCAGAAAATATTTTCCCAAAAGTAATTTTCCAAGAAAATGACAATATTTTTTGTTGTTTGGTTAAAACCTGAAAATGTTTCGAAAAATATTTTCCAGTGTTCAGTAAAGAAAATATTTTCTAAGACTTCACCACTTAGGCATGCATCACTTACCAACCTATAAATCCATCAAATATGAACTTGTCTTTACCAGGCAAACTTACTTCATATCTTTGTTTCCTCATTGTCGCCAAACGCTCATCTACTCTAAAAAATATACGTATGGATTTTAAAAAGAAGCAAAAAAGAAAAGAAGCAAAGCATGTACAACCTTCATGAGAATCTTCCAGTTGAGTGGCTTGTTCTCCCCCTGCGTCTTTTGTGTTCTATTCAACAAAAGAAAAAAGAAGCAAAGCATGTAGAGCCCTTGGCTTGAGCAATGTATAACTGCAGGGTAAAATAAATAAAGAAAATGATAAACAAGAGTGCAAAGCGCGAGCTTGAGATCAACGAGCTCGAGCTTCGCCTAGCAACGGCCGATGACTAGCCAAGAAAGAAGAAAATAGGAAACAAAGAAAAAAAAAACAAGAGAAAAAAAAAACAAGAAAAAAAGAAGAAAACAAGAAAAGAGATAGAAAAGAAAAAGGAAATTAAAAATAATTCGAATTAAAAAATTAAATTAAAAAATAATTCGAACAAAAAAAGAAAAGAAGAAAAAGAAAAGGGAGGAAGTGAGGATTTGTAGATGAGTGAGATAAGAGAGATCAAGTGAGGAAAATGTTTTCCACTTTTGAAAAGTGGAAAACATTTTCCCTTAATTTAGAAGGCTTTTTTTTCTTTCATGAAAAACATTTTCCCCAAGGAATTCATTTTTCGTGAAACGAACGCCGGAAAATCTGGAAAACATTTTTCCAGAAATTATTTTTCGCGAAACGAACGGAGCCTTAATATTTGTTCTTGGTCGGTTCGGAGAAGATCAAAAGTTGATTAGGGCAGGAGGATTAATTAGGTTTGATTAGTGTGGGCTTAAGTCGGTTTGGTGTGTTTAGGCTTATCTCCGTTTTCGTGGGCTTAGACGAGTCTAGTAGTTTTGGGCTCAAGTAAGATTTACAAGTTTGGGCTTGTTTCTATTCATCACTTGAATGGTAATTTTTGGGTTTGGTTTTGCTCTGATAGAGGTGTTTTGGTTAGTCATAGCTTCAGAACACTTGGGCCTAAATTGCTTTGCAGTGGACTTAGTGCATTTAATTTTAACAAAATGAGCTTGATGCGATTTCTTTTCTAAATGGGCTAGTTTTAAAGAAGCCCAATCGTGTCCTTGGCGCCCAAGCTCGAGAATCCAAGCTCAGCCCCTGTTCAAATAGGACCCCAGGGCCTGGCCCGAGTCCCCATTTTCTGAAATAATTTTTATTAAAAAATTTGCAAATATTAAAAAAACTATAAAAAAAAAAAAAACCGAAAAAATTCAAAATTTTGGAACGAGTTCATGAATTAGTTTTTGACTAGTTTCATTAGATTTTTAGTGTTAATTCTAGTTCAGAACTAATTTTGCATAAAAAATGTGAAATTCTTTTAACAAAAAATTGAATCCAAAATTGAATAAGTCTTTAGGGCTTTACAATATGGCTTTTAAATGCTTTCTTTCTTATAAAGACAATGCTAAGTCGCTATTTGTACACTTTCATTTCGATTTTACTAGATTACACTTTTTTCAGTACATGGATTATCAATTTTCACTTTTAGCATGATCAGGTTAAATCATTAGTACCATAATAAACAATCATCACTTGGATACTTAATGTACAAGAATCTTAAGCCTCATAATTTGTACAAAAGCATCCCCGGTCATTATAGTCAACAAACGATCAAGTTTAGGTACCGAAGAGCATTAATTAGACAATTAGTATAATTAAGTCCCTAATCCTTAAACCTCATATTTCGTAAGAAGTGAGGTATACTTTTATGGCTCACTTGATTTGTAGCCGACTCGAATAGATTAGTGGCAACTCCTCATTTGAAACCCTCATAGTGTCAATTGATGTTTAAATCAAATATCTTAATGTCACGTGAGCTTTGGGTTTGGGAAAGCCCGCACCTAATTGAAGGCCCGTCTCTTAGGCAATACTCTTGAACTTATTGTGTTTTCCCCTTTGAACAAAAATTCAAAAAAAGTAGGTCACAACAAATTGCCATAGCTCGAATAGAATTTATTGATGCTCGTTCCTTCATTTGTTTGTATAGTAATAGAGATATTTAAATTGTCAATGTAAAAGATATTTTACATTAATAATAAGTATCTTTTCTAACTTCTTTTTTATTTCATTTGATTTATGTTATTTTAATTTAAGGGTCCTACCTGGTGGTCCCCCGAGTAGGATTCCAAGAAACTCGATGATTTCCCAACAAAAGAGTAACGGTTTTGTTATTCTATCATTTTACTATTTGATTCACTTGTCTCATATACATTTTTTTCACAACAAGAGTCAATAGGTAACCACTTGGAAATTCTTACTACAACGTAGTTGACAGTCTGAAGTTAAAAAGCAATTAAATTGCATTCCATTAGAAGAAACTGTTCATGGTTGGACCACCATACATTCACCTCAGAATATTTCCTTTAAACTTCACAAAAAGAAAAATTTAATGAATGTACAACGAGATCCTTAATGACGGTGCCAAAGCGAAATTACCAATCACAATTCAAAGACATCACGTAGAGAAAGCTGAATCAAAGTCTGCTTTGCTTGTTGAGCCATCAATATTCTAACAATACCGCCACTTTTAGAAAGGAGGAATAACAAAACAATGCTAATAACGGAAATCAAAACCTAAACCTGCATACATAAACTTATACGAAAACAGTCAACATATTTGAAAGTCGAAAAAATATTAAGTGGTTTGTTAGTTCCATGTCACTAGCTGACATGGCGTTCATTAATATGAGTTGAATTAAAAATTGACATGTGCCTTGATTTAAAAAAAAAAATTGAAAATACATATATTCTCTCTCCTCATCTCCATCACAGCCATCGTCTCTCTGGCTACTTAAGAGCTAAGAAGCACGGACACATTGCACGTGCTTCTGTGTTGTGTCCGACACGCGGTCAACTTTTTAGTACACGTTTCGACACGCGTGTCTGATGGAAGCGAGGGCGAGGGAGCAGAGACAAGGCCGCGATCGACGACGAGCCCACGATGACGAGAAACCGCCAGAGAAAGAGTAGAGACTGAGGCGAGGACTGGAGCAGAGACGAGGCCGCGACCAACGGCGAGAAACCGTCAGAGAAAGAGAAGAGACTGAAGCGAGGACTGGATCGGCGACAAGGCTACAACTACAAGTGAGGAACGGTCGAAGGCGAGGCAGAGGAGGAGGAGAAGGATCAAGAGGAAGAGGATAGGAAGGAGGGGTCGTGCGGGAGCAGCAATGAGGAAGAGGAGAAGGGGGCACTAGCTAGGGTTATGGAAACTCAAAAAGAATTTAAAAAAAAAAAAGAGGGACTCGATGGGGTGAAGTCACTGAAGTGACAGCCTGTCACGTGGACGTGGTGGGGGAGGGGAAAAAGGTGAAATAAATTTGGGGTGGGAGGAAATAGTCTGACGTGGGAAGGGAGGGAAAAAAATTGAAATAAATTTGGGAGTGGGGGGATAGTTTGACGTGGGGGAGGGAGGGAAAAAATTGAAATAAATTTGGGGGTGGGGGTAAATAGATGAGGGAAAGAAGGGAGTGGGGGTTGGCAGTGGACCCCTCGAGCAAACTTTTTTTTAATCGAAAAAATAAATAAATGAGATTAAAAAATTAAAGTACTGAATTTTAAATGATGTTAAATTTTGACCATGGTAAAAAATCATGGATTTATTTAAATAAGTTGATTCTAATTTCTTATTAGTCATCGGTTTTATCAATAACTTTTGTTAAAGTTAAAAACATATTTTCAAACATGGATACGTATTAATTATGAATATGTCTTTCGAATTTCCAATGAATTGATTTATTAATATTATTAGTGTAAATTCATTGTAGGCTCTTTTTTTAATTAATTATTTATTTATGAATTTGAATCAAATTAATTAAAAATAAAAATATTCGTTTAATATACAACGTGTCCCAATGTGTCGGAATTCTCTACTTTTGAGAAATAACGTGTCGACGTGTTGTGTCGCGTGTTCATGTCGTGTGTTGGTGCTACTTAGCTTAAGAATCCACCGCCCAATTTTGGCCATGCCCACTGCTCAAGGTGCTAAAACCTCCATCTTCAACGACCACCTCCCCACCATGGCTGCCGCAGCAAGTCCTTTCCTCCACCTCGAATAGTCATGGAGTCTCTCTTTGGTGTCCCCTTCCATCGTCCTCCTTTCGAGTTCCTCCAGCGAGCTCCCTTCCGCGAATTGCAACTGCAACAGATGTGGAGCCATGTCCACTCGAGCTCTACCCTAGCCACAAGCTTCAAGGTCAAGAAGCCATGGCCGCGTCTAGATTTGGAGCCTTAGTCGTGACAGATTTGGAGCATGACCACGCATCTGAGTCAAATCTAGAGGAACCGGCCTTGGATGAGCAACGACGACAAGAGAACTTCTAGATTTGGCAAAGACCCTTAACGGAGGCGAGCACAAAGATTGTGAACTTCCAAATGGGAGCTAGTTCATGGCCGCAAGCCTTGAAGGTGAGGTCCATAGCGACTCGCCGTTAGTGACGGCAAAAGGAGGAGCCAGATCTGGACGAGCAATATTAGAGCTAACTGCGAGAAGTGATAGAAGTGAAGCTTGAGCCAACCGCAAGCTATGCTGAAAGCAATGGAGATGGTGGTTGGAGGGGTGGTGCTCTGTGATGGAAGAGGATGGACCGCAAGCAACGCCGGAAAGGATGGAGATGATGTCCAAAAAGGTAGTGCTCACGGATGGAGGAAGAAGAAAATATAAATAAAAATTCTATTTCATTATTCGAACTCAGCAAACACGTGTCAACTTATTACTGGACATGAGTAAAAAATGCATGTTACATCAGCAATTGACGTGGTGCTTTGCAACCACTAATTATTTCCTCTTGGAAGTCACGGGAACATGATATAAGTAGCTTTTGGTAACAGATATTTTTAGAGACTTGCCATGGAATATGCAGAGTAGGCAAAATCCAATGTTCCAAAATCGACGCTGTCAAAGACAAAAACCAAAGAATTGATGGGTTGTGTAGCTGTAACAAATTATTATGCACAGAAAAATGATTTACTTAATTTATGCAAATATTTAACTTTAAGACATTGAGCTACTTAAGAGAACATACTAAAATGCCTACAAAATCGAGATGCTCAACACTGACATCTTTTGAAAATACTCCATATCTGAATATCAGGCCAATACCAACAATCATAACGAGCCACAGGCCAAAAAAAAATCGTTTGCATAATTTAATTATTGATAAGTTAGAAGTAAGCAACACCTTTGGGCTCCAACATTGCATGAGCCTTCCATAGGCCTTTCATGGGCCTTGCATGATCGGTTTGGTCCAATCTAGGAGGTTTCCAGTTCATGCAGTTCTTTTTGCTCACAACTGGCTTTTCTTCTTGAGTAACCTATTTTTCAACAAAACCGTCACTCTAAGAGAGAAAGAATAACGAAGCAATGCTAATAATGGAGACCAAAACCTAAATACATAAACTTGTCAGAGAAGAGTCGATATATTTGGAAGTCACAGGAATAAGATATAAGCAAGCCTTGGTGGTAGAAATTAGGGGCTTGCCATGGAATATGTAGAGTAGGCAAAATTCGATAATTCAAAATTGACGCCATTGAAGAAAAAAGCCAAGGAATCGATGAGTTCTGTAGTCACAACAAACTATTGGGCACCTTAAGATTATTTACTCAATTTATACAATAAAGCTTTTACAGCAAGACATTGAGTTACATGATGGAACATAGTGAAATGCTCACAAAAATAAGATGTTGAACATTGACATCTTTTGATAACACTCCATATTTGAATCTCAGGCCAATACCAACAATCACAACGAGCCCCGGGACAAGAACAAATCCCATCTGCTTGATTTAATTGTTGAGAAGTTGGAAACTTAATATTAAGCAACATTTGTGAACTCCAGCATTGCACGAGCACTTCACAGGCCTTACATGAGCCTTGCACGGGCTTTGCACGGCCGGTTCGATCCGAGAGGTCGTTCTCAGTGCATTGGCAGTCCACACGGGTTTGCATTCGCCTGAAGAGGTGGTCGACTCTACCGATGCCTATAAATTTTTCATCGCATTTAATAGCCTTACTTTGGTGGCACCCTTAAATATAATCCTACTTGTAATCACTGGGCTCCAACAAAAACGACGTCAGGGATTCACTGATATGGCAGTTGATATGATGTGGGCCACCGTTATACTAATGGCAGTTACATACATGATTCCTATGTTTGTACTTGACTCCTTTAGCAAAATCAATTGGTCATTTAAACTAGTCGTAGTTGCTATTCTCACGCGGTTGATATTATTGGCCGTTCGGCTCCTCTAGCAATTTTATCTGTTCTATGGCATCGATCGTAGCAGTGCAAGCGACATGATGCCCAAAATGGCAATAGCCTTATGCATCATCTCATTGCTCTTTTATATACCATCGTTCGCAATTTCATAAGCCCGATGGCGTCGGTCTATAGTTTAGAAGTGTTCCCATGGAGGTTGCGTGCCTAGGAGCACGCAATTGGAATCGCGGCGAACCAAGTGATGAGTATAATCTTGTCGTTATTGTTTATTCCACTATACAAGGTGATCACCCTCGGCGAGATCGCCTTTGTGTTCATGGCAATGTTGTGCTTGGGGAGCGTATCCTCTACGTTGTTATGATGGAGACAAGAGGGAAGACCCTAGAGGAGATGCGGCGGTTCTTTAAGTAATTCTTCATGTGGAGGTTCTAGGCTAGGGAAACAAAGATAGAAAGGAGCATCGAAATGACATAGGCATAGAGAAAAGTAGCACTTGTAGACTCTAGGTGCTGTTTTTACATCTTTTGAAAATAGTCCATATCTGAATCTCAGGCCAATAACAATAATCACAACAAGCCTCAGGTCGAGAACGAATCCCATATGCATGATGTAATGGATGAGAAATGAAAAACTTAGTAATTCCTCTGTCAATGAGAATCTCCTCTTGACTGTCATAGTCTACTTTGCAAAGACCGTGCCAATCTTTATTCTCGTCTTTCGTGGTCAGACGGCGGAAGATGTAGCTAATAAGCCTCAGCGGGATGATTCCGTCACTCGTCGTCCTCAATATGTGCCACACCGGCATCTTTTGCAGTGGCACAAGTGACATGAAGCCCAAATGGGTAGTAGCTAAATGATCACCTCGTTGTTGTTTCATGTAGCTTCATTCGTAATCGAAGTCATCACGAACCAAGTGCTGAGTGTAATCTTGACGTTATTATTCATTTCGCTATAAAAGATGATCACCCTTAACGGGGTCACCGTCATGTTCTTGGCAATGTTATGCTTAGGTTGCATGCTCGTCTACGTTGTTATGCCAAAGACAGAGGGAAGACCCTAGAGGAGATGTGACGGTTCTTCAAGGAATTCTTAGTGTGGAGGTTTAGGGCAAGGGAAACTGAGATAGGAAGGAGCATCAAAATGACACAAGCATCAAGAAAAGCAGCACCTGTGAACTCCAAGTGTTGCTTTTGACATCTTTTGAAAATAGTCCATATCCGAATCTCAAGCTCATACCAACAATCAAAACAAGCCCTAGACCGAGAACAAATCCTAAATGAATGATTTAATTGACAAGAAATTAAAAATTTAGTATGACCTTTGTTAATGAGAATTTCTTTTGACCGTCACAGTTCACTTTGCAAAGATCGTGCCAATCCTCATCCCCATCTTCGGCCTAGATGTGGTCGGGTGGCGAAAGTTGTTGTATTATTTTGATACTCCTGCGGTCCATAAGTACTATTTTTCTCAATACCTATGTCATTTTGATGCTCCCTTTTGTCTCCATTTTCTTTGCCTTGAACCTCCACAGGAAGAATTCCCCAAAGAATTGCCACATCTCCTCAAGGGTCTTCCTCCTTGTCTCCAACATAATAACGTAGACAAACATGGTCCCCAAGCATGACATTGCCATGAACACGAAGGTGACCCCGCCAAGGGTGATCACCTTGCATAGCGAAATGAATAATAACATCAAGATTATACTCACCACTTGATTCACGGCAACTCCGATTGCATGCCCTTAGGCACGCGATCTTTATGGGAACACTTCCAAACTATAAACCGACACCATTGGGCTTATGACGATGCCATCGGGCTTATGACGATTGTGAACGATGGTACATAAAATAGCAGTGAGAGGATGGCTATTGCCCTTTTGGGCATCGTGTCGCTCGCGCTGCTATCAGCCACATGAGAATAGCAATTACAACTAGTTTAAATGATCAGTTGATTTTGCTAAAGGAGTCGAGTACGAGAGTGGGAGTCATGTATGTGACTACCGTTAGTATAACGGTAGCCTACATCATATCAACTGCCACGTTAGTGAATCGCTGACACTGTTTTTGTTGAAGCCTAGTGATGACAAGCAGGATTATATTTAAGGATGCCACCAAAGTAAGGCTATTAAATGTGATGAAAGATTTATAAGCGTCGGTAGAGTCGACCACCTCTTCAGGCGAATGCAAGCTCGTGTGGAATGCTAGTGCACTGAGGACAACCACTACTAACATGACTGCGACCAATACCTGCCACACCCTATTCTCGGCCCCATCATCATCTGGACATGCATGGTCTTGAAGTCCATGTCCACGTTCGTCCACACGCATCATCTTGGGGAATGGAAAGGACTTAAGTACGTGTTTTTATGGTGTTCAGAGGCTCAGCACTCTTGGCTTGAATTTATAGGGTGAGTCTATTATATCACGGATGAGTCTGTTATAACCGGTAATTTGTTTTGTCTTGTTGTGGATTTCCCGTCGTCAAACTGCTTCCATCAACAACTTACCAATACGGACCTATTTTATCAGTGCCGGGTCGTTATATCATAGATGACACCCCGAAACCATGAGTCGGTTATAACCGGTAATTTGTTTTCTTTTATTGTGGATTAAATAACCGCTACGGTCATTTAAACATCGATTAGAAATCTTGAGAACTTGTAAAAATCATGAGGATACTTAATTGACGAATTCTTTTCCTCAAGAGTCTCACACGGCATAAAAGTTATGATTAAAACTTTTGCCACTCTTATTGGTCATCTCATACATACGTAGTATGAAATATATATTATAGCATTAACTCCTTTTCCATGGAGCATATGACTTCACTTTCAATACCATACAAATAATAGTTCAGACATACCTAATATCTAATTTGAGTTCATGTATCTACTCTTTCAAAGAATACGACATCTATATTTTAAGCTTTAACTCTTGATTATAACTTAAATAATAAGCTTAAAAATTGTCTCATCTCTATTTATCACACAATAAATAGAGACGATTACTCGTGTAAGTAGGCTAATTTATTATCTGTCTGACATACTTTATGCATAAAAGTCAAATAAAACTTATAGACATTAATAATGAAAGATAACTTCATTAAATGTGATCATTTAGGGAAATTACAGTATTCAGTATATCAACCTCTACGTAGTCCTAAACATTTTACATGACCACAAAATACATCTCTAAATATTTGCTTCATCATAGGATCTACTATTATTCTATGCGTAGCTATGTATTGCAAGTTCACATCTTTTCATGCAACTATATCATTAACGAAGTTATACTTGATATTTATATGCTTGGTCTTGCCATGATATTTCGGATCCTTGGTGTATGCTATTGCTGCTTGGCTATCACAGTTAACCAACAATAAGTTTGCAGCATTCTTAACAACACCTAAATAATCCAAAAATCTCTTAAACCAAACACCCTCTTGTACAACCGCTAATAATGCCACGAACTCAGCTTCCATCGTGGACAAGGCTATACACGTTTGCTTTTTATTGCTCTAAGATATGGCACCATCATTTAATATGAAAACAAATCTAGAGGTAGATCAGCATTTGAATAGCCTTCAAGCTGTAAATCTTTTCCTTAATAACTCAGCGAATAATCAGCAATATCCTTCAGATACCTTAATATTCTTTTAATAGTTGTTTAATGTGCTTTACTTGAATTGGATTGGTACATACTCACAATTTCAACTGCAAAACATATATCAGGTCTTATACACATCATAGCATATATTAAGCTTCCAACAGCACTAGCATAAGAAACATATTGCATTTGTTTCTTCTCTTGAGGAGTCTTTGGATATAGTCTATGGCTCAACATTTCACCTTTTGCAATTGAAGTATTTATGAGTTTGCAAAATTGCATACGAAATAGTTCAAGAATCTTGTTTATATACATTTATTGCAAAAGAGGCAATGACCTCTTCGAACAATCTCTTGAACTCTTAACTCCAAGAATATATGCAACCTCACATATGTCTTTCATCTCAAAGTTGGAAGATAACCAAGTCTTAACAATATTAACAAACTTCATATTATTTCCGACAATTAGTATATTATTAACATACAATGATATGATCACAAATTAATTTTTGGATCTTTTGATATATACGCAATGATTCTCATCAATCATTGTAAAATCATATACTATTATGGCATTATGAAAACATATATAACATTGTCTCAATGACATCTTAATGCCATAGATTGATATCAAAAGTCAACATACATTTTGCTCTTAGCATTTTGAAATGAAACCAATGGATTGTTCCATATAAATGTCTACTTCTAATTCTTCATTGAGAAAAGCGGTATTTACATCCATTTGATGTAGTTTAAGATCCATACTAGCCATTATTGCCAGAATAAGGCGAATTGAGGTAAATCTCACTATAGGGGAAAAGATTTCCTCGTAATCAATTCCTTTATATTGATTATACCCATTCGCCACAAGGCGAGTCTTATATCTCTCTATCAAGCCATCAACTATATGCTTCATTTTAAGAATCCACTTGTTTCTAATAGTTTTGCATCCTTTTAGAAGATCAACCAATTTTCAAACATGATTTGATTTCATTGACTCAATTTCCTCTTCTACTGTATACATTCATTTTTCTTTATTAGGGCAATTTAGAAGCTCATTTACATTCATCGACTCATCTTTATCTTGTGGAGCGACCATGAAAGATTCCCCTTCAATGTCAAAACGACGATGAGGGATGTTTTTGCTACTTGTTCGTTATATGGGAGATCGTACACTTGGTACGTTATTCTCGATTATGCTCTCACATGGATTAGATAATGATAGTACCGTCACATCAAGTGGTTGCAATTGAGACTGGTTCGAATTTAATTCTTCACTTCTCATATTACTTCTACTTGGACGGACTTCACTAGCTTCATTATCAGGATCCAATGTTTCAAATAAGGAATAGTATTCACATATTTCGCCTCTCTTGGGAAACTCATTCTCTAATAATGTGACACATCGAATTCAGTTATACTCCCACATTCTTGCTCACCTATAAACACATACATTTTTGAGTGCTCTAAGTATCTCATGAAAATACTATTCTTGCCTCTATGAACTAATTTTTTCATATTTGTGAGAGTTCGTGACTATAAGCAACACAATTCTACAGTTTAAGAAAACTTAAATCGAGTTTTCTACTTATCCATAACTCATATGGAGTAGAAGTAACTGATTTGGAAGGTACACGGTTAAGTATATAGGTAGTAGTTAACAAAACATCACCATAAAAAGTTATAAGTAAGTTAGCATGTGTCATCACAGATCTAACAATTTCCAGTAATGTTTCGTTTCTCCTTTCCGTAACACTATTTTGTTGAGGAGTATAGGGAATAAATAGTCTTTTTATTCTTTTTCATCATATAAATTTCTGAACTTATCAGACAAATATTCTCGACCTTGATCGGATTTTAATACTTTTATTTTCTTATCTGATTTATTTTTTACCAAGCTCATAAATTTCTTAAAATAACTTAACGCCTCAAATTTATGAGAAATCAAATAGATATATCTAAATCGAGTATAGTCATCTACAAATGTGATGAAATACACAGCCTCATGCCTTGCTCTTACATTTATTGGACCACAAATATCCAAATGGATTAATGGTAAAGGAAATTCAGCTCTTGTACATTTGCCAAATGGTTTTCTTGTTGTTTTTCTCACTAGGCAATGCTCACAAATAGACAAATCAACTTTTTCAATATTGCCCAATAAGCTCTCTTTGGCTAATCTATTCATTTGTTGTCAGCTAATATGACCAAATCCAGCATATCATGCATTCACATCATTATCATATGAATTAGAAGATGCGAAAGGGAAATAATAAACATTGACATTACTATAGTCAATATCCAACACAGTAAAACTATCTCGAAAGTATCCACAACTATAGTAATTTATACCTAAATACAAATAGACACCACTATTATGGAAGTTTAAATTGAAACTAAGTTTAACCAACACTAACACGGATACTAAATTCCGACGAATCTCCAAGCATATAGTACATCATGTAGGAACAAAGTGCGCTCACAGTGCTTATTTAATTGTCATGTATCAATCCATTTTACTTCAGCTCTGGAGTTGTTCCCTACATAAATCCATTTCGTTCCAGTCGGAACTCCACAAAGGCATCTCTATCGTTTGCTACATGGTCTGTTGCTCTCAAATCTTCTTTGGCTCGCCACAATCACGAGCGAAGTGACCCCTCTTACACCCTTGACATTTTCTTCATACGATGACGTTTTCCTCTCTTATATTGGCCAAGTATGGGTTTCTTGCATGAAGGACTCCCTTGCCTTTCCACTTTTTGAACTTAATCTAGACGCTTGCACTTAGAGCTCGAAGCTCATTGTGAGCTAGAACCAACATAATAAATATCTATTTTCGACTTAACCGCTATGAAGCGGTCTTTTGCCAACTTAAGGTGGCACACAGCATCCTCAAATTCTTCCTTAACTTGATTAAGAGTTTCTAGTGCTTCTTGCTCTTCTAGCACATTGAATTTTCATATTCCATATCTCATAATTCTCGCCATTCAATTTCTCTAATTTTTTCAGTTCAGCCACTATGTTTTTAAAAGCCGAAGCCATTATATCTGAACATTTCAGACATATTTGCACGAATTATTAATGCCTAGCATTTATACATCTATTTTGCATAAACTAATCATATTAATGAATAAGATAAAATAAGGCATTAGAGTTGAAAGGTCACTTTATTTCCAATTATCATCCAAAATTCCTAACTTGAAATTATCATTAATAAAATCATTTATGCAAAAATAAATTCTCCAAAGTCATCAAAACTTTATTGAACTTCTCACAAATAATTGTAAATTAAAATAATAATTCACAACAGTAAATAACATTGAACTTTCATTAACTAAACATATCATTTACACAAAGTAACGTGTCCAGTAGAAAGATATCAACATCAACATTGAAAGAAGAAATATTTACACTTAAGATATGTCAAACCAACCTAAGAAAAATAATAAATAAATTTAACGAAACTCAACAATCTCATAAACAGGGAAATACTTTTCAAATTTCTTAAAAAATTCATCTGAAAATTTTGAGGTCAAAGTGGGCAACCACAGAAAGACTATTGGAGATTCCTTATTACTCCTCCATGGTGCATTCATTCTGCACCAAGTTACAATCAACTTGAGGATTAAAATCTTTGTTACCTCAATCCTATGGTATTCCCTTAGAAACTCTATTGCAAGTTTTTTATAAGCTGGAACTACATTGGCCTCCTATAGGCTATCTAACACTACTTGCCATTTAGATGAAAGAGTGTTCATTAGGGCCAGCACCTTCTTAAAATCCGACATAGGGTAACCATTCCAGATGATTTCTTGTATCATCTTGTTGACCTTAACCACATGCGACATTATATCACCATCATTCCACCGATGATTAGCTAATTCCGCTCTTAGCCTTTCAAGTCTTGCCTTTTGTTCATCCATTCTTATGAATATAGGCATGTGTATGAAATGCGTCATTATTCCTGTAACAAATGCAGAACAAAAAGGGATTACACATAATCCATAATCCAATTCATCAACATTTCTTTTCTTTTATTTTTTAAGTCGGCAGCCAACAGACAGTCAACATCGGTCAACGATCAACAAATGATCGAGTTGGGTCAACGCGTTAGCTGAGTCGAGTCAACGAGCCATCCGAGTCGAATCAACCGAGGGGTAAAACAGTAACATCAGCGAAAAATGAAGGACATAATCGTAAAATGGCTTATAGGGGCAGAACAGCAATTTTGGAAAAAGTGAGGGGCAAAATCGTTATTACGAGGCAAGTGCATACCGTGCACAATTTTGCAGTTACAACGCGCGCATGGCGTGCACACACCTATGGTGCTACACACACGTGTGGCACACATGCTTGAGGAGTCCCTCACACGTGCCATGCACACATCAACAACCCTAGTCCCTTTCGGCTGGGCCTAGAGGCATGTTGGGCCTATGCTGACGGCATGCCAACCATCGAAGTTCTTGTCGTTGATTTTCTTGTCTTGACAAGTTCTTCGACCCTGCACTTTCAAAAACAAATTTTCTCGTACGAAACTTCAAAAAAGGGCATTGAATAGAACGATCGAGTATCGGGTTTTTCACCACCGAGTGTTCGTCGGCGTCGTTTCACAAATTCCAGCCATTAATTCATTCCAGCCAAGTTGAGAACCAATCTCATATGCATGATTTAATTGATGAGAAGTTAAAAACTTAGTATGACTTCTGCCAATAAGAATCTCCTCTTAACCATCATAATCCATTTTGCAAATATCATGTCAATCCTCATCCCCATCTTCTACCTAGACGTGGTTAGGCAGCGAAAGTCGCTGCTAATCAACCTCAGGAGGATGATTGTGTCGCTTGACATCCTCGGTACGTGCTTCACCATAATCAATCACAGTGACATGAGCGACACAAGGCCCAAATGGGCAGTAGATCTATGCATCTCCTCGTTGTTGTTTTATGTAGCATCACCCGTAATTGACATTGGCTCGATTGCATCGGTATGTAGTTCGGAAGTGTTCCCATTGAGGTTGCGTACCCAGGGCCACGCAATTAGAGTCCGTGAACCAAGTGTTGAGTGTAATCTTGACATTATCGTTCATTCCACTATACAAGGCGATCACTGACGGTGGGGTCGCCTTCGTGTTCATAGCAATGCCGTGCTTAGGGAGCGTGTTCCTCTACGTTGTTATGCTGGAGACAAGGGGGAAGACCTTAGAGGAGATGTGGCCGTTCTTTGAGAAATTCTTCGTGTGGAGGTTTAGGGTGAAGGAAACAAAGAAAGGGAGTGTCGAAATGACACGAGTATCAAGAAAAGCAGTACTTGTGGACTCCAGCATTGCACAGGCACTGCATAGGCCTTACGTGGGGGCCTTACACGGGCTCTGCACAGTTGGTTCGGTTCAAGAGGTTCCTTGTTCAAGCAATTCCTTTTGCTCAAAGTTGCCATTACTTCTTGAGCAACCCATATTCCAATAAAACCGTCACTCTAATAGAGAAAGAATAACGACACTATGCTAATAATGGAGACCAAAACTTGTATACATAAACATATTTGAGAAAAGTCGACATATTTGGAAGCCACAAAATAGCAAATAAGTAAGTCTTAGCAGTAGAGATTTAAGAATTTGCCAAGGAATATGAAAAGTAGGCAAAATTCAATTATCCAAATTAACGCCATCGAAGACAAAAGCCAAGGAATTGACGGGTGGTGTTAGTTGTAACAAATTGGTTTGCACATAGAGATGATTTACTCAATTTATGCAAGAAAATTTTTACCTTAAGACATTAGGCTACTTGATAGAATATATTGAAATACCCACAAAAACGAGATGTTGAACATTGACATATTTTGAAAATACTCCGTATCCAAATCTCAGGTCAGTACCAATAATCACAATACATGATTTAAATGTTTAGAAATTAGAAGTACCTACGTGCTCCAGCACTACACAGGCAATGGACGGGCCTTGCACAAGCACTACATGGGCCTTGTACAGCCGATTCGGCCCAGTCTGTTCTGGAGGTTCCCTTTTTGGGCAATTCCTTCTAATAAAAGTTGCTTTACTTCATATTCCGACAAAACCGTCACTCTAAGTGAGAAGGATAACAAATCAATGTTAATAACAAAGACCAAGCTTGCATATAGAAACTTATTCAATAAAAGTCAACATATTTGGAAGTCACGAGAATAAGATATAAGCAGGTCTTAGTAGTAGAGATTAAGGGGATTGCCATGGAATAAGGAGAGTAGGCAAAATTCAGTCCCTCAAAATTGACACTATCGAAGACAAAAGTCAAGGAATTTATGGGTTGTAAACCGTTGCACGCATAAAAATGATTTACTCAACTTATGCAAGAAAACTTTACTACAAGATATTGAGCTACTTGAGAGAACATAATGAAATGCCCACAAAAATGAGACGCTGAATGTTAATCTTTTGTAAACACTCTATATTTGAATCCTAGGTCAATACGAAAAATCACAACGAGCCCAAACCGAGAACAAATCACATTGACCTCATTTAATAGTTGAGAATTTAGAAACTTAGTGATAAGCAGCATTTGTGGGCTCTAGCACTACACGGGCACTGCACAAGCCTTACATGAGCCCTGCACAGCTAGTTCGGTTCGGTCTAAGATGTTCCTTGTCAAGCAGTTCCTTTTGCTTAGAGCAGACTTTACTTATTGAACAACCCATATTCCAACAAAACCATCACTCTAGAAAGGAATAACGAAGCAATGCTAATAATGAATACCTAAACCTGAATACAAAAACTTATTGGAGAAGAGTCTAACATAATTGAAAGTCATGGGAATATGAGATAAGTGGGTCTTGGTACTAGAGATTTTGGGGCTTGCCGTGGAATATGCTGTGACATCCTGAAAATTCAATTCCGTTTTCAATTGAATGAATCAGGCCTTTCATCGACGCGACTATAGTGCTTTTCTCTAAGATGGCCACTCACGATATAACTAACCTATCAGGTAAAGCCGTTAAGGAATATAAACACAATAGACTTGAGAATTCGACCAGGAATCGACTGCTCGATCATGCTAGTCTGCAAAGGTCATTACGGCATAGTTAAAAATTGATCAGAGATCAGAAATAGGTCGGCTCGACTGAGATGTGTGGCTAAACGTGGATGACTCCACTAATTTGCAAAATTCTTGTCGATCAGCACTAGACTGATTTTTCTGTCGTTTTGGCGCCCTGTGTCCGTATTTGAAATCTTGAGATTTTCACAACAATCGAGAGCCGCCAATGTGTCGAAGAGGTACGTGTGGCTCGAAAAAAATCGACCACGGGTCAATTGCACCAAAGATTCCTAAAAGCTACTCGGTAGGTTAGGTCACGCTAAAATCACGTCCGGTTGAAATTAACCGTGAATTTGAACCTGATTTCATAAATTGAAAGTTCTGTCATGTCACGAGTTATTTTAGGAACGTCGACTCATCTTTCTAGGAATTTTCGACGAATTCGGGATTTTTACGGAAAATCAATTCGAACAATTCGGTAAACGAACAGAAATTCGGATTGGCCAAATTGAAGGGATTTTTGGCCTCCTGTGTGAACTACTTGATGAAAGGAAGTTGTGTGGGCCTTTTTTTCAACAAAATTGGACACCAATCGGAGAGATTTGTTAAGAAATCAGATTCCGGGAAAAAAAGGAAAGAGAATTTAGAATTTAGGGAAATTCATAGGCTTGAGAGATTGTTATATTTTGATCTTGGGAGAAGTACACTATCAGTGCCATAAGTTGTGTACGGCACTCACTTTGGTGCCAAAAGTTTCAGCAGCGACTCACATTCCTATAAAAAAAACGAATTAGGTGGTGAGTGTTACTATTATTGTCGGTTACCGAGTCCGAGAAGAATATCTTGGACTCGGTTGAATCCCAGGAGAAAATTCCATAGGTGTGGCAGATATAAAGAAGGCTCGAAGTGCAAATATTTCAAATAGGTTGATAGGAAATTCTTTGATCGAGCGACAGAGGTGATATTGGAGTTACTTGAAGGCTGAAATCAACCTCCACCTACGTTAATGGACGAGTTGGAGGATGTCGACTCAATGCAAGCTTAAATGAAGGGTTTAACATCTCTAGTGGACCATTTGAAGAGGGAGGTTTCAAGGCTAAAAATTGAAAGAAACTTTTATCAAGCTTTGATTGTGTTCTTATTCTCTTGGACAATTTATTCAAATGTGAAGTGAGTAATGAGAAGAAGTTTGTATGTCTACCATAGTCGAAGACATGGAATATGCACTTGTATTTGATTATTTATAAATAAAATGTGTTTTTGGTTTGCTGTAATTTTTGTATGGAGTAAAAGGTTTTGTTGTTGTAATCTATGGTAGAAATGTAAGGTTAGACTTGGAACGCATTAGTTGTGAGCACTTAAAAGTTTTGTTGTTTAATTGTGTATTGTCAAAGTTTGTTTTGGTTAGTTTTTGCTTCAAATATAATGGTTTGCTGCATTTTTTATTTGGTAATGGTTTGCTGGTTTGCTGCAACTGCAAACCATGGCAAAATGGAATGTGCTTTTGGAATGCATTAGTTCTGAGCACTTAAAAGTTTTATTGTTTAGTTGTGTATTGTCAATGTTTGTTTTGGTTAGTTTTTGCTTCACATATAATGGTTTGCTTCATAAATTTGGTAATGGTTTGCTGGTTTGCTGCAACTGCAAACCATGGCGAAATTAAGGGATGGTGGCAAATTCACGATTGACCATTTCAGTGCCATAAGTTGTAAATAGTGATCGCTTGAGTGCCAAGTTTTTATAAAAGTGATCATTTAAGTGCCAGTCGCAATTACAAAATGATCACTTGTGTTGCATAACTTTTTTAAAAAAGAACATGTTAGTTCAAAACGTCACTTGACTTGCACCTTGTTCTTGCACCAGTTAGGTTGCCGGTACATCTTCGTACACCAGCCCATACAAGTGTTGATGCAACAAGATGTACCAGCACCCAAAATTGCATCTTGTTCTTGCAGCAGCACATATAACCAAAACCCCACAAATTCATTAGCATCCACAACTTCAATCAGCAACGGTATATACACACATCTAAAAATAATATCAACCTCATAAGAACATTGCACCAACAGCAAAAATAAAATATACAGCATAACTGACTTGCTAGCATTCTAGGCGAAACCAACACAAGAGAAAATAACATAAAATAGCTATTGCCATTAACATTGATTGATTGTTTACAAAAGAAAAGAAAAACATATCTAACTTCACTCTCCAATCACTGAAAGTTCAGCACCCTCTTAAAAAAAAAAACAATGGCAATATGCAGGCAGCAACTACCGGCAATGATATAATATCCAACACCCTCCTAAAAAAAGAAAACATGAAAAGAGACCATGTCCAGCACCACATAAAAAGAGACCATGTCCAGCACCCTGATCTCCTTTTCCTCTTGGAGCTTTGAATTGATTCATAATCCGAGCACTCTTTCGAACTGGATGTGCAGGTTTTTTAACTGGCCACCTCATTTTCCTTATTTTTGACGGCGGCTATTTTTGTTCTAGCACATGGCATGTGTTGGTCCATATCATCACTACTGCTCCCAATCGTTGGTTGAGATAGAACTGGTGTTGGGTTCTTTTTGGATGGTTGTTTTACAGCTATACCCGCTGTCTTCTTCTTTGGAGTACTCTTCTTTGGCCGCGCCCTTGATTCTTGAGTTGGCCCATCTTGAGAGAGAAGTACCTCCGAAGTTCTCCCAGGTTACAAGAACATAGTGATATTGTCAACCAAATGAATTGAAGTACAACAAATTAAATGCATGAGGCCTACAAATCTTACATTCAAAATAGTCATTTCAATACGTTCATCTGTGTAAATCCCATAACCATATTGCCTTAATCTTTTTCCAAGAGCCCCTCTTGTTCGCTATGATGCATCATTTTCAGCGGCAACAAATGGGGGAGCAACTTCTGCAACTTGTGCAGTTGCTCGTCTTCTCACCTGAGAAACACATAACAAATTTAAATTTCACCCCATAAAAGACAAACACAGCGATGTACAACTTACAATATATTTTTTTCTTGTTTGCTCAACAGTGGACTCAGTTGTTGTTGTTGCTGTCCTACCCATTCTAGTCTCTGTCCCTGCACTTGAGCCTACAACAGGGCCTTTTTTCTGGCCCTTTAGTAGGCCTTACAACAATGTATTATATTAGTATTATGACCAACTATAACGAATAATTAAACATCTACTCATTTTCACGGTGAAAACAAATGGAGAAAACTTCTCAAATTACAAGTGCATGACAGAGGAAAAGCACGAGAGAAGCCAGTACACATGGTCAACCATCAAACTCTATCGAATAAAAACTGTAAAGTTACTAAGGCAAAGAGGATACTTACCTTACAGCAGGGCTTTCTGTTTGCCATTCAGTAGGCATTACAGTAGGGCCTTCTGTCCTCCCCTCAATAGGCCCAACAAGAAGCTCTTTAGTAGGTCATGTCCCTAGCATTAAATCAGCCATTACATCTTGTTGTTGATGCTACTTTTTCAGCTCACAACCTTTCTTATTGTGCCCTTCTTTGCGGCAATAGGAGCATTTCATCTTTGACCCAGTCCTACTCATCCTCTAACTTGATGCCTCTTCCTACTACATTCTTCGTCTCTTTTTTGGCCTTCCTATTTGCTTCTTCAGTGGTAAAGGTAGAGGGCTTTCATGATTTTTTGGCTCCCAAACTTTGCTGCTTCTGATAGGCTGCATCATGAATTGGTATGAAGCAATATATGAGCTTTTTTTGTACCAATCATGTAGGTAATCATTTGGGTTTTCTTGCTTCATCTGAATAGCACAAATGGCATGGGCACAGGGAATTCCATTCAGTTGCCAAGCTCGGCGTGAACATTTTCTTCTATCCAAGTTGACAACATACTTATCTTGATTTTGAATAATCTCATATCCATTATCTCCATTCCAAAATGGATGGCAGAACCTACTAGCAGTAATGTTTGCATCCAATCTCTTCACAATCCTAGGGCCACAGTCTCTACTCTATTTCGTAGCCTCATCTCTTTGCCTATGCAGTCTAGTCATAACCATAACTCGAATATCATCAAGCATGCCAATGATTGGTTTGCACCTGACCTCTTAAATTCTGCCATTGAAAGCTCCACTAAGGTTGTTATCAATAATATCACATTCGAACTCTTCGCTAAAGAAGGCCCGGCACCAATGCTTAGCTTTTGTATGGAAGAGTGCATCAAAACCTTCCTTTGTCAGCTACAACAATCCTTGTTTGGCTAATCTGAAATCAGCCATGTTGATACCCTTTGCTATCTGCCAAAACTGCTTCTGCAGCCTATCTTCTTTGAAGTTCCTTGACCAGTTTGCATATATGTGCCTTGCGTACATTCTATGCTTAGCATATGGCATCAACTCAGCCAATATAGGAATAAGTCCCTACAAAAATTCAAATTAATAAATACAAGTTAGGACAAATATGTAAGCGGTTAATATTAAAAGGGAGTGACTTAATTGACAATGAAATTACCTTCTGTTGGTCGCTCATGAATGCCCATCCTCCCCCATCGGTTATCTCAAGGTCAGCCATTAAATTTTTGAGGAACTAGGACCAAATATCCTTGTTCTCTATCTTCACCACCACCTAAGCTATCGGAAACATTTGCCCCATTTGCATGCATCAAAACAGACATAAAATCTATCAAATCTAGGCCCAAGATCAGGGAGTAGCCTCTCCACAACCTCTACATATACCCTACTAGATGGGTTTTGAAACATGCATTCGCCGGCATAATCCCATACCTGCGCATATTATTCCTTATACCCACCCATCAATATTTTCATCACCCTCATCTTAGCTCTCTTATATTGATTCCTCGACACATTAACCCCTACTTGCTCCTTCACTAACTGTTGAAATTGAGGACTCTTGATCTCGGGAATTGCTTTGATAGTATTGAAAAAATGCTTCGATAATCACACACTTGTTACCCTTTTATTGTTAAAGATAATTGGACAAGTATGCTCCTCTTGGAAGGACCTAATCTGGAATGACCCATTTTTACTCAGCGCGCCATAAAGCTTCCATGAACAATTGGGTTGTGAGCACTTATCTTTCACAAATTCCTTCGTGTTTCTAATGAATTGAACGCTCCACTGTTCACTAATGGAGTTCTTCATAACAGCTTCCTTAAACTATTTGGCATCGTCAAATCTCATGCCCATAGATAAAACATGTTTATCAACAGTCGGATCATAGCAAGGGTACTTACTTTTTCTTCGACGAGTAGGTTCTTCATCATCATTATCAAGCTCATTCTCCGAACTAGCAACTTCATCACCGTAGCTTTCTTCATCTTCACTTTTATTACCTTCAGCTGGAGCTCCATCCCTACTTACTAGCTCGAGCCTCTTTGCTGAAGCTGCAAGTTTTTTTCTCAGAAATTCCCTTTGCTTTTGTCTTGACTATGCGAGTTCATCATCATCTTCGTCACTTGGGAAATTTACTAAAGCCAAACATTCATCTTCTGATTCACTGGATAAAGCAATTTCCCATTCTAATCCAATGAAGTCTTCATCGCCCACATCTTCACCCAAATCTTCACCCAAGATTTCAGGACATCTCCCTGTTTGTTCATCTCTATCAATATGACTTCTCTCCCTCTCATTTTGCCCTTCATCTAACCTAAACTCATCCCCTACCTGATTACTCGCTTGAATAGGATCCCTCACTTCTCCTCCTTCAGTGGTGGTTTGCTCATCCCCATCCTCATCCTCATCCTCATCCTCACCATCCTCATCCTCATCCTCATCCTCAATATAATACTCAACATATACCTTAGCTTCTTCACTGTGAAGATAATGGTAAATGATATCCTTAATACCATTAACGTCATTAAAAAATCTCAAGCCATCCTTCAATTCCTTCCCAAGAACACAGTAATGTAGTTTTTGCACTTTGCATCGTAAAAAATACACTAAATCCCTTAGAAAATCAATATATAATGGCTTCCAAACATTGACATAGATAGTACCTTCATTTCCACCAGTATATTCCCAATCTTCGGTGCCAATAACAAACTCTCCACCATAGCAAACAATGACGCCTACTTGATTTGCGTCCATGTTGATGCTGCACCCAATAAAAAGAAAAAAGAGCCATTACTTTTTGGGACCACATGACAGAATCAGCAACTTCACATGCAGGTCCTTGTCATTTTGTTGTCAAGAAACAAATGCGACTAATCTCCCCAATTTGGTACCTTTACAGAAACAAAAGAAACCGAATTGAATAAACAAAGTGAGGTCCCCACCACCAATTTTTCAATTCAATCACATTCGGTCCCCCACAGAAGCAATCCAATTAATTAAACAAATTCGGTCCCACCACTGTTTCCCTCCAAGTCAAGCCCCCATTTTCCCCTCCACGCCCTATTTTTTTATTCGGTCCCCACAACAGAAAGCGAACGAACGATGGAACCCTTAATTTTTCTATTATGTCCCCATAAAAGTGAGATTTACACCACTTTCCCCACTACTTTCCCCTGAGCAGAGCCCTCAATTTGCCCTCTGTGCCCTAACTTGCCCGTCGGAACCCTAAATTTTTCACTAAATTGACCCACGTAGAGAACATGACAAACCTGAGTGAGCGAGAGTTGGGGACGCAGCTAGCGAACGACCGTGAATGACGACGCAATTACAATGGTGGCTGAGCAACGGCGGGCGAGCGACAACGGGCGAGCGAACGACGGTGGGTGAATGACGGTGGGTGAGCGAGCTACAGCTAACGTCGAGCGAGAACCGTATACGAACCCTATTTTACTCCCTCTTCAACGACGTCGTTTTTGGCTATAGGGCAATGCGGCGTCGTTTCTTATGTGAATCCACGTGGAATGGTATAAAACGACGTCGTTTCTTACGAAGAAAGGAAAACGGCATCGTTTTATGCCATCCACCGTGGACAATCTTAAGCCACGTCGACTTTTTTTTTTTTAAATATAAAAGCCATGTAATTATTTTGGCCAGAATCTCTCGCCAGTGGCATCAAAGTGATCATTTTTTCTCCGATTTGGCATTTAAGTGATCCGACGGATGCTTTTGGCATCAAAGTGAGCGCCGTACACAACTTATGACACTGATAGTGTACTTCTCCCTTTTGATCTTTATTTGGACTTCAATTGGGACAAGTTGGTGTGGAAATTGGCCTTGGATGACCACTTGATAATGTTGTGTGAAGTCGAGCTAAAAATAATTGTGTTTTAATTATTCTTCCCTCCCCTCCATCGGATCACTCACGCCCCCACCATTTTCCTGTGGCACCCCCGAAACGGCCCTCGATCCGTTGGGGTCGCCACAGTTCACTTACCTTCCTATCACTTGACTTGAAGATCTATCAATCCTGGGGGTTTATATCTTTTAGATCGGTCCCTGCGCAATTTATATGGCGGAAGCGTATCCAACAACTTCCTTCCCTATATTTAGAAAACAGTGCACACCAACTAAACATTTTATAAGTTAAAAGCCGAACACTTGTATTTACTTAACCCAGATGGATATCATTCATCAGTACACCAAAATGCCGTAGTTTTCTATACTCGGCTATATTTCAAAAGATGACCGACATATTTTCCAACAGCCGTATACTTAAAGTCCATCAATCAGTGTCGGCATCCAAAAGTTCCTTCCTCTGCTGCCCTCCTTCTCGCGGTCATATCCTACCACTCAGTCCATCTGCTGGTGGCGGTGGCAACAGAGGTATCTTGTCTAGTCCGAAATGTTAGTCCCCAAACGGGATGAGTACAACCACTCAGCAGTAAAGATCCATCAAACTACACAATGAAACAAGCATGACAACCACAATTTCATGTGAAATGCACATATCATCCATGCAATCATGCTTATATCTCCATGAGATGCATTCATTAAGGTAATTCATGTTCCATGCCATATGCACATACATGCGCATGATCCATATCACCCATACAATCATATATATTCTCATGAGATCCATTCAATGCCTTCATGATCGCATTCTCAATGCCATATAGTATCAACTCAATTTCCTAGGCAATTTTATCCCATGCCATATGCACACACACGCGTGCATGATTCAATTCCCATTTTGATATTCGAAAGGATCTCATCTTTCTCCCAGGGACCAGTGTTTGCATCCCTCATATATCGCTCGCACCCAACCTAGCATCGCGAGGAACCTCCGGCACACACCTCCGGGCATCTCGCATCCCACTTGGCATCACGAGGAATCACCGGGGCTCACCATGAAAATGGTTACCCCTGCCTTCCGAAATTACGTACCGACATACCACCAGGCATCCCCTGGAATTACGTACCTATATACCACCGGGCATCCCGAAACTCCCGAGGACATCCGGCTCATACCTCCGGGCATCCGGCACACACACTCCGGGCATCCCGACACTCCCGGGGCATCGTCGGCTCACACCTCCGACGGCTTTCTTATCATTACAATGCATACTCTCATATATCTCATTTTTCAATTTCACATTTGATGTAACAATGCCAATGATTGAAATCAGCCTTTTTAAAATCATATAATATGCATTGGGAAAAGTATCATTTGATGCAATGATTTTGAAAAACTTCATTGAGTTCATGAAAATCCATCAATCCTTTGATGTCATATGAAATGTATGAATGTCATCACATCATTGCACGAGTAATAATCCAAGATATCATGATTTACATAACAATTCTAATAACCAGTAAATAAAACAATTTCCAGCTCAAACAGAATGCATGCGGTTCATGAAAAATTCTGGAAAATTAGTAAACGGTGGAAGTAAATTCTGAAAATTTACCACATTGTAGATAAGATCTAAGAAAACATATTTTGTGAAGAACATCATATCAAACAAGGCTTCACAGAATATGTACAGGTCCGTATATCACTGAAAAAGGATTTTTAGCCTTACCCATGCACAGTTTCGAAAACAATTTCGATTGAACCCTTAAATGAACTCAGAAAATTATGAAATTTTCACACGTTGTAACTAAGATCTAGAGGTACAATTTTCATGAAAAAATAAAAGTCCAATTCGTTCTGAATTAAAATTTAAAATCGATTTACTTTTCCTGTTCTCAGTACCGTTTTCCAGATCTACCCGTGTTGAAGAAAAATCGTTTCCTTAGTCATTACTGGTCCATTTATTCTGAAATTTCATTATGTTGTTCCTCAAGATGTTATATACAAATATTATCAAGAGCACGAAGTCGAATTCGAACTGGAACATTTTATAAAATTCACAGAATCGTAAGAGGTCAAAGAGCAGTTTTCCAGATCTAGTATTTTCGAAGAAAAAGGGTTTTACCACTCAATACTTGTCCATTTTGTCTCAAATTTTAGTATGTTAACCATCAAGAAGTCCTCTACAACTTTCATTAATAAGTCGAAGTGAAATTTCAAGTAGAACATTGCATGCAACTCACGAACTCACTAAGGGACAAACTGTTTCTTCAGAAAACAGAATACAAGACTTAGAACACAGCTTCTTCATCTTCAAAAATACTCACCTCTACTCCATTCGAATTCCACCATGCATCACACATCATCACAGCAAGTAAACCGCAGCAAACAAAGTGTAGATTAACAAACTCTACTTGCCTCAATTCCTACGATGCTAACGGCGAGGGGTTTGGTGCGGTGGTGCAACTCAACGGCAGCGAGCGGCGTCGATGGCGGCGGCACGCACGAGCACGGTAGAGGGCGGTCCTTCTTTCCTCTCGCCGACTCACCCTCTCACTGCTCAACTTTCTCTCAATTACTCCTGGTTTCGCTCACTCTCCCTGTTACTCACTTTCACGAGCACCAGACCACCGGTTTTTGCTAAAACCATTTAATAAGGAGAGACAATTTTCGGTGGCTGCAGGGGGAACGGACGGCTAGAATGGACGTGTCTTTAGTCAACATCTCTTCTTCATAGTTGACTCAAGTGTCGACAGTTAAGGGGTTTTTGGGTTGGTTTTGGGCCAGCAAATTTGTGGCCACACAGTCCCTAAATAACATGGCCCAATTTCTTAAAAATTTGATCCTTAAATTTCTGCACATGTATGGGGCATTCTCGGTCCCATGGTCTTCATAGTCCAACTAATTCTCCTTTCAATTCATCAAATGTACTTGCTCATGACTCAAATTCTTGCATAGAAGAAGAACCCGACAAGATTGCATGGTGATTCAAATTCTTTTCTTGTCCCATATACACTTAAATGGTATAGTTGTGTAGTATTACCAAAAGAAAACTGTACACAAATCGGCAGGGTCCAAAGTAGTGCCGATGATGAAGTCCAATAACAAATTCGTTAATCCGCGACGTGTTATTATTTTTGTGAGGTCGGCAAAATATATGGATGGATTTGGTCTCCCTTAAACCTATGAAAGCCTTCCGACAAAATAATGGCTTTCTTGACAATTCAACCATTACTAAACGAAAGGTATTGGTTCAACGACAATACGAACTAATGTTCGTGTAGAATGTCAATATCATAATCCAATGATACTCCCGTCACTCAATATTGGACCGCCGCATATCCGAGGGTTGTTGAAATTCTCGGGTGCCACATTTCCCCCCTCCAATTCGCACGTTTCTCTCTCTATTTCTCTCTCTCTCTCTCTCTCTCTCTCTCACGTCCGTTCCCCCCCCTAGTCGGTCCCCTGCAGCTGGTCTTCTCTTACTTTTTTTCTTTGACTTGTTGGCCCATTCCTATCTCTTTCTCTCTCACTCCCTCCCCCTTGGCCGACATCCCCCCCCCCCTTCCCTCATCCCTTCTCTTTTATTTCCTTTCTACTTTTGTTGTTTTTCCTCTGTTCAGTCAAAGAGCCAGCAGCCCCACGATTCCTCTCTCTCCTCCCTCTCTCATCTTTCCCCTTCGCACGTTCTCTGCCCATCCTCGCTGCCACATCTTCCGCCTCTACCATCTCCACCAGCTTGTGCCTCCATTTTTCCCTGCAGAACTTACCAAAGCTGCTCCGCCATCTCGCCTTCTTGTTGGGCAGCGATGCCACCGACTCAACTACCCCATCTCCACCATCTTTAGCCTTCACCGCCCACGCATTCCAGCTCGTCCCATGGCCACCGTTCCAACGTTGCTCGACCGCCGAAACCAGCCCAAGCCGCACCCATTTAATTACTGTTTTCACCTCCACAGAATCAAAGCCGCAAGACCAGCCTAACCGTGAGCTTGCATGGCTGATTTCGACCCGGTCTGGGCTCCCATTGGTGCCGCCGCTTTGGAGTTTATCGCCTGCCATTGCGTCCCCGTCGCTGTGGTCCTGTCGGATCGTTAATCAAGTGAGTTTAACTCACTAATCCATACTTAGTAAGTTAATGATGTTTAAGAGTTGATTAGTTTAAACTAAATATGGATTAGGTGGATAGTTAGAATAGATTAGTGATTTAATTAATCGTTATTGCATGTTAGGTGGTTAGAGTAGTGTAATTAGAGCCTAGATAAGCTCTAGTATTTATCTAGAGTGGTTCGGAAATTTTCCAGACCCATCTCGACTTTTAATTAGGCTTTTCAGGCCTAAGTTGCAATTTTTGGTATTTATTAATTAATTTTCATAATTATTATTTTCCAAAAATTAGACCGGAATAGTCGGTGACCGGAATTTTATGCCGGTTGTAATGGTGTGATTTGTTTAATTAATTGAGTGCTGGATTGTGCAAATTGAGTGTGATTTGTAATTTTGGGTTTTTATCCCAAAATTTATTAATTTTAGTAATTAATTAGAAAATCACCGAGCGTCGATTTACAACGCCAAAAATGTGTTTATGGACTGTTGAAATTAGTGAGATTTTCAAAGGGAAAATATTGTATTTTAGTTAAGGCCGACCGTGTACCCACATACGATTATTTTTATCATGAATGATAAAAATTGTGAAATGGTTAGATGATCAGGATGGTATACTATATCAGCCTGCGGACTCGATATGTCAGCTTAGAGTAAGCAGTATACCGGTATACTATATCAGTTTGCGGGCCTCGATATGTCAGCTTAGTGCGAGCAGTATACCTTAGCAGCTTCTGGTGAGCATTATTAGTATACTATATCAGCCTGCATGTCTCAATTTATCAGCTTAGTGCGAGCAGTATACTATTTATCAGCTTAGTGTGAGCTATACTATCTATTATCAGCGTAGAGTGAGCAGTCCTACATATGATCGGACTTTATAGATGGTATTGATTGAGATGACCGGAGAATGGTCTTGATGACATGGAATCGACTAAGTCGATTGATCGATGCTTTGATCTATTTGGTTAAAATGATTGGAAGGTTATCTAAATTATACTGACTTGCAAGAAGGAACCGAGGCAAAGGTAAGTCCTCTGACTTGTGCTTGTGCTTAGGCAGCTCTTGGGGCATATTTCCTTCCTAGTCAAGTCTTAAGGAGTGAACTTGCTAAGACGTCGTCTCACCGCGTTGTGGGATAACATTTTCAGGTCCCTAGGGTGAAGAACCCGAAGCTAGAGGCAAAAGGGTCAGAAGCATGGGTGGCTCAAAAGTTCTTTTTGAAGATAGACTTCCTATACTTAGACCCTAAAGTTGGCCTCTGTTTGTAAACCGGATTGTGGTTTTTAATAATGTGTTGATTTGAAATTTGTTGTCCTGATTTTCTATTTCACGTTTATTATTATCAGGGGATTTGTAATTCACTTCCGCATGTGCATTAAAATGAATGGGTCAACGACGCGTCCTAGGACATCACAAAATTTATCGACCACTGAGGGATGGGCACGCACTCGGAGGTTCGGGGCGTGACATCCCCGTTTAAGTGGTATTAGGGCAAGTCGATAGTTAGAGTGATAAGATGCGATAAGTTTATGGGATAGTTAGTAGGATCGACCTTTATTTCATGCTGGTGCATGTCTGTGTTAGCTGATTTGTAGCTTGTTTGATGTGGGTCACTCAAATTATAATCTGGTATTGGAATTAGAAAACAGGTTTCTATAAAGATCCTGTAGCATGAGTGATCAGGAGCAAAGGACTCCTAAGAGGCGTACCATCGGACCTGTTGCTCAAGGTAGGACGCCGACGAGGGTCGATAGGTCGTGGTGGTGGTAGAGCGTCGGCTCAGGCCAGCACGGGTGAGAGAGTACCGCCGCAGGTCGGTACTAGTGTAGCAACACCGAGCGATCCTAGGTTCAACGGGATCGTTCAGGCGCTAGTGACCCTTGGGAACTTGTTGGGTCAGCAAGCTCAGGACCGAGCCGCCGTTGTTGCCGTTGTAACTACCGCCGCCAACGCTGTAACCGTTGTTGTTGCCGCACCTACTGAGGCCCAACTTGGAGTTGTGATCAAGGAGCAAGCCACCACATCTAAGTCAAGGTTTAGTTCAGGCAGAGACGATAATCGATTAGGGAAGAAGCCGATGACCAAAGGAAAGCACCCCATTCATCCCAATCGAAGGAATAGAATCGGAAAGTCAGTGTCAAACTAGAATGTTGTGTGTCACTTTTGCGGAAGACGGCATGGACCGGCCCCGTGTCATTCTAAGACGAGTGCTTGTTTTAGGTACGGTCGGCAGGGTCACCTGGCCAAAAACTGTTCGCACAGGCATATGGGACCGCAGCAACTGTTGCCGCCACCGCCAGTAGAACAGAACAGAGGGAATGCTCTGCAAGACATTCAGTGGGGTACTTGGATCAGGCCTCCAGTGCAAGGAAGAGTGCATCTTGTCACCCGACAGGAAGCAAGGGATGCACCAGACAGGTGCCAAGTTTGTGGAAAGAATCATGGACCAACCCCGTGTCCTGGTATCACCAGAACGTGTTTTGAATGTGACCAGCCCGGCCATCTGGCGAGGAACTGTCCGTGTAGGTTCAAAGGAGCACAAGCACCACTACCGCGGTAGGGCGCCACTAGGAGGGCGAGAGGAACAGGAAGGAATCGAACCATGCACTAATCAAAGGGAGAATGTTTTGGAATGTTTTATCAGAGTAGCGCAGCAGAGTTTTGGATTAAGTTGTAGGAAGTCAGTGGATTGTAATAAAGTAGTAGGAAGAATGACCTCTGACTATAGTTGTACTAAACTGAGTTGCTTATGTATAACCTTAATGTGATATGAAAATGTTTGGCTTGAGGAGCTTTTGTTGTAATGAATTGTGGTAGTGATATAATACAATTTGAACATTTAGCATATGAAAGTTTTGCATTGCTGAGAGTCGGAAAGGACCTTCGATCCTTATTATTTCGTCACTGAAGACAACTGGGTTCTGGTTGTAGGTTGCCAAGATTTATTTGGCAACTGTAGTGGATGCGTCAGTTGAGGAACCGAATATGGAAATCATAACCGTGGTACGGAAGCGTTCTAAGATGTTTCCAAAGGAATTGCCAGGGTTGTTGCCAGAGAGCGAAATAGAATTTGTGACCGAGTTAACACCCGGGATAGAGCCAATCTCTAAGGCTCCTTACCGGATGTCGTTGTCTAAAATGAAAGAACTGAAGGGCAGATGCGAGAATTACTGGACAAGGGATTTATACGCCCTAGTGCATCACCTTGGAGAGCACCAGTTTCGTTTTTAAAAAAAAAAAAAAAGATGGTTCATTACACCTATGCATTGACTATCATTAACCCGATCAAGTGACAATCAAGAACAAGTGTTCATTGCCGAAGATCGACTTGAGGACAGGGCATCATCAGCTGAGGATTAGAAAAGGAGACATATCGAATTCAGTGTCTCATAGTCGATATGGCTATTATGAGAGTACTGTAATGCCATTCGGATTGATGAACGCCCCAGCTACTTTTATGGATTTGAGGAATCGAATGTTTAAGGAATACCTAGATCAGTTCGTGATCGTGTCTATCGATGATATTTTGGTGTATTTGAGAAGTGCTAAGGAGCACTAGAGTCATTTAAGGATGGTACTTCAGACCCTGAGGATTCATGGATTGGACGCTAAGTTTAGCAAATGCGAATTTTAGCTGACTCGTATTGCGTTCCTAGGCCACGTGATTTCAGGCAAAGGAATCTCCGTGGACCCGACCAAGACTGAAGCAGTGATCAGTTGGTCGAGACTGACGACAGTGTCAGAGATCAGAAGTTTTCTAGGTTTGGCAGGTTACTACAGAAAGTTCATGGAAGGATTGTCAGCCTCAGCATCGCCGTGGACCCGACTCCTGAAGAAAGAAGAAAAGTTTGTATGGACAGACAAATGCATGCGTAGTTTCTAAGAGTTTAAGCAGAAGCTGACTACCGCGCCCGTGCTAACCATTCCATATGGTTTTGGAGGATACGAGATCTATAGTGATGTGTCGTTTAGAGGACTGGGTTGCGTGCTAATGCAACATGGTAGGGTTGTTGCATACGCCTCCCGTAAGTTGAGATCTCACGAGCAGAATTACTCGACGCATGACTTAGAACTCGCCGCGATCATTTTCACTCTAAAGATTTGGAGACATTAATTGTGTGGAGAAAGATTCCAGAACTTCACTGACTATCAAAGTCTCAAGTATTTATTCTCTCAAAATGAGTTGAATATGAGACAGCGTTGTGAATTAGAACTTCTAAAGGACTAAGATTATGATACTTTGTATCACTCTGGAATGACGAATAAGGTCGCAGATGCGCTGAGTCGGGAGTCTCCAGTGGCGCATATGTTGGTTAAAGAATGGACTTTACATGAGAAAGCTCACGATTCGGTTTTCAAATTTGAGGTGGGCCACCTTTCAAGTCTTATGGTCACCCTCAGAATTGAGCCGAATGTTCAGGTTAGAATCAAGATGCTTCAATTGGCGGACTTGAATG
Source organism: Eucalyptus pauciflora (assembly GCA_007663325.1). Classification (NCBI taxonomy): domain Eukaryota; kingdom Viridiplantae; phylum Streptophyta; class Magnoliopsida; order Myrtales; family Myrtaceae; genus Eucalyptus; species Eucalyptus pauciflora. The sequence goes on from VMYD01000011.1 coordinate 2,827,129, forward strand.
TTCAAAATATCCTGCCAAAGGATACTGAAAAGAGAAAGGTTGACTTTCAGATTTCTGAAGGCGGAACACTGAAGTTCCGAGGATGATTGTGTATACCTGACAATGTGGCACTCATAGAAGAGATCTTGTCAGAAGCTCATCGTAGCCGTTACATTATTCATCCTGGCAGTACAAAGAGATATCAGAATTTGTGTTAACACTATTGGTGGTCTAATATGAGAACGAACATCGCCAAGCATGTCGCCAAGTGATCGACGTGCTAGCGAGTGGAAGCACAGCATTGCAAACCGGGAAGGTGTTTGCAATCTCTCGAGATTCCCGAGTGGGAATGGGTGCACGTCACACTTTGTGATAGGCTTATCGAGGAGTCAAAAGGGTAATGATTCCATTTGGGTAGTGGTCGACAAACTGACGAAGTCGGCTCACTTTATCGTCGTATGGAAGGATCTCGATTTGAATAGGCATGCAGTAGTGTATGCGCATCAGATAGTTCGTATGTATGGAGTGCCAGTGACGAATTTATATCAGATCTAGACCCGAGGTTCTCAGTTTCAGCAAGATAGTCAAATGGTTCTTTCTAAAGCATTGCATAGCAGAGCATACAGAACTTCAGTTTGTGGGAAGGAAGTTAGATGATGATAGATCACAGCCCAGAGTTAGTTTAGCAATTAGTAGATGCAGTTACAGTGATCAGTGACAGATTAAAGACTGCTCAGAGCCGCCAGAAAAGCTACGCTGATAAGCATCGAAGATTTTATTAGAATTCCAAATTGGTGATTGTATCTTTCTGAAGATGTCACCAATGAGGGATACTTCATGCTTCAGCAAGAAGGGAAAGTTGAGTCCGAGGTACGTAAGCCCCATTAAGATTCTAGAAAGAATCGAGATCCTAGCATATCGTCTTGCATTGCTGCCAAGGTAGGCGCAAGTGCATGACGTCTTTCACGTGTCAATGTTGAGGACGTTTGAGCCCGACCCGACCCGCGTGCTGAATTTTGAAAAATTAGACGTGGATGACAGAGTGTCGTACATGGAAAGCCCGATTCAAATTATGGATCAGAAAGAACAGATTTTGTGTACCAAAATGGTCTCCTTGGTCAAAGTGGTCTGACAACACCACGGGACTGAAAAAGCAACCGAGGAAAGTGAAGACTCGATGAGACGACGATAACCCCACTTTTTTATTAAGATTTGTAAAGGTTTAAATTTCGAGGATGAAATTTTTATAAGAGGGGAAGAGTTGTGACATCCAAAAAATTCAATTATGTTTTCAATTGAATGAATCGGGCCTTTAATCGATGCAATTATAGTGCTTTTCTCTGAGATGGCCACTCACGAGATAACTAGCCTATCAAGTGAAGCCATTAAGGAATATAAACGCAATAGACTTGAGAATTCGACCAGGAATCGACTATTCGACCGTGCTAGTCTACAAAGGTCATTACAGCACAGTTAAAAATCAATCAGAGATCAGAAATAGGTCGGTTCAATTGAGATGTGTGGCTAAACGTGGGTGACTCTACTAATTTGCAAAATTCTCGTCGATCGACACTGGAGTGATTTTTTTGTCGTTTTGACACCTTGTGTCCGTATTTGAAACCTTGAGATTTTCACGACAACCGAAAGCCACCAATGTGTTGAAGAGGTACGTGTGGCTCAAAGAAAATCGACCACGGGTCAATTGCACCAAAAATTCCTAAAAGCTACCCGGTAGGTTAAGTCACACTAAAATCGCATCCGGTTGAAATTAACAGCGAATTTGAACCCAATTTAAAAAATTGAAAGTTCTGTCATGTCACGAGTTATTTTAGGAACGTCGACTCATCTTTCGAGGAATTTTCGACAAATTCGGGATTTTTACGAAAAATCGATTCGGACGATTCGGAAAACGAACGGAAATTCGAATTGGCCAAATTGAAGGAATTTTTGGCCTCTTATGTGAACTACTTGGTGAAAGGAAGTTGTGTGGCTTTTTCTTCAACAAAATTGGACACCAATCGGAGAGATTTGTTAAGAAATCGGATTCCGAGAAAAAAAAAGGAAATAGAATTCGAAATTGAGGAAAATCCGCAGGCTTGAGGGACTGTTATATTTTGATCTTTATTTGGACTTCAATTGGGACAAGTTGGTGTGGAAATTGGCCTCGGATGACCAATTGATAATGTTGTGTGAAGTCGAGTTAAAAATAATTGTGTTTTAATTATTTTTCCCTCCACTCCACCGAATTACTCACGCCCCCGCAATTTTCCCCCCTCCAATTCACACGTTTCTCTCTCTATTTCTCTCTCTCTCTCTCTCTCTCTCTCTCTCTCTCTCTCTCTCTCTCTCTCTCTCTCTCTCATGCGCTTCCCCCCCAGCCAATAGTCCCTTGCAGCTGATCTTCTTTTACCTTTTTTTCTTTGAGTTGTGGGCCCATTCCTATCTCTTTCTCTCTCACTCCCTCCCCCTTGGCCGACATCCCTCCCTTCCCTCATCCCTTCTCTTTTATTTCCTTTCTACTTTTGTTGTTTTTCCTCTATTCAATCAAAGAGCTAGTAGCCCCATGATTCCTCTCTCCCTCCCTCTCTCCTCTTTCCCCTTCGCACGTTCTCTGCCCATCCTCGCTGCCACGTCTTCCGCCTCTGCCATCTCCACCAGCTTGTGCCTCCATTTTTCCCTACAGCAACTTACCGAAGCTGCCACAAAGTCGAGCCCGCCTGAAGCTGCTCCGCCATCTCGCCTTCTTATTGAGCAGCAACGCCTCCGACTCAGCCACCCCATCTCCACCATCTTTAGCCTTCACCACCCACGCATTCCAGCCCGTCCTGCAACCATCGTTCCAGCGTTTCTTGGCCGTCAAAACCAGCCAAGCCGCACCCATTTAGCTGCTGTTTTCACCTCCACGAAACTGAAGCCGCAAGACCAGCCTAATCGTGGGCTTTTCGTGGCCGATTTTGGCCCGATCCGAGCTCCTGTTGGTGCCGCCGCTTTGGAGTTTATTGCCTGCCATCACGTCCCCATCGCCGTGGTCCCGTCAAATCGTTAATCAAGTGAGTTTAACTCACTAATCTCTACTTAGTAAGTTAATGACGTTTAAGGGTTGATTAGTTTAGATTAAGTATAGATTAGGTAGATAGTTAGAATCTATTAGTGATTTAATTAATCAGTATTACATATTAGGTGGTTAGAGTAATGTAATTAGAACCTAAATAAGCTCTAGTATTTATCTAGAGTGGTTTGGAAATTTTCCAGGCTCGTCTTAGCTTTTAATTAGGCTTTTCCGGCCTAAGTTGCAATTTTTGTTATTTATTAATTAATTTTCGTAATTATTTAATTAATTATTATTTTCTGAAAATTAGACCAGAATAGTCAGTGACCGGAATTTTATGCCGATTGCAATGGTGTGATTTGTTTAATTAATTGAGTGCTGGATTGTGCAAATTGAGTGTGATTTGTAATTTTGGGTTTTTATCCCAAAATTTATTAATTTCGGTAATTAATTAGAAAATCACCGGGCGTCAATTTACAACGCCAAAAATGTGTTTATGGACTATTGAAATAAGTGGGATTTTCAAAAGGGAAAATATTTTATTTTAGCTAAGGCCGACCGTGTACCCACACACGATTATTTTTATCAGGAATGATATGTCAGCTTAGAGCGAGCATTATACTGGTATACTATATCAGCCTGCGGGCCTCGATATGTCAGCTTAATGCGAGCAATATACCTTAGCAACTTCTGATGAGCATTATTAGTATATTATATCAACCTGCGGGCCTCGATATATCAGTTTAGTGCGAGCAGTATACTATTTATCAACTTAGTGTGAGTTATACTATCTATTATTAGCTTAGAGTGAGCAATCCTGGATATGATCGGACTTTATAGATGGTATTGATTGAGATGACCGGGGAATGGTCTTGATGACATGGAATCGACTGAGTCGATTGATCGATGCTTCGATCTGTTTGGTTAAAATGATTGGATGGTTATCTGAATTATACTTACTTGCAGGAAGGAACCGAGGCAAAGGTAAGTCCTCTGGCTTGTGCTTGTGTTTAGGCAGTCCTTATGGCGTATTTCCTTCCTAGTCGAGTCTTAAGGAGTGAACTTGCTGAGACGTCATCTCACCTAAGGGTGTGCATGGTTCGGGCGAGCAGTTCTAGACCTAGAACTGGGAACCGCCCGCTAAGGACTGGTTCCGAAAAATGGGAATCGGGATCCACCCGTTAGTTGCATGGATCCACCCGAGAACCGAACCGCTGATACGGTCCAGTTCCCGGGTGGATCCATGGAACCGATTTTAACGCGAAACAATTTTGGTTTTCAACATAGAATGACTACGTGACTTCTATAACAACAGCTAGAGAGGTTGCAGAAGGATATCATGACAGGCACTTATGATAATCGTGAGGAAATGATAGCAATTGTGGTTAAACTTGTTTTCTATCATGACTATCATGGGTCGAAATAAAATTTTGCAAGCAAATTCCGTGTCCTAGGCTCTTTTTTTTCTCTTAGGTGTGATGCTTTAAAAGCCCTCTATGTGATGCTTAGGAACCTTTGTTTGTGATGAAGCCTAAAGATTTATTCCTTGTCATGGACTCGTTGTTCTACATCAAAATCTCTCAGTCAAACTTTTTTGCTTTGTTTTGGCAAGTCTGTATAAGGTATATTACAGAAGCTGCATGATGAGATATTTCTTCCTTATTGTCTTTTTAGTTTAACTAAGGCCAAATTGTTTTGGCATTTTTCCAAGCATTTCATTATGGAATGATGATAAAAGAAGCGATCTTGACTTAATTTTTTTAGTTATTTGATTTGGGTTTATTAATTAGTAATTTCAATTTTTTAATATTAAAAATTAATATATTATTTTAATATAATCGGTTGGGTCCAAGTGGGCGAATGGACAGATCCGCTCATGGAACCGGGAACCGGACCGGTTCCCTCAAGAATCACCGGTTACGGGCGGTTCCGGTCCGATTCTAGGCAATCCGGGCGGATCTCGATTCTTTTGCACATCCCTAGTCTCACCCTGTTGTGGGATAACATTTTCAGGTCCCTAGGGCGAAGAACCTAGAGCTAGAGGCGGAAAGATCAGGAGTATGAGTGGCTCAGAAGTTCTTTTTGAAGATAGACTTCCTGTACTTAAACCCTAGAGTTGGCCTCTGTTTGTAAACCGGATTGTGGTTTTTAATAATGTGTTGATTTGAAATTTGTTATCCTGTTTTTCTATCCCACATTTATTATTGTCAGGGGATTAGTAATTCGCTTCCGCATGAGCATTAAAATGAATGGGTCGGCGACGCGTTCTTGGACATCGCAAAATTTATCGACCACCGAGGGATGGGCACACGCTCGGAGGATCGAGGCGTGACATATGCAAAGTAGGCAAAATCCGATGCTCCAAAATATTCATATATGGATTATTCTCAAAGATGTGAATGTTCAGCATCTCATTTTTGTGGGCATTTTAACATGTCCTCTCAAGGAGCTCAATGTCTTACAGTAAAAGTTTTATTGCATAAATTGAGTAAATCATCTTTATTTGCACAACAGTTTGTTGCAGCTAGATAATCCATCAACAATCACAAAAAGCCCAAAGTTGAAAACAAATTCCATCTACATGATTTAATTGTTAAGAAGTTAAAAAGTTTAGTATTAAGCGGCACTTGTGGCCAACAGCACTGCACAGACCTTGCACCATCATTTTGATCCAGTCCAATCGAGAAGGTTCCTTGTTCAAGCGGTTCCTTTTGCTCAGAGTTGAGTTTACTTCTTGGGCGACCCATGTTCCAACAAAAACATCATTCTAAGAGAGAATGAATGACAAAGCAGTGCTAATAATAGAGACAAAACCTACATATAGAAACTTATTCAAGGATAGTCGATATATTTGAAAGTCACGGAAACAGGAAATAAGTAGGTCTTGGTGGTAGAGATTTAGAAGCTTGCCAAGAATATGAAAAGTAGGCAAAATCCGATGCGCCAAAATTGATTCCATCGAAGACAAAAGCCAAGGAATTGACGAGTTATGTAGTTGCAACAAAATGTTATGCACATAAAGATAGTTTACTCAATTTATGCAAGAAAACGTTTCCCGTAAGACATTGAGCTACATGAGAGAACATATTGTACTGCCCACAAAAATGAGATGCTCAACATACACATCTTTTGAGAATACTCCATATCCCAATCTCAAACCAATACCAACAATCACAACAAGCCCAAATCCCAGAACAAATCTTATCTACATGATTTAATTGTTGACAAGTTGGAAGCTTAATATTAAGCAACACTTGTAGGCTCTGCACTACACAGGCACTACACAAGCCTTGCACGGGCCCTACACAATCGTTTTGATCCGGTCCAATTCGAGAGGTTCCTTGTTTAGGCAGTTTCTTTTGCTCAAAGTTGACTTTACTTCTTGAGCGACCATATTCCAACAAAATCGCCACTCTAAGAAAGAAGGAATAATGAAGCAATGTTAATTTGGAGACAAAGCCTGCATAAAGAGACTCATTCAAAAACAGACAAAATATTTGGAAGTCACCGGAATAGGAAAGAGGTAGTAGAGATTTAGGAGCTTGCCATGGAATATGCAGAATAGGCGACAGGCGACGCTCCAAAATTGACATCATCGTAGACAAAAGCCAAAGAATTGATGAGCTATATATAGCTATAAGAAAATGTTATGCACATAACGATGATTTACTCAATTGATGCAAGAAAACTTTTATTATAAGACATTGAGCTACTTGAGAAAACATACTCAAGTGCCAACAAAAATGAGTTGCTAAACATTGATATCTTTTGAAAATAGTCCATATCCGAATCTCAAGCCAATACCAACAATCACAACGATCCCCAGGGCGAGAACAAATCTCATATGCATGATTTAATTGATCAAAAATTAAAAATTTAGTATGACCTCTACCAATGAGAATCCTTAATCATGATAGTCCACTTTGCAAAGACTATGCCAATTGTCATCCCCATCTTCTGCCTAGACATGGTCAAGCAGTAGAAGTTGCTACTAATCATCCTCAAGGAGATGATTGTGTCGCTTGTCGTCCTTAGCACATGCCTCACTAGCATCGACCGCAACAACACAAGCGACACGAAGCCAAAATTGATCAAGATATTCTAAAATGATATAAGAAAATCCAACATAATAGTTAGTCAAAAATAGATGGATGAAAATGGCAATAGAGTCCCATCGATTTATGACTCATAATATGAGAAGGTTTTTTTTTTGGTCAGATAATATGAGAAGGTTAATAGTAAATATTTGGGCATTACAATATACAGGTGTATAGATTTTTTGAGAAGAAGAACAAACGTTGCTTGAAGTCACCAAACTTTCTGAAAGAAAACGGCATCCAAAAATCCATATAGTAAAGCCCTAAAAGCTTATTCAATTTTGAATCAAATTTTCATATAAATATTTACACATTTTTTATGCTAAACTAATTCTAAACTAGAATTAATATTAAAATTTAGCAAAACTATTCAAAATCAAATTTCTATATTTTGTCCCAAATTTTTGAATTTTTTATTATTTTTTATTCCGAAAATGGGGACTTGGATTAGGTCAAGAGACTGGACCTTGTGTTGATTGTGTAAAGATGAATATTAGGTTATGTTGATCTTGTTTTTCTAAAATGACATTATTTCTATTTTTGTTTTCGATGACAAAAAAGTAAGTTCTTTCTACTTCTTGTTTCTTCTATTCCCTGACCACTTATCTGTTCCAAAGAATAAAAAAATTAGTTGACGTTACCAAACGGATTTTTTTTTTTCTATTCTGGGAAAAAAAACACAAAAATAGAGAAAGATAAACGTTATCACACAGGGCCTACATAATCACTACATACAATTTTAATCCTTCCATCTCTCTATTATCATCCCTATTCTCATTTTATCCTCAATATATTCAATATTTAAATTTTTTAAATTATTTAGTTAGCAAACACGCGCCATTTCGCACGTGCGGGAACGCTGGTTAATTCTCCTATTCTCGATTGACGCACGGAGTCAGATCGATCTCCTCCTATAAACCCATCATGAATCGGGTGGATTTCAGTGGGCCATGGACCCGATCCGACCCGATGGCCCGAGCACGCCCAACTGAGCTCCGCCACGTACCGTACGCACTCCGATAGCGCTCGGTCACTTGGCAAACAACTCAGAAGCTTCGCCGTTTCCGGTGGCGATCCGGTGGATCGTACCATCAATATTTTCTCCCTCTCTCTCTCACGCACCACCCATCGGCAAACCCCGATTCGGATCACCGGATTATTGTCCAAGAGCAATCGCCATGGGAACTTCAGAGTCCACGCTCTCCGGATCGCGGGTAACTCTCGATCCTTTCGCCTCCGCCAGCTCATTTGAATCTTCGCAAGGCTCACTCCCAAATCGTTACTGTACGACCCTCGTTTGCTCTTGAAGAGACCAGCCGACGAAATCACCGCCATCTCCGAGCGGCCGGAGAGCGTCGATCCCGTCCTGGAGAAGCTCAGGTCCCTCAAGATCGTGAGTAGCAGCCCCTCTGTCTAGGTTTTCGCGAGCACGTGAATGAATGCGCAGATTAGTTGCTTTTGATATTGGACAAATTGAAACTTGTGGTGGTTTGTTTGTTTGCTTGTAGACGCGTCCCATTCTCACGTCGCTGCCGTCCGAGAGCGGCTTGACCGACATTTTGGTGAGGAAGCCACCATCTTCGTCGGCTCCAGGTGACGCATTGGCCTCGTGATGACACTCTTTATGACTTGGTTTTAGTGAATCATTTTGTTTTGAAGTGAAATAGTGTAATGAAATCTTGAAAGTCAAGCTGTTGGATGGTAAATATAGGAACAGTAAATCCGAAGGTGCTACTGAAGCTATTCTCGATGTAACGCGAGTGGCACGAGGAGAAGGTTCAAAAGATTGGCAAGAAACAGGTGCGCCTTTGCGTCGGTCGATGCATGTACTATATATAGACTCTAAGACCTTTCGATCAAAAGATCGTGAGAAGGGATTTTAGACGAAAGGAAGTATCTAGTTCTTCGATATATAAACTCATTAGCCTGTGTTTCCTTAGATGGACTATTTCGAAGTGGAAGAATATTGAGAGGCTCCGATTTAGAACTAGTCAGGAATCTGTAAAGAGTTCTTATGGCTTTTTGGGGGCAATCAACTTGTTGCCGTTTCTTTTGGTTCGATCTTTCAGAGTTCTCTCTGGTGAAGATTACTTGGAAAGATTGAAAGACCTTAAGCTAGTTTTATATATTCGATCCGTAAAATGTAGATATGTGCTTTAAAGGATTTATGGAGATCCCCATATCTTTGTTTTTTACCCCTGTCACCTCTTGTTATGGTTGAGCATTACTCTTCGATCTTCATAGTTGCAAGCAAATCGTTAAAAAGGTTTAGAACTGTATTGATAAAGTTTAAGATCAAATTAATATAACTCAAAGGTTTTGGATTAAAGTTTATGACTAAATTGGCAATAAACAAAAGTTTTAAAACTAAATTTGCACAATTGAAAAGTTTATGACTAAAATTGACAAGTTATCAAAAGGTTTATGACAACGGTATTAAATAAATCACTTTTAACTCATTCATGTGTTTACTCCATTCGATTTGAATTGATCCCAATTCATCACAAGAGTTTCATCTTAAGCAATGCTTTCTTTTGTTAAGTAAAGTGAAGGAAAGTTCTCAAAATTTATTAGTGGTACTACTAAAATTTCGAAAACCTGAAAGGAGTTAGACGGTATTTTGAAAATTACATAAAAAAGTGAAGGAAGCACTTGCAATTCTATTTTTCTTTATCTTTCTTTTGAAAATTCGGTTCTTCTTTTCTTATCTTAATCATACCTTTCCTTTCCTATAATATTCAAACAACAAAAATTGAACTTCTTAATATTAGTTGAAAAACTTAAATGATTTTATATGTGAATATATGTAGATTTTGAAAAGTTTTTCCAAATGAAAATTCTAAATTTAAGCTCCATAAAAATAAGGGAAAATTCCAAATAAAAAGGACCTAAATTTGTTGACCTACAAAACATTCCGACTGGTCGATGACATTTTTGTTGAAAGACAATTTTAATCTAAATTTTACTTAAATTAGATTAAAAATTAAGAAAGTTTAAAGTTTTAAGAAAGAAAAAAAGTATAGGTGGGAGCGCTGGCCCCAGCCCTCTCGCCTATGGTTGTCCAGCCCTCCCGCCTATGGCTGTCAATCCTCAACTAATGGCCATTAACTCTGGATCGCCGGCCCTTTGCCCTATTAGTGATGGGGTGACGACCACAAGTGGAGTCCCGTGTTTTTTCATTTTTTTTTTGTGTTTTTTTTTTTTTTTTTTAGTTTTAGCTTCTTTTTTCTTTTTTAAGTTTGTCTTTTTTATGGAAAAGTTTGGATTTTTAACTTAATTTAATTAAAATTTTGGGTAAAAATTAGGCTTTAGATCAAAACCACATCATTTTAGTGATTTAGTTAACCTTAATGTAATGTGAGAGAAATAAAATATTAAATATTTTTCATTAGCCAAATTAGACGAAATTAGTACAGGGCCCTACAAGCCCTTGCTTGTGATAAGCAAGGACCGCCCAAGCAACACTAGCCCTCACCAATGACTTTCAAGGGGCCTAAGACTATCATCAGAGAAAAATCAAAGGAAAAAAAAGGAAAAAAGAAAGGAAAAAAAAAAGTGAAGGACAAAAATGCGGATGAAGTTAGACTCCACTTTGAGAATGACATGAGTACTTTTCCCTTTCTTAAAAGCAAGAAAAAAAGTCACAAAAAATCATAATCTATACTTATTGTGACATATTTATTTAAAAAATAAATAAAATCCAAATTTGGATCTATATAGCACATTTATTCAAAATTTGTATTGGCGTGACACGTTTATTTTAAACTTTTACCCTCAATATGTATCCATGCACACATTTTTCATAAATATTACGAGTTTTGAATTGTTGGTGTCATAAATAAATAATTTGGGATAAACGTGTCTGGAATTTTTTATGTGATAAAAAAGTTTTAAGTAAATGTAGGGCTTGGTCTAGGAATTTTTTTGTAGCGGAAGAAAATAATATAATAAAAAAGATGGACGATATCGTCTCCCCATTTCGGTCGTTAGTTTCGCAGAGCTCCCCGAGAGACGGTCATGGCCTCACTCTCGAGCACTCCATATCCTCACCGTCCGCCTCCACCTCCTCCTCCGATTCCTCTACGCCAATGCAAAACCCAACGCCCGAGGGCCATCCGCGCGTCGTCCTCCGCCTCCGACGGCGCGGGCGAACTCTCCCTGACCGACGGAGCGTGGCGGCGGAGGAGCGGGGCGGTCGACGCGGAGAAGCTGAGGGAGAGAGAGGCTAGAGAGAGAAAGGAGGAGGTCAACCGGAAGATCGCGTCGCAGAAGGCGATATCGGTGATCCTGAGGAGGGAGGCCACCAAGGCCCTGATCGAGAAGAAGCGCGGGCCGACCAACTCGAGGAAGCTGCTCCCGAGGACTGTCCTCGAGGCTCTCCACGAGAGGATTACGGCTCTGCGATGGGAGTCGGCGCTCAAGGTCAGAGAACAGGTTGATTACGAGAGAGCGCTTCGTTTGGCGTTCGGTGTCTTAGTTTCGCTCGCTTTTGGTGGAATCTTGTTGGATTTGGGGGGAAGTCCGTTCGTTATGGAAATGGAATTTCTCTTGCCAATGTTGCTGGAATAGTGCTCTGCTGCTGCTGTCTAGTTGGCTGTTTGGGTAACAAAAATTGGAGGAAGTGATCTTGATGGGGCAGTTTTGTTTGATCAGTTGCTAGAATATCACTCAACATGACTAGCTTGCCTCGAGGAAAACATTGCAGAAACAAATAATGCATAATTCAGTTAATTTGCTCTGATTAAGTAAATTCGCCATCATTTTGAATTAGTTCTGCTAAGTTTTGAGCTAATTTGTGTTCGAGTTGAGCTCTAGCAGCTTTCTGAGTTTGTTGGTGAGAAAATGTAGGACATAGGGCTTGATGAATTCGAAGTCCAGGCAATATGGCATTGAATTTTGTGACTTTTCTTAGGAAAAAGCAAGTCTGGCTAGACATTTTACTAAAGGGGCCATTTCTATTCAAGTGGACTTTAACAAATTCCAGGGACACTTTCTTGATTCTTTGCTTGATGAGCACTGATAGTCAACTACTAAATTTTTATCATTTATCTGCGTGTACCTTTCAACTATAAACTATGCATTTGTCTCATGTTGGCGTATTTCTAAATGCATTATTTTCAGGTTTTTGAACTGTTACGTGAGCAGCTCTGGTACAGACCAAACCCTGCCACCTATGTTAAGTTAATTGTCATGCTTGGGAAATGTAAGCAACCTGAAAAGGCTCATGAGCTCTTTCAAGCTATGATAGATGAAGGATGTGTTGCCAATCATGAGTCGTATACAGCACTTTTATCTGCTTATAGTAGGAGTGGTCTCTTTGACAAGGCATTTTTGATCCTTGAGCAGATGAAGAGCACCAGAGGCTGTCAGCCGGATGTCCATACTTATTCTATCCTTATAAAATCATGCCTGCAAGTTTTTGCATATGATAAAGTGCAGGATTTGCTTTCTGATATGGAAGCTGAAGGCATTAAACCCAACACGATCACTTACAATACCCTAATTGATTCTTATGGGAAAGCAAAAATGTACGTGTCAATTACTCTTTTAGTTTTCGGAACCTCCATCTCGTCTCTCAGATCATAGATTATGTTGAAAGGTTGTTTTGATTTTGGATAATCTGTCACGACTTTAACTTTCTTCCCCATTTAGATTTTTCGGAAAGTGGGAATAATCTGGAGAAGGTTAAACACGTGCATGCACGGACACACACATGTATGAATGGGGGGAGAGAGAGAGAGAAAGAGAGAGACTGTTTCTGCTGCAACTAACACCAGTACCATCATAGCAATCAAGATCAAATTCTTTGAATTCACTTGTATACTTATTCCACTTCTCCTCAAGCTTGCACAAACATGTCCTGCTGCTTGATGTTTTTCTTTGTTTGGCCTGCTATCTTCTCCCCATATATCCTGAATGGCTGGATGGACATGATATGGCTAGAGAAGTAACCTTTTAGCATGATTTAAAGGTTTGCAGAGATGGAGTCAAGAATAGCAGAAATGCTACATCAACCAGACTGCGAGCCTGATGTTTGGACCATGAACTCTACACTTAGAGCCTTTGGCAGCAGTGGACAAATAGGAACCATGGAGAAGTGTTATGAGAAGTTTCAGAGTGCAGGAATACAGCCCAATATTAGAACATTCAATATTCTTCTGGATTCATATGCAAAAGCTGGAAATTATGAGAAAATGAGTGCGGTGATGGAATACATGCAGAAGTACCAATACTCGTGGACGAGTGTGACATACAATGTTCTGATTGATGCATTCGGGAGGGCTGGGGATTTAAAACAGATGGAACATGTGTTTAGGTTAATGCAGTCAGAGAGGATTAAGCCAAACTGCGTCACACTTTGTTCACTTGTAAGAGCATATGGACAAGCTGGGAAAGCTGATAAAATTAAAGGTGTTTTGCGGTTTATAGATAATTCAGATGTAATGCTAGATACAGTGTTTTTTAATTGCTTAGTGGATGCTTTTGGGAGGATGGAATGCTTTGTAGAGATGAAGGACGTGCTTGAGATGATGAAGCAAAAAGGATGTAAACCAGACAAAATTACATATAGAACCATGGTTAAAGCCTATTCAAACAGTGGAATGATGAGCCATGTGAAGGAACTACAAGCTCTCTTTGAATCAGGGTGGAAAAGTTCAACAGAAGATGGAGAAGTCTAGCTTACAGTGAGAAATGTTCAGGTCAGTGCATCCTGCTCTGATGAAGTTTTTTGTTGTTTTAGATTCAATGCATTAAGCAAAGGATAAGTTTCTCGTTTTCTTGGCACCCGATTGTGAATGCTTATTATTTGATATGAGAAGATAGGTGACAAGAGGTGAGTGTGAATAATAATGATCCTTAACATGCCGAATGCAGTCCAAACAGTTGTTGTTCCTATTGACATACCAAATGCATGTGTTCAAGTGCTGACAGAATCATTGGAGCGAATGTTTGTCTCAAATATCGTTTTATGCACCATTAGATTTGTCTTCTCTATCATCACAAGTTCAGAATTGTCTATGGGAAGCTTATGCCTAGGGAGACCATTTACAGAGACCGCTCTCTTTGGCCTCAGTGAATGAATTTACTTCCGCCTTAAGTTTTCGTGTGGATGCGTCTTTACCTCAGAATCTAAATGTCTAATATCATTATGCAGAGTTTCACTGAAGCATAAAACTGTATCATGAAAGTAAAGTTGATCTTGGAGTAGCAGCTGTGGAGCGCTTCTCCAGTTTCTGCGCAATTTTAAGGTGAAATTATAACTCATCTGCAAATGAGGAGATATGTACCATGATAGATTCTGCAGCTTTTCTGTTGACCTTTTAAGCTGAAGCACTTTGTTTTTTCTCCATGCAATCAGGCATTGCTAATAAGATTATGAGAGTAAAATATTGCCAAAAAGAAAAAAAAAATAAACTGTTTGTACTTCCTGTTTCTTTCTTCTTAATTCTAATTATTCTGTTTGAAACACAATTTCCTAGGCACATCAAGCTTCCGCAATTGATCTGCTTCTTGGATTGTTCTCGATGATGACTTAATTTGTTTCTCACAAGACCTTTTATGTAAGAGAGTGTTCAAATCTATTATTGGATTTGGGTCCTTATCAGAACAGAGAGAAGTGCAGTTGATTTTGCTCAAGAGACACAGCGGAACAAGCAGAGACACTCTAAAATAGCCTTGAGATAGCTATGTAGAGCACTGATCAGACAACACTGTATGTGCAGCCATGGTAACTCATTCGTTGTAGCTATAGGCAGTTATATAGCCTACTCTTTGAGGCATTTTTGGATGAGCAACTGAAAGGCGAAAATCTTATACGTTCTGCGGTAAATACCACAAGAAGTTTTGATGGAAATGAAGCATCTTGCCCGGTCATACCAGATGATGCACATTTCTAACTTCTTCTAAACTTTGGAATCTCCACTGACTCTGAAAAGAGAAATCACGTGAAGGTTGTTCGTTCTTTATGAGGCATGAGGCTTTTGTATCATCTTATAAGTTATTTTGTACTGTGTCTCGCATTTGGTCAAAATGCTGGTGCAAAACATTTGAAGCATTTGACAGATTCTAGTGCAACCGTTGATTCGAATTTTAGTAGCCCAGGAACTGAACTTGATGAAAGACTCGATGAGATATGAAGACATATCGGTCGTGTTATCTCCAAATGTTTTCCTAAATTGGAGGAGCGCCACCCCGCCTACACCGAAGGGATCTTTCTTTAATGTGATTCGGCACCAGCGAAATGCGTACGTGGCGCTTTAACTAGAGGGATTTGGGCCAAGTGATCTTATGACACTTCTACAGACAGAAAAGGAGCGCTCAATCAGATTGTTTAACAATTAAGATGCACATACCACATCTGCAAGGCCAGTTTGTTTAGGCTTTTCTAAGTAAAATGTTTGAGAGAATTCTCCAAAAAGTTTTAAACTTATTGTACGGTGATCAATTCAGTCATAAATCTTGTAATGATGCAAATTGACTCCAACAATGTGTTCATTCCAAATAATTTTGTCATAAATCTTGTAATGATACAAATTGAGTCCAACAATGTATTCATTCCAAATAATTTTGGCCGGAAGTCCTTTGCAAAATTTTCAAAAATTTCAAATTTTTTTAGAGTTTTCTATTTTTCATTTTCTTTACTTTTACTTTTTCTTATTTCCCTTCATTGGCTTAGGTTTTGGCAACTTGCAGCACCTTACGTCAGCCATAGGTGAGTTTTGGCCAACAAGGGCATTGCAATCAGCCATAGTGATGGCGGGGGCACAAGCCCTCATTCAGAGCTAGCGAAGGCTTCAAGGTCCTCGTTTGGGGTCGTGGTCTTCGCAACCCTTAACATTGAAAAGAAAGAAAAGAAAAGTAAAAAAAAAAAATAATAATAATCAATAACACATTTAGAAATTTTAAATAAAAATTATATAAATTGTTCGCATCAATGGCGATCATGCCATATAGTGTCCACAGTAATGATTTCTACTCAATATTGATAAATCGTCAAAAAAATTAGGACTAAATTAATACAATTAAAATGTTTAAAACTAAATTAACCGTCATTCAATAAATTAGATTAGATTTCAGATAATCATACCCTTTTATGAGCCAACAAGGGAAGGGAGAGTTGCTAGGGCTAGAGAGCTTAGAAAATGAGCGGCTGCTTTTTCTTAGAATCGCTCTCCTCTTAAAATATATATGTAAAAACTAGAATTAATCCATAAAAGTGCCTTTTGAAGTAGTAACGATGCTTAACTTTGAAATTCTAAAATTAAACCTAGTTAGGAGGGAACATTATCAAGATGGATGACTTCCAGAGAAAGTCAATCATTTTTCATGTTAATCAACCCTTTATTATACACATAATGAGTTTCCAATTTTGTCATCCAGGCCCACTCCCTTTTTATTTAATTTGTGTTTATCCTTTTGGTTAAAATAGCTCGCTTAGTCAAATTAAAGTTGCGATATTCATCAAATTTTGTTAAAATTATTATTGATATTTATTATCTTACCTAATTTAGCTTTCTTCGATTTGCTGTAGTTTTTCATATTCTTACAACAATTAAGAGTAAAAAGATAAATTTCCTTGAAAGATGAGAATGGAAATATACTTCTAACATTGGGTTTATACCATGAAAAAACCCAAAATTATACCTATTGTAGTACAAATGCCCCAAACTTTTTTTTTGTCATCAAAAACCATAAGCTTGCTTGTTGTGACACAAAAACATATTCCAAATTTTTTTTTGTCACAACAAACCTCAAACTTATACTAATATATCTTTGATGGGATTGAAATAAATGGTATATATGTTGTATGTATAAGTTTGAATTTTTCCGTGACACAAAAAAAGTTAAGAGGTAATTGAGTTACGATAAGCGAGTTTAGAGTTTATCATTTAACCTTTAAAATTCATGTATATTGTCTGTGCTAATGGAAAAAAATAGCAAAGGGCTAACCATAGTCTAAGTAGAACCGACACTAACACGCGACACGCGACACGACACGACACGACACGACACGCTGACACATCGTTTATCAAAAAACGGAGAATTCCGACACATTGGAACACGTTGTATATTAAATATATATTTACACAAAAAATTATCATTTTTATGATTATTTCAATCAAATTAATTTGAATCAAATTCATAAATAAATAAATAAATAAGCCTAGAATGAATATACACAAAAAACATTAATCCTCCATTTATTAATATCATTCATTATTTCAATTTGACAAATTCAACTTTATTTCAATAATTCATAAAACTTAGAAAAAAAATAATTGATTCATATTATGGACTTGCATGTTAGATATGTTGGAAGAGGAGAAAAAAAAAACTTAAGGGATGCATTGCATATCACAAGGAAAAGAGAAGAGAAGATTATGTTTTTTTTTTCTTTTATCCATTTATTATATTTTATTATTGTGTTTTATTTTTTCACACACACACACATGTCAGAAACTCGTATGTCAAAATTCCGATTCAAGTGTCGGAGAGTGTCGAGAAAGTTGACCAGGCGTCGGATTTTCCAACACGTGTTGACCGAGTGTCAAAGAGTGTCCGAGAGTGTCAGACATGTGTCGAAGTGTCCGACACGACACGAAAACTCTTGAAGAATGTCAGTGCTTCATAGACCGTAGTAAGAAAATGAAAAGTTCATGGGAGTACTGTGAAACGGTCGGAAAATACGGGGTCGAAAGGACACAATTTCAAAAGTTACAGGTTTGTGTGATATGATATCTGTGACCAGCCAAAAAAAAAAAAAAATCAGAGAAAAAAAGGCACTGCGATTTTAACGGAAAGCCCACTTTATAAGGTGGGCCACTTTCCACGGGGGCCCCCCCTTTCTTTATCGATCGTATTCTTCACCGACCAAAATCGCCATGACCCGGCCCAACACTCCCTCCTCGAACAGACTTTCGCCCCGCTCGTGTGCGCTCCCCCGGTTCGAACTCGAACGCAGAGATCAAAACCAGAGAGAATCACCCAAAATCCACAACGAAGCTCGAGCCCCGCAGAAGCGATGGACGCGTGATGGATCACATCCTCCGCGCGCACAGAAGAGAATCGCCTCCCTCGCGGGCGCGCATTCCGCACGCGGGCGTCCACGATCGTAGCTAGGTCAGGCTCGCCCTGCTGCTGCCGCTGCCGCTGCCGCTGCCGCTGCCTCCTCGCCGGCCACGAAGCGCACCGTGCCTCGGTTTCGATACGGTTCTCCCGCGATTGATCGTCGCGATTCAGGTGATTCCTCTCGCCTCCTTTGCTGGCGCTCGTTTCGTTTCCCGAACGCCCTGCCGTTGCATTTCGTTTTTTCTGGAGGGGGAGGGGGGGTTCGTGGGATGAAGGTGCATTGGAGTTCGATTCGTCGGAGGAACGAGCGTGGCGTTCTTAGGGTTTGGGGATTTTGGGCTTAATGCTCGCAACTACGCGCTTCTAGTCGTCTTATATGTTGGCATGCTGGTGGAGTGTGGCTGCGGAGACGTTAGTAATTTCGAATTGAGCTGGCTAGTGAGAGAGAGTTTTGGCTTAGGCTCTGTTTTCGCTCATGAGTAGAAGCACTGGATTTACTGAAGGTGCTCATGTACAGCAGTGACCGTAAGTGGGAGTTCTTGTTAATTTGCCAATGCACTGCTGCTGACTGTTATCGGAATTTGGTTCTATTGGTTTAAGAGGGGTCTTTGTAATTCGGTGCCCTTTCGACAGTAGCAGGTGACTCTGTACTTGGTTTTCTGTCGAATTACAGTAGTCATTGTGAGCAGCGTGTTAATTATCAATGTAGTTGTTAACGTTGTTGCTGCTTGGAACACCTGTTGGTTCTTGGTTTCAATGATGTATGCCTGCCATATCCAGATTTGGGGGAGGTATTTCTCTTTAATCTGACTGCTCATGATTGCTCCGGGTTTGAATATGTTGTTGATTTAACAAGTTGTTTGTCTACTTAAATCTGACAAAGGAAAGATGCTTCAATCACGATCAAGTTGAATAATCTTTTGAGGTCATTGTAGATTGTTGAATCAATGGAAGGCAAAAGCTTGTAGAAAAAAGTGTTGGAATGCATGGATCTAGCGCAGAGTCCACTCTCCTTGTAAATGCTGAGGTTGATTCTTCCATGGGTGGAGTTGCTGAAGGTGGAGTTGGCACTAGTATTAAAACCTCTCTGCACCAAGCAGCAATTGAGAAGGCTCAAGCAGAACTTAGGTGACCCTTCATTGTGCCTTTTCCCTCATCCATCTTAATCTTCATTCTGCCCTACATTTGGGCTGAATCTAAAGCAAACTTAATTTTGCCAAAACAGACTGGAATATGACTATCTTGAAGAACGGAGAAGAGAGCTTGAATTCCTTGAGAAAGTATAATAGATTCTTTTCCTGATGCTTCTGGCAGTTGGACCTTTCCTTTTCTAATGTAATTATTTAAGTTACTTATGTAGGTAGTAATGATCCTTTTGCTTGGTTTTCGCTTCAGGGAGGCAATCCTTTGGATTTTAAAAATGGCACTGCAACCTCAGCCAGTGTGCAATCAACTTCGCTTACTGATCAGCATCTGGAACAAGTGGCGACCAGGTATGCTTTGACTGTTTTTTCAATGGTTATAGAGGGTCTTTCAGTTGAGCTGTTGAATGGATCATTTAATTCTTTGTCCTCTCCTGCATACCAACATATGTGTTTATCATTGTCACAGTGAAGCGAGGGGTAGTTTTGCATTGGCTGCATCACCTCAAGGGGACTCTCTTGAGAGTAGTGATAGGCCCAGACTTCTCTGTGGTTCAAACTGTGCCAATAATCAATTAGATTCTAATGGGGAGGGCCATTTGGTTGAAGGAGAAAAGAACTCTATCCGTGGTGGTAGAAGGAATAAGTTTGCTTCTTCTAAGCAGTCATCTCAATTTGATGGGAGTAAAAATGCCAAGGACTGTGAAGAGTCTGCTATATTTCGTCCATATGCTCGAAGGAATCGGTCAAGGCCAAACCGTGATGGTGCCCGATCAAGTTCTGCTGATATGTTTCATGGTCATGGCTGTCATGGATTATCTTTAGCTGCGCGAGTGGGATTTAGAGACCCTAAGGGCCCAGTAGTGGAAACCAAGAACCACAAGGAAGAGAGTTTGCTGATGATCACTAGACCTAAATGCTCAAGTGCCAAGGGCAACAAAAGAATTCAGTCAGATATTGAGGTAGATGGTGAGAAAGATCTTGAATCAACTTCTGTTCATGCAGAGAGTGACCGTCCTGGAGGTGACTTGGATGTTGCAGATAAAAGCTCAAGGGATAATCGAAGTACTAAATCAGTTGAAGTTGATTTAACGAAAACTGCAGTAGAAATAGATTCT
Source organism: Eucalyptus pauciflora (assembly GCA_007663325.1). NCBI lineage: Eukaryota > Viridiplantae > Streptophyta > Magnoliopsida > Myrtales > Myrtaceae > Eucalyptus > Eucalyptus pauciflora. The sequence goes on from VMYD01000011.1 coordinate 2,847,584, forward strand.
GGTGTTTCAGATATTCAAGCTAGGAAAAATTCAACTTTCGCTAATACTGATCTTCCTTCTGCAATTGTTGCAAAAGTTGAAAATGAAACTAGTTCTGGTGTAGTGAGTAGTTTTGCAGATGAACATAGTGACCGGAGAGACCATGTAAATGAGTGTCAAAATAATGCTACTGCATCTGGTGTGAGGGGTTTGGACTCAGAATCTTCCTGTACCCGTACTAGTATAGGCACAGATGTAAATAATGATTGTGAAGTTTATAATAGTTCAAAAAGTGCCTGCATCACTGTGAATACCGCGATGCTTCCGTCTGAAGCTGGGGGCAATGAGAAGTTAATTTCTGAAGAAATGGTAAAAGAGCAGAATGACAGCAAAAGTACTGAATATGATGCTCTTTCAAAAGATGAGAATAAATGTGATGCTCAAGCCCATGTAGATAATGGTGCCATTTGTAAAGGTGAAGAAATGCATGAAAGGTCTGACCCTAGAAAAGAGGCGCAAAATTCTCCAGGAGGCAAGGGAATGGAACAGATTGGACATGTTGCATCAGCAACTGAAAGAGATAGAAGCAAAACTTTTGATAACAATCCCACTATCCAGGACAAGGTTTCACTTGGAAGACCTCAAGGAATTGACATTTTAGCTTGTGAACAGAAAAGTTCTTCATCAGAGAGGGATCATGCTGTTCTTTCAGACCCTAAGACTTGTTCGCACAACTTGAAATTGGTAGACAAGGCAAGAGAGGATCATGTCCTGGAAGAGGCACAAATAATTGAGGTAAATTTATTGTAGCAGCTACTTAGTTACCTCTATAGTTGACGAAGAAAGAGGGGTCTTATAGGATTCACAGATATCACCTTATGCAATATACAGGCACGTCGTAAGAGGATTGCTGAGTTATCTTTTGGCACTAAAAAGTTGGATAATCGTCGGAGATCTCACTGGAGTTATGTTCTTGAAGAAATGCAATGGCTGGCAAATGATTTTTTGCAGGTTTGGTTGTATGATAATAACATGCAGTTATTTTCTTTCCATCGTATTACTCTCTTCTTTTCTGGAGCTTCATTGCTGTGCATAGTTTTGAATATTAGCCCATGGTGGTGAGTATGGCCAACAGAAGTGTGGTCAACCTGGTTGCAGCAACTAGTCTTCCACTATACGGCATTCATGCGGTTTGAGAATATAATCACTTTTCTACGCAAACAATGATTATTAGCAATGGCATTTATTGAGAACCGCAGTTTCTGAAACTGTGGCTATTCAATCATAGCCATTGAAACAATATCAAATTTCCCAATCTAGAGTAATGACTCTACTATTGCTCTTTCATGTTAGTACAGTAATCAAAGGATGCTTAATCAAACAAAATCACACTTGAATCATTTTATTTGGAAGAACTTAACATTGAAAATCTCTGAATTATTGCACTTGCAAAGAGTTGGAAATTAGTCAAGGTTCCCATAATTTCTTGAATTTAAGACATAGATTGTCTAAAAATTTTCATTGTTTAAGTTAAAGATTAATCCTTTGCATTTCATGGATTTTGCAAAACATAAGCACTGCAGTGATCCCAAATTTTTTATAAATCATTTGTCATGGCTGCTTCTGCAATAATTTGGTTACAGCTTCTCTGACCTCTGCTGCACTTTAAAACCTTGGTTCATTTTGTACTTCTTTAGGAGCGTGTTTGGAAGATGACTGCTGCGGCTCAATTATGTCATCAAATTGCTTCTACATCACAGTTGCGATTTGAAGAACAAGATCGTCAGAAAAAGCTGAAAAAGTTAGCGTTCAACTTTGCAAAGGCTGTGATGCAATTCTGGCATGTAGCGGATATGCTTGCTCATGGTGGTGATGCAAGTTTTGATATGAAAAGTGACCATCGTCAGGAAGATGGACCAAGGAAGAGAGATGACAATGATTTGCATCATGACAAAAGCAGAAAAACCCAGAAGATGCAGGTATTGTTGGGAAGATAATTGTTCTCTCATGCTAGAGCTTGGTTAATTTGTTATAGGCATCAAAATTTATGCATCTTGCTCAGGTTTTTCATGATTCATGAATGAAAATAATGTTTCTTGTAAGAAAATGATAAGTGTCCTCTAACGTCATTTTTATGGATCTATGGTTATAAATCCTTTGTGCCTTCTTGTTAAGTAACTTTCCTGCCTTGGCTTTGGGAGCCCTTGGTCAAGATGCGTGTGATCCCACTTATTCTTAAAAATAGTATGATTAAGACACTACATTCTCAATTGAGGGTTTTCTGAAGGTGTTGATATATTCTGAGGCGTATATTTACTTGGATCAAAGTAAGTTGCACTCTTTGATGTTGGAACATAAAGAAGAAACTGAAGAAAGGATGTGTGACTAGAGGACTTGGTTTGTTTTTTTCATTTTGATGTTCTTGTTATTGGATTTCTTTAAATTATGAGATTTATGAAAGTGAACGATTTGAAGTTGACGGTACAACTTCAGTAGTCATATAGTCTTGTCATAAGTAATGTGGTGCATTGGAAGGTATTATGGGGGAGCTAACTCTCTAAAAGGAGCCAATTGACCAAGAAGAAGATCTTAATTGGATAACATACACCATCAAGTTATAAGCAGCTCTTTATTATATTTGGTTTCCCCCCTGCTTCATCTCAAGGTGTTCTAAACAGTGTATCTTAGCCCCAAAGTTCAGACCCTTTACTTTGTTCCCTTACCCAATAGATGGTGGTACAGTGGCAATCTGTGGGATGATGATGCTTCAAAGAGACAATGTTCAGCTGAGAGAGAGAGAGAGAGAGAGAGAGAGAGAGCAATTGACAGAGAGGATTAGAGAAAGATGTGGCAATTGACTGAAAGGTTGCAGTGGGTGGCATGCCAATGATTCCAAGTGACTGTGATGGTAGCACAATGAGCAATGTGATTCTCAAGTAAGAGATTGGGCACACCGCTTGGCAATGGTTCAATGTACATGATGGTGGTGTGGAGACAAAGATGCAGAGAGGAGAGTTACATCATGAGAGAGTCTTGAGAGGTTCTATGTAGTGTTTTTCTGGGCTTGAGAAAACTGCAATCTCTAAATTTTAAGGTTTTTATAGTTCTTCAGGTAAAACATATATATCTTTCATTCCTTTTACCATGCCCTGCAAGGTTAACCCAAATATGCTCTTATTGAGGTGGGGATCTGTGAGGTGCAGGACTCTTATTGTGTCAGTCTGTTGACCTGATAGTGGCAGGCTTGGATGTGTAGTGGATGTAGATAGAAGATCTTCTCTAGCTGTAGAGTTGATTATGTCTTGTCTCTCATGTATTTTGCCCTTGTTTAGTCGTTAGTCAGAAAGTTATCTCTATGTTTCTGTGTTCCATTTTTAGCTGGCTATGCAATATGACATTCAACCGTCTTAATTGTGGCTCCTGCGTTCCGCAAAATTTCCTTCACTTGCTGTTCAGGGATATGCCATGCGGTTTTTGAGAGAGAACAGTCTACATGTTCCTGCCTTCAAAGCTGAGGTGTTAACAGATACAGATGAAGTGACAGATATGGAGATCTCCAAATTATTCCATGACAGTCATCTTGCAGGAGTAAGGATCCACTTTTTGGTTGTATATGTCTCTGGATCGTCATGTAATATACTTGGTGTTATCAAACGGGCATCCTGCCGTTACCTCTCTGATTTTTGTTTCCAGTTTTTTTAGCATGTGCTGTCAGCATTCTGGTCAGTGCACAACACAAACTATGGTGTTAGTAGTGCCAGTGAAATTGGAGATCATTGAAGCATCCACTCTCAGCAAATTTTCGTTTTATTGGATGCTTGCAGATTGCTCTTGCAGGTGTTGCTTTAACTTACAGCAGATTGCATTTTTATTTCGGCAGGATAGCATCTTTTACACAATTTCCTTTGGTGCAATGGAGACATACAGGAAGTCTATCGAATCCTGTGTGACACAGTGTGAGGCAAGTACCTTCCCTGCATCTTTTTAATACATGGCTTTTTTCCATTTGCCTTGAAATTTGTTGCATTGAAGTAGATCTTATTGTTTACTTCTTCCAATTTGTAGCTCTTACAGTTTGATTGTTCTTCATTTTTACATGAAACTCCTAAAACCATTCCAAATATATAAATATTTGACATATGGAGTCACTGATATTTTTCCATCTTTTTTAAAGCTTGCAACAACTATTTATCATTTTCAAGCTTTTTTTGGGGGGGTGGGTTGGGGAATTTTATCAATAGAAATTTTAAACTGCAACAAGCAGGCTCGCAGAAAGGCTTTATAAGACCATCATTCCTCATCATGCCGGATGGCCTTTCTTTTGCCTATTGGGAAATGTTGTTGGCACAATTATCTGAGCTTTGACCGGTCGTTTTTTATGCCTTTTGATTGGTAATGTTCAGAATACGGAAAGTAATACGCAGGAGGAAGTCAATTCATCCTTGCCAGAAACAGTCTCAGGTATTCCAGGATTTGGGATATCCGAGTTCTTTATCAGTTTTCTCATCCTTTGGGTTGCTTATTAGTTTATTTTATTTAGCCTATGGATACCAAGCAACTCCTCGTAACAAAAGTGAGCGAGAGACATGCATGTACAATCTTTCCCAGAAGAATCGGAAAAGCTTTAAGTCATACGGTTCTGGATCATATGAAATGGCAGCTGATATACCCTATGGAGAAAACAGAATGGGGATGCAACAGTCATTTTTTATGGGCAAGAGAGCTGCTAGTCTTGATGTTGGTCCAGTTCCACCTAAGCGTATGCGAACTACTCCCAGACAGAGGGTCTTAAGTCCCTTTAATGGTGGAGCTGGTTTTAGGGGTTATCCCAAAAGTGATGCTTCTAGTGGAGATACCAATTCTCTTCAGGACGATCAGAGTACACTGCATAGTGGATCACAGATTCAGAAAATTATGGAGGCTGAGTCAGTTGGGGGCCTTGAAAAGCAGTTGCCATATGACTCTGCGGATGCATCAATCAAATCCAAGAAAATAAAGAAACGAAAGCTTCTGGTGCGAACTTACTCCTTTTGGCAAATTCAGGGAATCCTTTGCATTTCTTATTTTTTGGGGTCACTATGATTGATTCTTCTCCACTGCAGATTTATCCATATGAGCAGGATTGGCAGCTGGATTCCACTGCTCACATTGAACGGGTAATTTTCATTCATTATATGCAGAGTAGAAATCCTAGGGTCTTCTCTGTAGTGGGCTAATCTTCTCAGTTTATGTCAAGTTTAATTGGATTTGGTAGTAAAATCTTACTGATTTACGAAAAGACAACTTTTAGATTGTCAGTGATCATGTTGGCATATTTTCTTTCTCATTGAATCATTTTCAGAAGTCTATGTACAGGCAGTGGCTAGCAAAAGCTTTGAGTTCATCTTCTTTGTCGGTTAAGTCCTGGTGGTTGCAGACCTCCTTAGACATCTTTAGATATTGTTATTGCAGCCTCTAGTTAGGAAATTTTTGTCATCTGTATTTATAAGAATTTGTTTTTTCCCAATTTGAACATTTTCTATAACCTTTTCTTTGATATATGTAGTCAGACATTTATGTGCAGTCCGTCATTCCTAACACATACTGTCGGTCATTCTGCATGGCATGTAGAAGAGCTTTGCTTTTATTTTTTGTCTGCAATTGATGATATGATTTCTATGTAATTTCATCTTTACCCGGTAATAAGTAAGAAGAGAAAATCTCAAATCAGTGATTTGTGTAAAACTTATTGGTATTTTTATTTGAAAATATGATGCATCTAATGCTCTTCAAGATCTCATACCTGTTGTTGCAGCTTTCAGAAGATTTTCTCAAAAGATCATCTGAATGTTATGCTTAGGGAAACACCAAGTTCATTGTTGTTTTCTATGTACATGTTCCTCATAAAGGGTAGTTTCATATTTCAGAAGTGTTGTTTTTGTTATTATTAGACATGGTAGTGTAGTATGAGGAGAAATTAGTGGACTAATGTTCATTGTTGTTTTCTATGTACACATCCCTTATAAAGGGTAGTTTCCATATTTTGTAAGTGTTATTTTTGTTGTAATTTTTAGCAGTGGTAGCGTATTATGAAAAGAAATTAGTGGATGAACAAATGGAGGGGTTCTTCTGGTTAGTGTTGTGCTGTGACTGTAATAAAAATCATTTAGTTGGTGAAGACTTCTCATTATTGGTTTGCATAGAAAGGGGGAATCTATTCTGCATGAGATTGAAATTTTTTTAATCTTGCCTCCTTGAATTACCTGACATCATATGACTATTGTATCATCAATGCTTGATGACAAAAGTATTCATTAATGCCACCATTGTTGCACAGAGGGATCAATTGAAGAAGAGGTTAGAGAATCATTGTTTTGAATCAAATAGAACCAGTGGTAAGGCTCCCAACTCATGTTTTCTTGATTAGGTTTCTTGAGGAAACATTTTGTCTGGTCTTTTTCTCAGTTTTACATTTACAATCATTTTGATGAAAGTTTGTATGGCGAACATGCAGCCAAGAAGCCAAAGATGATCAAGCGATCACCTGATAATACTTTTGATAACATCACATCAATGACTGGGTCCATCCCTTCTCCTGTAGCATCTCAAATGAGTAACATGTCCACCCCAAATAAATTGGTAAATTCAACCAACAGTCATGATAGGAGCAGGAAAGTGAAAGGATTTAAGGTACATCCTAATTAACAGCATGTCATCAGTTCAATCTTGCTGTCACTAGTTTATTTGTTCTTTTCATGGTGGTTCTGAGCATTTGTTATCACTGCAGGTGTCCACAGTGCAGCCAGGTTCCGGAAGTCTCTGGTCACTATTCGAGGACCAGGTTAATTTTGTCATAATTGCCCTTTTAGTGAAATTATCATATTTTCTATAACATTGTTTTCATTGCCATTGAAAGATACATTCTAGATCAAGGCCATTGATAGGAATGTTCCCTTCCTGACACATTTTCATGTCTCCAAAATGGTACTTTGCTTTTAGGCTCTTATCGTCCTGGTACATGATATGGGTTCAAATTGGGAGCTGGTCAGCGATGCAATCAATAACACTCTACAATTTAAGGTAGATCTCTGTCATATGCTGAGTGACCTGCCTATTTACTCTTAGAGGCGTGATATATTTATTTGCTCAAGCTGATCGATAGGTCCATTTGTTCAAGTTTTTATTTCTTCCAATGTTTTTATCCAGTGTGTATTCCGCAAGCCTAAAGAATGTAAGGAGCGTCACAAGTTTTTAATGGATAAGAATGCTGGTGATGGGGCTGATAGCGGAGAAGATTCGGGGTCGTCTCATTCTTATCCATCTACTTTACCAGGCATTCCTAAGGCAATTCTCTATTTCTTCCTGTCTGCAACAAGTTGAACTAGTGTTGTTGCATATTTTACCTCCAACACGACATTTTGCCTTCTTCAGTTGATTGAATGATACACCATATTTCATGCAGGGAAGTGCCAGACAGTTGTTTCAGCGTTTGCAAGGGCCTATGGTGGAGCAGGCTTTAAATGAACACTTTGAGAAAATAATTAGAATTAGCCAGAAGCAGCCTTACGAAAGAAATACGGTTTGTGCCCTTGATGTAGGACTAGTTACCTTTCAGAGTTAACATGTTGATCAAATGAAGAAAAAAAATAATTTTTCTTTCTCCGTTGTCTGCATTTTCTGATTAGTTGAATGGTTTGTGCTTTGAGTAGGAATACTTTTGAGGTCTCTCTGTGATTTTAGTTTACGTCGAGCCCACATTGCACCTAGATAGGTAGGAGTTGGCCTATAAAAAACATGCTACCTAGTGTGCTCACCTGTTGGTCATCACATATTTCTGTTGAACATGTATATGCTGTCCATAGTAGCAACATTCATGCCTAGCTCAAGAATTATTCCACAAAGATGTCGATCCAGTGACCAACAAAATGTGGTGGCACTAGAATATACAGCGGATGAGAATTCAAAAACTTGATAAATAATTGGGATTGTACAATCTGGGAGCAAGAAGTACCGTTGATCTTGAAGCAAACATTGTCAACTTTTCTTGTTGTATTTCAAATGCTTCCTGACATAAGGTTTTTGATTCTCTCTGTTTTTTTTTTTTTTTTTCGGTTGAAGAGTGACAGCCATAATCAAAAGCAAGTACCTGTCCACCAGTCTCATTTTGTTGCTCTTTCTCAAGTCTGTCCAAATAACCTGAACGGAGTTTTTCTCACGTAAGTGCGATGCTCACCGTCCATCTTTTTTTAATCTCTTTGTGCAAGACAAGACTTGGTAGCTTTATTCTTGATTTTTAACATGAGACTAAAGTACGTTTTCCCCCTATCTGTAGACCTTTTGATCTTTGCGAACCAACTGCTCCTTCCGTGTATCAAGGTTCTCAAGCTTGTAATCTAGCATCATTAAACCAATGTGCTGTGCCACCAATGCTTGCTACGTCTGGGGAAATTTCATTATTACATGGATCAAGCAGTGTGGTTCTTGGTCCTAACTTCTTGTCATCTACTGATGCACTCACAACCTCTTGCAGGTACTTTACTATGCATGAGTGAGCATGAAGTTCTTCTCTAATAATTTCATTCTCGATATTTTGATCTATCATTTCTTGACTATGCATTTTCTCATGGATGCTAGAGTTAACTTTCCGAGAACATTATCTATGCCAGTTGATCAGCAGAGTAGGATGCAGCATTATAATCAAATGACATCTCCCATGAACTTTCAACAACCCCACCTATCTGTCTCTGGGTCTCTCTCTCTGACCGATTGTGATGTTCGTATGAAGCCTGGTAGAAACAGTGTGGTTGTGAATAGTGGGATGGATGGAAGCACGCCAATGTCTCGATCAGAGATTCATGGAATGACCTCATCATCAGTACTGAGTTCTAGCAGCATGGTGGGTACGCCAGGTCCTGTAAATATGCACCCTAGACCTGATTCTGCACAAGGAAATTCAACCTTGCAACCTCGTGAGGCTTTGCATTCGGTGAGGGTGAGGTTTATTATTTTCTTGTATAAATTGAAAAGTCATGCTTATTTGTCTATTTCCTTTGCATGAACGGATTGTCCTGGAAAACAATCTTAAATTTTAGAAAGGCTGGTAGTTAAAAAATGGAACGACTTGTGAGTCTCATAGCATATGAAGTGAAGTATCATGATTTCTATGTCCATCATGGAAATCATAATAAGATGGACAGTGTTGTCATTATCAGATTGTGCCTTCATTCTTCTATGAATTGTGATGCGATGCATCGATTCTGGTAATTTATATGAAAGCTGTCTTCTTTGATACCAGCTTGACCATATCTCAGAGCAGCAAACCCAAAGGTTGGTTCCAGGACCTCAGAAGCAGGTCACTCAAGGGAATATTCAAGGTGTTCCTCCGCTTAGTGGGTTGGGTTCTGCATTTTCTAATCGTGCAACTCCAACTCAGATGTTTTCAGGCCATTCCCAGCGGCAATATCAAATGTCCTCTCAACAACCTCATTTGCCTAATAGTCCTTATTATCGCCCTAATATTCAGGGGCGGAATCAAGCAACTGATTTGCCACAGCAAACTTATGCAATCCATATTGCTAAGGAAAGGCAGCTTCAGCAGCGGCATCTCCAACAGCCTCGGCAGCAGCTCACTGGATCTAATAATGCTGTCATATCTCATGTGCAACCACAACCTCAGTCTCCCATGCCATCTTTGCAGAATAGTTCCCTACAACAATCCCAGCCATCATCGCAGCCAATGCCTGTGTCACCACAAACACCCTCTTCACCAATGTCACCTACATTTTCTCCTCAACATCCTCAGAATTATCCGCTCCAACCTCATGCTCTTGGCCTAAATCATCAGAATAATACTATGAGTTGCCTGACTAATCAGACTGGAAGGCAACGTCACCGTCAGCTGCAGCAACAGCAACCTCAACAATATAGCGGGCCCCCTCCTAAAAGGCAGCAGCAGAAGCAGGCTATAAAGGGAAATGGGAGAGGAAATAACTTGGTGAATCAGAACCTCTGTTCTGACTCTTCTCATCTAAATGGTCTCTCTATGGCCCCTGGAAGCCACGGGGTGGAGAAAGGCAATCAGGTATTGCAGTTCGTGGAAGGTCAAGGTTTTAGGAATCCTGGGTCAACGGTAAATAACCCTGTCCAATCACCTAAATCCCAGACTCCTCCCAATCCCAATCATCCCCAGCTGCAGCAGACGCGGCTTTCTAGTCCCACATCTCCTGTGTCAAGGCAAATACAGCAGATTCCTTCTAGGTCTGATAGTAGCTCTGCTGAGAATGGGTCGTCCATTCTAAACAAGGCCATTACATCTCCACTGACAGCTTCGAACCATCTTCAGGCACTGCACATACATCAACAACCCAAACAAAAGCATGCTAATCCCATTCAACCACCATATACTGTCTTTCAACAGGGCCATCCAATGGCATCCAGGTCATCTATTAAGTCTCAAACCAACCAAGCTCAACTTGACCAGAGTCCTGTGAATAATCGTCCTTACCGGGAAAATACTGCTGCAATGGCGCCTCAAGCCTCTGTTGATTCCGCTAAAGCAGGACCTGGTAAAAAGTCTCAACTTTATAACGCTTCTTGTTTGCCTGCTCCACCTCCTTGTGTGGGTTTTGTTGGAAGACCACTTAATGCAAATATGGCCAGAAATGAGTCAATGCCATCTGTAGGCCAGAGTATGGAGCAATGCCCAGAACCAGGTAGCTTGTCTTCTCATGGTCGTAGCATTAATTGCTTGGGGACGCAGCTGGGGCAGAAGCAGCTGCAACCAATGATGCCACCCCTCATGCCTCGGCCATCACCCAAGCAACAGTATCAGCTGCAAGAACAGTTTCTAAAGTCTGAGGAGCAACAAACACTTCAAAAACCACTGCCAAAGTTGCCTTCTCAGCAACAAAGGCAGCATTTGCAAGCAGGGCAAGGAAATTGACATGTAATGCAAGAGGTTTTTTTTTCTTGGAAAGCATGATTCATTAGATGAAACAAGGTATTGCTCGCCCTAGTGATGAATGAGCATGTCCCTGTGACAACTCTGTACAGGTAAATTTTATTCCAGATTGATATTAGGTGATATTGGATCTTCATTGACATTTCCTTGTCTCATTCTACTTATGCACCATCCAACAGGGATTGATGCCGATTTTGTAAGCATCCATGCAAATGGAGCTGACTACTACAAAAATAGACCACGAAAGTGAGAACAGCTAGGAGTTATGACCATTTATTTCAAGCGATATGAAAGGTTAAGTGAAGGATTGTAGCAGATCGTTTGTTTATTGACTTTCTGGAATCATGTATAGTGACACTTCTCAAGTCTTAATCGAGAGAGTGAGACAAATATAGAGTTTTTTGTACAGAGGTCTCATCTCTCCTTTCCTTCTCCTTTAGGTGTTTTTTGGTTCTCTTGGCTAAGTAGACTGGTGCATGTGTAATTACCCTTTGAGATCAAGTGGGGAGCAATTACAGTCACAGGCAAAGCCTTAGAACATTGTGTGAATATAATGGTTCCCGATGTATAGACTGATCATGTCAATGCAGTTATTTGGCCTCTCAGCAAGTTTTTTAGTGGACGTATTGCCTTTGCTCACTTTGTTATCGATTTTTGTAATGCATGGAAAATTATTGTCCTGGTAGCTTCTGTCGCTTATATTCTCTGGTTGAGAATTCATATTATAACCAGGGACATCATCATGACCTCTGGTCATATAACTGTTAAACATGCCATATTGATGCCTGGATTTTGTAGCTTCATCAGTAACAGAATTTTGAAAGGACATTTTTGCTCAAAAGCTTCTACATCTTGAACCACAAGAGACTGTCATCATCCCATGTATGCCGCTCTGTAGACAGATTGCGTTATTTGTTCTCAGTCCTCGGCGAGACTCGGCCTCAATGTTGAAGAGCTGTAGTTTGAAGTGAACAAAATGGTATGAGCATTCTCGAACAAGCAAGGTCTGTGTAGGCATGAACTCTGACCATGTTTGAACAGTGTTTTATGGTTCCAGGAGTCTAGTGTGGTCAAACGAGAGGCTTTCTGGACCTTGCTCTTCTCCTGACAGATCCCATGGTAAGTCTAAGAATTCCCTGAGTGGATAATGAGTGCTAGTAATTTAATTTATGTGCATAGGAAATGTTATGTCAGGAGAATTATGCAGATGAAGCTGGTCATTTGAGTAGGGCGTTCTAGAAGTTAGGGATGGCTGCAGAAGCTATGATAGTTTGCTGCATGTTCTGGTAAGTAGAATGCGCAATTACGAGCATATCACTCGATCTTTTCCGCTTAGAACCACTTGTATTGCAATTTATTTGGTTCTTCGGAAAATACGCAGGTGCATTATGAATATCTTCTTTTTCTGTTCCATTGCTGCATTTCTGCTCTCCCTTTTTGCCCTCATTGGCGACCCCACTTGCGGGTGAAGTTTTAACATGGTTGTCAATTGCCATGTTCATCGGCGAGTTATTGCTGCTTCTAGTTAATTTGAAACGTTTTAGCTTAAAGCACAAAAGCCTAACTTCAGTTAATCATCTACTTTAGTTATCGTATGCATCTATCTCTTGAAGCTTTCCACTGTTTACTACTTTGGAGTCTTGGAAAGATATCACGATGCGAACAATTCGGTTAATGTTGGTCTCCTCGGCGTCGTAGCTTTGTAGCTATTGTAGGATATCGCTGCTTAAAATGCAACAAAAGAATGCTGCCTCTCTGTTCTGTCAGTGAATGTCATTTACTATTTGTTGATTGATGTATGGGAACTTTAACATTTTTTTCATATGAAAACTTGTTAACGTGTCCATAGCTATTTTTCCTCGTCCACAAATTGATTAAATTACTTTGGAAGAATCACTGTTAATAACCGTGGTGAAACTACTTAACCCAAGTACCGTGGACTGCTTCACATATCGAGTCCTGCATTTTATAAGAAAAAGCAAGCCATATATTTTATAATTTTTCAGATTTAATCGAGTTAAAAATACCACATTTGTGCAATAACTTCTCCGGGAAGCTCTGGAAATTTTTATTGAAGAGGATATGACAAGTGAACCTCCACAAGACAACCCACACGAATGGAATGAACATCATCTACCCCAAATATCAGCGATCGATCGATCGATTAACCTACACTAAAAAACAGGGTCAAAGTAATTTTTTTTTTTTTTTTTGGAAGAAAAGGGTGAGAGAGAGGAGGGGAGAGAACAGATAAAAGTCAAAGTCAAAGGGGTCAGTCAAGAGGGGAAGCAAAAGGCCTTGGCGATGGTGTCGAGGATCTTGCTCTGCGACTCCGCGATCAGGTCCATCCGCTTCCTCTCGAACTCCATCCTCCACCGCTCGCTCTCCCTCATCATCTCCATCTTCACGTTCTCCATCCCCACGTACCTCTCCGCGAACCCCCTTATCTCCCCAGCTATCTGCCACACCGCCCTCCTCTTCCTCCTCCCCCTCCTCTCTCCCCACCCCTCCTCCTCCGCCTCCTCCTCTTCCTCCTCCTCCTCCTCCTCCATCTTCTCCGCCGCCCTCTTCCTCTTCGCCCCTCCCGCCGACGCCGACGCCGACGCCCTGGGGAACCGGTTCCCCATCGCCGACCTCCTCAGTATGTGGTTTATGCTCCTCGACTTGCTGTAATTCCCATCGTAGGCCTCGTCCTCGTTGTCTTCCTCCTCCTCCTCCTCGGCGGCTTCCTCTTCCTCTTCCTCCTCCTCCTCCCCTCCTCCCACGGCCCTTCGGGCGCCGTACGGCACCACGGCGATCGGCCGCGCCGAGATCGGCATGGGGCCGCGCTCCAGGCGCTCCATCATCTCGTAGTACGGCCATCCGGAGGCGGCGCCGGCGCGCTGCTTCTCGGCGCGGTAGCGCTTGCGGAGCTTCTCCATCTTGTGGCGGCACTGGGTGGCGGTCTTGGAGGGCTCGGCGTAGGAGTAGCCGCAGCGGGCGGCGACGGTGACGGCCACCTCCTCCCACTGGCTGGACTTGAGCGGGCCGCGCTTGAGGGCGTACCACTTCTCCTCGTAGGCGCGGATCAGGTTGACGGTCTCCTCGTGGGTCCAGGGGACGGGATGGGGCTTCTTGGCGGCGGAGGCGGCGGCGGGGAGCGGGGTGGCGCTGGGTGGGGAGGCGGAGGGGGAGGATGAGGAGCGGGTGGCCATGTTTCCGAAGTCTTTTTTAGGGTTTTGAGATGGAGATGGGGGGAGAGAGAGAGAGAGAGAGAGAGGGGGAGGTGGTAGGCTTAAATAGGGGAGGGGGTGGTGGTGGCGAGGCGGTGGTGGCGGTGGTTGAGTTTTGGTTTGGGGAGGCAATTAGGTGGGGCGGGGGTGCCGATGAATGGGGAAATTGCGGGACTGCGCCCGAGTTTTTACTCTGGTTTTTTTGTTGGGGTGGTGGTGGGGTAGCGTCATTTGCTGTACATTTTCGGGTTGGATCAGGGTCACCGTGGTCCAATCAATTTTGTCCTCTGCAGCTGGGAAGGTTTCTGAGTTTCTTTCCGACGTTTACCTGGAAATCGAAGTCCTCCTTGTGGGTGGACAGGAGGAAATTAAGCAGAAATAAAAAAGTCGCTGAAGATGGAGGCTTAGGGGTTAAGTCTTTTCGGCCCGCGTTGGACCGTGCTGATAGACAGAGGAGGGGTAAGTCTTTTCCGCCGGCGTTGCATCGTGTTTGATAGACAAAAAGCGTGTAAATTAAGATTCCGTTCCTTTTGGAGAGAATATGATGATTCTGAAAAAATTTAAGGGAAATTCTAAATAAAGATTCAAAGTATTCTTGTTCTCTTAAATAATGATCTAAAATAAATTTTATTTTTATTAAAGATACGAAGTGTCGTCATTTTCTTAAATAAAGGATTGAATTTGATTTTATTTTAAATAAAGACCTCACAATTTCAAAGAATGGTTTGACTTCGTCAATTAATTTTTTCCTTAAAAATAAGATTTCAAAAAAAAAAAAATACTGGAGGAGAGCTGGGGTAGCCCCTCGACTATGGCCAGCAAGGATCAAGAGAGGACCACCACCCTCTCCCACACCCTCTCCCAAATCTAGGTGAGAGAATTGGCCCTAGTCGTCCTGTCTTTTTTCTTTTTATATATTATTATTTGTGTTTCTTTTTAATTTTAAAATTTTATTTCTACTTTGAGTTTGTTCTTTTTTGGAAATGAAAAAAATAAAAAAGGAAAGAAAAAAAGGTAAATGATGGAAATACACTCAATCATTCGATGAGGTCAGGCTTTCTTTGAGATTGACATGAAACTTGAAGAAGTAAGGTGCACTTCAAACCCTCCTTTGAAAAAAATAAGGGTTAATACCTTGAAAAACCCCAAATTGATAAAACTGTGACAAATTTATCCAAAACTATTTTTTTGACCACCAGAAACCCCAAACCGATATACATTTGACAAACTTACCTCAAACTAGTACACTTGTGACAAATTTACCCTCTGTTAGTTTTTATTAAATTTTATTGTCAAATTATTAAGTTAAATGACACGTGATAGTTAATTGATATATCAAGTTGTGATTTTATGCTCCGTTTATTATAGTTTACAATTTTTGTGATTTTTTTTTTTGTATTAATCCAATTTAGCGGGAGGTATATTTTTCACAAATTTACCAGTTTGGAGTTTTTTGACGTCGAATAAATTAGTTTGGGAGTAAATTTGTCATAAATGTACCAGTTTATGATTTTTAATATTTAGTCGAGGTAAATTTGTCACAAGTATACCAGTTTGGGGTTTTTCATGGTAAAAAAAATAGTTTAAGATAAATTTGTCATAGATGTATCAATTTGTGATTTTTCAAGATATTAACCCAAAAAATAATGACCCTCTAAACTCTTATTTGGAATTGTTACTATTTTCTAGGAAGTTATTCTTCACGCAAATGACAATATCTTTCAATATTAAGCTAAAACCTGAAAATGAAGTGGCACCGTTTAGTAAGGAATTTTTTTATTTTTTATTTATCTCCATGCACTCATTCTCAATAATTTTTTAAATCAAATTTTAATTTTAATTTAATTTAATTTTTTCTTTCCTTGGCCGAATACCGGCCACAAGCGAACTCGAGCCCTGCCATAGGCCGACGAGGCTCGAGCCCCGCCAAACTCACTGGACTTGGCGGTGTCCGAGCTTGATCGGGGCTATTTGGCAGGCTCGGGTATCACCAGAGCGACGAGCTGTGTGGGCCTCAAGTCCTCATTGTGTTGGAAGGAGAAAATTAAGCAAAAAAAAAAAAGTCATTGAAGATGAAGGCTTTAGGAAAAGTCTTTTCGGCCGGCTATGGATCGTATCGATAGACTAAAAGCGCGTAAATTAGGACTAATGAATACTTTGATATTATGATATGATCCATCCATCTCGAGTTTAGATAGTATTTTATGTCATCAGCTAGTACATGACTCTCACATCAAACCTTCATCTCCCTCGAAGGAGAATCTGTTCCAATGCTCATGCTTTTACCTTTGTTTCGTCAGAATTATTCCTACATTGAAATATTTTTCACTAGAAGTAGTTCTTCGGCTTTTATTTAAGGAAACCAAGGTTCTATACTAATTCTGGATAAATGATATCTCATGTGAAAAGAGATCAATTTCTTCAATTCAAATAGCATCGTAGAGTTCCAAAATAAGCCAGAATATAATCGACGGCAAGATTCAAAAATTACGAACTCGATGATATTAGAGGACGTAAATAAGCCGTGCGGAATTTAAATGAAGACATAGTTTGAGAACATAAAAGTACAATGTTGGAATTTAATCAATGATACGACATAGAGATAAAGATACTTGTTGGAATCTGATCGATAATTTAGAGTACGATGCATGAAAGATGACAAAAATATAACATTTGGTTTGATTTGCGTGGAGGCTTTCTTGGTGGACGACTAAAGATATTTATAATAATATAAAAATCCCTAAACTGATGAATATATGACAAATTTACCCAAAACTAGTACATTTATTACAAAATTATAACAAACTAATTTTTGACCGTTAAAAACCTCAAACTAATGCACGTACAACAAATTTACTGTACATTAGTATATCAATTTGGGATTTTACCCTCCATTTGTCACATGTGTACTAGTTTTTTGATTTTCGAAGTATTAATCTAATTTAATAAAGGGTATATTTGTTACAAATGTCTTAGTTTAGGATTTTTAGCAGTAAAAAATTTAGTTTTGAATAAATTTGTCAAAAATGTATTAGTTTGGAGTTTTTACTTGTTAAAAAATTAATTTTGAGTAAATTTATCATAGATATATTAATTTGAGATTTTTGTGATTAAAAAATTAATTTGGAATAATTTTGTCACATATGTATTAATTTGGAATTTTTTGTGGCAAAAAAAATAATAATTTAAGATAAATTTATCACATGTATACTAGTTTGAGATTTTTCATACTATTAACCCTAATAGTTAATGGTAGCTACTTTTCGAAGGTTCCCAATGGTTACAACTTCCCCGGGAACTCCTGTTTGGTTTTATCCATGTTGGTAGATTTCACATGTGCAAATTGCTCCATGACATGGTTTTCCACACTTAACGTCCACTCCACGATCTTTCTTCGAGGCGAAATCTCCCCTTTTTCAAAAAGGTGTTTTTGATTTCAACCACCCTATTGGACAACCTAATCTTCAAACCATAACTGTTTCTCCCAAAACAGTACGCCTTTGATAAAATATTGCAAGCATTCATATTAGCAAATATAACGACAACTGAATATATGGTGTGAATCCCCACACTTGTCACTTGTATTAGTGCTCACATGGGCATGCACATGACCGTTTATATGAATCTCATGTGATGCTCATGTGCCTGCGCTAGACAAGCCATGTTTTGGGTGTCAACATGCCCATTTCACTCAACAACAGTTCCAAGTGTAAATCCAATAACGATGACTTTACGTAGTCGCGGTAGGAGTGAAAAGAAAGAAGAAATATTCACATTCAAGACGTGAGGAAGACCGTAACACAGCGCGCCGCTAGCGAACGCCAGAAATCGGCTCCTCGAATTGCCAGATACACAGGAAGATAAAAAGAAACTTAGTATTAAGCGCAACCACCGACCTAATAGCTCGACTTGCCTGAGAACTGTACAGGCGTATATATACACTTCAAGAGGGGCAACAGACGCGCCCGACAGCACCCCCAGCAACGCCTATTTATACACATCGCCATGGGACTATACAAGCGACCATATGCAGAGTTCCTCACCACCAAATTATCAAAACATGAATCCGAAACAGAAGCCCACGGCTTTTTACCCTTCTCGGCGAATTCTTTTGCAGTCACTACGTGCTCTCTCTTGTGCTTTCCCAATTCCCGCTCGGCGGCAACATCTCTTCTACTTTCACCTTCACCAAAGGAAAGGACAACAGGGTCAGAAATGCACAGCGAGTTTGGCCTATTGGCCAAAAAAAGAAAAAGCAAGAGGATTAATATGCTAAGGCATAGAAGCTTTCTTTATGGTCTGCAAGGTGCCCTGTCCAATGCAAATTTACAGCAAAGTTCATAACTAACGACTTAAGCCCATGCTACTATATATCCCCCCTTTTGCAGCTAATCGATCATGATAATTTGGCATTGCAACACTGTAAAGAATGAAGCTGAATAGATAATCAAAGTGAAATCAAAAGAGATCAAATTAACATACATCACACTGCAATACCTAATCAAAATTCATCTAACTTTCACATGCTGAGGAGTGAATTGTACTCCACAAAACTTAGATGACATCGCTCCAACATTAAGTGGCAGTACCTTAGATAATGCATTAGGTAAGGAAGTGTGCCGCATGGGCCCCCTTAGCCGTTGAATCTCCTGAAGCTGATGTTGTATATCGTCTAACAGTTCCAACTGGTTTGTCTCTCCTTCCCTGTTTTTTCCAGATATTCTCAACTTCTCCTTTTCCTCTTGAATAATTCGTAACATCTCTCTAAGCCATTCAACTTCAATGTCAAGCTTTAATCTTTCATAATGAACCACCCTTTCAGAATCATGTGTCATTGTTCTACTCTGTGAGTTAACCAACAATTCTAATACGCCGTCAATATTAGTATCGCTGATATGACCATTCTGCCTCATGTCTTCTTCATTTGTGCCATTGTTCAGTGGGTCTGTTTTATCATCAACCACATGAACATCATGAACTATCTGTTGCATGTCATGCACAGTTTCTTGAAGATTGCCACATTCAATATCTCCGTTTTCCCTATTTTCCTCCACCCCTTCTCCATCACAAGAGAAACATCTCTTCATACGTGTACAATACGAGGTTGGCTCCATTATGTAATCCTTA
This sequence comes from Eucalyptus pauciflora, assembly GCA_007663325.1. NCBI lineage: Eukaryota > Viridiplantae > Streptophyta > Magnoliopsida > Myrtales > Myrtaceae > Eucalyptus > Eucalyptus pauciflora. The sequence continues at coordinate 2,866,841 of VMYD01000011.1, forward strand.
ATTACTCCACCATTGTTGATCTCTGGTACCATAGACTGTACATACTCACCCGGGTGAAGCACAGGGTGAATTTTCCCGTGGCTATCCTTGATGTCTTGCACATGATCATCGCTGCTTTTATCTCCAGAAGAAATTTGTCTATATGCTTCAACCTCATTCTCCAAGAAAAAATTCTCCCTCTCCCTCCTAATTAGGATCTCTTTGAGAATACTCATTTCCTCTTCATCATAGGCAAACTTCTCTTCCATCATCCTCTCATTCTGCCTAACTTCCATTTCTATTGATGCCCTCTCTTCTTGCAGGCGAAATATCATGGCCATGGCTTCATCGGCAGCAGTGGCAGAAGCACCTCTCTCTTTCTCCAATTCCAGGTAAAGCGCAGCACGAGCAGCTTTCTCTTCAGCAAGTACTTGTTCTAGCATTCTGATTCTATCCAACTCGGTTCTATAAATTCCTAGCTCATCTGGCGGATCAGTGATGGAATTGTCAATAGAAGATGAATCCAAATTCACTCCTTTGCTCCCGTCAAAAGATCTGCTCAGCTCATAGCTATGGCACGATCTTTCACCCTCAGCAACGTCAATGGGTTTTCTTTCATCTGTAGTTGGCAGTATCACAAAATTAGCATGTTATATGCTGCAGCATTTGCATACAGCTCCAAATAAGATGTAATCTCATTACAGGATTGCGATGACTCAACCAAAATTTAAAAAGCTTTTTCTTTCCTAGGTTTCATCTCCCTACCACACAGCATCATCATTCATACTATTGATAATTGATTCATAAGTAATGCAAAAGCCTAGGCCAGAATAAGATAGAAAACTTATCAGGATTCCTATAACTAACGCAAACATTGAGAAAAATACGGACAAACGTACACACGCAAGACTAAATCACAAAGTATGCTCACCCAGGATTTGACCATTGATCCCGCTCACAAGACCCAAACTTTCTGCAATTTGGCTACTCATTTCTTCAATACCAGGAGGGTAGGAGCAAACACTACCAAACGCTGACTTCAAATTGTTAGGCTTGAATTTCCCGTATCCAAGAACAGCTCTACTTCTTCTTCTCCGAATTCCAACTCCAGACCTTTGCTTCTGACTGACAACAACACCCTTTCCTTTAACATCATGCGCAATCTCTCCGTCATTCAAATTCTGTGAAACCGCCCCCGACAAAGAACTACAAAGCTTTTCGCTGCTCAATTCAATAACACCATTCTCAACTTTCTCGTCTTCGACTAACTTCAAGTTTGAATTACGTGACTCGTCCTCAGAAAGAACAGAACCAAAAGGGAATCTACTCCTCACCTGGCTCTGAACAGAGTAGATCTTCCTCGCGGGTATTTCAACAAGCAGCTTGTGCAAGCAGATGCTACTACTTCGAAACCCTAACACACCCTCACACGGACAAGGAAGATGGATCCCGAAAATACTCCAGAATCTTGAAACACAAAACACAAAAGCCGATATACACAGCAGGAAGTAAGCAAGAGCAAGATCAAGAAACGCCCCAATAAGACCAACCAAAGTCCAAGAACAGCCTCCGCAAGAAACCATCTTCCCCACAAGATTCAGAGACCCCAGAACTCTGCTCAAGATGAGAGCTTTTTACATGAGAATGAATTTCAGCAGGAACCATCACCCATCAAGAATCTCGGGTTGGAAATTAAGAATAGAGTATAAAGAGGAGGGAAAGAAAAAAGGATTTCCGAGGTGGATCTTCTCCTGTTTCGTCGTCGCCGTCGCCTGCAGCAATCATTCTTCGCGAATAAGCAAATGGTGTGCTGATCTAAACGAAGCTGACGTGGGTCCTACGGAATTTACAAGAGAAGGGAAGTGGGCAGTTGTTAGCTGAGGAGTTGCCTGTCTCTGTTCCTGCATGGCCCCCAGTTCCATCTCCTCGCTGCTGACTGTTCGCGTCTAAACAAAAGCACAAGAAGCGAGTCAAAATGGAGAGAGAGAGAGAGATTCCATTGGTTTGACTATTAAGGAGTCACGAGCACCGCCATTATACCTTTACCTCGTCGTAGTCGACAGAATTACTGGCACCCTAAAGCCTGCAGCGGAATCCAGCAAAGACACGATTAAATCCGAATCTCTGGTTATCCAATTAATGACTTGCCAAAACTTGTCTGGAATTATTTGACAACTGAGCTTCACTTTGCCTTCATCTTATGTTGATGCTGGTAATTTCGCGATCCGAGATGGAGCTACTACAGAGTTCGGCAAAATTGCCACGCTGGCGTCTTGATCGATGAAGCGAAAGAAGAAATTGAAAAATGTTAAAGGATACGGTTTCCGGTTCCTCTCCCTCTCTTGTTACCTACTCCCATTAGGACACAACCCCATTTGATCGTTGCCTCTTGCTTCGATGAGTCGCAATCGTCTCGTTGTTCAGAACGGCTAATCTAGGCCCTAGCGAAGAATGTGACCCTATAGCACATCCAAACTGTCACTATTAACATTAATGAATGAATCCCACCATGAACATAATTAGAGATGTGCAAAACGGACCGTCTAACCATCCGGACCAGACTGAACGGCCAGTTTGGTCAAGTTCCTAGAAATGTCGATCCAGTCCTCAATTCCTAAAAGTGGAACCGGTATCTAAGCAATTCAGTTCCTAGTTCTAAGGGAAAATCGGATTGAACCAACTAAATATGTATATTTATTTTATTATTTCTTCAAAAAAAATCAGTAAAATATGAACGATCCAGTTTCAAGTAGTAGGAAAAAATAAGTGATTGGTTCTATTAAACCGGATTGCACCGGTTGAGTCTGCTCCCTATTTCTAATTTTTGGGAACCGGTCCTCCCCCGGCAACCGGACTGGACTGGAAAGGCTTTTGTGTATATGTGACATTTAGATAAGAAATTATGCCAGCTAACTGCATGGACCGTCGATATGTCCGAGTGGTTAAGGAGACAGACTTGAAATCTGTTGGGCTTCGCCCGCGCAGGTTCGAACCCTGCTGTCGACGCTCTTTCCTCTTTGACTTGTCTTTTTGAGAAAAATAATAAAACTTTTCTCTAATCATTTTTTTTTTTTTTTAAATAATCCAAGAGAGGGAGAAAAACGTTGGCGGGGGGTTGTTGAAAGAAAGCGCCATCCCACCCTTCTCCAACCTCCGAATTCCTCTTCAAATCTTCATCTCCTCATCGACTCTCTGTCTCCTCTTCGATTCATTTCAAAACTGACATCCATTGGCCTGCTCCTCTGTCAAAGGAACCATCGAAAACCCGGTGCTGATCTCGTCTCTCTGTCTCTCCTCCCCGCTGTTTCGGCGAGACTCGTGCATGGGTTCGGAGAGCAAGTTCTTCACTTTGGCCGAGGTGTCGGAGCACAACAGCCCCAAGGACTGTTGGCTCGTCGTCGAGGGCAAGGTATCGTTCCCGCGTCTTTCGTGTTTTGTCCATTCCCCATTTAAAAAGTCGCGATTTTGCTTGATATGGACGACGACCCTCTTACTGGTTTGCATTCGATCGGTCTCTATGCGAGTTGGACTTACGTGGGTGCAGATTGGTGTGATTATTTGCTATGTGATGGATTCGAGATACGTTCTGCAGTGAAATTGCGTATTTGAGTTTGTTCGTGTCTCGTGTGGAGTGCTTCGTGGACTTTGACATTTTCTTTCTTGGCTGCTTTGTCTTGTTTGAGAGGGAGATGAAGAATCATCTGCTTCCGGTGTTCACGGTCCTTATGGAGAAATCCTTTACGAAGGAGATTATAGTAGTTAATAAGGCTTGTGAGGAGTCTCATTGAAACCAAAAAGTATAGGCCTGCCTATAAAGGACTAGAAATTCCTTGCTTACGTCTGAATGATTTTTTCTTCCCTCGGGGCTACATACTTAGAAGCAAATCTCACCCGCCGATCAACTCGTTGACTAGGTGAGACACGAGCCAAAACTCAGGTGGGTTGCCCAAATATGAGACTCTTTGCACCTGACGTTATAGGAAGCCCGATTCACGCACGTGCACGAGAAAGAACATTAGCCACTATCAGGTTTAACCATCATGGTCATTGGTTTCTGTCAAAGTAAGATGTTTCATGTTATTGTCTTTTATGTTAGTTTCCCGCTCCCGCATACTAATTCACTTGAAAGGTGTAACCCTGTTTAAAACCGCCTCGAAACAGATATTGCCTCTCTAGCTACTTGTGCAGAAATCATGCTATACATAGCAACTGACAGCTGTTCTGGGTCTATTATGGGTTATTCTTTCAGGGAAATATTCATAAAGCAATTGAATGTATGTGCGGTGATCAACCTAGTTTTTGGGGACGGTAGATTTCATTTGATGGCCTTGACTTGTAATTTTTGTCAGGCGCTTATTCTCCGCTTTGAGCTGTACAGTTTTCTGACTTTGTAATTGGGAAGCATCAACTTTCTGGTCGTTTCCCATTTCTCATCGTTTTTGTCTTTTGTGTTGCTCAATATATTCCACCACCCTTTAACATCCACATTTAACTCTAAGTTTTGGCTTTTCAAAATGTCTACAAGTTCCAGTCACTTTAGGAGATTGACCTTAAGAGCTGCTGAAACTTTACAAAGTCGTCAATACGAGGCTCCGTTAGGTAAAATACTAATTGAAGAATTAGCTTTGACAGGATTCTTTCACAGCCTAGCTGGATTAAGTTTCTTCAGTGTGAGTCTATTACACCATTCTTTAGGCGATAAGATTGAAAAACCTAGTGCAACTTACCTTGTGGGTTTGGTTTTGTGCTATTTTTGTTTGATTTAGTCCACCATGTGCAATCTTTGAATGAATCACCATCAGAGTGCCGCAAAGTGGCTTTGCTGATTGAAGTATCACTGTTGCTGGTTTTCTCACTCTATTTCAATGGAGCATCAAATGAAACTTCTTTTCACGAATTTAATTTGTCAGGACAGGTGTATGACGTGACTAAATTTTTGGAGGACCATCCCGGTGGTGATGCAGTGTTGCTGTCCGCCACAGGTATCTGTTTTGTGCAAGAAGGCTTTGAATCAAAATCTTGTTCGACCTAGTGATAATTTGTCCTCAAGTTATTAACTACCATACCATTTACTGGTTATTATATGTGGATAATTGTAGGGAAGGATGCCACTGATGATTTCGAGGATGTTGGACATAGTAGCACCGCTAAAGCAATGATGGATGAGTTCTATGTTGGTGAGATTGATACATCAACTGTTCTCACCAAGACCAAATACACTGCTCCTAAGCAGCCTCACTACAACCAGGACAAATCTCCCAAGTTCATCATAAAACTTCTTCAGTTTCTAGTCCCTCTCCTAATCTTGGGTTTGGCTGTTGGCATCCGTTTCTATACAAATTCAACTTGACATTTGAAAGCTATTGAAGGAAATTGTACTTTGAGAATAAGTGATACTAATCATCATTCCTTCCTCAAAATTACCCTTAATTTGATGGTCATGGTTGTGATTTAATGTCCTCGATTCCCTTCCTGCAAGTTCTTTTCTGAAAGATCAGTGATTCTTGCTTTTGATGTCGAGTTTTGTACTGCAATGAAGAACTGTATTTTTCTCTATTTTTGGCTGCTTCATCATGTTTTGTCTTACCTTAAATTCCGTGTGTACAACTCAGTAATGGGCCCTGTTCCTTCAATGCAGTCCTCTAAACCCTTTTCCAGATATTCGGTCTTTTTAGAGCCATTAATTCTGCCTAGGCTCAATCTAGTGGATGGTATTGGGCGTCTTGCAATCATTATGTAGGCTCGACATGAATGGTGGATCTTCGCGCAGCCTGATGAGACCAGTGTCAGAAGTTATTTGGGATCGTTTCTGGTCAGGTGTTATTTGCATGATTCGAGATCTTTTTGGTTATGTCTAGTACAACGTCTCTTCCGCACATTTAAGGCAATGGGAGTTACAGCTCTAGGAAGCAGACAGGTTAAGTCTGGTGCCGTTGCGCACAATAATAGAAGGCGGAACTTAGGCGGTATCAATGTTGATCACATAATTCTTCTGTTTTGGGAGATTTACGAGTATATTATTTCTTGTTTTTCCAATCTGGGGAACTCAGACGTAGGACCAAAAGGGATTCTTGTGGAGCAAACTTTATTCTTCGCATGTTGAGTAGTTTCCTTCCATTGTTCAACACTTACGGGCTTTTCTGCTGAATTAGGGGATTCATGAGAAATTACTTTCTTGTATTCTAGTTCAAAGTAGTTGGCCGAGTAAGAACCGAATCTGAGATCTCGCTTTCCTTGAGGCCCGAGATCTCTTTCGCTGTGCCATTTACATCAACGGCTGTTCTTTCCAAATTACACGGGGACTTAGAGCAGGGCTTTTTAATCTCTCCGGATTTCTTGCCAAACTCAAGGTAGTAGTAGCTATGAACTGAAAATACCAGACAAAACTAGCGGAGCCAAGCCACTAAAGGCTGGCAATTGTTGCAGATCCTGTCATGGTCGTTTCACGATAGATGGAAGGATTTCATCCTATGAGTTTCCCCTCAAGCAGCCATTACTAGAACGATATTGTACAGCTGAACACTTCCGTGCAAGACAAAGAAAACGTACTAACTTTGGCAAATTATCAGGACTAAATGCATTTAAACAAGATTAATCTGTTCTAACATCTTGGAAAGGTTCTTAGACAATATTTTAAAGAGGAGGGGTTTTAGATTGACATAACTACAGTCCACAATGAACGAGAGAAGTCGATGGGAAGCACGTTGTCTGAAACGAAATTTGTCTTCGATGGTTGTGTTCCAGGCTGTGCCTACTACAGCTCATTTCCTTGTTTGGAAACTTGCACTGACTTTCCACCCTCTCGGATAATTTAAGTTTGTTGTTTTTTTTTTTTTTTGGTAACTCTCATTTTGACTTGTTATTGATATTGTCCAATCCTAAGAAAACAAGAAAAATTCCTCCTTCTCTTTTGGTTGTCAAAGAATTGAAATGTCGAACCAATAAGTAATGATCGAATGAGATTAATTTTTAGAAAGGTTTGACAGCAAAGCTATGCCTTCTACGGGACCAAGACCAAAAGAGAGAACCTCTATTTGGCTCTTTCCCTGAAATTTCCTGGAAGGGCAACATCTAAATTGGGAACTTTCAAGTGATTATCCCTCCATTCTCTCTCATACCCACAAGGCCAGAGCCAAAGCTTTTTGGCAGAAACAAGGCAAAAGACAATGGACGACTGCTGCAATATAGATGGTCTAGTTTGAATTTGATGAGATGCATGAATGTATGTCACACTGGTTGTCTTCTTTTCATGAGGATGCACTGTAAAGGATAAGAGATAATTCCCTTACAAAAGACAATGTGTCTGACACACATGCCTATCTAACCGCCCCGAAAAGAGTCAAGAGATCCTTCTGAGAGGATGACTCTGCCGTCTCCGCACCACGCGTATTCAAAAGACAAAAAAAACCTGAAAAAAAATGATTACCTGATCAGAACAAGCAGTCATGTTTGTCAAAGATGCTTCTCTCAAACTCTCCTCCAGATTTTGTCACATTGTGCAGCAATATGGCTAATAAGAAGCAGAATTAGGACTCCCCCTCAATCTCCCTCCTCACTTCATCTTCATCAAGCCGCTAAAAGGATCGATTCCATGGGAGCATTGAGAAAGGACAAAGGTGTTCTGAAGTTGGTGCACCCGGGCAGATTCGTGGAGACGCTCACAGAGCCAATCACAGCGGCAGAGGTCATGCAGAAGAATCCCAGGCACAGCGTCACTCGGCCCGACGTGTTTTATTTCCCTTGGGTCGTGGTCAAGCCCGAGTCCCTCCTGACTCCAGGAGCGGTGTTCTTCATCGTTCCTAACCGGACGATCCATCAGCTATTGAAAGGCGAAAGCAGCCGTTACTGTGGGCCTTCTTTGCAACAAAGGGATCATCCCTGTGACCAGGACCATCAGCAATTTGAGCTAGCTTCTCCTATCAAGGAATATGCTGGGATGACGCCTAAGCACCGAAACCAAGAAAGTTTGCCCAAGAGGCTGTTTCAGACCCTGTATCGTAGAAAGTCGTATCATGACGAGGATTTGAAAATGGAATCCTCAAGTAGGTTTATGACAGAGTCTAGGACGGAGGGAATTCCCCAGTATGAAGATGACCGACAAGAATCTAAAAGACTATCTCCAGAAGATTCCACATTCCAAAAGAAAAGTTTGGCCAAAAGACAAGTTCAGACCATGCATCGTAGAAAGTCGTATCATGACAAGGACTTGAAAACGGAATCCCACAGTTGGTATAGGACAGAGCCTAGGACCGAGGCAATTCCCCAGTCTGCATCTCCAGGAGATTCCACATTCGAAAAGACATGCTTCAAAGCCATAGATTTTTACTTGGGAAGCAGGAATATGAGCAAAGAATTGCTAGAAAAAGATGCCGCAGTTGAATCAATCTGTCAGAAAAACATTACCGCATTGAAATCGTGTATTAGGAAACCGGATAGTGCTCGTAAATCACTAAACCTTAAAGTGGGATTTGTCTTGCCAAACAGAGACCAGAAAGCGGATGCTTCAGTTTCTTGAGCAGAATCCACCAGGTCATTTAGTGGATTAGAACACCAACCTCACGTGGGCAATTTGTTCCCCGCTCAGCCGTGGTCGAGATTCTTCTCATTTCCTCGTGATGGGCAGGGCTCTCTTGAATACTGTTTTCTAGTTTTGGTTTGTTTTATTTTCAGTTTCCTTCTTGTGAATTTGTCCAACACTGGGAAATATGATGCCGGATTGTCTTCATACAAATAATTCCATTTGGACATTGATGTTATTACATACGATAACACCTCGCCCTCAGCGATTTCATGTATGTGACTTACTGCATCATGTATTATTCTTCACATGAAGGTCAATCTGATTTATATTATTTACCATCAAAGTATATTTATTTAGTGGCGTTCACATTCAAGAACAACTCTATCTACTCGGAATTACCAGCAATTCCACGATGTGCCCTGTCCCCAGCAAGAACAGTAAAAGAAGTTTCAGATTTTCATCTTATCAATGGTTCTCCTTAGTAACATAGTCCATGCTAGTAAATAATACCGAGGTTCCAAATGAAAGACGGAAATGGTATCATCTGGCCGGCTGGGCCAAACAGGAAGGAACAGGAAGGGCTATAAATGGAAAAGAAAGAATCTTGAGCTAAGACGAAATGAGTTACAAGAAACCAAAAGAACGATAGAGATGGAGTAATTGATTGGTTTGTGGAAGATTTCGATTATGGAGCAGTCTTTGTTGAGTGCACCAGTGACGTCTGAAACAAAGTCAGACGTATGTAGTGAAGATAAGACATTGATAATGCCCAGTCGACCATCACTCATGGCTCAATCTTTCGAGAAAAGATGGTTCTAACTAGGCTTATGTACAGGCTTAAATTTTGGGTTTCCCCTTGGAAATTGTGTATCCCATCATTCTAAGAAAACACTGAACTGCATTCTATGTTCTGCATATAACGATGAATTCAAACAAAGAGGTGGAGGTGTATTCAATCAAAGCCACCTTCTTCAATACCTTTACAATGAAAAAATGTCATTCACTCAAGCTTGGCATATAGCACTTCTGTCTATACAATGTGCTAAGAAGAAATGGCAAAAAGAAAAAGGAACAGGTCACCAAAAAGCAGACTTGGCATGTAACTCTCAAAAACGACGGGCCCAATTTAACTTAGTCTGTGCTTGCACAGGTTCTCTCGATCACCTTCGAGTCTGTTCTGTGAGAGTGCCTCGAGGGAGAGCTCGATCCTCTGGAAGAACTGTGTCCAAAGAGGCTCAACTTGCCTATTTTCTTTGAGAACGAACTCATGAACTTCCGGGAATTGGATTTCGCCATGTCCCTCTTCATGCAAACATGTTCCTTTTCCAGATCATTGAGTCTCATCCTCAAACGGGCCAGCTCAAGTTTCAGTTCCCGATTCTCACGCCTCAGCGAGGCATAGTTGTCTCGAGGAGACATGGCAGCACTGAGCGCTCCGCTGCTGATCCGCCATGACTGGTGGTGCATCGGCTTGGGGTCTTCATCGTTGTAGGAGCAGCATAAGGAATTCCTTAGCCTTATTTGCTCAAAGTAGAGGACCTGGACTATAGATTGCAGAGGAAGGCGCTCGTTCTGTGCAGCATGAGCCCCGGCTTCTTGCGAGAGCTTCTGGAAGTCGATCAGCTTGCAGAGCTTTTTCCTGTCTGATTCAGACAAAGACTGATGAGCCTGAAAAAATTGAATTGTCACAAAGATATCAGGTACACTGTGTTATTATCGAAGTATGAGCACATCGGACATCACTATTTTTGTCCAAGCTAGTGTTGCCAAATATTTTTATTCTATCTGTTATCTGTTCTCCATACAAGGCCATTGTTCTCTTGGGATCATGATTCTCATAAGGTGACTAAACGAAATTAATTGATTCGTCGAGTTGATATTCATGCTAGAAGTACTGCGGTCGTTTCGTAATTAGTTTTGAGGAGTGAGTACAAAGCATTCTTTATATGAACTCATGCTCGTGAATGCACTAAAAGATCATGAGGTAAGAGATCAAAATGCATACTTTGAGGTAGATGTCCACAGCTCGGTATAAACCATCATGGACAGTACGTGCATGTGCTGGTAAAGACTCGGCAATGACCATGAACTTGTTGAGCTTGAGGTTTGCGTCGGGAGCAATTTCTGCTAGGTAGTTATCCACTAGTTTTGCGACCTTAAACAGAGCACTCTGAGAGGGAGAACGAGGACCTTCCGATTCAAACACCGAGGCGTCATCCTCCAATTCATCTTCTTCACTGTCATCTTGCTGTGAGAAGTTCACCAAGATCCTATGAACTGTGTCCACATCGAATAAAGTATCACCAGCATGCCGAAACAATGGGATCAGAAGGTCGTCAAGAGTGGCAACATCTAACTGGGACCCGATCCTGCGCTCCAGGTCAAGCCTGCAAGCGACACTGCAATCAAGCATCACAGCGCTCCGTAAAAGCCCGAAGAGGAAACTTAAAGGCACAGCTTGTTTCTCAACAGGCAAGAGGCTTATAATAGTCTCAACCACGATTTTCTCGTGCTCCATTGTGTTGGATACTAACAAATCGGCCTTCTGCTGGTTAGATAAATTCCATAAGCTGGATTTTCTCGTCAACTCCTTTTGAGCATAGTTCATGAGCGATGCACCGATGCTTTCAGGACGGACCCCACGACACTTCATCGCCATTATGACGCGTTGATACAAATCCACCCGGAGATTGGAGATGTCATCTATCCACCAATCGCCCTCACATTTTACTTGCTTGCTCATGTGAAGCCTCCCAGAGCTACTGTATTCTAGCCGTGAAAAGCTTGAAGCTATTTGCTCAGCGCAAGCCTTTGAGGCTATAGCATCCACGCAACGACTCACTATTTTGAGCTCATCGGCTAGAGGAAGCAAGTTTTCACATTGCTGCAACACTTCGACGCTCATCTCAAGATTCTTGCAGATGATTGTCTCGAGATACTCTTCAGCCCTCGAGCCAAGGTTGTCTTTGGAATATTCCTCGTTCATTTCAAGGTAGTCAGAGACACAACAAAGCTGTGCCACATTTAATGGGGTGATCTCGAAGTTGATCCCATAGCAGAACTTCGCGGCTAGCTCGAAAGAATCAGCGCCTCCTGGTAGGTTTAGAAGCTCTATTCTTGAGATGTCTGAGTCTCTGTGCTCGGCAACTAACTTTCGGATTTTTCCACAGCGGGAAACGAGAGGGAACTGAATAGAAACCCAACGAGTTAGGCGTCATTGAAATCGTGAGAGATGAAACTGCAGAAACTTGTGGACCTAAAGTACGATAGCATAAGGAATGTCACTGACGACAAAACGAGTAAAAGTTTCCAAAAGAACTGCAAAATCAAACCTTGTGCAGGGCAAATGTTCCCCCTCCAACGTCCAGCGTGATATCGCTGGGAACATCTCGGAAAATCCTACAGAAGAAACAGTCAAACACTGAGAAAACTTAAGAGTAATGGCACAAAATTGAAACCTAAGGTGACTGTTTCTATACCATTGAGGAAATCATTCAAACGGTACCCATCTGTGTCTTCCAATTGTCACTGGCAGATATGAGAGTGGTTTTTATTGTGATGGTATCCGTACAATGTTTTTGTACTGGACACTACCAATTGTAGTTTTCAGTAAGAGGATCACAACTGAGGCACAAATAAGCTGAGTAGCAAAAGATAAATATTCCTCGGACAGAGAACTGTATCTCCGACAGTAAGGAGGGGAATTCATTCAAAATCCTATGGGGTAAATAGATCTTCGGTCCGACCAAAAGATCTTCGGAATTTTAGTGCGAAGTAAGAATTCCTCGAGAAAAAGAAAAAGGCCCAGCAAGCTCTCTGCTAATGCATCAGCGAGCCCTGACATGGTGGAAACTTGTAGAACTAAACCCACTTAATATACACCAGACGCTTACTCTGACCATAAACACAAGTATGAGAGGAAGAACGCTCAGTGCATGTTCTCATGGCACAGCAATAACATGAACAACGCTACAAGTTTTCTATTCAACAATCAACACTACACCAAAATTACAAAAGCTTCCAGCATCAAGAAAGGAGGGAGAAAAGAACCCAAAAGGAATAGGCGAGAGGAGAAGAAGAAGTGAAGGTACCATTCACTGTATCTTTGCCTTGAAGACTTGGCTAGCGACATCTGATTCTGCTGCTGCTGCTGCTGCTGCTTGTCACCGCGGTCCATGGACGCAGAGGAAACTCAAGGAAGGAAAGCAACTAGAAAATGCCAAGAATGAGGGAAAACTAAAGAAAAGAAAAGAAAGTCGGTGGTTTGAGTTGAGAGAGAGAGAGAGAGAGAGAGAGGGAGCGAAAGAAGCAGAGGAAAGAGACAGAGCATCCCAGTTGGAGATGTTTGTGTGATGGTGAAATGCTGCTTTGGTCGTTCTCGTCGAGCAGGCGGTGTGCATACACTTTCAAACTGTTGCGGATTGGCAATCTTCCAAAGCAAATCGGCCCTCCTCTCTTTTTGCTGGGTGGGTCATGGTCATCCCACTGCCTTACAGATTCCCATCCTGAAAGCGATTACAATTTTTCACAGTTTTCAACAGTGAAGAATGAGATAGCCTTAATTGCAGGTATTCCGAGGTTCGAAGGCCTGCGAAAAGAGGCCAGAAAACCGAGACATAAACGTGGGCGGTGCTCGTAACTTTGTGTTTTTTTATCAGGAGAGAGTCAAAATCAAGGGAGGAAAAAGAACGCGGGAAAAAGGAACAAAAGTGGTTATTATAGTTTGACAACTTTGTCATCTTTTACTTTTTGTCCCCCCCACCCCTCTCAAAAGAAAAACGAAAGAAAAAAAAAGTCAAATTAACAGTTAAAATACTTTTGAATAATGGACACCATTCGGATTCGGTTGTTAAAATAATTTTTTTTTTAAAAAGTCTTTGATCTGCTTATGAGATTATACCACTCAGATCCATCACCGAAAAAAAAAAACACTTAATTTCTTCGCATATTCAAGTGCATTTGTGCAATTCTTTTCAAAGCCGCTTATAACGAATAGAATATTGATACATACAAATCAGATCTGCTTCAAAAATAATTGTTGATATCAAATTGCGAATAGATGATTAGAGTATCCGCGTCCATTTGCTAAGTGTGATGAGTGAGCTTTGATGATTTCTTTAGGAAATGTCAAGAACAACATTCATGGAGCTCTCATCATATTCATCATTTTCCAGAATAATTATTACTTGATAGCTTGGGTTGCTTGTTTGTGGTGAGACTACTAAACTAGATGGAAAAGTAAATACATTTTGTAAATTTTCAAAACCGATGCTTGCACTACTAATCTGATTAAAACCCATCAAACAATCTAATCCTAAAACCGTTTAGACCTGATAATATAGAAAATCGGATTTGCGCCTTGTGCCAAATCTGCAGGCACGTCTGCTTCTCAACTGATACGCCGACCCCAATTAAATTTGATTACCACACATGAAAAAATTAGGAAAAAAAAGTCCACCACTTGACTCATTCTGTAACATTCACCAAATGAATCCAAAACGAGGGTGAACATGCCTGTCTCATAAATGGAACTCCTCTGTCCCACTTTGCTTCAATTCATGAACAGTTCGTATGGAGATCGGGGTGCATATATCAGTAAGTCAAACCCATATGTTTATAGCACTATCAACAATCCCATTAAGCTTTTCTTTTTCTTTTTTACAAATTATAATAGTCTTTTTTAATTATCTTTTACAAGTCAAACTCATATGTTCATGCCACTATCTACAGTCCCATTAAGCTTTTCTTTTTCTTTTTACCAAAATTAGGAGATCTTTTTAATTATCTTTTGCAAGTCAAACTCATATGCTTACCATTATCTACAAGTACAATCCCTTAAGCTTTTCTTGTTCCTTATTTTTTTTTTTGTGTTTTTTACCAAATCATAATAATCTTTTTAATCGTCTTTTTCACTAAACAGTAGTCTTCTGCTCAATGCTCGGAAAAGGCACTGGCATTTTTCTATCGGATCCTCTCTTGTCGGTGAAAGAAAATGCATGAATCGCCTTGTTTTTTTGCCTCGTATTCTGCATCCCTCAGTAGAAACGATACGAAAGTTTTCAACTTTTGTAATAGCCTTTTTTTTTATCTTTAATTACCTCTGATTTCCAGGCACGCCTTTAGGGGCACAATAATTGGTGCATGTCACGTTCGCCATGATTGCCACCCTTTCACCAATTCACCTTTGACGACAAGAGGATTGCCATGAAATTTGCATTTATCTTATCTTTCGGCTTTTGGCTATGTTTGCAGCATCCAATGAGGAGATTAATGTAATAAAAACATCCAATCTTTGACATCTCACGAAAAATTTAAATTTTTCGTGATTTTTGCTCGAATTTTCACCACTTCCATTTTTCCCCATTTCCTAGACGTAACCTTTGCTCCATCCAAGCCTCCGATATAATATCGTGCCTCGATGAACTTGTACTTTCATAAATAAATAATTTCTCAATAATCCCTTAAATTCCACGTAAATGGCATGCCTATGACTCTTGGGTTCTGGGGCAGAAAAATCATTCCAAAATAACCTAATTGCTACGCCCCAAAATGGAGATTATAACTTTGAACTTGTTGTTCAAAATTGGAACATAACAGGAAACTAACTTCGACTCGAATGAAATCATTGTTTAATCCAAAATTGAAAATTTTCTGCTTTTACCTCCCAAAATAAAGCAAGACCAGGTGCATATATCTCTAATTAAAGACTGTGAAGTTTCTGTTTATCCTTTTTTAGGATTTAAATTTTACATGGAGAAAACAAGACCAGAAAAAAGGTCCATGGCTAAGGAGTGGAAAAGGGGAAAGCAATAAGAGATTCCAATAAAGTGGATGAAATGCCTAGGGATCATGAAAAAAGTATTTTAGGATATACAACGTGACATTGATAAAGTGGTGTAATTCATTGGTAGCTCGTGCGTTATCAATCTTATCCTATTTTTTTACCATGTATACATGTGCATCTCATCTTTTATTGATCAATTATATCAAGTGTCATTGCCATAAGACATATTCATCACATCAAATAGCTTATTTGGTTTGGAAAAATGATACAATAAGTCCCATAAATTTTTTTATCACTTGAGTGCTATAACTTATATATGACGCTCATTAGAAAGTTATAATAACTCTTCAATCGATCACTTAAGTGTCATAACTTTTTAAAAACAATCACCAAAAGTGCTATACCACATTAGATTTTTAGCCCTTGGATGAATGTTTCTAAAAAAAATTTATACTTAAGTGGTTGATTGAAAGTTATAACATTCAAATAAATGTTTTTAAAAAGTTATGATACTTAAATGATAAAAAGATTATGACACTCAAATGAGCGTTATATATAAGTTACATCATTTGTGATGTCCTAATCTCTCTTAGGTTTACGGCGGTGACTATACTCTTTCTTTTCTCGAAACAAGGTGTGGCCACTTTTCTCTTTTTATTCTCGCATCATTATCCACCACAAAATGGTGGGTCCATTGTCTTGTCGATTACCCATTCCCATGATTTACGTTATATGATATCATTTGAAATGATATCCCTCCCACTATCACCCCTATCCCCCCTTTTCTCATGTAGGTAGAGAGCAAAACATTCGTGTTCAAAGTCAAAAAGGCCGAGGAGCCATTTTCAGCGGCTAAATGCATGCTTATAAAGTGCGAAATATATGGGGACCATAGCATTTGCCAAATCGTCGCGAAAAAATTGACCGTCGCCGATATCGGGTCGGACTGAAAAATAAGAGAACACTTACATCCCCGGTCAATTGATTATGGTTTAAAAGAAAAAAAGAAAGAAGATAATTTTAAGTCGGGTAGTTCGAAATTATGATCACGAGAACATCGGAAACATGCCAGCTTTACCGCTTATAAATGATTGGCGAACGTATCTTGACTTGTATCTCGCAAATCAAATCTCAGTGCACAAAACATTTATCCGATTCCAGTCCTTTCTTTATCCAAATTTCACAAAGATAGTGACATAAATGATGTTGCATGATCGATGAAGAACTCGGTGATTCTCCCACTCGGCCGTTTGTCCGAGACCCTTTTAAGAAATAAAGCTTTGGCTTTCAAACCGGGAATTTCAAGAATATTTTAGAGCTCCTATAATGGATTTCAAGTAAAAAAACCAAAATTCAAAGGTCACAATCACCCTAGGCATGCACGCGATCGAATCATGAACCAATGCTTATAAATGTATGGAATGCGAAGCACATGATTGTCCAAATTTAATGAATCTCGTCATGAGAATGAGATTAACAATAGTCGATGATCGAAATGGAATGAACAGTAGATCGCTTGAGACCATGATGTCAGATCAATCCAGCGTCTATTATTGCTTATCCAATTATTATTTGATGCAAAACAAAGAAGTCGGGCCTACCATGGAAAGAAAAAAAATATGTATGCTTGTCAATCCTTGTCGATCCTTAAATGGGGTTTCACGAATGAAAACTTAGCTAATCTCCGTCGCTTATCATCTCCGCCATGAAGTTAAGAGAAAGGAAAGAAAAAAAAAAGAACCTAAGACACCACCACGTGCAGAGAATTTGTACTTAGGTGGATATGTGGTTGAAGTGCTAATCGTGACGAGGCCAATCGCTTTCTGGAGCGTTCGGACAGACATAAATCCAACACCCGGATCAATAATTTGCATGGTATGCAAGTAAATACTCATAAATTGTGATCCAAAAAGAGTTATGAGGCTCATCATGCCAATCCAAAGTGTTCTTTACGATCATTATACTTAGGCCAAACAAGTACCTCACTTGCAGTTGTTTCGGACCTCAAAATCCATCGTTCATGCTTTTGCTCGTTTTCTTGAATTCTTCCCTGCTTAAGGTTATTTACAGATTTTTCATTGTCTCCTAGGTAAGCAGTGTATCTATTTGATAGCTTTTGTACTATATAAAAATTTCTATCTATACTTGCAATTATGAATGTGTGCACCCAATTTCAGGGAAAATTGTCCAAAAAGTTCTAAACCTATTGTATTTTTGCCAATTCAGTCCTAAACCTTTTAACTTTGTCAATTTAGTTCTAAACCTTTTCACTTCTTATCGATTCAGCTCATCCGGCCAATTTTGGCTGGAAAATGCTGACGTGGATGCAAGCGGTGCCACGTAGGACCGTCGGCGCTGATGTGGACAATTTTTATAATATTTTAATATTTTTTTGAATTTTTTTGTTTTTTCCTTTTTTTTTTGGCTTTCTTGGCCTTTTTTGGTGGTTGGCCACCGGCCATAGGCGATGGCCAGCCACAACCAGCCAGTTGTGGCCGATGGCTGGCCACCGGAAAAGGCAAAGAAAAAAGCCAAAAGAAAAGAAAGAAAAGAAAAGAAAAATAAAAAAAAAATAAATAAATAAATTCAAATAAATATTAAAATATTATTAAAAATTGTTCATGTTAGTGCCGGCACCGCCGGCGTCCACGTCAGCATTTTTCAGCCAAAATTGACCGGATGGGCTGAATCGATAAGAAGTGAAAATGTTTAGAACTAAATTGGCAAAATTAAAAGGTTTATGACTGAATTGGCAAAAGTGCAATAGGTTTAGGACTTTTTGGACAATTTCCCCCCTGATTTCGTGTTTACATAATGTTACAAGTTATTATTTGTTGTTATTATACAACTATCCAAAACCGTACTCTAACTACTGTGGTTTACCCCAATGGCCACCTTTCCAATATGGAATGGGGAGGTGGGGGGTTTAAATCCCCACATTCTCAGGAGGAGTTGGGATGGAGATAAATTAGTTTCAGGAGTGGGTTTCGACTCCCACGCCCTACAAGGGGGTAGAGTAAAAGTCAGAGAGTGAAAGTTAAAATAGGAATAGAGTAGTACCGATAAAAAAAAAAAAAAAACTGTAGTCTAACGTAATCTACTCTCTCTTCCCCTCCCTAACCCTCTCCCTCTCCTTTTGCTTTGCCGGCATAAAAGTCTTTAGGCTATTATAAGAGTAATAGCATGTTTTAAGTCACAAATTCTTGAAAGAGTGGACCTCATAATAATTTATAATAATTTATTATTTATTATTTTAGTCCAAAATAAAGTATTATTCTCAAAGAGAGTTACATAAGTATTTCTTTTTCTAGAGTTACATAAGCATTGCTTTTTCTTTCTTTTTGGAACCTTAGGACCTCCCAAAGAAATCGTTGTTGGGGCTCGTGTGTTTCATCAACTAGGCACGTGACCTTCAATCAAATATTGGACCCCGCTGAATTATGATTTTGCCAAACAAAAGAAAAGAAGGAAAATGATATTGTATCTCATCTAATCATCATCATCATCTTCTTCTTCTTCTTCTTCTTCTTCTTCTTCTTGTTGGTTGGGTAGATCTTTCTCATCTAGTTGAGGAATTTGCTTTGATGTTGAGGGCTAAAAGGGGAGGGACAAAAACATGTGTTTTCTCCGAATGTTAGCCCAAACATGAATGGGATGTGGCTTATAAGTCAAGAAGTCGCACTTCTCAGCCCAAGCCCATCTTCTTGAGCAAATATCAAAAACGAAAAAAGAAAAATCAAGCCCATATTGTTGATTTTGATTCATCTCTTTTGAGAAAAATGCCATACGGCATGCTTGGCTCAAGGGGAATCGGTCATGGATCTATGAACATTCTTTTGTTTGGTAGAGAATTACGATGCATGGAATTGTTTAAGGGTTTATCGATTATGAAAAATCGGGATCAGGAATCTAACCGGCGAAAAGATTTTGTAAATTTTAGAATTAACATTTTACAGCATAGCATTCTTTATCTTGAATACAAGAATTGCTAGCCAAGGAATTGGGTGGGTGCGTTTCCATGTCGACTTCATATCGAAGCTACCGTGGCCACCGGACCTATTCCAAATCTCAAGTTGGCTGCTTTTCGTTCCATACACACGCAAAAGGAGTTATTTTAAAGTAGTGATCGCAGGGCATATTGCATTTCGGCGATAAAAGTCCTTTCCATTTTAAAGCTTAGATTATCAAAATGAAAAAAAGAAGGTAAATTCATCATCATAATTTGATTATATCTTTCTTTGGTCTTGCCCAAACGCAGAAACAGAAATGTGAGTTAACATATTGTATTCTTGTGCTTTTTAAGGACTTGCTTAGGTCCTGTGGTCAACTTATGATATTTGTGGAATAAGTCATAGATATTTTTGTTAACTCAAGGAGCAAGAATACAATATGGAAATTCGAAATTATAATGAATGAGTATTTAAAGTGAGAGTTTTATTCAATCAATCAAACCACAAATGTGTTGTCTTGATATACAAATTCATTTCGCAAATTTATTTTTTTATCACTATATCATCACTTGAGTCATCATCTAGATGTCGGTATCACTTGGATGTAGAACAAACAGAGGACATTATCAGATACGAGGCAAGAAAATATACTATATCAAATTAGGAGACACGAGCACGTTAAAATAAAGAACGCAATTGTGGAAACTACAATTATTGTAAATCAAATGGACAAACCTTGGAGGCCTCTGAGAATTTAGGCTCGTCTTCTACAGTGAAGTTACAGCTTGTAACCAACAACCAATGATTCACAAGAGACCCCTGGTTATTACAAGGTTACAACTTGTAATTTTGAATTTCCATATTGTTCTCTTGCTCCTTGAGTTGAAAAAAATATCTATGAACTTTGACAAATTCAAAGCAACTATTCCACGAAATATCATAGGTTGGCCACTGACTCACAAATTCATTGAATCAGTCATAGCATATTTTGGACACAAGCCTGACATTTCAAAGTCACCATCGGTCGTCTCTCTCGCTCGCACAATCACGGGGTCGACAATACAAAATGGAGCAGTTGTCCCTATATTAAAACCAGTCTCCATAAATTTAGGGTTTTTATTTGGTACATTTATCGTGCAAAACGATCAATCACACAAACAGGGTGATACAATTTCGGTAAATGAATTCATTCCGTTAGATGGTGAGAGTTCCACTTCATGACTGCCTGTGTAAAAAGCACTTTATACCGACGATGTATCTCTATCTTATATAAATCTATACAATAATATGAATTCTATGGTGTAATAAACTGTGTAAGTGGACAAATAATTAAACTTTTACATACCCAACATTTAATAAGAATATGCCACGCAACTCGGTACGGGCCAAATTCCCTCAAAAACTCCTAACTTTAGGTCTAGTTCTAATTTTTCCCCGAATGTTTTCTTGTCTCGGAAAAAATCCCCTACTTCAAGTTCAATCCCAATCCTACCCCAAGTTTTTTGTATTGAAAAAATCCCCATATGTTATGTCTAGCTCCAAATCCACCCCAAATTTTGTTTTGTCCAAACTAAAAATAACAAACTTTCAATCATGATCCATTCCCAACTTGACGTGATCAATATGGTGACATGGAAAATTATCTCCAAAATATAAACATTCTAGGATATGAAAATTAGGGCTGATTGATGGCAATTTTTGGACAAAGGGCTAATAGAGATAGATTTGGGGTTTTAAAAGGACAAAACATGGGTCTTCGTCTTCGCATGTCCTCAACGTCAAAGTCTCAAGGCCATGCAACCCATTGTAGTTGGTCCACACACGCATGTGGAAATTCTATCAAAGACCGAGTCATCCACCACTTCCCTCCCCCATCGCTCTACCACAAATACGCCATGCCCTTCCCTTCACTCCACATCCCAAATCAATACATTGTCCCAAACATACTTCTCTCGCCATGAATCGAAACACGCTTATCGACGTCCTCGTCGCTTGTTTCGCCATCGCCGCCTTGGTCGTGCCGCAAGTGACTGCCCAAAACTGCGGATGCGCCGCCGGCCTCTGCTGCAGCCAGTACGGTTACTGCGGGACCAGCCGAGACTTCTGCGGACCGGGCTGCAAAGCCGGCCCCTGCGACCCTGCTGCCGCCCCACCCGCCACTAACGCGGTGGTGGTCGGCGACATAGTCACGGACGCCTTCTTCAACGGGATCATCAACCAGGCGCCCGCAACTTGTGCCGGGAAGAAGTTCTACTCGAGGCAAGCGTTCCTCAACGCCCTTGGTAGCTTCCCTAGGTTCGGCCGAGTCGGGTCGGTCGACGAATCGAAGCGCGAGATCGCGGCTTTCTACGCTCATGCCACGCATGAGACTGGAAGTAAGTTAGACTCGTCTTCTTCTTTCCATTTTTATGCATGTTCTTATTCTCGTGCACCATGCGACATTAGTTTTGTATGTACAGACGAATAATTTACAGTTTAAAATGTCCTCTTTAGTGGCAAGAATTAGTAATGTCAGAAATATATTTCACTCAAAATAAACGTGAAGGAAGCTTTATAAGGGAGAAAAAAAAAAGTCATGTAGCCATACAAAAAAGGCTGGCTGCAGACTTTTTAAAAATAGATTTTTTAGACCCCATTCTTGGTATAGAGAATTTTTTACACATTCACCGTTACATCACTATCTCCAAACACAAACACGCATGTCACCCATCAAGGGTCCATGTGTAAAAAGATTTTTATATGATCAGTGGGCGCGATGATAATCCTTTAAAAATTAAATACCACAAGACTCAAAAGTTACCATAAAATGCTTATACATTTCTCCTTTGCAGGTTTTTGTTTTATCGAAGAGATAAATGGGCAAACCGACCCCCAAAAGGCCTACTGCGACACCAGCAAGCCACAGTACCCGTGCAAGCCGGGCAAGAAGTACTTCGGGCGAGGGCCCCTTCAGCTCTCATGGAACTACAACTACGGCCCAGCCGGTCAGAGCCTAGGGTTCGACGGGCTCAACTCACCGGAGACCGTTGCCAACAATCCGGTCATCGCCTTCAAGGCGGCCCTTTGGTACTGGAGCACCAACAACATCCAGTCCAAGCTGTCGGGCCAAGGGTTCGGCGCGACAATTCGAACCATTAATAGCATTGAGTGCGATGGAAGGAACCCAGGAGCTGCTCAGGCCCGGGTCACGTATTACACTAATTACTGTAAGCAATTTGGGGTTGCACCTGGTGGTAACCTCAACTGTTAAGGGTCTTGTCTAGGACTGGTAGTACTTAATGTGGGTACAAACTTTTGACAATAATGTACCCTAGAAAACAGCCTTTCTCTGCCTGATAGGGCTTTGGTCGTCGGGATGAATAATGACCTTCTTGCACTAGCAATGTTGGAAAAGACCCTGAATGATGAAATAAAGCTCTTTGCTTTTGTTATGAACATATATATGGGTGTGTAGGCATGATTTGATTGAATCTATTGAATCCAAAACAACATGAAGATCCGAGTCAATAGTCAAGTTAAGCTAACTAAGACATTTTAGGAAGCATATAAGTTTAGAAGAGGAAAAGTATTAAAAAAGAGCCCCAAATGTATTGCACTTGTACCAATTCAGTTCTAAGCCTTTCAATTGGATCAATCTAGTTTTAAACTTTACATTGGTACAAATTGAGTTCATCCAGCAATTTAGGCCGAAAATCGGTGACATGAATGTCAGCGATCCTATATGGCATCATTAGGATTGACATGGATATTTTAAAATGATTTTTTACTTATTTTTTTATGTTTTTTTATAATTTTTGAAAAAGATTCATTTTTTCTTTCTTTTTCCTTTCTTTGGCCTGCGGCCGGTACTGGCCATTGCCGCTGACTGGCCACAGGAGAGGGTTGCCCTTATTGGAACCAAAAGGGTAAAGGTTTGCGGAAGCTCGTATGTAAAACACAACAAAAAAATGAGATAGAATGAAAAGAGATGAATGACACGAGACAAGAAGGTGTTTAGTATATAGTCAGGTGCAACATAAAGTTAAGAAAAACTTTTCTCTGTAGGTGAAAAAGGTTACCCTCTCTCGATCTCTCTCTGTCTTTTCAGAAGCTCTCTTTGTTTTCCCCTACTTCTAAAACCTACCAAGTAAACATACATACATATGAGGAGAAGCCCACCAACTAGTGAAGCGGCAAAAGTCTTCCGGTGCAAGCTGTCCTTCAAAGTGTGAGTCTTCGTGTCCCATACGTCATGGCAGAAGTCTCTCAGTTTTGACAAATCAAAAGTAGAGGGATGACATGTATGCCTCATGCCATCACCATTTACCACGTCCACCTCATGTCTTAAATGTTGGGTCCACACACTTGTCTTCGTGCATGCTATATTCTCCTTTGTGTTGCCAGCTCCTTTCCTTGATCAACCTGGGCTTCTTGAAGACGCCTACCTTTGGCGGTTTGAAGAGCTTCATGCGTCATGCTTACTCTTGGCCAAAAGACTAATGAAAAATAAAATCAAGTTTACTTATTTTCTAATAGCCTTCGTTAGATCTGGTGAACGCGAGGGGGGCGAGGGCAGCTTTCATCGAATTGAATAAGGGCTCGACCCTCGCCAAATCTGGCAAGGGCAGCTCTCGCTAGAGACCGTAAGGGCAACCCTTGCCAGACTTGGCGAGGGCTGCCCTTGGTTAGGCCGCAAGGGTTGTGCCTTCACCAGCCCCCACCTGTGGTCAGTCACCAACCATGGCCAATATCGTCCCGGTCCAAAGAAAGAGAGAGAAAAAAAAGACAAAATAATAATAAATAATAATAAATCGAAAAATTAATAAAAAATTATTTAAAAATGTCCACGTCAGTGTCGGCGATACCACATCGGATTGTCAGCATCTACATCATTGATTTTCGGCCTAAATTGGCTGGATTGATTAAATTGGTTCCAATGTGAAAAAAAAAATCTACGATTAAATTAGTTCAATTGAAATGTTTAGAACTGAATTTATATCAATGCAGTAGATTTTAGATTTTTTTGGTACTTTTCACAATTCAAAAGTGACGTGAAGTGCTGTTCTTATCGAGTGGTTCTTCAATTTAAACATGAAAGATAAGCTGTGCTTTCCCGGATCATTCCATTTCTCCCCTCAAATATCATTCCGGAGGAGTTGGATTTCCAGATCGTAAGTCTAATCAAAGTCGGGTGATATTTTCAAATTGGATGTCCTCGTCGCTTGTTTCGCCATCGCCGCCTTGGTCACGCCGCAAGTGACCGCCCAAAACTGTGGATGTGCCGCAGGCCTCTGCTGCAGCCGGTACGGTTACTGTGGGACCGGTCGAGACTACTGCGGAGTGGGCTGCCAAGCCGGCCCCTGCGACCTTGCCGCCGCCCCGCCCGCCACTAACGCAGTGGTGGTCGGCAACATAGTCACGGACGCCTTCTTCAACGGGATCATCAACCAGGCAGCCGCAAGCTGCGCTGGGAAGAGGTTCTACTCGAGGCAAGCGTTCCTTGACGCCCTCGGTAGCTTCCTGAGGTTCGGCCGAGTCGGGTCGGTCGACGACTCAAAGCGCGAGATCGTGGCTTTCTTCGCTCATGCCACGCATGAGACTGGACGTAAGTTAGACTTGTCTTCTTCTTTCCATTTTATGCATGTTCTCATTCTCGTGCACCATGCGACATTAGTTTTGTATGTACAGACGAATAATTTACAGTTTAAAATGTCCTCTTTAGTGGCAAGAATAAGTAATTCACTCAAAATAAACGTAATGGAAGCTTTATAAGGGAGAAAAAAAAAGTCATGCAGCCAAAAGGCTGGCTGCAGACTTTTTAAAAATAAATTTTTTAGACCCCATTCTTGGTATAGAGAATTTTTTACACATTCACCGTTACACCACTATCTCCGAACACAAACATGTCACCCATCAACGGTCCATGTGTCAAAAGTTTTTTACATGATCAGTGGGCGCAATAAAATCCTTTAAAAATTAAATACCACAAGACTCAAAAGTTACCATAAAATGCTTATACATTTCTCCTTCGCAGGTTTTTGTTTTATCGAAGAGATAGATGGACAAACCGACCCCAAAAAGACCTACTGCGACCCCAACGTGCCACAGTACCCGTGCAAGCCGGGCAAGAAGTACTTCGGGCGAGGGCCCCTCCAGCTCTCATGGAACTACAACTACGGCCCAGCCGGTCAGAGCCTAGGGTTCGACGGGCTCAACTCACCGGAGACCGTTGCCAACAATCCGGTCATCGCCTTCAAGGCTGCCCTTTGGTACTGGAGCACCAACAACATCCAGTCCAAGCTGTCGGGCCAAGGGTTCGGCGCGACAATTCGAACCATTAATAGCATTGAGTGCGATGGAAGGAACCTAAGAGCTGGTCAGGCCCGGGTCACGTATTACACTAATTACTGTAAGCAATTTGGGGTTGCACCTGGTGGTAACCTCAACTGTTAAGGGTCTTGTCTAGGACCGGTAGTACTTAATGTGGGTACAAACTTTTGACAATAATGTACCCTAGAAAACAGCCTTTCTCTGCCTGATAGGGCTTTGGTCGTCGGGATGAATAATGACCTTCTTGCACTAGCAATGTTGGAAAAGACCCTGAAGAGAAAGGGAATGATGAAATAAAGCTCTTTGCTTTTGTTATGAACATATATATGGGTGTGCAGACATGATTTGATTGAATCTACTGAATCCAAAACAACATGAAGATCCGAGTCAATAGTCAAGTTAAGCTAACTAAGACATTTTAGGAAGCATATAAGTTTAGAAGGGGAAAAGTATTAAAAAAGAGCCACAAATCTATTGCACTTGTATCAATTCAGTTCTAAGCTTTCAATTAGATCAATCTAGTTTTAAACTTTACATTGGTACAAATTGAGTTCATCCAGCAATTTAGGCCGAAAATCGGTGACGTGAACGCCAACGATCCTATATGGCATCATTAGCACTGACATGGATATTTTAAAATGATTTTTAACTAATTTTTGAAAAAAAATCTTTTTTTCTTTCTTTTTCCTTTCTTTGGCTTGTGGCCAGTACTGATTGGCCACAAGAGAGGGTCGCCCTTATTGGAACCAAAAGGGTAAAGGTTTGCGGAAGCTTGTATGTAAAACACCACAAAAAATGAGATAGAATGAAAAGAAATGAATGACACAAGACGAGAAGGTGTTTAGTATATAGTCAGGTGCAATATAAAGCTAAGAAAAACTTTTCTCATTAGGTGAAAAAAGGTTACCCTCTCTTGATCTCTCTCTGTCTTTTCAGAAGCTCTCTTTATTTTCCTCTACTTCTAAAACCTACCATACGTCATGGCAGAAGTCTTCCGGTGCAAGCTGTCCTTCTAAGTGTGAGTCTTCGTGTCCCATACGTCATGGCAGAAGTCTCAGTTTTGACAAATCAAAAGTAGAGGGATGACATGTATGCCTCATGCCATCACCATTTGCCACGTCCACCTCATGTCTTAAAATGTTGGGCCTACACACTTGTCTTCATGCATGCTATATTCTCCTTTGTGTTGCCAGCTCCTTTCCTTGATCAACCTGGGCTTCTTGAAGACGCCCACCTTTGGCGGTTTGAAGAGCTTCATGCGTCATGCTTACTCTTGGCCAAAAAACTAATGAAAAATAAAATCAATTTTACTTATTTTCTAATAGCCCTTATCGAATCTGGTGAACGCGAGACCCTCGCGGCCTAGGCGAGGGCGGCCCTCATCGAATTGAGTAAGGGCTCAACCCTCGCCACCTAGGGGAGGGTCACCCTCGCCAGATCTAGCAAGGGCAGCCGAGACTACAAGGGTAACCCTTGCTAGACTTGGACCCTTGTAGTCTCGGCGAGGGCTACCCTTGCCCAGGCTGCAAGGGTTGTGCCCTTACCGGCCCCCATTTGTGGCCAATGACCAACCATGGCTAGTACCATCCACAGTCCAAAGAAAGGGGGAAAAAAGAAAAAAAAGAAAAAAAGGGAGAATAATAATAAATCAAAAAATTAGTAAAAAATTATTTAAAAGTGTCCATGTCAGTACCAGCGATGCCATATAAGATCGCCATCGTCCACGTCACCAATTTCCAGCCTAAATTAGTTGAATGTATTAAATTGATATCAATGAGAAAAACATTATAATTAAATTAGTCAAATTAAAGATTTATGACTGAATTGATATCAATATAATAGATTTAAGATTTTTTTGATACTTTTCCCAATTCAAAAGTGATATGAAATGTTGTTTTTATCGAGTGGTTCTTCAATTTGAAGATGAAAGATAAGCTGTAATTTCCTGGATCATTCCATTTCTCCACTCAAATATCATTCTGGAGGAGTTGGATGTCCGGATCGTAAGTCTGATCAAAGGCATTATTTTAATCTATCGAACAGGAGATAAGCATAGAGGTAATAAACGTAAGTAAAGAATGTCAAATTATGAATAGATTATAAGGATCAACTGGATCCACGTTTTTTGTTGACATTATGGTCTTGAGCAATCGAATGTTCATTCCATCTTAATCATTGACTAGCGTAAATCTCATTGGCATGGCGATTATGTGCATCGCACATTAATTAACATTTGGTTCTTAATTCACTCGTGTGTGTTAAGGTGTCTCTGACTTTTGTATTCTTCTTCTTCTTATTTAAACCTTGGAAACATATATGAATATGGACAGACATTGAATCATTTTAAACTTTTTCATGTAGCTTTTGAAAATTTTAAGGTATTTTGAAATTCATGGTTTGAAAGCCAAAACTCCTTTTTTTGGGGTCTTTGACAAACCTGAAGGTGATCATCATGTTTATACATCATGATCATTAGGATTTGGTTGCACCAGAGATTATTAAAGAGTTATTATTGGGTCAGGCCTAATTTGTTGTCCAATATATCCTCCAACTACAAGAAAAACAAAAGACTACTGCATAAAACTTTCAGTGCGGGCCTAACCCAAACATGACTTTACAAGTCAATAGAATTGCTCAAGCCCACCCAAAAGAGGCCTTCAGGAATATGTGGTCCAGGCGGGCCCGTGGATCGTCAGATCGGAGCTAAATTGCATACTTTTTTTTTTAGACTTTAGAATTTAATTACATTTGCGCTATAAGTTTTAGATTCTTTAGTACGGTGTCTTGATCGGATCAAGTTGATTCTTATAATCTATTCTATATAATTTGACATTCTTTACTTACGTACATTGTATTACCTCTATGCTTATCTCATGTTCGATAGATTAATATAATACCTTTGATTAGACTTACGATCCGGACATCCAACTCCTCCAGAATGATATTTGAGGGGAGAAATGGAATGATCCAGGAAATTACAGCTTATCTTTCATCTTCAAATTGAAGAACCACTCGATAAGAACAACATTTCATGTCACTTTTGAATTGGAAAAAAGTACCAAAAAAGTCTTAAATCTACTATATTGATATCAATTCAGTCATGGACCCATTTTGCACCTATATTTTTCACAAATGAGTCGAATGTGGGTTATGAAGTTGTAATGGGCCATAACCCACATTCAACCTATTTTAAATTCAGTTTTATATGGGTCGAAAATGGGTCACACGTTCTGACCCATTTTCGACCCATTTTTAAAACCTAAAAAACATGAACTTCCTCAGCGACAGCCCTTTGACCCACCTCCACCGCTCACCTCCGAGCCACCTTCACCACTCGCTGCCGCGGCTCGCCTCCAAGTCGCCTCCGCCACCCGCCTCCCCGGCTCGCCTCTGCCGCTCCCTCAAAGGTTGCCGACAACTGAGCCTCGCTGGATCTCATCGATGACTGGCGAGGCTTGAGCTCGCTGGCATCAAGCGGGGCCTCGGCCTCGTCAGATCGGCGAGATCGAGCCTCGCCCGACGCTGGCAAGGCTCGAGCTCGCCGGCGTCGGGCGAGGCCTCGGCCTCACTAGATCTGGCGAGATCGAGCCTCACCCGACGCCGGCGAGCTCGAGTCTCGCCAAATCCAGCGAGGCTCGGCCTCGCCAACGACTGGTGAGGCTTGAGCTTGCCAGCGTCGGGTAGGGCCTCGACCTCGCTAGATAGGCGAGATCGAGCCTCGCCTAACGCCGGCAATCTCAAGTCTTGCCAAATCTAGTGAGGCTCGAGACTCGCCGACAATTGGCGAGGCTCGAGACTCGCCGAATCTGGCAAGGCTCGAGCTCGCCAGCATCGAGCGAGGCCTTGGCTTTGCCGGATTGGTGAGATCGAGCCCCACCCGACGCCAGTGAGCTCGATCTCACCTGTGGCCGGTTGCCGACAGTCGTCATGGCTGGTGGTCGGCCGAAGAAGAAGAAAAAAAACAAGAGAAAAGAGAAAAAAAATATATTATTATTATTATTATTATTAATGGTATTTTAAAAAATAAAAAATATTTTTTTAAAATAATAAAAAATTATATTAAAAAAATTAAAATATTAAAATATTTAAAAAATTAAAATATTTAAAATATTAAAATATTTAAAATATATATTTAAAAAATTAAAAATTCAATTTATAAAAAATATTTTAAAAAGAATTATAAAAAAATTTCCATTAAATTTGAATTGCATAAAAATTGTTAAAAAAAAATTATATTATAACAATAAGTAGGTTTTAGCAATACGGGTCGGATCGGATACGAGTTGGGTCGGGTCGGGTATGGGTCACTAGATTTACACTATAAGAATATGGGTCAAAACGAGTTAAATTGGTCAAATATGAGTAGACCCATTTTTGACCCGACCCATACCCAACCCGACCCACCCATTTGCCACCTATAGGATCAAGACACCGTACTAAAGAATCTAAAACTTATAGCACAAATGTAATTAAATTCTAAAGTGTACAAAAAATAGTGCAATTTTGCTCCGATCTAACGATCCACGGGCCCGCCTGGACCACATATTCCCGAAGGCCTCTTTTGGGTGGGCTTGAGCAATGCTATTGACTTGTAAAGTCAGGCTCAAGTTAGGCCCGCACTGAAAGTTTTACGCGGTAGTCTTTTGTTTTTCTTGTAGTTGGAGGATATATTGGACAACAAATTAGGCCCGACCCAATACTAACTCTTTAATAATCTCTGGTGCAACCAAATCCTAATGATCATGATGTATAAACATGATGATCACCTTTAGGTTTGTCAGAGACCTCGAAAAATAGAGTTTTGGCTTTCAAATCATGAATTTCAAAATACCTTAAAATGTAAGAGTTTTCTTAATGTGGACTACATGAATTGATATTGTAATTTACCGTTTAATGTTTACCGTTTTACGGGAGTTGGTCTAAGGTAAGATAGAAGGTTTCTTAATTAGTCTAATATGGGGCTGGCTAATGTGGGCCGAGTTGAGCCCGGCCCGTAATGAGGGGGCCTGGCTGGAAACTCTATAAATAGTGCTCAAATCTCTCATCTAACCCTAATTCTCACATGTATCCTCACCTAAGGCGCGTTTACCTAACGCTAAATGTGAGGTGACCGCCTCAATGAGCCAGTGATACGGAGGGCAATAGAGGAGAATGACTTGATGCGAGGATCCTCTTGATATGTGGGAAATCCATTTTCTGCTTTCGCTTTATATATGATGGATCCCAAAACAGGTGCGTTAATCTTTCTACTCAATTATGCATGTTCTTGTTCTGGTTATGGAGATCTTAGGATTGCGTAATTTGCATCCAATATGTGGTATCAGAGCCTCCATAACCCTAGAACTCGAATGCATAAGTTTTTTGCCATAATTTGTGATTTTCGAGATTTTTTGTTCAATAAAAATAAAATTAAATCACAAATTCAAACTGGGCTCAACGAGACGAGAAGATCCGTGGGCGGCGCGTCGCCGGAGGAGGCCACACGCGCCCCCATGCGCCACTGGGGCGTCGAAGACGCACCCCACACGCGCTCACGCGCCCCCACGCGCGGGGCGCGGCTCGTGCGTGTATCGCACACGCGAAGGCTGACGTCATCGTGACGTCAGCGACTTGACCCGACGACCGTTGACCTTGACCCGACCTGTTGACCGTTGACCCGACCCGATCGTTGACTTTGACCCAACCCGAAAGTTGACCGTTGACCCAACCCGACCCGGTCAACAGTTGACCGGTCCGGTCAGTCCGTCGGACCGGACGGTCGAACTAGGAACCGATCGGACCAGTCCCAGCCGGACCAGTTTTGACCGATCAGATCGCCCGCACGTGGGCTCCACGCGCCGCGTACTCAGGAGGCGCGTGCGGGCGCGTGGAGGCTCCAATCCGCGCATGGTCAGTGGCGTTGGACTTGTATCTTCATTGTCTATCTTGTGGTATGTTTATTTTATATTTTTTATGATTTTTATAGATGTGAAAATACATACAAAGCCCTAAATACGCGTATTTTTAGTGTATTTTTGTGTATTTTTCTTGTATTTTCTGTGATTTTCGAAATACAAGTGTTGGGTTACTAATATGCTATCACATAAACTTTATTATGAACTGAAGTTTGCTTAATGAAATACAATCATTATGGAATAGTGGTGATGAGAATCAGTAAAAGGTTATGAAACTTTTGTTGCTCATGCATACTCCTTTACATGCTAGTAATCTTTGCATGATGGACGTCTTAAGAACCTGTGACCATGATTGTACTAATTAACACATCTGCTGAATGTGGGTAATGTATGTTAGTTAAGTTACTGCATACTGTACATGAACTCTTCTGGTTACTTGTTAATGTCTATCGAGTTAAATATTTTTTATGGTTAAGGAGTATGACATTATTTACACAAAGCAATAGTATCTACTGTTAAATTTTAGATATTTGATTCTCTGGTTTGACTCAATTAATAGGCCACTGGTTGATTACAATGATAATTTGTTACTTAAAAATTGGCTAATAAATCAGTTGTTGGCCTTGGAGTTATTTTTTGCCTTATGAACTCATGAGTGATAATGGATCAACTGTCAAGCTTGTCGATTTGGTATACCATGTATTATTATTGATGTTAATTCGTGAGAGATATTCTAGATCAGCATTCTTTTAATGTTGTTCTAGTAATCAGTAATTGGGGTACATAAGAGATGATTGCTTTTATGTTATTTGAGATTTTCTTGTGTTGCTGTGATTGTTGATCTCATTGGAATCTGTCTTTCAGGTTCGCTATAGATATATATATATATATATATATATATATATATATATATGTATATGTATGTATGTATAATAAAGATTTTATTAATGAAACAAAGCAATGTAATTAGCATAATATGTGATTTTAGTGATTTGGTGCCTCTATCACTAAAGTTAAAATAACATGTATATGGTATATGTGAGGAGTAAAGTTTATATCCCTGGTATGAGAGTTTCAAAGATTCAATTGAGTAGTG
Source organism: Eucalyptus pauciflora (assembly GCA_007663325.1). Lineage (NCBI taxonomy): Eukaryota > Viridiplantae > Streptophyta > Magnoliopsida > Myrtales > Myrtaceae > Eucalyptus > Eucalyptus pauciflora. The sequence goes on from VMYD01000011.1 coordinate 2,899,374, forward strand.
ATCGTCAAAGTGGCACACTTGATTGGGTTTGAGAAATTTTGGTCTCGTATATTGATTGGGATGTCTCATGGTCTAATGTGTAGTCATACTCCCAAAGGAGGTGATTGTGTATTAGTTCATGGAGGGATACATGATAGTATGGTGGAGGAGTGACTAATCCTAGTGGTTCATATACCCAAAGGTAATGAATTCACGAAGATTGGAATAAATTCTCATAACTGCTATCATGTGGGGAGTGTACAATTGCATGTCATGTATTCTGCCCGAAGGTGATTATATGATTCTGCATGTAACTCTCTAGATTTGTACTTGTACGTCAAATTACACAGTGCTCACATTATGCTAATTATATACATTGCTTGTTATTTTAGTCACATTTTTTTGTAATTAATAACTCCACTGTTATTGAGGTTTTTACTGCTTCAAATTTTAAGTTGTGGACATATGATTTGTTGCTTGAGAATGCAATAGAATTTGCTTACTGTCTATGAAGCGTTCCATTATGGAACACTTGAAAAGAGGTTTGCCTGCGGACTGCACTGCTATAATATGATGGAAGCCTTAGTTGCTTGAAATTATGTCTTGTATGATATTGAAATTAGGACATATCTGCAAAGATTGTGTTTAAATCCTAATGACATATACATCACGTATATGGTTAAAAGGTTGTTTCCAAAAGTTTTTTTTGAGTTATGGACTAGACGTAAATTGATTAATTCATATTAAATTTAGAGGTGTCATGCAGGAGTGAGGTTATCTAATCCAATATTAAGTGTGTTGGAATTTAGATCCACTTGAAATTATTTTGTATCTTATTTAGATTGTTAAAGGGGTATTGATCTTATGACCCTAAAGAAGGTACAAGAATTATGGAATCACATACTTTAAAGTTTCTTAAGATCGACGTAATTATAGAGGATAGCTGCTCTCAGATTATTAAAGATAATAGTATGATGGGGGTTACTGTGTTTTTTTTTCTTTACCTATACAGATAATTATGGAATCTCCTGTACCATAGACTATGGGAGGAAATTTATTTTTTCTTATACTCTATGTACATGATACTTTGCTTACAAGTTGTGACCTTGAGACATCTTATATCTTTTGTACTAAGGTCTATAAGGATTGTTTTTCCCATATTATATTAGATTTTTCTCGGAGGACATTTGCTTATTGTATATTGGAAATATTCAATATACATCATTGCAAGTTAGGAATTGCTCATGTTGTTAAGGGTGATGGATTGAATCTATCACATTATCCTTATATAGATATTGAGAAAATCTAATTAAATGGTGTATCTTGTGTCAGTGCACTTAAAAGTATAATGTATGCTCGAATTTGCACTAGACTAAATATCGTCTTTGTGATGGGACTTCTAGGCAGACATCAATCAAATTCAGGACGCGATCATTGCGTTGCTGCTAAGAAGGTTTTAAGGTACTTAAAGAGGATAAAAGATTATATGTTAATATGTGGATATGTTCAATTCTTGCAGTTAGTAGGGTATTTAGATGTAAACTTTGCTAGCTGTTATGATGACATGAGATTAATAACAGAATACATATTTATGTTAGTAGGAAGTGCAGTAAATAAAGTTCTATGTCATCTTCTAGTATGTAAGCAACGTCAGTAACATTCTTTTAGGTTGTTACTTAGGCTATTAGGCTCCGGAACCTCATGAAAGAGTTAATCGTTTTAACTTTATGGATAGACCCATATGATTGTATTGAGATAACAAATTTGTAATATTATTTATTTACTAAAGAGGTCTCAAGGGGTCTAAATATATGGTGGTCAAAATTTTTTACCAAAAGGAAACGGTACAGAAATGTGACGTTTTAATATAACATATTTCCACAGATAATATGGTTGCAGATCCACTAACTAAAGGCCTACGCCCATGTGTATTTAAGCGACGTGTCATTAGCATGGGCCTAGGAGTATCTTGGGATATTATTGTTTAGTGGGAGCTATTTTGGTTTTACTCTGATAAAGGTTTCATTTGTGTTTATTACATTTTGTAACGATTTGATATGTATCAACTTTTGCATTCAATAAAGTATTTTTGAATGTGTTGTTATTATGTTGAATATATATTGATAAAGTCTCAAGGTATTGTATAAACCTTGAGTGAAGGCTAGGGGCATCCGGTTATTAGCCTTCTCCATATGTCTTGTTATACATAAAGAATGGTTAACCGTAAGGACAAGACATATGTGGGTTCATGGAACCATAAAGACATTCTCTAGTGGCACAAGTTTTTTGTGACGCTTAAGGTAAGAGAACGGACATTCATTAGCGGCACAAGTTTTTGTAATACTTAAGGTAAGAAAATGGTGCCTAACAAATGGGATCTCTCTATGAGAGATGTTGTCCATTTGACACACTACCATATTTGATCTATATCAATAGAGTTGAGAACACTCGTGACCATGGAAGGCTCTGTGTGTATGCATGTAGTTACCGCCATGATTCGGTGTTTGAGACTTTATGGGATTTGATTGACTATTAAGAAATTATCTCTAGACTAATGTGCGCACATACAGTACGATTTCAATTAATATAGTCCAAGTGGGAGAATGTAAGAGTTTTCTTAATGTGGACTACATTAATTGATATTGTAATTTACCGTTTAACGTTTACCGTTTTACGGGGGCTGGTCTAAGGTGAGATAGAAGGTTTCTTAATTAGTCTAATATGGGGCTGGCTAGTGTGGGCCGAGTTGAGCCCGGCCCGTAATGAGGGGGTCTGGCTAGAAACTCTATAAATAATGCTCAAGTCTCTCCTCTAACCCTAATTCTCACATGTATCCTCACCTAAGGGGCATTTACCTAACGCTAAACGTGAGGTGGCCGCCTCATTGAGCCATGATACGAAGGGCAATAGAGGAGAATGACTTGATGCGAGGATTTTCTTGATATGTGGGAAATCCCTTTTTTGCTTCCGCTTTAAATATGATGGATCCCAAAACAGGTGTGTTAATCTTTCTACTCAATTATGCATGTTCTTGTTCTGGTTATGGAGATCTTGGGATTGCGTAGTTTGCATCCAACATAAAATTTTCAAAAGCTACATGAAAAAGTTTAAAATGATTCAATGTCTGTCGATATTCATATATGTTTCCAAGGTTTAAATAAGAAGAAGAAGAATAAAAAAGTCAGAGACACCTTAACACACACGAGTGAATTACGAACCAAATGTTAATTAATGTGCGATGCACATAATCGCCATGCCAATGAGATTTACACTAATCATTGATTAAGATGGAATGAACATTCGATTGCTCAAGACAATAATGTCAACAAAAAACGTGGACCTACTGTAAGAAAAAAAAAACATATGCTTGTCAATCTCTCCTCTTCTTCTTCTTAAAAAGCAATCCAATTTAATTACCTAACAACAAAGGAAGCAAACATATTGATGACCTATCTAATACATAATTATCACCCACATTGTTGGATAGGATAACCCAACTCTCTAGCTAATTTGCAATTGCATTTCCCTCCCTAAAATTATAGAAAATCTTGACTAGTTGAAAATATTTTAGCACACTCCCAATTTGAAAAACGATTGTGTCATCAAAAATGAAGCGACTAAATTGATTTTTGAAGTAGAAAAATAGCTACTCGCAAGTTTACCTCCACAATAAGTCTAGTAATACCCAAAGAAATTGCCAATTCGATCCTTTAATATGGTTCCACGAATTAAATTGGCACACCTCTGTCGCCTGAAAAAAAAAATGCATCACCATGTCCTATAAAATTTTTAGTTATTTTTGTTTGTTGTTAAAATTTTGATTGTGAAGTGGACACTGCTGCTGATGACTTTCCAAAGCTTTCAAATAGTCAACAATCTATTAGGCAAGCTTGTGACAACAATTCATTTAGGGTCCGTTCGTTTTGTGGAAAATATCATATTTTCGAAAAACATTTTCCTAGAAGTCATTTTCCAGGAAAATAACTCTATTTTCCGGTGTTCGGCCGAAACCTAAATTTTGAGTGAAAAATATTTTCCACAATTCATTAGCTAATTTAATTGTTTGGGAAAAATTATCAAAAAATTGAATTTTAATATTTATAACTGAACAAAAAATTAGTTTTATTTTTTATATATTTTTTTTAATTATTTGTATTTTTAAAAAATCGATTTTTTTATTTTTCTTTTTTCTTTTTTCTTTTCCTTCCTCCTTCCTCCTCCTTCCTCCGCCGCTACAAAATTGACGATGCCCAGCTGCCCAACGGCCAACCGAGACGCAGTTAGGGGTGTGCAAAAGAACCGGGATCCGCCCGGACTGCCCGAAACCGAACCGGAACCGCCCGGAATCGGCGGTTCCTGAGGGAATCAGTTCGGTTTCCGGTTCCCGGTTCCAATTTATGGGAACCGGTGGGTATTGGTCCGGTTCCCGATTCCATGGGCGGATCCGCCCGCCCGCCCACCTAGACCGGATCGGTTCCCTTTTAATATTAAAAAAAAAAGTATTGATATAATGAAGGTGAATATTGGGGAATTCTTATGCTTTTTGGTTGTTTAGTTTATTTATTGATATAATGAAGTTGATGTATTCAATAAAGTCTTGTTTAGTTGCACTTCCTTTGTTTTCCTGTGTTTGGATGATGCCTCATTTCACCTCCTTTGATTTGTTTGTGCGACTTGTGATATTTTGCCGAACCTGATGAGGGATATGTCCAGTTCATAGCGTTAAGAGAGACCCATTTTTCCCGAACACTTACTACTCTCTCCGCCTCTATATCAACTTACGTACATCCATTCCTTCATTGGTTGCATATCCTATTATTCAGGAGTCGAAGTCGGAGGAGGACTCGGTCACTCATCCATTCTTTGAACGTGTATGATGAACATTCCTCTGTCACTCATTAGAACCTAATGGACGTTCTAGCAGGGAGAAAGACTGGTGTCTCTAGACAAAACAAACAAGGAAGCAAGACAATTGGGAACCTTTACCTTTGGTCAAAGAAAATTTAGCCATCTGTGGTTACTTACAAGCAGGAAATGGGAGAATGTTGCATTCCATTTGTTCGCGTTTTTTTTTTTTATCTACGAGATACATTTATAGTTGCAACAAATGAATCTTTGTTCCGAGTACTTAAATTTGGTTTTTCTTTCTTTAGCTTACTTTGATGTCACGTAGTCATTTTATGTTGAAAACCAAAATTGTTTCGCGTCAAGATCAGTTCCATGGATCCACCCAGGAACCGGACCGCGGGGTGGATCCCAGTTCCAATTTTTCGGAATCGGTCCTTAGCGGGCGGTTCCCGGTTCTAGGTCGGGAACCGCCGGCCCGAACCATGCACACCTTTAGACACGGTCGCCAGATCCGGCGAGCTCGAGGCTCGGCCGATCTTGCTCGAGCTTGCCAGAGGTTTGCCGAGCTCTGGCGAGCCACGAGCTCACCGAATTTGGCAGCGGAGCTCGGGCTTGCCTGGATCGGGAGCCCGAGCTCCGCTGCCAAATCCGACGAGCTCGCAACTCGCCAGAGCCCAGCCAACCTCTAGCGAGCTCCAACAAGGCCCGAGCCCCGCCCAGCTCGCTGAGCTCAGCTTCGCCAGATCAGGCTAGGCAAAGCCTCGCCGACCTGGGGTGAGGCTCGAGCTGGCTTGCCGCCGCCGCCATGGCCGGCAACCAGTCAAGGCCAAAGAAGAAGATGAAAAGGAAAGAAAGAAAAGAAAAAAAGAAAAAGAAAGCATAAAAATAAAACGAAAATGTATTGATAAAAGGAAGCGAGATGGAAGAAGTTATGGAAAATGTTTTCCACTTTTCAGAAGTGGAAAACATTTTCATCACTTTTAAAGGTTGTTTTTTCCAATAATGGAAAACATTTTCCGTGAAACGAACGTTGGAAAATTCGGAAAACGTTTTCCCGGAAGTCATTTTCTGCGAAACGAATGGACCCTAGTCAGGAAAACATTTTCAAGGAAAACATTTTCCTCATTTTCCGGTGTGTTTGTTTCACGGAATACATTTTCGGGGAAAACATTTTTCTCATTTTCCGGCGTTTGGTTGACTCAGGAAAATGAGTCAACGGAAAACGTTTTCCTAGTCGACAAAAAATGTTTTCCTAACAAAGCTTAAATTTCAGGAAAATGATTTACCATTTGAAAGCACCAGAAAACGTTTTCCGAATCTACCAAAACTTAGATTTGATACTTGGTTTACAAACAATTATTCTTATAAAAATATATTTTTTAAAAAATTGAATTTGAATTATTTATTATTATTTTTTAAAATTTGGAAAACGTTTTAAAAATAAAAAAAATTCGAATTTCCTTCATTTCTTTTCTTTCTGTTTCTTTTTGCTTCTTCTCCACCCGTCACCGGCCACAAGGATAACCAGTGAGTTCTGGCCTCACCAGATCGGGCGATCTCATAGCCTTCGACAACAAGGCTTGAGCTTGCCCAAGGTCGATGAACCTCAAGCCTCGCCAGATCAGGTGAGCTCATGGCCTCCATCCGATGAGGTTCAAGCCTTGCTAGATTGGGCGAGCTCGTAGCCTTTAACAGCCAGCTGATGAGCTCGTCACCTCCGACGATAGCTAGAGCTCACCCTTTGTAAGCCAACCAAGAACGAACTGCCAGATGAAGCAGAAGGGATGGCGTGAGGAAGCTAAGGAGTGAAAGACAAGAAGAAGGAAAATAGAAAAAGGAAATAAAAAGAAAGAAAATAAAAGTAAATAAAAAACAACAATATTAAAAATTCAAATTTTTTAAAATTAAAAATTCATTTTTTTCCTAGGATGAAATGCGAAATTATTTTTTTATTGGGATCCAAATGGTAGAAAACATTTTTAATTATAAATCACCAAATAAAGGAAAACAAACCATATTTTTGGAAAATGCTTTCCGGAAAAGCATTTTCCTTTATCATTGAGTTTTCCGTGAAATAAACACACTCGTAGTGTGGGAGAAAACAACCATAACTTTTAATCTAGATGCCTATAATATCAAATAAATAAATAAAAGTTCATTTCGAGCATATATTTTGGCCAAATAGGTTTTCTCGTTGGCAGTTGTTTCGAACCTTAAAATCCATCAATTTTTAACGTGTTTTGAGGCACTTTCTATTTTTAGGTCAATTTCCCAAGTATCTTAGGCTTTTGTTAATTTTTTGAATTCTTTACTGCTTAAGTTTATTTTCTGATTTTTCAATGTTACCTAGATTTGCAAGGTACTTATTTAATCTTTTCCATGTAATAGATAGCTTTCCACATATTTCCCAGGCTTTTGTTGATTTTTCGAATTCTTTAATGCTTAAGGTTACTTTCTGATTTTTCAATGTTACCTAGATTTGCAAGGTACTTATTTAATCTTTTCCCTATAATAGAAAGCTTTCCACATATTTTCCGAGATTTTCCCATCAATACTATATTCATTTTTTATTAATCAATTATTTTTATATAGAATTAATATCATGAAAAATCATAAACCGATACACATGTGATGCCTTTTTTTTTTGTCAAAATATACACATGTGATACCAAAAATTTCAAATTGATACATTTGTGACAAATTTAGGGCGACGCTATTTTCACCCCTTACATAGCTAAATCCACCCAATTTTCACTGAAAAGGCAAAATTGCCATCAATCATTCAATTACAATTTAAAGTGATGGCCCAAATTATTTATTATTTTCCTATCTTTCTATTTTATGTAAGATCTAATTGCCATAATTAAGATTTCACATTTTTTTGGGCATCCCATGTATATTAAACTTATTAAGTTTTCAATTTATTGTTAGATTTTACTTGTGTAGAAATTAGTTCTGCTGAAAAGAGCAATTTTCAAGAAACCTCATTCTTTTCAACGTTATCTGACAAATATATGGATTAATTGACAAGTAGAATCTAGAAATTTTTAACATACACTTTTTTGAGGTAACAACTTGTTTATAGACTTTCATATTTGTCGTGTGTATTACTATCAAATTCTTTCTTATCTGCTGTCTTTTATACACATGCGCATTTAATGGATAATCGATGAAAAAAAATAAAGAATTTCTGAAATAAAATCTTAGTTATATTCTCCAATGCGAAACTTTAAAAGATGGCAATTAAATCAATAAGAAATGTTTTTTTTTTAAATGCATATCTCATCATTTGGATTGACAAAAATTAAATCATCCGTGAAGTGATTTTGAAAAATATCAAACTAAGAAAGGGTTTGATGATGATATGCACAACCAAAGTAAAAATTCATGAAGATAAGATTGTTTTACAAAATTGTTTATATTAATCTCTAGATTTTACTTGAAAATTAACTCATAAATTTGCTCAACAACGTAAAAAGAATAAGATTTCTTGAAAATTGTTCTTTTTGACAAAACTTATATTACAAAAGTAAAAACAAAAAAAATTACCTTTAATATACATGAGATAGCCACATTATAAAAACATAAAATATGTTAAATGTTTCATAACTAGATACAAAGTAAAAATTAAAAGAGAATAAAAAAGGCAATTAAATAAATTTGGGCTATCACTTAATATTGCAATTGAATGAATGAGGGCAATTTTGCCTTTTTAGTGAAAAATGGGGTGGATTTAGTTATACAAGAGGTGGAAATAGCACACCTCTTTATTTATTGCTTGGGAAATTAGCAAAGAAAGATACTGCAAGGTACATGAATATTGAATCTCAGATTCCATTTATTCACGAACAATAAAAGATTTCGAATTATATTATTTTTTTAAAATTATTGCTTGTACTATTTAAAATAATTAGCTAAAGAAAAAAAATCGTTATCAACCAATAATTTATGTGGACAATAAATATATTTTCTTTTCATTCATTTTTGTACGTAATACAAATGATTATTTTCAGGAAAATATTTTTGAAATTATTTATTTTCCAGGAAACAAACGAACAATGAATTATAAGCATAAGGGCACCAAACTAGAGAATCTAAAGCTCATAGGGAAAGTACAATTAAAGATCTAAAGCATTCAAATAGTGCAATTTAGACCTGATCATAAACCTAACAATTCACGGCCCGCCTAGGCCACATATGCTTGAAGGGCGCTTTTGAGAGGGTTTGAACAATCCTATAATTATAAAGTCCGTCTCAACTTAGGCCCACCTCTAAAATTTCATACATAAGTTCTTTTGTTTCAATTGGTGGGTCTGGGTGATGAATGAGGCTCGACCAATTTACCTGGCCTGACTCAAAGTCGGCCATTAATCACCTCTAACATAATCAAATTCTAAAATCAAGTACTTTTATTAACTCTATCCCTTTTAAGTGATAGAAATTCCAAGTGACCTTATTAAATATTTCCAAAGGCACTAACCTTGATGCATCGCCACATAGGTGTTGATTAGGCGCCACATCAAATAGAAGACCGAAAACTCAAGGGAAGAGAGAGAGAGAGATAAAGTGCAAATTGGGACAATGTAGCTCCTATTTTGCCGACGATGGTGGGGGACAATGTAGCTCCTATTTCGCCGACGATGGTTGACCACCTTCACTAGTGGCCAAGCAAGGGCACCATCACATGCCCTTCAATGCTATAGGTCGTCGAAAAGAACAACATTATATTTAGTTTTTGGGTTAATTTATGAAAAATTCTAAACTAGTACACCCATAATAAATTTACCCCAAATTACCATAAAAAAACTCAAAACACTCACCATTAATTTCCATTAAATATTACCATCAAATTACTAAGTTGGATGACACATTTTAATTAGTAGGTATACCAGTTTGGAATGCTACCTTCCATTTTTCATAGGTGTATATTAGTTTATGGTTTTTCGTGATATTAATCCAATTTAACGGAAATTAATAGAGTGTAAATTTGTCACAAATATGCCAATTTTAGGATTTTATCATCCATTTGTCAGAGGTATATCAATTTGTGATTTTTCATGATATTAATCCAATTTAACGAAAACTAACAAAGAGTAAATTTGTTATAAATTAACAAGTTTGAGGTTTTTTGTAGTCAAAAATTAATTTGAGATAAATTTGCCAAAAGTGTACCGATTGAGGGTTTTTTGTGGTCAAAAAATTAATTTGAGGTAATTTTATCATAAATATTTAAATTTAGGGTTTTTCATAGTATTAACACTTAATTTTTCCGTCATCTTATATACTAACAAAAGCATTTCATTATGCTTTTTTAAGATGAATTTTAAGAATTTGATTGTATTTTTTGAAAGTTTTAGAGAGGAATTGTGTTTTAGTTACATTTCTTAAGACTTCCATCTCTAAATTGTAAAGAAATATGCAAACAAGTAACAAATATTCAGTTTGGCAACACGCTTCACATCACTAATCTTGATACTTTTCCTGTTATTTGAGAAATAGTAATGCCATTAAAATACTACGAACATCAAGGAAAAATTCCGAATAATGATGTGAAGTGAGGTAGATTTTCTTAAAAGATGACTTAAAGTGGATATTTTAAATAGGGATATGAAATCAACCTCAAATAAGGATTTGACTCGCTAGCCGATGAGTCGAAATAAGGCATTATTGTCCAAATCAAACTTTGAATAAAAATTAAAGAGAAAAGAGAAAATTGGAAAAGAAAAAAACAAAGAAACTCTATCAACCATTATCATTCTCTATCTTGTCTCTCTCCTGGTGTAGAGGTCGCCAATGGCGTCTTCGGCCTCGAAGGACACAATATCTAGGATCTCCAAGGCTGGGGACACGAAATCTAGGATTGGCGACATTGAATGCAACATCTCAAGCCTAGGCCCTTGGACACAGAGGGCATAGGGGCTGCAAAGGGGCTTCGCTCGACACTCGAGGCTGCACTTTGGCTTGCGACAAAGAGGTTGCCGATGTTGAAGGACAACAGATATTCAAGGTAAGCATGGTCCGAATGGACGGTTCCCACCTTGGAATCGGGAGTCGCCCACTAAGAACCAGTTCTGAAAAATTGGAACCAAGAACCACTCATTGATCTCATGGATCCACCTAGAACCTAGACTGTCGGTCCGATTTGGTTCTTGGGTGAGTCCATAGTACTAGTCCCCAATCCCTACAAAATTGCATTCATCAATAAATATCATGGTGAGCCCAGTTTCTATCTAGAGCATTAAAACTTGTTTGGCTTCAGGTTTAATTGCAAGCTATTAATTTTGATTAAGGATTGAAAATTATAGAGTAGAACGAATCGACAATACCTGTTAATAGGAAATTTATTTCTCCAAAAGTCATGGTGTGGTCCTCTCTTAGGGCTTGTTTGATAATCGACAAAATAGTGTATGCTTTTATTCTTTTGTACCCTGAAACAAAAACAAAAAAAAAGAACAAAAATCCATTTGGTAATTTTTTTATTCCGAGGAACAAATTAGTTCCTAGTCATAGATTTGGAATAAAATCAAGAAGCAACAAAAAAAAAAAATGCTTATTTATTCTCAAGAATAACTTCATAATCAAGATCACTTTCTTTCTTTATCATTTCTATTCTTCCTTTTCTTTTCTTTTTCTTTTTCTTCTTCTTCTTCCTTTCCCTAGTCGTTGGCCATGGCAATGGCCGACGACTAGCCATATGATAGCCAACGGCCTCGCTAGTGGCTGGGCAAGGCTCAACCTCGCCTTGGTTGGGCGATGCCGACCTCATGGTGGCCCAACGAGATCAAGCCTCGCCAGAGGCTGGCAACCGATTAAAGGAAGAAAAAGAAGGAAAAAAGAAAAGAAAAAAGAAAAATGTAATAAAATAATTTGAAAATATTAAAAGAAATTCCAAGTCACAAAAGAATTTATGAATCGTACCAAACGCATTCCTATCTTGGAAATAAAAAATTTGGACACTTATCAAACATTTTCAAATATTCAGAAATTTGTTCAACGAACAGAATCAGAAAAAATCATTTCTGCAAAAATTGTTCTCTGAAATAGAATAATTACCAAACAGACCCTTGAAGTTTCTTGACATCGGGAATATGTGGAAAATTAGATTCTACGTTTGAAGTCCTAACCTTTACAGAAGTCAAAATATTAATCGTTTGATCCATCTTTTTTCAACGTCGACTTAATTAATCATGGGATGACTAAGGAAAGACATAATTATGCTTTTAAAATGAGACATTGGCTTTTAATTTCATATCATGACGAAAAAGCACCACAATATTTATGGACTTCTCTGGCCCAATTCTAGGTGATCCGGGCGATTCCCGATCCCTTTATACACCTTTAGTGCCAAATATAGAGCGTTAAAACAGAATGGTTAATGCGGACTAAATCTTTTCAATCTCCACGTCTCTCTTAGATGGGGCATTCTCCAATGTTAGTGGCCTCTCTAATGTCCTGGAAAACGAAGGTTACTCCACGACAATAACAGGAACACAACATGGGAAATCTACTCAAAAGTTATGGACTTAGTAATGTCCAACACTTCAAACATACAGGTACATATATATTGGTCGAAAAATTATAAATTAATTAAGTAATTGAGTTGAAATTTCATTTTTGAAATATGTATATATACCAATCCGGTTCAGTTGGGTGGGTAGGTGGTTCCACACTCAAAATTGGGAACCAAATCGGTACTTACCAAATCAAGAACTGGACCGATTCGCATGAAAATCATCAATTCTAGACTAGTCCCATCTGATTCCGGGTGGTTTGTACGATTCTTGATTTTTTTGCATACCCCTAACACATATGGGATCTCTAAGGTCATTGGCGCCGAATTTGGGATGATTCGCAATGCTGAATCCGACGTTTCAAATCTAGATTCATCTCACATCTTGCACAAACAAAGGATAAAGGCAAAGGGCTTTGCTCAACACTCAAGGCTATGCCTAGGCTAGCAATGATGAGGTGGTGGCGAAATGTGGGCGAGGTGCTGCAATAGCTAGTTGGTGCATGGTAGGTTGGCAGAGGCAATCGTGGTTAGAAGTGTGCATGATCCGAGTGGACAGTTCCCGGCCTTAAATCAAAAATCGCCCACTAAGGATCGATTCTCAAAAATTGAAATCAGGAACTGCCCATTAATTGCATGGATTTACCTAGTTTGGTTCCTAAGTGGATCCACGGAACTAGTCTCACCAAAAGCTATTTAATAGTTATACAAAGTGTTGGTTAGAAGCATGAATTTGTTTTATATAATAACCAACTAATAGCCTAAAAACAATCGCTTGAGCTCCACAAAATTGTCTCAATCTTTGAATAGTGATCCATGCAACTAACAGGCAAAGTTCGCTAGTGATCTCATCCAAAGATTTCTAGGCTTTTTGATGACAAATCTGCAATCAGGAAGCTACTATAGTTACTCCATTTCCCACCTTTTGGGATAGGCCAAGAATAAAACATGGGAAATCCTAGTAAACTTGCAAGAAATCCCACGGCTTGTCTTATATGGAGAAGTTCCTCCATTAGCAATGCTGTAGACTGTGAAATAGTTCAAAATTTAAGCTTGCAGCTACAATTGTGAAACAAGGATGACCAAATAATATAGAAATTTCGTCAGATTATTGAGATTCCAAGTACAGATAAACAGCAGGAAAGTCTCCCCATCAAAAAGAAGAAAGAAATAATCCATCAAAAACCACTTTAGGTGATATGAACATCGCAAGGAGCAAGACTAAAGGGCAGAGATTGTTTAAGTTTTCAGATGTGGTGTCCTAAAGCATGATGCTACCTTCCTTCCCCATTCCACTGAGCGACTATAATTCACATTGTGAAATTCATCCTCACGTACTTTAAGAATAAATCAAGGCAATGCCCCCCTTAGTAAGTTAAAGGAAAAGAGGTTACCCTAAATCTGTGCTATTCGAACAACTTAAATCAATGTCCAAACACAATCCTGACCCCCTATGCAAGACATGAGAAAAGCTATCGGGAAGAAAAAACAGATGACACTTAGATCGCTCTTTGTTGAAGGAAGAAATCCTTCACAAAGAGCGATCGTGACTGACTTGAACTGTGGAGCCCACGCCCCTATAATCTCGGCACATGATTGGTCAGTCAGGGACAAAACTAAGAGTTCATGGGCAAAACCGCTGTCGCCACCGCCTCAATGGCCAAGCCCGCCTAATCGCCCTCTCAGTCAAAGAAACCAAGAAGAAGAAGCAAAGAGTTCAAATTTGAGGGGGGAAAAGAGAATCGACTCATCGTTTCGCCAAGTTAGCTACTTCCGAACTAGGACTCGAAAGGAGATGAGCAGATCCGGGGGTGAATCAAAGAGGAAGAAATAGCCAAGGGAGAGCTCCAATTGAGAAAGACGAGATGGAGTCTAACGAACTAAGATGAGATAGAGAATCGGAGATTGGAGCCTTAAATTTTAAATGTGCTAATTTAAAAAAAAAATTACCTTATTTATTATAATATAATAAATTTGGTCCGGATGGGTGGGTAGGCAGATTCGCCCATGGAACAGGAACCGAACCGATTACCTTAAGAACCATCGGTTTTGGGCGATTTTGATCTGGTTCTAAGCAATCTGGGCGTGTCCCGGTTCCTTTGTATATCTATAATCGTGGTAACCATGCTATACAACCAAAAAAATGTTTTGAACAAAAATGACGATTTTATTTTTTTATGGTGCTTTTTAGTTTTTTTTTTTTTTTTAATCTTTATCATATCATATTTTGGACCAAAATGCCCTGTTTCGGATGCCTTAAAAATTAAGCATTTGATAGCTAGTTAGATCTTTATTTAGGATTGACTTGACCAATTAGTACTCTTATTTGAAATAAAATTTATTTTAAATATTTTTTTGAGAAAAATAATCTCACTTTAAATCTTTATTTAGAATTTTCCCAAAATTCAATGACGTTATTCGTGCAATACGCATCTTCGAAGTCTAACAATCTTTGTGTGTGATTGAATGGGTTTATGCTAACATAAACTGAAATGATCTTTTTATTCCAACAAATCGCTCCGGGGTTGAGGCGGACCTGGGATCTAATTCTAACAAAAGGCAGGCCATCTCCAAGTGCAGCATAAACCATACGAAGGCCATGGACTGGTCATCCTGGTTCCGGCGAATTCTTCTGAAAGATGCGAATAACCCCAAAATCTCAGATCCGCCCAAACCATCCTCGAAGAAGAAGCGACACCAAACCGACGAAGATTTGGAGCAACATGGAATAACGCAGCCATTGGTCGACTTGGTCAAGACCTTCACCGTAGACACTTTCAAGAACTTCCATACGACAGTCGACAAAGGTGCGATTTTTTTTTCTTGGACGTGTTTCGGATGGAATTTGGAATCTTGGGTTCTGGAAGTCGCTGGATGATAGAGCTTTTCTGTCACACCCCAAAACTATAAAGAATAGGGATGACACGGCCGTCCTTCCACACAAAGGACGCAGCCTCAAACACAACCAACAACCTGATATCAACTTATATATATCTCAAACCATATATATACATATCAGATAGACCAACAGATTGGTTGCAACATCAGAGTTTCTATAATCCACCAAAAAGAAATATACAAATAGAACTCAGACAATCCAAACACTAGCAAGGAAAGTGCACCACTTCCTTAGGCCATACCCAAAATAGAACTCCCCAAAAAGTTTCCCACCGACGGCGCACTCGCTCTATTCGCCACTAACCGAGGAACCTGAAAAGATTAAAGGAGGAGTGGAATGAGCAACAACAGCTCAGTGAGTAGTACATATCTTCTAAGCAGATCGAACAACCACTATGCATGTATACAAAGCAATACCAAACTTCATAACGCCAATTCAATATATAAAATACATATTGAATCATAAAAGACTTATTTGATATCATCAAGGCTTTATACTAATATAGAAAACTCATTTAAATCATCATCAAAAGTCAAGTATCAATGGTCAAGTCCATTGAATAATCTCTTCATCAAATATCACATATCAATGGTCCATCCATTGATTAATCTATTGCTCAATATTCCACCATGGTCACGACACAACGCCTTGTGACAAGGCGACCAAGCTTTTCCCCTTGGCAAGGTCTCCACCTACAAAGCCGATGGCTGGG
This sequence comes from Eucalyptus pauciflora, assembly GCA_007663325.1. Lineage (NCBI taxonomy): Eukaryota > Viridiplantae > Streptophyta > Magnoliopsida > Myrtales > Myrtaceae > Eucalyptus > Eucalyptus pauciflora. The sequence continues at coordinate 2,915,322 of VMYD01000011.1, forward strand.
CCCAGAAGGATATCCTAAACCTGGTATGCATACCCCAAAAACCCCTCATTGGGTTCACAGTCATATTGAGCATAATAACCATCATCCAAAACCAGAAATTCAATCCATAAATCAATATCGTAAATCAAGCAAATAACCTTTTGAAGCATAGCCCATCATCCATTTCATATCAATTCCTCAAATCATTATAAACATTTCCATAAATCAATCGCAAAGCAATTTCATATATATTTCTCCACAAACTTTATATAACACGCTTTTCAAATACTCATAATCAACCAAAGGGTAGTAAATGCTCGATCCGACCTTTATGCAATAAAAATGCTCTTCTCGATTCAATATATATACATATATATATTTCAAGACATGATTTTATAAAACCAAGGAAGATATAGTACCACTCACCTCGTCGTCTAAGACCAAACGACGAACGATACTCGTATCGTCGAACTCAAGGCCCTATCAAATAACCGAGGAATAATGTTAAAATCTAAAAAAAAACTCTTATCTTAACTACGCAACGACTAAATTACGCCTTAACTATAACAAAAGGACTTCTACGCGCTAACAAAACGCAACACGGAGTTAAACGCAAAACTTGATCACGCCCTAACTTCCTCCTCCGAACCCCGATCCAAACGAATTTATAGTCCATAGAGAGCCCTTGACACATATTACAAGAATCCCAACTTCACCGTCTCAAAATCAAGCCGAAAAGTAACAAAATACAAGCCCGAAGCTGCTGGTCGCGTACTGTTCACTGCGCGCGGGAAACTTTGAAATTCTGTTTCGGACAAACCACAAGCTCAAATCACGATCTGTAAAATCCCATGGCTCCACAACACCCTAAATTATCATTCCTATGAAAAAGCGCGGCTCAACGACTCCAAAATCGGACTTCGCCACTTGATTTTCCAACAATTCCGAATTTGAGCCCTAAACTCAAAAATAACTTCAATCGGACAAACGAGGGGCTTAATCTCTTACCGGGTGCCGTTTTATGGAGTCGAGTCGGCTTGGCGAGGCATCCGTGGCGTGCACGTGCCAAAAACCCTTTCTTTTCTTCTCCTTTCTCTTCTTCTTCTTCTTCTTCTTCTTCTTCTTCTTCTTCTCCTTTTCTTTTCTCTCTGCCCGAACGTGGGCTTTCTTCCCTTTTTATCTTTTCCCCTTTTTCTGTTTTCTTTTTCTTTCTTTATTTTCTTTCTCTCTCTCTCTCTCTCTCTCTCTTCTCTACGGCTGCTTCTACTTTTTTTTCTTTGACTGGGTCAAACCCATCTTTTACATTCTCCCCTCCTTAAAAAAATTTCGTCCTCGAAATTTGCATTTACTTTAATCATGAAACAAGTGAGGGTATTTGTGTCTTGCCTCCTCCTCGAGTTCCCAAGTAGCCTCTCTCTCGGTGTGGTTTTGCCATTGTATTTTCACATAAGAAATAGTTCGTCGCCGCAACACCTGATCCTTCTTATCGACAATGCGAATAGGCTGCTCCTCATATGTCAAGTTCTCCCGTAATCTCAATGGAGTAAAGTCTAGCACATGTTCAGGATTTGGCACATATTTCCGCAATAAAGAAACATGGAACACATTATGGACACCTGATAGCGCCGGTGGCAAAGCCAATCTATAAGCGACTTCACCAATTTTCTCTAAGATCAAGAATGGTCCCACGTATCTTGGACTTAACTTCCCACGTGTGTCGAATCTCATTACACCCTTCGTAGGAGAAACTTTTAAGAATACGTGATCCCCCACATTAAATTCTAACTTGCGTATTTTCAGATCTGCATAACTTTTCTGACGACTTTGAGCCGTTCTGAGACGTTCTCGAACCAGCCTAACTTTCTCTTCTGACTGTTGAATGAACTCGGGGCCAATTAGTCTTTTCTCACCAACGTCGTCCCAACAAATAGGACTTCTGCATTTTCGGCCATATAAAGCTTCAAAGGGTGCCATCTTAATGCTGGAGTGATAACTGTTGTTATAAGAAAATTCTGCCAAATGTAGATGTTCATCCCAAGAACCGCCGAAGTCAATGATGCATGATCTCAACATATCCTCTAATGTCTGGATCGTTCTCTCTGACTGTCCATCTGTTTGTGGATGAAAAGCTGTACTCAAGTTGAGTTTAGTGCCCAATGCTCATTGCAAACTCTTCCAAAAGTTAGATATGAACCTAGGATCCCTATCAGAAACAATGCTTACTGGAACTCCATGAAGCTTCACTATTTCATTAACATATCGCTTTGCCATATCTTCCATTGAAAGGCCAAATCGATATGACAAAAAGTGAGCAGACTTAGTCAATCGATCAACAATCACCCATATAGCATTCTTACCACTTGGCGTCCTCGGTAGACCAACTACAAAGTCCATAGCAATATGCTCCCACTTCCATTTAGGTATCTCTAGAGGTTGCAACTGTCCACCTGGTTTTTGATGCTCAATTTTCACTTGCTGGCAAACTAAACATTGATCGACAAATTTTGTAATATCCTTTTTCATGTTGATCCACCAAAAGTTTTCTCTCAAGTCCTTATACATTTTAGTGCTTCCCGGATGAATTGAAAATCTAGTGCTGTGAGCTTCTTGTAGGATCTCCTTTTTCAACCTTGAGTCCTCAGGAACACACAGTCGCCCACGAAACCTCAAGGATCCATCTACATGTAAACTAAAATCCACTTGTCTTCCATCTTCTACACCTTCTCTAAATTTTTGTAACTGTGGATCTTCATTCTGTTTAGCCTTAATTTTGTCAATCAACATAGGTTGTACTTGAAGGTTAGCTAACTGAGCACCGAGCTGATGTACCAATACCTCCAAGTCTAACTTCCTCATATCTTCAAGAATGGATTTCTGAGAAGTGAGCAAAGTTGCCATATTTCCAAATGATTTACGACTCAAAGCATCCGCTACCACATTAGCCTTACCCGGATGGTAATTAATGGACAAGTCATAATCCTTCAAAAGTTCTAGCCATCTTCTTTGCCTCATGTTCAGTTCTTTCTGAGTAAAGATATACTTTAGACTCTTGTGATCGGTAAAGACTTCACATTTTTCACCATACAAATAGTGCCGCCATATCTTCAAGGCAAATACAACCGCCGCTAACTCCAAATCATGAGTGGGGTAGTTCTTCTCATGTAATTTCAATTGTCTAGAAGCGTAGGCAATAACTTTGCTATTTTGCATAAGAACACAACCCAAACCTTCTTTGGATGCATCACAGTAGATTACGAAGCCGCCACTTCCAGAAGGTAGAGTTAGAATAGGAGCCGAAACTAGCCGTCTCTTCAACTCTTGAAAACTGCGTTCACATTGGTCTGACCATTCAAATTTAACTTTCTTCTGAGTTAGTCGGGTAAGTGGACCAGCAATCTTTGAGAATCCCTCTACAAATCGCCTATAGTAGCCGGCTAGCCCAAGAAAACTTCTTACTTCTGTAACATTAGTTGGGCGATTCCACTTAACAATTGCTTCAACCTTCTTTGGATCCACTAATATGCCATCCTTTGAGATCACATGACCCAAGAATTCTATATGATCAAGCCAGAAATCACACTTACTAAATTTGGCATACAACTTCTTTTCATGCAAAGTCTGCAAGACAAACCTCAAGTGTTGTTCGTGTTCTTCTACACTCTTCGAATACACTAGGATGTCATCAATGAACACCACAATAAATTTGTCTAGATATTCCCTGAACACTCTGTTCATCAAGTCCATGAAGGCAGCAGGCGCATTTGTTAATCCAAAAGGCATGACGAGAAATTCATAATGACCATACCTTGTTCTAAAAGCGGTTTTAGGCACATCATCTATCTTTATCTTCAACTGATGATACCCAGAACGAAGGTCAATCTTGGAAAATACCTGAGCTCCCTGAAGTTGATCAAATAAATCATCAATCCGGGGCAAAGGATATTTGTTTTTGACCGTTACCTTGTTCAGCTCTCGGTAATCTATGCAAAGCCGCATACTACCATCCTTCTTTTTCACAAATAGAACAGGAGCTCCCCAAGGTGAAACACTGGGTCTGATGAAACCCTTATCCAAAAGCTCTTGCAGCTGCGTTTTCAATTCTTTCAATTCAGTGGGTGCCATTCGATATGGTGCCTTAGAGATTGGTGCTGTACCGGGCATCAATTCAATACAAAACTCGATTTCTCTATCAAGAGGCAAGCCTGGTAGATCCTCAGGAAACACACTTGGATACTCTCTAACAACAGGAACATCTTCCAACTTCACTACAGCCTTACTTATGTCTTTTACACAAGCTAAATAACCACAACAACCATTTCTCAAAGTTTCCTCGCTTGCAAGGCCGAGATCAACCTTGGAAAAGTGTTTTGACAACTTCCCGAAAAAGAGAATTCGGGTTGATTCGGAAGTCTAAATATCACTTTCTTTGAAAAACAATCAACAATAGCACGATAGGTAGATAACCAATCCATCCCTATAATAACATCGAAATCTCGAATATTTAACTCCACTAAATCCACAGGCATTTCAACATTATTAATCTGAATCACACATCTCTTGAACACATGATGAGCAACTAAGAAATCGCCAGTAGGAGTATCAACACGCAATTCACATTCAAGAGGGTCAGGCAACACATCAAGCTTCTTTGCAAATTCAGTTGAAATAAAGGAGTGCGTAGCACCAGGATCAAATAACGCATAAGCACATTGTGAGGCAATAAAAATATTACCTGCAACAACTGTGTTAGATGCTGCCGCATCCTCCTTCGACATCGTGAAAACTTTCCCATTTGTACCTTGCCTTTGTTGGTTCTCTTGGGGCCTACCAACCAAAGGGGTATTCCTCCGCATGGAACAATGGTGTGATAAGTGCCCTTGTCGCCCACATAGATAACATGATCTATTGTCAATAGGGGGATTCCTTTGCGTAGGACAATCTCGCCGCATGTGTCCCGCTTTCCCACATAAGAAGCATACTCCAGTTTTCCGATGACACTCACCGTGATGATAACTTCCACATGTATTGCAGGGGCCCTGATTACTCGGATTTCTGAACTGTCCTGGCCGACTGAAACCTCTTCGCTTTCCACTACCACTAGTATGGCTACCTTGTACATTTGTGGGCTTAAACCTTTTGGGCTGAGGCGCTTCTTGTGGGCCGTGCTTCAGAATGCTTTGTTCCACCTTGATTGCTCGCTCTAGCACATCCTTATAAGTTGTTAACATCAAAGGTGCGAGTGTAGAATTAATTTCAGGTCGGAGCCCTTCTAGGAAATTGGTCAGCCTTATCTTCCTCATTTGCTACCAAGTGCTCCGCAAATCTACTCAACTGGTTAAAGCGGACTGAATACTCTAAAACTGTGGAGCCACCCTGAGATATATGTATAAAGTCACCCTTCATCTTTGCCTGAAATGACTTTGGGAAGAATTGAGCATTGAAAGCCTTTTTAAAGTCCTCCCAGGATATAATAACATCCCTACCTCCAAGACTTGGCTTCATCCCATCCCACCAAAACTCTGCTTCACCTTCCAGGTATTGGGTGGCAAATTTAACTTTCCGCTCCTCGGGAACCTCTTCAGCTTCAAAGATCCCATCAATCTTTTTAATCCAACGCTCAGCCGCGAGAGGATCAGCTTTCCCATCAAAAGTGGGTGGTTTTGCCTTTCTAAATTGAGCAAAAGTGCCTGAGCCAGTCGCTCCATCTCCAGTTAATTCTTTTGCTTGGCGATACCAATGGATCATTGCTTGTTCAAATTCAGTTGAACGGGTTGGCTCTTGATCATCTTCTCTGACTTCGCGCAAGTCAGGACTCCTATCAAAGCGGTCCTCAAGTCTCCTTCTCAACGATGCACCTCGAGAAGCTTGAGGCATGTCTCTAGCATCAGGGGTAGCGACTCGTTTGCCTTTGCTGCTCCTACGAAGCGAGGCAAGAGTCTCGGAGTCGGAACGCATGATCACCTAAAACCAAGAATAAAACTACACCTTAGAATCTAAAAGACTAACGCAAAAATAAAATCTATCACACAACCTCACAACGTCCCAAAACAACATCCAAAAAGATCAAAACTTAGGCTCTGATACCAAAAGATGTCACACCCCAAAACTACAAAGAATAGGGATGACACGGCCGTCCTTTCACACAAAGGACGCAGCCTCAAATACAACCAACAACCTGATATCAACTTATATATATATCAAACCATATATATACATATCAGATAGACCAACAGATTGGTTGCAACATCAGAGTTTCTATAATCCACCAAAAAGAAACATACAAATAGAACTCATGCAAACCAAACACTAGCAAGGAAAGTGCACCACTTCCTTAGGCCATACCCAAAATAGAACTCCCCAAAAAGTTTCCCACCGACGGCGCACTCGCTCTATTCGCCACTAACCGAGGAACCTGAAAAGATTAAAGGAGGAGTGGAATGAGCAACAACAGCTCAGTGAGTAGTACATATCTTCTAAGCAGATCGAACAACCACTATGCATGTATACAAAGCAGTACCAAACTTCATAACGCCAATTCAATATATAAAATACATATTGAATCATAAAAGACTTATTTGATATCATCAAGGCTTTATACTAATATAGAAAACTCATTTAAATCATCATCAAAAGTCAAGTATCAATGGTCAAATCCATTGAATAATCTCTTCATCAAATATAACATATCAATGGTCCATCCATTGATTAATCTATTGCTCAATATTCCACCATGGTCACGACACAACGCCTTGTGACAAGGCGACCAAGCTTTTCCCCTTGGCAAGGTCTCCACCTACAAAGCCGATGGTTGGGCCCAGAATGATATCCTAAACCTGGTATGCATACCCAAAAAACCCCTCATTGGGTTCACAGTCATATTGAGCATAAATAATCATTATCCAATACCATAAATTCAATCCATAAATCAATATCGTAAATCAAGCAAATAACCTTTTGAAGCATAGCCCATCATCCATTTCTCAAATCATCATAAACCTTTCTATCAATCGGTCGCAAAGCAATTTCATATATATTTCTCCACAAACTTTATATAATACGCTTTTCAAATACTCATAATCAACCAAAGGGTAGTAAATGCTCGATCCGACCTTTATGCAATAAAAATGCTCTTCTCGATTCAATATATATACATATATATATTTCAAGACATGATTTTTTAAAACCAAAGAAGATATAGTACCACTCACCTTGACGTCTATGACCAAACGACGAACGATACTCGTATCGTCGAACTCAAGGCCCTATCAAAAACCGAGAAATAATGTTAAAATCTAAAAAACTCTTATCTTAACTACGAAACGACTAAATTACGCCTTAACTATAACAAAAGGACTTCTACGCGCTAACAAAACGCAACACGACGTTAAACGCAAAACTTGATCACGCCCTAACTTCCTCCTCCGAACCCCGATCCAAACGAATTTATAGTCCATAGAGAGCCCTTGATACATATTACTAGAATCCCAACCTCACCGTCTCAAAATCAAGCCGAAAAGTAACAAAATACAAGCCCGAAGCTGCTGGTCGCGTACTGTTCACTGCGCGCGGGAAACTTTGAAATTCTGTTTCGGACAAACCACAAGCTCAAATCACGATCCGTAAAACCCCATGGCTCCACAACACCCTAAATTATCATTCCTATGAAAAAGTCGGCTCACTTCGCCGCCACTTGATTTTCCAACAATTCCGAATTTGAGCCGTAAACTCAAAATAACTTCAATTGGACGAACGATGGGCTTAATCTCTTACCGGGTGCCGTGTTATAGAGTAGAGTCGGCTTGGCGAGGCATCCGTGGCGTGCACGTGCCAAAAACCCTTTCTTTTCTTCTCCTTTCTCTTCTTCTTCTTCTTCTTCTTCTTCTTCTTCTTCTTCTTTTCTTTTCTCTCTGCCCGAACGTGGGCTTTCTTCCCTTTTTATCTTTTCCCCTTTTTCTGTTTTCTTTTTCTTTCTTTATTTTCTTTCTCTCTCTCTCTCTCTCTCTCTCTCTCTTCTCTACGGCTGCTTCTACTTTTTTTTTTTCTTTTTGACTGGGTCAAACCCATCTTTTACATTTTCAGCTTCTCAATTTGGGTTTTTCGTTTATGTTCTTTGGGTGGAAATTGAATTGATTAGGCGAGTTGCAGATGAAGGCGTGGCTGGTGCTGATTCCGGCACTGCGAGAACTGCTTCAGCATGCAGTGTGAGAAAGGATCTCTCCGAGTGGCAGGAGAGGCATGCTTACCTTGTGCTTACTAGTGTTAAGGTTTGTGAATTGTGATCTGCGTGTGGAATTGATGTGGAAAATTTTGCGTTCTGAAGATGTTAACTTACTCGTGTACTTGGTTGCCTCTTTCCGAGTAATGCCTGACCGCACTGCAAGTTTCCTTTTTGACGCCTTCCGGTGCACACTTCCTCTACGCGATTAAGAAAAATTCGCAAATTCGAGATGTCGGATGTTCTGTAACCAAACCGGTGGTCAGTGCCTTGTGCCGATGTGTGATTCTGGTTCTCTTGGAAGATTTAGGATGAGAAGAGGAATTGAGGTTCAGAATTTGGCAAACTTACTTTTAGATATAGTGAGCTTCATAGTGATACCTAAAAATTGTAGAAAGGAATGAGGTTTGAGGCCTGGTAATATCTTGCTGATAGGCTAACTTCGGTAGCAAAAGAGAAAGCATTGGAGCTTGGAGAAACCAAGTCAAGGACACAAAGCTATTCTCGTTAGATGGATCTGTAATAGTGTAGTTCCGACATATTCTAAGCAAAAATAATCGTTTGATAACGACGCAAAATTTTTACTCTAAAAATAGAAATTCGTTTGATAACGACACAAAATTTCTTTTTTTCGGACGGCGACGGCGACGACCGGCGACCTTTAATATAAAAAATAAAAATAAAAATGATTTATTAACAAAAATAAATAAATAAATAAATAAAAATAAAATAAATCATAAAAAATAAAATAAGAATATCATTTTATTTTAAAATAAAAATATCCTTAAAAATAAATTTATTTTATTTTATTTTACGAATAAATTTATTTTAAAATGAATAAAAAAATAAAAATAAATTTATTTGGCAAAATACTCAAGAAAAATAAAAATAAATTTATTTTAATAAAAATAATTTATTTTTATTTATCATTTTATTTTTAGTTTATTAAAAATAAATTTATTAAATTTATTAAAAATAATTTATTTATTTTTAATCTATTTTAATAAATTTATTTTTTTTTAAATGAATAAAATGAATATATTTATTTTTATTTTTAATAAAATGATATTTAATTAAATTTATTTTTAATAAATAAATTTATTTCGATTAAATTTATTTATTAAAAGTAAAAATAATATTTATAATAAAAATAAAAAATAAAAATGAATAAATGATATTTTTATAATAATTATTTATTTATTTATTCATTTTTAAGGATTTTTTAAATTTATTCGTAAAAATAAAAATAAATATCATTTTATTTATTCAAATAAATTTCATTTTAAAATGATATTTATAAAAATAATTTATTTGGCGATCGGCGGCGGCGGCGGTGGTGAGGGCCGGCGGGCGATCAACGACTGATGGACGGTGGTCGGCAGTAACGGATGAAGAACCAGTTGACGAATGATGAGAAATTTTTTTATTTCTCATTTCTGTTCTAGAAATCAGAAGTATAAAATTTTAATTTCTGATTTCTATTACAAACCTATTTCTGGAATAAAAATCTATTCCAGAAATAGAAAAACGGAATAAGTTTATCAAACGGATTTCTGTTCCAGAAATTGGTCTGGAATAGAAAAATTGTTTCTGGAACAGAAATTGGTGGTTGTCATGCACCCCCTAAGTGCGCTGTCACAGAGAACAGACTATACAGGGAAAGACTAGTGGCAAACAACGCTCTAGGCTGGCATTTTGTTTTGATCATTAAATTGGAGAATTTAATGGATTTAATGTGTTTTCGTGATGTTAGATCTAATTTTATTATAAAATAGGAGCTTATTGTTATGTTAATAAACCTTCTTGCATCATCCGATGTCAATACAGATGGAGACGAAAAATTTTCTTGGTATTTACACAGGATTTACTCAAGCAGACTGATGCTTGAGTTCCTTTTTTTTTTTTTTCACATAGAACTAGGATTAAGACACACCGGGTTTAGTCTTGGAGCAGCTTTTAATAGAATGAGCCAGCCTGTATATATGTGGACTGCTCACGAGGACTAAAAGTATCCTCTAGAAACAGATTTGTTATCTGATGAAGCAGAGAGCTCTATTTTTTGGGATAACAAGTCGTTAAGATTGTACTACATAGAGTCCTAATGAAATTGTGATGACTGGACAGGAAAACATATGGTTGACTCTCTATGAAGCTGCATTAGGTTTTCATAATGTCTTGAAAAGACTTTCAATTGATCGAGGATATAAAAAAAATATGTTCCTCTATGATCTTTAAATAGGACCCACTTTTGCTTGTGTTTTCAATAGAATCGGATGAAATAGTTTAAGATGCATTCTTCTTATTGTGATGCTTCTCCCTCTTTGACTTTGAAGTTTACTCGATAGTGGTTGTTTAGTTCAGTAGCCTGCACTTATTTACAGATTTTTCATTGTCTCCTAGGTAAGCAGTGTATCTATTTGATTTTTATCATGTATTTGATAGCTTTTGTACTATATACAAATTTCTATCTATACTTGCAATTATGAATGTGCGCACCCGATTTCGTGTCTACATAATGTTACAAGTTATTATTTGCTGTTATTATACAATTATCCAAAACCGTAGTCTAACATAATCTACTCTCTCTTTCCCCTCCCCCGGCCCCTCTCCCTCTCTTTTTGCTTTGCTGGCATAATAGTCTTTAGGCTATTATAAGAGTAATAGCATATTTTGAGCCACAAATTCTTAAAAGAGTGGACCTCATAACAATTTATAATTATTTATTATCTATTATTTTAGTCCAAAATAAATTATTATTCTCAAAGAGAGAGTTACATAAGTTTTTTTTTTTTTCCTAGAGTTACATAAGCATTTCTTTTCTTTCTTTTTGGAACCTTAGTACCTCCCAAAGAAATCGTTGTTGGGGCTCGCGTGTTTCACCAACTAGGCACGTGACCTTCCATCAAATATTGGACCCCGCTGAATTATGATTTTGCCAAACAAAAGAAAAGAAGGAAAATGATATTGTATCTCTTCTTCTTCTTCTTGGTTGGGCAGATCTTTCTCATCAAGTTGTGGAATTTGCCCAAGCCCATCTTCTTGAGCAAATATCAAAAACGAAAAAAGAAAAATCAAGCCCATATTGTTGATTTTGATTCATCTCTTTTGAGAAAAATGCCATACGGCATGCTTGGCTCAAGGGGAATCGGTCATGGATCTATGAACATTCTTTTGTTTGGTAGAGAATTACGATGCATGGAATTGTTTAAGGGTTTATCGATTATGAAAAATCGGGATCAGGAATCTAACCGGCGAAAAGATTTTGTAAATTTTAGAATTAACATTTTACAGCATAGCATTCTTTATCTTGAATACAAGAATTGCTAGCCAAGGAATTGGGTGGGTGCGTTTCCATGTCGACTTCATATCGAAGCTACCGTGGCCACCGGACCTATTCCAAATCTCAAGTTGGCTGCTTTTCGTTCCATACACACGCAAAAGGAGTTATTTTAAAGTAGTGATCGCAGGGCATATTGCATTTCGGCGATAAAAGCCCTTTCCATTTTAAAGCTTAGATTATCAAAATGAAAAAAAGAAGGTAAATTCATCATCATAATTTGATTATATCTTTCTTTGGTCTTGCCCAAACGCAGAAACAGAAATGTGGGTTTGGTCTGTTTCAATACCCATTCTATTCCTTGACCAACTCCATTCCATCTTACCAAATGCAGCATAAGATCTTGTGCTTTTTGTTCGAAGTAATGATATAGTGATGAAAAAATAAATTTGCGAAATGAATTTGTATATCAAGACAACACATTTGTGGTTTGATTGATTGAATATAACTCTCACTTTAAATACTCGTTCATTATAATTTCGAATTTCCATATCGTATTCTTGCTCCTTGGGTTAACAAAAATATTTATGACTTATTCCACAAATATCATAAGTTGGCCACAAGACCTAAGCAAGTCCTTAAAAGACTTCACTTGAGTCATCATCTAGATGTCGGTATGACTTGGATGTAGAACAAATAGAGGATATTGTTGGGAAAATATGGCTTCGAATATGGTAGAACAATGAAGACGGATCTTTTGAGTACTCGAGTCGGACTTTGAGGCTTGATATCACTTTCTTTAAGGATTTATTTGCCCCACAAAGTTACTAATGGTTACCGGCAAATATCCTCCAAGATACAACAAAGTCTGAAATTGAGAATACTAGATAGCAATTCTAGTATTTCTCCAGGATCTCTCTAGGAAACAATTGAAATGATGGGTGTCGTTTTTTTTCAAGAAAGAAGACTCGAAAAAATGAAAAAAAAAAAATGATCACTCTAATTCTTCCTCAATCTGACAAGTATATATAAAATGGTCTTAAAAAACGAAGACAACTCTTCGTGAAAAGTTGCGAAATGAACAAACACATTCTTTCGAAAATTTGCTCAAATGAACAAAGGTGTCTATTCGTAAAAAGTTAAAACTGAACCAATGCAACCATTCGGAAAAAGGTTGCAAATTGAACGGGTATCATATGCAAAGGTTGCCTTGAAAAGACACAAATAAATTCGGAATAATAATTAATAATTTTTATTTATTTATTTAATAAATAAAATTTCGAATTTTCATTTTATATTTTATTCCCGAAAATTCTCAAAACAAACAACCTTTGATTAAAATTAATAACATAACATAACAAAAATAAAATAAATAATAGAGGGATTAGTGCTAATTAAACCGCGGGCTCGCTAAGTGCGCCAAAATCGTGCACCCGCACGCGGGTATGGTGGGGTCTAGCCCTACCCAATCATTACTTTAATTATATAAAGGAAATTCCACACTTTTAAACCGGTTTACCTCTTCCCACCTTTCCCATGTGAGACAAGGTAAAAAGCACTCATTTTTTGTTTTAACAAACAAAACTCCAACAGATATTGTCAGATACGAGGCAAGAAAATATACTATATCAAATTAGGAGACACTAGCACGTTAACATAAAGAACGCAATTGTGGAAACTACAATTATTGTAAATCAAATGGACAAACCACAGAGGCCTCTGAGAATTTAGGCTTGTCTTCTACGATGAAATTACAGCCAACAACCAATGATTCACAGGAGACCCCTGGTTATTACAAGGTTACAACTTGTAATTTTGAATTCCATATTGTTCTCTTACTCCTTGAGTTGAAAAAAATATCTATGAACTTTGACAAATTCAAAGCAACTATTCCATGAAACATCATAGGTTGGCCACTGACCCACAAATTCATTGAATCAGTCATAGCATATTTTGGACACAAGCCTGACATTTCAAAGTCATCGTCGGTCGTCTCTCTTGCTCGCACAATCACGGGGTCGACAATACAAAATGGAGCAGTTGTCCCTATATTAAAACCAGTCTCCATAAATTTAGGGTTTTTATTTGGTACATTTATTGTGCAAAACGATCAATCACACGAACAGGGTGATACAATTTCAGTAAATGAATTCATTATGTTAGATGGTGAGAGTTTCATTTCATGACCGCCTGTGTAAAAAGCAATTTATACCGACGATGGATCTCTATCTTATATAAATCTATACAATAATATGAATTCTATGGTGTAATAAACTATGTAAGTGGACAAATAATTAAATTTTTACGTACCCAACATTTAATAAGAATATGCCACGCAACTTGATATGGGCCGAATCCCCTCAAAAACTCCTAATTTTAGGTCTAGTTCTAATTTTTCCCCGAATGTTTTATTGTCTCAGAAAGATTCCCCACTTCAAGTTCAATCCCAATTCTACCCCAAGTTTTTTGTATCGAAAAAATCCCCAAATGTTATGTCTAGCACCAAATCCACCCCAAATTTTGTTTTGTCTAAAATAAAAATAACAAACTTTCAATCTATTATCAGATCTACCCATATGATCCATTCCCAACTTGACGTGATCAATATGGTGACTTGAAAAATAATCTCCAAAATATAAACGTTTTAGGATATGAAAATTAGGGCCGACTGATGGCAATTTTTGGACAAAGGGCTAATAGAGATAGATTTGGGACTAGAGTAAAAATGATTGATTTTTCTCTTAGAAAAAAAAAAAAAAAAAAGTTCACACGTAAATTTAGGAAAGCTTTGGGTTTTTTTTTGTTTTATACACAAAAGAAAGTTTGGGACAAAATTGAAATTGAATATGAAGTTGGGGGTTTTAAAAGGAATTAGCCCACTTAATTTGTGGATTTGCAAAACATGGGTCTTCGTCTTCGCATGTCCTCAAAGTCAAAGTCTCAAGGCCAGTCAACCCATTATAGTTTTTTTTTTTTTTTCTGGTAAAGATCAACCCATTGTAGTTGGTCCCCACTCATGTGGAAATCCATGTCCTTATCCAGTCACGTTCCCATTCTATCAAAGACCGAGTCATCCACCACTTCCCTCCCCCATCGCTCTTCTATAAATACGCCATGCCCTTCCCTTAGCTCCACATCCCAAATCAATACATTGTCCCAAACATACTACTCTCGCCATGAATCGAAACACGCTTATCGATGTCCTCGTCGCTTGTTTCGCCATCGCCGCCTTGGTCACGCCGCAAGTGACCGCCCAAAACTGTGGATGCGCCGCTGGCCTCTGCTGCAGCCAGTACGGTTACTGCGGGACTGGCCGAGACTACTGCGGACGGGGCTGCAAAGCCGGCCCCTGCGACCCAGCCGCCGCCCCGCCCGCCACTAACGCAGTGGTGGTCGGCAACATAGTCACGGACGCCTTCTTCAATGGGATCATCAACCAGGCGGCCGCAAGCTGCGCCGGGAAGAGGTTCTACTCAAGGCAAGCGTTCCTCGATGCCCTCGGTAGCTTCCAGAGGTTCGGCCGAGTGGGATCAGTCGACGACTCGAAGCGCGAGATCGCGGCTTTCTTCGCTCATGCCACGCATGAGACTGGACGTAAGTTAGACTTGTCTTCTTCTTTCCATTTTTATGCATGTTCTTATTCTCGTGCGCCATGCGACGTTAGTTTTGTATGTACAAACGAATGATTTACAGTTTAAAATGTCCTCTTTAGTGGCAAGAATAGGTAATGTCATAAATATATTTCACTCAAAATAAACGTAATGGAAGCTTAATAAGGGAGAAAAAAAAAAGTCATGTAGCCATACAAAAAAGGCATGCTGCATCTTTTTAAAAATAGATTTTTTAGACCCCATTCTTGGTATAGAGAATTTTTTACACACTCACCATTACACCACTATCTCCAAACACAGACGTACATGTCACCCATTCACTGTTACACCACTATCTCCAAACACAAACACACATCTCACCCAACAAGGGTCCATGTGTAAAAAGATTTTTACATGATCAATGGGCGCAATAATAATCCTTTAAAAATTAAATACCACAAGACTCAAAAGTCACGATAAAAATGCTTATACATTTCTCCTTTGCAGGTTTTTGTTTTATCGAAGAGATAGATGGGCAAACCGACCCTAAAAAGACCTACTGCGACCCCAACGTGCCACAGTACCCGTGCAAGCCGGGCAAGAAGTACTTCGGGCGAGGGCCCCTCCAGATCTCATGGAACTACAACTACGGCCCAGCCGGTGAGAGCCTAGGGTTCGACGGGCTCAACTCACCGGAGACCGTAGCCAAAAATCCGGTCATCGCCTTCAAGGCGGCCCTTTGGTACTGGAGCACCAACAACATGTTGGTAAAATACTGCTTTGATTGGGTAGAACAATGAAGACGGATCTTTGAGTACTCGAGTCGGACTTTGAGGCGTGATATCACTTTCTTTAAGGATTTATTTGCCCCACAAAGTTGCTAATGGTCACCGGCAAAATATCCTCCAGGATACAACAAAGTCTCAATTTGAGAATACTAGATAGCAATTCTAGTATTTCTCCAGGATCTCTCTAGGAAACAATTGAAAGAATGGCTGTCGTTTTTTCAGAAAGAAACTCGAAGAGAAGAAAAGATAACCAGACTTTTTTCTCAATCTGACAAGTATATATATATAAACTAGTCTTAGAAAACGAAGACAACTCTTCGTGAAAAGTTGCGAAATGAAAAAACACATCCTTTCGAAATTTGTTCAATTGAACAAAGGTGTCTATTCGTAAGAAATTAAAACCGAACCAATGCAACCCTTCGTGAAAGGTTGCAAACCGAACGGGTATCATATGCAAATGAAAAGACACGAATAAATTCGGAATAATAATTAATAATTATTTATTTATTTATTTAATAAATAAAATTTCGAATTTTCATTTTATATTTTATTTTCGAGAATTCTCAAAACAAAAATAAAATAAATAATAGAGGGATTAGTGCTAATTAAACCGCGGACGCGCAAGCGTGCAAAGTGCTAAGTGCGCCTAATAATCGCGCAATTTCTTCGCGCACCCGCACGCGGGTATGGTGGGGTCTAGCCCCACCCAATCATTACTTTAAATGAATAAAGTAAATCCCACACCTTTATACTGGTTTACTTTTTTCCACCTTTCCCATGTGGGGCAAGGTAAAAGGCACTCATTTTTGTTTTAACAAACAAAACTCCAACAATCCCCCACTTTGTTTGTAAAACAAAGAAAGAAAAAAACAAAATTTAAAACCGTACAGCCAAAAATTCAGTAAGATTAATATACATACATAAAGGTCTCTTTCGAGTTAAACCTTTACTTAGTGTAAGTACATCAAAGCTCTATCAAAGTGACAAGTAGCTCGGCTTTAAACTTGTACTTTTATGTAATAGAACCGGACATACCGCACATACACTAACCTCTTGTTTCAGCGAGAAGTTCTATATTACTCCGCACTATTATGGCCTTGTGCTTGATCCTGTTTCATGAGCTCTCTAGAAAGCAACCCTCACTTTCGTAAGAAGCGGCACCACTTCTAAGCTCATATAGGTGAAGTATCTACCATGTGTTTCTGTTACTATCAACACACTACAAATTTGTATCATACTTCATTAAGAATTCAATCCAACCTACAAAACGTAACAGACGATACTGACTTCTCATATCAGGGCTACGTCAGTATCAAACAATCACATTCAATAACTTGTTCTTACCCATTAAACCTTGTAACTAGTGATGTTCTAGAAAAAGGTCGGGTTACCATTATTGGTGATTTTAATTAAAGGGTTTCAGCCCCATTTCTTGTGAGGTCATTATTACCATATGTCTTGGTAAAGCCTTTGTCAAAGGATCGGCAAGATTATTACTTGACCTCACATAGACAATTGTTATGGTACCATCTTTAATCAATTGTCTCACATATTCATGCCTTAGACTAATATGTCTAGACTTACCATTATAGTTGCTATTATAGGCTCTTGCCAAAGTAGCCTGACTATCACAGTGGATAGAAATAGGAGGCATAGGATTATGCCATAATTTAATATCCAACAATAAATTCCTAATCCATTCGGCCTCTTTCCCAGTTGCCGCTAAGGCAATAAATTCAGATTCCATTGTTGAGTGAGTTATACATGTCTGTTTCTTGCTTGCCCAAGATACAGCACCTCCAGCTAGTGTGAAAATCCATCCAGAAGTGGAACGCTCATCTCCCACACTTGTAATCCAACTAGCATCGGTGTATCCTTCTAATACAGCCGGATACTTATTATAGAACAATCCTAAATTTTTAGTTCTCTTAAGATAACCAAAAATTCTAGCAATAGCTCTCCAATGTTCTACACTTGGATTACTAGTATACCTACTCAACTTGCATACAGAGTAAGCAATATCGGGTCTAGTACAATGCATCGCATACATTAAGGACCCTATAGCACTCGCATATTCTAATTGTGCCACCGCTCTACCAGTATTATGATTCAATTTAATACTGGAATCGAAAGGAGTACTTATTTCCTTGAAACCAAGATGTTGAAATTTATTTAATAATTTTTCAACATAACTACATTGGCTTAAAGAGTAACCCCCACTATGTTTCTTAACCTTAATACCTAAGATAGTATCTACTTCACCCAAATCCTTCATTTTAAACATGGAAGTTAGATACTTCTTAGTCTCAATAATTCCAGTCATATTCGTTCCAAAGATAAGCATATCATCAACATACAAGCACACTAAGACACCATAGTCTTTAGTGAATTTAGAGTATATACACTTATCAGCACTACTATTGATGAAACCATTAGACAATATGACCGAATTAAACTTTTCATGCCACTGCTTAGGAGCTTGCTTAAGCCCATAAAGAGACTTAATCAATTTACATACTTTTCTTTCATTTCCAGGAAGAACGAAACCTTCTGGTTGTTCCATGTAAATTTCCTCATTTAAGTCTCCATTTAAGAAAGCAGTCTTAACATCCATTTGATGAACACAAAGATCATAAATGGAAGCTAGAGCAAAAAGAACTCGAATAGAAGTTATACGTGCAACAGGAGCATATGTATCAAAATAATCTATTCCTTCTTTTTGTCTATATCCCTTGGCCACAAGTCTAGCCTTAAAAGCTTGAATAGAACCGTTAGGATGATATTTTCTTCTGAAAACCCATTTGCATCCAATAGGTTTTGACCCCTTTGGTAGATCTACTAATACCCAAGTATTATTGGACATAATTGAGTCCATTTCATCATTCACGGCTTCTTTCCAAAAAGAAGCATCTCTAGAAGACATAGCATCATCAAAGCTTATAGGATCATCTTCTAAATTTAATACTAAAGGATATTTATTTATCACGTTATTATCTCCATCTCCTTCAACAAGAAAAACATGAGTAATAAAATCAGGACCTAAGTCTTTTAGTTTCCTAGCTCTAGTACTTCTCCTTGGTTCAATCATGTCTCTAGAATCATTCGTTTCTTTCTCTTGAGAATCTATTTGAGTTTCCATGAATTTTGAATTATTTTCAATAATTTCAGAATTTGTGAAACATCTATTCTCAAAGAATTCAACATCTCTTGATTCTACAATGACATTGGACTCTAAATCAAGAAGTCTATAAGCTTTACTGTTTTCAGCATACCCAACGAAAACACTTTTGAAAGCTCTAGGACCGAGCTTTGTTCTCTTAGGATCCGGTACTCGGTAATATGCCAAACACCCCCACACTTTAAGATATGACAAATTTGGCTTTCTATCTTTCCATAGTTCATAAGGGGTTATTTCATTTCTCTTGGAAGGTATTCTGTTATGAATATAGCATGCAGTAAGTAATGCTTCTCCCCAAAGATTAATTGGTAGCTTTGAATTTGAAAGCATACAATTAACCATTTCTCCAAGAGATCGATTTTTCCTTTCAGCCAAACCATTTTGTTGTGGAGTATATGGTGCTGAAGCTTGATGAACAATACCATGTTCTTCACAAAAAGAAGATAATTCATTTAAGAAATATTCTCCACCTCTATCTGAACGTAGAACTTTGATTTTCTTTTCTAGTTGATTTTCTACTTCAGCCTTATATTTCTTAAACATGGTAAATGCTTCATCCTTCGATCTCATGAGATAAACATACAAAAACCTGCTGCAATCATCCACAAAGGTAATAAAATACCTTTTACCTCCACGTGTTAGCATGCCATTGAATTCACAAATATCACTATGAACCAAATCCAATAAATTCGAATTTCTTTCAACACTAGGAAATGGTTTCTTAGTAAGTTTGGACTTAGCACATATTTCACATTTATCATATTCGCCATTGAAATTTATCAAGTCTAACTTCTTCATATTCTTCAAATAACGAATATTTATATGTGCTAACCTACTATGCCATAAAAAAGAAGACTCAACGGTATAAGCAGAATTAGCAATATTATTATTCATACTCAGTTGATACATGCCATCATTGGCATAACCCTTTCCAACAAACAGCCCATTCTTCGACAGGATAACCTTGTCGGATTCAAATAAAACCCGAAACCCCCTCTTACAAAGTAAATCAATAGAAACTAGGTTCTTCCTAATTTCGGGTATAAATAACACATTAAGAAGAGTAATCTTCTTTCCAGAAGTGAAGTCTATCTCCACTGTGCCTTTTCCAGCAACCTTTGCAAGAGCATTATTCGCCATCAGGACCTCTTGAACATCCGAGTCAACGATCTCCTCAAATTGCTTGAACATGTATTTGTCCTTGCACACATGGACCGTTGCTCCAGAATCTAACCACCAACCAGATTTGGCAGTGGTAGAATTAATTTCAGAAATCATAGCCATCGTATCATTAATTTCAGAAACTTTCATGTTCGAAAACATGGTTGAAATCATGGCCACATAATTTTCTTCAACCAGATTTGCATCTGCCTTTATCGTCGGAATATTCTTGTCCTTCGAAATGCTTTTGCGGTGAATGCATTCCCTGGCGTAGTGTCCCTGTTTGCCACAGATAAAACAGCAACCCTTTTTCTTCTTTTGTGTTTTCTTAAATTTATGCCCGCCTTTTTCTTTGAAGTTCTGGCCGAATTTTCGCTTTCTTTCCACAGCATTCACCTTGGAACTATACAAAACAGAATTTTCACGTAAACGTGACTCTTCCTCAATGCGAAGATGTTTCTGTATTTGCTCCAAAGTAAAGTCCTCTGACTTATGCATCAGCCTTTTTCCATAGTCTTTCCAACTTGAAGGCAATTTCGCAATAATTGCTCCAACTTGAAAAGCTTCTGGAATATCAATCTTGAGGGCACGGATTTTATTCACAAGTACTTGCAATTCATGGACTTGTTCCAGCAAGGGTTTAGTATCAATAAATTTGAAATCAAAATACTTTGCAATTAGATACTTGTTGGTACCTTGCTCCTCCGCTTTATACTTGAATTCCAGTGCATTCCAAATTTCTCTAGCCGACTTCATTTCAGTGAATAAGTCGTACAAACGATCGGATAGAGTATTCAGAATGTGTCCTCGACAAAGTAGTTCGTCCTCCGCACGTTTCTTCTTCTCTTTGTTAACCCTTTCAATGGCTTCCGCACTTGGCTCTCCTCCTTCAATAGTAGGCTCCGGATCTTCTATAGGCGCCAAGTTAGGATCCAGTATGTAGGAAATCTTCAGAGCAGTAAGTAAGAACATCATCTTGTCCCTCCAGCGAGCAAAGTTGTTCCCATCGAACCGGTCCAGTTTGACCATGTCTTGATTCATCACTTTGATTGTCTCCGACTCCATTGTTGCGAAATAAATCCTTAAAATTGTTGGTAAAATACTGCTTCGATTGGGTAGAACAATGAAGACGGATCTTTGAGTACTCGAGTCGGACTTTGAGGCGTGATATCACTTTCTTTAAGGATTTATTTGCCCCACAAAGTTGCTAATGGTCACCGGCAAAATATCCTCCAGGATACAACAAAGTCTCAATTTGAGAATACTAGATAGCAATTCTAGTATTTCTCCAGGATCTCTCTAGGAAACAATTGAAAGAATGGCTGTCGTTTTTTCAGAAAGAAACTCGAAGAGAAGAAAAGATAACCAGACTTCTTTCTCAATCTGACAAGTATATATATATAAACTAGTCTTAGAAAACGAAGACAACTCTTCGTGAAAAGTTGCGAAATGAAAAAACACATCCTTTCGAAATTTGTTCAATTGAACAAAGGTGTCTATTCGTAAGAAATTAAAACCGAACCAATGCAACCCTTCGTGAAAGGTTGCAAACCGAACGGGTATCATATGCAAATGAAAAGACACGAATAAATTCGGAATAATAATTAATAATTATTTATTTATTTATTTAATAAATAAAATTTCGAATTTTCATTTTATATTTTATTTTTTCGAGAATTCTCAAAACAAAAATAAAATAAATAATAGAGGGATTAGTGCTAATTAAACCGCGGACGCGCAAGCGTGCAAAGTGCTAAGTGCGCCTAATAATTGCGCCAAAATCACGCAATTTCTTCGCGCACCCGCACGCGGGTATGGTGGGGTCTAGCCCCACCCAATCATTACTTTAAATGAATAAAGTAAATCCCACACCTTTATACTGGTTTACTTTTTTCCACCTTTCCCATGTGGGGCAAGGTAAAAGGCACTCATTTTTGTTTTAACAAACAAAACTCCAACACAACATCCAGTCCAAGCTGTCGGGCCAAGGGTTCGGCGCGACAATTCGAACCATTAATAGCATTGAGTGCGATGGAAGGAACCCAGGAGCTGCTCAAGCCCGGGTCACGTATTACACTAATTACTGTAAGCAATTTGGGGTTGCACCTGGTGGTAACCTCAACTGTTAAGGGTCTTGTCTAGGACCGGTAGTACTTAATGTGGGTACAAACTTTTGACAATAATGTACCCTAGAAAACAGTCTTTCTCTGCCTGATAGAGCTCTGGTCATCGGCATGAATAATGACCTTCTTGCACTAGCAATGTTGGAAAAGACTCCGAAGAGAAAGGGAATGATGAAATAAAGCTCTTTGCTTTTGTTATGAACATATATACGGGTGTGCAGACATGATTTGATTGAATCTACTGAATCCAAAACAACATGAAGATCTGAGTCAATAGTCAAGTTAAGCTAACTAAGACATTTTGGGAAGTATATAAGTTCAGAAGGGGAAAATTATTAAAAAAGAGCCCAAAATCTATTGTATTTATACAAATTCAGTTATAAATTTTTCAATTGAATCAATCTAGTTCTAAATCTCTTTAGATTGGTACAAATTGGGTTCATCCAGCAATTTAGGCCGAAAATCGGTGATGTGAATGCCGACGATCCTATATGGCATCATTAGGACTGACATGAATATTTTAAAATGATTTTTTACTAATTTTTTGATTTTTTTTTTATAATTTTTGAAAAAAATTTCCTTTTTTCTTTCTTTGGCCTGTGGCCGGTACTGGCCATCGCCGGTGACTGGCTACAAGAAAAGGTCGCCCTTATTGGAACCAAAAGGGTAAAGGTTTGCGGAAGCTCGTATGTAAAACACATCAAAAAATGAGATAGAATGAAAAGAGATGAATGACACTAGTCAGGTGCAATATAAAGCTAAGAAAAACTTTTCTCTGTAGGTGAAGAAAGGTTACCCTCTCTCGATCTCTCTCTGTCTTTTCAGAAGCTCTCTTTGTTTTCCTCTACTTCTAAAACCTACCAAGTAAACATACATACATATGAGGAGAAGACCACCGCCCAGTGAAGCGGCAAAAGTCTTCCGGTGCAAGCTGTCCTTCAAAGTGTGAGTCTTCGTGTCCCATACGTCATGGCAGAAGTCTCAGCTTTGACAAATCAATAGTAGAGGGATGACATGTATGCCTCATACCATCACCATTTGCCACGTCCACCTCATGTCTTAAATGTTGGGTTCACACACTTGTCTTCATGCATGCTATATTTTCCTTTGTGTTGCCAGCTCCTTTCCTTGATCAACCTAGGCTTCTTGAAGACGCCCACCTTTGGCGGTTTGAAGAGCTTCATGCGTCATGCCTACTCTTGGCCAAAAAACTAATGAAAAACTAAATCAATTTTACTTATTTTTTAATAGCTCTCGTCGAATCTGGCAAATGCGAGACCCTCACGGCTTAGGTGAGGGTGGCCCTCATCGAATTGAGTAAGGGCTCAACCCTCGCCATCTAGCTGAGGGTCACCCTCGCTAGATCTAGTAAGGGCAACCGAGACTACAAGGGTAACCCTTGCCAGACTTGGCGAGGGCTGCCCTTGCTCAGGCCGCAAGGTTTGTGCCCTCACAAGCCCCCGTCTGTGGCCAATCACCAACCATGGCTAGTACCATCCACAGTCCAAAGAAAGGAAAAAAAAACAAAAAAAAAATAATAATAAATGGACCTACCAAAGGAAAAAAAAAAACTATGCTTGTGAATCTCTTCTCTTCTCCTCCTCCTCCTCCTTAGATACAAAGCTGAAAATTATATGGTTACTTTCCTATAAAAAACAATCCAATTTAATTACCTAACAACAAAGGAAGCAAACATATTGATGGCCTATCTAATACATAATTATCACCCGCCTTGTTGGATATGATAACCCAACTCGCTAGCTAATCTGCAATTGCATTTACCTCCCTAAAATTATAGAAAATCTTGACTAGTTGAAAATATTTTAGCACACTCCCAATTTGAAAAACGATTGTGTCATCAAAATGAAATGATAATTGATTTTTGAAGCAGAAAAATAGCTACTTGCAAGTTTACCTCCGCAATAAGTCTAGTAATAGCCAAAGAAATTGCCAATTCGATCCTTAAATATGGTACCAAGAATTAAATTGGCACACCTCCATCGCCTGAAAAAAAAAATCATTACCATGTACTATAAATTTTTTAGTTATTTTGGTTTGTCGTTAAAATGCTGATTGTGAAGTGGACGCTGCTGCTGATGACTTTCCGAAGCTTTCAAATAGTCAACAATCTATTAGCGGGCTTGGGACAACAATTCATTTAGTGTGGGAGAAAACAACATAACTTTTAATCTAGATGCCTATAATATCAAATAAATAAATAAAAAGTTCATTTCGAGCATATACTTTGGCCAAATGGAGTTTCTCGTTTGCAGTTGTTTCGAACCCTAAAATCCATAAATTTTTAACCTTTTTTGAGGCACTTTCTATGTTTATGTCAATTTGATTATATCTTTCTTTGGTCTTGCCCAAACGCAAGGACAGTAATGTGGGTTTGGGTCTGTTTCAATACCCATTCTATTCCTCGACCAATAACATCCCATCGTACCAAATGCAGCATAAGATCTTGTGCTTTTTGTTCGAAGCAATAATCTAGTGATAAAAAAATTAATTTGTGAAATGAATTTGTATATCAAGACAACACATTTGTGGTTTGATTGATTGAATATACTCTCAATTTAAATACTCATTCATTTTAATTGACCGTATCCCTTTACAAACCAATTTTGTACTTTTGAATTTCCATATTGTATTCCTGCTCCTTGAGTTAATAAAAATATCTATGACTTTTGACAAACTCAAAGCAAGTTATTCCACAAAATATCATAAGTTGGCCATAGGACCTAAGCAAGTCCTTAAAAGACTTCACTTAAGTCATCATCTAGATGTCGGTATCACTTGGATGTAGAACAAATAGAGGATATTGCCGGATACAAGGCAAGAAAATATATTATATCAAATTAGGAGACACTAGCATGTTAAAATAAGGAATGCACTTGTGGAAACTGCAATTATTGTAAATCAAATGGATAAACCGTGGAGGCGTCTATGAGAATTTAGGCTCCTCATCTACGGTGAAGTTACAGCTTGTAACCAAAATGATCCACAGGAGACCCCGGTCGTAATTTTGAATTTCCATATTGTTCTCTTGCTCCTTGAGTTGAAAAAATATCACTTTTGACAAACTCAAAGCAACTAGTCCACGAAACATCATAGGTTGGCCACTGACCCTCAAATTCATCGAATCAGTCAGCATTTTTGGACACAAGCCTGACATTTCAAAGTCACCGCCGGTCGTCTCTCTTGCTCGCACAATCACGGGGTCGACAGTACAAAATGGAGCAGTGCTCCCCATATTAAAACCAGTCTCCATAAATTTAGGGTTTTTATTTGGTACATTTATGGCGCAAAATGATCAATCACATGAACAGGGTGATACAATTTTGGTAAATGAATTCATTCCATTAGATGGTGAGAGTTCCATTTCATGACAAAAGCAATTTATACCAACGATGTATCTCTATCTTATATAAATCTATATAATAATATGAATTCTATGGTGTAATAAACTGTGAAAGTGGACAAATAATTAAATTTTTACGTACCCAACATCTAATAAGAATATGCCACGCAACTTGATATGGGCCGAATTTCCTCAAAAACTCCTAACTTTAGGTCTAGTTCTAATTTTTCCCCAAATGTTTTCTTGTCTCGGAAAGATCCCCCACTTCAAGTTCAATCCCAATTCTGCCCCAAGTTTTTTGTATCAAAAAAATCCCCAAATGTTATGTCTAGTTCCAAATCCACCCCAAATTTTGTTTTGTCTAAAATAAAAATAACAAACTTTCAATCTATTATCAGATCTACCCATATGATCCATTCCCAACTTGACGTGATCAATATGGTGACATGAAAACTTATCTCCATAATATAAACGTTCTAGGATATGAAAATTAGAGCCCACTGATGGCAATTTTTGGACAAAGGGCTAATAGAGATAGATTTGGGACTAGAGTAAAAATGATTGATTTTTCTCTTAGACAAAAAAAAAAAAAAAAGTTCACGCGTAGATTTAGGATTAGACCTAAAGCTTGGGGTTTTTTTTTATACACAAAAGAAAGTTTGGGACAAAATTGAAATTGAATATGAAGTTGGGGGTTTTAAAAGGAATTAGCCCACTTAATTTGTGGATTTGCAAAACATGGGTCTTCGTCTTCGCATGTCTTCAAAGTCAAAGTCTCAAGGCCAGTCAACCCATTATAGTTTTTTTTTTTTTTTCTGGTAAAGATCAACCCATTGTAGTTGGTCCACACTCGTGTGGAAATTCATGTCCTCATCCTGTTACGTTCCCATTCTATCAAAGACCGAGTCATCCACCACTTCCCTCCCCCATCGCTCTACTATAAATACGCCACGCCCTTCCCTTCGCTCCACATCTCAAATCAATACATTGTCCCAAACATACTTCTCTCGCCATGATTCGAAACACGCTTATCGATGTCCTCGTCGCTTGTTTCACCATCGCCGCCTTGGTCACGCCGCAAGTGACCGCCCAAAACTGCGGATGTGCCGCCGGCCTCTGCTGCAGCCAGTACGGTTACTGCGGGACTGGCCGAGACTACTGCGGACGGGGCTGCAAAGCCGGCCCCTGCGACCCTGCCGCCGCCCCGCCTGCCACTAATGCAGTGGTGGTCGGCGACATAGTCACGGACGCCTTCTTCAACGGGATCATCAACCAGGCAGCCGCAACTTGTGCCGGGAAGAAGTTCTACTCGAGGCAAGCGTTCCTCAACGCCCTTGGTAGCTTCCCGAGGTTCGGCCGAGTCGGGTCGGTTGTCGACTCGAAGCGCGAGATCGCGGCTTTCTTCGCTCATGCCACGCATGAGACTGGACGTAAGTTAGACTTGTCTTCTTCTTTCCATTTTTATGCATGTTCTGATTCTCGTGCGCCATGCGACATTAGTTTTGTATGTACAGACGAATGATTTACAGTTTAAAGAGCAAGAAAAAGTAATGTCATAAATATATTTCACTCAAAATAAACGTAATGGAAGCTTAATAAGGGAGAAAAAAAAAGTCATGTAGCCATACAAGAAAGGCTGGCTGCAGACTTTTTAAAAATAGATTTTTTAGACCCCTTTGTCTAGAGAATTTTTTACCCATTCACCGTTACACCACTATCTCCAAACACAAACACACGTCACCCATCAACGGTCCATGTGTAAAATGTTTTTTACATGGTCAGTGGGCGCAATAATAATCCTTTAAAAATTAAATACCACAAGACTCAAAAGTTACCATGAAATGCTTATACATTTCTCCTTTGCAGGTTTTTGTTTTATCGAAGAGATAGATGGGCAAACCGACCCTAAAAAGACCTACTGCGACCCCAACGTGCCACAGTACCCGTGCAAGCCGGGCAAGAAGTACTTCGGGCGAGGGCCCCTCCAGATCTCATGGAACTACAACTACGGCCCAGCCGGTCAGAGCCTAGGGTTCGACGGGCTCAACTCACCGGAGACCGTTGCCAAAAATCCAGTCATCGCCTTCAAGGCGGCCCTTTGGTATTGGAGCACCAACAACATCCAGTCCAAGCTGTCGGGCCAAGGGTTCGGCGCGACAATTCGAACCATTAATAGCATTGAGTGCGATGGAAGGAACCCAGGAGCTGCTCAAGCCCGGGTCACGTATTACACTAATTACTGTAAGCAATTTGGGGTTGCACCTGGTGGTAACCTCAACTGTTAAGGATCTTGTCTAGGACCGGTAGTACTTAATGTGGTACAAACTTTTGATAATAATGTACCCTAGAAAACAATCTTTCTCTGCCTGATAGAGCTCTGGTCATCGGGATGAATAATGACCTTCTTGCACTAGCAATGTTGGAAAAGACCCTAAAGAGAAAGGGAATGATGAAATAAAGCTCTTTGCTTTTGTTATGAACATATATATGGGTGTGCAGACATGATTTGATTGAATCTACTGAATCCAAAATAACATGAAGATTCGAGTCAATAGTCAAGTTAAGCTAACTAAGACATTTTGGGAAGCATATAAGCTCAAAAGGGGAAAAGTATTAAAAAAAAAAAACCCTAAATTTATTGCACTTGTACTAATTCAATTCTAAATATTTCAATTGGATCAATCTAATTCTAAACCTCTTTATATTGGTACGAATTGAGTTAATCCAGCAATTTAGGCCAAAAATCGGTGATGTAAACACCGACGATCTTATATGGCATCATTAGCACTGACATTAATATTTTAAAATGATTTTTTACTAATTTTTGAAAAAAAATCCTTTTTCTTTCTTTTTCCTTTCTTTGGCCTATGGCTGGTACTGACCATTGCCGGTGACTGGCCACAAGAGAGGGTCGCCCTTATTGGAACCAAAAGGGTAAAGGTTTGTGGAAGCTCATATGTAAAACACAACAAAAAATAAGATAGAATGAAAAGAGATGAATGACACGAGACAAGAAGGTGTTTAGTATATAGTCAGGTGCAATATAAAGCTAAGAAAAACTTGTTTGTAGGTGAAAAAAGGTTACCCTCTCTCGATCTCTCTCTATCTTTTCAGAAGCTCTCTTTGTTTTCCTCTACTTCTAAAACCTACCAAGTAAACATACATACATATGAGGAGAAGACAACCGCCCAGTGAAGTGGCAAAAGTCTTCAGGTGCAAGCTGTCCTTCAAAGTGTGAGTCTTCGTGTCTAAGGGTGAGCATGGTCCAAGTTGGGCCAGTCCATCTCCTAACCCTAAGACTAACCCGCACAGTGCTGGTCCTCAATTTTTGGAATCAAGAACCGACCCTATTGAGCTTAGAACAGAGGATCGGACCGACCCAATGGATTCGGTCCGGTTACAGGGTCAACCCGGGAGCAATTGATAATTTCTTATTTCATTTTTTGTATTCGTTAAAAAAGCGATTAAGGACCGGACTGATCTAATGGATTTGGTCCAGTTTCTAAATCAACCTAAGACTAACCAATAATTTTTTATTTCATTTTTTTTACTCCTTGAAATGACAACTAAGGACCATATCGACCCAATGGGTTCGATGATGAGCAAGATCAGCTAAGAAATGTAAGTGGTGAGAGTCAAGTGGGGTGAGCGTCAAATAGAATGAGCATCGAATGTCCAACAGGGAGCAACAAGCCAAGCGAACATCGAGCGGCGAGTAGCATGAATTACCCAAAGCAAACGAGGTGAGTGTCGAGTGGCGAGCAGAGAAGTAATTTTTTTCGATTTTAGCAAATTGAAGACTAAGAGAACAAATAAGACAAAAGAGAATGAATACTAGAGGAATATGCTATAAGGTGCTTTTTTGGACGCCGTGAGGACTACTCACAAAAACAATTTCCTCATTTGTAAATTATGACTATTGACGCTGTAAAAGACATTAAAAACCTAAATTATTAAAGAATAATGTAAAATTACTTAAATTCCTCACTAAATAGTTGTTTAATGTTGTTGATGCCGTTTATTTTAAGGTTTTTTCTATATAAAAAATTATAAATAGTATATATATGTATATCTTGGGTTGGACCGACCCGGAACTCTCAGAATTGAGGACCAACCCACACAATGCTGGTCTAGGAATTCTAGGACCAAGGATCGACTCAGTCTCCCTGAGAACCGGACCAAGACCGACAGAGTTGGGCCGGTCCAGGGTCGGTCCAGGGTTGACCTTGGACCGATGCTCACCCCTATTCGTGTCCCATACGTCATGCAGAAGTCTCTCAGTTTTGACAAATCAAAAGTAGAGGGATGACATGTATGCCTCATGCCATCACCATTTGCTAAGTCCACCTCATGTCTTAAATGTTGGGCCCACACACTTGTCTTCATGCATGCTATATTCTCCTTTGTGTTGCCAGCTCCTTTCCTTGATCAACCTGGGCTTCTTGAAGATGCCCACCTTTGGCGGTTTGAAGAGCTTCATGCATCATGCTTACTCTTGGCCAAAAAACTAATGAAAAATAAAATCGATTTTACTTATTTTCTAATAGCCCTTGTCGAATCTAGCGAACGCAAGACCCTCGCGACCTAGGCGAGGGCGGCCCTCATCAAATTAAATAGAGGCTCAACCCTCGCCACCTAGGTGAGGGTCACCCTTGCCAGATCTAGCAAGGGCAACCCTTGCCAAACTTGGCGAGGCTGCCTTTGCCCAAGCCGCAAGAGTTGTGCTCTCATTGGCCCCCATGTGTGGCCAATCACCAACCATGGCTAGTACCATCCACGGTCCAAAGAAAGGAAAAAATAAATAAATAAGAAAAAAGGGAAAATAATAATAAATCGAAAAATTAGTAAAAAATTATTTTAAAATGTCCACATCAGTACCAGTGATGCCATATAGGATCGCCAGCGTCTACGTCACCAAATTCCAACCTAAATTGGCTGGATGGATTAAATTGGTATTAATGTGAAAAAAAATTAGAATTAAATTAGTCAAATTAAAGGTTTATAACTGAATTGATACCAATACAGTAGATTTAAGATTTTTTTGGTACTTTTCCCAATTCAAAAGTGACATGAAATGTTGTTCTTATCGAGTGGTTCTTCAATTTAAACATGAAAGATAAGCTGTAATTTCCTGAATCATTCCATTTCTCCCCCCAAATATCATTCTGGAGGAGTTGGATGTCCGGATCGTAAGTCTAATCAAAGGCATTATATTAATCTATCGAACAGGAGATAAGCATAGAGGTAATACAATGTACGTAAGTAAAGAATGTCAAATTAGATAGAATAGATTATAAGGATCAAGACACCGTACTAAAGAATCTAAAACTTATAGGGCAAATGTAATTAAATTATAAAGTCTAAAAAAAATAGTGCAATTTAGCTCCGATCTGACGATCCACGGGCCCGCCTGGACCACATATTCCTGAAGGCCTCTATTGGGCGGGCTTGAGCAATGCTATTGACTTGTAAAGTCAGGCTCGGGAGGCTCGGGTTAGGCCCGCACTGAAAGTTTTACGCGGTAGTCTTTTGTTTTTATTGTAGTTGGAGGATATATTGGACAACAAATTAGGCCCGACCCAATACTAACTCTTTAATAATCTCTGGTGCAACCAAACCCTAATAATGATCATGATGTATAAACATGATGATCACCTTCAGGTTTGTCAGAGACCCCGAAAAATAGAGTTTTGGCTTTCAAATCATGAATTTAAAAATAACTTAAAATTCTCAAAAGCTACATGAAAAAGTTTAAATTGATTTAATATCTATTGATATTCATATATGTTTCCAAGGTTTTAATAAGAAGAAGAAGAATAAAAAAGTCAGACACACAAGAGTGAATTACGAACCAAATGTTAATTAATGTGCGATGCAAATAATCGCCATACCAATGAGATTTACGCTAGTCAATGATTAAGATGGAATGAACATTCGATCGCTCAAGACCATAATGTCAACAAAAAACATGGACCTATCGTAGGAAAAAAGAAAAAAGAAAAAAGAAAAAACATATGCTTGTCAATCTCTCCTCCTCTTCTTCTTCTTAAAAAACAATCCAATTTAATTACCTAACAACAAAGGAAGCAAACATATTGATGACCTATCTAATACATAATCATCACCCGCATTGTTGGATAGGATAACCCAACTCGCTAGCTAATCTGGAATTCCATTTTCCTCCCTAAAATTATAGAAAATCTTGACAAGTTGAAAATATTGTAGCACACTTCCAATTTGAAAAATGATCGTGTCATCAAAATGAAGTGACTAAATTGATTTTTGAAGTGGAAAAATAGCTACTTGCAAGTTTACCTCAATAATAAGTCTGGTAATACTCAAAGAAATTGCCAATTCGATCCTTTAATATGGTTCCACGAATTAAATTGGCACACCTCCGTCGCCTGAAAAAAAAAACATCACCGTGTCCTATAAATTTTTTAGTTATTTTGGTTTGTCGTTAAAATGCTGATTGTGAAGTGGACGCTGCTGCTGATGACTTTCCGAAGCTTTCAAATAGTCTATTAGGCGGGCTTGGGACAACAATTCATTTAGTGTGGGAGAAAACAACCATAACTTTTAATCTAGATGCCTATAATATCAAATAAATAAATAAAAGTTCATTTCGAGCATATATTTTGGCCAAATAGGGTTTCTCGTTTGCAGTTGTTTCGAACCTTAAAATCCATCAATTTTTAACGTGTTTTGAGGCACTTTCTATTTTTAGGTCAATTTCCCGAGTATCTTAGGCTTTTGTTAATTTTTTGAATTCTTTACTGCTTAAGTTTATTTTCTGATTTTTAAATGCTACCTAGATTTGCAAGGTACTTATTTAATCTTTTCCATGTAATAGATAGCTTTCCACATATTTCCCAGGCTTTTGTTGATTTTTTCAAATTCTTTAATGCTTAAGGTTACTTTCTGATTTTCAATGTTACCTAGATTTGCAAGGTACTTATTTAATCTTTTCCCTATAATAGATAGCTTTCCACATATTTTCCGAGATTTTCCCATCAATACTATATTCATTTTTTATTAATCAATTCTTTTTATATAGAATTAATATCATGAAAAATCATAAACTGATACACATGTCATGCCTTTTTTTTTGTCAAAATATACAGATGTGATACCAAAAACCTCAAATTAATACATTTGTGACAAATTTAGGGCAACGCTATCTTAACCCCTTAAATAGCTAAATCCACCCAATTTTCACTGAAAAGGCAAAATTGCCATCAATCATTCAATTACAATTTAAAGTGATGGCCCAAATTATTTATTATTTTCCTATTTTTCTATTTTATGTAAGATCTAATTGCCATAATTAAGATTTCACATTTTTATTGGGCATCCCATGTATATTAAACGTATTAAGTTTTCAATTTATTGTTAGATTTTACTTGTGTAGAAATTAGTTCTGCTGAAAAGAGCAATTTTCAAGAAACCTCATTCTTTTCAACGTTATCTGACAAATATATGGATTAATTGACAAGTAGAATCTAGAAAAATTTTAACATACACTTTTTTAAGGTAACAACTTGTTTATAGACTATCAAATTCGTTCTTATCTGCTGTCTTTTATACACATACGCATTTAATGGATAATCGATGAAAAAATAAAACCTCTATAAAGAATTTGTGATAAAATCTTAGTTATATTCTCCAATGCGAAACTTTAAAAGATGGCAATTAAATCAAAACATCATATAATAAGAAATGTTTTTTTTTTAAATGCATATGAAATCTCATCATTTGGATTGACAAAAGTTAAATCATCCGTGAAGTGAATTTGAAAAATATCAAACTAAGAAAGGGTTTGATGATGATATGCACAACCAAAGTAAAAATTTATGAAGATAAGAATGTTTTACAAAATTATTTATATTATTCTCTAGATTTTACTTGAAAATTAACTCATAAATTTGCTCAACAACGTAAAAAAGAATAAGATTTCTTGAAAATTGTTCTTTTTGACAAAACTTATATTACAAAAGTAAAAACAAAAACAAAAATACCTTTAATATACATGAGATAACCACATTCTAGAAACATAAAATATGTGAAATGTTTAATAACTAGATACAAAGTAAAAATTAAAAGAGAATAATAAAGGCAATTAAATAAATTTGGGCTATCACTTAATATTGCAATTGAATGAATGAGGGCAATTTTTCCTTTTTAGTGAAAAGTGGGGTAGATTTAGTTATACAAGAGGTGGAAATAGCACACCCCTTTATTTATTGCTCGGGAGATTAGCAAAGAAAGATACTGCAAGGTACGTGAATATTGAATCTCAGATTCCATTTATTCACGAAAAATAAAATATTTCGAATTATATATATTTTTAAAATTATTGCTTGTATTGTTTAAAATAATTAGCTAAAGAAAAGAAATTTCGTTATCAACAATAATTTATGTGGACAATAAATATATTTTCTTTTCATTCATTTTTGTACGTAATACAAATTATTATTTTAGAAAAATATTTTTGAAATTATTTATTTTCCAGGAAACAAACGAACAATGAATTATAAGCATAAGGGCACCAAACTAGAGAATCTAAAGCTCATAGGGAAAGTACAATTAAAGTTCTAACGCATTCAAATAGTGCAATTTAGACCTAATCATAAACCTAACATTTCACGGCCCGCCTAGGCCACATATGCTTGAAGGGCGCTTTTGAGAGGGTTTGAACAATCCTATAATTATAAAGTCTGTCTCAACTTAGGCCCACCTCTAAAATTTCATACATAAGTTATTTTGTTTCAATTGGTGGGTCTGGGTGATGAATGAGGCTCGACCTATGTACCTGGCCTGACTCAACGTTGGCCATTAATCACCTCTAATATAATCAAATTCTAAAATCAAGTACTTTTATTAACTCTATCCCTTTTAAGTGATAGAAATTCAAAGTGACCTTATTAAATATTTCCAACGGCGCTCAACCTTGATGCATCGCCACATAGGTGTTGATTAGGCGCCACATCAAATAGATGACCAAAACTCAAGGGGAAAATTCCAAATAAGGACCTACAGTGCCATCATTTTCTCAAAAGAGGACCTGAAGTGAAGTTTGTCTCAAATAAGGACCTAAAGTGCCTTCATTTTCTCAAAAGAGAACTTGGAGTGGAGTTTGTCTCAAATAAGGACCCAAAGTGATCATTTAATCTCAAAAAATGACCTCATTTGCCGGCCGGTGAATAAATGCATCTCAGATACATATTCCGATAGCCTGATCATGGATATTTTTTGTCCTTTTTTTTTTTTAATTTTCAGTTGTCTTGTTCTTTATTATTATTATTATTTTGGGTTAATGGTGGCATTGTTCATCATCTTCTTCGTCCCTTGTTCATCTTCTTTTCAAGGACATCAGACTTGGGAAGGGCCAATGAGTGCTGGTCATTGGTGAGGATTGGCAAGGGTTGGACGCCCATTGTCGACAGTAGGCTAGGGCCACCAAGCCCTCGCCGGCTGTGGGTGAGGGCTTGTAGGCTGACCCTCGACAGATTTGGCGAGGGTGGCCTCAATTGCGGCTGGCGAGGGCCATCAAGCCCTCGCTGGCTGCAGGTGAGGGCTTGTAAGCCCTCGTTAGCCCTTATTAGTGGCCGATGAGGTGGGCGAGACCTCGCCCAAGGCTGGCGAGGGGTGACCTCGCTGATGGCCATGAGGGGCGACCTCCCCCACCTCCGCCTACTACTCCACCAACAACCTCGTCTTCTGCTAGGACTACGACTGGGATGCCCGCATCGCTTTCTTCATCCTTTCCTCCCACCACCGCTCCTAGATTGACGACTTCTTCGGCTACCCCTTTTTCCCTCGAGGACCTTCTTGTAGGGCCTCGATTTGGATGGCCCCCCTCCCCCATGGCCAACGAGGGCTCAATAGCCCTTGCTCGTTGTTAGCAATGGGCATGGAGCCCTCACTTGCTACCAGCGATGGGCGTCGAGCCCTCGTTGGCCCTTACCAACGACCGGCGCTCGCTGACCTTTCCCCAAGTCCGGTATTCTTGATCTAGGCAAGAAGAAGTGAACAGGGGACGAAGAAGACAATGAACAGGGCAACCAAAAATGCAAAAAAAAAAAAAAAAAAAAGGACTAAAATACCGTAATCAGGCCATTGGAATATACATTGAAAATGCATCTATTCACCGGCCGATGAGTGAGGTCCTTCTTTGAGATTAAATGACTACTTTAGGCCCTTCTTTGAGACAAACTTCACTTCAGGTCATCTTTTGAGAAAATGATGGCACTTTGAGTCCTTATTTGAGACAAACTTCACTTCAGGTCCTCTTTTGAGAAAATGATGGCACTTTGGGTCCTTATTTGAAGATTTCCCAAACTCAAGGGAAGAGAGAGAGAGAGAGATAAAGTGCAAATTAGAGCAATGTAGCTCCTATTTTGCGGACGATGGTGGGGGACAATGTAGCTCCTATTTTGCCAATGATGGTCAACCACCTTCACTAGTGGCCAAGCAAGGGCACCATCACATGCCCTTCAATGCTATAGGTCGTTCAAAAGAACAACATTATATTTAGTTTTTGGGTTAATATTATGAAAAATTCCAAACTAGTACACCTATAATAAATTTACCACAAATTACCATAAAAAAACTCAAAACACTCACCATTAATTTCCATTAAATATTACCATCAAATTATTAAGTTGAATGACACATTTTAATTAGCAAGTGTACCGGTTTGGAATTTTACCTTCCGTTTTTCATACGTGTATATTAGTTTATGGTTTTTCATGATATTAATCCAATTTAACGGAAATTAATAGAGTTTAAATTTATCACAAATATGCCAAGTTTAGGGTTTTATCATCTGTTTGTCAGAGGTATATCGATTTGTGATTTGTCATGGTATTAATCCAATTTAATGGAAACTAACAAAGAATAAATTTGTTATAAATTGACAAGTTTGAGGTTTTTTGTGGTCAAAAAATTAATTTAAGGTAATTTTATCATAAATATTTCAATTTAGGGTTTTTCATAGTATTAACACTTAATTTTGCCGTCAACTTATACACTAACAAAAGCATTTCATTATGCTTTTTAAAGATGAATTTAAGAGTTTGATTGTATTTTTTGAAAGTTTTAGAGAGGAATTGTGTTTTAGTTACATTTCTTAAGACTTCCATCCCTAAATTGTAAACAAATATGCACACAAGTAAGAAATATTTAGTTTAGCAACACGCTTCACATCACTAATCTTGAGACTTTGCCTGTTATTTGAGAAATAGTAATGCCATTAAAATACTATGAACATCAAGGAAAAATTCCGAATAATGATGTGAAGTGAGGTAGATTTTCTTAAAAGATGACTTAAAGTGGATATTTCAAAAAGGGATATGAAATTTACCTCAAATAAGGATTTGACTCGCTAGCCGATGAGTCGAAATGTCAGAAGACGTAGAGAAGCGAAGAACATACAGAAGGAAAAAGAGATCGTAGAGCTTTTAGGGAATTTTTTGTATTTTCTCTATGCTTCATTCAATGTACATTACACTGTAATTATAATACAGAAGATACATGAATAAAAGGAAAAGAAATATTTTTACAATCGAATCAATATCTTAATCTAATCAATCTAATCCCTAATTGATCTAATGCATGATCATAACCAAAAATAGATCCTGCATATCTTCCAACACTCCCCCTCAAGCTGGTGGCTTCTAGATATCCAAGACTCCTAGCTTGCTTAGAAGATATGCATGATGTCTATGACATAGAGGTTTGGTGAAGATGTCGGCAGGTTGTTCTGCGATTCCAATTCCTCTTGTCTCGATGATTCCCTCTTGAATCTTCTCTCGTGTGAAGTGACAGTCCACCTCTATATGTTTCGTTCTTTCATGCATCACGGGATTTGCTGCGAGTTTGAGAGCCACATCATTGTCGCAAAACAGTTTCATTGGTCCTCTTAGCCTTATCCCAAGATCACCAAGTAACCCCCGCAGCCATACAATTTCACATGTAGTTTTCGCCATAGCCCGATATTCTGCTTCAGCTGAAGATAGGGAGACCGTCACCTGTTTCTTAGTCTTCTATGAAAGAAGAGATTCCCCGAATATAATACAAAAGCCAGTAATTGATCTTCGACTCATCGGGCAGGTAGCATAATTTGCATCACAGTATCCTGTCAATTCCATATTGCATCTTCTAGACAGAAGTATCCCGAGTCCTGGGCATTTCTTTAGATATTTCACAACTTTCAAGGCAGCATTCATGTGAGATTCCTTCGGGCTGTGCATAAATTGACTAAGAGTTTGCACGGCATATGAAATATCAGGTCTCGTCATAGTCAGATTTATGAGTTTTCCAACGAGCTTCTGATAACTTGTCGGATCTTTGAGTATAGGATCATCATTCTGAGATGTCCCTCCAAGAAAATCCGATGTGGTTAACTTGGTATTTTGCTCAATAGGAATAACTACCGGCTTGCATCCTGATAGTCCAGCTTCTGAAATGATCTCCAACACAAACTTCCGCTGACTGAGAGAAATCCCTTGGTCGGATCGAGCAATCTCAATACCAAGGAAGTATTTTGGTGCTCCCAAGTCCTTTATATGGAATGTAGCATGCAAATATTTCTTAAGACTCCCTATTGTAGTTTCATCATTGCCCATGATGAGGATGTCATCAACATATATCATCAAGTAGATAGATGACATACCTTTAGTCCATGTGAATATGGCGTAATCATACTTGGATTGCTTGAAGCCTGCAGTTGTGACAGCATTCGCAAACTTTGCATACCATTGTCTTGAAGCTTGTTTTAGTCCATAAAGGGATTTGCGGAGACGACATACCTTATTCTCCCCCTGTCTCCATAAACCCTGAGGAATGTCCATATAAATCTCCTCATCTAAATCGCCATGAAGAAAGGCGTTGTGAACATCCATCTGATGTAAAGACCAATTGTGAATAGCTGCAACTGATAAAAAAGAACGAACTGTGACGTCCTTAGCGACAGGAGAAAAAGTCTTGTGATAATCGAAACCTTCTCATTGCGTATATCCTTTAGCCACCAACCTAGCCTTGTAACGCTCAATAGAACCATCAGATCGATATTTGATTTTATACATCCATTTGCATCCTATGGACTTTCTGTTTTGAGGACGAGTGACTAATTCCTATGTGTGGTTATCAGTCAATGCCTGCAGCTCTGCTGCCATGGCCTGTTGCCACCTTGGATCTCTAGATGCTTCATTATAACTAGAGGGTTCTTTCTCATTGGAAATACGGCTAATGTAACATCTATGATCTGATGAAAGCTTATCAAAGCATACATAAGAAGATATTGGATAGCGAATACCTGGTGAGTTAAGTGAAGCACAAACATAATCTTTAGTCCAGGTTGGCGGTTTTGTGGCTCGTCCTGAGCAACGTGGATGAGCTGTCAATGCTGGAGATAAAGATTGTCCCTCTGCATGTATCTCAGGAGTGTCTTCCATATTGGTGATGTCTTCAGGAGCATTATTTAGAAATTCTTCTGGAGGAGAGTTGGGCAAAGTGGGAGGAAGATCTACTTCAAGTGGCATTGTGAGAATAAAACCAAGGGATGCTTCTTCTTCATCTAGAATTCAGCGGGAACTCATTGGAGCATTCAAGTCGTCTTGAAAAGATGAGCTTTCACGAAAAGGAAATATATTTTCATGAAAAATAACATCTCGACTAATAAAGAAATCTCTTGTTCTTATGTCAAGAACACGATATTCCTTCTGCAGATTTGGATATCCCATGAATATGCATTTCCTAGCACGAGGACTCATTTTGTCCCGAGGCCCCATTACTGTAGCATAACATAAGCAGCCGAAGACCCTCAGATGATCTAAAGTTGGCCTCCTTTTATAAAGCAATTCGAAAGGCGATTTGCCATCCAGTATTCGCGTTGGCATTCAGTTGATCAGATAAGCTACTGTGAGAACACATTCTCCCCAATAATTTTCTGGGATAGATCCATGAAATTTCAGTGCTCTAGTGACTTCCAAGAGATGCCGATGTTTTCGCTCTACTACCCACATTCTGTTGTGGAGTATAAATACAGGAGCTTTCATGAAGAATGCCATGGGACAGAAAAAGTGAATGGCAATCATTATTAAAACATTATGTCTCATTATCAGTGCAAATCCTTTGAATCAGCCTTCCAAACTGATTTTTGGTCAAGGCCAAAAACATCCTTAGATGAGAAACGACTTGTACTTTCGACCGCATCAGGAATACCCATGTGGCACGAGAATAATCATCCACAATTGTGAGAAAATAACGTGAACCATCCCGATGTGGGGTGTGATAGGGTCCCCAAACATCCATATGAACTAGAGAAAATATTTCAGTGGAACGTGTTGTACTGAAAGGAAAAGGAGTTCAAGATTGTTTTGCAAGTGGGCATATTTCACATTTAGAATAAGAAAAGAATGCACTATGACCCATTCGTGAATGCATAAGAAAATTCTTATCATTGGTAGATAGATTACACAATGATTTTTTATTCAGGGAAGATAAATCAAAATGACTAGGATGACTGATCCAAAAATAAAGCCCTTCAGAAAGACTACCCAAGCCCATCAGTTTACCAGTCGAATGGGCCTGAAAAAAATAGGTGTCAGAATCGAAGAATATTCTACATGAATTTTCTTTGCAAACTTTGGAGACAGAAATAAGATTGAATTGGAATTGTGGGACATAAAGAACATTTTGAAGGGTAATTTGATGACTCAATTGGACAGTCCCTCTCATAGTGACATGAGTAATATTCCCGTTTGGCAATTGCACAGAAATAGGTGTATCTAATTTCTTGTGCATATTGGAAAAAAAAATCCCTTATAACAAACAATATGATCGCTTGTCCCTGAATCAATTATCCAAGCCTTTCTTGAAATAGAATTTATCAGGCAATGAGAAATACCTGAAAAACTCGCTCCTTTATTCCCAACATTGACCTTTTGCAAAGCCTGCATCAGCTGCTGATATTGCCCATTTGTAATAGGTTGATCATAATTTAGACCGGTTGGTCCAGTGACCTAGTAGGCTGCAGCAAATTCTTTTTTCTTTCCTTTTTCTCCTGACTTACCATGCAATTTCCAACAATGATCTATGGTATGATGTGGGCGCTTGCAATATTCACAATATAATTTACCTCTCCCCTTTGAATTTTGACCAAAATTCTTTAAAGATGCGGAAAAAACTTGGCTATCTTATCCTCTTGATGAGGAATAATCCTGGCCATCCGATCCCTTTAACGGAGAATAAATCTGACCGTTGGATCCCTTCATCAAGGGATAACGTCCACCGTCCGATTCAATGAGCAAATAGGGCCCATGTCCACCGTCAGATTTCGGTGGAAGATCTAGGCCGTTCGTTCCTTCTCTCTCAAAGGGACATTCGACTGCTCCTTGTAACTCTAGCCCCCCTTCGCGATTCTCTCTCTCTCGAGCTAGGGTTTTTGCCGAGTCTTGCCGGACACCGCGCATTGCAAGGGTGACGCTGTCGCTTCCTCGCGTTTGCTCCGGAATCGCGACCCTCTGGTTTTCCTCTTGAACAGCCAGCTGGAAGATTCATCCAAGGGGAGGCACCGGATCCATCGCCAAGATCTGAGATCGAAAGGTTAAATAATTCTCATTCAAAATCAAATGGAATCGTGTCGCCTTCTCCCTCTCCTTCATCGATCTGTACTATCGAAGCGTCTCTACTGGTCCCTCGAGCTTCTCCTCCGTTGCTTCGAGTTGGTTCCAGAGAGATGACAACTTGTTGTAGCAGGCCGTGACGGTCATATTCCCCTGTTTTAACTCACTTAATTCCTACATGAGAGATAAGATCTTGGCTTGATCTAGCTTACCATACATCTCTTTGATGCTATCCACATTTTTTTTTAATCTTCTGTCGGAGGAAGCCCGACGACCACCTCTGGAGAAATACAATTGCCGATCCACGTTCAGATGAGGTGGTTGCATTTTCTCTAGTGCCTGGCCAGCCGCTCGTCCGACGGTATGAGTATCGTTCTGTCGAGAAATCCGTCTTTGTCCTTCGTCAAAAGGCCCGCCGGAAATCTTGCGACCATTTGGAATAATTCTCCGACCCGGTTAGTTGTAAACTGATTAATTTCAATTCTAGACCGTCGGCAGTTGATACGTACAAAGGGTCGCCAGGTTCCGATTGGCCAGTGACGGCAGCGATTGGAAACGGAAGGAAACCTGGTGGAAAATTCGGGTAGGGGTTTGCCCTTGCACCCGATCCACTAAATCCGGACCCATGACCCGCATTGGAAACGCCTAGATAGGGATTTGACCCTAAACCTGGTTCACTAGACCCGCTCACTTGTTCTGAACCGACGGCTAGGTTTGCCCCATTTGTGGTCGACGGACTCCCGTCGGACTGGGGGTTGCTCTGGCTGCTCCCAGTCCCCGGCGATGATGTGTTTGGGCCTGGCTCAACATACCATGGATATGCTACCCATTGGTAAGGATGCCCGGAGATGGGCAGCCCCATGTTCGACTGAGCCGGGTAATACTGCCATGGTAAACTTTGAACTTGGGTTTGTGGTTGGATCGCCGGAATTGTGGTTTGTATTTGTTGTGCAGATGTAGCCTCTCCTATCAATGGTGTATCCACGCCAGAAGATGAATTCTCTAGTGGATTCATGGTGAGTAACCTCCTCTGCTTCTTTCTTCTCTAAAAAAAATTGATTCCTTCTCTGCTTTGATCTAGTTTTGCAAATCAGAAAGCTGCGATAGGCAATCAATGTATGCGGAAGCGGAATCAAGAGCCAAGCTCTGATACCATGTCAGAAGACGTAGAGAAGTGAAGAACAGACAGAAGGAAAAAGAGATCGTAGAGCTTTTAGGGAATTTTCTGTATTTTCTCTATGCTTCATTCAATGTACATTACACTGTAATTATAATACATAAGATACATGAATAAAAGGAAAAGAAATATTTTTACAATCGAATCAATATCTTAATCTAATCAATCCATAATTGATCTAATGCATCATCATAACCAAACATAGATCCTGCATATCTTCCAACACGAAATAAGGCATTATTGTCCAAATCAAAATTTGAATAAAAATTAAAAAGAAAAGAGAAAATTGGGAAAAAAAAAACAAAGAACTCCGTCAACCATTATCATTCTCTATCTTATCTCTCTCCTGGTGCAGAGGTCGCCAATGGCGTCTTCAGCCTCGAAGGACACAATATCTAGGATCTCTAAGGCTGGGGACACGAAATCTAGGATTGACGACATTGAATGCAACATCTCAAGCCTAAGCCTTGGACATAGAGGGCAAAGGGGCTGCAAAGGGGATACGCTCGACACTCGAGGCTGCACTTCGGCTTGTGACAAAGAGGTTGCCGATGTCAAAGGACAACAGATATTCAAGGTAAGCACAGTCCAAATGGGCAGTTCCCACCTTGGAATCGGGAGTCGCCCACAAAGGACCAATTCTGAAAAATTGGAGCTAAGAACCACTCATTGGTTTCATGGATCCACCTAGAAACTAGACTGTTGGTCCGATTTGGTTCTTAGGCGAGTCCATAGTATTAGTCCCCAATCCCTACAAAATTGCATTCATCAATAAATATCATGGTGAGCCCAGTTTCTATGTAGAGCATTAAAACTTGTTAATAGGAACTTTATTTCTCCAAAAGTCATGGTGTGGTCCTCTCTTAGGGCTTGTTTGATAATCGGCAAAATAGTGTATGCTTTTATTCTTTTGTACCCTGAAACAAAAAATGAACAAAAATCTATTTGGTAATTTTTTATTCCAAGAAACAAATTAGTTCCCAGTTATAGATTTGGAATAAAATCAAGAAGCAAAAAAAAAAAAATGCTTATTTATTCTCAAGAATAACTTCATAATCAAGATCACTTTCTTTCTTTATCTTTTCTTTTCTTCCTTTTCTTTTCTTTTCTTTTTTTTCCTTTTCTTTTTCTTCTTCTT
The DNA here is from genome assembly GCA_007663325.1 of Eucalyptus pauciflora. Lineage (NCBI taxonomy): Eukaryota > Viridiplantae > Streptophyta > Magnoliopsida > Myrtales > Myrtaceae > Eucalyptus > Eucalyptus pauciflora. Next base: position 2,958,938 of record VMYD01000011.1, read on the forward strand.
CTTCCTTTCCCTAGTCGTTGGCCATGGCAATGGCCGGCGACTAGCCATATGATAGCCAACGGCCTCGCCAGTGGCTAGGCAAGGCTCAACCTCACCTTGGTTGGGCGATGCCAACCTCATGGTGGCCCAATGAGATCGAGCCTCACCGGGGGTTGGCAATCGATTAAAAGAAGAAAAAGAAGGAAAAATGAAAAATGAAATAAAATAATTTGAAAATATTAAAAGAAATTCCAAGCCACAAAAGAATTTATGAATCGTACCAAACACATTCCTATCTTAGAAATAAAAAATTTGGACAGTTATCAAACATTTAGAAATTTGTTCAACGAAAGGAATCAGAAAAAATCATTTCTAAGCAAAAATTATTTTCTAAAATAGAATAATTACCAAACAAACCCTTGAAGTTTCTTGACATCAGGAATATATGGAAAATTAGATTCTACATTTGAAGTCCTAACCTTTACAAAAGTCAAAACATTAATCGTTTGATCCATCTTTTTTCAATGTCGACTTAATTTAATCATGGGATGACTAAGGAAAGACATAATTATGCTTTTAAAATGAGACGTTGGCTTTTAATTTCATTTCATGACGAGAAAGCGCCACAATATTTATGGACTTCTCTGGCCCAATTCTAGGTGATCCAGGCGATTCCCAATTTCTTTATACACCTCTAGTGCCAAATATAGAGCGTTATAACGGAATGGGCAGTGCGAACTAAATCTATTCAATCTCCACATCTCTCTTAGATGGGGCATTCTCCAGTGTTAGTGGCCTCTCTAATGTCCTAGAAAACGAAGGTTACTCCACGACAGTAACAAGAACACAACATGGGAAATCTACTCAAAAGTTATGGACTTAGTAATGTCCAACACTTTAAACATACAGGTGCATATATATTGGTCGAAAAATTATAAATTAATTAAGTAATTAAGTTGAAATTTCATTTTTGAAATATGTATATATACCAGTCTGGTCCAGTTTGGCGGGTGAGTGGTTCCACGCTCGAAATCAAGAACCAAACCAGTACTTACCGAATTGAGAACTGGACCGATCCTCATGAAAATCATCAATTCTAGACTAGTCCCATCCGATTCCGGGTGGTTTGTACAATTCTTGATTTTTTTGCATACCTCTAACACATATGGGATCTCTAAGGTCGTTGACGCCGAAATTGGGATGATTCGCAACGTTTAATCCGACGTTTCAAATCTAGATTCATCTCACATCTTGCACAAACAAAGGATAAAGGCAAAGGGCTTTGCTCAACACTCAAGGCTACGCCTAGGCTAGCGATGATGAGGTGGTGGCAAAATGTGGGTGAGGTGCTGCAATAGCTAGTTGGTGCATGGTAGGTTGGTAGAGGCGATCGTGGTTAGAAGTGTGCATGATCCAGGTGGATAGTTCCCGGCCTAAAATTGGAAATCGCCCACTAAGGACCAGTTCCAAAAAATTGAAATTGGGAACCGCCTATTAATTGCATGGATCCATCTAGTTTGGTTCCCGAGTGGATCCATGGAACTAGTCTCACCAAAAGCTATTTAATAGTTATACAAAGTGTTGGCTAGAACATGAATTTGTTTTATATAATAACCAAGTAACAGCCTAAAAACAATCGCTTGAGCTCCACAAAATTGTCTCAATCTTTGAATAGTGATCCATGCAACTAACAAGCAGAGTTCACTAGTGATCTCATCCAAAGATTTCTAGGCTTTTTGATGATTCTGCAATCAGGAAGCTACTATAGTTATTCCATTTCCCACCTTTTGGGAAAGGTCAAGAATAAAGTCACAAGAAATCCCACAACTTGTCTTATATGGAGAAGTTCCTCCATTAGCAATGTTGTAGACTATGAAATAGTTCAAAATTTAAGTCGAAACGTCCTTTCATCACAGACTTGCAGCTACAACTGTGAAACAAGTATGACCAAATAATAAAGAAATTTCGTCAGATTATTGAGATTCCAAGTACAGATAAACTGCAGGAAAGTCTCCCCATCAAAAAGAACAAAGAAATAATCCATCAAAAACCACTTTAGGTGATATGAACATCGCAAGGAGCAAGACTAAAGGACAGAGACTGTTTAAGTTTTCATATGTGGTGTCCTGAAGCATGATGCTACCTTCCTTCCCCATTCCACCAAGTGACTATAATTCACATTGTGAAATTCATCCTCAGGTACTTTAAGAATAAATCAAGGCAATGCCCCCCACAAGTAAGTTAAAGGAAAAGAGGTTACCCTAAATCTGTGCTATTCGAACAACTTAAATCAACGTCCAAACACAATCCTGGCCCCTTATGCAAGACATGAGAAAAGCTATCGAGAAGAAAAAACAGATAACACCATTGGAAGATATGCTTGAAGATTTGGAAGATATACTAGAAATCCGATTTGATTGTAATCATGCATTAAATCAATTAGGGATTAGATTGAGATATTAAATTGATTTGTAGAATATCTCTTTTCCTTTTATTCATATACCTCTTGTATTATAAATACAAAGCATTGTACATTGAATACAATTGAAGAAATACATAAAGGGATTTCACCCTAAAATTCCTACGCTTCTTGCTCCTCTACACTTTCTTTCATGGTATTAGAGCTTCAAGCTCTTGATTCCTTTTCCGCTTCTGCACTAATTGCCTTTCAAGTTCTCTAATCTGCAAAACAAATCAAAGTTGCGAAGGAATCAATTTCGTTAGAGAAAGAAGAAGCAAACACCAACACTTACCATGACTCGTCTAGAGAACTCGCCATCTGCTACTGATGTTCCACCCACAGGAGATGCTCCACCCATAGGAGATGCTACACCTACACAAGAGATGCAAAGCACAATTCCTGCGACCCAAGCCCAAGGCGTACGGTGGCAAATTTACCCGGCTTAGTCAAATATGGGGCAGCCCATCTCGGGTCATCCTTACTAGTGGACACCCTATCCATGGTATGTTGGGCTAGGCCCATATGCATCATTGCTGGGGACTGAGAGCAACCAGAGCAACCCCCAGCTCGACGGGAGCCCACCAGCCACAAGTGGGGCAAGCTCGACCATCGGTGCAGAACAAATTGGCGGGTCGGGTGAACTGGGTTTAGGGACAAATCCCTACTCGGGTTTTTTTAATGCAAGCTATGGACCCGGGTCTAGTGAATCGGGTACAGGGACGAATCCCTACCCGAATCTCGCACCCGATTTTTTGCTGTCTCCAATTGCGGCTCTCACCGGCCGACTAGATCCCGGCAATCCTTTACATGTGTCAACTGCCGACGGCCCAAAATTGTGATTGATCAGTCTGCAATTGACCGGGTCGAAAAACTACTCCAGATGGTCGCAGGACCTCCAGCAAGCCCTTGTGACGAAGGACAAAGACGGTTTCCTCGACGGAACCGTACCCATCCCTTCAAACGAGTGATTAGGCAGACATTGGAGAAAGTGCAACCACCTCATCCAAACGTGGATCGGCAACTGTGTTTCTCCAAACGTCGCAGCCGGGCTCCCACCGACGAAGGACTTAAAGAAGATATGAGACAACATCAAAGAAATGTACGGGAAGTTAGATCGAGCCAGAATTTTCTCTCTTATGCAGGAACTCAACGAATTAAAACAAAAAAATATGATGATCACGGCTTGTTACGACAAGCTATCGTCACTTTGGAATCAACTCGAAGCCACAGAGGAAAAACTCGAAGGACCAATAGAAACCCTTAAACGGTACATATCCATAAATGAGAGGGAAAAGGCTACTCGATTTCTCTTGATTTTGAACGAAACATACCTAAACTTCCATTCACAAATTCTGGCGATGGAACCGGTGCCCCTCCTTAGACGAATCTTTCAACTAGCCATCCAAAAGGAAAGCCAGAGGCTCACGGCTCCGAAGCATACACAAGGAAGCGACAGCATCGCCCTCACGCTCCGTGGCGTTTAGTGAGATTCGGGCATCAAAACCCTAGCCCGAGAGAGAGAAAGTTGCGAAGGGCTAAGGTTGCTTGCAAATGGGGAAAAATCCCTTAAAAGGGAATGGACCGACGGCTCAGATCTTCCGCACCGATCTGACGGTCTACAAGGTTTTCATCCTACGGCTGAATTGGACGGTGGTTATAACTCCACAGTAAAAGCATCGGACGGTCAAGTTTTTTCCACTTCTTCAAAGAATTTTGGGCAAAATTCAAAGGGGAGAGGTAGATTATATTGCGAATATTGCAAACGTCCACATCATACGATAGATAATTGTTGGAAATTATATGATAAGCCAGGAGAGAAAGGGAAAAAGAAAGAATATTCCGCAGCTTATCAGGTCACTAGACCTACTAGTCTGAATAGTGACCAACCTATTACCTATGGATAATATCAACAGTTGATGCAGGCATTGCAAAAGGTTGACGTTAGGAACAAATGAGGAAGTTGTTCAAGTATTTCTTATTGCCTGATAAATTCTATTTCAAGAAAGGCTTGGATAGTTGACTCAAGAGCAAGTGATCATATTATTTGTGATAAGGGATTTTTTTCCACTATCCACACGAAACTAGACACACCTATTTCTGTGCAACTACCAAATGGGAATGTCACTCATGTCACATTGACAAGCACTGTCCAATTGAGTCATCAAATTACCCTTCAAAATGTCATTTATGTTCCACAATTTCAATTCAATCTTATCTCCGTGTCCAAAGTCTACAAGGAAAATTCCTCTCAAGTATTCTTCGATTCTGACACATGTTTTTTTCAGGCCCATTCGACTAGCAAATTAATAGGCTTGGGTATTCTTTCTGAATGACTATATTTTTGGACCTATTTTCCAAGTCATTTTTATTTATCTTCAATTCCCTTGAATAACACATCATTATGTAATGCAACTACCAATGATAAAAAATTTCCCATACATTCGCAAATGGGTCATAGTGCTTTTTTTCCCTACTCTAAATGTCATATATGCCCGCTTGCAAAATAATCTCGAGTTCCTTTTCCTTCCAGTAACACACGTTCCAATGACATTTTTTCATTAATTCATATGGATGTTTGGGGATCTTATCACACTCCACATCGTGATAATTCATGTTATTTTCTCACAATTGTGGACAATTACTCCCATGCCACATGGGTATTTTTTATGCAATCAAAAGCTCAAGTTGTCTCTCATATAAACATGTTTATCATTCTGACCAAAAATCAGTTTGGGAAGTCAATTCAGCGTGTTCGCACTGACAATGGAAAAGAGTTTTTCAATCATGACTGCGATTCACTCCTTTTATCCCATGGCATCCTCCATGAAAGCTCCTACATTTATACTCCACAACAGAATGGGATAGTGGAGTGTAAACATCGTCACCTCTTGGAAGTCGCTCGAGCACTGAAATTCTAGGGATCTATTCTAGACAATTGTTGGGGAGATTGTGTTATTACTGCAGCTTACCTAATCAATTGTATGCCGACTCGGGTATTGGATGGCAAATTGCATTTCGAATTGCTTTATAGAAAAAAGCCAACACTGGATAATCTAAAGATTTTCGGCTATTTATGCTATACTACAACAATGGGGCCTCAGGACAAAATGAGCCCTCATGCTAGACAATGCATATTCATGGGCTATCCCAATCTACAGAAGGGATACCGTGTCCTAGATCCATCAACAGGAGATTTTTTCATTAGTCGAGATGTTATTTTTCACGAAAATATATTTCCATTTCGTGAAACCACATCTTTTCAAAAAGACTTGGGTGCACCTACCAATTCTCATCATTTCTTGAATGAAGAGAATACTTCTCCTGAAAATATACTCACCGCACCTCCAGAACTAGATATTCATCCAGCTTCAACTAACTCTTTTCTAGAAGAAGTTATGGAAAGTATGCCTGCAAACACACCCAACATGGAGGATGCTTCTACTGTGTCAGAAACCGATGTCGAAGGAATATCTCCATCTCCATCGCCAACGGCTCATCCACATCATTCAAGGCGAGCTACACGACCACCAACATGGACCAAAGATTATATGTGCGCTTCACTTAATTCGCCAGGTATTCACTATCCAATGTCTTCTTACGTATCTTTTGATAAGCTTTCATCATAACATAGATGTTGTATTAGTCGCATATCCGATGAGAGGGAACCGTCTAGTTATTATGAGGCATCTAGAGATCCATGATGGCAACAAGCTATGGCAGCAGAATTACAGGCATTGACTAATAATCATACCTGAGAATTAGTCAACCTTCCTCCAAACAGAAAGTCCATAGGATGCAAATGGATATATAAAGTCAAATATAGAGCTGATGGATCCATTGAGCGTTATAAAGCTCAGTTGGTGGCTAAGGGATATACTCAACAAGAAGATTTCGACTATTACAAGACTTTTTCTCCGGTTGCCAAAGTTGTCACCGTCCGTTCATTCTTGTCAGTTGCAACTATCCATGATTGGTCGATACACCAGATAGACGTCCAAAATGCTTTTCTTCATGGTGATTTGGATAAAGAGATTTACATGGATATTCCTCAGGGCTTACGAAGATAGGGGGAGAATAGAGTATGTTGTCTTCGCAAATCCCTTTATGGACTGAAACAAGTTTCAAGGCAATGGTATGCCAAGTTTGTTAATACTCTCACAGTTGCAGGCTTCAAGCAATCCAAGTATGATTACGCCTTGTTCACATGGACTAAAGGTATGCCATCTATCTATTTAATGATATATGTTGATGACATTCTCATCATGAGAAATGATAAAACTGCAATAGGGAGCCTTAAGAAATATTTGCATACCACTTTTCATATAAAAGATTTGGGAGCACCGAAATACTTTCTTGGGATTGAGATTGCCCGATCCGACCAAGGAATTTTTCTCAATTAGCGGAAATTTGTATTGGAGATCATCTTAGAAGCCAGATTATCAGGATGCAAGCCAACAGTTATTCCAATCGAGCAAAATATCAAATTAATTGCAGCAAATCATTTAGGGGGAATATCTCAGAATGATGATCCTATACTCAAAGATCCGACAAGTTATTAGAAGCTCGTCGGAAAACTCATATATCTAACTATGACCAGACCTGATATTTTATACGATGTGCAAACTCTTAGTCAGTTTATGCACAGCCCGAATGAGTCTCACATGAATGCTGCCTTGAAAGTTGTGAAGTATTTGAAAAAGTGCCCATGACTTGGAATACTAACTATCTAGAAGATGTAACATGGAAATGACAGCATCCTGTGATGCAGATTATGCGACTTGTCCCATGAGTCGAAGATCGATTGCTGGTTTTTGCATTAAACTGGGAGAATCTCTTCTTTCATGGAAAACCAAGAAACAGGCAATAGTTTCTTTGTATTCGGTTGAAGCAAAATATCAGGCCATGGCGAAAACTACATGTGAGATTGTATGGATACAAGGTTTGCTTGGGGATCATGGAATACAACTGAAAGGGCCAACAAAGCTGTTTTGTGACAATGATGCGGCTCTCAAGTTTGTAGCAAATCCTATAATGCATGAAAGAACAAAGCATATAGAAGTGGACTACCACTTCACTCGAGAGAAGATTCATGAAAGAACTATCGAGACAAGAGGAATTGGAACCGCAGAACAACCTGCAGACATCTTCACCAAACCTCTATGTCAAAGACAACCCACTTATCTACTAAACAAGTTAGGAGTTTTGGATATCTACAAGCCACCAGCTTGAGGGGAGTGTTGGAAGATATGCTTAAAGATTTGGAAGATATACTGGAAATCTGATTTGATTGTAATCCTGCATTAAATCAATTAGGGATTAGATTTAGATATTAAATTGATTTGTATAATATCTATTTTCCTTTTATTCATATACCTCTTGTATTATAAATACAAAGCATTGTACATTGAATACAATTGAAGAAATACAGAAAGGGATTTCACCCTATAATTCCTCCACTTCTTGCTCCTCTACACTTTCTTTCAGACACTTAGATCGCTCTTTGTTGAAGGAAGAAATCCTTCACAAAGAGCGATCGTGACTGACTTGAACTGTGGAGCGCACACCCCTATAATCTCGGCACATGATTGGTCAATCAGGGACAAAACTAAGAGTTCACGAGCAAAACCACCGTCGCCACCGCCTCAACAGCCAAGCCCGCCCAATCGCCCTCTCAATCAAAGAAACCAAGAAGAAGAAGCAAAGAGTTCAAATTTGAGGGGGGAAAAGAAAATTGACTCATCGTTTCGCCAAGTTAGCTACTTCCAGACTAGGACTCAAAAGGAGATTAGCAGATCCGACGGTGAATCGAAGAGGAAGAGGGAGCTAGGGGAGAGTTCAAACTGAGAAAGACGAGACGGAGTCGGAGGAACTAAGATGAGATAGAGAATCGGAGATTGGAATCTTAAATTTTAGATGGGTTAATTTTGAAAAAAAAAATTAATCTTAAAAATTAATATATTATTATAATATAATAAATTCAGACCGGATGGACCGGTAGGCGGATTCGCCCATGGAACTAGGAACTGAACTTATTGTCTTAAGAACCATCGGTTTTTGGCGATTCTAATTTGGTTCTAGGCAATCTGGGCGTGTCCCGATTCCTTTGCATACTAATAATCATGGTAACCATGCTGTGCAACCGAAAATATTTTGAACAAAAATGAGGACTTTGTTTTTTTGTGGTGTTTTTTAGTTTTCTTTTAATCTTTATCATATCATATTTTGGACCGAAAAGGAGGACTTAATCAATTCATGCTCTTATTTGAAATGAAATTCATTTTAAATAATTTTTTTAGAAAAATGATCTCACTTTAAATCTTTATTTAGAATTTTCTCAAAATTCAATGACGTTATTCGTGCAATACGCATCTTCGAAGTCTAACAATCTTTGTGTGTGAATGGGTTTATGCTAACATAAACTGAAATGATCTTTTCATTTCAAGAAATCGCTCCGGGGTTGAGGCGGACCTGGGATCTAATTCTAACAAAAGGCACGCGATCTCCAAGTGCAGCATAAACCATACGAAGCCATGGACTGGTCATCCTGGTTCCGGCGAACTCTTCTGAAAGATGCGAATAACCCCAAAATCTCAGATCCACCCAAGCCATCCTCGAAGAAGAAGCGACACCAAACCGACGAAGATTTGGAGCAACACGGAATAACGCAGCCATTGGTCGACTTGGTCAAGACCTTCACCGTAGACACTTTCAAGAACTTCCATACGACAGTCGACAAAGGTGCGATTTTTTTTTCTTGGTCGTGTTTCGGATGGATTTTGGAATCTTGGGTTCTGGAAGTCGCTGAATGATAGAGCTTTCAGCTTCTCAATTTGGGTTTTTCGTTTATGTTCTTTGGGTGGGAATTGCATTGATTGGGCGTGTTGCAGATGAAGGCGTGGCTGGTGCCGATTCTGGCTCTGCGAGAAATGCTTCAGCATGCAGTGTGAGGAAGGATCTCTCCGAGTGGCAGGAGAGGCATGCTTACCTTGTGCTTACTAGTGTTAAGGTTTGTGAATTGTGATCTGCCTGTGGAATTGATGTGGAAAATTTTGCGTTCTGAAGATGTTAAGTTACTTGTGTACTTGGTTGCCTCTTTCCGAGTAATGCCTGACTGCACTGCAAATTTCCTTTTTGACGCCTTCCGGTGCGCACTTCCTCTACTCGATTAAGGAGGATTCGCAAATTCTAGATGTCGGATGTTCTGTAACCAAACCGGTGGTCAGTGCCTTGTTCCAATGTGTGATTCTGGTTCTCTTGGAAGATTTAGGATAAGAAGAGGAATTGAGGTTCAGAATTTGGTAAACATACTTTTAGATATAGTGAGCTTCATAGTGATACCTAAAAATTGTTGAAAGGAATGAGGTTTGAGGCCTGGTAATATCTTGCTGATAGGCTAACTTCGGTAGCAAAAGAGAAAGCATTGGAGCTTGGAGAAACCAAGTCAAGGACACAAAGCTATTCTCGTTAGATGGATCTGTGATAGTGTAGTTCCGACATATTCGACTAAGTGCGCTGTCACAGAGAACAGACTATACAGGGAAAGACTAGTGGCAAACAACGCTCTAGGCTGGCATTTTGTTTTGATCATTAAATTGGAGAATTTAATGGATTTAATGTGTTTTCGTGATGTTAGATCTAATTTTATTATAAAATAGGAGCTTATTGTTATGTTAATAAACCTTCTTGCATCATCCGATGTCAATACAGATGGAGACGAAACATTTTCTTGGTATTTACACAGGATATACTCAAGCAGACTGATGCTTGAGTTCCTTTTTTTTTTTTTTTTTCACATAGAACTAGGATTAAGACACACCGGGTTTAGTCTTGGAGCAGCTTTTAATAGAATGAGCCAGCCTGTATATATGTGGACTGCTCACGAGGACTAAAAGTATCCTCTAGAAACAGATTTGTTATCTGATGAAGCAGAGAGCTCTATTTTTTGGGATAACAAGTCGTTAAGATTGTACTACATAGAGTCCTAATGAAATTGAGATGACTGGACAGGAAAACATATGGTTGACTCTCTATAAAGCTGCATTAGGTTTTCATACTGTCTTGAAAAGACTTTCAATTGATCGAGGATGATAAAAAAATATGTTCCTCTATGATCTTAAATAGGACCCACTTTTGCTTGTGTTTTCAATAGAATCGGATGAAATAGTTTAAGATGCATTCTTCTTATTGTGATGCTTCTCCCTCTTTGACTTTGAAGTTTACTCGATAGTGGTTGTTTAGTTCAGTAGCCTGCACTTATTTACAGATTTTTCATTGTCTCCTAGGTAAGCAGTGTATCTATTTGATTATTATCATGTATTTGATAGCTTTTGTACTATATACAAATTTCTATCTATACTTGCAATTATGAATGTGCGCACCCGATTTCGTGTCTACATAATGTTACAAGTTATTATTTCCTGTTATTATACAATTATCCAAAACCGTAGTCTAACATAATCTACTCTCTCTTTCCCCTCCCCCGGCCCCTCTCCCTCTCTTTTTGCTTTGCTGGCATAATAGTCTTTAGGCTATTATAAGAGTAATAGCATATTTTGAGCCACAAATTCTTAAAAGAGTGGACCTCATAACAATTTATAATTATTTATTATCTATTATTTTAGTCCAAAATAAATTATTATTCTCAAAGAGAGAGTTACATAAGTTTTTTTTTTTCCTAGAGTTACATAAGCATTTCTTTTCTTTCTTTTTGGAACCTTAGTACCTCCCAAAGAAATCGTTGTTGGGGCTCGCGTGTTTCACCAACTAGGCACGTGACCTTCCATCAAATATTGGACCCCGCTGAATTATGATTTTGCCAAACAAAAGAAAAGAAGGAAAATGATATTGTATCTCTTCTTCTTCTTCTTGGTTGGGCAGATCTTTCTCATCAAGTTGTGGAATTTGCCCAAGCCCATCTTCTTGAGCAAATATCAAAAACGAAAAAAGAAAAATCAAGCCCATATTGTTGATTTTGATTCATCTCTTTTGAGAAAAATGCCATACGGCATGCTTGGCTCAAGGGGAATCGGTCATGGATCTATGAACTTTCTTTTGTTTGGTAGAGAATTACGATGCATGGAATTGTTTAAGGGTTTATCGATTATGAAAAATCGGGATCAGGAATCTAACCGGCGAAAAGATTTTGTAAATTTTAGAATTAACATTTTACAGCATAGCATTCTTTATCTTGAATACAAGAATTGCTAGCCAAGGAATTGGGTGGGTGCGTTTCCATGTCGACTTCATATCGAAGCTACCGTGGCCACCGGACCTATTCCAAATCTCAAGTTGGCTGCTTTTCGTTCCATACACACGCAAAAGGAGTTATTTTAAAGTAGTGATTGCAAGGCATATTGCATTTCGGCGATAAAAGTCCTTTCCATTTTAAAGCTTAGATTATCAAAATGAAAAAAAGAAGGTAAATTCATCATAATTTGATTATATCTTTCTTTGGTCTTGCCCAAACGCAGAAACAGAAATGTGAGTTAACATATTGTATTCTTGTGCTTTTTGTTCGAAGCAATGATATAGTGATAAAAAAATAAATTTGCGAAATGAATTTGTATATCAAGACAACACATTTGTGGTTTGATTGATTGAATATAACTCTCACTTTAAATACTCATTCATTATAATTTCGAATTTCCATATTGTATTCTTGCTCCTTGAGTTAACAAAAATATCTATGACTTATTCCACAAATATCATAAGTTGACCACAGGACCTAAGCCAGTCCTTAAAAGACATCACTTGAGTCATCATCTAGATGTCGGCATCACTTGGATGTAGAACAAATAGAGGATATTGTCATATACGAGGCAAGAAAATATACTATATCAAATTAGGAGACACTAGCACGTTAACATAAAGAACACAATTGTGGAAACTACAATTATTGTAAATCAAATGGACAAACCATGGAGGCCTCTAAGAATTTAGGCTCGTCTTCTACAGTGAAGTTACAGCTTGTAACCAACAACCAATGATTCACAAGAGACCCCTGGTTATTACAAGGTTACAACTTGTAATTTTGAATTTCCATATTGTTCTCTTGCTCCTTGAGTTGAAAAAAATATCTATGAACTTTGACAAATTCAAAGCAACTATTCCACGAAACATCATAGGTTGGCCACTGACCCACAAATTCATTGAATCAGTCATAGCATATTTTGGACACAAGCCTGACATTTCAAAGTCACCATCGGTCGTCTCTCTCGCTCGCACAATCACGGGGTCGACAATACAAAATGAAGCAGTTGTCCCTATATTAAAACCAGTCTCCATAAATTTAGGGTTTTTATTTGGTACATTTATCGTGCAAAACGATCAATCACACAAACAGGGTGATACAATTTCGGTAAATGAATTCATTCCGTTAGATGGTGAGAGTTCCACTTCATGACTGCCTGTGTAAAAAGCAATTTATACTGACGATGTATCTCTATCTTATATAAATCTATACAATAATATGAATTCTATGGTGTAATAAACTGTGTAAGTGGACAAATAATTAAACTTTTACATACCCAACATTTAATAAGAATATGCCACGCAACTCGGTACGGGCCAAATTCCCTCAAAAACTCCTAACTTTAGGTCTAGTTCTAATTTTTCCCCGAATGTTTTCTTGTCTCGGAAAAAATCCCCTACTTCAAGTTCAATCCCAATCCTACCCCAAGTTTTTTGTATTGAAAAATCCCCATATGTTATGTCTAGCTCCAAATCCACCCCAAATTTTGTTTTGTCCAAACTAAAAATAACAAACTTTCAATCTATTATCAGATTTACCCATATGATCCATTCCCAACTTGACGTGATCAATATGGTGACATGGAAAATTATCTCCAAAATATAAACATTCTAGGATATGAAAATTAGGGCTGATTAATGGCAATTTTTGGACAAAGGGCTAATAGAGATAGATTTGGGACCAGAGTAAAAATGATTGATTTTTCTCTTAGACAAAAAGAAAAGTTCACGTAGATTTAGGAATAGACCTAAAGTTTGGGGTTTTTTTTATACACGGAAGAAAGTTTGGGACAAAATTGAAATTGAATATGAAGTTGGGGGTTTTAAAAGGACAAAACATGGGTCTTCGTCTTCGCATGTCCTCAACGTCAAAGTCTCAAGGCCATGCAACCCATTGTAGTTGGTCCACACGCATGTGGAAATTCTATCAAAGACCGAGTCATCCACCACTTCCCTCCCCCATCGCTCTACCACAAATACGCCATGCCCTTCCCTTCGCTCCACATCCCAAATCAATACATTGTCCCAAACATACTTCCCTCGCCATGAATCGAAACACGCTTATCGATGTCCTCGTCGCTTGTTTCACCATCGCCGCCATTGTAGTTGGTCCACACTCGTGTGGAAATTCATGTCCTCATCCTGTTACGTTCCCATTCTATCAAAGACCGAGTCATCCACCACTTCCCTCCCCCATCGCTCTACTATAAATACGCCACGCCCTTCCCTTCGCTCCACATCTCAAATCAATACATTGTCCCAAACATACTTCTCTCGCCATGATTCGAAACACGCTTATCGATGTCCTCGTCGCTTGTTTCACCATCGCCGCCTTGGTCACGCCGCAAGTGACCGCCCAAAACTGCGGATGTGCCGCCGGCCTCTGCTGCAGCCAGTACGGTTACTGCGGGACTGGCCGAGACTACTGCGGACGGGGCTGCAAAGCCGGCCCCTGCGACCCTGCCGCCGCCCCGCCTGCCACTAATGCAGTGGTGGTCGGCGACATAGTCACGGACGCCTTCTTCAACGGGATCATCAACCAGGCAGCCGCAACTTGTGCCGGGAAGAAGTTCTACTCGAGGCAAGCGTTCCTCAACGCCCTTGGTAGCTTCCCGAGGTTCGGCCGAGTCGGGTCGGTTGTCGACTCGAAGCGCGAGATCGCGGCTTTCTTCGCTCATGCCACGCATGAGACTGGACGTAAGTTAGACTTGTCTTCTTCTTTCCATTTTTATGCATGTTCTGATTCTCGTGCGCCATGCGACATTAGTTTTGTATGTACAGACGAATGATTTACAGTTTAAAGAGCAAGAATAAGTAATGTCATAAATATATTTCACTCAAAATAAACGTAATGGAAGCTTAATAAGGGAGAAAAAAAAGTCATGTAGCCATACAAGAAAGGCTGGCTGCAGACTTTTTAAAAATAGATTTTTTAGACCCCTTTGTCTAGAGAATTTTTTACCCATTCACCGTTACACCACTATCTCCAAACACAAACACACGTCACCCATCAACGGTCCATGTGTAAAAAGTTTTTTAGATGGTCAGTGGGCGCAATAATAATCCTTTAAAAATTAAATACCACAAGACTCAAAAGTTACCATGAAATGCTTATACATTTCTCCTTTGCAGGTTTTTGTTTTATCGAAGAGATAGATGGGCAAACCGACCCTAAAAAGACCTACTGCGACCCCAACGTGCCACAGTACCCGTGCAAGCCGGGCAAGAAGTACTTCGGGCGAGGGCCCCTCCAGATCTCATGGAACTACAACTACGGCCCAGCCGGTGAGAGCCTAGGGTTCGACGGGCTCAACTCACCGGAGACCGTTGCCAAAAATCCGGTCATCGCCTTCAAGGCGGCCCTTTGGTACTGGAGCACCAACAACATCCAGTCCAAGCTGTCGGGCCAAGGGTTCAGTGCGACAATTCGAACCATTAATAGCATTGAGTGCGATGGAAGGAACCCAGGAGCTGCTCAAGCCCGGGTCACGTATTACACTAATTACTGTAAGCAATTTGGGGTTGCACCTGGTGGTAACCTCAACTGTTAAGGGTCTTGTCTAGGACCGGTAGTACTTAATGTGGTACAAACTTTTGATAATAATGTACCCTAGAAAACAATCTTTCTCTGCCTGATAGAGCTCTGGTCATCGGGATGAATAATGACCTTCTTGCACTAGCAATGTTGGAAAAGACCCTAAAGAGAAAGGGAATGATGAAATAAAGCTCTTTGCTTTTGTTATGAACATATATATGGGTGTGCAGACATGATTTGATTGAATCTACTGAATCCAAAATAACATGAAGATTCGAGTCAATAGTCAAGTTAAGCTAACTAAGACATTTTGGGAAGCATATAAGCTCAAAAGAGGAAAAGAATAAAAAAAAAAAAAGCCCTAAATTTATTGCACTTGTACTAATTCAATTCTAAATTTTTCAATTGGATCAATCTAATTCTAAACCTCTTCATATTGGTACGAATTGAGTTAATCCAGCAATTTAGGCCAAAAATCGGTGATGTAAACACCGACGATCTTATATGGCATCATTAGCACTGACATTGATATTTTAAAATGATTTTTTACTAATTTTTTTATTTTTTTATAATTTTTGAAAAAAATTCCTTTTTCTTTCTTTTTCCTTTCTTTGGCCTATGGCCGGTACTGACCATTGCCGGTGACTGGCCACAAGAGAGGGTCGCCCTTATTGGAACCAAAAGGGTAAAGGTTTGCGGAAGCTCATATGTAAAACACAACAAAAAATAAGATAGAATGAAAAGAGATGAATGACACGAGACAAGAAGGTGTTTAGTATATAGTCAGGTGCAATATAAAGCTAAGAAAAACTTGTCTGTAGGTGAAAAAAGGTTACCCTCTCTCGATCTCTCTCTATCTTTTCAGAAGCTCTCTTTGTTTTCCTCTACTTCTAAAACCTACCAAGTAAACATACATACATATGAGGAGAAGACAACCGCCCAGTGAAGTGGCAAAAGTCTTCAGGTGCAAGCTGTCCTTCAAAGTGTGAGTCTTCGTGTCTAGGGGTGAGCATGGTCCAAGTTGGGCCAGTCCATCCCCTAACCCTAAGACTAACCCGCACAGTACTGGTCCTCAATTTTTGGAATCGAAAACCGACCCTATTGAGCTTAGAACAGAGGATCGGACCGACCCAATGGATTCGGTCCGGTTACAGGGTCAACTCGGGAGCAATTGATAATTTCTTATTTCATTTTTTGTATTCGTTAAAAAAGCGATTAAGGACCGGACTGATCTAATGGATTTGGTCCAGTTTCTAAATCAACCTAAGACTAACCAATAATTTTTTATTTCATTTTTTTTACTCCTTGAAATGACAACTAAGGACCATATCGACCCAATGGGTTCGATGATGAGCAAGGTCAGCTAAGAAATGTAAGTGGTGAGAGTCAAGTGGGGTGAGCGTCAAATAGAATGAGCGTCGAATGTCCAACGGGGAGCAACAAGCCAAGCGAACATCGAGCAGCGAGTAGCATGAATTACCCAAAGCAAACGAGGTGAGTGTCGAGTGGCGAGCAGAGAAGTAATTTTTTTCGATTTTAGCAAATTGAAGACTAAGAGAACAAATAAGACAAAAGAGAATGAATACTAGAGGAATATGCTATAAGGTGCTTTTTTGGACGCCGTGAGGACTACTCACAAAAACATTTTCCTCATTTGTAAATTATGACTATTGACGCCGTAAAAGACATTAAAAACCTAAATTATTAAAGAATAATGTAAAATTACTTAAATTCCTCACTAAATAGTTGTTTAATGTTGTTGATGCCGTTTATTTTAAGGTTTTTTCTATATAAAAAATTATAAATAGTATATATATGTATATCTTGGGTTGGACCGACTTGGAACTCTCAGAATTGAGGACCAACCCACACAATGCCGGTCTAGGAATTCTAGGACCAAGGATCGACTCAGTCTCCCTAAGAACCGGACCAAGACCAATAGAGTTGGGCCGGTCCAGGGTCGGTCCAGGGTTGACCTTGGACCGATGCTCACCCCTATTCGTGTCCCATACGTCATGCAGAAGTCTCTCAGTTTTGACAAATCAAAAGTAGAGGGATGACATGTATGCCTCATGCCATCACCATTTGCCAAGTCCACCTCATGTCTTAAATGTTGGGCCCACACACTTGTCTTCATGCATGCTATATTCTCCTTTGTGTTGCCAGCTCCTTTCCTTGATCAACCTAGGCTTCTTGAAGATGCCCACCTTTGGCGGTTTGAAAAGCTTCATGCATCATGCTTACTCTTGGCCAAAAAACTAATGAAAAATAAAATAGATTTTACTTATTTTCTAATAGCCCTTGTCGAATCTAGCGAACGCAAGACCCTCGTGACCTAGGCGAGGGCGGCCCTCATCAAATTAAATAGAGGCTCAACCCTCGCCACCTAGGTGAGGGTCACCCTTGCCAGATCTAGCAAGGGCAACCCTTGCCAAACTTGGCGAGGCTGCCTTTGCCCAAGCTGCAAGGGTTGTGCTCTCATTGGCCCCCGTCTGTGGCCGATCACCAACCATGGCTAGTACCATCCACGGTCCAAAGAAAGGAAAAAATAAATAAATAAGAAAAAAGGGAAAATAATAATGAATCGAAAAATTAGTAAAAAATTATTTTAAAATGTCCACATCAGTACCAGTGATGTCATATAGGATCGCCAGCGTCTACGTCACCAAATTCCAGCCTAAATTGGCTGGATGGATTAAATTGGTATTAATGTGAAAAAAATTTAGAATTAAATTAGTCAAATTAAAGGTTTATAACTGAATTGATACCAATACAGTAGATTTAAGATTTTTTTGGTACTTTTCCCAATTCAAAAGTGACATGAAATGTTGTTCTTATCGAGTGGTTCTTCAATTTAAACATGAAAGATAAGCTGTAATTTCCTGAATCATTCCATTTCTCCCCTCAAATATCATTCTGGAGGAGTTGGATGTCCGGATCGTAAGTCTAATCAAAGGCATTATATTAATCTATCGAACAGGAGATAAGCATAGAGGTAATACAATGTACGTAAGTAAAGAATGTCAAATTATATAGAATAGATTATAAGGATCAAGACACCGTACTAAAGAATCTAAAACTTATAGGGCAAATGTAATTAAATTATAAAGTCTAAAAAAAATAGTGCAATTTTGCTCCGATCTGACGATCCACGGGCCCGCCTGGACCACATATTCCTGAAGGCCTCTTTTGGGCGGGCTTGAGCAATGCTATTGACTTGTAAAGTCAGGCTCGGGAGGCTCGGGTTAGGCCCGCACTGAAAGTTTTACGCGGTAGTCTTTTGTTTTTCTTGTAGTTGGAGGATATATTGGACAACAAATTAGGCCCAACCCAATACTAACTCTTTAATAATCTCTGGTGCAACCAAACCCTAATAATGATCATGATGTATAAACATGATGATCACCTTCAGGTTTGTCAGAGACCTCGAAAAATAGAGTTTTGGCTTTCAAATCATGAATTTAAAAATAACTTAAAATTTTCAAAAGCTACATGAAAAAGTTTAAATTGATTTAATATCTATTGATATTCATATATGTTTCCAAGGTTTTAATAAGAAGAAGAAGAGTAAAAAAAGTCAGACACACCTGAACACACAAGAGTGAATTACGAACCAAATGTTAATTAATGTGCGATGCAAATAATCGCCATACCAATGAGATTTACGCTAGTCAATGATTAAGATGGAATGAACATTCGATCGCTCAAGACCATAATGTCAACAAAAAACATGGACCTATCGTAGGAAAAAAGAAAAAAGAAAAAAGAAAAAACATATGCTTGTCAATCTCTCCTCCTCTTCTTCTTCTTAAAAAACAATCCAATTTAATTACCTAACAACAAAGGAAGCAAACATATTGATGACCTATCTAATACATAATCATCACCCGCATTGTTGGATAGGATAACCCAACTCGCTAGCTAATCTGCAATTCCATTTTCCTCCCTAAAATTATAGAAAATCTTGACAAGTTGAAAATATTGTAGCACACTTCCAATTTGAAAAATGATCGTGTCATCAAAATGAAGCGACTAAATTAATTTTTGAAGTGGAAATAGCTACTTGCAAGTTTACCTCAATAATAAGTCTGGTAATACCCAAAGAAATTGCCAATTCGATCCTTTAATATGGTTCCATGAATTGAATTGGCACACCTCCGTCGCCTGAAAAAAAAAAAAAAAAAAACATCACCATGTCCTATAAATTTTTTAGTTATTTTGGTTTGTCGTTAAAATACTGATTGTGAAGTGGACGCTGCTGCTGATGACTTTCCGAAGCTTTCAAATAGTCTATTAGGCGGGCTTGGGACAACAATTCATTTAGTGTGGGAGAAAACAACCATAACTTTTAATCTAGATGCCTATAATATCAAATAAATAAATAAAAGTTCATTTCGAGCATATATTTTGGCCAAATAGGGTTTCTCGTTTGCAGTTGTTTCGAACCTTAAAATCCATCAATTTTTAACGTGTTTTGAGGCACTTTCTATTTTTAGGTCAATTTCCCGAGTATCTTAGGCTTTTGTTAATTTTTGGAATTCTTTACTGCTTAAGTTTATTTTCTGATTTTTAAATGCTACCTAGATTTGCAAGGTACTTATTTAATCTTTTCCATGTAATAGATAGCTTTCCACATATTTCCCAGGCTTTTGTTGATTTTTTCAAATTCTTTAATGCTTAAGGTTACTTTCTGATTTTTCAATGTTACCTAGATTTGCAAGGTACTTATTTAATCTTTTCCCTATAATAGAAAGCTTTCCACATATTTTCCGAGATTTTCCCATCAATACTATATTCATTTTTTATTAATCAATTCTTTTTATATAGAATTAATATCATGAAAAATCATAAACTGATACACATGTGATGCCTTTTTTTTGTCAAAATATACAAATGTGATACCAAAAACCTCAAATTAATACATTTGTGACAAATTTAGGGCAACGCTATCTTAACCCCTTAAATAGCTAAATCCACCCAATTTTCACTGAAAAGGCAAAATTGCCATCAATCATTCAATTACAATTTAAAGTGATGGCCCAAATTATTTATTATTTTCCTATTTTTCTATTTTATGTAAGATCTAATTGCCATAATTAAGATTTCACATTTTTATTGGGCATCCCATGTATATTAAACGTATTAAGTTTTCAATTTATTGTTAGATTTTACTTGTGTAGAAATTAGTTCTGCTGAAAAGAGCAATTTTCAAGAAACCTCATTCTTTTCAACGTTATCTGACAAATATATGGATTAATTGACAAGTAGAATCTAGAAAAATTTTAACATACACTTTTTTAAGGTAACAACTTGTTTATAGACTTTCATATTTGTCGTGTGTAATACTATCAAATTCGTTCTTATCTGCTGTCTTTTATACACATACGCATTTAATGGATAATCGATGAAAAAAAAAACCTCTATAAAGAATTTGTGAAATAAAATCTTAGTTATATTCTCCAATGCGAAACTTTAAAAGATGGCAATTAAATCAAAACATCATATAATAAGAAATGTTTTTTTTTTAAATGCATATGAAATCTCATCATTTGGATTGACAAAAGTTAAATCATCCGTGAAGTGATTTTGAAAAATTTCAACCTAAGAAAGGGTTTGATGATGATATGCACAACCAAAGTAAAAATTTATGAAGATAAGATTGTTTTACAAAATTATTTATATTATTCTCTAGATTTTACTTGAAAATTAACTCATAAATTTGCTCAACAACGTAAAAAAGAATAAGATTTCTTGAAAATTGTTCTTTTTGACAAAACTTATATTACAAAAGTAAAAACAAAAACAAAAATACCTTTAATATACATGAGATAACCACATTCTAGAAACATAAAATATGTGAAATGTTTAATAACTAGATACAAAGTAAAAATTAAAAGAGAATAATAAAGGCAATTAAATAAATTTGGGCTATCACTTAATATTGCAATTGAATGAATGAGGGCAATTTTTCCTTTTTAGTGAAAAGTGGGGTAGATTTAGTTATACAAGAGGTGGAAATAGCACACCCCTTTATTTATTGCTCGGGAGATTAGCAAAGAAAGATACTGCAAGGTACATGAATATTGAATCTCAGATTCCATTTATTCACGAAAAATAAAATATTTCGAATTATATATATATTTTAAATTATTGCTTGTATTGTTTAAAATAATTAGCTAAAGAAAAGAAATTTCGTTATCAACAATAATTTATGTGGACAATAAATATATTTTCTTTTCATTCATTTTTGTACGTAATACAAATGATTATTTTTAGAAAAATATTTTTGAAATTATTTATTTTCCAGGAAACAAACGAACAATGAATTATAAGCATAAGGGCACCAAACTAGAGAATCTAAAGCTCATAGGGAAAGTACAATTAAAGTTCTAACGCATTCAAATAGTGCAATTTAGACCTAATCATAAACCTAACAATTCACGGCCCGCCCAGGCCACATATGCTTGAAGGGCGCTTTTGAGAGGGTTTGAACAATCCTATAATTATAAAGTCTGTCTCAACTTAGGCCCACCTCTAAAATTTCATACATAAGTTATTTTGTTTCAATTGGTGGGTCTGGGTGATGAATGAGGCTCGACCTATGTACCTAGCCTGACTCAACGTTGGCCATTAATCACCTCTAATATAATCAAATTCTAAAATCAAGTACTTTTATTAACTCTATCCCTTTTAAGTGATAGAAATTCAAAGTGACCTTATTAAATATTTCCAACGGCGCTCAACCTTGATGCATCGCCACATAGGTGTTGATTAGGCACCACATCAAATAGATGACCAAAACTCAAGGGGAAAATTCCAAATAAGGACCTACAGTGCCATCATTTTCTCAAAAGAGGACCTGAAGTGAAGTTTGTCTCAAATAAGAACCCAAAGTGCCTTCATTTTCTCAAAAGAGAACTTGGAGTGGAGTTTGTCTCAAATAAGGACCCAAAGTGATCATTTAATCTCAAAAAAGGACCTCATTTGCCGGCTGGTGAATAAATGCATCTCCAATACATATTCCGGTAGCCTGATCATGGATATTTTTTGTCCTTTTTTTTTTTTTAATTTTCAGTTGTCTTGTTCTTTATTATTATTATTATTTTGGGTCAATGGTGGCATTGTTCATCATCTTCTTCGTCCCTTGTTCATCTTCTTCTCAAGGACATCGGACTTGGGAAGGGCCAATGAGCGCTGGTCATTGGTGAGGGTTGGCAAGGGTTGGACGCCCATTATCGACAGTAGGCTAGGGCCACCAAGCCCTCGCCGACTGTGGGTGAGGGCTTGTAGGCTGACCCTCGCCAGATTTGGCGAGGGTGGCCTCAATTGCGGCTGGCGAGGGCCATCAAGCCCTCGCTGGCTGCAGGTGAGGGCTTGTAAGCCCTCGTTAGCCCTTATTAGTGGCCGATGAGGTGGGCGAGCCCTCACCCAAGGCTGGCGAGGGGTGACCTCGTTGATGGCCATGAGGGGCGGCCTCCCCCACCTCCGCCTACTACTCCACCAACAACCTCGTCTTCTACTAGGACTACGACTGGGATGCCTGCATCGCTTTCTTCATCCTTTCCTCCCACCACCGCTCCTAGATTGACGACTTCTTCGGCTACCCCTTTTTCCCTCGAGGACCTTCTTGTAGGGCCTCAATTTGGATGGCCCCCCTCCCCCATGGCCAGCGAGGGCTCAATGGCCCTTGCTCGTTGTTAGCGATGGGCATGGAACCCTCACTTGCTACCAGCGATGGGCGTCGAGCCCTCGTTGGCCCTTACCAACGACCGGCGCTCGCTGACCTTTCCCCAAGTCCGGTATTCTTGATCTAGGCAAGAAGAAGTGAACAGGGGACGAAGAAGACAATGAACAGGGCAACCAAAAATGCAAAAAAAAAAACAAAAAAAAGGACTAAAATACCGTAATCAGGCCATTGGAATATACATTGAAAATGCATCTATTCACCGGCCGATGAGTGAGGTCCTTCTTTGAGATTAAATGACTACTTTAGGCCCTTCTTTGAGACAAACTTCACTTCAGGTCATCTTTTGAGAAAATGATGGCACTTTGGGTCCTTATTTGAGACAAACTTCACTTCAGGTCCTCTTTTGAGAAAATGATGGCACTTTGGGTCCTTATTTGAAGATTTCCCAAACTCAAGGGAAGAGAGAGAGAGAGATAAAGTGCAAATTGGAGCAATGTAGCTCCTATTTTGCGGACGATGGTGGGGGACAATGTAGCTCCTATTTTGCCGATGATGGTCAACCACCTTCACTAGTGGCCAAGCAAGGGCACCATCACATGCCCTTCAATGCTATAGGTCGTTCAAAAGAACAACATTATATTTAGTTTTTGGGTTAATATTATGAAAAATTCCAAACTAGTACACCTATAATAAATTTACCACAAATTACCATAAAAAAACTCAAAACACTCACCATTAATTTCCATTAAATATTACCATCAAATTATTAAGTTGAATGACACATTTTAATTAGCAAGTGTACCGGTTTGGAATTTTACCTTCCGTTTTTCATACGTGTATATTAGTTTATGGTTTTTCATGATATTAATCCAATTTAACGGAAATTAATAGAGTTTAAATTTATCCCAAATATGCCAATTTTAGGGTTTTATCATCTGTTTGTCAGAGGTATATCGATTTGTGATTTTTCATGGTATTAATCCAATTTAATGGAAACTAACAAAGAATAAATTTGTTATAAATTGACAAGTTTGAGGTTTTTTGTGGTCAAAAAATTAATTTAAGGTAATTTTATCATAAATATTTCAATTTAGGGTTTTTCATAGTATTAACACTTAATTTTGCCGTCAACTTATACACTAACAAAAGCATTTCATTATGCTTTTTAAAGATGAATTTAAGAGTTTGATTGTATTTTTTGAAAGTTTTAGAGAGGAATTGTGTTTTAGTTACATTTCTTAAGACTTCCATCCCTAAATTGTAAACAAATATGCACACAAGTAACAAATATTCAGTTTAGCAACATGCTTCACATCACTAATCTTGAGACTTTGCCTGTTATTTGAGAAATAGTAATGCCATTAAAATACTATGAACATCAAGGAAAAATTCCGAATAATGATGTGAAGTGAGGTAGATTTTCTTAAAAGATCACTTAAAGTGGATATTTCAAAAAGGGATATGAAATTTACCTCAAATAAGGATTTGACTCGCTAGCCGATGAGTCGAAATGTCAGAAGACGTAGAGAAGCGAAGAACAGACAGAAGGAAAAAGAGATCGTAGAGCTTTTAGGGAATTTTTTGTATTTTCTCTATGCTTCATTCAATGTACATTACACTGTAATTATAATACAGAAGATACATGAATAAAAGGAAAAGAAATATTTTTACAATCGAATCAATATCTTAATCTAATCAATCTAATCCCTAATTGATCTAATGCATGATCATAACCAAAAATAGATCATGCATATCTTCCAACACTCCCCCTCAAGCTGGTGGCTTCTAGATATCCAAGACTCCTAGCTTGCTTAGAAGATATGCATGTTGTCTATGACATAGAGGTTTGGTGAAGATGTCGGCAGGTTGTTATGCGATTCCAATTCCTCTTGTCTCGATGATTCCCTCTTGAATCTTCTCTCGTGTGAAGTGACAATCCACCTCTATATGTTTCGTTCTTTCATGCATCACGGGATTTCCTGCGAGTTTGAGAGCCACATCATTGTCGCAAAACAATTTCATTGGTCCTCTTAGCCTTATCCCAAGATCACCAAGTAACCCCCGCAGCCATACAATTTCACATGTAGTTTTCGCAAACTTTGCATACCATTGTCTTGAAGCTTGTTTTAGTCCATAAAGGGATTTGCGGAGACGACATACCTTATTCTCCCCCTGTCTCCATAAACCCTGAGGAATATCCATATAAATCTCCTCATCTAAATCGCCATGAAGAAAGGCGTTGTGAACATCCATCTGATGTAAAGACCAATTGTGAATAGCTGCAACTGATAAAAAAGAACGAACTGTGGCGTCTTTAGCGACAAGAGAAAAAGTCTCGTGATAATCGAAACCTTCTCGTTGCATATATCCTTTAGCCACCAACCTAGCCTTGTAACGCTCAATAGAACCATCAGATCGATATTTGATTTTATACATCCATTTGCATCCTATGGACTTTCTGTTTTGAGGACGAGTGACTAATTCCTATGTGTGGTTATCAGTCAATGCATGCAGCTCTGCTGCCATGGCATGTTGCCACCTTGGATCTCTAGATGCTTCATTATAACTAGAGGGTTCTTTCTCATTGGAAATACGGCTAATGCAACATCTATGATCTGATGAAAGCTTATCAAAGCATACATAAGAAGATATTGGATAGCGAATACCTGGTGAGTTAAGTGAAGCACAAACATAATCTTTAGTCCAGGTTGGCGGTTTTGTGGCTCGTCCTGAGCAACGTGGATGAGCTGTCAATGCTGGAGATAAAGATTGTCCCTCTGCATGTATCTCAGGAGTGTCTTCCATATTGGTGATGTCTTCAGGAGCATTATTTAGAAATTCTTCTGGAGGAGAGTTGGGCAAAGTGGGAGGAAGATCTACTTCAAGTGGCATTGTGAGAATAAAACCAAGGGATGCTTCTTCTTCATCTAGAATTCGGCGGGAACTCGTTGGAGCATTCAAGTCGTCTTGAAAAGATGAGCTTTCACGAAAAGGAAAGATATTTTCATGAAAAATAACATCTCGACTAATAAAGAAATCTCTTGTTCTTATGTCAAGAACACGATATTCCTTCTGCAGATTTGGATATCCCATGAATATGCATTTCCTAGCACGAGGACTCATTTTGTCCCGAGGCCCCATTACTGTAGCATAACATGAGCAGCCGAAGACCCTCAGATGATCTAAAGTTGGCCTCCTTTTATAAAGCAATTCGAAAGGCGATTTGCCATCCAGTATTCGCGTTGGCATTCAGTTGATCAGATAAGCTACTGTGAGAACACATTCTCCCCAATAATTTTCTGGGATAGATCCATGAAATTTCAGTGCTCTAGTGACTTCCAAGAGATGCCGATGTTTTCGCTCTACTACCCCCATTTTGTTGTTGAGTATAAATACAGGAGCTTTCATGAAGAATGCCATGGGACAGAAAAAGTGAATGGCAATCATTATTAAAACATTATGTCTCATTATCAGTGCAAATCCTTTGAATCAGCCTTCCAAACTGATTTTTGGTCAAGGCCAAAAACATCCTTAGATGAGAAACGACTTGTACTTTCGACTGCATCAGGAATACCCATGTGGCACGAGAATAATCGTCCACAATTGTGAGAAAATAATGTGAACCATCCCGATGTGGGGTGTGATAGGGTCCCCAAACATCCATATGAACTAGAGAAAATATTTCAGTGGAACGTGTTGTACTGAAAGGAAAAGGAGTTCAGGATTGTTTTGCAAGTGGGCATATTTCACATTTAGAATAAGAAAAGAATGCACTATGACCCATTCGTGAATGCATAAGAAAATTCTTATCTTTGGTAGATAGATTACACAATGATTTTTTATTCAGGGAAGATAAATCAAAATGACTAGGATAACTGATCCAAAAATAAAGCCCTTCAGAAAGACTACCCAAGCCCATCAGTTTACCAGTCGAACGGGCCTGAAAAAAATAGGTGTCAGAATCGAAGAATATTCGACATGAATTTTCTTTGCAGACTTTGGAGACAGAAATAAGATTGAATTGGAATTGTGGGACATAAAGAACATTTTGAAGGGTGATTTGATGACCCAATTGGACAGTCCCTCTCATAGTGACATGAGTAATATTCCCGTTTGGCAATTGCACAGAAATAGGTGTATCTAATTTCTTGTGCATATTGGAAAAAAAAAATCCCTTATAACAAACAATATGATCGCTTGTCCCTGAATCAATTATCCAAGCCTTTCTTGAAATAGAATTTATCAGGCAATGAGAAATACCTGAAAAACTCGCTCCTTTATTCCCAACATTGACCTTTTGCAAAGCCTGCATCAGCTGCTGATATTGCCCATTTGTAATAGGTTGATCATAATTTAGATCGGTTGGTCCAGTGACCTAGTAGGCTGCAGCAAATTCTTTTTTCTTTCCTTTTTCTCCTGACTTACCATGCAATTTCCAACAATTATCTATGGTATGATGTGGGCGCTTGCAATATTCACAATATAATTTACCTCTCCCCTTTGAATTTTGACCAAAATTCTTTAAAGATGCGGAAAAAACTTGATTATCTGATCATCTTGATGAGGAATAATCCTGGCCATCCGATCCCTTTAACGGAGAATAAATCTGACCGTTGGATCCCTTCATCAAGGGATAACGTCCACCGTCCAATTCAATGAGCAAATAGGGCCCATGTCCATCGTCAGATTTCGGTGGAAGATCTGGGCCGTTCATTCCTTCTCTCTTAAAGGGACATTCGACTGCTCCTTGTAACTCTAGCCCCCCTTCGCGATTCTCTCTCTCTCGGGCTAGGGTTTTTGCCGAGTCTTGCCGGACGCCGCGCATCGCAAGGGCGACGCTGTCGCTTCCTCGCGTTTGCTCCGGAACCGCGACCCTCTGGTTTTCCTCTTGAACAGCC
Source organism: Eucalyptus pauciflora (assembly GCA_007663325.1). NCBI lineage: Eukaryota > Viridiplantae > Streptophyta > Magnoliopsida > Myrtales > Myrtaceae > Eucalyptus > Eucalyptus pauciflora. The sequence goes on from VMYD01000011.1 coordinate 2,986,747, forward strand.
AGCTGGAAGATTCATCCAAGGGGAGGCACCGGATCCATCGCCAAGATCTGAGATCGAAAGGTTAGATAATTCTCATTCAAAATCAAAAGGAATCGTGTCGCCTTCTCCCTCTCCTTCATCGATCTGTACTATCGAAGCGTCTCTACTGGTCCCTCGAGCTTCTCCTCCGTTGCTTCGAGTTGGTTCCAGAGAGATGACAATTTGTTGTAGCGGGCCGTGACGGTCATATTCCCCTGTTTAACTCGCTTAATTCCTACATGAGAGATAAGATCTTGGCTTGATCTAGCTTACCATACATCTCTTTGATGCTATCGCACATTTTTTTTTAATCTTCTGTCGGAGGAAGCCCGGCGACCACCTCTGGAGAAATACAATTGCCGATCCACGTTTGGATGAGGTGGTTGCATTTTCTCTAGTGCCTGGCCAGCCGCTTGTCCGACGGTATGAGTATCGTTCTGTCGAGAAATCCGTCTTTGTCCTTCGTCAAAAGGCCCGCCGGAAATCTTGCGACCATTTGGAATAATTCTCCGACCCGGTTAGTTGTAAACTGATTAATTTCAGTTCTAGACTGTCGGCAGTTGATACGTACAAAGGGTCGCCAGGTTCCGATTGGCCAGTGACGGCAGCGATTGGAAACGGAAGGAAACCTGGTGGAAAATTCGAGTAGGGGTTCGCCCTTGCACCCGATCCACTAAATCCGGACCCATGACCCGCATTGGAAACGCCTAGATAGGGATTTGACCCTAAACCTGGTTCACCAGACCCGCTCCCTTGTTCTGAACCGACGGCTAGGTTTGCCCCATTTGTGGTCGACGGACTCCCGTCGGACTGGGGGTTGCTCTGGCTGCTCCCAGTCCCCGGCGATGATGTGTTTGGGCCTGGCTCAACATACCATGGATATGCTACCCATTGGTAAGGATGCCCGGAGATGGGCAGCCCCATGTTCGATTGAGCCGGGTAATACTGCCATGGTAAACTTTGAACTTGGGTTTGCGGTTGGATGGCCGGAATTGTGGTTTGTATTTGTTGTGCAGATGTAGCCTCTCCTATCAATGGTGTATCCACGCCAGAAGATGAATTCTCTGGTGGATTCATGGTGAGTAACCTCCTCTGCTTCTTTCTTCTCTAAAAAGAATTGATTCCTTCTCTGCTTTGATCTAGTTTTGCAAATCAGAAAGCTGCGATAGGCAATCACTGTATGCGGAAGCGGAATCAAGAGCCAAGCTCTGATACCATGTCAGAAGACGTAGAGAAGTGAAGAACAGACAGAAGGAAAAAGAGATCGTAGAGCTTTTAGGGAATTTTCTGTATTTTCTCTATGCTTCATTCAATGTACATTACACTGTAATTATAATACAGAAGATACATGAATAAAAGGAAAAGAAATATTTTTACAATCGAATCAATATCTTAATCTAATCAATCTAATCCCTAATTGATCTAATGCATCATCATAACCAAAAATAGATCCTGCATATCTTCCAACACGAAATAAGGCATTTTTGTCCAAATCAAAATTTGAATAAAAATTAAAAAGAAAAGAGAAAATTGGGAAAAAAAAACAAAGAACTCTGTCAACCATTATCATTCTCTATCTTGTCTCTCTCCTGGTGCAGAGGTCGCCAATGGCGTCTTCAGCCTTGAAGGACACAATATCTAGGATCTCTAAGGCTGGGGACACGAAATCTAGGATTGACGACATTGAATGCAACATCTCAAGCCTAAGCCTTGGACATGGAGGGCAAAGGGGCTGCAAAGGGGATACGCTCGACACTCGAGGCTGCACTTCGGCTTGTGACAAAGAGGTTGCTGATGTCGAAGGACAACAGATATTCAAGGTAAGCACAGTCCAAATGGGCAATTCCCACCTTGGAATTGGGAGTCGCCCACAAAGGACAAATTCTGAAAAATTGGAGCTAAGAACCACTCATTGGTTTCATGGATCCACCTAGAAACTAGAATGTTGGTCCGATTTGGTTCTTAGGCGAGTCCATAGTATTAGTCCCCAATCCCTGCAAAATTGCATTCATCAATAAATATCATGGTGAGCCCAGTTTCTATGTAGAGCATTAAAACTTGTTAATAGGAACTTTATTTCTCCAAAAGTCATGGTGTGGTCCTCTCTTAGGGCTTGTTTGATAATCGGCAAAATAGTGTATGCTTTTATTCTTTTGTACCCTGAAACAAAAAAAAAACAAAAATCTATTTGGTAATTTTTTTATTCCAAGAAACAAATTAGTTCCCAGTTATAGATTTGGAATAAAATCAAGAAGCAAAAAAAAAAAATGCTTATTTATTCTCAAGAATAACTTCATAATCAAGATCACTTTCTTTCTTTATCTTTTCTTTTCTTCCTTTTCTTTTCTTTTCTTTTTTTTCCTTTTCTTTTTCTTCTTCTTCTTCTTCCTTTCCCTAGTCGTTGGCCATGGCAATGGCCGGCGACTAGCCATATGATAGCCAACGGCCTCGCCAGTGGCTGGGCAAGGCTCAACCTCACCTTGGTTGGGCGATGCCAACCTCACGGTGGCCCAATGAGATCGAGCCTCACCGGGGGTTGGCAATCGATTAAAAGAAGAAAAAGAAGGAAAAATGAAAAATGAAATAAAATAATTTGAAAATATTAAAAGAAATTCCAAGCCACAAAAGAATTTATGAATCGTACCAAACACATTCCTATCTTAGAAATAAAAATTTTGGACAGTTATCAAACATTTAGAAATTTGTTCAACGAAAGGAATCAGAAAAAATCATTTCTAAGCAAAAATTGTTTTCTAAAATAGAATAATTACCAAACAAACCCTTGAAGTTTCTTGACATCAGGAATATATGGAAAATTAGATTCTACGTTTGAAGTCCTAACCTTTACAAAAGTCAAAACATTAATCGTTTGATCCATCTTTTTTCAATGTCGACTTAATTTAATCATGGGATGACTAAGGAAAGACATAATTATGCTTTTAAAATGAGACGTTGGCTTTTAATTTCATATCATGACGAGAAAGCGCCACAATATTTATAGACTTCTCTGGCCCAATTCTAGGTGATCCAGGCGATTCCCAATTTCTTTATACACCTCTAGTGCCAAATATAGAGCGTTATAACGGAATGGGCAGTGCGAACTAAATCTATTCAATCTCCACATCTCTCTTAGATGGGGCATTCTCCAGTGTTAGTGGCCTCTCTAATGTCCTAGAAAACGAAGGTTATTCCACGACAGTAACAGGAACACAACATGGGAAATCTACTCAAAAGTTATGGACTTAGTAATGTCCAACACTTTAAACATACAGGTGCATATATATTGGTCGAAAAATTATAAATTAATTAAGTAATTAAGTTGAAATTTCATTTTTGAAATATGTATATATACCAGTCTGGTCCAGTTTGGCGGGTGAGTGGTTCCACGCTCGAAATCAAGAACCAAACCAGTACTTACCGAATTGAGAACTGGACCGATCCTCATGAAAATCATCAATTCTAGACTAGTCCCATCCGATTCCGGGTGGTTTGTACAATTCTTGATTTTTTTGCATACCTCTAACACATATGGGATCTCTAAGGTCGTTGACGCCGAAATTGGGATGATTCGCAACGTTTAATCCGACGTTTCAAATCTAGATTCATCTCACATCTTGCACAAACAAAGGATAAAGGCAAAGGGCTTTGCTCAACACTCAAGGCTACGCCTAGGCTAGCGATGATGAGGGGGTGGCAAAATGTGGGTGAGGTGCTGCAATAGCTAGTTGGTGCATGGTAGGTTGGTAGAGGCGATCGTGGTTAGAAGTGTGCATGATCCAGGTGGATAGTTCCCGGCTTAAAATTGGAAATCGCCCACTAAGGACCAGTTCCAAAAAATTGAAATTGGGAACCGCCTATTAATTGCATGGATCCATCTAGTTTGGTTCCCGAGTGGATCCATGGAACTAGTCTCACCAAAAGCTATTTAATAGTTATACAAAGTGTTGGCTAGAACATGAATTTGTTTTATATAATAACCAAGTAACAGCCTAAAAACAATCGCTTGAGCTCCACAAAATTGTCTCAATCTTTGAATAGTGATCCATGCAACTAACAGGCAGAGTTCACTAGTGATCTCATCCAAAGATTTCTAGGCTTTTTGATGATTCTGCAATCAGGAAGCTACTATAGTTATTCCATTTCCCACCTTTTGGGAAAGGCCAAGAATAAAGTCACAAGAAATCCCACAACTTGTCTTATATGGAGAAGTTCCTCCATTAGCAATGTTGTAGACTATGAAATAGTTCAAAATTTAAGTCGAAAAGTCCTTTCATCACAGACTCGCAGCTACAACTGTGAAACAAGTATGACCAAATAATAAAGAAATTTCGTCAGATTATTGAGATTCCAAGTACAGATAAACTGCAAGAAAGTCTCCCCATCAAAAAGAACAAAGAAATAATCCATCAAAAACCACTTTAGGTGATATGAACATCGCAAGGAGCAAGACTAAAGGACAGAGACTGTTTAAGTTTTCATATGTGGTGTCCTGAAGCATGATGCTACCTTCCTTCCCCATTCCACCAAGTGACTATAATTCACATTGTGAAATTCATCCTCAGGTACTTTAAGAATAAATCAAGGCAATGCCCCCCACAAGTAAGTTAAAGGAAAAGAGGTTACCCTAAATCTGTGCTATTCGAACAACTTAAATCAACGTCCAAACACAATCCTGGCCCCTTATGCAAGACATGAGAAAAGTTATCGAGAAGAAAAAACAGATAACATTGTTGGAAGATATGCTTGAAGATTTGGAAGATATACTAGAAATCCGATTTGATTGTAATCATGCATTAAATCAATTAGGGATTAGATTGAGTTATTAAATTGATTTGTAGAATATCTCTTTTCCTTTTATTCATATACCTCTTGTATTATAAATACAAAGCATTGTACATTGAATACAATTGAAGAAATACATAAAGGGATTTCACCCTAAAATTCCTACGCTTCTTGCTCCTCTACACTTTCTTTCATGGTATTAGAGCTTCAAGCTCTTGATTCCTTTTCCGCTTCTGCACTGATTGCCTTTCAAGTTCTCTAATCTGCAAAACAGATCAAAGTTGCGAAGGAATCAATTTCGTTAGAGAAAGAAGAAGCAAACACCAACACTTACCATGACTCGTCTAGAGAACTCGCCATCTGCTACTGATGTTCCACCCACAGGAGATGCTCCACCCATAGGAGATGCTACACCTACACAAGAGATGCAAAGCACAATTCCTGCAACCCAAGCCCAAGGCGTACGGTGGCAAATTTACCCAGCTCAGTCAAATATGGGGCAGCCCATCTCGGGTCATCCTTACTAGTGGACACCCTATCCATGGTATGTTGGGCTAGGCCCATATGCATCATTGCTGGGGACTGAGAGCAACCAGAGCAACCCCCAGCTCGACGGGAGCCCACCAGCCACAAGTGGGGCAAGCTCGACCATTGGTGCAGAATAAATTGGCGGGTCGAGTGAACCGGGTTTAGGGACGAATCCCTACTCGGGTTTTTTTAATGCAGGCTATGGACCCGGGTCTAGTGAATCGGGTACAGGTACGAATCTCTACCCGAATCTCGCACCCGATTTTTTGCTGTCTCCAATTGTGGCTCTCACCGGCCGACTAGATCCCGGCAATCCTCTGCATGTGTCAACTGCCGACGGCCCAAAATTGTGATTGATCAATCTGCAACTGACCGGGTCGAAAAACTACTCCAGATGGTCGCAGGACCTCCAGCAAGCCCTTGTGACGAAGGACAAAGACGGTTTCCTCGACGGAACCGTACCCATCCCTTCGAACGAGTGATTAGGCAGACATTGGAGAAAGTGCAACCACCTCATCCGAACGTGGATCGGCAACTGTGTTTCTCCAAACGTCGCAGCCGGGCTCCCACCGACGAAGGACTTAAAGAAGATATGAGACAACATCAAAGAAATGTACGGGAAGTTAGATCGAGCCAGAATTTTCTCTCTTATGCAGGAACTCAACGAATTAAAACAAAGAAATATGATGATCACGGCTTGTTACAACAAGCTATCGTCACTTTGGAATCAACTCGAAGCCACAGAGGAAAAACTCGAAGGACCAATAGAAACCCTTAAACAGTACATATCCATAAATGAGAGGGAAAAGGCTACTCGATTTCTCTTGATTTTGAACGAAACATACCTAAACTTCCATTCACAAATTCTGGCGATGGAACCGGTGCCCCTCCTTAGACGAATCTTTCAGCTAGCCATCCAAAAGGAAAGCCAGATGCTCACGGCTCCGAAGCATACACAAGGAAGCGACAGCATCGCCCTCACGCTCCGTGGCGTTTAGTGAGATTCGGGCATCAAAACCCTAGCCCGAGAGGGAGAAAGTTGCGAAGGGCTAAGGTTGCTTGCAAATGGGGAAAAATCCCTTAAAAGGGAATAGACCGACGGCTCAGATCTTCCGCACCGATCTGACTGTCTACAAGGTTTTCATCCTACGGCTGAATTGGACGGTGGTTATAACTCCACAGTAAAAGCATCGGACGGTCAAGTTTTTTCCACTTCTTCAAAGAATTTTGGGCAAAATTCAAAGGGGAGAGGTAGATTATATTGCGAATATTGCAAACGTCCACATCATACGATAGATAATTGTTGGAAATTATATGATAAGCCAGGAGAGAAAGGGAAAAAGAAAGAATATTCCGCAGCTTATCAGGTCACTAGACCTACTAGTCTGAATAGTGACCAACCTATTACCTACGGATAATATCAACAGTTGATGCAGGCATTGCAAAAGGTTGACGTTAGGAACAAATGAGGAAGTTGTTCAAGTATTTCTTATTGCCTGATAAATTCTATTTCAAGAAAGGCTTGGATAGTTGACTCAAGAGCAAGTGATCATATTATTTGTGATAAGGGATTTTTTTCCACTATCCACAAGAAACTAGACACACCTATATCTGTGCAACTACCAAATGGGAATGTCACTCATGTCACATTGACAAGCACTGTCCAATTGAGTCATCAAATTACCCTTCAAAATGTCATTTATGTTCCACAATTTCAATTCAATCTTATCTCCGTGTCCAAAGTCTACAAGGAAAATTCCTCTCAAGTATTCTTCGATTCTGACACCTGTTTTTTTCAGGCCCATTCGACTAGCAAATTAATAGGCTTGGGTATTCTTTCTGAATGACTATATTTTTGGACCTATTTTTCAAGTCATTTTTATTTATCTTTAATTCCCTTGAATAACACATCATTATGTAATGCAACTACCAATGATAAAAAATTTCCCATACATTCACAAATGGGTCATAGTGTTTTTTTTCCCTACTCTAAATGTCATATATGCCCGCTTGCAAAATAATCTCGAGTTCCTTTTCCTTCCAGTAACACACGTTCCAATGACATGTTTTCATTAATTCATATGGATGTTTGGGGATCTTATCACACTCCACATCGTGATAATTCATGTTATTTTCTCACAATTGTGGACAATTACTCCCATGCCACATGGGTATTTTTGATGCAATCAAAAGCTCAAGTTGTCTCTCATATAAACATGTTTATCATTCTGACCAAAAATCAGTTTGAGAAGTCAATTCAGCGTGTTCGCACTGACAATGGAAAAGAGTTTTTCAATCATGACTGCGATTCACTCCTTTTATCCCATGGCATCCTCCATGAAAGCTCCTACATTTATACTCCACAACAGAATGGGATAGTGGAGTGTAAACATCGTCACCTCTTGGAAGTCGCTCGAGCACTGAAATTCTAGGGATCTATTCTAGACAATTGTTGGGGAGATTGTGTTATTACTGCAGCTTACCTAATCAATTGTATGCCGACTCGGGTATTGGATGGCAAATTGCATTTCGAATTGCTTTATAGAAAAAAAGCCAACACTGGATAATCTAAAGATTTTCGGCTATTTATGCTATACTACAACAATGGGGCCTCAGGACAAAATGAGCCCTCATGCTAGACAATGCATATTCATGGGCTATCCCAATCTACAGAAGGGATACCGTGTCCTTGATCCATCAACAGGAGATTTTTTCATTAGTCGAGATGTTATTTTTCACGAAAATATATTTACATTTCGTGAAACCACATCTTTTCAAAAAGACTTGGGTGCACCTACCAATTCTCATCATTTCTTGAATGAAGAGAATACTTCTCCTGAAAATATACTCACCGCACCTCCAGAACTAGATATTCATCCAGCTTCGACTAACTCTTTTCTAGAAGAATTTATGGAAAGTATGCCTGCAGACACACCCAACATGGAGGATGCTTCTACTGTGTCAGAAACCGATGTCGAAGGAATATCTCCATCTCCATCGCCAACGGCTCATCCACATCATTCAAGGCGAGCTACACGACCACCAACATGGACCAAAGATTATATGTGCGCTTCACTTAATTCGCCAGGTATTCACTATCCAATGTCTTCTTACGTATCTTTTGATAGGCTTTCATCATAACATAGATGTTGTATTAGTCGCATATCCGATGAGAGGGAACCGTCTAGTTATTATGAGGCATCTAGAGATCCATGATGGCAACAAGCTATGGCAGCAGAATTACAGGCATTGACTGATAATCATACCTGAGAATTAGTCAACCTTCCTCCAAACAGAAAGTCCATAGGATGCAAATGGATATATAAAGTCAAATATAGAGCTGATGGATCCATTGAGCGTTATAAAGCTCAGTTGGTGGCTAAGGGATATACTCAACAAGAAGATTTCGACTATCACAAGACTTTTTCTCCGGTTGCCAAAGTTGTCACCGTCCGTTCATTCTTGTCAGTTGCAGCTATCCATGATTGGTCGATACACCAGATAGACGTCCAAAATGCTTTTCTTCATGGTGATTTGGATAAAGAGATTTACATGGATATTCCTCAGGGCTTACGAAGACAGGGGGAGAATAGAGTATGTTGTCTTCGCAAATCCCTTTATGGACTGAAACAAGTTTCAAGGCAATGGTATGCCAAGTTTGTTAATACTCTCACAGTTGCAGGCTTCAAGCAATCCAAGTATGATTACGCCTTGTTCACATGGACTAAAGGTATGCCATCTATCTATTTAATGATATATGTTGATGACATTCTCATCATGAGAAATGATAAAACTGCAATAGGGAGCCTTAAGAAATATTTGCATACCACTTTTCATATAAAAGATTTGGGAGCACCGAAATACTTTCTTGGGATTGAGATTGCCCGATCCGACCAAGGAATTTTTCTCAATTAGCGGAAATTTGTATTGGAGATCATCTTAGAAGCCAGATTATCAGGATGCAAGCCAACAATTATTCCAATCGAGCAAAATATCAAATTAATTGCAGCAAATCATTTAGGGGGAATATCTCAGAATGATGATCCTATACTCAAAGATCCGACAAGTTATTAGAAGCTCGTCGGAAAACTCATATATCTAACTATGACCAGACCTGATATTTTATACGCTATGCAAACTCTTAGTCAGTTTATGCACAGCCCGAATGAGTCTCACATGAATGCTGCCTTGAAAGTTGTGAAGTATTTGAAAAAGTCCCCATGACTTGGAATACTAACTATCTAGAAGATGTAACATGGAAATGACAGCATCATGTGATGCAGATTATGCGACTTGTCCCATGAGTCGAAGATCGATTACTGGTTTTTGCATTAAACTGGGAGAATCTCTTCTTTCATGGAAAACCAAGAAACAGGCAATAGTTTCTTTGTATTCGGTTGAAGCAGAATATCAGGCCATGGCGAAAACTACATGTGAGATTGTATGGATACAAGGTTTGCTTGGGGATCATGGAATACAACTGAAAGGGCCAACAAAGCTGTTTTGTGACAATGATGCGGCTCTCAAGTTTGTAGTAAATCCTATAATGCATGAAAGAACAAAGCATATAGAAGTGGACTGCCACTTCACTCGAGAGAAGATTCATGAAAGAACTATCGAGACAAGAGGAATTGGAACCGCAGAACAACCTGCAGACATCTTCACCAAACCTCTATGTCAAAGACAACCCACATATCTACTAAACAAGTTAGGAGTTTTGGATATCTACAAGCCACCAGCTTGAGGGGAGTGTTGGAAGATATGCTTAAAGATTTGGAAGATATACTGGAAATCTGATTTGATTGTAATCCTGCATTAAATCAATTAGGGATTAGATTGAGATATTAAATTGATTTGTATAATATTTGTTTTCCTTTTATTCATATACCTCTTGTATTATAAATACAAAGCATTGTACATTGAATACAATTGAAGAAATACATAAAGGGATTTCACCCTAAAATTCCTCCACTTCTTGCTCCTCTACACTTTCTTTCAGACACTTAGATCGCTCTTTGTTGAAGGAAGAAATCCTTCACAAAGAGCGATCGTGACTGACTTGAACTGTGGAACGCACGCCCCTATAATCTCGGCACATGATTGGTCAATCAGGGACAAAACTAAGAGTTCACGAGCAAAACCACCATCGCCACCGCCTCAACAGCCAAGCCCACCCAATCGCCCTCTCAATCAAAGAAACCAAGAAGAAGAAGCAAAGAGTTCAAATTTGAGGGGGGAAAAGAAAATTGACTCATCGTTTCGCCAAGTTAGCTACTTCCAGACTAGGACTCAAAAGGAGATTAGCAGATCCGACGGTGAATCGAAGAGGAAGAGGGAGCTAGGGGAGAGTTCGAACTGAGAAAGACGAGACGGAGTCGGAGGAACTAAGATGAGATAGAGAATCGGAGATTGGAATCTTAAATTTTAGATGGGTTAATTTTGAAAAAAAAAATTAATCTTAAAAATTAATATATTATTATAATATAATAAATTCAGACCGGATGGACAGGTAGGCGGATTCGCCCATGGAACTAGGAACTGAACTTATTGTCTTAAGAACCATCGGTTTTTGGCGATTCTGATTTGGTTCTAGGCAATCTGGGCGTGTCCCGATTCCTTTGCATACTAATAATCATGGTAACCATGCTGTGCAACCGAAAAAAATATTTTGAACAAAAATGAGGACTTTGTTTTTTTGTGGTGTTTTTTAGTTTTCTTTTAATCTTTATCATATCATATTTTAGACCAAAAAGGAGGACTTAATCAATTCATGCTCTTATTTGAAATGAAATTCATTTTAAATAATTTTTTTAGAAAAATGATCTCACTTTAAATCTTTATTTAGAATTTTCTCAAAATTCAATGACGTTATTCGTGCAATACGCATCTTCGAAGTCTAACAATCTTTGTGTGTGAATGGGTTTATGCTAACATAAACTGAAATGATCTTTTTATTTCAAGAAATCGCTCCGGGTTGAGGCGGACCTGGGATCTAATTCTAACAAAAGGCACGCGATCTCCAAGTGCAGCATAAACCATACGAAGCCATGGACTGGTCATCCTGGTTCCGGCGAACTCTTCTGAAAGATGCGAATAACCCCAAAATCTCAGATCCACCCAAGCCATCCTCGAAGAAGAAGCGACACCAAACCGACGAAGATTTGGAGCAACACGGAATAACGCAGCCATTGGTCGACTTAATCAAGACCTTCACCGTAGACACTTTCAAGAACTTCCATACGACAGTCGACAAAGGTGCGATTTTTTTTTCTTGGTCGTGTTTCGGATGGATTTTGGAATCTTGGGTTCTGGAAGTCGCTGAATGATAGAGCTTTCAGCTTCTCAATTTGGGTTTTTCGTTTTTGTTCTTTGGGTGGGAATTGCATTGATTGGGCGTGTTGCAGATGAAGGCGTGGCTGGTGCCGATTCTGGCTCTGCGAGAAATGCTTCAGCATGCAGTGTGAGGAAGGATCTCTCCGAGTGGCAGGAGAGGCATGCTTACCTTGTGCTTACTAGTGTTAAGGTTTGTGAATTGTGATCTGCCTGTGGAATTGATGTGGAAAATTTTGCGTTCTGAAGATGTTAACTTACTTGTGTACTTGGTTGCCTCTTTCCGAGTAATGCCTGACTGCACTGCAAGTTTCCTTTTTGACGCCTTCCGGTGCGCACTTCCTCTACTTGATTAAGGAGGATTCGCAAATTCTAGATGTCGGATGTTCTGTAACCAAACCGGTGGTCAGTGCCTTGTTCCAATGTGTGATTCTGGTTCTCTTGGAAGATTTAGGATAAGAAGAGGAATTGAGGGTTCAGAATTTGGTAAACTTACTTTTAGATATAGTGAGCTTCATAGTGATACCTAAAAATTGTTGAAAGGAATGAGGTTTGAGGCCTGGTAATATCTTGCTGATAGGCTAACTTCGGTAGCAAAAGAGAAAGCATTGGAGCTTGGAGAAACCAAGTCAAGGACACAAAGCTATTCTCGTTAGATGGATCTGTGATAGTGTAGTTCCGACATATTCAACTAATTGCTCTGTCACAGAGAACAGACTATACAGGGAAAGACTAGTGGCCAACAACGCTCTAGGCTGGCATTTTGTTTTGATCATTAAATTGGAGAATTTAATGGATTTAATGTGTTTTCGTGATATTAGATCTAATTTTATTATAAAATAGGAGCTTATTGTTATGTTAATAAACCTTCTTGCATCATCCGATTTCAATACAGATGGAGACGAAAAATTTTCTTGGTATTTACACAGGATATACTCAAGCAGACTGATGCTTGAGTTCCTTTTCTTTTTTTTTTACATAGAACTAGGATTAAGACACACTGGGTTTAATCTTGGGTTTGTTGTGGCAGCTTTTAATAGAATGAGCCAGCCTGTATATATGTGGACTGCTCAAGAGGATTAAAAGTATCCTCTAGAAACAGATTTGTTATCTGATGAAGCAGAGAGCTCTATTTTTTGGGATAACAAGTCGTTAAGATTGTACTACATAGAGTCCTAATGAAATTGAGATGACTGGACAGTAAAACATATGGTTGACTCTCTATAAAGCTGCATTAGGTTTTCATACTGTCTTGAAAAGACTTTCAATTGATCAAGGATGATAAAAAAATATGTTCCTCTATGATCTTTAAAAGAGGACCCACTTTTGCTTGTGTTTTCAATAGAATCGGATGAAATAGATTAAGATGCATTCTTCTTATTGTGATGCTTCTCCCTCTTTGACTTTGAAGTTTACTCGATAGTGGTTGTTTAGTTCAGTAGCCTGCACTTATTACTGTGGTGTTTGTATCCACTAAATTTGTTTCTTCATCAATATTTAGTGACCCCACTATTGAACTTGCTTCACTATCTGCAAGTTATGTACTTGGGACAGACTGCTGACGTAAATACTCTTAAGAACATGTAATGATGTAAAGTCAAACATTTGCCATGTGTACCTAAATGACTGGTGACATGAAACTGTACATGTCTTACTTGGCTAACTTAGAAGTGAAGCTTTGAGGCCAAGATAACATTACTTAACCATATCTATCTGCTCTATGACCGTATCAAGCTCATTTCAGGAAATGTCGCAACTGCGATATATGCTATGTCCCCGACACATGAAGGAGCGGCAATTTTGGCAAATATATTTTGTGCTTGTCAAGAGCCATATAGCTGAGTAAGTTACCAAGCCATGTTAGTATTTATACCAAACAGAAAGCTTATCCGGTCTAAATGACGTCTGACCTTGTTTTGTAAATAATTATTTTATTCTACCATAACATGTCATTTCCATGACCAGATATGAGCAGCGGGCAATACAACTAGCAAAACTGAAGGAAATGAGGATGGGGGTTGACAAATCTTCCGACAGCAGTTCATATGAAGTTGAAATGGCTGAATCAAAGGGGGCCTCAAGTTCTCCACCAGCGAGTCCTTAATCTCACTAATTAGCTTCTAAGCAAAAGTGTAACCAACCAGGTAAGAATGAACAGGAATTCAACTGTTCTGGCGCACTTCATTACCCTTCAAGTAGTTCTTTCACAGTTGATGTTAACGTGCAACATTGACCTTGCTTCATTTTAATCTCTCAGCTGGAAAGATCCTGCCAACGGGATGAACTTTGGAGATAACCAATGCACCAAAAAAAATCATCATGCACCTTGTTGGGATCAATTAAAGTGACTGAAAGCATTTTTAGACCGCTGAATCAAAAGTGAATTAGTCTGATGCTGATATGTACTGACAAGTGCTTCTCCAACTTTAGCAGAAAATGTTGACTACATTTTGTCAGACACAAACCAAAACGAGTAGTTTATATTAGAGCTAGCTTGTAAGTATAAATCTATTTGTGAAAACTAGCTTGCTCAGCTCTTGTTAAGCTGTAATTACTCGCTAAGCTCTTTCATTTAGCATGCTCAATTTCTTATATGACAGTGTCACAAAATTGTCCGATACATGGCTTATCTTGTTGATTAGCGCTCATAAGCTACACGATTCTGAAGTATATGGCAAATGCAGATCCAATGCAGCATTTTTAATGCCACTAGGCATTAGTGTTTATTCAATTTCATGTATGTATGTAATGAAACACATCTTCTGAGGGGAAGATCCACCGCCTGCTCTTCTTTTCCTTTAATAACACCCTTATTGTTCTCATAATTTTCCATGTTTTACAGCAAACGCTCTGGAAAATGTATTGCCTAATGTAGCCATTCATCCAGTGGGTCGATCACTCATCTTTCATCTTTCCATTGCCTAACCCAGAACCACCCAAATTACATAACCCTCTTTTCGGTCCTCTTAAACAAGCATTCTGAAAATGGTTTGTGCCATTTATGCAAGGGATTTTAGCAATTCAGCGATACATGTTCCGATTACGGAAGGTTGATCATTGCTGCTTCCGGATTTGAACTTCCCAGTTGTGACCTTTTTAAGCGTCACCTGAATCCGTAAGTGACGCAAAGGCACCTGAGAACTTGCTTCAGATAGTCTGGAATGAAAACGCGGACGGAGCAGTGGTGGGGCTTGGCCATCGGGAGCTTTTTGGGTTGTTCTGCTTCCTGCAGAATCCCACTTCATGGCCTCGTGGTCTCTTTTATCTGACGCCCTGCAGGTTTCCTGATTGCAATTATATTTCTTCAGGGGGGTTTCTGAGAATGGCCCGTGAATAGTGAACGAATGAGAGGCAACAAGGTGAGAGAATACGATCAAGATTCAAGTGGGCATTTATTGAAACGTGGGTACACGCGGGAGTACTCGGTGTAACAAAAGACAAAAGACAATTCTAGCCACCACTGAGATTGCAGTGCACTGAATCCGCCCCTTGGCTGATACATTTTCAACGCATATCTCTGAATGGTTGGCGAGACTGGTGGCTGGCGTCGCTGCATTTTATTCCTTCTGCAATGCCATGTTCCTTCATGTCCTCATTATCATGCGATGAGTATATGTGAAATGCAGTAATAATGACATTCGCCTGCTTGGCAGAGCAAGGACATGCCATGTGCGTATCACCCTTCAGATCCAAAAGACTGCTTCCTCACCGATTGGCAATTTCAACTGATATTTTACTTACTAAACTTGGAAGTTACAAAAAAAAAGGAGCCTTTCGAATAGGCATATTAGGCAATAGGTTTTGATCCCCCCCAAAAAAAAAGGCATTAGGAAGTGCCCACACGTACGATACTGACTCGGGAACAATGACTTGCCACGAACAAGCAAGAGCCTTTTATACAGCACGTGATAGAAAATGACCTCCATTGAATGCACGTACTCAGAAACATCACATCGAGATTTGCTAGAAAGACAGGTCGATTTCCTGCTTGGCCATACTCGTGGAAATAGCTTCAGGATGACTCGAGAGAGGACAAAAAATATAAGCGAAATGCGTATAACAAACAAAGCATGGTATTCTTTACCATAGAGACAAGGAGAAAAGAGCATATACTGAAGAAACAAGTTATGTACAAGGGGTATATTCTCCTTTCTCAACAAACTCCAATGGCGTTTGCAACTAAAAAGGTGGTTTCTACTCTACTCATAGATCACGGCTCTTTAGACATTGTCAAGGGACTTCAATTTAATATCTGATCAGTGTGCTCGTCGTCTGTTATGTCACAGTTCAGGCTCTTTACTACTCCAGTACATTGACTCCGTATGCGATACACCACGTCGTCCAGCATCAATGCAAATCTCATGGAATTACTTGCACCCATTCAAAACGACCTGGGAGGGGACGATCCTTGACAATATCAAAGTTGTACCTGTGAAAACAATTAAGGGAAGTAAATAAAAAAGACCATGATATAATCAGCTAATCTGCCTTGTTTTGCTTAAAGTCGATTGCGGACAATTTACTCTAAATGCAGTAGTAACGATTACATAAGCAGCCAGGTGAGACGATAATGAGCAAAAATGGGACGAGAGATATACTTTTCAATGAATGATCTTTGTTGTTGTTGCTCGGCATATGCAAAGAACTCCTCCATCTCATCTGAGGTCGGGATACTTCTAAGTATGCTCATTTGAGTTCTGTGAGCAGTGCATGAGCTCAGCTGTCTTGTGGTTGACCCTGGTGGCGTGTTTGCGTTCAAGTCCCTTATCAAGCTACACGGCGTGCTTTCCCTTGTGCTCCTGCATAAAATCCGTCCATCATTAAAAGCTTGTCCCCTTAAAGCACTTCATAACTCTTGACTGGGTTAAAAACCATCGTTGTCTTCAAAGAACATCCTAATACTTATTATTATTCTGCTACGTTGTTTTTAAAGTCATCAGGATGGAAAATGTGATTTGGATGAGCCTAACTCAATAGAAAAAGTCAGTTCAGGACAGCTAGAATGCACATATTTAATAAGCAGAAGGATCCCTGAACTTAAAATGATTTCTCTACGGGCATGCAGTAGGAGTTGCAACATGAATCATTTTTATCAGTATAATTTCGTAGTTCCCTATTCTTTTCCAATTTCCTGCTGACAACAAAACAAGGCAACTGGTTAAGCATGAAGAAATTCCTGAAAAGGAATTCGAAGTACCCCACCAAAATCAACAGGCCCAAAGAAGTCTCAATCTTCAAACAAATGAAATGAGGTAAAAAAAAAAAGGGCCTCCGGACGTCTGGCATTGGGGCAACCATTTCTCCGAAGGGTTGGTATCTTTTTGCTTTTTTAATTTCCAATTACTGTTGTTGTCAGGATCAATTTGTGGAAAAAGAAATAGTCCCCACATTTTAAAGAGCCCAGATTCATGCCCGTTTATTAAAGTATCTCGAATACGTGGGCCAAAACTACAAGATCATCTCTTGGAGGAAAAAAGATCTCTCTTTTATCACTCTATTTGGGCGAAGCAAACCGAATAATAACTGTGCCATGAGGACAGACGGCCTAAAGAAGCGCGCAAGGATGAAGACACAAAGAAACCTAAAACCCTAACTTAACAAAACCCTCACAAAAGAAACCTTTTTTTTTTCGAATTTGTTGAGAACTAACTACTCAGAGGTCAAAAATTTAACCCACGAAAAGAAATGTTGGCACGAAGGGGCAACCAACGAACCGGAGGAAATTCACATGACGAACAAGTCTGCGGAAAGAGGAAAGGGAAGAAAGGGGAAAAACAGAGCATCTTCGCAAGTTTGCGATTTGAAAGGAGAATTAAGCATCAGAATTCGAAATTTATTCACCTGTCTCTGTCTTCGATCTCCAAATCGTTCTCTCCATAAGACGCGTCGACAGCCGCATCGCCGGCACACTCCCCCCCGTTTCCCCTGTCACCCCGACCGACACACCCTCCTTCTCCCTCCACTCCACCGCTCGACGACGCCGTCCTCGCCGAGCACGAAGCGTCGCAGCTTCCCCTAGAACCGCTCCCCGCGGGTCCTTCGTCGATCCTCGCCTCCGGGGAGGGCGCGAGACGGGGTCTCCGGAGCCTCCGGCTACGGAGCTGGAGGTAAGAGAAGGGACAAGGAGAGGCGTCCAAGCTCGGCGCTGCGGCGGCGGAGGGCGGCGGCGGCCGCTGGGAGGGCCTCCGGAGGCGCCGCGAGGCTAGGGTTTTGGCTCTGGTCCGGACGCCGGTGGCGGAGGGGGAGCGCGGGGAGGCCTCGAGGAGCGAGACGTCGCGCGGGATTGCCTTGGATTTCTTCATGTACTTGCCCATTCCGACGATGGCCGCCGCTGATTTTCCCTCTCGTGGAGCTTGCATGCGCAGAGAAAACAGAGAGAGAAGAGAGAGAGAGAGAGAGAGCTTGGAAGGGAAGGGAAGAGAAGAAATGAGTTTTAGGGCAGGGGATGGAGGGAACATGTTGACATGGCGTTGCGTTTATATACAAAAACTCTTTTGAAAGCTTTTTGGATAGATTTTACCCACCTTTTTTTTTGGTTTTTTTTTTTTTTTTATGTATCATATCTACCCAACACAATAGCATGCATAATCTATTTTAAAAAATAATAATGACTGGACCTTATCGATAATATACAATTTTGATAAAGAAAATTCAAACCCAAAACCAATATTTTGATTGAGTGTAATTTTTCTTTTATCGCAAGTCAACATGCTCTTCGAAAGGGAAAAAATTTCAATTGGAAATCAGGCTATTTTGATGAAGCAGACGAACTTTTGGTGGAATACTTTGATTAATTCAAGTTTCATATCGATGGGAATTGATTCGGTACAAAAGTCCAAATCATGAGAAAATGTAAATAATGCCTAGGCTTCATTTATTTGACGAAAGATGAATAATTAAAAAAATATTTTCCTAAAAATGACTTCATATTGTTTGAAATAATCAATTAAATGAAATTTTTTTTTCATTATAGACAATTATTATGTATGAACTTGTTTTAGATGATGGAAATATTTTCATTTATTCATTTTCCAGATAAAAACCATATTTTTAGAATATTTTCGAAATTATTTATTTTTTACGAAACAAACAAATCCTTACTTATTATTTTCATGCCTCCAATTTCTTTTTCAGAAAAGAAAATGTGTTAATACCATCTAATGATGACCTTTCTACTTCTATGGACAAACAAAATAGAGTTCTTCAATTGACTTCGCCATAATATCTCGAAAAGAATAATGTACTTTTCATTATTCTAAATTAAGATAATATTGTCAAAGTACGTCATTGATAAATGAAAATAGTCTCTAATTAAATGAAATATCAGAGAACAGACATTGTCAATCATAGCAGTTTACAAGAGAAAGGTGCGGGAGTTGTTGAGGGAGTTGAAATAAAATTAAGATTTATACAAAATTAGAAAAGAGAAATCAGTATGACCCTACCTTTTCCCTGCAATGATTTCTCGATTAAACTGTTTTGATGTTACAAATTTTTTAACGGTCTCGAATGAATACTATCCACGAAAATAAGAAATTTGATCTTTCCACAGGGGAGCAGTGCGAGGAAGCACCATACGATGTGATGCATAATTAAACAGGTTTGGACATGACATAGATGGGTTTGTGTCATAATCGAGTGTATCTATCTCGGTTGGCCGGCCAAGGTAGAGCACAAACACCGTGCCGAGTAGTAGATAGCACTATCCTACCTCTTTTTTTTTATATCATTTGACATGAAAAAATAAATAAATAGCTATGGATTATTCTTAATTGTTTGTTATTGGATTAGTATTGTATATGTTTGAAGTAAGAACAAATATCACAAAAAAACTCAAAATTATGTCAAATGTGATACAAATAACTCAACTTTTTTTTGTACCATTAAAAAATCTAAACTTACCTATCGTGACACAAATATCTCAAACTTTTTTATGTCACAGAAAAACAAGTATACCCTTTATTTCAGTAATATACACTGCTATAAGTTCGAGATTTTTTTATTACACAAAAAAAAAAAATTGGATTTTGTATCACGGTAGATATAATTTTTGATTTTTGCGGTATTAACCCTTGAAGTTAGCTTTATATCATGTCGACCATCTAATGATAAGGGTACATTTATTTTGTAGAAAATGAATTATTTGAAAAATATTTTCCTAAGATTGATCATTTGTATTATTTATAAAAATGAATAGACGAAAAATATTTTCATCATACATGAAATTTTGTTACTCATAAATTTTCAGCACACACGAAATTTTTTACTCATAAATTATTATCAATAATGAAAATATTCTTTATTAATCAATTATTTCAAACGATAAAAATAATCATTTTAATTATTCATTATCTGTGAAATAGATAGAGTCTAAGCGCGTAAATAAGCTCCTTAGGCCGACAATCAATGATCCATAGGAAGAAACAAAAGTCAAACTGGCATGGATGATTAATTCTAAGTTATCCGTTGGAGCATTAAAAACGACAACATGTTGACTGCATTTTACCAAACGTCACTAACTTAATTTCATCATACCCGAGAGACCTGCCCTCGTTATCTTAAATTTTTTTTTATGCAAGGCTTAGTTTAGTGATCTCGTGCTTTGTTCGAAGTCAAAAATTACTCATTATTTTATAATTTATTTAGTCCGGATAATGTTAATTAGAAAAATATTTATTAAATGCGATCAAGGGGAAAATACCCATTTTTTTAAATATTAATCTTCATCCTTAATGAACAAATAAAAAGAACACGGAGGGCATTTGGCTTAAAACCATTTTATAAGTCAACGAAGCCCGAGAAAATGAAGCGGTGCAGCGGTCACCCGACTCAAATTCCGGTAAGACTACTTGTGCATGTCATGAGTGTAATTACTGCGTGGAAAATTGCAATATTTTGTCATTTGATTGTTTAGTTAGCACTGTAATTTTTTTTTTTAATTTCTTTATTTTCAGTCACGATGGTCAAAGCACCTTCGGCCGACTTTCAAACGGACATGAATAAGCCGTTCTGTGTTGATGAAACTTTTGTTTATTAATCAAGAAGGCACCTCTTGATTTAGCCGATTGATCCAAGGGATTTGACTTGATTAGAGTGAGATTTGAAAGGCACAAAACTGATGTATCGTGACAATAAATGTCATGCCAATGTGTCTTTGTTCTTGGCGTTTTGTGCGGTGACCATAAAGTTTCAACTCGACTATAAGATTTTTTCTTTTTTTAGACTTAAGTACAAATGAATTGACTTGTGTTCTTCTCCAGCTATCTCTCAGGCCATGTTTGATAACCGACCAACTAATGTTTATTTATGTTCTTTTTGTTTCTCGAAAAAAAAAAAACATATATTAGTTTGATAATATCAACTAATTTTTTCATTTCCAATAATAGATTTGTGGTGAGCGAATGCGATTCGAAACAAAAATGAGAATTAGATCTTTGTTTTCATGAACAACTTATGAAACCAAGTCATCCTCTTCTTCTTCTTCTTCTTTCTTCTTCTTCTTTCTTCTTCTTCTTCTTCCTCCTCTATTTGATTGATGAGCTCAGCAGAGACGAGGTCCAACGACCTCATCGTAGGCCAGGGAGGTTCCCTTAAGGTCAACTATCGTCTTTGGCCAGTCGCCAACCATCATTAAGGCTTAATGACCGGCAAGAGGAGGAAGAAGAAAAGAGGGAAAAAGAGAAGAAAAAAAAATCTCAGAAAATATTAGAAAATTAAAAAAATTATACGTCACATAAAAAATATGGAACTCATACCAGATGCATTATTGTTATTTTTCTGTTTCAAGGTTAGAAATTTTGTGCAGTTATAAAATACGTTTAAATGCTCATGAACTTGTATATGAAAAAAAAAAAAAAAAAACCCTTTTCTTGAGAAATTATTATTATTGAGAACAAGATGATTACCAAATGTGCATTTAATAGATTGATATGACGACAACGCATGAACATAAACTTTTGGGCTAATACTACAAAATATCTCAAATCAATAAATCTGTGATAAATTTACTTCAAACAAACTTTTAATTATAAAAAACTCAAAACCGTTACACTCGTGACAATTTTACTATTTGTCAATTTTCACAAAATTTTAATATTAAATTGTGGAGTTTGTTGACATGTGATATCATTTTAGAATTTTACTTTTCATTTGTCAAAAGTGCAGTAGTTTGTAATTTTTCATATTTAATTTAAGTTAACATAAATCAATATAGGATAAATTTCTTACAAATGTACAAGCTTGTGATAAATTTGTTATGGATATACTAATTTGGGATTTTTTTATGGTATTAACTCTAAAATTTTACCATTTTTTAATCATCGCCTATATTTTTTAAATGTTTAATAAAGTATTTCAACTTTTCAAATGTAGAACAATGTAAGATCGCGGTTACTGTCAACGAGATAGCGGCAATCAGCTTGTGCATTATGTCATCATAGTACATAAGATGAGAAGGCTTATGGACATAATGAAATCTCGGTTCTTTTTCAGTTCTTCTAGTACTTTTATGAAAAATGTATATAGATAGCGCATTGGAGTTCCGAAAAATGATAAAACTCACATGTCGTTCGATCCGAATAGTGTGTCCATTTTAAGTTTAATCGAGAGAGATTTTCCACATAATATATATTGGCTTTCGGAAGATGGGTTGCTCGAACGCCACTTACTCAGCCCGATTCACATGGAACAAGCCTTTGACGGGAGAATCCTCTTCTGTGATGTAGCCAGTGTGGGATGTAACGTGTCCGACATGTACCCGGACAATTTATTTAGAAAAAATCTTATCTTCATTTTCCTGCATAAATATATTCCTATAATGCACATTCACTTTATTATGACGATCAAATACGCAGAATTGCGGTCAACGTAGTCAATAATTGGACTAATTGTATTAGAAGAATTTTATCACAAGCGATGCTGGTCCTTTGAAAACATGAATCGATTACATTCATTTGTCATACTACGTGCATTAACAACATTCATTTTTTTTTATCATATTACTTATACATAATTTATTGTGTAATTTCTCATATATACTAGTGTCGGAATACAAGACATGCTCGCATATAAAGTTGGGTGATTGTTGATAAGGAGAGAACGAGTAATTATTTGATGAAAGGGACGAAACAAATGAAATAGAAATTAACAATATATATCGTCAAACGCACGATTAAGAGAATTTGCTTTTTCGTATTAGACGTAATTGATGCATTGAAATTACAAATATTAACAGCCGGTGCTTTGAGGGCAATTATCCACAACTCGTGTGTGTGTGTGTGTAATTATACAATCTTTCATCTTTTTATATAAAAGGGAAAAGACAAAAGAAAAGGTAGGAAAAAAGATTGATTGGGGGGCTCATTTACCAAGACAAGACAATCATGTCGTCTAAAAGGGTAACATAGAAAAATCAATTTGCAACCGAAAAACGAAAAGGGCTTTTTTTTTGTTTTTAATCCAACAAAGCCATTACGTCGATTCGCAAATACCGATGTTATCGACACTAACCTCAATTAATTCTCGTACGACGAACGGCTTTCGAGGAATCTTTTCCGCCCTTCCCAAAGTTAGTTTCCCGCCAATTCACTCCCCCCTCACCCCCCCTGTCACCAATCCCAACACCAAGCCCTCCTGTCAACCTCCAAATAAAAAAATAAATAAAATCTTCTTTACAACAAATTATCATTATCAATTTACCAATCTAACTAAACCCCCGTCATTTTTTAGTTTAATTCTATCGAAATATATAATTTTTTTTTTGTAATTTCACACTATCGATCTCCATTCCTATTCTTAACTTGGTGGCCGGGTTTCTCTAATTAGTCCCATGGATCGATTTATGCACACTAGCGTCATTTTAATCTCACTTATGAATGCTAAGTTTGAATTAGAGATGATTAATGAACAAGTTTGAGTTAGACAAGCCCTTGGATGGGACCTAAAATGTTGCTTGTGCTCTCTCTACTAGTCTCTTATTGAGTTCTAACGTTTGTGTTGTTATCAAGGTTATCACTTTTAGGTTTTTGAAAGGGAAAGCACAAAAAAAATTCCCATGGAAGAAAAATGGAAAGGTTCGCCCCAGTAGCCACCCTTCCATCTTCTAAGGGGGAGGGTGGGGGGTTTTCAAATCCCCCACATTCTCAGGGGAGATTGGGGTGAGGACGATTTTATTTCAAGAGTGGGTTTTGACTCCCACGCCCTGTAAGGAAGTAGGACAAAAGTCTAAGAGTGAGTGTTAGAGTAGGCTTTTATCGTAGGGCCGACAAAAAAAAATCGAGTTTTTCATCAATAATTATCTTAACAAACCTAATTGATACACACTTATCTAGTGCAAGAAGGCATTCAACAAAAAACTTAACTGCAGGGAATACTTTGCAAAAATAGTTCAAATTCACCGAATTAATCGAAATTCTCTTCATATGGTCATTCTCCTAACTATCATATGAAAAATACACAAATTTCACCTTCATTAGAAAAAGAAAAAGAAAAAAAGAAGAAGTCTTTTCATCGTCCTAACAAAACCACACTAAGTTAATTAAATGATTAATATCACGAAAAATCCAAAAATGATATCCTCATTTAGTTTCTATTGAATTTTACTGTTAAATTGCTAAATTGGATAACACGTGTCAATTAACAGGTGTAACAATTTGAGGTTTTATTTTGTCACTAGTTTATTGATTTTGGTTTTTTTTTGTGATATAAATTTAATTTAATGGAAATCAATAAAGGGTAAATTTATCGCAAATATTTCAGTTTAGAATTTTTAGTAAATTTATTATAAGTACATTAGTCAAGAGTTTTTGTAATTAAAAATTAGTTTGAATTAAATTTATTATAAATATATTATTATGGAATTTTCGTAATGTTAATTTTTAATAAAATTTCGCGGATCCCATATCAAATCACCCACATTCTAGTCAAATTTCACTTTTTCTTAATAAATTTCGTACTCTCTATCTCTCTCTCTCTCTATATCTTATGATCAAAACAGCATTCAAGACTCAATTATGAGCAAAATCTAAAGGATCTGCAGGTGAGTGAGACTGATGATTAATCTCGGGGACACGAAGCAAAGCAATCAATGATCATTAATACTCTCTTTGCGTGTAGGCTTTTGCAAACTCCGATGGAAAACAATGATTATTGATTATTACTCACGAACCGATGCCAATCAAGGGGTCTCGTCGTTAAATCATTTGATTACAAAGGATTAAACATCCCCGTCCCACCGCTCCTCGTCACTTTTTCATCGAGCTTTAGCATCGAAGATTCCCCTAATCCAAACCGCGCGCCATCACTCACCGGACTGCGACTCAATCTCCACCCAATCAGTTTTAAAGGATACTGGTAAATAGACCTATCGAAATTAATCATAAATTCAGTTCTTAATCCATATTTAATGTGCCGAGTTATTACGTGGTTATATTTAGTAAATAAGTTTAGAATGATAAAATTTAAAATAATGAGTATGGGTCCATGACTAAGTTAAATCTAACTCACCTTTATGAATCTGTTTTCACTCTCTCTTCTGCCTTCGCTCGATCTCATGTTCAATTACTTCATACTTGCACATTTTAGATTGAATTTAGCAATATGAATTGGATCGAGTATGGATCACTAGTGGGTTAAATGTTTCAAGCCAGCCTATTTGTTTAATAAGTCTACTGATAAGCTATTTCATGCATGCATAGGGTTATCATTTTCAAATTCTAATAAATCTTGATGATAAAATTGAGATAATGTATTTCAATTTTCAAATATTAAAAGACAAATCGCATCTTAATACAATTTTTCTGGCTTGATTGGGGATTTCATTTGATATAAATAAAATTAAAGGTTCTAATGTATTTACATTTTGTATGACAAAGGACATGCAAAGAAATTGTATTCAATTTTTTTGGACTATTTATTTCTTACTCATGCATAAAATATTTAATATCCTAGTGGGGCCGTGAAATGGGTTGGTTGGATCGGGTCAAAGATGGTGTAACTCAAATTAATCTATTTAACCCATTTTGACTTATTTATATGCAATATAAATTTAGTGATTCATACTCAGCTTAATCTCATAATCATTTCATTACTGACTCGGGTCACATTACTAAAACACATATATATTTAAAAACAAGAACCTTTATACTATGCGGTAGCATGTAAAAAAATAAATTTTCAAGTATTAATTTATGCGATTTTCTAAAGCTTTCAATTTAAAAGGAAAACAATATCATAAGTGAAGCATAAAACTACAAGATAAGTTGCCCCAGCCAAAAACCTCAAACCTGAATTTGAAGATAGGTGAATAAGGAGTGCGGGTGGATTGGGCTTTGAACCCATTAAAAACCCACATTTGATTGAACCTTAGTACTAAAGCCCATATCAATCCATTTAATGAAATTTAGCTAACCCATATATCACTTAACTCATCATGTAAATAAATGGTCTTCAATCCATTTTGACAACTCTACGTTTTAGGCACTAAAGGATTAATTGCAGCTCAATTGAATTAGTCGCCATGGGCTTGACAGATGGGCTTACGAGTTATGTAGGTGAGTTCAGAAGACCCAATGTATCTACACCTTGCACAACAATGCACCTATTATTATTCATTTGGGTCCACCCGTGAATAAATTATCTTCAATATAAGTAAATAGGAAGGAAAACCAGTTTAGTGTGTTTTCATAATTGGGATCGTCAAGCAAAGGCCAAGCTATTAAGAATCACCTTTTCGCAGGGCATGAAATGAACAAAATTTTCTTACAAGCCTATCTAAGTGATGCCAGAATAAGACTTGCTACTACTATGGGTATTTTGATTACTAGAGTGGGATCTGCAGCTCAAATTAAAGCCATAGAACAAGTAGCTGGAAAATTAAAATTGGAATTAACGTAATTCACAGAATTAGAAACCTTTGCACTATTTGTTTCTAATCTTGATAAAGCAACCCATAATCACTGAGCTCATAACTAAAAGAATTAAAAAATAATTCGAATAAAAGAAATAAGTAAAAAATTTCCTCTGTGATGATTCAAATTAATGAATGATTTGGAACGATAGGAGGGTTAAAGCGAAGAAAACGTGATAGCTTTTTAGAAGTCGAATCATTGAAGAATTGTAATTATTATTATTATTAATGACGTATTAGATTACTTATTGTTGAAGTACGTCCCACTTATAGACGTGTATAAAATATTCGATGGCAAAACATATCAGGCAATAAAATACATATCACAAGAGCGGGATATGCATGAAAATGCATGGCTAAATTGGCATGGAGACACAACGTAAGGATGTACTACAGAAATTCTTCTCTCGACTCTCATTTTTTTTAGCAAAATTAGGGATAAGCTGCATTTCTTATTTTTTTTAATCTTGGGGGACGAAGCATGTGAAGTGTAATCTTGCAAAACTAAGCTCACAAAAGGTGAAATATGTTAGGGTTAATAAAGGGCAAAGAATACAACCTATATAGGGTGAATAGGTTGTTTGGAAATCTCTGACAAATTTGCAGAAAATAGTAGCAACTTTAGCAAATATCAAGTCAAGCAAATATTTTCAACCGGTGTGAATCAAGTCGTGTGCTAGTGCAAGTAAGATAAGGGTTCATTCTTCTAACTAATAGTCACAAGTCGAGCTAGATTACCCTACTAAACTGCTCAACAAGTTACAATCGGCAAATATTAAACCTTTTATGATGATAGATCGTACTTAGTTACTATATTTACTCTTGTACATTTGCTCTTTTATACGTTTACAAAGGAGCAATAATATAGCTTTTATACCACTGGCTCAGGTGGCTCCGCTGGGTAGGCTCTACAACGTCCTTCTCGAGGAGGTCGGGAGTTCGAAACCTCTACAACGCAAGTTGCAGGGAGGCTGGCGGATCATTAGGCGATTTAAGCGTGGCGTCGGGGTGGTGGTTTCCGCCCTAGCGTCACCAGGAGGTTTACAGTGCACTGTCGATGCAAGCTGGTTCCTCCTGCCACAAATAATAATAATAATAATAATATAGCTTTTAGCTTCTTTTTTTTGTCAGTTATAGCTTTTAGCTTTAGAACACAATTTCTAGCAAATCTCAGAGTTTCATATTGCACGTGCCTCTAACATTTTGGTTTCGAAGATCTCTTTTATATAATAATCTTCAATTTTCTCGTTGAAGATGTCTTGGAGAATTAAGAAGCCATTAGCCGTCCATTGGTGCTGCAGTCCACATACAGTTCCTTTCTAGAACTTTTGTAAACTACCTAAAATAGCTACTGCTGCCGTCCTATCGCTTCAACTATGATAGATTTGTCAAACAACCTTTTTTGCCTATTCTCTATTTGACTACCGGTTCTTTTGTTGTACATATTCACCTTATAATGGCTATAATTGAGAGTTAATAAACATCATCAAATGACCGATATTCTAACATCACCAATGACTTGATATCTTCACCACAAGTACAAACAGTGCCTTCACCTGTTTTTCAAGTCCACTGATGTTAAGTTCCAAACAAAACAGACTTGTGATCCTTTTCCTTTATGAATATAATCTTTGTTCTTTGTACATCGTCACAAACATCCGCACCATACTATAGTAAATATTATATTAAGAATAGGTTAGAAATCATCAAAATCACTTAGAGATAATTCATCAACAAAATGGTCCTCAAATTAGGACTCCATTAGTTTCTTGGAAAATGTGAGAAAATGTTTTTCAAGAAATCATTTTCAAAAAAATGATAATATTTCATGGTGTTTGGCTAAAACTTTAAAATGAACTATAAAATATTTTCTACTGTTTAGTATGGAAAATCTGATTTAATTTTCCTCCGTCCACCCTTTTTAATATTATTTTATTTTTTAGAGAAAAAATAGAAAATTTCTATTCTTTTTCTTTTTCCTTCATCTTCGGCCGATCGCCGATGACAACGATGGCAACAACGACGGCCAACCAACGACCATAGGCGAGGTTGAGCTTGCCCAAGGCCAATGAGCTCAAGCTTGCCATAGAGTGAGCTTGACCTTAGCTAAAGAAGAAGGAAAAAAGAAGGAAAAGAAAAGAACAAAATAGATATTTAAAAGGAATGCATCAAAGAGGATATGCTTGGTCCAGGTAAAAGAACGAGCAAGGAAAAATGATTTCTGCTTTTCGATTTCCTTATTTTAGAATACCTTTTTCCATTCATGGAAACCATTTTCCTTGGCTGATTTGTTTTCCAAGTGCCGAACGCTGGAAATTTTGAAAAAGAATTTCCTGGAAGGCATAGACCACGTTCTCCTGACTCGCGTACTTCTACTGGTCCTTTGATAAGAATACACAAACACAGGCCAATTTTCCAACCATAAGCATGGCAAACAGAAAAAGATGTCAAAACAAATTACAATCTGACAGAAGCCAGAAGAGCCAGGCATAACAAGCCAAAGAGTGAATAATCAGAGTCATTACTCATTAGAGTATACAATATATCCGTAGATCTTTAAATTACAAGGACCAAATTTGTTTAGAACATCGGATAATATGAGATCTATAGTAGAGATCAATGGTGGACGCACATGATCAACAATTCAGATGCTCTTAGTCTGGCGGACCATGCAATGGAAGCTGAAGAGAGCTCTATCACAATTCCAGCTGTGCATAAAACAGAACTGGGAAATACTCACCGTTAATGTACAATGTACAGTATTGTGAGTTCTGTCATTGTTACAGAACAACATAGCGCCTCAACATTTACATATAGACACACGGAATATCTAATCCACTCCATATATTATGAAATTCCAGACTTCCATAGGACTATTCATCTATGACGAGACGACATCTGCATTCTACTAAATGCCCTCTCGCTATGACTTCTGCCTCCTGTCCTCACTGTGGAGAAATAACAGAGGCCGCAACTCAAAAGAGCTCAAGCCGCTAGCATCATTGTCATCATCACCACAAATTCAGTTTCTCAACTCAAGTGTGATGCCCATCCTCAAGCACTCTCAGCATCGGTTAATTGGGACAATTGCTTCCAAGACAGGGGCTTCAGTTAGAGTTAGACTGGGAATTGTTCTGATGTTCTGAATCTGCATCATCTTCAAAAACAAAGTTAATCGACAGATCATTCTCGCCATCTTCCTGAACATCACTCGGTGAAGTGGAAGCACCAGATGAGACAGTATCTTCCGAATCCTCACTAAAGACGAGAGCAGTAACGCCATCATCCAGCTGCTCCGTCACCAAACTCAGCTGTGGCTTTTGGAGTTCAAACTTGTGCTCTGGTCGATGTTGTTGGTTGAACCGGCCGGGGAGCTTGCAACGGGAATTGTAGCAATCTCCACAGAGATCAAAGCCCATCTTCTCGACACAATCCCGACACTGGTATCTATCTCCAATTATCGGATACATCTGTATATCAAGACCCAAGAATATTACTACATATAATCACAACTTAATCAACTTGATAATATTCACTTGTCACTTCAACTAGTTAAAATAAAAAATCGGTTGGTCACACTGAGGTCAGAAGTTTGTTTACACCATCCGCAGCGACATATTCAGATAAAAAAGACTTGGAGGGACCAAAAGTACAATGCTGCTCATTCAAAATATGCAGATTGCTAAGGAGAAATTATAAATATATCATTTGATTATACTTTGGCAATTAGCATATGGAAATTTCACATTTGGTGTAAGTTAAAAGTTATTTCACAGTTCTGTATGCTACTAAGCAAAATGATTACACAATTAAAATACGGCTACAAAAGCCTCAAATACCAAAACAAAGCAAATATAATCTTGGAATCAATCCCAACTTATATATCTGGGCCAACAGGAATAAGTTTCAACAATGGTAAAAATTTCAATGCCTAAATCCATTATCTTTTGCTAATATAAAATAATCGCTTGCTATCAATTGAAGTTCAAGATATTTAAATTTTTCTTTCCATTCAGTAAATATTAAAGAGAACATTTTTGCATTTTGCATTGAGAGAGAGAGAGAGAGAGAGATGAAAAGCTTACCCCACAGTAATCACAGCCAACTCTGAAATGGGTCACCGAAGTATCAATTGACCGTGATGAATTCCTTAGTTCGTTATCAGCTCCGCTATTACCTACTAACACAACATCACAACCATTGTGGCATCTCAAATACTATAAATGGCAATGAATAATGATTGAAGCTACATGTCATGATAGCCTGGAATGAAACCCTTGAACTCTGAACTACATAAAAAGCAGAGCTGCAGAACATACGAGATTTTTGGCTACCATTCTCTGAGATGGCCAGCTTGGGCCGTGCAGCTAATCTCCTCAAAGCATACTCTTCAGGAAACTGTCGCTCCAAAAAGTGATCCAGCTCCAAGCAAACTTTTGGTAATCCCCCTGGATGTCGGCTTTTACAAACTTGACATGTGAGCTTTTCATCAGCTGGATACACAATGCAAGATTCACAATATACTGGAAATGCAAACCACATAAAAGAGGAATCAGAATAAATATATTTTCTAATTTTAAATTTCAAAAGAATTTCTGAACCTGGAAGACAAAACTAAATGCAAAGAATACCATGGCCGCAATTAAGAGCAACGGGATGAAAAAGCAATTGCTTGCATTCTGCGCAGAGCACATCCGATGCTGTAATCTGCTTGCAGCTTTGGTCTGAGCCAATTGGATGCCCATTCTCCTCTTCAACAATTATATCACGTTCTCGTTTCAAGTCTTGTCTGGGACTGCTTGGGCAGTAACCATCAATACCCTCAACAGGCTCTGATTGCACCTTACTTGCATGGGGTTCACCATTTCTAAATGACCCAGTTTCCATAGATGAGTTAGGGCCCAAACATGTCATGTGTGATTGTGAAGAACAGGATAACTTTTGTTGTTCCTCATTGCCTGACCTCCACGCAAGAGCATCAAACTGCGGAGAGAAATTTTCCATTTTCTTTTCTTCCTCTAAGCAGACAAAGATTGGGGGGGAAAGGATCTCAGAAAAGTTGATTTGTGCAATATTTTAACAAAACTAGGCTGGTAGAAAAATCAACATAGAATCATAATAACCAGTGGATCTGATGATTCTCACATGCATGATTAAATGATACAAGAAATTGTGATCAAGCTTAAGAAGGAGCCGTTAGCAACAATTCCGAAAGGAACATTCTCATATACCTCTAATGGCTTCACTATTTAAAAGGTGCAGAACTCATACTCATATGACCGAATATGACAATCATCTAGTAACTGCATATTAAGACTTAAAGGATAGTATGTCTGTAATGCCACTGATACTTCTAAAAATTAAGGCCCCATTTAGTACATAGAACAAAACAGACATTGCATGAGAAACTATGGAGTTTATCAAGTTTGAAGCGTTTAGTTCAAATGTTATATAAGAACAAATTTGAAAGGGGAAGACAAAGCTATGGAGTGGAAAGGTACAACCAGCAGACAAGCACCACCACTTGTTTTCCAAGTGCATAATCAGCTAGCTAAGTCCTCCTTCACTCAGCTATAAGATGTGGAAAAGAAGTGAAATTAACAGCAAGTATGGCCTTCTAGATCCCTTTTCATGGAATCAATCAATAAATTCCTCCTTGACATATATAGATCATAGACTTAATAAGTCTAGCCAAGTCCTTTTCATGGGCAACATTGTTCTATAGGTATTTTACATAGCTAAGAGCAGGCAAGCAAACATAGAGAACTCACCTAAAATTAGTATTTCCCTTCTCCTATAGGAATCAGGATACATCTTAAGCAGCAAAAAGTGAAGTAACAGACAGATGCTAGGAAAGTGAAGGTATGGTTGCCGACAAATTGCGCATTTGGATTCACGTACACCATTCATTGATCGATGCAAACACCAGAAACAGGAAATATGGCCACAAGCTGCATCAAAGGAAACGAGTAATTTGTTAATAAGCAGACAGAGAAACTCCCATGTGTATGTGGAAAATAGAAGCTCCTTACCTAATACGATTGGCTTGTAAAGAAGTTCCCTGCAGCGAGATGAGAATAGATTGGTGAAACTGCTTCTCCCAAATATAAAAACAAATAGCTGCTAAAATACACAAGCGACATTAAGGTGACATACAAAAAGAAGAAGAAAAAGATGACAGGACCCAAACCCAATGTCACTAATGCAGGTTCAGGCATTGCACGGCGCAATTTCTTAGAGGATGATCGCCATTGTTGCAACTGGAGTTTACTTCTTGTGTTGTTTACGCGAGTAATTTTAGAAAACAGACCTTCACATCGAATGACAAATTATATTTTTGTACCAAAAATCTCGTCATTTGCATTTGAAAATACGAGATGAGACATAGGAGTTAATCGTTTAAACTGAGGAAGGCGCAGCTAACTTTATTCGCAATACACAACCATGAAATTGAGAACATAAAAGTACACCAAATATAGAAGCCATGCCAGTCATTCTCTAGGCATCTCAACAAGAAATTATCAGATGAACAGCCTCTTCGCAATTAAAGAAGACGCGAGGAAGAAAGAGAGAGAACACTCACAGGCAAACGCAGCAGGTGAAAGATTCGGAGATTTGCTCGGGCTCGGCGTCGTCGTCTATGGCCACCGATCGAAACTCCTCCATTCTCTGAGCCGACTGCTCCTCCTTCTCCATCGAGAGCGGAGCTGGACAGGCGACGGAGAGGGAAAGGGCGGAGCGAGGGTGGAGAACAATCGGAGAGGCGGCGAAGAAGACGGCGAACCTCGGGAGATCGAAGGATTCTCGATCCTTCTCCCGCGACTAGAGCGAGATAGAGACGGAGGGAGAGGACTCGAGTAGGAGGAATCCGATTAGATCCCTTCAATTCGGGCCAAGTTCGAATAAATTAAGGCATGATTAGGACACAAGCCTCAGGTAACGTAAAGGACAGCCGCCGCATATTTAAAAAGCCGTTATATAGCCATTAGAAAATCATTATATAGCCGTCATAAAACTATTACAAGAACGATGACTTTCATGATTGTCATAATCTTTAATAAATATTTCAAAATTATTAAAATATCCAATGACATGGTTAGTTCGTTCAAAAACAATGAGCTAGACATGTTTGGCAAGTTCTCAAATCAAGATGATTACATCAACGACATGGTCCTTGTGCCTCGCCACACCAAACAACCAACCAACCAATGGCAGAGTCAACGGTGCATAGCACATCATCAAACTCCAAACTGGCTCTTCGAGGGGTACAAATTGACTATTGGACTCCAAAAGGCAGTGGCTAGGCGATGGGCGCGGCTGTGGGAACGGTGCGGTGAAGATTGACCCACGGCTTGTCCTTGACGAAGCTCTTGAGGAGCCAAATTGGGGACTTCAACCCGACGCGGCGGCAGTTTGAAAGCAAAGGATTAAGGCCCTTTGTTCTTCTTGGCAATCTGTTATTTTGGCGTAGGCAAACCTTGGAAGCGTCATCAAGGTTCCAACAAGTGTTCTTAACGTCCATAGTGCAAGAGGAGGCTGCATGCGGCAGAGAAAATGGGCTTGTTGGGAAGGTCAACAACGAGCCCAATGCTGAAGCCAGCGAAAGTGTGGAGGATAGGATTAACATCATAGATATTTAGAGTGCGTATGACAAAATTTCTAGAACAAAAATTAATTTTTATTTTAGAAATTGAGAAGTTAAAAAATTTAGCTTCCGATTTCTTCTTCAAATATATTTCTGAAATAAAAATCTGTTTCAGAAATAGAAAAATCAAATTGCGTTATCAAACAGATTTCTATTCTAAATTTGTTCTAGGGAACAGAGAAACAAAAAAATAGAGAAGTAGAAATTTTATCATGCGCGCCCTTAACTTCTCAATGCCCTGCGACTTGAGGAGATGGGAAGCATAGAAAGAAGAAAATGACTTCCAAGACAGAAAATGGAGAGAGATTTGGACGTTAAAGACAACGGAAAGAGATTTGTGAAACATCTTTCTCTGCCCAACGTCCCTCGTGCATTGCTAACCATTGAAAAGCGGTGTTGTTTCGTTTTCGGGCTTGGGCTACGCTTAGTTCTTTCGATTAATTTTGGGCCCAATTGAGTTGAGCCACAGCCCACACCATGGCGACTTATAACTAAAAAATTAATCAAATCAATACACGAAATACACATGATTAGCGAAACTAATTAAGAGTTGGGCAAACAAATAGGGTATTTAAAAAAAATGTTTATTTTCTAAAATTCCGTCTATTTTGTAAAAAAATTTAAAATATATTTTTCTTAAAAATAACCGCTCTTATTGCTTAAAATAATTAGCTAATAGAAAATATTTTCTTATCGACAACAATTTATGTCTAAATATTTTCGTAGAATGTTATAATACTTTTCATTTATTTTTGTAGATGATACAAGAGATGATTTTTGCAAATCATTCGTTTTCTACAAAATAAACGAAGTCCAAATGTCATTGTTAAGTGGACAAAATTACAGGAGAGGGAAAATTAATCGATCAATTTTCGGCTCTATCTATTTCGCCGAAGATGAACGATTAAAAATGATCGCTTGAAATGATCCGTCAATGAAGACGATGAAAACAATTTCATTCATACACTTTCATAAGCGATATAATCGATTATTTTTAGAAATTTTTTTTCCAAATTGTTCATTTCTTGTGGAACAAATGGAGTCTAAAAAAAAGAAAAAAACAAATTAGTATTAACAATCATCGTCATTATTAATCCTCCAAAGCCCCCGAGTCAGTCTCCTCCTTTTCGTGGCCAACAAGCTCTCTCCCGTCTCGCGTCGTCTTCCCCCTCTCTCCACCGCTCGCCTCGGCGCCGCTTCGCTTTCCTCTGTTTCTCTCAGGTACTCTCTCTCTCTCTCTCTCTCTCTCTCTCTCTCTCTTTCTCTGTGGATCGTGTCCTGCGCGGCGGTCCTCGCAATTCTCCCGACCGGAGGCGTCTGGCGGGGGGGTTGGGGGACGCGAATCGAAGCTTTTCCCTTTTTCGATTTGCTCTCGGATCGACCGGCTTTGGGTCCGTCGGCTCGAGCCGCGTTTCCTACGTGAAAGTCTAGATTTTTTTTCGTCGCGTCCGCGTCTTGCATTTTATGATGTTTGTTGCTATGCAAATTTGTGCGGCGGTTAGATTCGACCGATCTCTGTATTCTTCCGTGTGGGATGTTGGCCTGGGCGCGGGGTGGAATTTTAGCCGACGATTGCTTAGCTCTGCAGCGAACGCGGTACGAAGAGGAGTTAATTCTGTTTAATTGATTGCGAAATCATCAAAGGCTAGGCGTACGAATATCGTCCCAGAGAGGGATGGTTTGTGAATTGTTTATATAGTTAGGTTCCGATCTGAATGAGATGGTTTGCTCTTGGTTCAATTGGAAACTAGACATGATAATTTTCCTCATCGAATCTTGGATCCCCTTAATTGGTATAATCTTAATCTATACTTAATGTGCTGAGTTATTGCATGGTTATATTTAGTAAATGAGTTTAGAATGGTAAAATTTAGAATAATGATGGGTCAACAACTAACTTAAATTCACCTCACTTTTATGAATCTCCTTTTACTCACTCTTCTCCCTTCACTCTCACTTTGTACTTGCAAATTTTAGATTGACTTTAGTAATATAGATTGGATCGAATATGGATCACTAGCGGGTTAAATGTTTCAAGCCAACTTACCTATTCGATAAGTCTACTGATAAGTGATTTCATGCATGCATAGGGCTATAATTTTCAAATTATAATAAATCTTGATGATAGACACATATAATGTATTTCAATTTCAAATACTAAAAGACAGATCGCATCTTAATACAACTTTTCTGACTTGATTGGGGATCTTGTATGATATAAATAAAATTGTAGGTTTTAATGTATTTACATTTTGCATGACAAACGACATGCAAGGAAATTGTATTCAATTTCTTAGGACTATTTATTTGTTATGATAGATCTTATTACTCACGCATAAAATATTTGATATCCTAGTGGGATCGTCAAATGAGTTGGTTGGATCGAGTCAAAGATGGTGCTACCTAAATTAATTCATTTAACCCATTTTGACTTATTTATATGTAATATAAATTTAGTGATTCATACTCGACTTAACCTCGTAACCAATTCATTACCGACTTGACCCACATTACTAAAACACACACACATATATATTTAAAAACAAGAACCTTTATACTATGCGGTAGCGTATAAAAAATAAAATTTTAAGTATTAATATAAGGTTCCAAATAAGATTTTTGACTTGTTCATGACTTTTTTCTTTATTGCAATTTTTTTTGAGTTTCACAATGAAATACCCAACATCTCTTTAAAGTAATAAGTCAATAAACGTTGACATGTAAAATCATATATTAATTTTTGCGATTTTCTAAAGCTTCCAATTTAAAAAGAAAAAAAGATCATAAGTGATGCATAAAACTACAAGATAAGTTGCCCCAATTAAAAATCCCAAACCTAAATAAGAAGACAGATGAATAGGGAGTACGGGTGGATTGGGATTTGAATCCATTAAAAACCCACATTTCATTGAACTTTAGTACTAAAACCCATATCAATCCATTTAATGAAATTTAGCTAACCCAAATGTCAATTAACCCATCATATATAGGTAAATAAATGGTTTTCAATCCATTTTGACAACTCTACGTTTTAGGCACTAAAGGATAAATTACAGCTCAATTGGATTAGTTGCCGTGGGCTTGACAGATGGGCTTACGAGTTATGTAGGTGAGTTCAGAAGACCCAATGTATCTATGCCTCCCCGACAATACACCTATTATTATTCATTTTGGTCCACCTGCGAATAAATTATCTTCAATATAAGTAAATAGGAAGGAAAGCCAGTTTAACACGTTTTCATACTTGGGTCGTCGTGCAGAGGCCAAGCTATTAAGAATCACCTTTTCGCAGGGCATGAAATGAATAAAATTTTCTTACAAGCCAATCTAAGTGATGCCGGAATAAGACTTGCTACTACTATGGGTATTTCGATTACTAGAATGGGATATGCAACTCAAATTAAAACCATAGAACAAGTAGCTGGAAAATTAAAATTGGAATTGACGTAATTCGCAGAATTAGAAACCTTTACATAATTCGTTTCTAATCTTGATAAAGCAACCATAATCATTGAGCTCATGACTAAAAGAATTAAAAAATAATTCAAATAAAAGAAATAAGTAAAAAATTTCCTCTGTGATGATTCAAATTAATCAATGATTTGGAACGATAGGAGGGTTAATGCCAAGAAAACGTGGCAGCTTTTTAGAAGTCAACTCATTGAAGAATTGTAAGTATTGTAATTTTAATGAAGTGTTAGATTACTTACTGTCGAAGCACGTCCCACTTATAGACATGTATAAAATATTCGATGGCAAAACATATCAGGCAATAAAATACATATCATGAGAGCAGAATGTGCATGAAAATGCATGCCTAAATTGGCATGGAGACACAACGCAGGGATGTATTGCAAAAATTCTTCTCTCGACTGTCATT
Organism: Eucalyptus pauciflora; assembly: GCA_007663325.1. Classification (NCBI taxonomy): domain Eukaryota; kingdom Viridiplantae; phylum Streptophyta; class Magnoliopsida; order Myrtales; family Myrtaceae; genus Eucalyptus; species Eucalyptus pauciflora. The sequence continues at coordinate 3,024,835 of VMYD01000011.1, forward strand.
TTTTTTTTATAGCAAAATTAGGGATAAGCTGCATTTTTTTGTTTTTTTAATCTTGGGAGACCAAGCATGCGAAGTGTGCTTGCAAAACTAAGCTCACATAAGGCTAAATATGTTAGGGTTAATAAAGGGCAAAGAATACAACCTATAGAGGGTGAATAGGTTATTCGAGAACTCTAACAAATTTGCAAAAAATAGTAGCAACTTTTGCAAATATCAAGTCAAGAAAATATTTCAACCAATGTGAATCAAGTCATGTGATAGTGCAAGTAAGATAAGGGTTCGGTTTTATCCCTAGGCCTATGTCCTTTCTTCTAACTAACAGTCACAAGTCGAGCTGGATTACCCTACTAAATGGCTCAACAAGTTACAATCAGCAAACATTGAGAACTTAGTTGCTGTATTTGCTCTTTTACATTGGATCTTTTACATGTTTACAAAGGAGCAATAATATAGCTTTTAGCTTTAGAACATAGCTTCTAGAAAATCTTAGAGTTTTGTATTGCACGTGCCTCTAACATTTTGGTTTCAAAGATCTTCTCCTATATAATAATCTTCAATTTTCTCGTTGAAGATGTCTTGGAGAATTAAGGAGCCATTAGACATCCATTGGTGCTGCCGTTCAAGGCATACAGTTCCTTTCTAGAACTTTTGTAGACTACCCAAAATAGCTATTGCTACCGTTGACTTCCGGTTCTTTTGTTGTACATATTCACCTTATAATGGCTATAATTGAGAGTTAATAAACATCATCAAATGACCAATATTCTAACATCATCAATGACCTGATATCTTCACCACAGGTAAACACATTGCCTTCACCTGTTTTTGAAGTCCACCGATGCTAATTTACAAACAGACTTGTGATCTTTTTCCTTTATGAATATAATATTTGTTCTTTGTACATCGTCATAAAGATCCGTACAATACTATAGTAAATATTATATAAAGAATATGTTAGAAATCATCAAAATCACTTAGAGATATTTCATCAACAAATTGGTACTCAAATTAGGACTCCTTTAGCTTCTTGGAAAATGTGAGAAAATGTTTTTCAAGAAATCATTTTCAGAAAAATGATAATATTTAATGGTGTTCGACTGAAACTTTAAAATGAACTAAAAAATATTTTTTGCTGTTTACGATGGAAAGTCTGATCTAATTTTCCTCTGTCCACCATTTTTAATATTTTATTTTAGTTTTTAGAGAAAAAATAGAAATTTTCCTTTCCTTTTCTTTTTCCTTCTTCTTCGGCCGATCACTGATCACAGCAACGGCCGACCAACAACCATAGGCGAGGTTGAGCTTGCCCGAGGGCAATGAACTCAAGCTTGCCAGAGAATGAGCTCGACCTTAGCTAAAGAAGAAGGAAAAAGAAGGGAAAAAAAATAACAAATATCCAAAAGGAATGCGTCGAAGAGAATATGCTTGGTGTTAGGTGAAAGAAAGAGCAAGGAAAATGATTTCTGCTTTTCATTTTTCCTTATTTTAGAATATTCTGTTTCCGTTCAAACCATTTTCCTTGGCTGATTTGTTTTCCGTGTGCCAAACATTGGAAATTTTGAAAAAACAATTTCCTGAAAGGCATAGACCACATTCGCATGACTCGCGTACTTCTACTGGTCCTTTGATAAGAATACACATACACTGGCCAATTTTCCAACCATAAGCATATGGCAAACAAAAAAGATGTCGACACAAATTACAAACTTAGAAGCCAGCAGAGCCAGGCATAACAAGCCAAAGAGTAAATAATTACAATAATTGGAGTACACAATATATCTGAAAATCTTTAAATTACAAGGACCAAATTTATTTAGATCGTCGATCATATGAGATCTATGGTGGAGATCAATGGTGGACGCACATGATCAACAATTCAGATGCTCTTTAGTCTGCCGGACCATCACAATTCCAGCTGTGCATAAAACAGAACTGGGAAATACTCACCGTTAATGTACAATGTACAGTATTGTGAGTTCTGTCATTGTTACAGAACACCATAGCGCCTCAACGTTTACATATAGACACACGGAATAATTAATCCGCTCCATATATTATGAAATCCCACACTTCCATAAGACTACTCAGCTATGACGAGGCGACCATCTGCATTCTACTAAATGCCCTCTTGCCATGACTTTGCCTCCTGCCCCTGCCATGGAGAAATAACAGCGGCTGCAACTCAAAAGAGCCCAAGGGAAGCTCAAGCTGCTAGTGTTGTTGTCGTCATCACCACAAATTCATTTTTGTCATCACCACAAATTCATTTTTCTCAACTCAAGTGTGATGTCCATCCTCAAGCACTCTTGGCGTCAGTTGATTGGGACAGCTGCTTCCAAGGCAGGGGCTTCAGTTAGAGTTAGACTGGGAATTGTTCTGATGTTCTGAATCTGCATCATCTTCAAAAACAAGGTCAATTGACAGACCGTTCTCGGCATCTTCCTGAACTTCACTCGGTGAAGTGGGAGCAGTAAGTGAGACTCCATCTTCCGAACCCTCATTAGGGAAGACGAGAGCAGTAGAGCCATCGTCCAGCTGCCCTGTCACTAACCTGAGCATATAGTTTTGCACATAACTTGGCTTTTTGAGTCTGAACTTGTGCTCTGGTCGATGTTGTTGGTTGAACCGGCCGGGGAGCTTGCAACGGGAATTGTAGCAATCTCCACAGAGATCAAAGCCCATCTTCTCGACACAATCCTGACACTGGTATCTATCTCCAATTATTGGATACATCTGTATATCAAGACCCAAGAATATTACTACATATAATCGCAACTTAATCAACTTGATAATATTCACTTGTCACTTTGACTAGTTAAAATAAAAAATCGGTTGGTCACACTGAGGTCAGAAGTTTGTTTACACCATCCGCAGCTACATATTCAGATAAAAAGGGAGGGACCAAAAGTACAATGCCACTCATTTAAAATAGGCAGATTGCTAAGGAGAATTTTAAATATATCATTTGATTATACTTTGGCAATTAGCATATGGAAATTTCACATTTGGTGTAAGTTAAAAGTTATTTCACTAGTTCTGTATGCTACTAAGCACAATGATTACACAATTAAAATATGGCTACAAAAGCCTCAAATACCAAAACAAAGCAAATATAATCTTGGAATCAATCCCAACTTATATACCTGGGCCAACAGGAATAAGAAGTTTCAACAATGGTAAAAATTTCAATGCCTAAATCCATTATCTTTTGCTAATATAAAATAATCACTTGCTATCAATTGAAGTTCAAGATAATTTAAATTTTTCTTTCCATTCAGTGAATATAAAAGAGAACATTTTTGCATTTTGCATTGAGAGAGAGAGAGAGAGAGAGAGATGAAAAGCTTACCCCACAGTAATCACAGCCAACTCTGAAATGGGTCACCGAAGTATCAATTGACCGTGATGAATTCCTTAGTTTGTTATCAGCTCCGCATTTACCTACTAACACAACATCACAACCATCGTGGCATCTCAAATACTATAAATGGCAATGAATAATGATTGAAGCTACATGTCATGACAACCGACAAATCCGTAGCCCGGGTGACTCACAGCCTGCAAGTGCATCAAAGATGCAGTTATCGATTCTCCCGAGAGGCCACAATTACCGCGAGCAAACATATTAATGACGAGGAACACATTTTTGCTATGCTACTAATTAATATTTTGACTTGCTCTGCTATTTTGACCAAGCCTGGTTGAGGAAGAGTTACGGGGCATAAAACAAAATAAAAAATATGCTGGGGCATACTCTATTTCATTTTTCAGCCCTTAACGAGAAATAATAAATAAAAAGAAAAAAGGACTTTGCCCATGGATTTTATTATTTCGATGGATATAGGGATTCGTATTGAAAATAATTCGAAATCTACGAATTCGAAGCGTACTCGGAGGCGTGAATGCAAGATGCCAGCGGAACAGAATGATCTAGCCTGGAATGAAACCCTTGAACTCTGAACTACATAAAAAGCAGAGCTGCAGAACATACGAGATTTTTGGCTACCATTCTCTGAGATGGCCAGCCTAGGCCGTGTAGCTAATCTCCTCAAAGCATACTCTTCAGGAAACTGTCCCTCCAAAAAGTGATCCAGCTCCAAGCAAACTTTTGGTAGTCCTCCTGGATGTTGGCTTTTACAAACTTGACATGTGAGCTTTTCATCAGCTGGATACACAATGCAAGATTCACAATATACTGGAAATGCAAACCACATAAAAGAGGAATTAGAATAAATATATTTTCTAATTTTTAATTTCAAAAGAATTTCTGAACCTGGAAGACAAAACTAAATGCAAAGAATACCATGGCCGCAATTAAGTGCAACGGGATGAAAAAGCAATTGCTTGCATTCTGCGCAGAGCACATCCGATGCTGTAATCTGGTTGCAGCTTTGGTCTGAGCCAATTGGATGCCCATTCTCCTCTTCAACAATTATATCACGTTCTCGTTTCAAGTCTTGTTTGGGACTGCTTGGACTGTAACTATCAATACCCTCAACAGGCTCTGATTGCACCTTACTTGCATGGGGTTCACCATTTCTAAAAGACCCAGTGTCCATAGATGAGTTAGGGCCCAAACATGTCATGTGTGATTGTGAAGAATGAGATAACTTTTGTTGTTCCTCATTGCCTGATCTCCACGTAAGAGCATCAAACTGTGGAGAGAAAGTTCCCCTTTTCTTTTCTTCCTCTGGAGCAGACAAAGGTAAGGGGGGGTGGGTGGTGTGGGAAGGATCTCAGAAAAGTTGATCTGTGCAATGTTTTAATAAAACTAAGCCGGTAGAAAAATCAACGTAGAATCATAATAACCAATCATAATAACCAGTGGATCTGATGATTCTCATATGCATGATTAAATGGGACAAGAAATCGTGATCGAGCTTAAGAAGGAGCAACCATCCTGAAAGGAACATTCTCATATACCTCACCAGGTTGTTTAATTGCTTCAATATTTAAAAGGTGCAGAACTCATACTCATATGACAGAATATGACAATCATCCAGAACTGCATATTAAGACTTAAAGGATAGTACGTTAAGCATATACTCCAACACCCGCCGTAATGCCACTGATGCTTCTGAAAATTAAGGCCCCATTTAGTACATAGAACAAAATAGACATCACATGAGAAAACTATGGAGTATATCTAAGTTCGAAGCTTTTAGTTCAAATGTTATGTAAGAACAAATTTGAAAGGGGAAGACAAAGCTATGGAGTGAAAAGATACAACCAGCAGACAAGCACCACCACTTGTTTTGCAAGTGCACAATCAGCTAGCTAAGCCCTCCTTCACCCACCGATAAGATGTGGAAAAGAAGTGAAATTAACAGCAAGTATGGCCTTCTACATCCTTTTTCGTGGAATCAATCAATAAATTCCTCCTTGACATAAACAGATCATAAACTTGATAAGTCTGGCCAAGTACTTTTCATGGGCAACATTGTTCTACAGGTATTTTACATAGCTAAGAGCAGACAAGCGAACATACAGAACTCACCTAATGTTAGTATCTCCCTTCTCCTATAGGAATCAGGATACATCTTAAGCAGCAAAAAGTGAAGTAACAGACAAATGCTGGGAAAGTGAAGGTATGGTTGCCGACACAATGCGCATTTGGTCTTACTTAAACCACTCATTGATTGATGTACACACCAGAAACAGGAAACATGGCCACAAGCTGCATCAAAGGAAACGAGTAATTTGTTAATAAGCAGATAGAGAAACTTCCATGTGTATGTGGAAAATAGAAGCTCCTTACCTAATATGACTGGCTTGTAAAGAAGGTCCCTGCAGCAAGATGAGAATAGATTGATGAAACTGCTTCTCCCAAATATAAAAACAAATAGCTGCTCAAATACACAAGCAACATTAATGTGACATATAAAAAAAGAAGAAAATAATAACAGGACCCAAACCCAATGTCACTAACGCGGGTTCAGGCATTGCATGGCGCAATTTCTCAGAGGATGATCGCCATTGTTGCAACTGGAGTTTACTTCTTATGTTGTTTACACGAGTAATTTTATATACTAGACCTTCACATAGAATGACAAATTATACTTTTGTAACAAAAATCTCGTCATTTGCATTTGAAAACACGAGACGAGATATAGGAGTTAATCGTTTAAACTGAGGAAGCAGCAGCTAACTTTATTCGCAATACACAACCGTGAAATTGAGAACATAAAAAAAACCCAGGGGAGAAGAAGAGCCTGATGCAGATTTGATGAAACTATCATAGTCGAAATCTAAGCTCCCGTCACAACATATTTAGAACAAAGTACACCAAATACAGAAGCCATGCCATTCATTATCTAGGCATCTCGACTAGAAATCATCAGACGAACAGCCTCTTTGCACTTAAAGAAGACACAAGGAAACCACAATGAAACCTGCAATCGAAGAACAAATCCTGGAATTCAAAATCAGAACCAAGACAACATTTTATCTCTGATATTTATCATTTCATAAACCTCAGTAAGAGAGACAACGGGAAAGATACACGACGACAAAAAAGGAAGCGACAACTTACAGTCAGAAAGGCAAAAAAAGGAAGCCATCAGTAAGAGAGACAACGGGAAAGATACACGACGACAAAAAAGGAAGCGACAACTCAGTCAGAGCCAAAAAAGGAAGCCACGACCTATAGTCAAAAGGGCAAAGAGGGAAGCCACAGCTTATAGTCAAAAGGCATTTCCTGTTACCAGAGCCATCCATCAAAATCTAGCTTTTCCGGAAGACACCATTTCAAAACCCATTGAGGCAACTTTTTTGAGCTTGATCGACGCTCTCCAAAAATAAGTGAGAACGCAAAAATAAAACACCATTTCAACCTCCCGTCCGTGTAAACTTCAGCGTCAATTAGCAAACTGGTTATCGCCCAAGACAATACCAATCGCGAGCAGCGCGCACACAGAAAAAGAAAAGGCTCCATTTTTGCGAAAACCGCAAGACGCAATCGCATGCGCACACGCGAAATCATCCGAATCCGCACGAAACCACCACAGACTGCCGCGAGATGGAGACACGCGATCGACAACGACATTCTTCGATCGTCCAAACGGACCGAGGCATGTGCCCTCGCTACGTTTCAATCCGTGGTGAAAGAGAGAGAGAGAGATAGAACACTCACAGGCAAACGCAGCAGACGAAAGATTCGGAGATTTGCTCGGACTCGTCGTCTTCGATGGCCACCGATCGAGACTCCTCCATTTTCTGAGCCGACTCCTCCGCCGCCATCGAGAGCGGAGCTGGACAGGCGACGGGGAAGGGAACTGGAAAGGGCGGAGCTGATGGAGAGAGAATCGGAGAGGCGGCGAAGACGACGGCGAACCTCGGGAGACCGAAGGATTCCAGATCTTTTCTCCCGTGGCAGGGGAAGCTCGGACGAGAGCAAGATAGAGGCGGGGGGAAGAAGATTTTGTAGAAGGAATCAGATCCGACCCTTCATTTCAGGCGAAGTTCGATTAGTTTAATGTCGGATCAGGACACGAGCCTCTACCGTAACAAACAACCGCCTTCCAAGACTTACCGGGAGATTCTTCTAGAGGTCCAACGTCGTCACTCTTCTGGTGAATTTGAATTCGCTTACGGTGACGTGAGTTTTTAGTATTATGGTTTTGACCTCTTCTTTGTCCTTACCATTTCAAATTGAAAAGCACGTGATGGTTTTTTTTTTCTCTTTTATAATGGTTCTCTAGTCAGACGATTAGCAAGGTAAAATGATGACTAATGTAAGGGAAAGCCGCCAGATATTCGCGTCTTTAATTCTTTGATTATTTTTCAATAGTCAAATAAGAATTTCGACTTCAATGGTAGTTACATCACTCTCCTTCGTAATCATACGTATCGCTCTTGTCGTGTTTTGCATTATAAAGAAAGCAACATTATATTAAGAGTCGTGTCTTTTGCACTCATCATTTGGCTTAAGTATTCTTTTTTTATTATATTATTCCTTGTGAGGGCCATCACTCATGTTATAATTCTACAAAATTGATCTTTTCTTTTTTGGCTAACTCCTTTTATTTTGTTTCTTTTTTCATCCTTGCAGGTCCCACTTTCCTTCACTTTCCGTGCTTGCTTTGGTTCTCGACTCTTGTAAATTGTCTCACTATCTTCTCTTTTGTAGGTTATTCTCTTCTTTTTATGCCTCCCCCACTCCTCAAGTCGCGGGGCATCGAGACAAGGTTGGCTTGCATTCACGCTAATAGAGATCAAACTCACAAAAATAAGGTACATTGGCAATCCTAACGAACCCCATAAAAAGATCATTCTTCATATCGTCGTTGGTTGCGGACCAACCACCTCTAGTGTCAAGTTCTTGAGATAGATGTCCAATTGTAGCATCGTTAATTTATTTTGAGATGATGGGCCCGTTTGGTTCAACTTTGGGGAAATGGCTTTGCATTTCCCCAAGTATCCTTGATTGAATGGGCATTTTGTGAATGATAGTATGTTTGAACACTCAAAAATGTGTATATTTGCAAAGTAGCTTTAGGTTGAAAAGAAAAAGGAAAAAAAGAAAAAAATGGAGGAGATCAGCTGGAGAGGGGAAAATCGTGGGGGGGTGGGGCGGCTCTACAATGGCATCGGTGGTGGTGGGGAGGCGGCGATGGCGGTTTTTGGGGGGGGGGGTCGCGCTAACCTTAGGTGAGCTTGGGTTGGCGCGACCTAGGCGACGCTGGAGGCTGTGCGACCTTGGGCGGTGTCGCCGGAGGCCGCGCAGCCTCGCGACCTCGGGCATCACATTGGTCGTATTCCAAATTGCCGTTGCTGTCACAGCCACGAGCCGCCTCCCCGCTGCTGCCCACCGCGCCCACCGGTTGAGCTTCGCAAGGCCGAAGAAGACGATGAACGGTGTCATATGAGGGCAAAAGAGGAAAACACAATCATAATGAGGGCAATATTGAATGTATGATGGAATCATCCAAGATTTGACCTTTTCGAACTCTGTCTGTAACTCACTATAGGCTCGGGAAAGAAAAAAAACTCATTAAACCTTGTATTAGCATTCCGAAAATACTGAAAGCCCAAAGTAAGTCCGGACCCGTTTTGGGCTTTCGGCATTCCACAACATTCCAAATGCTAGCATTTAACCAATGACACCTCTAAATGCTGAACCAAACGCCTAACTTTTTTTCCGAGGAGCTTTCAGGATTAAAAGTCCATTGGGAATGCTGAACCAAACGGGGCCGATGAGCTAGATATGTCTGGCAAGTTCTCAGACCGAGATGATTGCATCAACTACATGGTCCTTGTGCCTCGCCACGCTAGACAACTAGCCAATGGTGGAGTCAGAGTGGGTGAAGATGGACCCACGGCTTGTCCCTGATGAAGCTCTTGAGGAGCCATATTGGGGACTTCAACCTGACCCAGCGGCAATTCGAAAGCAAAGGATTTCCACTATTATTTTGGCAAAGGCAAACCTTGGAAGCCTCGTCAAGGTTCCAACAGGTGGTCTTAATGTCCATAGTGCAAGAGGAGGCTGCGTGCGGTGGAGAAAAGGGGCTTGTTGGGGAGGTCAACAGCGAGCCTAATGTCAAAGCCAGCGAAAGTATGGAGGACAGGGTCAACTTCTCAATGCCCTGCGACCCGTGGAGATGGGAGGCGGAGAAAGAAGAAAATGACTTGCGAGACAGAAAATGGAGAGAGATTTGGACGTTAAAGACGTGGAAAGAGATTTGTAAAAAGTCTCTCTCTGCTCAGCGTCCCTCGTGCACTGCTAACCACTGAAAACAGTGAAAAGTGGTGAGGTTTCGTTTTCGGGCTTGGGCTACGCCCAGTTCTCTCGATCAATTTTGGGCCCAATTGAGCTGAGCCACGGCCCACGCCATGGCGACTTGTGCTCTTTCCCTTTTCAGATCTCGGGGCCCAATCTTCTTATAAAGAGCATATGAAGGTCCGGCCTGCCCTACTTTGGGCCGGGTCCTCTGACCCGGACATTTTTCATATGCATGTCCCGGGTAACACACCAGGCCCCTTGACCGGATCCTAACCGAGCATCAATCCAAACTCATGAAGTCCGAATATATTCATCGAATAAAATAAGTTTAATGAACTCATCCACTGTTCAATTTTTTTTTTTTCTGAATAAATCATGTCTAGGACAGTGTCAAAGATCTTATTGAAAACTTATATCAGCTTGCCAAAAAGAGAGAGGTATTACTGACATGGCAATTTGGCTAAAAAAAAAAAATTACTTGAATAAAGGGTGGAATGAAGACATGTACAAATCAAACCAAAGATACTAAGTACAACAAATATTTTTTTTCTTGGACTTGGAGATAATCGTGTTTTGATAAAATTATTGTTAATAATAATTGACATCCCTTAAAATTGGAAAAAAAAGAGAGCAAGGTATACCAAAAAATCCTTCTTCGAACTTTCCCAATCAAATATTACTTTCAATTCATTAAGTTTGAATAATTGAAAAAAGAAGAAGAGTTATGCATGAATTATCCATGTAATATATTCGTATTAAATTAATAATTTACACATCGAATAATGATGGACATGTTAACACCTTAATTATTGAAGGATAAAAAGATTGACATGTTAACTCATCATATTTAAGAATCCAACTCGACATATAAATAACGTATGATTTGTTGTTTGAGAAAATTAAAGGCAACATTGAACATTTACTGATAGTTCAAGGATTCAATTGCATAAATTAATAATTTAAAAATTACATCGAATATTAAGTCAAAATTTAGGAATCATTCATGTGGACATGTGTGTGAGTGTTTTTATTTATATATTTTTTTTAATAAAGTTGGTCGAAGACAAAAACATGTTGAAACGATTTCATGAAGGAAAAGCTCGAGAGAGTTCTCGTCTGCTCGGACTGCCAAATGCTGGGAAAGCAGTGGAAACTTCGCAGAGGGAGAGAGTCAAAAGGTGAGACAAAAGTCAAAAGGAAGAAGAGATGTATATAACTAAAAAGAATAGTCAAATTAATAAACGAAATACGCATGATTAACGAAGCTAACTGAGCATCAGGCAAACAGATAGCGTATTCAATGAGGAAGTGTTTGTTTTCCAAGACTTCGTTTGTTTCGCGAAAAAAAAAGATTTAAAATTTTTTTTCCTAAAATTGATCATTTGTATCACTTATAATATTTAATCAATAAAAATATTTTCATAATCGACAACAATTTATATCTAAATATTTTTTATTCATTTATTTTTACAGGTGATATAAGAGATGATTTTTCTAAAAATGCTTTTCAAATAATTCGTTTTCTGCAAAATATGCGAAGTGTAAATGACCAAAAAAAAGAAGAAGTTGAAGCCTAAATGTCATCATGAAGCGGGCAATTTACAAGAGAGGGAAAAATTAATTGATTTGTTTTACCAAAAATGACTAATTAATATTTTCTTAAATATAATCACTTGAAGTAAATAGTCAATGAGAGAGTGTTATTATCATCATCAATAATTTTCATTCATTCATTTTTTTAAGTGATATAATTGATTAATTTTAGGTCATTTTTTTGTGAAACAAACGGAGTCAATATAAAAAAAATTAATACTAATTGTTGTTGTTGTTGTTATTAACTTATTATTGGGCTAATCCCTAAAAAACCCCAAACTTTAGGTTTAGTTCCAAATCTACCCTAAACTTTTTTTTGTCTTATAAAAAATCCAAAACTTTAGGTTTAGTCCCAAATCTGCCATGAATTTTTCTTCTTTTTTTTTGTCTTAGAAAAATTCCAAACTTTAAGTCCAATCCCAACTCTACCCTACTTTTTTTTTGTTGAAAAGAAAATCATCTATTTTTGCTCTAGTCCCAAATTTGCTCCTGTTAGTCGTCTATCCAAAAATCGTGATTAGTCATCCTTAATTTTTATATCTTATAACAGTTTTATTTTGAAGATAATTTTCCATGTCGCCTTGCCAATGTGTATTTATTATCGATTTGGAAATGCCACATTAAGTTGGGATTGGACCATGAGGTAGATTTAAGAATAGATTAAAAGTTGGTGATTTTTTTTAGACAACGAAAATTTTGGGGTAGAATTGGAACTAGATCTAAAATTTAGGGATTTTCCGAAACAAAAGAAAAGTTTGGGGCAGATTTTAAACTGGATCTTAACTTTGGGATTTTTTATGAGATAAAAAAAATTCGGAGCAAATTTATGCATTTTAGGGATTGGCCCTATTATTATTATAAAGTCGTGAACAGCGTACGAGGGAACTAGAATAGGACCGAGAGGTTCTAGAAAAATCCAACAATGACCGCACCCATGCTCCTTGACATAAAGATGACCAGAAATCCTCCAAATCTTCCGTATGGGATATTGGTTTGGGCGCGCGGTGGAATTTTAGCCGATGATTGCTTAGCTGTGCAGTGAATGCGGTGCGAAGAGGACTTAATTCTGTTCAATCGATTGCGAAATCGTCAAAGGCTAGGCGTACGAATTGACTGCAATGCTTTATATTTGGAGCGTATAGCAGAATATCGTCCCAGAGAGGTGGTTTGCTCTTGCTTCAACTGGAAGCTAGACATGAAAATTTTCCTCATCAAATCTTGGATCCCCTCAATTGGTATAATCTTAATCTATACTTAATGTGCCGAGTTATTGCATGGTTTTACTTAGTAAATAATTTTAGAATGGTAAAATTTAAAATAATGATGGGTCAACAACTAACTTAAATTCAACTCACTTTAATGAATATCTTTTTACTCACTCTTTCGCCTTCACTCGATCTCACGTTCGCTCACTTCGCACTTGCACATTTTTAGATTGACTTTAGTAAATATGGATTGGATCGAATATGGATCACTAGCAGGTTAAATGTTACTAGCCAACTTACCTATTCGATAAGTCTACTGATAAGCTATTTCATGCACGCATAGCGCTATCATTTTCAAGTTATAATAAATCTCGATGATAGACACTAATAATGTATTTCAATTTTCAGATGCTAAAAGACAGATCGCATCTTAATACAACTTTTTTGACTTGATTAGGGATCTCGTATGATATAAATAAAATTAAAGGTTTTAATGTATTTACATTTTGTATGACAAAGGACATGCAAGGAAATTGTATTCAATTTCTGTGGACTATTTATTTCTTATGACAGATCTTATTACTCACGCATAAAATATTTAATATCATAGTGGGGTTGTCAAATGAGTTGGTTAGATGGGGTTAGAGAGGGTGCTACCCAAATTTATCCATTTAACCCAATTTTGACTTATTTATATGTAAATATAAATTTAGTGATTCATACTCGACTTGACCTCGTAACCAATTCATTACCGACTTAACCCATATTACTAAAAGACATATATATTTAAAAACAAGAACCTTTATACTATGTAGTAGCGTGTGAAAAATAAAATTTTAAGTATTAATATTAGGTTCCAAATAAGATTTTTGACTTGTTCAAGACTTTTTTCTTTATTGCAATTTTTTTTTGAGTTTCACAATGATATTAAGTCAATAAACTACAAGATAATAAGTCAATAAACATTGACAAGTGAAACCATATATTAATTTTCGTGATTTTCTAAAGCTTTCAATTTAAAAAGAAAAAAAGATCATAAGTGAAGCATAAAACTACAAGATAAGTTGCCCCAACCAAAAAGCCCAAACCTAAATGTGAAGACAGGTGAACAGGGAGTGCAGGTGGATTGGGCTTTGAACCCATTAAAAACCCGCATTTTTATTGAACTTTAGTACTAAAACCCATATCAATCCATTTAATGAAATTTAACTAATCCATATATCACTTAACCCATCATATATAGGTAAATAAATGGTCTTCAATCCATTTTGACAACTCTATGTTTTAGGCACTAAAGGATAGATTGCAGCTCAAGTGGATTAGTTGCCGTGGGGTTGACAGATGGGCTTACGAGTTATGTAGGTGAGTTCAGAAGACCCAATGTATCTACGCCTTGCACGACAATGCACCTATTATTATTATTCATTTTGGTCCATTTGTGAATAAATTATCTTCAATATAAGTAAATAGGAAGGAAAGCCAGTTTATTGTAGGATTTAGTATTCTTTGACCAAATGGTTCTCACAAAATATTGAGACTTGTTGACCAAGCGACTTCTTGAAACGTGTTCATAGTATTGGGCCTTGTTCCTTATTGCTCTTCCTCTTTCATTACAGTGTGTTAACAGTTTGGTAGCCGCGTGCAATCGTTTATTACTTATTCTATGTCCGGCGACAACCCCAAATGGTCTAATAAGTTTTTGTTGATCTTTTGCCCGTCCGCTTCTCCTTTGAATCGAGGCAAGTCAGGAAGATCAAATCCGTTAACAGTGCAAGGCTTCTTCTTGTTCCTTAGAAATTGATGTGCAGTAAAATGTCGGGGGTTTCTTGCTTGATCTAATAGAAAATTGAGCACCTGCACTTATTGTATACAAAAACTAATTGGCATGACTTATACAATGCTAGATGATATATGAGCCCATTTGGTTCAGCTTTTGGGAAACTGCAAATACATTTAAAGTAAAGCGGTTTTTCGAAATGATTTAGTATTTGCCAAATTATAATTTAAAGTGCATTGAAAAGTGATTTTGGTGTAAATATCATTTGGTAAACCCTACAATTTACAAAGGGCTTTTTATTAATTTTTTAAAAAATTAATATCAAGTCCAATGAAACTCTGTCGCCAACCATTGGCCGACCACCCACCGGTGAACAAATCTGGCTGCCGTTGAGGCTACATAAGGTTAGGTGAACCCATATCTGGCTACCAACGAGGCTGCCTGAGGTCGTGTCACCTCAAGTAGTGCCACTTGGGCCTTGCTGACGGCTAGATCTGGGTTCGCGGGACCCAAGCGACGCCTCTTGGGTCATGGCATCGCTTGAGGTCCCGCAAACCCATATCTGGTTGTTGGCAAGGCCCAAGCGACGCTGCCTAAGGTCACGTGACCTCAGGTAGCCTCGTTGGTGGCTCGATTTGGGTTAGCTTGACCTCAGGCAGCTTTTTCGACGGTTGGCCGGCCTCTGGCAGGTATGGGAAGATGAACATTCAAGAAAAAAAGAAGAAGAAAGGTCAACGAATGAATAGTAGAAGGTAGACTTGTATTTCTAAAATGATGAAAGCCCAAAGTAGGTCCAGACCTATTTTGAACTTTCAGCATTCCCAATGCCGACATTTGACAAGGGACTTCAAAAAAGGCTTGCCAAACACCTAATATTTTCCCCAAGGGGTTTTGGGGGCCAAAGCCCCTTGGGAAAGCTGAATAAACGGGGCCTATGTAGGAGGTCATCCTACTGCTGTAAATTAAGAGTTGAAGTTGTAGACTACTAGTAGTCACTCCTACCGATGATTTAAATGGAATAACTCCTAAACTTCATTGCACCATACAACTTTTCTAGTGAAAGCAATAACTTTCTATCCATAATCAATTATGATATAAGGCAAAGCGCCCTAAAATAATGTACATTCAAAAATTTTGATTGTTTTCCTGCCTGCACCCACATGTCTGGCACAATCTTGGAAACTTGCCTCTTCAATTGGAGGAACTTTAGCTCTGGTAGATTCATATTAATACACAAATTAATTGCGTCCGCCGCTTTAATAAAGTGAATTTAGGGATGTGAAGTCGAGAGTGAGAGATTTCCCATTTGGTAATTTGTAGAAGCAGAATGGGCAGAAGAGTACTAGAACACTTTTTTTACGTTTATTTACTCGAACATATGCACTTCGCCTTATTTTCATCGAGCAACGACACAAGAAATAAAAGTTTGGAACGAATTGCCTTGATCTTACATTTATTTAAGGTCACTTAAAGCTAGCAATGACTTGGATTGCCTTGACATTGCATTAACTAATTGCAGTAGTTGCTTTTTTGAATAGGGATTGATTTGGAACAATTGACAGATTTTGGGCTAAATTGGAACCCGTTTCTTTTCAAAATGGACCACGTGCAAATTTCGTGCAAATCTCGTGCAAATCTCGTGCAAATCTCGTGCTACGTCGGCCATCGGCCTACATCTTGTTGGAATATGAGCCGCTTTAACTATACATATGGGTCTTCGGACTTTAGCTGGTATTTGGATGTATGGTTTCTTGCTTTTTTTAAATTTTCCAGGTGAACTCTTTCATTTCTATCTTATGACAAGAATTTCCACCTCATCAACCATTTTGCCTCATATTTGCTTTGGAAAAGTTTAAGGTGCTTTTTTCTTTCTTCATTTGTGTACAATTTGGGCATTCACCACTAGCATGCTCTCTGCACGATGTAGTTGAAATCCAGAGAAGATGCTTAACTTGTGCTATTGCGTTAAAGTTCGTGAATCAACCATAGCAATCAAAGAAAAATTTGGGAGGCATCACGAAAATCTGGATGTTGGATGCCATTGTGATCCTTGGATTTGGGGATATCAAGTTGCTAGTGAGCTTTCACTCATAATCCAGCAATTGGATGATGTGAAATGCAAAGTGAAGACTAAGGTTTGTTCAATCACGTGGATTTGCCTTACAAAGTTTATCTTTTTTCCTTTGTACAAACTCCCATCAACCATTAGATTTCATTCTAGAGGAATTTGCCATGGTACACAAATGCACCGTTGATCATCTTGGTGGAAAACAAAAACTATTTGAATTAGACATTGTTGCTATTTGAATGTTTTGTTTTCAAATCTTTGCGAGAAGTAAATTTCGCAATTAAACTAGCTTTGATGGGTTTTTTGAGAAGTATTAGTGTGGGTTGTATTTTCAAATAATTTGTGAATTTAGAGCTGAATGTTGATGAATTTGTCAATTTCCTTTTCTCGTTTTAGTTCTATGATATGGCAGCTTGTCTCTTGTTACCAATTAACATGTAAATTCTTGAATAAGTAATGACCTCACGTGATATTTTCTCACGGGAGAATGAGTTTATAGATGTTATTGCATCCGTGCGATATAAAGCTGACATAGGCCATGCAAATGAGGCCTTCTATAACACTAGCAATCCGAGGAAGCTCATTCAGGATTACACAATCCATGGTATGTGCCAAATAAATTATATCGGTACAAATATAGTATTGGAACAAATTGTACATTTACATGTGCAAGTGACATACTTCAAGAAACAACTATTGCATTACCTGATTTTGTTGTTTCAATTATTACAGCAATGGGAGCTTACGTTGCCAAATGCAATTTGGATGAACTTTTTGAGTTGGAACATTTTTCCGCATGTGTTGTACAAAGAGTCGAACAGGTTGTCTACATAAACTTCATTCTTGATATTATTATGAATGATAGACTCAAGTGGAGTTCTCTAAACTTTGCAGCTTTTACTTGGCTCTGGATATGTTATTGTGGGAGCCGTAATTGTGGCCATAAAACCAAATACGCGTCTTGAGAATGCTATGATAGAAACCGGTGCTGGTAACCGTGAATTTAGACTTTGTTTGGTGCTAAGCACCACATGTAATAGTATATTTTGATTTGTATCGTATGAGTTTATTGCAAGTTTTGTTCTTGTTTTGGATTGTGGGTTGCAGTAAAGAGGAAGCTTGCAGATGAGGCTCGACGCTAGCAACTTTATGCGGACAGTATTGCATACAGGCATCGGTGCATTGCGGATATTTTAAAGAACAATTTGATGGGCTTCACAGAGAATGTCTGAGGAGCAAGCGTGAAAGACCTTATGGACATGGTCCAGACATCGTAATACATCAATGCCATTAGGAAAATAGGATCATCTTCGACCTTGCTCATTCCACAAGGTCTTGGAGCCATCCGGAGGTGAGCACAAAGATCCATGATGGTCGTCAAGCGTCCACATAGTCTGCTGGTGCAACTCTTTTATAACCCTTTTGAGCAACTCTAATTTCTTTTCAATATTGTAAAATAGATATGTTTAACTGGTTGAATTATCTGAAATATGAAGGTTCAATTGCTTGTCACACATTATATATATAGTAAACTCACCAAGTCAACATGTCAAATATAAATCTTACTAGCAACATTGTTTTGTATGCCGATGTGGCTAAACAGTGTCAAAACAACATCGTTTTGGCTAAACTCAGCCCTCGCCGCCGACTGCCTCCCTCCTCCTCCTTCCCCCCTCTTTTTTTAAAATAAATAAATAATTAATTAGATTTTATATTATATTAAAATTCAAATTATGCCAAAATGACATCGTTTTGGCCGATTTAAGGGCTTTATTTTGGCCAACTATAGAAACGACGTCGTTTTGGGTGAATTAGAATTGAGTCAGCTCTTCGGTGAGCCACGTAGGCGAACAATATTAATATTTAATTGCTACATATGATTTCCGGCCGGCTTCACCGGAGGTGGCACTCAAGTGCCTCACTTTTTTTATGAAAGTGGCACTTAAGTGTCACTTTCGTAACTTTTGGCACTTAGGTGTCCCTTTGTGCCAACTTTTGGCATTTGAAACGATTTTTTGCCAACCAAAAGTAATAGATGAACTTCTTTTTGTTGTTGTTTTTTTTTTAAATCCACCCATTATTCAATTTTTGTGGACTTTTCTTATGATAGATCTTATTACTCACGCATAAAATATTTAATATCCTAGTGGGGTCATCAAATGAGTTGGTTAAATTGGGTCGAAGACTGTGTGACCCAAATCGATTCATTTAACCCATTTTGACTTATTTATATGTAATATAAATTTAGTGATTCATACTGGACTTAACCTCATAACCAATTCATTACCGACCCAATCCACATTACTAAAACACATATATCTTAAAAAACAAGAACCTTTATACTATGCGGTAGTGTGTCAAAAATAAAATTTTAAGTATTAATATGAGGTTCCAAGTAAGATTTTTGACTTGTTCACTAGTTTTTTCTTTATTGCAATTTTTTTTTTTTTTGAGTTTCACAATGAAATACCCAACATCTCTTTAAAGTAATGAGTCAATAAACATTGACACGTGAAATGAGATATTAATTTTTGTGATTTTCTAAAGCTTTCAATTTAAAAAGAAAAAAGATTGTAAGTGAAGCATAAAACTACAAGATAAGTCGCCCCAACCAAAAACCCCAAACCTAAATGTGAAGACATGTGAATAGGGATTGCGGGTGGATTGGGCTTTGAACCAATTAAAAACCCACATTTTACTTAACTTTAGCACTAAAACCCATATTAATCCATTTAATGAAATTTAGCTAACCCATATATCACTTAACCGATTATATATATAAATAAATGGTCTTCAATCCATTTTGACAACTCTACGTTTTAGACACTAAAGGATAAATTGCAGCTCAATTGGATTGGTTGCCGTGGGTTTGACATATGGACTTACGAGTTATGTAGGTGAGTTCAGAAGACCCAATGTATCTATGCACAACAATGCACCTATTATTATTCATTTTGGTCCACCTGTGAATAAATTATCTTCATAGGAAGGAGAGCTAGTTTATCATACTTGGGGTCGTCAGGCAGAGGCCAAGCTATTAACAATCACCTTTTTGCAGAGCATGAAATGAACATAATTTTCTTACAAGCCGATCTAAGTAATGCCAGAATAAAACTTGCTACTAATATGGGTATTTTGATTTCTAGAATGGGATCTGCAGCTCAAATTAAAGCCATAGAATAGGTAACTGGAAAATTAAAATTAGAATTGATGTAATTTGCAGAATTAGAAACCTTTGCACAATTTGTTTCTAATCTTGATAAAGCAACCCATAGTCACTGACCTCATAACTAAAAGATCTAAAAAATAATTTGAAATAAAAGAAATAAGTAAAAAATTTCCTCCATGATCATTCAAATTAATTAATAATTTGGAATGATAGGAGGGTTAAAGCTAAGAAAACGTGGCAGCTTTTTAGAAGTCGAATCATTGAAGAATTATAATTATTGTAAATGATAATGAAGTATTGGATTACTTATTGTCGAAGTACGTCCTACTTATAAACATGTATAAAATATTTGATGGCAAAACTTATCAATCAATAAAACACATATCTCACGAGAGCAGAATGTGCATGAAAATGCGTGCCTAAATTGGTATGGAGACACAGTGTAGGGATTTACTGCAGAATTTCTTCTCTTGACTCTCATTTGGGGGGGGGAATTAGGGATAAGCTGCATTTTCATTTTTTTTTTAAATCTTGGGAGACCAAGCATATGAAGTGTGATATGATCTTCAAAACTAAGCTCACAAAAGGTGAAATATGTTAGGGTTAATAAAGGGCATACAATACAACCTATAGAGGGTGAATAGATTGTTTGGAAAACTCCGACAAATTTGCAGAAAATAGTAGCAACTTCTTAAAATATCGAGTCAAGCAAATATTTCAACCAGTGTGAAACAAATCGTGTGCTAGTACAAGTAAGATAAGGGTTCAGCTTTATCTCTAGGTCTATGTCCATTCTCCTAACTAACAACCACAAGTTGAGTTGGATTACCCTACTAAACTGCTTAACAAGTTACAATTGGCAAATATTAAATCTTTTCAGATGATAGATCATACTATTAGGACTTAGTTGTTGTATTACTCTTGTACATTTGATCTTTTACACGTTTACAAAAGAGCAATAATATAGCTCTTAGCTTTAGAACACAGCTTCTAGCAAATCTCAGAGTTTTGTATTGCACGTGCCTCTAAAATTTTGGTTTCAAAGATCTTCTCTTATAAAATCTTCAATTTTCTCATTGAAGATGTCATGGAGAATTAAAGAGCCATTAGACATTCGTTCGTGCTACCGTCCAAGGCATACAATTCTTTTCTGGAACTTTTGCAGACTACCCAAAATAGCTATTGTTGCCGTCCGATCGCTTCAACTATGATAGATTTGTCAAATAACCTATTTTCCTATTCTCTATTTGACGTCAGGTTCTTTTGTTGTGCATATTTGCCTTACAATGGCTATAATTGAGTGTTAATAAAACATCATCAAATGACTAATATTGTAACATCAACGATGACCTGGTATCTTTAGCATAGGCATAGATATTGCCTTCACTTTTTTTTCAAGTCTGCTGGTGCTAATTTACAAACAAAACAAACTTGTGATCCTTTTCCTTTATGAATATATCTTTGTTCTTTGTACATTGTTACCAACATCCGCACAATACTATAGTAAATATTATATTAAGAATAGGTTAGAAATCATCAAAATCACTTAGAGATATTTCATCAACAAAATGGTTTTCAAATTAGGACTCCATTAGTTTCTTGGAAAATGCAAGAAAATGTTTTTCAAGAAATCATTTTCAAAACAATGATAATATTTCATGGTGCTTGGCCGAAACTTTTAAATGAACTAAAAATATTTTCCGCCATTTAGTATGGAAAATTTGATTGAATTTTCCTCCGTCCACCCTTTTTAATATTTTATTTAATATTTTAAAGAAAAAATAGAAATTTTCGTTTCCTTTTGTTTTTCCTTCTTCTTCGGCTAATCGCTGATCACAGCGACGACCGACCAACAACCATAGGCAAGGTTGAGCTTGCCTAAGGCCAATGAGCTCAAGCTTGCCAAAGAGCCATCTCGATCTTAGCTAAAGAAGAAGGAAAAATAAGGAAAAGAAAAAGAAGAAGAAAAAAAACGGATATTTAAAAGGAATGGATGGAAGAGAAGATGCTTGGTCTCGGTGAAAGAAAGGACAAGGAAAATGATTTCTGCTTTTCATTTTCCTTATTTTAGAATACCTTTTTTCCACTCATGGAAATCATTTTCCTTGGCTGATTTGTTTTCCGTGTGCCAAACACTGGAAATTTTGAAAAACAATATCCTGAAAGGCATAGACCACATTCTCACGACTCGCGTACTTCTACTGTTCCTTTGATAAGAATACACAAACACTGGCCAATTCCCACCATAAGCATATGGCAAACATAAAAAGATGTCAACACAAATTACAAACCTTGACAGAAGTCGGCGGAGCCAGGCATAACAAGCTAAAGAGTGAATAATTACAGTCATTGGAGTATACAATATATCTGAAGATCTTTAAATTACAAGGACCAAATTTATTTAGATCGTCGATCATATGAGATCTACAGTAGAAATCTATGGTGGACGCGTGATCAACAATTTAGATGCTCTTTAGTCTGCCGGCCCATGCAATAGAAGCTGAAGAGAGCTCTATCACAATTCCAGTTGTGCACAAAACAAAACTGGGAAATACTCACTGTTAGTGTACAATGTGAATGTATCGTATTGTGAGTACTGTCATTGTTACAGAACAAGATAGCGCCTCAATGTTTACATATAGACACATGGAATAATTAATCCACTCTATATATTATGAAATCCCACACTTCCATAAGACTACTCAGCTATGACGAGGCAACCATCTACATTCTAATAAATGCCCTCTTGCTATGATTTTTGCCTCCTGCCCTCGCCGTGGAGAAATAACAAAGGCCGCAACTCAAAAGAGCCTAAGGAAGCTCAAGCCGCTAGTGTCGTTGTCATCACCACAAATTCATTTTTCTCAACTCAAGTGTGATGTCCATCCTCAAGCATTCTCGGCATCTGTTGATTGGGACAATTGCTTCCAAGACAAGATCTTAGGAGTACAAAGGGTAAATTAGTCTTTAGGACTTTTAGAGTTTATTTTGATGTGTATATATTAAACTTAATTGAATAATACAAAATTAATTTTTCTTTACATGATATCAGAGCGGAGGACTTAACCCTAGTCGACGTAGCAATCACTCGCTGCCATCGACTTGCAAGAATAGTCGGCCATCACTGCCACCACAGCTTGTCATCATTGCGCATCTCTCTACCCATGACTCAATGGTGCAATAATAAAGCTGCAATGCATATAGCTTCCAACCGTGTTTCATGAGAGAACAAAGCACATTGAAGTTTACTGTTATTTTATCTGAGAGAAGTTACAAAGTAGAGTGATCATTCCCAATCATATTTGAATGAGTGAACAACTTGCAGACATCTTTACTAAATCTTTTAGTAATGGGAGGAACACCCACTGATGGGTAGTCGTGATGGTTTGCGCCTTACTACCTCATCACCGAGGGAACGAGTTTGAATCTCCAGTTGTTAGCATCTTAAGTGGGGAGCCCTGGTGGTGGGGTCTTGGGCTAGCTCCCCTCCAGGTATAGTCGGTCGTTGACGTTGGGGCCTCTTGGGCCCTACGGCGGCCGTGAGCACCCATAAGGTTGTGCCAAGCTGGATCCTGGATACCAAAAAAAAAAAAAAAACATATTTGTAACAAGCCGAGCATGATTAATATATATGCTCCCGCTTGACAGGGAGTGTTAGGAGTACAAAGGGTAAATTGGTCTTTTGGACTTTTAGGGTTTATTTTGATGTATATATGTCATGACCTAACCTCGGGTGAACCACTTAGGGTTCGGCTAATGAGCTACTAAGTCTAAACTTTGCTCGGGCTCTCCCAAGTCCATACCAATTCGAGACTTTGGTTCAAGTTTTTTAGCATTCAAATGAATTTTATCTATGAGTCACTACTAATCAATTTATGGTAAGTCGATTAGACACCTAAATAAAATAACGGGAGAATTATTTTGCTCCTACGAATAAGAGAAATTAGGTACGAGGACTTGATTACACTAGATTTATGTAATACTCTTTCAATACCATTCTTTTTATTTTCAAAAATATCTTTGGTAAGTCCGGATTGGTTTATAGCCTAAATCCCTATTATGTAATGGGGTAATCACACGGATGCTCATCCATTATTAAACAATCAAATAAATTGCATCAAAAGAATTAAACACACAAAGCAAGCAATTATTATTTTTTGGGGTTTTCTCTTATCTTGAAATTAGAACTTTACTATATAACATGCACTTTAACTACATGACCTAACTCTATTGACAAGCAATTTCTAATTAAATGAACCTAACATGCAAACTATTGACATGCACCTAATATTTTTGTATTTTTTATTAAAATTCGTAACCAAAAAAAAAAACCTAATTAAACTATCTAAAATGAATACTTTCTAATCTATTGTAGGGATTAATTTGACTTAAACCCTATTCTATCTCAGAAAACTATTTTAAAAATGCAAGATTATCTAAATATGCAGGCGTTATCTAAGACCCTATCTATAAAGGAAAATATTACTTAGAAACGTCTGGTAATGTAGTGTATACTGTCGTAATCTATGCAATACCCACACTAATGCCGCATAAGTCTTTTCAGCTTCGGAATATTTCAGTTCTGAGATAGTGAATTTCTTACTCAAGTAATAAATAGCTCGTTCTTTTTTATCAACAGGACTTTCCCGAGCCAACATCGCGCCCAATGATTCACTATGAATGGTGAGGTAGAGAATCAAAGGATGCCCCAACAATGGCGAAACAAGAACCGGTGGATTCATCAAGTATTGTTTTAGCTTGTTGAACGCTTCTCAACATTCATCATTCCAATTGACTCGTGCATTCTTCTTTAAGAGCTCGAAGAATGGCTTGACAATTTCAGAAAGTTGGGAAATGAATTGAGCAATGTAATTCAATCTCCCCAAAAGGCTTCGAACTTCTTTTATTGTTGACGGAGGTTGCAACTCGCATATGGCCTTGGCTTTAAATGGGTCAATCTCAATCCCTTTACTGCTCACCATGAATCTGAGTAATTTATCGGATGTTGCCCCGAACACGCATTTGCGGAATTTAGACGAAGCTTGAACTCACGGAGTCGATCAAACAACTTTTTCAGGGTTTCGACGTGGCTTCTTCCAGGTTGGGTCTTTGCAATCATATCATCAACATAGACCTCAATCTCATGATATATCATATTATGAAATAGTGCTACCATGGCTCTCTGGTTAGTTGCCCCTACATTCTTGAGTTCGAAGGGCATGACTTTATAATGAATGGTGTCCCACGGGGTGATAAATGCAGTTTTCTCCTTGTCTAGAAAAACCATCCATAAATGAGAACGATTCAAATGCAACAATACTATCAACAAGAACAATTCAAATGCAACAATACTATCAACAAGGACATCTATATGTGGTAACAATAAATCATCATTTGGGTTGGCCTTGTTCAAATCCCGATAATCAACACAAATTCGGACTCAACCATCATTCTTCATCACCGGTACAATGTTAGCCACCCATTTTGGGTATTGTGAGACTTCAATGAATCCCACCTTCAAAAGCTTCATTATTTCTTCCTCTATCTTCTTCGAGAGCTCAGGTTTAGTTCTTCGCAACCTCTGCTTCTTAGGTGGCATGTTCGGATTAGAAGGCAAGCAATGTTCAACGATTGACGGGTCTAAACCAGGCATGTTAGCGTAGGCCCAAGCGAAGACATCTTGATATTCTTTGAGCAATTGAATTAGGCGCTCTGCCTCATCTTTGGGGAGATTTGCCCCAATTCTCACTTCCTTGGCTTCTTTTGTGTCATTGAAATTAATAGTGACGGTTTGTTTGGATGTAAAAGCCTTTGTTTTTTTATGTTGTTCCTAGCTATGCTACACCTCAATGGAATCTTCGATCAAGTCTTTGGGATCATCATTATCAGCATTTACTGCATTGGATTGGACCGTTCCCATGCCCTTGCATGACATAAGACCGTTCTCTTGCGGGCTAGGGCCCATTTCTTCTGGAGGTCCTTCGTTAATGGCTCCTATAAGGAGGTCATCGAACAAACTTGTGATTCCATTGAGTGCATCGCCAGGGTTCTCTGTCTTTGGAGGTGTCGAATCGTTCATGCCACCCCATCCATCTAGGACAAGGTCACGAGAGTCAATGTAAAAGCTGGGGGGGAGCCGAATATTTAATGGTGGAATGGATTTCATAGGCAAACCTCGGAAGCCCCATCAAGGTTCTACCAAGTGTTCTTAACTTCCATAGCGCAAGAGGAGGCTAGCATGTGGTGGAGAAAAGGGGGTTGTTAGGGAGGTCAACGGTGAGCCCAATGCTGGAGCCAGCAAAAGTGACATGACAAATATTCATCTTCTCAATGCCTTAGGACTTGAGGAGATGGGAGGTGTGGAAAGAAGAAGAGGACTTGTCAGAGAGAAAATTGAGAGAGATTTGCTAGAGTTGAGAATGAGAAGGGAAACGAACACACAAGGACAAAATAATAAGAAACAAGATAAAAAGAGTTGACTAAATAATAAAAGAGACCACTTGTAATAGGAATAATAGGCCCCGCAGTGGATAGTATAGTCAAAACACAAAAAAGAGCATCTAGACCAAAAGAGGGGTGGAAAAAGTGCAGCCCATTTATCTATATTTATCAATTATCTATTTGTTGTTTTATGCTTGACTTATGTTTACCCACTCACGAACCATCCATGTTATTATGCATTTGTCTAAATTAACATGTATATATTAGTAATCTAGTCACACGATGTTTGGTACTCAATTATAGTTACACAACACAATGTCATATCATAAATCATCTCATTACATGACGAAGTAAAAGCAAGATAGAATAACCAATGATCAGTTTCAAACTTAGACCTTATGTATATTTAAACTAACATAATTCAAAGGAAAAATATACAATTTGAGAGTTTCCAAGAAAAAATGAATGTTACCAACATCGCAAATCCGGAACTAATAATCTAAACTCTATATTTTCACAAAAAGAAAGTGTACATCCACACAACTCAATATGTTTAACTCGATGCGTTTTAACTTTCAGCATGGAATAGATAGTAAAATTTTGTTCACCATATTTCTCGTATGGGGAGATCAGAGATTAGTTAAACATCAACATCCCAAAAACTTATACGCAATTACAGCGCGTGCATCGGTAAAACATCTCTTTCTGCTCAACGTTCCACGTGCATTGTTAACCACGAATCCTGACAAGCGGTGTCGTTTTGCTTTCGGGCTTGGGCTACACCTAGTTCCGTCGATCGATTTTGGGCCCAGTCGAGCTAAGCCACGACCCACACCATGGCGACTTTTGCATTTTCCCTTTTCAGATCTTCTTCTTATAAAAGCGTATGAGAAGTTCCGGCCCGCCCTACTTTAGAACGGGTCCTGACCCGGACAATTCATATGTATGTTTCGGGTAACATACTAGGCCCCTTGACCGGATCCTAACCGACCAACGATCCAAACTCGTGAAGTCCGAATATATTTATCGAATAAAATAATTTTAATGAAATTGTCCATTGTTCAAATTTTTGTTTGGAATAAATCATTTCTAGGACGGTACTATTGATTGAGTTATTGTTTTTGATAATTGATATTCCTTAAATATGAAAACAAAAAAAGTAAGGTATACCAAAAAATCCTTCTTTGCACTCTCTCAATAAAAAATATTACTTTCAATTCATTAAGTTTGAAAAAGCTGAAAAAGAAGAAGAAGAAGAGAGAGTTACGTGTGCATTATCCACGTAATATATTCGTATTAAATTTGAAAATAATAACCTGCGTTATCGAATAACAATGGACATGTCTAACACTTGTATTTATTTATTTTCCGTTCTTAACATAGAAGGATAAAAAGATGGACATATTAACTCATTATTTTTAATAATCCAACTTTACATATAAATAGCGTTTGATTTGTCATTTGAGCAAATGTAAGGCAATATTGAACATCTATTGATAGCTTAGGAATTAAATTAAATAAATAAATTAAATCAAAATTTGGGAATTATTCGTGTCTTTTTATTTTTTGAGTTGGCCCAAGAAAAAGACAAGTCGAAACGATTTCATGAAGGAAAGCTCGAGAGCGTTCTCGTCTGCTCGGGCTGCCACATGTTTGGGAATGCAGTGGAAACTTCGCGGAGGGAGAGAGTCAAACGGTGAGAAAAAAAGTCAAAAAGAAGAGGCGTTGTATATCACGAAATACGCATTATTAACGAACGAAGCTAATTGAGAGTTAGATTAATTTTATGTCATTTTTTTGTGAAACAAACGAAGTCAATATAAAACCTAATTATTATTGTTGTTGTTGTTCAGCTAATCTCTAAAAAATCCCCAAATTTTAGGTTTTGTCCAAATTCTACCTCAAACTTTTTTTATCTCGGATAATTCCCAAACTTTAGGTATATTCCCAAATTTACCCTAAACTTTTTTTTTGTTTTAGAAAAAACCCCAAATTTTAGGTTTAGCCTCAATTCTACCTCAAACTTTTTTTATCTTGGAAAAATTCCCAATCTCTAGGTTCAATCCCAAATTTACCCTAAACCTTTTTTTGTTTTAGAAAAAACCCCAAACCTTAGGTTTAGTCCGAAATCTACCATGAACTTTTCTTTTATCTTAGAAAAAACCCAAACTTTAGGTCCAATCCCGACTCTATCCCTTATTTTGTTGAAAAGAAAATCATTTACTTTTACTATAGTCTTAAATTTGCTCCCATTAGCCATTTGTCCAAAAATCGTGATTAGTCCTCCCTAATTTTTATATCCTATAGCTGTTTTATTTTAAAAATAATTTTCCATGTCGCCTTGTAGATATGTATTTATTATCGATTTGGAAATGCCATATTAAGTTTGGGACTGGACAATGAGGTAAATCTGAGAATAGATTAAAAATTGGTGATTTTTTTTTTTTTAGACAGGAAAATCTTGGGGCGGGACTAGGCCCTCTTATTATTATAAAGTCGTGAAAGGCGTGCGAGGGAACGAGAATATGACCGGGGAGGTTCTAGAAAACTCCAACAACAAAGACCACGCCCCACACGCCCCACACGCCCCACGACATAAAGATTGACCGGAAATCCTCCAACTCCCCCGCGTCAGTTTCCTCCTTATTCGTGGCCAACAAGCTTTCTCCTTTCTCGCGTCGTCCTCCTCTTTCTCTCTCCACCGTTTGCCTCGGCGCCGCTTCGCTTTCCCCTGTTTCTCTCAGGTACTCTCTCTCTCTCTCTCGCTTTCTCTCTCCGTGGGTCACGTCCTGCGCGGCGGTCCTGGCAATTCTCCCGACCGGAGGCGTCTCGCGGGCGGGGTTGGGGAGCGGCCGCATTCCGTTCGAGAATGGGGGTTTCCGTTCGCGAATTGAAGCTCTCCCGTTTTCGATTTGCTCTCGGATCGACCGGTTTTGCGCGCGTCAGCCAAAAAAGATTCGAGCCGCGTTTCCCACGTCAAAGTCTAGATTCTTCGTGGCGTCCGCGTCTTGCATTTTATGTTTGCTGCTATGCGAACTTCTGCGGTTAGATTCGACCGATCTCTGTGTCTTTAGTGTGGGATATTGGTTTGGGTGCGGGGGGATTTAAGCCGGGGATTGCTTAGCTGTGCGCCGAATGCGGGGTGAAAGGTAGTCAATTCTGTTTGGTGCACTGTGGAGTCGTCTTAGGCTTGGCATGCGAACTTACTGCAGTGCTTTATTTGGAGCGTGTAGCAGGATATCGCCCCAGAGGGTGATGGTTTTTCGGTTGTCTATATAATCAGGTTCTGATCTGAATGAGATGGTTTGCTTTTGGTTCAATTGGAAATTAGACACGATAATTTTCTTCATCGAATCTTGGGTCCCCTTAATTGCTATAATCTCGAGGAGTTCTCTGAAAGGTGTAAAACGAAGTTGGTCATTCGGTTAATTTTGCCGAAAAAGTAGCTGCACTGCAGTGCATTATCTATAGGCAAAAGTAGTCAGTTCTTGTTTAGTTTCTCAGTGTAGTTGTGACTTGTGAGGCTTTGCTTTATTACTTGCGTGGCTGGAGTGCTGGTTTTAATGATGTTGGTCCTTTGATTTGTTTAGTCCTTGTAGGTGACACTCTCACTGTTTGCATTTGGGAGTTTCGAAACTCATATGGCTGAGGTAAATGAACGTTTAAGTGACATACTTTGGTTTCTCATATCTGTCGGTGCATCGTGTGAATGTAGTGACAATTATTCTGAATATAGCAGGAGGGTCACAGGGTTACTTTGAATGTGTATGACCTGAGCCAAGGTCTTGCTCGACAGCTTTCCACATCTTTCTTGGGAAAGGCGATTGAGGGCATATGGTAAGTGGATTGCAGTTGGAGGAGGGAAAGATTTTATTTGTTAAGTCTTCTTGTTCTCATGAAAGTGCTGCTTCTGGGTGCACAAGCTCCAAGCAATACATCTTGAAATTGTATTTTAAGCTGTTTCTGGTATTTTATTATTGTTTTCTTTTTTTAGGTGAGGGAAAAGGAAAAGGGAGGGGGGGAATGGAAAAATTATTTAATTTGGATCTTTGGTACTGAAAATTTTTTGATCTCAGTGTTTCTTGATGATATTGAGTACTCTTGCTTTGTGAGGGGTCCATGTCTATTTGGCCTGCAGTAAGCTGCATTGATGAATGAAGGAGGAATTAATTGAAGGTTTATCTGTTGGTTAGTTAGAAATTGTTTTCTCAGGGTTTGAGCAACTTGTGAGATGAAGCACGATTGACCTCATGTGTCAACTGACTACTTTTGTAAATGTTACATTTAATCTGGAATTTTTTTAACCAGAAGCAGGGGCAACATGACATGCCTTTCCCTTTAGAAGAAAAGAAAAGCCAGTATGCAGATCTCTTTATCTTACTGACATCAATGATTTGAATTTTTTCAAACACAGGCACACTGGAGTGGTAGTGTATGGTAATGAATACTACTTTGGAGGAGGTATACAGCATGCTCCTGTTGGGTCAACGCCGTATGGTACTCCCATTCGTGTTGTAGAATTGGGTGTCACACATGTGCCAAAAGATGTTTTCGAGATGTATTTACAGGAGATCAGTCCTCGATATACAGCTGAAACATATAGCCTGCTCACTCACAATTGTAACAACTTCACTAATGAGGTAGCCCAATTTTTAGTGGGTTCAACCATTCCAGACTATATTTTGCAGCTTCCTAATGAGGTCATGAGTAGCCCGATGGGTGCTTTGATATGTAAGTCCATTTTTACTGGCCAAGATGTTCCCTCAATTGTGTGTTGACTCCTTTTTCCATAAACTAAAGGAATTGGTTGGATTAACATGCTGTTGCACGACGCTAGTAGTGTGATACAACTGGAAATCTATGCTATCAGAACTCAGTAGAAATCACCTGTCCTATTCTCCCTATGATTGAGTTTGGATATGGGCCCCACTATGCCTGTAGGTTGTATATTACTGTTTGTTATTCCTCAGTGTGCTGGGTGATTATCTGGTGTTGTGATGAACCATAGTTCCTATATGAAATAAGGGAGATTTCTGCATGTGATGTTGATTGAGTGTACTTGGTCTCTTTTTTTGGGAGAACATGGGGATGAGATACCCCTACATGGATTATCCATCTGGTAGGTGACTGCACGACAATATTGTCTTTATGTCACGTGAGGGAAAGACCTCGCTCTTTTCCTTCTCATCTTGGAATTATAAAAGGGCAGGTGATAGGCACATAGAATCTTGCCCTGGAACTTTTTGAGCATGATGTATCCCTACAAATTATTGTTTGTTTGTGAGAGATTAAGTTGAAGGGGTGGTAAAAGTTCTCAAGTCAGGCAATCATCATCAAGGTTAACGTCCTCCTTTTTTTGGTCATAAGGTCAACGTGCTCTAGTTCCTCATATATTGTTGTGGACGTTGTCGCATATTGTTTGGTTCCTTGTGGTGGCTTTGGGATTTCTAAATTGTATAACCGGCGTCTGCTGCTTGTGAATGTGTTCCATTGAATGACATACTTCTCGTTTGTATTGCAGTGCCTATGATACAGAACCTGGAGACGACTTTGAAAGCAGGAGCTGTTCCTCAAGTTCCACAATTTAGGCCTCCATCCTCGACCCCCGATGTTACCAAGTCCTTTGGCAGTACTCCTAGTGCACCTGTGAAGAAAACCAAAGCCACAGATGCAGATAAGAAACAGCAATCTGGGGAGTGTGCTAAGGAGTCTAAGGATGAAAAAGCCCCAGCTGCAAGTGATTCTGCCGCTGCAAAAGTCGACCCTGTACCAGGAGATCCTCTGGGAGATGCACGGAGCAAGGTGCAGGAGGAGATTACTGCAGAATTTGCAGCAATCATGGCAAGTGGAACGTTGCGCGCAAGTGAAGCCGCGGCACTTGCCACCAAGAGGGTGATGCAGAGATATGGGCAGATGAACATTGCGATGTCGAGCTAAAATGAACTGAAAAACAACGCATCATTATTACTAGCAAAAAGTGTGTTTACAATGCAGTAGACACAAAGTGATTGATTATCATGAGACTGAATTGGTCGGCCCCACCCTGATGTAAACTGATTTCATTGTTCGAATTATTAACAGAGACGTTTTCTGCGTATGGCTTCGATTTTGAATGCCAGATTAGCGGGTGGAAAACACGAATGAACCTTGCATTCTTCGCACTACGTGTTTTTTCCCATACTCTGATGGCTGTAGGATGTGTTTCTACAGCCCCTACCAAAATGTACTTGTTACCAATGCATATCAATTGAAGAAGCGATGCCTATCGCTTACGTGGCGATGTGCCTTTAATCCCAGATCAGAGCGCCTCTAATTCGGGTTTTTTCTTTTTTTTTTTAAATTGGTGGAGGCTCTTAGGGGTGCATGATAACCAAAATTTCTGTTCCATAAATGATTTTTCTATTCCAGACCAATTTCTAGAACATAAACTTGTTTATAACGCTTATCAAATTTTCTATTTCTGGAATAGGTTTCTATTCCAGAAATAGAAATGGAGGAGATTTCTCCCAGAAATAAAATTTCGATTTCTCCCAACCTTAATTTTAAAATGAAATTTATTCGAATAAATAAAATGATATTTATTTTTATTTTTACGAATAAATTTAAAAAATCCTTAAAAATGAATAAATAAATATTTTTTATTTTTATTATAAATATTATTTTTATTTTTAATAAATAAATTTAATCGAAATAAATTTATTTATTAAAAATAAATTTAATTAAATATCATTTTATTAAAAATAAAAATAAATATATTCATTTTATTCATTTAAAAATAAAAATAAATTTATTAAAATAGATTAAAAATAAATAAATTATTTTTATTTATCATTTTATTTTTAGTTTATTAAAAATAAATTTATTTATGATAAATAAAAATAAATTATTTTTATTAAAATAAATTACTTTTTATTTGTCTTGAGTATTTTGCCAAATAATTTTTTTTTATTCTTTTTAAAATAAATTTATTCGTAAAATAAAATTAAATAGAATAAATAAAATAAATTTATTTTTAAGGATATGTTTATTTTAAAATAAAATGATATTCTTATTTTATTTTTTATGATTTATTTATTTATTTTTGTTAATAAATCATTTTTATTTTTATTTTTTATATTAAAGGTCGCTGGTCGTCGCTGCCGCCGTCCGAAAGAAAAAAATTTTGTGTCGTTATCAAACGAATTTCTATTTTTATAGTAGAAATTTTGCGTCGTTATCAAACGGTTATTTTTGCTTAGAAACTCTTCTAGAAATAGAAATAGAAAAATCTATTTCTGTTCCAGAAACTATTTCTAGAACAAAAATTTTGTCATGCACCCCCTATTAATTTCTTTCAGTATCAATTTCTATTAGTCACTACCATATTTTCTGGTCCACATGCTCGGCCCGCGTCTTTTACAAAAAGTTAAGCTGATTTTCTCTGATTTGAACTTTGAAGTGATGGTTGGACTAATGGATGAGCATCATTTACACAATTGAAGCTGACTTTCTGTGATTTGAACTTTGAAGTGACGCTTGGACCGATGGACAATCATCATTTACAAAATTGAAGCTGACCTTTTGTGATTTGAACTTCGAAGTTACGGTTGGACTATCCATTCAATTGCTATCTTTCAAAATCAAGAGAGACAGACTACTAATGCCACATCGATCCCTGATGATACTCCTATGAAAGGCGCGAATTTCAGATCCTATTTTTTCAACCCAACCCAAATTGACAAAGAAAATTTAATAGTCGTACTCCCGCTTGACTTATATTTGAAGTGAACTGAATATTTTGACCATCCAAGTTCAATCCAATTAGAAGCCGAAGAAACTCCAAAAAGAAAATCATTTCTCGAATAAAACTTCGCATGGGCCAAAAACAAAGTAAAAATGTAATATAAAGATAAATAAAATAGGGAAAAAAAAAGAATTAGCGCCTACAAGAACGAAATGGATGTCGCGATTATTGTCCGTACACTCTTTGAAATGCAAAGAGAGGCACCTTCGAATTTGCTCTCTCAACAAACCACTGGGGGTTCGCCTTAGTGGCCACCTTTCTAACTTGGAAGTGGGAGGTGTGGGGTTCAAATCCCCACCTTCTCAGGGGAGCTTGGGGTGGGGATGATTTCATTTTAGGACTGGGTTTCGACTCCTACGCCCTGCAAGGAGGCAGGGCAAAAATCTGAGAGTGAGAGTGAGAGTGAGAGTGAGTGTTAGACTAGGATTAAAGTAGGACCAACCAAAAAAAAAAAAAAAAATTTGCTCTCTCAACTTCTATGCTTCTCTCTCCTCACCAAAGAATAACAAGAAGACCTAGCTGCGTTTTTTTAGGCTTCTGAAAAAATGCCTTTGAGCAAATACAAAATACTTGAAAGAGTTTTTTTTTTTTTTTTTTGAAATGCAAATAATGTTTTATGAAGTGTAATTTAATAGTCATTAGAAAACAACTTTGATTTAAAAGATACCCTTGAAATGGATTTTTGCTACATTATTTTTGGGAAAAAAAAAGAAAAACTTCAAACCCTTCACTAGACTCTGGTCAGATTTTGTTTAAAAATAAAATAAAATCTGAGGAGCCTTCTATTGGATTATCATCGTGGATCAATCTCTTGAAGACCATACTCTTTAGACTAGTAGTCTCTTTTGATTCTGAAAAATAGCAATAGAATTCTCCATCGGTGAAGGCCATTTCAGTTTTAACATTTTCAATTGTGTCAATTTAGTTTTAAACCTTTTGATGATTTGCCTTTTAATTTTAAACCTTTCGATGATTTGCCAATGTAGTTTTTCTAGCTAAATATTCAAATAATAGGTTTATGACTATATTGGTAAATTTTTAAGATTTTTAGGACAATTTCTCCTAAACATTGAAGTTGGACGAGCTTGGTGGTGCTATTGTAGTATAAAGGACTTAATAGGATTAGAGATCATAAATAATGAAGGAGGATCTCCATCCTTGAATTATGAAGCTTTCTCTTTCTTTGTCAAGTCTCAAACATGATCTTGTAGAGTTATGATATCAAGGCGTTAAGGAACCATATCTTGCCTAGCTGAGATCTCTACAAATATGTTTCTAATAGAGCTCAAAGGAAAACTGCTAAGTTATATAGTTGGGGCAATAGTTGGGGCAAAAGAATTAGCTAGTTGCCTTGGATGATGGGGAAGACCATACTCTTTAAGCTCAACAATTTGCTATTTCACCTATTGTATTTCTTCCATTGGGTTTTCCAAATAATAATGCTGGATTCTTGCAGCTTCAAAATTAGAAAGCATTTTTTCAAGATTTCTAATCATTCCTTCAATTTTGATGGAAGCTTCTACACCTTGGTAAGTTCTTTGGTGCACACGATCAAATCGTTTTTGCATTGCAACGAAACCTTTATACAGGGTTTCAACAGTTGTACCAATTTAATGAAGAACAATGGTGTGAGAAGTACGCACCTTGTTTAAAAGAAGGGCATTCTCAATCTGTCAATTTAGGACAACTTCTCCTGTAGAAATCTTCTTGGGATTTCCACTAGCATCAACCCCCGAAGGAAAATTTATACTTTTGCCCAGAACTAGTTGTTTCAAACTCTTGTTTTAGCTGTGAAGTGGGAGTCAATGGAGGAAAATTTGTAGGAGAAAACATGTACATATTCGGAGGGTTGGCCATATGTTGTTCGGCCTCTTGAACTTTTTGGGCATTTGGCACTAGATTAAATGGACTCTTGGCTTGAGTAGTTTTGAATTACAAGAGGATTTTTTCTTAATTCACTTGTAAATGGGTTGCTATTTTGGCTTTATTATTGAGGCTTAGGCTTTGGTAGTTCATAAGGCTTGTGGTTAGGAGGTGGTGGTGAATAAATGGAGATAGTGCTAGAGAAGGGTAAGGCACTGTGTAGAATACCATAAACCGATACCTTCCACCATCTTCACCAAGAGAACCTATAAAAGAATCGCAATCTAGGAATCTCTGATGCAAAAGGATCTCGAGCCCGTTTCTTTTTCTTCTTCACCAAATGGCGATGATCTTCATCTTTTGTAAGGGCTGTACAAAGTTCACACTAGCAATCACATTCCAATAATAGTGTCATGTAACCGAGTCTTTAAAGTAGTAAATAGGATTACCAAAGGAATAAATTGGAGGGCTTGTCTGGGCTTTACGATTAGGTTTTCCTTCCCCATCTTCTTGGTGATCCTGAGTAGGTTGGACCATAAGAAGAGTGAACAAAATAGAGCTGAATGTATCTATCTTCTTCTCTATGGGGACAAATTTAATAACCACATTGCCATCTTTCTTCTTGGTAAACTTTGGCTTAGTGGACCGGACTAAACGAACATCCTTGTACAACTTTTCATAGTTGGTTACCCAAGTCCTAGGACAAAGTTTAACCAACTCATCCCTAAAAATTTGTTTAGGAACATAAATGCAAGGTGTTGTATGGTTATTGTTCACATAAATCAATAAGGCTTCTTCTGATGCTGGAAGAGAAAGAATGATGACATGGTTCTAGACTCTATACACCATTTGATAGTACAAGATAGCAACAACAGAATTTGCTAATTGGGGAGTTCAAGAAATTTGGAGTTGAATTTTCAAGGCAATAAATAATTGAGGGTCAGAAAGTGTCATATTGAAATTTGGAAAAAGAGTGACAAACACTGTTCCAACATTCAAGATGGTCTTGATTGTCCCAATATAGGCATGTTGGTAGTCAATAAAACTTGTGTCTAGAAGAGCCATCAGGGCAATAACAAGAAGACCTTTTCGATCATGGCAAGACAAGTTAAGATGAATTGCACCATAGTACAAATGGTTGTATCCTTTTTGAGTTCAGTGTCGAAGGAATTCAAAAGGGATTTGAAGAGTAACAAACTATTCTTAGGAATAGGATGTTGATCAAACCAAGTAGATTGGACATATTCCTTGATTTATTTTGGAGTGTGACTGATTAACTGTCTGATAGAAAGGATAAGAGAAAAAGAGGACAGTTGTCTAGCAAAAGCAACATAGGGATTTATAATAGGAGGGTAGTAGGTAAGATTTTCTCAGCTTCACTGAGGTAGAATACCTCATAAAGCCAATTGATCTTGGAGGATTTAGGTTTACAAAAAGGACTTGATGGAGTTAAGGTAACTAGAATATCTACGAGTGGTGAAGAAAGTTTGAGGTGGGTGTTTTCACTCATGGTAGAGTGATGGTTTCCCTTTAAATTCTATTGGTATTACAAATCTAGAAAGATACTATAGCACATGAGTACGATTTGAGTTGGCGAATTCTACTCTGGAACAGAGAACTATCTACTAAAGAATGGTTCTAAAATATTGAAATTAAGAATCGTTGATTCCATGGATCAATCGAAGAATAGGACCGCTGGTCCGGTTCAGTTCTCAAGTGAGTCCATAGAACTGATCCCACCAAGTGTAACATTTTCCAGCAAGTCAAAGTAAAAAGAAAGCCAAAGAACTTACCTTTTACAAGATCAATAAAAAGATTGGGCTCATACTGAAACTTGAGAACTGAGGTAATGAATCGATGGACATTAACCTTGAGAGTTGAGGTCGTGAATGAGAGATAGAGAGATGACTTAGACAAGGTGAAAGTGAGACAAGACGTGTACTCAATCAATGGATGTTAAGCTTCAAATTAGGGATTTTAGGATTTTTATTTTTATTATTTTCTTTGTTGAAAATTGGTTTTAAAGACTAATTATATAAATTACCGGTCTGATTTGAATAGGCAGTCTTCCCTTCCCAAAATTAAGAACCGGACCGGTATCCAATTGAAATCGAAAACCGAACCAGTTTTCTTAAAAATCACCAGTTTTGGGTTTCGTCGAGTTCGATTTCGGACGGTTCTTGATTTTTTTTTTTTTGTTTTTTAGTCATAACCCTATAAGTGTCGAGTCACCGACACTCGAAATTGCTTCAAAAGTTTTTCCAGCATTCCGGACAGCGACTTCTGTACAGCGTGTCGACTGTCTTATCCAGAACCAGAACTACAACTTGCCTGCATAGGTAGAAGATATTTCTCTTCTCGACGTCGCACGCGCAAGTGCATGCTAACCACAGATCTCGGAAAAGCCGGTTTTGTTTTGCTTTTGGGCTCGGGCTTTGCCTCGTTTCGTCCATCTATTTTGGGCCCAATCGAGTCTGAACCGTGGCAGAAGTCGACTTTTACTTGTAACCTTTTTAGATCTTGCGACTCTTTACTGTCTAATAATTCGACGTCTACTTAACGCAAGGTATCCAAAGCCTTTTTAAGATATATCGATGCCGATATAGTGAATTACATACTTTTTATTTGAAAATGTGTTTATACTTTAGCTGGATAAATAAGTTTTACAAAAAGATGGAAATAAGAGCAGTTCGAGAGGCTTGAAAGCTCAATGGGTGAATTTGAAGAATGTTCTTAGGATGCATTTGTTTGGGAGGAAATTATTTTTCAAGGATTGATTTTATGGACTTTTACTTGTTTGGTTCGCGAAAAATGATTACTCAATTGAAAGCATTTTGAGGTCAACGAAAATATTCATACAAAAATTTAGGAAAGTGAGTTCTTAAATTTAAAGATGTGAAAATCAGAATTGCTTATATCAAATAATACTTTTTTTTTATTCATTTTCCTTCTTCTTCTTTGGCCAATAAGTCGACAACCGGCCATAGATGAGCTAGAGCCTTGCCATCGTTGCCTAGGTTTGAGATCACTGATCTAGCGAGACTGAGGCCTCGTGAAATTTTGGTGAGCTCGATCTTGCTAGCCTGCACTTGTGGCTAGTAACCGGCCGTTGTTGGGGCTTGGCAACTAATGAAGGGAAGAAAAAAGAAAAAAGAAAAAATATTTTAAATTAGTTTTTTTTTTTTTTTTGCTGTGAATAAAGTCATGAGGTTGAAATTATTTGCAAAATGATGTTCAAGCATTAGAAGATGTTTTTGGTTACATAATACCAAATAAAGGAAAATTATTCACTAAACTGAAAATAATTTTAAGGAGAGTATTTTCCTTTATTATAAAGTTTTTCTTTAAACGAATGCACCTCGATTAGGTCGTGGACTACTTAAATTCAGCCCAGTCCCAATCGCGGCCTAGGCATTTTTTGTGCCTTTTCGTACCTTGATCAGACTTGAATTGACACGATGGATGTGGGGAGTGTCCACGGCTCTATGCAAAGCTTTGCTCGCGCACCATCACATTCAACCAACGATTGAGAAATAGTTGCTTCGAGGGTACCATGCACTTTGGAGTTTCATAGCAACCCCAAAATTTGAGATGTGTTGGAAAGCATAGCTCGAATTCTAACCGGAGATCAAGATGAGGGTCTTCACAACTACTGAAAATCAATTGAATGGCCTCCATTTATTTAGGCAGTACAAAGTTCTCCAAGTACAATACTTCAATCGAAAAATCGTACATCACCGCTTCATCTGAGATTCACTGTTCCAAATATTGATCGAGCTCATTCTCTTTAGAGTGCTCCTGCTCTCTCATCTAAGTGTACAGTGGCCCTAATTGACCAGTGAAAGACTTCTTGACTGAGAACGAGAAGACAATTTACATTCTTTCAGAGCATAAGCAATTCGAGGTGCACCTGAGTTGTAACTACAATAATGGAGAGAGTCGCATGTGTAGCTTACGGATGGAGTCACAGACTGGGAACGAGAAGTCAATGCTCCTTTAAGAATTTGAAAAATGGCATATTATATCTTCACACGGAGAATTGCTTTGTCAGCTCGAAAACCTCGTGCTAGGAAACTGCCTCTGATTGCTCAGTATGCAAAGCAGCACGGTCTTGGTTACCGATGTCTTCATTTTCGAGATCAACACTGGCTTCTTTTGATCTGCTGAAAGCATCAGAAGGTACATTGATGCCTGCAAATCCGATCATGACTGCAACAGCGCCGAGGTAATCCATGAGATTAGGCGCACTGCCAGTCAGTGAATCTACAACAGCTGCCAATGGAACTTGTATGGTAAGACCAGCTGTTGCGACGGTGGTAGTAGTCAGAAGAACAGCCTTGGCCCACAAGTAATCACTCAGCACATTATCTAACAAACCTGAGTATGAATTGGGAAAGGGGAAAAGAAGCAGATCAGTGAGTTTGACCTTCCAGCATATTTTGGCTAATCCAACAGCTCAAAATATAGATCAACAGAATTCTTAATCAAATGTCATCAGGCAGAAGATATTATCTCTCTGTCCGCAAGAAGTTAAATGTAAGCATGTGTATTGAGTTACTACACTGGCAACTATCAATTGTTGCTCTTCTATCCTTCATTTGAATCAAGTCATTGAGAATGATTTTAGAGGGCCACGATCTTCTTTGCCTCAAGAAAGGTTTGCAGTTGAAGGATAGAGCTCCCATTTGCAAGAAAGCAGATATTACTACATTTTAGGAAATAGTCTAGCTAAGTAACTCTACAAATTACATAATCAAAACCCAAATACTAACTGTATCCATCATGCAGCTGTCCCGTATTTCATTGTTAGTATGCCAGCAATCTGAGACTACTTTGCAGTTATTCATAAAATGCTAAGCCAAAAATAGTACTTCTCCATATCCTTTGTCAGAAATTTATTCGTTCCATCCAGACCCTACCATTTGCTCCTTCCCTTCCCCTTCCCTTTCTTCCCAACTTACTTTTCAACCAATTACAGTAACCTCACTCAGCACCGGGAAGCTTTCACTAACTAAAGTATATTATAGCTAGAAATTCCTCTTCCACAAAGCAAAAGAGACTATCCACAAACACGCATAAAATATCAAGTGTTTAGGGACATGTTAGGTCAAATCAACCTTTGAAACTCTGGGGAAACTTTTAAAGCTCACTTCTGACAAACTTAGCTAAATCTGATTAGATGCAAATTATGATCATGCATTCCAAAGATATGCCTGATCAAGTACATATATTCACCAGACATGCACAATGCTGTATCTTGGAAAAGCCTGCATAACTGGCAGTAAGCATGCCAGCATAACTACAGGTTTAGCAACCACCCACCAACTGCTTGTCGATGACTACTCTGCAATATGTCATCTGCAGTCAACTACAAGTGCTGATAAGAGTACATAGTCTGATGTCTGACTTGTGTACACACCTGAATGTGGGTATGATGATGACTATTAGAATAGTCCACCAAAGAAAAGAAAAGGAGGCCTACTCAAAAGAGTTTTTTCTTTTGGCGGAAGTGGGAGAGGGGAATGGGACTCATGACACAAAGTGAACATATTAAGGATATTTCCATTCACTATTTAAATATTTTTCTATTGCCTTTTCCTTCCACCCCATCCAAACAACCTAACTATTGATTTCCCTCAACTTGCTTCCAATTCTATTTCCCTTCATTTTCCTCACTACTTTGACTCACCAAACATTAAGGGCCTAAAGCTGTGTTGGGCGTCAAAAGCAAGCAAACGCCATATCAAGAAAAAGTGAAAGACGAAATTCAACAAACAACCACAAGCTCCTTCAAAATATGATCAAATCAGGTAAACCAACTTAGACCTAACCACCGTTTTTTTCCCCCAAGAAAAGCATAGCACATTTTAGATGACTAAAAGGAAAATCAAGAAAAAGAACCAAATCATGGAACTTGCTACTCACCTTTACCGACAATTAGACCAACTTGCTCCCAGTTAAGGTTAGTAAATGGCTCCAGCTTAGCAAAATTAAGCACAAGGGCAACAGGAAGGAATATCAAGAGGTTGAACAGCCCCAAGTATCCAAGGAACTGCGCCATGCTGACTTGACCTTTCTCTTGCTTCTCATCATCATCAGGTAGTTT
Source organism: Eucalyptus pauciflora (assembly GCA_007663325.1). Lineage (NCBI taxonomy): Eukaryota > Viridiplantae > Streptophyta > Magnoliopsida > Myrtales > Myrtaceae > Eucalyptus > Eucalyptus pauciflora. The sequence goes on from VMYD01000011.1 coordinate 3,066,561, forward strand.
ATTCCTAATCAAGGTGATGTATACAGCATACAGGGCAGCTGAGACAAGAGCAAGGATGTCTCCAAGAAGAGGGTTTGTCGCAGTTGCACTTACTAAAGATTCTGTGGAGTCACCCACACTAACAATGATTGTTCCTCCCATACAAAGAAGAACACTGATCAGCTTTATCCAGGTAAATTTCTCTCCCAAGAACACAAGAGAGACCAAAAAGGTGAATAGACTTGATGCACTGCTCAAGATAGTGTTTGACTGCGAAACAACAAGGCAACGAAACCAATCAAATAACAACCACAGAAACATATGCAAAAACTAGACAAGGAAAACCACTTATAAAAGATGCTAGTACCGTGACCGTTGTGTACTTTAAGGACAGATTGAAAGTGAGCTGTGCCAAGAACCAAAATGGGCAAATGAGAAGGCTAACTTTCGCGACTCTCATCCTTGTCCAACGTCCCTTTGCGTCCACTCCCTTGTCCACAACTTCACTCGTTACACCTTGATCATGCAAAGCCCTTTCACTCTCATGCTCAGATCCTACATAAACATCTTTCGCATGATGACTTATTTCGCCTTCCTCCGCAGACGTGGATGGATCCGGATCATCAGCTTTCGCACTCAAATCGCCTCCCGCAAGTAAATTCGCCTTCTCCGACTCCCCCGATCCTTTCAAAGAGCTACCATCACCGCGCTTCCTATTCCACCAGAACCATAAACTCCCATATTTATCCTCCACATAGCGCCCGATTTCAAAGATGGGAATGTACACGATGAACAAGGAATTGCATATATACGTGATGAGGAAAGGCGAAACTCCGGAATCGACCACGGATTGAACCACATAACTAGCAGCAATCCAAATGGTGGCGACGGCAACTATGTATATCAGCCCCAAAACCCATCTCCAGACTTTACTCGTCATCTCCTCCTATCGAAATTCCCAATCTTTTTTCCCCTTCTTTGAGCAGGAAAACCATCAAATCACCCAAAAATTCACCTTCGCAGAGACATCCCGTCCTAGGATGAGTTCCCAACAGCCTCCGTAATTCAGGAATCCAGAAAGGAACATCCGCATTGCAAGATACGATCAACTGCCGGAAGCTCGAACAACCACACAACCCGAAAGCCGGGGAAATTGAAGTAATACTCGCATCGCCTGCTTCGCCGGGAAACTCTCCTCAAACCAAAATCGAATCGTTCGATCCGTCGCGAGTTCAGAACCCCGGATGAACTCAAAAACTGAATCTTTCTCGGATGAAAATCGCGCAAGACGAGTCGGGAGGGGTCGTTGAAAAATCGACGGGAGTTTCGTCTTCTTCTGATTCCGACGTGCCGACGCGGAAATGGGAAATATGGGCCCGGGATCGCCATCGCAGTCGGCCCATCATGGTTCATAAATGCAAGCCCATCAACGGTTGGGTCGCGACACTGGGGCTTTGGGCCTGTTTGGTTCAGCATTCCCAAGGGGCTTTCAGCCTCGAAAGCCCCTTGGGAAAAATTTCAGCCGTTTGGTTCAGCATTTGGAGGTATACTTGGGGGAATACTAGCATTTGGAATGCTGAAGGTGGGTTTAATGAATTTTTTTTCTTCCGATATTACCCTCTTTGATAATTGAGTTTTCCTGTTTTACCCTAAAAAATAACTATTCATCATCTTCCTCGTCTTCCTTGTTTCTTCAAGACCGAAGCTCAGCCATCGGAGCTCAATCGGCCGGAGCTGGTCGCCCACGCACCACCGTCGCCACACCGCCACCGTCGCCACGCACCACGACTCATCGCGCTGACCCATTGACGAGAGCGGCCGACGCTGGTCTCAGCAAAGCGCTGTGGTAACCGAGCGCGCGACGCTCGCGCCCACCGACCAGATCCATAATCGGTCCTGGCACGACCCACTCGGGCTAGACCGCCATCCACACGCTGGCCCCGTCGCCGCCGAGGCACGTTCCGCTCCTCTGAGCGAGTTCCGGGTCGCGCGACCCAGCAACGCCGCCTGAGACCGCGACCCACGCGACGGCGGTGCGTGGGTCGCGCGACCCGCCGCCTCCCCCACCACAGCCACCAACCGCCTCCCCCACCTGCTCCGATTGCCTCCCTGCCTCCCACTCGTTCCCTCCTCTGCGCGTCATCTCCCCCTCCTTTTTCCTTTTCTTTTTCACCTCAAAGCTACTTTGCAAAATGTTGCACCAAAATAAGAGTTCCCAAACACTTCAACATTCACCAAATGCCTATTCTTCTAAAGATACTTGGGGAAATGCAATGGCATTTCCTCAAAGTTGAACCAAACCGACCCTTTGTTTGGTAATTTTTGATTTTGTTGCCTAGAACAAGTAAACAACTATTTCTTTTTACTACCGGCTGTGATGGCTTCGCTGGATAAAGACTCCGTTGATCCTTCCCCAAAGATGAGGGGTTCGAAACCCAGTAGAAGTGCTTAGGCTCCGTTTGGGAACAACTTTGGAAGGAGCTTTGAAGCTCAAAAGCCCCTTGGGCCAAAATAGAGTGTTTGGGAAAAAACTTTGCAAGTATCTTACTTGCAAAGCCAGCATTTTGAAGCCCGAAAGCCCAAGGCACCCTTGGGGGTGCCTTGGGCTTTCGGCTTTTTCGGCATGCCCACGCGGGTACTGTTCAAAATTTTTTTTTTCCAAAATTGTCCTCACCAATTTTTCGTTTTTCCGGTGCGTGCCCTTGTATGAGCACTGTTCATCTTCTCCGGGCGTAGAGGGACGCCGCGACGCAGGCGCTCGTCGTCGGAGAGCTCCGCGAGTCGCAGATCCGGTTGCGACCAGATGCGGTCGCCGGCGACCGTCGCCTGCTGCACCGCGACCTCCGCACGGAGCTCGCCGGGGCCGCGCGACCCATCGTCGCAGGTCTGGTCGCGACCAGATCTGGTGCCGGAGGCTCGAGCGGCGACCAGATCTGGGTCGCGCGACCTCGCCGCCCCCGGATCTGGGTCGCGGCGGCGTCGCGCGACCTCCCGCGACCTCGCCGCCCCAGATCCGGGGGCGGCGAGGTCGCGCGACCCCACCGCGACCCAGATCCGAGGCGGCGAGGTCCTCCCGCGACCTCGACGCCCCGGATCTAGGTCGCCGGAGGTCGAGGCGGCGTCGCGGGACCTCGCCGCCCCAAATCCGGGGTCGCCTGAGGTCGAGGCGGCGTCGCGCGACCTCGCCGCCCCAGATCCAGGGTCGCCGAAGGTCGCGACGGCGTCGCGCGACCTCACCGCCCCAGATCCAGGGTCGCCGGAGTCGCCGGAGCTCGCCGGCGTACGCTGCCCTTGCCGGTCAATTTTTTTAAATTTTTCTTTTGATAAATTTTTTTTTAACACAAAGGTCCTTTGAAAGTGTAATTCCCCAAACACCATTTTATTCAAAGTACTTCACAAGGGGCTTTCAAAGTACAATTTACCAAACACAGTTGCATTTTGAAAAACACCTTTAACTCAAAGGTCTTTGCATTTTCCTAAAGACCTTCCCCAAAGATGAGGGGTTCGAAACCCAGTAGAAGTGCTTAGTGTCTTAAGTGTGACGTTGGAGTGGATCTTCCCAGGTCATAAAAAAAAAAAAAAACTATTTCCGTTCTTTTATTCCGAGAAACGAAAAAAGAATAGATACATTTTTTGGTAATATTTTTGTTCCCGGAAATAAATTTGGAACAGAAATAAGAAGTAGAAAAAAGTAACTTCTTATTGTCGGAAACAATTTCTAAAATCTACTTACCAAAAAAAAAAAAAACAATTTAAAAAAAAAAAAACAATTTCTAATTTTTTTTTTTCTCTCCTCTCTTTTTCTCTTTTCTTCTTCTTCTTCTTTCTTTTGGCCGATCACCGGCCTTAGCCATGGCCAACAACCTTACCAGAGTGTCGCCGGCTCTCGAAGACGCTGAACCATGGCGAGGTTGTGAGGTCGAGCCTCGCCGATGGTTGGGTGAGCTCGGCCTTGCCAGATCTGGGTGAGGTTGACCTCGCCTAGCCAAGGCGAGGCTAGGCCTCGCCAGGCCAGTGGTTGGCGATCGGTCAAAGAGAAAAAAAAAAAGAAAAAAAAAGGAAAACAAATATAATAAAAGAAATAAAAAAAAAATCTAAGAATCCTAATAAACGTATTTATATCCCGAGAATAGAAATTTTGGCAAGTTACCAAACCCGTTCTTTTGCTCAGAAATTCTTCTCGAGAATAGAATTAGAAAAACCATTTCTGATAAAAAATTGTTTCTCGGAACAAAATCGTTTCCAAACGCACGTTGACTTGAGAAGGTTTTGAACTTTCTTTTATCATTCCTTAAATTTTTTTGAAGCAATCCCTGAGTTTTCATAAATTAGTTTAAGCGCGGCCCTTTTCACAAACAATCTTGCGATTTTGTAATTTTTATGAGACGAGTATCGATGAGCTTGAGTTTGACTTGATAAGAAACCCGTCTAGCTCGATTCAAAATCAAGCAAGTTGATCTAGGGTAACTACAAAGTCCAGCCCAACCTACTGGCAATGGATTGACTAAGTTTCAATCCTGGCCACCCTTATCACTGTACTCGATGGTCATCGCAGCTCTTAACCATTACTTAAATCGTACAAACAGACTCAAGAATCACCATTACCATCACCAATAGCATGATGACCACCAATAAGCCCAAGGGCAAGCAACTCGACTGGTTCAACTAATGAACCATCCCAAACTAGCCTTATCCACCCATTTCAAACTTAGTAGACTTCGACTTAGTAACCTCATCAATTTACTTCGACTTAAATTTTTTACTACAAAAAACTAAAAATCCAAATTTAGTAAATTTATAATAAATTTATCCTCTGTTAGTTTTAGTTAAATTGAATTAATACAATGAAAAGCCACAAACTAATATACTGTGATAGAGAGTAAAATCTAAATTGATATACTTGTCAACTGTCACATGTTATCCAATTCAGCCGTTTGACAATAACATTTACCTAAACTAATGGAAAGCAAATTTGCCACAAGTGTATTGGTTTAAAATTAGTTTTAGATAAATTCATCATAGGTGTATTAATTTGAGGTTTTTAAAATATTGACCCATTTTTTTTTTAATAAAAACTTGTTGAAATTGATCTGTTTGACATATTAATCCTCAAACAGAGAACATTTTTTTTTTTTATATATTTGACATACGCATATTGTATATATGTAAAATGAAACAAAATATAAAGAAACAAAAGCCTCAGCCATTTCTTGAGTTGATCCTCACTAGTTCCAGATTCAACATGGTCGGTGCCTAATTTCAAGAACTAAGAATCGATCATGAAAGGGTAAGTTTCAAGTTTTAGGTTTGAGACTAGTAACCCCCTAATAGGCCAGAGAAGGAGGGAGGGAGGGAGACTTTAAAGCTCGAGCTAATAGAGAAGGGCTTGAATTTTACAGCAATTCTAGAATAACAAATGTGATGATGATAAAATCCAACAGAGTTGCGCTTGATCTTGCATTTTGCAATGATCCATATCCAATTGGATTAAGATTTGCCCGCGGACATATTCAACGGTTTAACTTAATCTCACCAATTACATGCAAATCCTCCTCTCTCTTTTTTTGGTTCTAATGCAATTACAATTTTTATCGTGGATTTTTTTTCTAAAAAATCATTTATTAACTTAAACTTGATGGGGAGTCTGGAATATTATATATAACAAGGATCCTGAGGCTAGATTTAATTCATTAGTTAAAAGAAGTAATATCCACTATAATAAATACAGAATAAGTTAATAACTTAAACCATTAATTCTAGGACTAAACGCTCGTAATTTGGTGTCCTCTTGGATGCGTCTGCAGAAATTTTGTAAGCGTATCTCTGGAAACGTGAAATTCCAACGATCCTTCCTTAATCTTAAAACATTAAAAAAGAGAAACATGCTCTTGGAGATTCTCTTATTGCAAGATCCGGAGACGCAATGGAACCCCCAGATGGACAAAATGCCGGCATCAACACCATTGCATGTGCAAAAAATTTCTTACAATGAAGAAGCGCTACTGCATCGTGACCTCGCGTTGTGCCGCGAGTTGGAGCCCCATTCGATCGCTTCCGCGACCGCACGCTTGCGATCCGTCGTGCTGGTGCCGGTGCCGTCCTCCGCCTGACTGTTTCTATTTCCTCCATCCATCAAGTTGTGATCGGACAGCGGAGATTGCGCGTGGACTGATACGGTCCGTGTCCCGGGGCCTAACCAGAGATAGCTCAACGCGGTCACGACGTCGGTCATTAGGGGCCGGGCCGCCACTTCTTCGTTGAGGCACATTGCAGCCACTGCGATGGCCTGGTTTAGGCCTCTCACAGGAAAGTCGTTGTTCAGGAGCGGATCCGCCAATTCCGGGTATCGGCGCGGGTCCTTGAACATGGGTTGTGCCTGTTTCGAGCCAAAATGGTAGAGAAACTCTGCTTCAACAGATGTCATAATACGTTCAGGAAGAAATGGACACTGGTGTGCATTTCATTTAGATTGACAATAGTTTAGAACGAGCTGCGCGCAATGATCGCTCGACGGGCTGAACTGTTTTCGAGCCGATTTGCTTCTCAAGCTAATCAAATTGGACGAAAGTATATGCGGATGAAGAATAATTTCGCGAGATGGTAATGCTAATGAAAACAGATTCGCTGCTGCAAAATTTGTACGCTGGATTTCGACCCAGAAAAAGTTCCTTACCCAAGTGACTAGATTCTGCTCTTCTGTTGGCCGGGTGGTGTCGATGACTCTCCTTCCGGTGATCAACTCCAACAGGACAACGCCGAAGCTGTACACGTCGGACTTCACGGTAAGCTGGCCCGTCCTCTGATACTCCGGGGCACAGTAGCCGTAAGTACCCATCACTCTTGACGATACGTGCTGTCTGTCCCCCACCGGGCCCAGCTTGGCCAATCCGAAATCGGAGAGCTTCGCGTTGAACCGGTTGTCCAAAAGAATGTTGGACGACTTCAAGTCGCGGTAGATGACTGGAGGGCTTGCCTTTTCGTGCAGATACTCCAGGCCCTTGGCTGCTCCTAGGGCTATCTTCATTCTTGTGAACCAGTCTAATGGCTCATAGTTTGGTCGAAGATCTGAATTGGAGCAGAGGAACATAAGTTGCTGGTTTGGAACCAAATCTCTCGAAACTTGTTTCGGCATAGTACGCAAGCAGAATCAGTTTGATGCATCAGAGACCGCGAAAGCCTAAGAACAATGTATGCAGAAAACATTTGACGGATGGACAGAAGAAAATTGTTCGAAAACATTGCGAAGAACACAATGTCTTTTGAAGTTCTGGAAAAAGTTCAGACAGTCCAATAATAATACTTCATGAATGCGATGAAAGAACATAGATAGTACCGAGCAGATGGTCTTCCAGGGAACCACGCGGCATGTACTCGTACACCAAAAGCCTCTGATCGCCGTCGGCACAATAGCCTATGAGATTCACCAAGTTCTCATGGTGCAACAGGCTCAGCATCAACACCTCCACAAGGAACTCTCTGTTCCCTTGCAAGCCGTTCCTGTCGAGTTGCTTCACCGCCACGACCTGAATGTTCGGCATCGATCCCTAGATTAGTCTCTGTTTATATGTCAGTTGATTACAGTAGTCGTAAAATGTCACTTTTTTCCTTTTGATTTTTCGGGGTTTGCATTCACCTGCCCGGTTTTATCGAGCATTCCCTTGTAAACTCTCCCGAACCCGCCTTCCCCGATCAGGCATTCTTGCCTAAAGTTCTTCGTAGCCGTGGCCAGTTCTCGGAAGGTGAATGTTTGCGCGGCAACATTGTTATTGCTGCCTGCTTCTTTAGGAAGGGCATCCTTTTTTGGGGCGGCCTCGACTGGTGCTCTCTGCTTACTAGTCTCTGCACAAACAATGACAGAAACATCAATTTCTAACGGCAGAAACCCAAAAGAAACTCAGCCTAGTGAGTTCGCCTTCTGGGTGCCTTGGCATCCATCCCAGGTTATACATATTCCTGAAGAAAACAGTTGGTGGTTAACTTTTTAGGAGGATTTCACATATTATTTGCTGGTATGCTGCAGGATAAGGAAGACCAGTAAGTACGGGAGCTTCGTGGCGTGAGTGCTGATTCTCCAAAAAGATTGTGACATGATCATATGCACTTACCGGTCCGTGTCGGCATGCTAGATTGTTTCCAAGGAGGAGGAGAAGCGGGCAGTTGGCTCTGTTGTCTTCTCCCTCCATCCGACCTCTTGGAAGCTGCCTTCTTCTCATGGGATGAAAAGCATGAAAAGCAACTCATCTCTGAGCCTGCTGGTGCAAGGATAGATTCTCCACCCTTTTATCTCCCAAGCATAGAGGCTTTGTCTATCGAAGCCGGAAAAAATTTATTACCGATTTCCAAAGGATGCAGCGGTCGTCCGAACCGGAAAAAGTTGTCCTGGAAAATTTTGATCCCAGCAAAGCTCTGGAACGAAGAAGCTTCACATCCCAAACGACAAGAAAATTCTCACGAAACAATCAGGCTAATCCACAGTTCTGGGGCTAGGAGAGGTGGGTATGCGTGAATTATCGATTGACAATTCGCCAGATAAACATGGAAAAGACCCGTGATGAAGGCGGGAGGGAAGGTGGTTGTGGACACTGGCGGTCGTTATCCTCATTGAAGGTGAGAGAGGACATTGAAGAGACGAGAAGAGAATGCCTGGAGCCTGATAAGCTAGGCGTTCAGACATCATCGTTCCAATTAAAAAAGGAGGAGATCCCAAAATAGGAACGGTGTCTGACCAGGAAAATGAGGTCAAAAACAAGAAAACAGAAGCGACTCCCTGCGTCCTCCAGTGTCTCCTGAAAACATGGAGGACAAGCAGAAGAGGTTTTGGAGGTTTGGAAAAGTTTAGCATCAGGTATCATCGACGCATTTTCTTTACTGAAAAAGAAAGAAGAGGCATACAAAACACTACATGAAACATTATATGCATTTTCTCATAATTTGGACTTTTGTATTTAGTGCCGTTGATATAAAGTCAAATTGATCGAAATATCTCATTAAATTCGACCATATCATTGAAATTGCTTGATTTCGATTGAAAAAATTTTCCCTTCTGATGAGCATTTCGATTTTCGAGTGACGACCCCAAAAATTACTCTCAATTCAACATATTTGTTGCAGTTTGAATTTTCTTTTTCAATGTCGTAGTATTAATAAGTTTCAGTCGATTTTTATTTGGGTTAATACCACAGAAAACTCCAAATTGGTATACCTATAATAAATTTACTAAAAATTAATTTTTTAACCAAAAAAGATCCAAAACCGGTATATCTGTGACAACTCCACTCTCTGTTAGTCTTCATGGCAATTGATGCGTGTACTAATTTAAAGATTTATCCTTACTTTGTCACATATATAACAATTTGTGATTTCTCGTGGTATAAATTTAATTTAACGGAAATGTACTAATTTGAGATTTTTTATCATAAAAAAAAATTAATTTTGAATAAATTTATCATAGATATATTAATTTAGAGTTTTTCGTAATATTAACAATTTTTAATTCGAAAATATATCATACATGTTCTTGTTTAAGTATCGAACCTATCCAAAAAGACATGAAAGGAAATTATTATGTCCAAAAGCTTATAATGAGCTTTGTCTATGAAACTAAGGAGATGCAAAACTAGGAAGAAAAACAACACATCGGTCTCTCCTCTGTTTCTCTGTCCGCTTCCCACCCTTTCGTTTCTCCTGGGCGGGAGGCGGCGGCGTACGCACGAGCATCCCCGGCGACTCTGTTCCTCGACCCTTTCTCGCTCCACTCAACAGCAATCCATAAGCACACCTTCCCTCCGAAATCTGTACGTTATATTTCGTCTCTTGTGCTCTTTCCTTCCTCGTTTTTCTCTCTCTTTCTTCTAATGTCGACGCTTCCTTGTCCATTGAAGTGGCGAAACCGAGACCCGACATCAAGAAACCAGCTGCTTGTGCATTTGGGAAAGGGACGGGGATCATATGGCTGTGAGATACCGTCGTTTGTGTCAAATTTCGAGGTTCTTGCCCCGTGTTTTCGCAGGTCAGGCTGCCTCTTTTGGCTAATTGTCTTGAAGTTTCGACCTTTTTCTTGCTATGCGTTCGTGTTCGCAGATTGGGATCGTGGGCTTTTGTTATTTCTGGACGTTCTTTCTTTTCTTTGGGTTGAACTTGCGTTACCTGTTTAACTCAATTTCTTGAACCGACGGGGAAATTAGTATCTGACTGTGTAACGTTAGGACTGTGCAAGATCAATTTCGACTGAAAGTTGTGATCTTTTGATCACTAGTGGTGTTGCTGCATCTTGTGTAATGTAATCTTCTCTATAGTGAAGAACCTGACTGGGGACTCAACTATGCGAATACTTAGCCATCCTAAGGATGGCTGAACATTTGGTGGTCCCGTCTTGGAGACAGTCCTCTTGCTCGGTTCATTCCTACACATTTGCAGGATATGCTGTTCCAAAAATTATTGTATTGCTTAAAGTTTTGCCTTTTGATTTCATTTACAGGTTATGACTACAGGAGATGCACATCGGCTTTCTGTCTATCTGCTTCCACTTCAGTTAGTCATAGTCATTCGTGGGAAAGATTCGACATGCCGATTGATAGGAGTTTCTTTGACATGCGAAGGTAATTTGATGCATACTTTGTATTTCTTGTGGTGATTTCTAGAATGATTGTCGATGTCACCAGTCTGACATACACTTTTCTTTCAAAGCATGTCCTCCAGGTCTCATTATAAACTCGAAATCTTAAAAGTTTTAGTGATGGCTGAGAAATGATGCGACCCACTTGATGTGACTAAATCTGTTGATTGAGTCCACTTTCTTATGTCATACATTATCTAAAGACCTATTTTGTGGAGTAATTTTGTTCGTTCTTTCTTCTTATGAAATTCTGCTATGTTTCAGCCAAATGAAATGCCTAAATCTTAGATGAGTTTAAGATTCACGAGTGATTCCACTGAGGAAAATAAAAGAACTTATGAATGATTACTTTTTGCCCTGTGAAATGATGCTTGAAATATCTTTTAACTTATCATTTGCAGCCATTTTCAGGATCTCCACACTTTCAGAAGTTCTAAATGATTCTGCACGTGAGGTTGAAAACAGCATTTTATCCTTCATTCAATCCTCATTTAATGCGCTTGAAGGTATGGGAAGCAATATTCAGGAAAAATGGGCATTTTTTCTATTTTTGCACCCTCATGTTACAAATATTTTTACCCCCCCTTTTATCATGCTAGAAGGAAAGGTTTGGTTGTTATTGTTGTTGGTTGGAGGTTCTTTTCTGTTATCTATTTAAAAATACTTTGGTTGCCTGTTCTTCCATTAATTATGACTTATGATTTTGCTCATCTTTTATGAGGAAATAGAATGTATAATACGTTCTTATGGATTGCTGATAAATGATAACAGCAGTTGACTTTGGAATCCCTGAAATATTTATACATCAATTACCCTCCTCTTCTCTCTTTCACGTATCTACAAACCATGCAGGCTTGATTGCACTTGTGCGTTGTTGTGCAAAAGTTTTATTTTATGTCGTATCATGTAGTTCTCACTTCTCAGACCCTCTTTTGTAATGATTGTTTACAGGCCCGAATCATTTTTGGTTGAATAAGGTTGAAGCAGATAATGATTGTCTTGGGAGAGTGAAGACATTTTTAGTTCTGCTTGGTCAGTTTGATGCAAATTCTCCATCAATGCGATATCAAGCAGTTAAAACTCTTAGAACAATGAAGTCAATTAAGCAGAGGTAGATGAGCAAGTACTCTTCTAAACCACTTATTGTCTGATTAATTGCATTTCAATGCGTGAGTTTTTTTGTCCCCTCCTTTCTTGTGCCGTTGCAGGTCTCCACATGTCTATGTCATGATTTTTCAGTTTGGCAGTTCAGCTGGTTCCTCTCTTTATCAAACCCATCTAGCTGAATTGATGATAAAGGAGCACATCAACTTTCCGGTATTGTTTACTAGCGAGAACTTCTCTGAGGTAATATGCTGAAGCTTTGGCTTCTTGGTAGAGGCTTTGAGGTTTTTGTGGATTTAAATTTGACCTTGTACCTTGACCATCTAAGCTAGTCTACTAGATGATTTGTCTCATCCTTGCATCTTTGGTCCTTTCGTTGTTGCAGATAACAAATGAGCCTTGTTTTGTTTTATATAAAGAATTTAAGAATCCAGTTGTTTTCCTAGAGAAGGATGCTGATGTTGAGATGATTGAAAAAGGTATGTGACATTTCCATTCATAGCATGTTTGGAGATATGTTTGTAAAAAGCATGCTGTAATAGTCAGTTTTGAATGGGATAACTCTGCTTTCTATAATTTTTTTCTCTCCTTCCTATATATAAGTCTAGAAGAGGGAGTACTTATTTTGCTCTTGGAAATTGATAGGCTGAGCAATTACTTGCTTGAATATGGTAAAAGTACATATGACATTTTAAAAATGCTTTTTGTCTCGTTGAGTCTGTGGTCTGTTAAGTTGTGCAGAAAGTTACTTTGGTAATATTTATCTTGTTTTCTCCACAAGTGCTTCTCTCCCTACATTCTCCCGCTGGACCCTTTGTTGCCTTTCCTCCGGGATCACCCGCTCACTGGATGTCAGTAAAATGCAGGGTTCCTTTAATCTCTTAGATTTGTAATAATTCAACGTTAATTGTGGTTATGCCTTTTTCTTAATGGTTTATACAAATTTTGGAGATTTGCTCATGCGATCTATCTGGTGATGTATATTACAGTGATTGAGGACTTCGATAAGCTAGACAAAGAGGATTCCGAGCCACCTGTCAGATCCAAAAGCCCACTTTTCAAGCAAAATGATATTGCCAAGGAGCCGTGCCTATCTTCTATTGTGCAAAATCTGCTTATTTATTTTCCAGGTATAAAATTTACATCAGCTTAAATTTCAATTGACTTTATGAAACACGGTATTGAAACGCAATAAATTACCAAGAAGTATTGTTTTGTAGCTTCATGTTGGTGGTGAAACTTCTTTTTTCATTTCGTGTTTTTGCTTTAGCTTTGAATGGATTTTACCTTGATTAGTGATTAGTGATTAGTGAAAACCTTTTGTGGCTGAAAGAAAGCATTACTTGATTCTACAGTATATGCTTCGAGAGATTATTCTTTTTTCTAAATATGAAGTGCCACTGGGAACTCTAGATGACACTTCTAGAGGCATGGTTTTATTAGCACTTTTCCCTCATTTTTATGCCTTTGGTGCTGATGTAAAGTATATTTTTGCTCAGCCAGGATGCATTGTTATTGCATCTTGTTGCTCTTTTTAGCATATGAAGTATTCTGATTCTCTTCTGTCATATGCTAAATTTTAGTGATTGTTGTTCTTTGTTATAGGTTGCGTGACTGCTGATGAGGATGGCAGTCGCTTATTCCTTTCTGACAGCAATCATCATCGAATAATCATATGTGACGGCAGCGGGAAGATTCTGGATTGTGTATGTATGGAATTTGTACTCAATTACAAGTATCTTGATTCGCCATCGGTCTTTGGAGTAGAACATGTGCATATTTTCTTAGATTATAGTTATGGCATGGACTTTTTCAGCAAAGCAAGCATTTATCTAAGAATTGTGAGGCATAAAGAAACCATGAGCCACCTCTGATAGCAGTCTCTACCAACAGTTGCTTGTGAGATGCTACATTGTAATGTTTAATTATAGGAAGATTGGGCTAGAAAGGAATTTATAGTAAGTAAAGAACTAGAGGCGTAAATTTGCCAATGCCTACATGATTTCATTTCAATGCAATCACTGGCTTTTGCTGATTCTGAATGCATAAATGTTGGAGGCATCACTCTTGTCAATAGCTTTATGCATCTAGTTAGCTTTCTTAAGCGGAGTCTGCAGTACTTTGTCAATTTGATGTGTTAGATAGGATCCTAGACTTGACATTTGTTGACTTCACTTCTTATGTTGGAAAGTAGAGATAACTTACATGACTAAGGCAAAGCAATGTGTCAGATTGGTTCTTTGCCGGGTTTTGAAGATGGTGATTTCGAATCTGCCAAATTGTTCTGTCCTGCATCTTCTTTCTACTATGCCGCAGAGGATTGCCTGTATATCGCAGATTCAGAGGTATGCATTGACAAATATCTTTTGATACTGACAATTCTGAAGCAGTGGATGAAAATAAAAGTAGAGTTCTTCCCTTGAATTCTTGAAACATATCTCTTTTATATTAGTGCTAGTTCTTCATTTTCAATTGTTCATATTTGTATCATAGTGGGTACGTATATTTGTCACAAATAGCATGTGTTAAGTGTAAAATTCTGAGAGCTTGTTTGCAGACCTTGTGCAGTATTTATGCATGCATTAGCAAGATATAGAATTATCACTTGGTGCATTTTAGAATGTTGGATGTCCTTGGGGCTGTGGGTTTCCATGGCCACAATTTGTTTAATGCTCGATTCATATGTGTATCCTGTATTTGTGGACTTGTTGCAGATAATAGATGATTCTGTAATGTCATTTGGAAGATGGGAACTCTCAACACAGAAAAACGGCTTTTCAGGGTTGTCATGATAGTCTCGTTCATTTGCTGGAAAAAATTTAATACTCTGGGTCATTAATCTTGCTTATGTTAGAAATACTACATTGTACCATTGTTGTCAGGATGTAGTCAAATGTCCTTGATATGAAGTGAAAGACAATTAAGATTGTTCAGCTTATCATAATGACATAGGCATCTGAGGCCCAAAGCAACTCATCAAAATGATGCCCTTTTGTGTTTGTTTTTCTGATCCACTGATATTGCTCGGCTGTGGTGTGGTCTTCATGAAAAGCTGATAGCTTAACAAATCTGTTTAAGAAATACTTGTGGGGATTCCATGTGCGTAACGATCATCTTCTTAATCCACCCCTGTATGATTGCAATTTAAAATCTAAATGGTGCCTTCTTTAATGGCACATTAAAATCCATTCTTGTTCAAGAAACATATATCCATGTACTACGATGTTGTAATTTGCCTGTCAATTTTAATTGAATTTCCTGCTATCCTTTTCTTTTTCATCCTCTCTCTCCCCCCCCCCAAAAAAAAAGAACAGAAAAAAATCCTTCTGATATGTATTGTGCACAGATGTGGTAATTTGTAGTCTCACACAGCCAATGTTTATATAGTGTAGTATTTTTCTCTGGTTAAGAATGTCCAAGATACATACATCTTCATACTAGGGATCTCTTGAATTCAAAACATGTAACATGAATGCAGTTTATTACCAATGTTTGTGATATACTAGCTGTTTGCAAATTGACCGTTAATGCTGTAGTATTTTTGTTTGTATCTCGAGAGAGATTACAGAAACTGGTGCTTCCTCCATTGTAATATACCTTTGTTAGTCATAGTCAGTTGTCATGGATTTGTAACATTTCCCATATCACTCATTGTTTGCCTTTAATAGAACCATGCTATTAGGAGAGCAGACTTGAGGCACCGGCTTGTCGAGACAATATATCCCAAAGACTATAGCAAAACAAAAGTTACAGTTTGGAGCTGGATCATGAATATGCTGGGTTTGCAAAGGCAGATCATTGTAGACTCTGGAGCTCTTGATACACAGATACTAGTTTATCCTTGGCATATGATGCAACTAGATGCTGATAAATTGTTAATTATAAGCCGCAGGTAAAGGATGCTTGTACAGCTTTTCCCCAACAAATTGCTTAGCTTTGATTGCTCTTTTATGTTTTTTATAACATATGTTATTTTAATGTTTTAAACATGCTCGAGAAAAAATGACATTTCCTTGGTCTTGATGGTACTCCAGTTAGTTAGTAATAAAGTCCCTTAAATGTTGGCCTTGGATTTCACATTTCTTGACAGGGGTTCATATGTAAGCAGCTGGACTCTTTATAGCATTTCTTGGTTCTTTTAATTGAATCGAGCAATCACTAGAACTCAAAATAAGAATTTTTGCTTTCAGTTTTAAAGGGAGATACTGCCCTTACAAGTTTTGTATTTTTCCAATTTGGATAAGTAAGCACGAGAGTTCTTGAAGTTAAGTGTGCAAATGTCTTCTATGGTTCCGTTTGGGAGAATTACGAAAATCGGGGGAATGAAAATGTATGTGGAAAATAGGGGAAGCTTTCAAATTTTAGTGAGAAGGAAACGGAGGGAAAATTTTCAATTTTTAGTGTTTTCCTTCTGCATTTTCTTTTCCTAGCTCTCCGGTACAGAGCATAAAAGCTTAAACTATCAATGACATGATTTATATCTAAGTGTTCTCTGCCCCCCCCCCCCTCAAAAAAAAAATGCTGGTAGGGTAAAGAAGGCTGATAAGATGACCTGGCCTCAACTGGCCTCAACTGAAGAAGCACTAAATGTGTGGGTGGAAGAGTTGTTGAAATTAATTATGTATAAACATGGGAAACTTATTAATGAGTGAAAGGAGGGTGCCAAGAGTTGAACTCAAAGTCTCCAGCTATGATGCTTTGATAAAGTTGACAACATGAACATTTAAGTTTGACGTTTTTATAAACCACCGCATTTTCACTATACATTTCAAAAAGTGTATTGCACCTTCTTTACGCGTTTGAGGATATCTAAACAAGCCATTTGTCGAGTCCCTGTCACCTTTAATGAGGTTTTCCTCTCGTAACTAATTTTAAAACTTCAAGTAGGAACTTTTCTCAGGAAGTTCAGTGGTTCTTTATTTCTGTCAATTATTGATCCGCTGTACTGATGGGAGAGGAAAATGAAACTCATCAAAATGGAAAGAAGAGGGAGTTGTAATTTTATGTTCCCTTTCAATTCTTGTAGCTTCGTGAGAAAAGAAAGCAGAGCTTGGGGACCTTAGATTATGTCTGATACACTTAAACAAATATGACTTGCTAAGGAAACTAAGACTTCTATCTAGATTCTTTAACTTCAACCAAATTCTTCACTGGAGTGATTTTTTAAATATGCACCTGCATGTTAGTTTGCTTAGAGATTTTAACAAGCAATTATCTACTTCTGTCCCAGTTGCACGCCAAAGAGGACTTGCTTAGTACTTTTATTTGGGAGCTATGTATCTGGTCCCTTAATGCATTGCACTTCTTCTTCTTTTTTTAATCTTTTTCATGCTTACTGTATGAGAGTTTGTCGTTCTTGCAGCTTTGAAGCATCATGGATCTTAGATTTGGCTTCAGGGGAGATGAGAGGCATTGTCAAAGGTTTGAAATTAGCTCAATGTACTTTGACCACTTCTCCATTATTGATACAGCTCTACTAAAATTGTCTTGTTGAATTGATGAATGGTAAACAAGGATACCAGAAGATATTGGAGAATGGTGAAGAGTTGATTTCAGAGAGAGTAGCACTTTTGAAACAGATCCACTATGATTGGTTGCAGCATCAATCTCTTGCTGATGTAGGAGAAGGGCTCCTTTACAATGATCTTATATCATCTGTAACTACCTTGGGAAAGCACACGGTACTATGTGATCCAGGTACCTAACTTTATGTTTAACAAATGCAGCTCTATCTGTTGGTAACTTGTTGTACAGTAGGTGCTGATTGAGTTTGATTTGATTTTTTGTTCTTTTTAAAGTTGGTCACAGGGTTTTGAAACTTGACAGAAGTTCTGGTGAAGTTTCAACTTTTAAGTTATCAAACTTTGGTGTTCTTGGCTTACCTTACTGGTTGGCCTTACCTTTGGAAAGATTTTACACCACGTGAGTGATTAAATATTAATAACGTCAGCACCTGTTAACACATGCCTGGCATGTATTTCGTTTCCTTAATAAAAATCATTGATTGTATCTGTTTGCTAATATTGTGGAACCATGCCAACAGTGCTGATGGAGTTGAAGGAATGCCAGCTGATCTTGTTCAACGTTTCAGCTTGTTGCCTGGTATTACTCTGGTCTTAAGCCTGATACTTATCTTTGAATTCATGGCCCTTTTAAAATTATCTGGGATATAGTACAAAATAGAGGGCAATGGCAATGGCATAAGAGGAATCATGAAGCTAACCCGATTAAGTGGGGAAGACTTGGTTGCTGTTGTTGGTTCTCGTTGCATTCGCAGTTCAACTGATAACTCTTAGGTTGCTTTTGCTCCTAAGTTTCTAGTTTGGGGATCTTTGTCAAAGATTTAATGAGAAGTAGCTGTCCCAAAAAGGTCACGTTTTGCATGGTGAGAAGGCCTAGTTTCATTTGTTTTAATTTTTGTTTTATTTGATTCTTGGTATTCACTCCAATCCGTATGCTTTTTTAATTGCACGTGCTAAAAACTGTGCCACAGCCTCAACATAGTTTAAATCAAGTAACAATGGAAAGGAGATTGCCAAAGGATGAACCCTCTAGTATAGTTGTATATGGAAGAGCAACTGCAGAGTGATTATGCTAATCCTCAATAACCTGATAAGATAATTGTGCCGTTCGGTCAAATATCAAGTCCATCCATCTGAAATCCTTTGTGATGAATCAGGTAGGGTCCACATTAAACTAAATGTGGACATTCCCAATGATACTGAGCTCATGGAGCGAGTACAAGAAGGCAGCATATGGCGCCAGGCCCGGGGAGCTGCTACTGTACTCCGTGAATCAGAGGAGGATGTGGGATCTTCAGAAAAGGTAATTTCTCATCTCTAGGAAAAAGACTTGAAATTTGTAATCCGTGGGATCTTATAGACAACTACTTCCATAAATTTGATAGCTTAGAACATTTTCTGCTATATAAAATCTAGGTTGGTGTGTCCCAAAAATGGTTCGATGAACTGGACAATCTTGCCTTCACCATGCCTGAGCCGGAGTCGATAGTGGAAGACAATAATGATGCTTCAGACATGAGGATTGACGATAAGAATGTTCGCATCGATTGTGCTGTCAATACAAGTCCTGGTTCTAGTGAGGTATGCTCTCTGAATTCTTTTCTTATATAAATTCAGTTTATTTATTTATTTATTTTTTGTGGCTAAAACTTACAGTAATTCAGTTGCCTTAATGGTTAATATGCTCCATCTCACCGCTTAACATGCTAAAATCTTTAGTCTTCTCAACTATCAAAGCGGGTAGACTTGGAGATTTAATTGTTCTTGATTGTTCAACTTTGTCAACTGAAGAATTGGTTCAATGAGCTCTAAAAGACTGAAGTGATATTTTCTTGGCTTTTAATTTGTTGAATCACTTTCTTCTGCTTTTGAGGTTTCTTGACTTTCTTAGTAACAATAGGTAATGGTATTCCGTCTAAATAGTAAACATAGGTAATGAAATAGATTATACACTCAATAATGTATAATCATTCAATTCTAATACAAACAGCTACAATGCACCTTTCCTTTTTAAAATGAGGCAATACCAATTCTAATATGATTCTACAAACTGATTCATTTCATTTTCACTCTAGCACCTTCTTACTTGGCATCCTTGGTCCCGTCATCCAGAGCTCTTTCCTGCACAATTAGAAGTGATGCTTCTTTGCTAATTAGGTTGCTTTGTGATTCTCGTCTCTTAACATTTAACTGCTACTAATTCTTCTTACTTCCATATAGGTCATAGTTTATGCAGCTCTTTATTTGAGGCTTAGAAGGAACTTAAATGTACTAGAGGACAATCATGAAATATATGCCGGAGTACTTTCAGATCTTCTGGTGCCGAAGAGCATTGGAAAAAGGGGTAGGGATCTCTGCCGTGAGATTTTGTTGAAGTCCACCACAGATTTGAGGGAACTCGTATTTGTTAAACCCCTAAATGTTAGAATAAAGTTTGACACACTTAATCACCCGAAAGCAGATAATTCGAGAGACATTATATTGACGGAATCCTCCATCGAGGTTAGTGTATCATTATGAGGATCGATTTTTTCTGTGTGTGCGGGATTGATTATAATTATTTCAGACCTCCTTACGGTGCAAGTGCCAAAACCAAAATTTGGTCATACCCGTAATGTCTATGTTGTGACTATATGTCAGTACAATTGTTGGCCATTTTTGAATGATCCGCAAGGTCAATGAATAAAGATTTTGCTATACTAGGTTTTCGGTCCTTCATATACTACCGCCTTTGGAAGCTGTTTCTTGTTCTTAAACTAGTCTTATGTTGGCCCTTCCATGATGTTCAATTTTCCATTTCCTCCGAATGTGTCTATGGGAGACAGGCATCGGCAATTCTGTTCTTTTCTTGTGTGTGGGTTGAGAAGTGCTCGCATCTAAAATGTAGTTGCCTGAGCAAACAAGAAAATCAGACCCTCAAATTTCAATTGCTTCCAGTCCCTTTAATTGCATTATTAGTCGAGAAGAGACATAAGCTTTTGAGAAAATTTACTCTTAAGGATTATGTTGGGTTATAAGAGTTGATGTGTGCGTCCGTATTCGAATCATAGTAATTTTTTGCTCAAAGTAGACTTAGGGCCATCTGCAGTGTCACAAAGCTGATTAGAGAACCCACAGCAAATAGCAAGAGAGAAAGAAGGAAGAGAGAAGGAATAGAGAGGAGGAGGAGAAGGAGAACATAAAAGAAAGAAACAAAGGGGGGCTGTAGATTTCTGTAGTAAAAGAAATCCTACACCAATTGTGTTTATATTAAATATAAATTGTATATGACCATAATATCCTTATGTAAAAAAGAAATAAAACTTTGAAAATAAAAAATAACTCAATTAAAGTAACTTAACAGTCCTCACTCATGCCCAACTTGGAACAACCGGCAACAAAAAGCAAGACGAAATAATGCTTTGGTGAACATATAGCAAACTGATCTCTAGAGGCAATGTAAGGAGTGGAAACCAGCTTTTGCTTCACAGCATCATGAACAAAATGACAGTCAACTTCTATATGCTTAGTTTGCTCTTGAAAAACAAGATTCCTAACAATATAAATAGCTGCTTGATTATCACATATCATATCAATAGATTGATTAATAGAAAACCAAGCTCTTGGAGAAGAGTAACCACAACAATTTAGCCACAGTAAGTGCCATAGCACGATATTCAGCCTCCGCACTAAACCTGGCAATGGTAGTTTGTTTCTTGCTTCTCAAAGTAACCAAATTACCATCAATAGAGGTGCAATACCTAGTCGTAGACTGTCGATCATATGTTGACCTAACCCAATCAGTATAAGAATAGCCAACCAAAATGGAAGAATCATTAGGTTTATAAATTAGTCCCTTACCAGTAGGGGTGAGCACAGTTCCCGGGTTACCCGGGAACCGGAACCGAATCGGAGGAGGGTCCGGTTCGGTTCCCGGTTCCAAGGCGACCGGTTCCGGTTCCCGGTTCCTTTTTTTTTGGGAATTGGAACCGGCTACGGAACCGGTTTCAGAACCGGATTATTAGGGCTTCAGTCTTCAGAAAAAGAACCGGACCCCCCCCCCCCCCTCTCTCTCTCTCAAGTCTCAACCTCGAATCCTCGATCCCGCACGTCGCATGTTCCCTCGCCCCCCCTTCACTGGCGTCCCTCGAGCCACCAGCCATCTCCACGTTGCACTGCCGCGTCTCCACCTGCGGAACCCGCAAGTGCTGCTAGCGGTCCAATCTTCCGCCGCCCTGCAGCCGTCCGAAGCGCTGACCCCCCTCGCTGTTCCCACGCCCCTGCTCACCCGTAATTACCATCGGGCTGCAGGGCGTCCCTTTTTTATAGATGAATGTTTAAACGATCTCCACACTCGTTTGCGCTGATTTGCCTATTGCCTCTCTTGCTATCTATATAATTAGATTGAGAATCTTGAGTGGATGCTGTTTGACATGGTGGCTGATGGATCGAAGTCAGGAAGCCGATATTATAAGGTTTCTTGTTCAATGAAGCTTTGGGTGTTTTCAAGAGTCATTCGTCAGTTTTATCCATTGTTCATTGCAAAAGCGTATATGAGCTAATTTTGTGCACCATAACCCTATTGTGTTATATATGTAGAGAAGTTGTTCATGCTCTTTTTAGATCAAATCAGTAGTAGCATTTGCTTTATTTTCCCTTTCTTTTGGCTAATCACACGCAAATATGTCAAGATGTGGCTGCTTGCTCATTTTCTAGCAACCTCTCACAAAATGTCCTTCGTCATGACATATTGTTCACTCAAAAGTTGCCGATAAAATAGCCAGCAATGTGCAATAGCTTGAAATCACCACCTTAAAATTTCTCCTTTGTCATTGAAATAGAGATCAGACAATTTCAACCAAGAAAGGAATGATTACCCAGCTTATGGGGTTCCATGGGAGCTTGAAAATGGTTGGACCTTGTTAGCACAATACCACCGAACAAGAGAACAAGCATCTCTTTTCATCTTTGGAAACTTCTTATTGGTTTTGATTATGTATGTCTAAATTCTTAGCAGTTGGCATTGGTATGTTTGCTAAGATGTGGGAAGTTACCGTAGAGTAGAGTATGCGTGTACGTTGTAGTTCAAATTTGAAAATGACAAAAAAAAAAAAAAAAAACCTGTTGGAACCTGGAACCGACCTTGGAACCTGTAACAGGGTTGGTTCCAGATTCTCGGTTCTGACGGGTAGGTTCTAAATTCTCGGTTCTGAAGGGTAGGTTCCAGGTTCTAGACGGAACCGAACCGGAACCTGGAACCGCTCACCCCTACTTACCAGGAGAGCTTTTAAGATATCGAAGAATGCGACAGACAGCATCCCAATGAGCCTTCTTAGGTGACTCCATAAACTGACTCACTAGACCAACAGCAAAAAAAACATCAGGACGTGTAACAGTAAGATAAATTAGTTTCCCAACTAGACGTCGATATTGACGCTTGTCTTCAATTTCATTTCCACCATCAACTCCAAATTTTTTATTTGGATCCATAGGAGTATCAATTGGCTTGGAAGCTAGTGTACCAGTCTCAGACAAAAGATCAAGAACATACTTTCGTTGAGACAAATTAATACCTTTTTTATTTCGTAAAACTTCAATACTCAGAAAATACCTAAGAGTTCCCAAGTCTTTAATATGAAATTGCTGCTGAAGAAAGGACTTAACTTCGTAAATGCTGGTCATATCACTACCAGAGACAATTATATCATCCACATATACCACAAGAATGACCACCCTCAATTCCTTCTTGCGAACAAAAACATAATGATCAGAATAACATTGGTGGAAACCACATCTGGAAATCACTGAATTGAATTTTTCAAACCATGCTCTTGGAGACTGTTTCAACCCATAAATGGCCTTATGTAGCTGACATACTTTACTACAATTCTCCCCCGGAGCAACATACCCAAGAGGTTGCTCCATATATAGTTCTTCAGATAAATCGCCATAAAAAAATGTATTCTTGACATCCAATTGATATAATGGCCAATCGAAATTCACAGCAAGAGAAATAATAACACAAACATAATTGAGACGTGCCATAGGAGAAAAAGTCTCAAAATAATCAACTCCATAAGTTTGAGTAAAACCTTTAGTAACGAGTCGAGCTTTAAGACGCTCAATTGAGCCATCCGGATTGTACTTGATAGTGTACACCCAACGACACTTCACCACATCTTTCCCAAGAGGAAGATCAACCAATGACCACATTTGGTGAGACACCAGAGCTTCCATTTCCAGTTCCATAGCTTTCTTCCACTCAAGGTGAGACAAAGTCTCAGTAGTAGAAGTAGGAATTGTGTGAGTTTGTAATGGAATTGTGAGACTTTGTAATGATAGAGCAAATTCATGCAATGAAGAAGGAAGATGTGAGAGAGACACATAACGTTCAATAGGGTAAGCCAAAGAGGATTTTTGTGTGCAAGACCAAGTACCTTTGCGAAGGGCAATCGGAAGATCGTCTGAACCAGGAGACAAGGAGGAAGATTGAACGGAGGGCATGGAAGAGCTGGAGACTGGTGGTGCCGTAGACTACTTTCGCCGCTGATACACCTGCAAAGGAGGAGGTACTGGAGAAGGACTAACAAAATCTAGGGGGATAAGTTATGGGATAGGAGGATCAGATACAACGTTAGTTGAAAACTCTTTACCCTTAGTAGAATAATATGGCGTGCCCTCAAAAAAAGTAACCTCAGCACTAACATATTGGGTACAAGTTGTAGGATCATAACATCAATATCCCTTCTGTGTACGTGAATACCTGAGAAAAATACATTTATTGGCGCGAGGAGATAGTTTATTAGAACCGGAACGTAGGTTATGAACAAAACAGACACACCTAAAGACACGCGGGGTAAGAGAGAATAACGGCTTGTCAGGAAATACAACACTGATTGGTGATTGATGATTGAGGATAGTGGAAGGCATACAATTTATGAGATAACATGCGGTAAGGATAG
This sequence comes from Eucalyptus pauciflora, assembly GCA_007663325.1. NCBI lineage: Eukaryota > Viridiplantae > Streptophyta > Magnoliopsida > Myrtales > Myrtaceae > Eucalyptus > Eucalyptus pauciflora. The sequence continues at coordinate 3,090,722 of VMYD01000011.1, forward strand.
CATCACTCCAAAATGATTTTGGCACATGCATATGAAATAAGAGTGAATGAGCAACTTCTAGAAGGTGACGGTACTTTCTCTCAGTCACACCGTTTTGCTGAGGGGTATAAGTACAACTTGTTTGATGTATAATGCCAAGATTAGAACAAAACAAAGAAATTGATTTCTGTGTATATTCTAGAGCATTATCTATTCGCAAAATTTTAAGAGATGTATTAAACTGATTAGTAACCTCACGATGAAATAATTGTAAAACATGTAAAAAAATCAGAACGATTATGAAGCATATAGAGCCATGCTAAACGAGAATAATCATCCACAAAAGTAACAAAGTACTTAAAACCATTTCTACTAGCAATACGAGGAGGTCCCCAATTGTCCGAATGAACAAGTTCAAGTAAAGTAGATGCACGAGAATCATTACGACTGGGAAAAGAACTACGATGATGTTTCCCAAGTTCACAAGCCTCACACTCAAGAGTAGAAATTGATTTACACTCGGGAATTATTTGTTGTAACTTAAATAAAGATAAATACCCTAAACGAGAATGCCATAATAGGGGGTTAATAGAACTAGCAGCCAGACCATTGGCGTCAGTAATGGAGACACCATTTAGATAGTAGAGTCCATCACGTTCATGCCCTCCACCAATCATCTTCATTGTCTAAAGGTCCTGAAAAACACAATAAGATGGGTAAAATGTAACTAAACAACTAAGAGCTTTAGTTAACTAACTAACAAATAACAAATTTAAAGGAAGTTGGGGAACATGTAAAACAGAGGACAAAGATAAGGAAAATGTAAGTGAAACGGTCCCTGATCCAACCACTTGAGTTGAGGAACCATTAGCTAAAATAACTTCTAATGAAGGACTAGAGTTATGATGGGAAGAAAATAGTTCTTGCTTACCCGTCGTATGACAAGAAGCTCTCGAGTCAATGACCCAAGAGTTGCTAGGAGACAAAGTAGAGAAAGAGGCCATGTTACCTGTACGTGCAAGAGTGGCAGTGGATGAGAAATTGGAAGTCTCTAGTTGTTGGACATGCTTGATGAGTTGTACAACCATATCATCTCGAGCCGTAGATTCAGAAGAACTACCCCGATGTGGGATAAATGGGTTCATGTCACTGTAAGACACAATTGCAGCACTCCCTTCAGACAAAGTAGTATTTGCAGTAACTAATCGTTGAGCCCACTCAAGCTTGCCATGCTTGGCCCAAAAAGTGTCAACAATATGACCAAATTTGTCGCAGTATATACATTGACGGCTATCTCGATCAAAACTTTGTCCACTACGTCCACCACCACGACTACGACCTCCCCTGAAATCACGACCTCTATTGGAAAATCCACCATGACCATGACTACTAGCCACAAATGCTAAATTGTCTTTAGATGACATAGAAGACGAAGGGACAATGTGCTAAATTCGACAATATCCAGTAAGAAGCTAACTCTTCACAGGCTGTAAGTCGGCATTCAAGCCAGATAAAAACTTGGCCACTTGAAATTCAACTCGCTGTGTCTTAAGTCACTCAAGATCAGTAGTAATGGGCTAATAAAGATTAAGTTCTTCCCACATACCTTTCAAAGCACTATAATACGCTCCAAGAGACTTGTCTCCTTGTTTAAAATTAAAGATCTTCTCATATAGTTAATAAACTCTAGACATATTTTTGTCTTGTGAGTAACTCTCCATAAAATCATCCCATACTCCCTTAGCAGTTGTGTGGAACATGACATTGGCAGCGATGGATGGTTCCATGCTATTCCATAACCACACCAAAAGTGTATCATTCTCTCTCATCCAATCACTATAATCTCTAGAATTTTTAGCAGGAGGGTCTATGGTAAGATAATGGATTTTCCCTTCAGCATTAATATAGACCTTCACAGCTTGGGCCCATAACAAGTAATTGGAGGATCCATTTAATTTAATAGTGGTAATTTGAACATTGACACTATCTGTAGAAATCTTAGTATCACTCATGACGATAATCTCAGTATAAATATATCTACCACTAATCAAGAAGGCTGAAACTTTAGTGCAAGAAACAAAACAACAACACTAGTGTATAATCATATGTCATTGGCTCCATCAATTAACCGAAGGGATGCTGAAAACTCATAAATATAGACTGATGTATAGAAGAAAATAACTTACCAGAAATCTCGATTCAAATAATTATATGTTTGATGGAAACCCAGCAAAACTAGTCAACCATAATCAATGAAGTACTCTTATTCTTGAATCCGCTGATCAGTAAGTGTTATAATCCATGTTCACAAACTGAACCCAATGAATCTAATATCTTCTAATCTCATATGTATCAAGACTTGAAGAGAAAACAGATAAAAATTGCAGCTTTAGGTGGCTGCACACCAGAGAAGAAGTAGGGTTACTAGGGGACTCTCAAACCAGCAATAGGATCAAATAATCAGGTAGTTAGATCTACTCTGATACCACGTCACAAAGCTGATTAAAGAACCCACAGCAAATAGCACGAGAGAAAGAATGAAGAGAGAAGGAATAGAGAGGAGGAGAAGGAGAACGTAAAAGAAAGAAACAAAGAGGGGGTTATAGATTTCTGTAGTAACAGAAACCCTACACCCATTGTGTTTATATTAAATATAAATTGTATATGACCATAATACCCTTATGTAAGTAAAAAGAAATAAAACTCTGAAAAGAAAAATAATAATAACTCAATTAAAGTAACTTAACATCCAACGCTTTGAAAATAAAGCCTTGCCAATCTATGAAAGATAGTGTCGATTATGTTGCATGTATTTGTAAGGATCCAACAAAGTTTGGTGGAGGGTTAATATCACGAAAAACTCTAAATTAATATATTCGTGATAAATTTATCTAAAATTAATTTTTTGATTATCAAAAATATCAAATTAGTTATTTGTGATAAATTTATTTCAAACTATTTTTTTTATCATCAAAAACTCTAAATTGATACACTTGTAACAAATTTATTTTAATTAATTTTTTGACCATAAAAAATCCCAAATTACTATATTTGTAACAAAATTATTTTTCATAAGTCTCTGTTAAATTGGATTAATATAATAAAAAATCACAAACCGGTAAACTTATGACAAAAGGAAAACAAAATCTTATACTCGTACACATGTTAATTGTCACATGTCATCTAAATCAGTAAATTATTGGTAAAATTTAAAAGAAACTAGCAAAATGTAAATTTGTTATAGGTGTATTAGTTTGAGGTTCTTTATGGACAAAAAAGATTAGTTTTGAGTAAATTTATCACAAGTATTAGTTTAAGGTTTTTCATGGTATTAATCATTTGATAAATCACATGAAAATAAGTCTTAAGCATCGGTTCAATACTTCATTTCATCGCATTCTGGTATCATCCATCAAAGGTTAGAAGAGCTCTGTAGATGTCTGCTAGAACTTCATATATACCTGATTGGGGAGAGCACACTTTGATCCCCATCATTAAGGTCCTCAATTGCCAGTTAACAAAGATTTCATTCATATCGCGTGGTCCATTGACTTTGCTTTAGTTTCTCTTTCACGACATTAAAGCGAGCCTCGCTTTTGGGATTGGACAACACTAATTATTAATGGGGGGTTGATGGATCTGCCCCACGTTGTAGTGCTGGTGCTCAACAATCTTCTGTTGCTCCTACAGACATTCTTTTTGGGACATTTGAAAAACATAGATTGTCTCATGTGTTCAAATTAACTCTCGGATCAGGATCTTAAATTGGATGGAGGACGTGGTTATCGACACAGTCACGACACTTGGTATTCTTTGATTTGTACATGCTGGTTAGTATCGTGTCCAGCTTGTTTCAGGAGATACGTCCTCAGCATTTGATTCAAAGAAACCTCTTTTCTTTGGCTTTAACATACATAGAGAACACTCCGATCGGAGAGGACGTTCACTCCTGAATGGCTATGGGAGATGAATCCTTTCTCAACCCATGGCATCGATTTGCTCCCTTGGGAATGGAGCCACAGAAAGTTGATACATATTTAAGGGAATGCTTAAAGTATCTCCAAAGAACTTATTTTTTCTTTATTATATTTAAATTCATATTTCCGAATCTAAATCCAAGTCTGCTTGGTAGTGCTACAATTGTGCAGTAGTTTGTGGCCATGCCCTGGTGTGCTTTGCTGTAAAACACTGCAATTCAGTCATTTTAGGAGAAATTATTGAATCATTTCTAAACATACTTTCCATATGCTAATCTAATCCTAAACTTTTCAAATTTTTTCATTAAGTTCTAAATCTTTGCACGAAGTTCCAATGTAATCATTTTGGTCAATTTTCGCTGGAAATCGCTAACATATCATTGTGCCATGTAGGATAAACAGTAATGACTAGACCCCCACATCAATGATTTTTTACCAAAATTGACTAAATAACTAAATTGAAATTTCGCACAAAGGTTTAAAATTAAATGGGTAAAATTTGAATATTTAAAACTAAATTAGCATCCGTATAATAGGTTTAGGACTAATAAGGTAATTTTCCCGTGTGTTTAATATAATACATTTGTCAAAGATGTCAAACCGTTTTTCAAAAGCTGATGCTGCTTTGATTTGATAGGTTGCAGCTATAAAAAATTTGTAAACACCTTATGCAAAACCCCTTTATGTGACTATAGATAAATGCTTCTTTACTCTAGGTTCTTCGGCCACCATTATCGAGTAACTAGATAAACATATTAAATGCGTAGAGATCATTTTAGCACGTAGCATAGACGGAATGTTTTCAATTTTTCAAGGGTAGGTAATCAACATCAACTTTCTGCATCATATTTTCCTTTCTTTTCCTATCTTTTGTTTTGCTGAGATCACAATGATGTCACATTTCGTGCAGCAATTCTGCAATTAATCGTCGAGCAATTTTTTATGATATGAATCTGAGCTCAAAAGGGGGCATCACCCGATGTTGAAGAGAGAGAGAGAGAGATCTTTTTTCTTTGCTTGCCTTATGATGAAGAGAAACCCATCATGGCTCATATGATTGGAGGTGTATAATTCAAACTAGAGGGAAAGGAGACTGTTGCAGACTGATTATTATCAAATCATAGGCTGATCCTGACCTTAGCTTTTTCTTTTCGATGATGTGTTTTTTTTTTCTTTGACAAGACAAAAGCAAAAGTCACCAAAAAAAAAAAACTTAAAGGCCTCCCCCTCAAATAATTCTCTCTCTCTCTCTCTCTGAAATGCAATTCTGCAAAACATACACTTCTCTCTGACAACATTGCCTTCTTGTTGTGGCTCAGATTCCCTTCTTATCTCTCTCTCTCTCTCTCTGAAAGAAAGCCTCTTTCTTGAACCCTAGACAACATCAATAATGCAGGAAACTTCATGCAGCCTCCCCGGGGAACCATACATTTTCTTTCTTCCTCTACTGTCGTTTGCTTCATTTTGTTTGCCCTCCTAAGTTTGCCCTTTGTTTAGCTGAGAATTTAAACTTTTGCATTATAATTACTTAAAACAAGAACTCCACAATCTAATAACAATTCCCAGGCCATGTGCTTAAGTTTTCTCTAGCGAGAGCAGTAACCCTAACCCCCCCCCCCCCCTCTCTCTCTCTCCATCCCTCCCTTAGACCTGTGAAGAGAAGGAAACGAAGCTCAGAGAGGGGAAGAGAGCAAACCCAATTAATTTCTGTTATGCTTTACAAACAATAAAGATCACTGGGCAGTTCTTTCTTTTGGCCCATTCGTAGATTCACTAGCTAGAATGGCACATGCTTTGACGACAAGGCCATAAATTTCAACACCTGAAATGACGATGTCTTGCACCTGTATGTGCTCCTTTTTCTCTGTCTGATCAAATATAGCAAATAAAGTTTCACAAGTTTTATCCCTCCTCCAGCTTCATCTATCACGGAAAGCAAATCTATATAAAACATACAAATAAGATATACCATCAAAGAGTATATGTTTGCTATACATTTTATAGAAAACAAAAAGGGAGAGCGACACCAAAAAAGAAAGCAGAGACTATAGACGAGATGATACTAGAAAGTAATTAACAAACCCTCTCACTGAAGACAAAGCAGTATTAATGGCTGACTTGGAAACAGTAAACTACAAAGCCAATAGCTTCTCACTTCTAATCGCTCTTCCATGCATCTCCGTCCCGTTTCCATGAATCCCACCCATGCTCGGCTCTAATTCATCGGTTTGATATTGGGTTCGGACCGCTCGGGACCTCGTGAGCTCCGGCTCCAAATTGTCGCGAAGGAGCCTTGCGGTTATTGGCCTTCTTAGGGTGGAAGCTCGCAGTAGATGAAGATGACGATGAAGATGATGAGTCCATGAAGTGATCCGATGATGAGAGGAGAAGCCTTCGAGTGATGATTAATGACGAGGAGGAGGGCACAAGTGACGGCTTTTCGGCACGGTCCATGGGTTGGGTCATCAATACAAGGAACCCGAAGCTGAGAAGGGAGAGGACGAGGAAGAAGCCGATGAAGAGATGATTGAGCTTTGTGTGGCTTTCTGAGAGCGGTGATGATGTTGAAGAAGAAGAAGAAGCTGCCATGCAATCAAAGAATAGAAACCACCCCCCAATAGCCCACAAGAGATCAATATCCATGAACCAGAGCACCCGAGGCTAATTGAAGGCTCAGAGAGAAGAGAGAAGAGAGAGAGAGAGGAAGGGGAGAGAGAGGAAAGAAACTTCAGCAAAAGCGAAAGGAAGGGAGGTTTTGAAATTCGGTACACATTTGAGTGTGTTGAAAGAGAACCATTCCAAAAGACCAACTTAGCAATTTGAAGTGTGTGTGAAAGGTTGTCGGGGAATGAGTGCTTTTTACCCAAATTGCCCTTGGTCTAAGTTCTAGGTTTTCCTGTGTTGCGAGGGTAAGAAATTAGTTTCGAAGTTTATATTCGCTACACGCTGCTTTAGATGCATGACATGCGTCTTTTTAAATTAACACATATTTATTCGACGCACTATGCGTAAACTTTTCATATTATCATCTATCTTTTTAACACAATTTTTAGGCAGAACTCGAGTCTATTTGAACCATCGAATCTAATGAATGTAATGTAAAAACCAATGAACCCCACTTATCTTTTTGATGCGAATGGATTGGAGTACATACATGCACCCGGTTCATGCAATAATACCACTTAATATATGTCTCACTAAGTGTCTTTTTCTTCTATTCAAATTTCACATGTTCTGTACCTATTGATGCTCTCTTAGCCTAGATATCTGATCTATGGTAACCTAAACGAGTGATAAGGACAACGCGCCAGACAAGTAATCAGGGCAAACCTTTTGCCCCCTTACAAGAGCAATGCTGTTTTCAGCACAAAGGAAAGCATTCTTTTGCTAAGATCTGCAGTGTCTTTCCTATGGATTGTTGACGACATTTACGTACATATTTGGTAGCCTGTCAACGTGAGATCGTTGTCATGCATCTGCGTTGCTTGAGGTTTGAAAAGATAGGACCTCGATCCATGCATGTTTTCAGGATCCAACTCAATGATTACACCTCTCTAAAGCCACTAACACGTTAGACTCAGCCAAAAAAAAATTCAGATAGTAGGAATAGATATTAACTCGTTAATCATTTCTCCAGGGAAAGACATTCATCTCCACATCTGTTGCAACAAGCATGTGAATACATATATGGCAAGAAGCTAAAATTACGAGAAAGGAGAGGGGCATTAGAGTAAATTTTCCCAAAGAAGCTAGCAAATGTGTATAGTATAGCTTATTATATTTTATATTAATATGGAGTCAAATTGGTCCAGTCCGTAAAATCTGAAAAATGGAAAAAGCATCCCGAAAGGAAAAGACAGTGGGCACTCGAAAGTAAAAGTGGGGAGGTGCGGAAGGAGAGGTGTTGGCTTTTCTTGCTTGGACGGTACCGAAAGATTTATAATCTTTCTTTGACTTGGAAACAACTAATGAAAAAAAAACCATTAATCTATAATTAAATTAATTAGACGCGTGTCATTTGTTGTCGAACGCAAATTATCGAGCACGAGTCATGTTTTCTTGTCTCATTCGCTTTAGTCCACAATATACAGACTATAGGTCAGTAGGACTTGCTGTTCTTTTTTTGATTTTTTTTTTTTCACTAGGTAAAAAATTTCAAGGAATAGTTCCATTGTTAACATCTACATTTCCCCTTTATAGCAGCTTATATATCTTTCTTTTTTTTTAATTGAGTATGTGAATATTCGAAAAAGAGAAGAGGAATTAGGTGAGTTGCTGAGAGAGAGAGGGGAGTAAACTTTCAATTAGATCAATTAAAAATCGAGTTTTGCATATAAAGTGAAAAATAGAACTTCGGCACTGTACTCAACCGGGGGAACCGAGTTAGCCTGCGGTTGAGTACAGTGCCGTAAGGCGTGCTAACCCAGCTGTGGGCATTTCACCCACTCTCACTCACTCTAGGTACGGGAGGCTACTATATCTGCTTACCTAATAGTAACCAGAATCGAAATCCTGGCGTGGTCACCTTCACCATCGTGAGGCCCTCTAATTCCCCGTCTATCTTTCTCTTCCCGATAGAGAGGGAATATAAGGACAGCGCGGGGTCTCCCACCCCAGGGCGAAGCTCCCACCTATTTTCTCCATGAGCCTTTTAAGGACTTGCTTAGGTCCAAGGCCTTTCACCGGTTTGGCTATCTCATGTGTTTTTCTTGGGTGGATAGCACCCCAATACCCCCTCTTAGTTTAAGGTCGGAGGGACCCGGCAAAGGCACGACGACCCTGCCCGGATCTGCTGTAAGCCCCCCATGGGGCTTACTTGTCATTTCCGAGGGAGCAGTTTAATGAGCTGCTCAGCTCGAGGAGAAATATCAACATTATGCTAGCATTACGGTCATAGTCACTTCTCTTTAATTTGACGGATGCTTTGAAAACCGAATGTTGGATGGCAAGGAAATTGGCCATTTGATAAAGTTGAGACTGCACTTGAGATATATGACTATCTAAACCAACTATTTTGGTAAAATCCACCCATCATAATGTTGGAAAATCTTGTGGCATTGAAGGTAACTTAATAATCAAAATGCATTTTTTCCATGTAACAATTATATCAATTGACATCATGGGTTATGCATCTATCAGATCAATACAAATATGCACAAAATATATATATATATTGAGAGGCTCTTAGAGCATAACTTGACCACCAAAATTATGAAATATCAAAATCAAGCACTTTAAAATTTCAGCAAATAATGCTTTTTTATGAGAGATTTATTATCTTGATCTATGAATATCCCATTTAACTCATAGATTAGTTTAGATGCAAGTTAAAACTCATATGAATATCCCAAAAGGGGAGTTTGCAAAAACAATTAACACCGTCACAATAATATATTTCAAAAATAAGAATGAATTTCATGACGATTGATGACTTGCAATTAATTGGGTGAATAATCCCATGATACTCGAAAGAATGTGAGAATTAAAAAAAGAAAATATCTTCTTCTTTTTTTTTTTGAAATTTAGTGAAAGTTTGATAGTCATAACAAATAAGGACATTCGTTTAATATATGATACAAAATTAGAAAACGTCAAATTGAATAGGGAATAAGAGGTATTTTCTCTCTTTTTCTACTTAAATTTCTATTACTAAAAGACTTTATTAAATTTTTTCACTATAGCATTCTTCATTTCTTCTTTATGTGCTCCAGCCATTCTTTTGGCTTATCGTATTCTTTGCTATCTCCATTTCCGAGTCTACGTCATGCCCTAATGGCCTTTGGCTGGTCAATGCATCCTACTAAGCCTCTTTGATATCGGCACCCTTTACTTTTGTAATTCATGCCTATGCCACTCCCCAATTGATATGGAACTGCTCATTGTGTAAATTTTTTCTTCAAACCTCAATTTCTTTTAGGAGTGAGTATTTGATATTAACCTACCTCATTTAGGACCATAACCTTTTTGGTAATGCTGGTGTTTTATATAAAAACATTCAGGTGGGTGTGGGGCTAAGATTGATTCAATCCTCCTTTTCAATCAAGTGCATTGGCCAATTAAGACATCAAAAGCATGTAAAACATATAATAAAATAACTTTCTTTGTCTTATACGTTGAGTAATTGTGAACATGAGCAAATAATGCTCAGAAAAGAAGCGAGTGGGTCCAGGAGGAAATTTTGTTTCTTTGGAAAAAAAATAGTAAAAAAAGAAAAAAAAATGACACAGAAAACAAAGCATACTGTTCACCGTAAAAATAAAATAAGAAAGATTTGCTTCTCTTCTCCATGGTGAACGAAGAAAGGCCAAAGGGACGTGTATGTTCCCATGGTGGGTGACGAATGGGTCCCCTACAAAACCCTCGCTACATGATCTTACAGAGATTTGTACGTCGAGGACAAACCCGTCATTTTGCCGGATTTACAACTTTTTCAACAAATCAGTGTCTTATCATTATCAAGCAAAAAAGAAAAAGAAAAAATATGTGCTTTATGCGCATTCATATTGAATATCTTTAGGGAAAAGTAAATAAAAAGATTATCTTGGTGCTTATATTTATACCTAAATACCTAAGTTGCGGTTCTCATTAATGTGAGTTTATGCCAAGAGAGGTTGCAACTGACAGTTTGAAAAAGATTTAATTGGCCAAAACAATAAAGGAGAAAATGAAAAGATTAGACACGGATGATATGAACATCTCACCTACTTTGCAATGTCTAAACCACACTCTTTTCACACCTGGATATTCTAGCTATGTGCATGTGCATATGCATGCGTGGATTGTTGATGTGTTCCATTGGCTTGTCCGTTTGCATTTGGACAAATTCATGGTTAAATTCACCACATTCGAAGAGGTTCTAAGGAGGAAAAGCAAGCCCGTTTTTCACCTCAGGCGATGTCTTTTATTCTTTGACACGCCCATGTGGTGGGTTTGCAATCTTCCATGACAATCCTTGCTGCTAAAAGTCAAAGAAGTGGACCTTAGTGGAATAATATTATACCATTCTCGATCTTGTTGAGAACCCTGGAAATCAGGAATGCTTTTCGACCAGGAGGACAATGCCACCTTTTATGAAATGATGATCAGCTGACCCCCACCCCCCATATAACAAAAGCAATGATAAAAAAAATTAATTATGATGTAATTATGATGATTGATAGGGGGAGAAATTATCCAAAGAATTATAAATTTATTGTATCTCAATTAATTTATTCATAAAATTTTTAATTTGATCAATTTAGTCCCATATCTTTTAATGATTTGCTAATATTGTCATTCTGCCCAATTTTTTTTGTGGAAAATCACTAACGTAAACGTCAATTATCCTACATGGTATCGCGGCATGCTCACGTAGACAATTTTTTTATAAATTTTTATATTTTTTCTTATTTTTTCCTTTTTTTTCTTCTAAGCCCGATGAGGGCCAATCAACCCTCATCAACCATAAACAAGACTCAGCAACCCTTGCTAGCCATTGGGCAAGGGCCACAACCCTAGCTCATGCTTGTGTTCAATGAGGGTGACTCTTCCCGAACTTGGTGAGGAAAAGAAAAAAGAAAAGAAAAGAATTTAAAAAATTATTTATGTCAACACAGGACATACTACGTGACTTGGCTAGTGTCCATATTAGCAATTTATGGCAAACAAATCGTCAAAAGACTTAAAACTAAATAAGCCAAATTGAAAGGTTTAAAATTGGATTAATACAAGTGCAATAGGTTTATGATTTTTCTGGTAATTTTCCTTTAGTACGTTGCTGAGTGGCAAAACCAATGTCACATACTATGTGTTCTGACCCAAATTGTCAACAAGTTGTGATCATAGCGAAAGACTCTTGCACTAGTCTTGATATGATGGTAGAAGTTTAGGTGCGTAAGAGCTTGTATTTTCTGGGTAACCATGATAATGGTTTTCCTTTGCCTATGTTTTCGACCTAAAAAGAGGTGATATGTATTTGCACATGTATTATTCTTCTTTTTGCAGTCAGGTGAGCTAACGAATCAGTTTTGGGATCTCAGAGTCAGTTTAATTTCATGACGATCGGAAAAATTTAAAGTGCAGTGTGTTTTACATGGTTACATATAGGAGTCAAGTGGGGCAAAATTGGAAATAAAGAATGCACCTAGTTGATTAACTAGGTTTAGATCTTGGACATGTCCGGGAGCTTAAAATCAAGGGAATGGAATAACAAAAAGGTGAGTGGGACATGGAGGAAAGGAATTCCTTGAACTAAATTAAAAATGTATGGACAAAGAAAAACTTAGATTAAAAATGAGGCAAACTATGTTATCAACAAAGAATATGTTATGCTTTGAAGACTTTCTGTCTAACGCACAACTTGTCAATTAGGTGACTTTTCTGTCATTCAACGAATTCCATTCCCAATTCTGGAGATGGAAATTCCAAAGGAATAAGTTCTTGGGTGTTGCAAGGCATCACTTTTGAAAAAAGCATGTAATCATGTAACCCTTTTTTCAAAGGGTTTATGTTCTTGACGTTGTTCTTTTCACACTCCCAAGTGGAATCGATCAGGGGAGAACCCTAGAAATTAGCACCTCGTGACTTCTTCTCAGCTGCTTTTTTGGGTTCTTCAAGAGCACATCAAAGCAGGTAAATGTCATGATTATTCAACTTGACAAAAACGTGATTCTTTTTTCTTTTTTTTTTTTGAAAAAATTTAGGTTTCGAAGTTAGTGAAGTCAATCCTCGTTTTGCGCTGTGTTAGGACATCCCTTGCTGTAAAGTTCTTGGTTGGAGCAAGTTGGCCGCCTAATCGAATCCACTCCTGTTACGTCTTAGCCCAACTGGCATTTTTACGTTGTAGAAGAAAAAAACATTGTTTCAAGTAAGCTCATCACTTTTTGTATACATATATATTGTACGTATTAATATAATTAACATAAATAAACATGGATTAGAAATCGTGGGTTGTCCTGTGTTTATGAGTGAAAACATCAAATTTAAACACACATTCTTGCAAAAACCCTAAATGGTATGGGAACCGCACGTCACGCATATGAATTCTCTTTTTTTTTTTTATTGATAGAGAGTCAATTTTTGCAGGCTATACAGTTTAATTGAAAGGCACTTCTCACCGGCCCAGTGCCATTGGATACTGTAAAGTCATATTCCACAATATATATGCTAGACCGTACAAGACCATGCATGCTACGTAATACCTATCCTCTCTTTTTCTCCTTTAATAAAGTATATGATAATTCCTCTTTTGTGGAGCTTTCCGTTGCCCTAATTATAAAATTTGTCATAGATTTTTTAGGCAAGCTTTCAGGTGCTTTAGGGATTTAATTATTTTTTATTATTCTGGTCAAAGATTATATACATTAGTCAAATCTTGGGGAAGAGGAAGTCCCAATAATTTTACATACATACACATATATTAACTTGTACCTTTCACTTGCATGCATGTGCTTTCCCCTTCGTTGAAAGAGGTGTTAGAGTCGAGGTGAGGAGACTACTTGGAATTCTTTTTGGATCATTTGATTGACTTAACGAGTTCTTTGAATTCTAACCAGCTTTATTCATGGAGGAAAAAAAAATTACCAGGACAAAACCCTCAAATCCACGAATAAGTATACGCAAAATGTCATTAGGTGTAGACTCGACATTTTGAGTCAAAAGATCGTCAATTTGATCGGGGATCATGTTCTCTCCTCAGAGTATACAGTATAATGTCGTATGACATATTGCAATAATCCAATCATATCTCCATTTTTTAACAGCTAATCGATCCATCATTTAAAACATATTCCTCCCAAAAAGATCTAATTGATACAAGCTGATAAGACACTTCAACCTTACCGACCAAAAGAAAAAGAAAAAAAACCTTTAAACCATCCTTTATAATAATTGGATTTTTAGTTTTTCAATATATGTAAATCGATTCATTTCTGTCGTGGCTTAATGGGTCACCATCCTTACGTCTCAGTCTCACCTCTGGATCCAGAGAGAAGGTTACAAATTTGCTCAGCCAGATAAGAGATCCTTCGTTTAAAGAATGGCAGTCAATGACTCAATAGGAAAGTTTATAAAGGCGACAAAGTTAAAAAGAGCCACCCTGCTACTATTCTCTTCAGTTTATTGGACTGATGTAACCATTCAGATTCTCTAAGTAAACACATAGTTATTCTCATCGGTAAATATCTAAACATTGAATTGGCCTTCATCTAATTATTTGAACTTTTAAAACAATGGACAATAATTTTTTACAAAATTTCAGAAAGTATCAGAACTAGATGTCCTAAATTTAAAGTTTTCCATATCTCTGTCTGTCCTCTAAGCACATATTTCCATGCATGCCATGAGATTTTCGTGAAGAAAAATATATCTAATTTGCGATGGAACTAATCTAAACCTTCAATCATGCAACGACGGTGAAATTATCCAACATCGAGTGTCTCCCGATGAAAAAACTGAAGAAGCTTAGTTAGCCTAGAGTAATAAAAAGTAAAATAAAAATAAATAAATAAAGGAAGTGTCTATACTTTTGTTTTCATTTTTTTCTTTTTCTTTTTTTAGAAGAAAATCAGGTCCCGTATCTGAAAGAAGCGAGAGAAATCAGATCTTTAGCAGTTCCATTTGCCTGTCCGGTCTCGTGCAAGGTTGCTTTCACTGGAGAAACGTCCAAGGTGAAGACTTAGAAAGTAGCCGAGACCATTCTCGTGTGGTCCTCCTTTCGATGACCCACGAGTATATGTCCGATAATAAATCTGATGATTGTACTATGATCGCTCCCACAGCAACGTAAGAACGGTGTACAGCATCGTCTTGCGAGCGGCGGATATTTACATAGGCCAAGGCCGAAAAAGGGGAACGTTGGATTGAATAGTTGAAGGTTAATTTCCTCCTTTATTTAATTTTTTGACTTTTTCTTCCTAAAGAAAAGGATGAAAATGATTAGCCGGTGTAAGATCATCAGCCATTATTAAGTGAAAAAATAATTCATAGACGAAAACCCGCGATTCACCGCCTTCGCATTCCATAGAGGAACGGCTTAGCATAAAGAAGACCCTAGTGCTTACTATTCGTGTAATGGAGTGAGCGAGGACGGACTTTCACTTGATCTTAGCGTGTTTTATCTTAAATTTTGGAAATTAGGTTTTTTTTTTCAATAGATGGTGTGGACCTTGTTCGAAAGTGGGGGATGTTTTTTATTTGCTTTGCTTTTCATAAAGATGGAGACACCGGGAATCGATTGGCGTGCAATAAGAAGTTTCTGAGCAAAAAGAGAGATTTCCATTTAAAGATGGTAGGGCACAAAAATCATCTTCCTAAACTTGCTTCTTTGTTTTCTAATCCTCCATGATCTTTTAGAAAGTATTACCATCAATTCAGCTAGTGATTGATGTCTCTCCTCCCACCTTTAATCAAGCCAAACCAATAAAATATAATAAAATTATTTAGCGAGAAATCCGCTGCCACCTCATCTTAGTCGCATAATCTTTGACTGTCTCATCTTGCCTACAGTAGTATAATTAGGAGAGACTATTCTAGAAAATATTCATGCACAGCAGTTATGAAAAGGGGAAAGGGCGAAACATGTGACTTATGTGCATTTCAAATTAAAGCAGTTTCTGACCCCACAAAACAAAAGAATTTTAAAGCAGTTTCCTGTAGAGAGGGGACGACAAAGGCCCATGTAGCTCCTCTTTAGGCGCTCTATTTCTGAAGTGTACCCGAGTCTCCACGAAGCAAAGCAACACGATGCGACCTCTCTTTAACTTTTTAAAGGGTGTACAGACATGTCATTGCCTTGGTGCCAGAAACATCTCGCGCCCGGTCAAACCCAGTAACGGGAATATATAGCGTCCGACAGAAGTTTCGTTTTATAAAAGGATCCCGGCGTCCTGAAGTTTCCATTGCCTGTCCACCAAAGGAAGAGAGAGAGAGAGAGAGAGAGAGAGAGAGAGAGAGAAGGAAGGAGGGAGATATCAATTATATGGTGGGCACAATTAAAGATTTTCTAAGTGTATTAGAATCGCTTAAAATGGTCCCATGCGATAAAAAATTTGTGGAGCGTGCAAGAAAGCCCACATCAGTGATCGTTCTTGACTTTGGAGTAGAACCAATAATACCACCTAAAGGAAAGAATGTTAGCCGAGGAAAATTGCAAAACAAAATTGTCAGAACAGCGCCTCACTTCCACCTAAGGGACTGCCTAATTCCAGTGTAGATGAGTCCCAGCGATCTCCCGATCAAGCAGACGAGGAAGAAGGATATAGCATCACTGACTTTTTTAAACAAGGTTCTGATAACCGGCGCAGTTATGTCTGACAATTCGAGAAATAGACTGAAGTAGTACCTCCTGCGTTTAGAAAGTTGAACAACCAGTCATGTCTGCACTCATACCAAGGTAGCTGTGCCTCAAATCATACCAACAGTGTTAGGCCGAATCATACTAGTAGATGGTGCAGTGCTAATACATGTGTCAGATGCCATCATAGCTGAAATATTGCAAACGTTTAGGCCCCCACATACCCCATTATCAGCACACCACATTGAAAGATTCTTATGGACCCAGACTAACTTCACCGTGCAAAGAAATATGGGGGAAACACATTAATCTTGACCCTTTCACCTAGAAACTGATTGATCAAAGTTACAAAGCAAAGGCCTATATGCAGGAACTAGCCTCTTGTACGTCCTGAAAGAGAGGCCACCAACCCCAGAGTATAGATGTTTGCGTTAAAAGGCATAAATCATTCACAATTCCATAGGACAATGGTAAAGACATTATAGCTGGAGAAGCAAAAGATGGCAGAAATTAACCAAAATGAATGCTGAATTAAGCAGAATGTAATTTATTTATTTATTTTAAATGTGGTTGGTATCTAAGAAAAAAAATCCAAATCTCAGCCATCCAACTTATTCACAGTCACATGCCTAGTTGCATACAATTGGAGTATAGTGCATTATGCTCCTGCATCACTTTCACTTATCTTTTGCTGCGCTTAACGTTATAAGACTAGGTCTACTTTACAAAGGAGCATCAGATGGATCTTATGTAGCAACTATTAGAGTGGATGTCTGTACCAATATAAGAGACATAACCACTTTAATCTCCTTTGTCAGACTTAATAATCCAACGTTTACCAATATAAAATATTGGCCTGACCACTTGATGTATCAAGGACCTGAATCAGTAGTTTCAATTCACCACCTCAGCCCCTAGCATGTCTTGATCTCATTTCTTAGCTTCAGTACTACAGATATAACTTGGAATGACTAAATAAGAAGATGAGAGAAGGCATTACTTTCAGTTGCTCTAGTTTAGATGTTCAGCCATGTCTAGGATATTCAGATGTAATGGATGGTAATATTACCAAACCACATGCCATCAATAGATGAGAAGACTTGATCAGAATCATTCTAAGTGCTACTTAGCCTAATCAATTACCAAACTACCTCCATTTACTAAGACTCACATTCATTCAAACCATCTTGCCAAAGTATCCCACATCGCTTGTCCAGAGGGTTACGTGGGCCTTATGGACAATTAACTGAGTTAGTTTAACATTTCCTTGTGGACAATTTCAAGTAGATTTCGCATCCACTCCTGCCTCTACATCGTATTCTAAAAAAACTCATGGAGATCAAATTCTCATAGACTATTTTGCATTTACTCATATGTCTAATCTAAGATAAGGAAAACCACCAGGCTATTCAATTCAAACATGGGCATATAAAGAAGAGTATTTTGGTATCGACAACTCATTGCAAGATATCTAAAAGGCCAGCATACAAGTGGTCAGACCAAATTTGCCAGAGTAGAAAACAAAAAATTGACCTTCATAGAAAGAACTCACCACCCTTTTAGGGCCCTTAGTTCTTTTGTTCGTTTCACAGGCATTGAAAAATGGCCAATGACGACATGATGAAGCAGAGATGTCCTTGTTCCAG
Source organism: Eucalyptus pauciflora (assembly GCA_007663325.1). NCBI lineage: Eukaryota > Viridiplantae > Streptophyta > Magnoliopsida > Myrtales > Myrtaceae > Eucalyptus > Eucalyptus pauciflora. The sequence continues at coordinate 3,108,595 of VMYD01000011.1, forward strand.
AGTTCTTCCCAAAATACTTGTCCCACCAACCAAGATTTTCTGAGATGCTTTTGCTTGGTTCCTCAACAGGCTGACTTTGGAGTATATGGAGGTCAAAGTGATCCTCATACATTGAAACCACTGCCTCTATGTTTTGATGCAACCACAGGTTCAAAGCCACCTGTTGGTGAAAAGCAAAGGCTAAATTAGGTGGAAATAATCTTATAGGAAAAACAAAATCAACAAATGCAGCAATATACAACATATGGTCCAAAGAAGATAACAAGAAAATATATAATAACGCCTAAACAAAACATGCTTAAATCTTCAGTGGTCCACATATAGAAACCACTAAGAACACTTAACAAGCCAAATGCACATACTCAAATTTTGTGTCACAAGTATGTCCCAAGAAAACACCAAAATATTGTTTAAATCAACAGTTCACTTTCCATAATAGTAAAAAGCAAATTGAAAAACAATTCAAGGCCCAAGAAATGCTCTCTTTTGCCTTCTTTTCTCTGTTGTGACATTTTGTATTTATTTATTCCATTTGTACTACCAAAGGTGCAAAGATATAACACTACCCACCATTTCCCTCGACCATTTAGGATTAGGCCCCTATGTCAATTTCATCCAGTATGCAAGATTGATTCATTGTAGACAAATGAAAGAATTGCTGGGTTGCTATGGGCTTTCATTAAAATAGTGGCCCATTCAGATCATTATGTCTAGGATAAAGCTTGCACACGTAATGCTAAAAACATCCCTCTGAACCAATAAGCCACAGTCTGGGACCACCTATTCTTGCTCCTATTGTCCGACAAGCAATAGTTGGGAGGATGTAAAATGGAAAGAGAGAAGATCGCATCACTCCACTTTCCATGTAACACCTACCAATCACCGAGAAGAAAAAAGAAAAGGAAAATGCCTGTCTATTTAGGGAAACATGCATAATCAACAAAGAACGTTTAAGTGGAGAAACACACTCTCCACCACCCACCTTCTTAAAGGAAAGGCTTTATTTGCTCCATTTGCAACAAAATAATAAACACATTACCTCATTACGTAATCTTTGAAGTGCTCGGGTTGACAAAGAGCACAGAGCCAAATCCAAATTATTCATCTCATTTGACAAATTTCCATCTACGGAGATGAGCTCCAGATAGATACTTGCAATGCCATCTGCTATTGCAATTACCAGATCTTCTAAAATGGAAATCCCCTGTGAGACAAACAAGCAACTGTTGTAATAGCAATCCTTCCTGCCAGTCCATTGAGAGAGGTATTAGAATGCATCCCAACAGTTCTGCAAATGAAGTGCTGTGAAAAGAGATAACAATGATGCTGAAAGGCAGAACTTAGTGTTGTAAGAAAGCAAGGTGGCAGGAAGCAAAGAAGCATGCATAGCTCATAATAATGGGAGGAAAAACAGAAGAGAGCACAATGGGATTACTCTGCCACACATGTGAAGGAAAACAAGATATACAGTCTTAATCTATGTAAATGCCTTCCAATTACGTATTACTTCGCTTCCAGGCTCAGAATTATGGAACATAGCAAATTGGAAATTGTAAGCAATTCATCATAGGTAGACACTGTTATTTGGTATTAAAGATAAATTATTTTGACTGTCTACTGAGGTGACTTTTTTACATGACAAATAGAAGACCTGTGAAGCCCATGCCACTGTCAACAAGACAATATACTGAAGCCCATCATAACCCATAAAGTTTAAGGCATCTTCCTTAATCCACTAAGGTATCACCAACATTGAAAGAGTTCGAGATTCTGTTTTCGACTTCGTCTCAGGTTCCAGGAACCAGCGATCTTAACTAGTTCGTGTCTTTCTTGAACTAGCTGTTTCATGTTGGTGGTTTCAAGTATGCTTTCAGCTTAATTTCATTAAAGACTTCAACCAACAAAGAGCACCATCTAACCTGAGGGAACCAAACTTTAAAAAGCAGAGTAATTCTGCAAAAAGATCCTCCTTGCCCAATCTCCTGATCTTCTGAAGTACGGTGCTGTCTCCTTCTAGTTTCTGGAGAATCAAAGTAACTAGTGCCTGAAAAGTGAAGAACGGGGCATCAATCAACTTGAAAGTTAAACATTAGAATATACCCATGCATGCACGTGAGAGTGCATGTCTACCCACACTGAGTTAAATAACTTGGAAGGCACCTCTTTTACGTCGCTACTTCTTTCAGAGAGTTCATCATCTAGCCAAGCCACACACACAGGGCGAGAGGAACTCTGTATGATTCCAGAAAACAGAACCAACCAATCTTCCACAGTCCCATTTTCAAAACCTTCTGGGATACTGTCCACCTGCAAAAATAGATAACATTGGTGAATCCTTCAGTCACAACACAGCCACATATTTCAGCTGAAATAGTGACTTCCGGGAAGTGCAAAGTGACTTGAGACTTCTGACTGTAGTATAATGTAACAAATAAGACAGTGCCTGCCTCTTTCTCAAGATGCGTAAGAACCGCCCAAACCAGCCTTAGTCTTGGACCCCTGGCGATAGCATTCAAACTTAAAGGTTTTTTTGCATGAAGCTTTTCCAACTCTTGAATTGTATCTTCTGAAACACTGGCATGGTCAATGGGTTCTAGAGATTCCACAAGTTTTCCTTTTATTACATCCCAAGCGCACTTTTGAAAGTAGTAGTCAACTTTTACATCACTGCAAGCAGAAAATTACATGAACCCATCAGGGAAAAGGGAGTAATACGCAAAATCTAGCAATACAAAACAAAAAACAGCTTAAGGAAGAAACAATACATAAGACGTAGATATATGAAATCAAAGATAGACCTTGGAATCTTTTCGAGGTCTAACCTTACCTACCAGACATGGTTGAGTCTTCATTGATGGCACCATCATCAGAGATGATCCTTCTAGGAGAAAATCTAGGCTTCCCAATGGGAACAACTCCAGCCATGTACGTAAGAAGGATACTCGCCATTAGAAGTGCCTGATCAACCATAGTCGTGAACTCCAATGCTGTTGCACCATCAAAGTCCACGAGAGAAGCCACACAACGACAGCCGACGGACGATGCCTTCTGCTGAAAATCTAGCCTTCTTTTCGCGGTGCCAATACTAAGTCCACGAATTCCACCTCTCGGAAAACGGATAACATCACTGCTCACATAGCCACGCCTCCTGCAACAAAAAGCAATCGAACATAAGAGCGAAAAACCATCCCCCAGCAGATTCCACACTCTAATGGCATCGAAACCGCACCGACAGAAACACTAATTATCCCCGACTTCCGAACACGAATTTGCAAACCAGAGACAAAAACGGTGCTAGCATCACCCGCCGCGCTAATTCAGTGACATTACTGCAGAGTTTTTCCACTCTTCAACGACTTGCGAAACGCAGAGCAGAATACCTAAAACGCAACTTCAGGTCGAAGCCTCCTCCGTTGACGGCGCCTCCGCGCAAATGCAGCTTGGTGCACGAGGCCGCCGCAGCCGCCGCCGCAGCCGCCATCGGGCGACAGAAAATCCCGGAGCGCCCCCTCGATCAGCGCATTCGCTCGCTCCGGCGCTCCCGGAGGACCGGATCAGCCCTACAAATACCGAGAATCGCGTCAGAGAAACCGCCCCCGGCGAATCGATCGGCGCCGCCACGACGGGAAGCGAAGCACGGAAGCGCGCTTACCGGCGGCGAGAGAGCGAGAGGGAGAGGGAGGGAGAGGGAGGGAGGGAGGAATTAGGGCGGCGAGGGAAGGGGATAAAGGGAGGATTGGATTTGTGCGTTCCTTGTTTTTTGGGGGGGCGGCATCGAAAGGCGAAAGGAGAATGGCGTCTCGTCTCTCTCTATCTGGGCTGTAATGGACTGCAGTGTACTATGAAAACAACCGAAAAACGGCTGGAGTTTGTGGACGACGGAAGAGACGGCCCGAAGCTACGGGAAGATCAGATCATGAACACAGCTTTTGGTGCTGTGTTTTTATTTATTTATTTTTAATGTAAAAATGCGTGCAAAAGTTTTTTTTGGGGGGGATCACGATTTTGTGGACAATTCGTGATTCAAAAAAAAAAAAGAATTCGAAATTGGATTCTCCAAGACTAAAATGACAAAATTTTCATACAAAATTAAGGTCGATAACATGTAGTCTGAAATTGTATGTTGGTAATTCATACAAAATTAAGGTCGATAACATGTTGGATCACGCACACAAGAAAAAATCATTTTATAGTTTTCTTTTTTGATAGAGAAAAGAAATAGGAATGGTATAGAAATTAAAAGTATAGCTCCACCCTAAATAAAATATGCAAATTTAGTGGGTTTATGATTTGCATTTAGTGGGTGTAATTCAAAATTTCAAATCAAGATATATATGAAATGTTTGGCTTGTAAGAAACAAAAAAATAGTAAATAATTTATAATTAATACCATGGAAAACTCAAAATTTGTATATTTATGATAAATTTACCCCAAACTAATATTTTACCACAAAAATGGTCAAGTTGTAAACTTGCCAAATTTACCCCAAACCCAATTTAGTACATTTGCAACAAATTAAACCCTAATTCAAATTGGATTAATATAAATAAAAATCACAAATTGGTACACCTATAATAAATGTAAAGTAAAACTCAAAATAGATATCAACTCAATAATTTAATAGTAAATGAGGGTAAAATTATCAAAAGTGTATTAGTTTTGGATTTTTCATAATATTTATCCATAGTTTTCAGGTATAGTAAATAACATATATGACATTAAGCTAGAAGCAACATATATTGTTTGTTTGTTTGTGGAAAACATTTTCTGAAAAAAAAAAAATCCTCATTATTTTGGCATTTGACTTATTTAGAAAAATTAGTTAATGAAAAATTATTCTCTATGAAAAAACTAGACAATGTTTTCCAAAATAGTGATAAGTGTTCCAGAAGTCCTAAAATTTGTCATGAAAATGCATTTCAGTCCTAAAATTTGCAAAAAGTGCAAATAAGTCATAAAACCTGTCAAAATAGTTTAATTGAGTCATAAAACTAACACCATTAGCATTTTCCGTTAAAAATGCTGACGTGGCATTTTAAATTATTTTTTATTTTCCAGCTGGCATTTTCAATTATTTTTTATTTTCCAACTGGCTTTTTAAATTTTTTTATTCAATTTTAAAAAAAGATATTTAAAAACTAAAATTCATTTTTTTAAAAAACTACTAAAAAAAGGAAAAAGAAAAAAAAGGGCAGAGGAGGCAGCCGCCCATCGCCAGAGGGGCCGATGACGGTCGCCGACCGCCGCTCGACCAAGGCGAGGCCTCGCCGGCCCCAGGCGAGGGCCGGCGACCCTCACCTAATGCGGGCGAGCCCTCGCGACCCTCACCTAGCGCGGGTGAGGGCGCCCAGATCTGGGCACGCCTACCCTCGCTTAGGGGTCGACGACCGTCGCCAACCCTAGGCGAGGCCTCGATGGCCATTGCCTAGGGCCGGCGACGCTCGCTCAGATTTGGCCGAGCACAAAGACGCAGAAGTCGCTGGGTCGCGGGTGGAGGTTGCTGACGAGGGGACTTGCAACAACAGTGACTAGCGGCCTAGCAACTAGCTCGGATCTGCTGGCATCGAGCACAGGGAAGCACGGGAGCGGGCCACTCATGCGGCCCTCACGCTCCGCGGCAACGCCCAGATCTGGGCGAGCCTCGCCGGCCCTAGCCGAGGGCCGCCAAGGCCTTGCCCAAGACTGGCGACGGTAGCCAGCCCCTAGGCGAGGGCCGACGTGCCCAGATCTGGGCGCCCTCGCCTGTGCCAGGCAAGGGTCGTTGGCCCTTGCTTGGGGCCGGCGAGGCCTCACCCTGGTCGGGGGGCAACCGGCAACCGTCGCTGGCCCCTCCGACGATGGGCTGCCGCCTCTTTTTCCCTTTTTTTTTTTTTTTCTTTTTTTAACAGTTTTTTAAAATTGAATTTTAGTTTTTAAATATAATTAAAAAAATTGAATAAAAATTTATTTTAAAAAACCGGCTGGAAAATAAAAAATTATTTAAAATATTATGTCAGCGTCACGTTAGTATTTTTCGTCAATAAAACTGACGGCGTCAATTTTAGGACTCAAATGAAACATTTTGACAAGTTTTAGGACTTATTTGCACTTTTTACAAGTTTTAGGACTCAAATGCATTTTCGCGACAAGTTTTAGGACTTCCGCAGCACTTATCCCTCCAAAATATTAACTAAATATCAACATCTTGATCCAAAAATCTACGATGCAAAATTCCCAATATTAGTTCTTGAATTCATCAAGTTGGCCTCGGGAATCGGTGCTTGGGCTTGGAGCCTTGATGCCCACACCCATGTCCATTGAGGTTGAGCCTCAAACCCCTAATGCTCATATTTGATGCCTCGACACCTGAACTCCGGTTTATAAAGGCTGTGCTTACTTAGGTTCTTGACGCTTGAGCTCTAGTCTTGACCCTTAAGCTCAAGTCCATAAAGGCCATGCACGAGTTCTTAGTGCTTGGGTTCAAGTCCTTGTAAATGAAACATTTGTTCTTATTAAAAAAAAATCATAATTTTAATTATTTTTATTTTAAAAAAATGTGAATTCTTTTTATTTTATATTCTTTTCTTTTCTTTCCTTCCTTATTGTTTTTGCTTCTTCCTCAACCAATGAGCTCGGCCCTTGCTAAATCAAGTGAACTTACTTATGGCGAGTCATCACTCCTATTGCCATGGCTAGTGATTGGCCAAGGAATAAGCAAAAGGTACAAAAAGAAAAGTAATTATACATAAAAATGATTAAAAATACAATTCTTTCATAATTTTCCTTCTTAGATTTTCCTACCAAAAGATGGAAACTGCTTTCTAGTTCTTTTTTAGATTGAAGTCAAACACCAAAAAATAAAAGTCATTTTCCTATAAAATAATTACCTGAAAACTTTTTTTTAAAAAATAATGCACTTTCCGCGAAACAAACCAATCCATAGGGTTAATATTTACCAAAGAACCGTTAGGGACAATTACCAAAGTATCAGCAGAACGATACAAGATGAATTTGGCAAAAATTTAGTTCGTGCAACTTTAAGGACGAAATTTGTCACACATACCGGTATGAGCTCTTTCCATAATTATAGAAGAAGAGAATGTTCCTTAAAATCGATGACTTAAAAACGAATAATTTCGCAAATGAATTTGAAATTTTTACGTGCAAATGAGGATGATTTAAGATACTTAGAGAAAGAAAAGACACGAATTTCTAAAAAATACATTTCCTTTTCATACGGCTCGGAAAAATGTCCAACACACTCGAATTAGAATTGCTAAACCAAAATCCAACATCTCGATTCGATTCGATGGGACTCGATTCATTCTCAATTTTTCCTCCAATCGTACGATCTTTTATCGTCGCCCTATTTTTTTTTTTTTTTTTGGTCGAAGCAAAGAAATATTATAAACTAGTACGAAAGGGGACAATGTTGGGCAAGTCCGAGTACAGAAGATCTAGCAAGAAAGGAGGAGGGTGTTGAGCCCAATCTGAGGAAATAAGAGAGGCCCGGTGGGCTTTCGCGGCCCGGTCTGCGATTGCATTTGCTGTGCGGCTGCAGTAGGCAATTGTAAAATTAGGGCACCGAAGATGCAGCCATCGCGCCTCTTGGATGATATGCTCCTGGATTCCCATGGTGTTGAAGTCGGATCTTGAATAGCTGCGGCAAGGGTGAGACAATCCGTTTCCACCTGAACGTGATCCCAGCGACGGCCGCTTTGAAGCAAGAAGTACAACGTATGAGTTAAACCAAGAGCCTCGGCCTGCAATGCCGAAGAAGCAGTCACCTTCCGCGCGAAGCCATCTATGAGGAGACTAGATGAATCACGGCACACGCAGGCGATGGAAGCGTCGTGGTGATTAGGTAAGAAAGCCGCGTCAATATTTACTTTCAGAGATCCCCTGAGTGGTGGGTTCCATAACTGATGTGCTTCATGTTGTTGTCTGCAACCTCGTTGCCGGTCCTGCCGATCCTGTCCAAGACATGAAGATGACCGAACCGCCGTCAATGCCGAAGATACAACTTGGTCGACATTTGGACGCTGATTTCGAAAGAGGAAGGTGTTTCTTGCTTTCCAGATAAACCAGAGGGTATATGCCCCAAGATCAAACCCAGGTACACTGTCCTGACCCTCTATAATGCCAAGTAACCAGTGTTCTATACGAGTAACAGCTGTAGGATCATAGTGAAAATTGATCTCGTTATGTAACCATACCTGTGAAGTCCACGGACATAGGAGAAACAGATGCTTGAGGGTTTCGGGTTGCTGTGCATCACACAAACAGCAGATGGGGTTGGAGATGATGTGTCGTCGATATAAGTTATCTCTCATCGGTAGCGCGTTGTTGCAAATGGCCCATAGAAACGGACGTATCTTAGGCATAGTATTGAGTTTCCATAAGGCAGTCCATAACTTGCGGGGCGGTTGAAATGAGGAAGATGCTTGAGTTTGGAGAAGGAGTAGTGGCTTGATTCTAAGTAGATTATAGCAACTTTTAACTTGAAATCGTCCATTCTGTTGTCCTGTCCAGACAAGTTGGTCTGACGTGTGGTGTGGCCGAATAGGAATACTCAGAATTTCTGCCACCAATTGAGGGTCAAAACTCTGAGAAAGCTGAGGGTGGTTCCAAGTTTGCTGTTCTTGTAATATAAAGTCAGCAACTCTGTGCGGTTCATCCCGAGGTGCAGGGCCGCCTATGACACCCCTAGGCAGCCACTTATCCTTCCTTATGTTGATGTGTGTGCCGTCCCCGACTGACCATAAAACCTTATCAGCAATAGTATCACGTCCTAGCAAAACACTTTGCCAACCCCAAGAGGGTCGAGACCCTCGCGTAGCATTCTAGAAAGTGGTAGAGTGAAAGTAGAGCCCTTTTAGGATTCTGCTAGGGAGGGAATTAGGGTGTTGAGCAAGGCGCCAAGCTTGCTTGCCCAGTAAAGCACGGTTAAAAGCAAGCAAATCCCGAAAACCTAGCCCCCCTTCATCTTTCCGACGTTTAAGAGATTCCCACTGCTTCCAATGAACCCCCTGCCGGCTATTATTAGACTGCCACCAAAACCGAGCAATCTGCCTTTCAATCGTCTTGCACAAAGTAGTAGGTATTTTGAAAATAGACATAGCAAATTGGGGTATAGCTTGCACTACAGATTTTAAGAGGACTTCCTTACCCCCTTTCGAGATCAATTTCTCCTTCCAACCCTCAAGCTTAGAATGGACCCGACTCAGAATCCATGAAAACATTTCTCGTTTAGAGGTCCCCCAGTATGACGGAATGCCCAGATATTTGCTAGGTTTATACAAGATAGGGACTCTAAGTTCATGGGCAAGATTAGCTTTCAAACTCCAAGGACAGCTAGGACTAAAAAACAAACCAGACTTATTTCTATTCACGGCTTGACCTGTAGCGAGGCAATATTCATGTAAAATAGAAGCTAAGTTCTGACATTCAGTCAGTTTGGCATCCAAGAAAAATATCGCATCATCTGCAAAGAATAAATGTGATAGGACTGGACACCAACGGTTGAGTTGAATGCCTGTTATATTGCCAATCATGACTGCGTTGTTGATTAAGGTTGTCAAGACGTTGGCCAACAAGATAAATAAGTAAGGTGAGAGAGGGTCACCTTGTCGCAGGCCTCTAGATGGCGAGAAGGGGGGCAGAGATTCACCATTGAACTTCACCCGATAAGTAACTGTTGTCACACACTGAAGAATCCAATGCACCCAAGTCGCATGAAAACCCAGCTTGAGAAGATAGGCGCCTAGAAAGTCCCACTCAACCCGATCATAAGCCTTCGCCATGTCCAGTTTAAGGACTGCCTGAAAAGATTTCTTGCGTTTGCTAATGCGAAGATGATGTAAGACCTCCTGAACAACAAGAATATTATCCTGGATCTGTCGTCCCCCTACGAAAGCACTTTGTTCAGGAGCTATTAGAGCTGGCAGCCATGGTTTGAGACGATTGGCGAGAGTTTTTGAAATAATTTTATAGATATAGTTACAAAGGCTGATGGGTCGGAAATGATCTAAACATTCTGGGTGAGGAAGCTTCGGAATTAAAGAAATATAGGTATGATTGAATTCCGGTGGCATGACTCCTGTAGCAAAGAATTGCTGCACTGTTTCAACAATATCAGCTTGTAGAATATCCCAATGCGACTAAAAAAATAGACCATTTAAACCGTCGGGGCCCGGCGCCTTAGTGGCATCGAGCTGGAAAGCTGCTGTTCGGATTTCATCAGAGGTAACCGCAGCAAGAAGTGCAGTATTCATGGCTGGAGTGACCACACGCTGACAAAGACTAAGAGTCGGTCCAAAATCTCTAGCCCCTGCGGTTGTATAGAGGTTCATAAAAAATGTAGAAGTCATGGCCTTAAGAGATATTGGATCACGAACCCATAAGTTATGTGCATCCCGAAGCATACTGATTTTATTATGTTGTCGTCGTTGCACAGTCGTTGCGTGGAAGAACTTGGTGTTTCTATCCCCCCATTGAAGCCACTTTACACGTGATCGCATCGCCCAAAATGCCTCCTCCTGTTGCCATAAGCTATAAATCTTCTCTTTCAGGTCGGAAATTTCAGCAACATCAGATACGGCAGGGACTTGGTTTGTAAGAGTTTGAAGTTGATTCTTGAGGTAAGATAACTGAACTCTGGCATTACGATACCTAGATTTGCTCCACCGTATGAGGGATGTTGAAACAGAATTGAGTTTGTAAGGGAGAGTGACCTCGCCAAGGTTATTCTCTGTCCAGCAGTTGTGAATGGTGGTGCGACATTCAGGGTCGTGTACCCAATATGCTTCAAAATAGAAAGATTTGTGCTTGGGATACTGATGTGGGGCTATAGTGGATAAGACAATAGGACTGTGATCCGATCCTAGGGCAGGGAGTGCCAACACTTCGGCCAACGGGTAAGTTAGTCGCCACTCCTTTGTGCACAACATACGGTCAAGTCTTTCCTTGACCAAAGAATCACCTGGCCGATTATTAGACCAAGTGAATGCGCAACCCTTGTGGCCCAAATCCAGGAAAGAATAGTCATTTAGCAAGCCACGAAATGAATGCATACGAAAATGCATAGCAGGGCGCCGCCCGAATTTTTCCCAAGGATATAACACCTCATTAAAATCGCCAAAACATAACCAGGGTAAGGTATTGAAGTGATTGACCTGCTTTAATGCTGTCCACAGATGCTGACGGAGCTGATAATTCACTGGAGCATGGAGACAAGTAAGGCGCATGGTGGTCCCCAAATGAAGATCAGTACAAAAAGAGTCTATCATCTCCGGAAGTAAAAAGCACGTTCACATTCAAACGAGCAGTCCAAAAAAGGGCAAGACCACCAGCAAGGCCCTCGGAATTAACAAAATAGCTGGCTGAAAAACCAAGTTTCTTCTGCAAAGGTAAAAGATGCTGATCCTGCTGCTTCGTTTCCATGAGAAAAACTAAATCAGGCCTTTCTTGGGTCACCAAGACCCTAAGTGCTCGAACTGTCAGGGGGTTGCCTAGCCCCTGACAGTTCCAATTGATAATTTTCATGGCAACCCGGGTGGCTTTTTAGGGCCAGCCACCAGAGCCCAGGAAGTGGAGTCTTCCACTTCATAGATAGGGGTTTCCTGCAACACAGAATCGTTCAGATCTTCTTGAAGTTGATTACACATTTCAGGACTCAGAAGTTTCTTTGCCTTTTTAATAGGACCAGACCGTGCTTGAAGACGAGGATGCTTAAGTTTTTTGGAAGGAATAAGATTGGCTTTGATACTACTAGCCAATAACTTCTGTTGAGCTGTGGAATTGTCTGATGCAGGTGGTTTCAGGGACTACCATTTAAGAGGAGTCGCTGCTATGATAGGCTGATTCGATTCCATTTCTACCAAGGTCGCCTTACCTTTGTCTTTGGGAGCTGGGACAATAGCCGAAGGTGAAGGAGGAGTCTCTGGAACAGCCTCTTCAACAACTACAGGAGGAAGATTCTGCTGGTAAAAGGTACGCCAATACGGACTATGCTCCCGGACCTCCGCTCGTAACCATGAGCCATATAAAAAAGACTCATCCTGGTCCAGTTTCCTCTCATCATAGGGAAATAGGGCACAGTGTGTGGCATAGTGGCCAAGCTTGCCACATGAATAACAATAATGAGATAGGCGTTCGTATTTGAAGTCCAACCAGAAACTATTACCTTCAATTTTGATTAATAAACCTGACAGAAGCTCCTGTTGAAGGTTGAATTCGACCCGAACTCGCCCTGTTTTAAGCATGGACCCTTCCTTGTTTTCAATACGCACTGATATGACTCTGCCTAAGTGAGCAGCAACCTTTGTAAGCATAGGTTCAGTACACCTTTCTAAGGGAAGGCCGAAAATTTGAACCCAAAACTCGCAAGTATCAAAAGAGTAACAGTGCAGAGGGGTGTTTGCTTGCCAGGGCTGTAACATGACCAGGTGATTAGCAAAGAGCCAAGGTCCATTCTCATACACCCTCTGTTTCACTTCCTCTGTTTTAAACTTGACAATATACAAACCCGAATCACCCAAAGAGATATCCACTAGTTCAGTTCGCCATGCCTTTTTCATAGAGTTCTGGAAAGCCTGGAAATTAATGGCAGGATTGTTTAAAATTTTACCAACCAAAACTAACTTACACTCCTCAATTTTCTCTGCAGGTGCTGCTTCGTCCCAGACCTCCAGCGGCTGTGTTGACTAGAGACGACCCATGCGAGAACAGAGGGCCCCCAGGCGAACTTCATCTGCAGCAACCGATCGATCCATCCGCAAATTAAGTACCCAAACAAAAGCCAAGGAGGCTCAGGCAGCCAGTATCGAACAATGCACGAGAAGGACAGCAAGGCAGAAACTATGCCCAGGAACCATCTAAGAAAAGGATGGATAGGGCTTGGAGTTCAGATTGATGCCTTAGTCCACTCCGAGATAGAAAAATACCAATTTTGAAGTCTTTAACTTAGGCCCAAAAGGGAAACTAGTATCAGGAGCCCAAATTCATCAAATAAGATCCGCAAACGGCCCAAACCCGACCCGACTCTGCATCGTCCGTGGCCATGGCATAAACCCTAATTCCCGCCTGCGAGCGTTACTGAACCTTCCATCCCGTCGTCTCTTTTCCGCCAAGCGCAAGAGCTTCCCCTGTTTATCTGTTCCTCTTCAGCTGGTTCGAAGCTCGTGCTGATATCTGTAGCAGGAGCTCAAGATGGTGAAGAGGAGCAAAAGTAAGCCAAGCCAATTTGTTCTCGCTGTCTGTTTTGTCCCATGTGGAACGATTTCGTTCTCGGTCTTGACCGTCGGTTTCTTTGGGATTTTTTTTTTTTTTGGTGGTTCCAGAGAGCAAGAGCAAGAGGGTGCCGCTGAAGAAGAAGTACAAGGTCCTCAAGAAGGTGAAGGAGCACCACAAGAAGAAGGCCAAGGAGGCGAAGAAGCTGGGCTTCAACCAGAAGCGCAAGGTCGAGAAGGACCCCGGCATCCCCAACGACTGGCCGTTCAAGGAGCAGGAGCTCAAGGCCCTCGAAGAGCGGCGGGCCCGCGCCCTCGAGGAGTTGGAGCAGAAGAAGGCCGCCCGCAAAGAGAGGGTAATTAATTTTATGAATGTTATTAGCTGGTGCCCTGAAGTTTGGATGATGTATATGGTGCTAAAGAGAGCGGACTAGCTAGAGAATCGTAGAACCGACCGATTAATTGAATCGGAGGTGTAGTGTGCTAGAGAGAGCGGACTAGCTAGAGAATCGTAGAACCGATCAATTAATGGAATTGGATGTGTGCGCGTGTGGTTTTCGCTGTCTTATCGCAGCAATTTATGTTAGTGCTGTGTGATTGCATTCATTTGACAGTCCTTACAAAGCTAGGGATTATTCGCCTTTCCTTGAAAGTTTGTCTGTTCCAGTCTATCAACACTCAGAAAAAATGGTGTGGCAAATTGCCCTGGTTGAACCTGTCTATGCTTTGGACCAGCATTTGGGTTCAGCTTACAGCCAAATATGGTGTTGTTGCAGCTCTTGCTGTATATATATGTCCTATATGAACGGGAATCTCTTTATGTTTGTGGGTACACAATAACGTTCGTTGGAGGGTTTGCCCTCAGGGTACTACTTAAGATGCATGGTATCTTTTGATAACTCCTTTGTTCCAATTAAACAGTTTTACTTTTTACGTATGTCAGGCTCAAAAGAGGAAGTTGGGCTTGCTGGGGAATGATGACATAGCTTCGACAAAAGAACAGGATCTTGGAGAGGAGAAAGGCGGTGACGTAATTGCAAATACTGGGAGAAATCGTGGTACGTTGATTGTTGGAGTTCTTGGGTGACATGTTCCAGGTGTCGGTTCATCCCTTTTAGTTATGCTTTCCTTTATCTCTGCTTTTGTTGTTTCATGCCATCTCTCCTTAATACAGAGAACTCAGAAAGAGCATTCTACAAGGAATTAGTCAAAGTCATCGAAGCCTCGGATGTCATTTTGGAGGTTCTTGATGCTAGGGATCCCCTTGGTACACGTTGCGTAGATATGGAGAAGATGGTGATGAGAGCGGGTCACGATAAGCATATTGTGTTGCTCCTGAATAAGATTGGTACTGCTTTCATTTTTTCATTCTGCTCTTTCAATTACTTACTAGCTTTGGATGTCAATGAACTTTCCCAATGCTTGCTAGATAATCAAGCATTTATTAATTGCGATTTGTCTATGATGTTATTATCAACACACACAATCTTGTGGAAAACTGCTTCCAAGTGTTGATAAACACTGGACATTTCAAGCAACGTACTCTTTGGCATCCTTGCTGAGTCGATTTGCTGAATGTTTTCTGTCAGACCTTGTGCCAAAAGAAGCTGTAGAGAAATGGCTAAAGTATCTCAGGGAAGAATTGCCAGCAGTTGCTTTTAAATGTAGCACGCAAGAGCAGAGATCTAATTTGGGCTGGAAATCTTCAAAGGCTGCAAAACCGAGCAATATTTTGCAAACCAGTGATTGTCTTGGAGCAGAAACTCTTCTTAAATTGCTCAAGAATTACTCTAGAAGCCATGAGGTACTCGATCACCTTCAGTCCAAATGCATTCTTGACTTTATTTGATCCTCCCTTGGTTGAAATTACCTTAGACTATTTATGTCTGGGACTGCTTCCACCTTGCTGCGCTTTTCTAGATTTTATCTTCTTCTTTGCCTTGCCCTTTTGCAGATTAAGAAGTCAGTTACTGTGGGTGTTATTGGCTTGCCTAATGTTGGTAAGAGCAGTCTGATAAATAGCTTGAAGAGATGTCATGTTGTCAATGTTGGCGCCACTCCAGGATTGACAAGGTCAATGCAAGAAGTTCAGTTGGATAAGAATGTTAAGTTGCTGGACTGTCCTGGTGTAGTCATGCTAAGGTCTTCAGGGAATGACGCAACGATTGCTCTCAGAAACTGCAAACGTATTGAGAAGTTAGATGATCCAATTAGTCCAGGTAAACAATTCTGATATGAAGTTTATGTTTTATTTGGCATTGCTACATTGACAGAACGCATCGTGTCTGTTCAATATAAGTGTTCGCTTTTATTATATAATCACAGGTTTGTGTCATTTTCTCCTGGTGGTTTTTTTGGCATGTTCTTCCCCTGGTTTTCTTATGATGAAGTCATCGCTGGATGGAAGTCTGTTAATAGGAAATTGATTTAATGTATTTAAGGGCATTGCATGTGCAACGGTAGTCATTAGTAATTGGAAATTGATGGTGCGGTGCATTTATTGTCTTCATATATTGGGCACTGTTAATGGACATTAATCAATTGATTTTGTTGGTAAGTACAGTGAGGGAGATTGTCAAGCTCTGCCCTGCCAAAGTGCTTGTGACAATCTACAAGATCTCAAGCTTTGATACAGTTGAGGACTTTCTACAGAAGGTAGCATCTGTTCGTGGTAAGCTCAAAAAGGGTGGCATTGTGGATGTTGAAGCCACTGCCAGAATTGTTCTGCATGACTGGAATGAAGGTATTTAGTTGTCATTTGCTGCAAATTACTTCCGCTGACTATGTACATAGAGAAGCCAATTAATGCAGTTAATGTTATTGAGAAGATTTTATCTTTGTTTTCTAAATGATGCAATGCAGGTAAAATCCCATATTACACTATGCCCCCGGAGAGGAATCAATCGGGATTATCAGAGGCAAAAATTGTCCCTGAACTGGGGAAGGAGTTTAATATTGATGAAGTTTACAATGGTGAATCGTCATTTATTGGCAGCCTCCAGTCGGTTGATGATTTTCATCCTGTAGAAGTTCCACCGAGCCGCCCACTCGACTTTGACGAGAATATGTTTAAGGTTCATAACACAGCTTCAGTGAATTAGCCTATTAAACAAACATATTCATAACTTGAGCATGTTAAAAGTTCTAAACTTGCTGCGCGATCATTCTTAATTCTATGAATGCATAAATGTGATTGCAACTCAATATGAAAGAAAAAAAGAGAGGAAAGAACATCAATGCATGATTGTAGAAGTCACAGCTAAACAGTGAATAGAAGCAAAGCTTGTTAACTGCACTCTTTGCATATTTGCGCCTCAGGAGGATGAACAACCGCAACCAGCAACTCGGGTCAGCAGCGACCCTCAAGGCTTGGCCAAGGATGGTGAGGATGAGTCCATGGGTAGTGAAGACGAGGATGCTGACAAGACCACAGGACAAGCTCCTTCTAGCCGACAAAATAAAAAACTTTACACAGCAGAAGGCATACTCAATCCGAAGACAAAGAAAGCAGAAAAGAAGAGGAGGAAAAAGGAGACGAAGTCAACCCCGATGGATGTTGCGGATGGCGATTACGACTTCAAAATTGATTATGCGAAGAATAAATACGCCATAGATGCTTCCGATGGTGAAGATAATTAGGCGATTCTCGTGATTTGCTGAAGTTAAATACTGTATCAGTGATGATCGACGGAGGCATGACTACCCTCCTAAACGCGCTTTGGCCTTTAACAGGGGGTCATGTCCAATTTTGGTGCTGCGTTTTGATGTTAAAGAGAGTTTTGGTTCTTGAGTATGTCCAACTTGAGTACATGTCTCTTTGGAGATGAAGAAAATATTGATGATCATTACTTTGGAAATGTCCAATTATAGTCATGCAGACCACGTGAGTATCGCTACAAAACCGCCATCATTTGAAACTTGAAATGATTCGTTTTGCTCGATCATTTCCTTTGGTCCGTCATGATGACATTGGTCTTTATCTGTCACTTTAAGGAGAAATCACCGGGGAGATCACCTTACCTAGTACCTAGCAACCAGTTCTTGATCATTGAAAACTGATACATTGGTCCCTGTTAGTTGCTCGACCATTCCAAAGTTTCAAATTATAGTTGTCTGAAGGAAGAAAAATGAAAAGAAAGAGAGAGAAAGCAAAGGTTTAGAGATTATAAGTTGAAGTGGTTATTAGGTTCTTTCCAAGAATTAGTTGTTTAAAAACATGGAAAAGGATATACTCGATCTTAGCCCCAAATAGCCCTAAGTTTCTAGGGTTTGAAGTTAGAACTTGTGTTGCAAGAAGTAATGGCATCATTCGAAATTATATTTAGTATTTTGGTCTTTGACAAAGCTTCTAGTTTCTTCTTCTGTCGCGGCTTATATTAATGATGCTAATCGCCACATGAATTTTGTTAACGAATGCCTAGCCATAAATATTTCAGTAAAGAAAGTTTATTATTGTTTGAGCAATGTATATAATCGGTGCATTAGAAATGAGCACATTTCCTTACTAGACGTGATTAATTGGTGACTGGGGGTAAATTGGTGAATATGGCTCCAACAAATTCGATAGTAAAAAAATCAAAGGGCAACTAAAATGATATGTATCGGAGAAATTAACGAGTTGAGATGTAAAACCAACGAAAAGAGCTTGCATTGACTAATCTACATCAATGTTATATAATGATAATTTAGTAGAATTATGTTTGAATTAGTCGAATACAAAATAAAATGACAAGATAACGAATGAAAACATAAAACCGATCGTATTGTCAACCTAAACATGGGATCATTTATCCCTAGAGGAATGAAAAACAGGACTTGCTTCGTGTGTTTACATCACACGCAAGTTTGTCCTTAATCATCAATCAACTCCATATATGTTAATATATCGACATAGATCTTGAGTATACATTTCTCTTTTACCTACAATTATGATGGCATTATTGTTGATTAATATATATATTTTGATCAATTGTTCTTTACTTTTAGATGGGATAAGCTATAATGGATTGCTTTGCTTACAGTTCCCTAACATCATTTCCTCTTCCAATGATTAGTCACTTCATCTTATTGCGTAGCTGCACTGCACACGTTTGCTTCCTTAATGTGCAAGACATTCATTCCTCGAGACCTTTAGCACGTATCTTTAAAAGTTAACATGAATATCTTATGCACCCGAAATTTACTTTATTTTTTAAAAACCAACCTAACCAACCATCGAGCTTCAATTTTTGGGCTAGAGAATTAAATATCACAACATGATTAGTGCCCATCAAATAATAATAATAATAATAATAATATGTTAAAAAAATTATATCACGAAAAATATTAAATTAATATACTCATGATAAATTTACTTGAAATTAACTTTTTTGACTACAAAAACTCCAATCTGGTAGATTTATCATAAATTCACCCTTCATTAATTTACATTAAATTTCATCGTTAAATTACTGAGATGAATGATATATCTATTTATCATATGTGTACAAGTTTGTGATTTTTTATAATATTAATACTAATTTAGTGAAAATTAAAGAATGTAAATTTATTATAAATGTGTTAATGGAAGCTGCCATTTAAAGGAGTTCGAATTCAAAATTACATGTTGGGAAACTACGGTAGTTCCAGATTTATTTTGCAAAAAACCAAATGAAAATGCGCTCTCTTTTTCAAAGCGTAGGGTGCGGTGTGTGCGGCACTAAAGCGACGACACCGCACCGGCAAAAGCGATCCACGTCATCATCGCTCGACCACCCGAACCCGGAAAAGCAACACACCACCTCTCTCCCCTCTCCTTCCGAAGCGTCATCGTCACTCTCTCTCTCTCCATCTCATCTCTCCACAAGTTCGTTCCTTCGCTCTCTTCCGTAACAGAAACCTCTCAAATCTCTCTCTCTCTCCCTCTCTCTCTCTCCGTGGGATCTAGGGTTTCCTCGTTGCTTCGCCGTCGAGGGAGGCGGGGATCGACCGGATGGGGCAGCAATCGCTGATCTACAGCTTCGTGGCCCGGGGCGCCGTCCTGCTGGTCGAGTACACCGAGTTCAGCGGCAACTTCACCTCCGTCGCCTCCCAGTGCCTCCAGAAGCTCCCCGCCACCAGCAACAAGTTCACCTACAACTGCGACGGCCACACCTTCAACTACCTCGTCGACGATGGCCTCAGTGAGTCCTCCCGATGCTCGAGTCCGTTTCTCTTGGTTCGAACTTGCGTTTCTCGCTCTGATCTACCCCCGATGGGCCCTGCTTCCGGCCCGGTCGACGCGAGCGCATGGTTTTGTTAGAGTAGATTGCGAAATCTGACTTGTTGCTGGATTGATTTAATTGGTGCGCGAGATGATTTATTTAATGCTTCTGCAAACGGACGGCACTCGGAGTTGTCGATTTTAATATTAGGACGTGCGTTCCCGTAATATAATGCATGTCTAGAGGATGGACTAATTAGTTATTGAGTTGGATAGTCAATGTAGCCTTTACTTATTGGTTGCGATAATCTTGGCATCTTTGACATTATTGATGAGCGGTTTGGCTTCTTCGTTGTGCTGATACCGACAAAAACAAGAAGAAAGGGATGAAGGGGAGAGAAGGAAAAAAAAAAAAAGGGAGAGAAAGGAAGGGGGGATGGGTTGGACAGATGACCTTGAATCATGTCTCTGTTATGTGATTGGATTTTATAGATGGTTAAAATACCTAAAGCAGATGCGTCTGAAGGACGTATCTGTGGTTATTATTATGACAAGCTCGAGATCGAGATCGAGAGAGAGTGTTTTGCTAACAGAAATAGTTTGTTGAGGCTAAGAAGTTCTAGGCCACCTAATACACTGGGACTCAGAGTCTCCAGGAGTAATCTCTTGTGTTCTTGAATGTGCTAAACTTTGTCGCCTGGTTTTGCTCAGGTGTCTTTGATGTGCATTTCTGTGGCTGGTTTCCCTACGACATAGGATCGAGCATTATTGTACAAATTATGCGAAGCCATGTGCCGTTAGGGTACCTTCATTTCGAAGATATGTACTTATTCACACTGCATTTAGTTTTTGAATTACCTGATATTAAAACATCATGCTGTGAATTTCGTCCTTTCCTAAGATAACATTGCTGTGAGGAAATAACCCATTCGTTTACAATTGGGGAGTTCACTCATAATCATGCAGTACATGGCTGAGGAACCTGGAGCTTCTCTAAGCCAGAAAAAGAAAACTGATATATGGCAGACCAATTTCCATGGTCACCCTTTGTTGATGAAAATGAGAAATAAGATTCTGTGAATGTGTTAACTTTTGTTGGACACTTATTCTCACCAGTTACCAGGGTCAGATCACCTTCTTTGTGGTCGTGCGATGATGAACTAACTTTGTCACCTCAATGTTGCAGCTTACTGTGTGGTTGCAGTTGAGTCTGTTGGGCGCCAGATTCCAATGGCTTTCCTTGAGCGGATCAAGGAGGACTTTACTCACAGATACGATGCAGGAAAAGCTGCAACAGCATCTGCTAATAGCTTGAACAGGGAGTTTGGGTAAATTGCCTAATCTTCAAGATATGGAAAGAACTATATTGTTCACCCCCACATAAGATGCTAATTGCAATCTTGACTGACATAGGCCTAAACTCAAGGAGCACATGCAATATTGTGTTGATCATCCGGAAGAGATCAGCAAACTTGCTAAGGTGAAAGCTCAGGTATCAGAAGTGAAGGGGGTAATGATGGAAAATATTGAGAAGGTAAGTTGGAGTAAACCGTATGTCCTTTTTATTTGGCTGTGTGAGTGGTGAAAAGAACAGAAAGAAGATGCATCTATTGCCTAATGCATATTGTTCTTTCTGGTTTTTAAGTTTTCACTTTTTAAATCTTGTTTTTCGTTTTTTTAATTGAAAATCAGAAATTTAAGATATTTCTCTTTCCATTTCTAATTCCTTTACTGAGTGTTGTTGGAGGAATTACAGTTATGCATGATCCATGAGTGAAGTTTTATCAGAAATTGCGTTTATGTCATAGACTTATGGTTTGCTTTAATTCTGTTATCTAGGTTCTTGATCGTGGTGAAAAAATCGAGCTTCTGGTTGATAAGACAGACAATCTTCGTTCTCAGGTTAGAAACCATCTCTTCCATCTACCATAGTGAGCCTGTTGTTTCAAATTTTTCCTTGAGAGCACAAACTATGTATGGAATATGAAGCTAAGACAAACTATACTCATAGCAATGGTGATGGTCTTTTACAGCAATCTCAATTCCAGTTGTCTGCTTTTCGCTTTCTTCATCGTTAATAACATCTTATTTCATCTTTTGTTAAGACTAACATCTGTTCACTGACGACATTACGTTGACATGAGCTTCCCAGGTTGAACAATTGCAGAGAAGTGGGATATAGGGAGGATTTTATCTAATATACATTAAGTCAACTCTAGTAGCAAAGGTGGATCCAAAAGAGGGATTTGTTAAGTACTAAGTTAATGGGTAATTCCGGTATAGTCTGACTGAGACCATACGGCGCTGCGAAACCCAGAAACACCGACATTAGTCATATGCAGACGATTTTGTCAGGAGCCCTCCTCCTAGAGAGAATGTCAATAATTTGATTGAGTTGACGGTAGGAATTAAGGCTCAATTTGTGTTGTTGCGCCATGTTGGTCCCCTCTTGTGTCATCAAGGCAGTGCCATCTCTCTCTCTCCACACGCATACACACAAGAAATCACATGGTTCTATCTTTGTGTGCAATTGGGGATTATGATATCTCAAAATGTTTTTGCACTTGCTAGATTGTGAATATTTCTTGTTGGTTGTTATTGAAATACTTAAAACTTACTAGTGTGTGACAGTCTTGACAATATCAAGAAATAGAAAAAAGATGAGGACTTTTTTGGTCACTGCAGTTTGGTTATCAGTGCTTGGCTTACATGTTTTCCTGTTTCAGGCTCAAGACTTCAGGCAGCAGGGAACCAAAATGCGAAGAAAAATGTGGCTGCAGAACATGAAAATAAAGCTGATAGTTCTGGGCATTATTATTGCTTTGATTCTGGTCATTGTTTTATCTGTTTGTCATGGCTTCAATTGTGGTAGTAAATAGTGGAGTGGTGCTGCTAAGAGGTTCTTATGAACCTGTCTTGAAGGTATTTTGCCTGTAAGTTCTCTTTCCTCTTTTGTTCTTTACACGGTCCTTCATTATACTATAGCCTAAAGAAGAAATACATTTGCCTGTATAGTTTGTATTCTTGGACAAGTTTTATAATCATCGCGCCTGGGAATGTAATGTCAGCGACCTATGACTATGAGTGCTGATAATTTTGAGTCAGGTGGAGAATCGTACGTTTTGTTGCTAGTTTGAGCTTGGAATCTTGGTCAAACATTCATTTTTTCCAGATGAGCTCAAAACAATTAACAAAAAAGTTAATAACGATTGTCGCACTTTTCCTTAATACCCTCAATTGCAACCTTTCCGTCATGATGAGCCTCTGTTCTTTCCTGGAAATTGGTAATGCACTCAACTTCTTCATCCAAAGATTTCAGCTTCGACTGCACAATACACATGTAGGTGTAATTTCGGTTCATTACCATGCCCCGATTGGCAAATTTGTGCACTCTAAGCCCACTGTGTTTGTCTCGTGTCGCTTCCTTAACAAAGTAAGCAATCCAGTCTTACAGTTCGGATTTGCTTCCCCAGATGTTCAATGTGTTCTACTGTAATGTTAGAATGGTTTGGGAGTTACTCTTTTGAATAGCTTGTTTCACAATAGAGACAGAGAATTTCGGCAAACGGGATAGAAATTCCAAACCTTCTTGCACACTTATTCAGCAGAAATAACAAGGTCAATAAGCTATTGGTTTTCAGCTTGATAATTCTGCTTTGACGAACACATGGCTTATTACTAATCAGATCCTCTCCCTTTCGCCCATCCTAGCTTTCCCTTAGCACCGCCCGCCCCAGGACCAGACCGACATATTCACAGACAAGAGATGAACTCAAACCCTATTTTCCTCTATACCTAATTCAGACCCACCAACCACAGTACGAGAGAGATGTCCTACTAACATGTCAGCCGATCCCTGAATGAAGAGATCTCTTCGAAAATCGGGAGTCTCTTGGACCTCGATGGAGCCCACTCATTCATCAACCTCTCGATCCCCTCGACGAAGTCGTCGTCCATGTCGAGGCCCAAGAGATCCGAGAAGTCGGACTGCGGCTGCCTCGACCTCACCTCCGAGAGCAACTCCTCCGCTCTCCTCCTCGGCTTATAGTCGTTGGAGCCTGGAAGCTTGCCCCCTAACACGTCGTTGAGAATCGCGCGGGCCTCGTCGTACCGGCCTTGTTTGATGAGACAGAGGCTGAGGTTGCAGGCCTTGTTGGCATCCGGATCGATCATTTGGGCTTTTTTATACACCACTTCAGCAGCCATGTAGTTGGGCTTCTGCATGTAGGCCCATCCCAAATTTCCCTGCATTTTGTCAAATACATGAGAATAAATATGAAATCCTGAAATCTTATTTTTATTTTTATTATGTATGGAAAAAATAAATAAGAAATAAAATTCCTAGGAGAGCATACCAATAACCTGGAGGTCTCTTGCTTAACAGAGACCTGGAACTTCTTGCCATGAGAACGGGCCGTCCTGGTGGGCTTCCCATTGAAGATCTCGCCTTGGTATATCTGCCTCAGCTTCCTCTTTAGCAGCTCTATCTGCTCCTCCACTTTCCCACATTTCTGTACGTTATAATTCCCACAGAAGAAAACAAAAAGAGAAAGTCAATAACCTTTCCCTCGTTATTAGTCTTTTTAAGATCTAAAAAAATAATTTCTATTCTGTATATATCTATCTTTGTATGAATTATGTATCCTTTTTTTTTTTGAAATTATAATTTTGATAATATGAAATAGCTCAACATTCTCGACTTGACCAATTATGCGCATACATGACAATCTATCCCGGTTCACGTACATCAGGGGTAAGACTTCGCCCACAGGGTAGTGTTAGTGGCCATTGGTTTACTTCCATGATGAGTATGTGACGCTTTCATTTGAACATGAAATCTGCCACATCCACTTCAAAGTGCTTAACCACTTAACCATGATTGTCGGCGTCTTTCAGATAATTACCATTGATTATTATCATATCATCAATTTACAATGCATGCAAGCAATGGATACACCCTCCAGAAAGGTTTCGATTTACTGGGTCATAAACATAAGCGCATATCATCTGCAGTTATTTTTTTGTCAATATGATTCGAAGAATTATATACCTAAATCACTTTATAAGTATGCAATGAGTTTATGTATAGACAGAAGCGAAGCAACAGGTACACACGCGTATGAAGTATCATCATACCTTGTACAAGTCGATGAGGACGTTATCAAGCGACTCTTGAGACTGCCTGGAGCAAAGGCCGCGAAAGGACTTGATGGCTTCGATGGCTTCTTCGCCCCTATCGAGTTGCTTCATCACAACTGCCATGTCCTTCAACGCGCTGTCCACCCTATCTCCTGCATTTATCGCCTTCCAGAACAGCACTATCGCTGCTTCTGGGTCTTTCTGAACTAGCTGTTGATTAAATCAGTCCAGCAAAAGAAAGGAATCGAACATATTGATCAGCAATAACAGATGCATTCGATTGGGTCCTTACTCAGATTGTATTTTGTGTAGGAAATTGGCGATTATCTGTCCATGTATCTACTATCATATGTATGAATAAATCCACAGAATGATGAAGTTGCATAACCTTGATATCAAGAATGCTGGAGAGAGATTGCTTGGTCGATTGATACATGATAGGGTTTCTAGTTGTAGCAAGACCCTACTCTATCGGTTTTAATTTTAAGAACATCGCACTGTCTTAAAGCATGTGTCGCTCATACCCTCTGATGTAGATGATATGATTCTCCTAGAATTGTCCGCGTACTTCGCTCTTAATTGGTACGCGTTGACTTTGGTGATCTTCAGACGTATAACTAAAATGATTTCAAGATAAGATTTCTAGTTCTAACAAGATCCTACTCGAATATCAAGAAAATCGCTCCGTCTTAAAGCATGTTTTGCTCAAACCCTAAGATGATATTTAGACTTGACGATGGTGGAGGCGATGCTGATTCTCCTTGAATTGTCCGCATGCTTTCGTTCCCAATTACTACGCATTTAACTTTAGTAATCTCCGGATGCATAACTAAAATGATTTCAAGATGAGAAACATTCGAAGGAAATTTATTGGCGATTTCACACGCGAGATATCTTTATCTATTGAAAAGAGTTTATCAAGAGCTTTATATGAATCGATCGATCGCCGATGAAACTTCTGCGCTAGAATCACGAAACTGTTAATTAATCGCATCTCAAATTAAATTGTGGAGCTTTGGTTTTCTTCTGACGATCTGATTAAAAAGGTACATATTCTTAAAGGATAAAATGATTCCAAAACAATGCTGGAAATTCAGACGAGATTCTGCAAGATGGTGGAATAGAGGAGGTACCTGAGCGTGCTTGGCTCTTACATATGGAGTATCGCCAGAAGGGATCTTGTGGGCTACATGGTACTCCTCTCTTTCTCTCTTGCTTGAAGTCCTCTGATCTGAACTCCCCAGTTCCATCTCTCTCTCTCTCTCTCTCTTTCTCTGTCTATGTCTGTGATGATATACTGAAAGAGAGAGATGGGTAGGAGAGAGAATCCCATGTATAGAAGCGAAATCCTAAGGTGGGGTGTCGGAAAGAAGGATGAACCTGGACGGAATCAGCGGCTATCTTCTGTTTTTGGACGTTTCTTCAGACTTAACAGTCAATTTAACTGCTCTTTCTTTTCTTGTCATGTATACACACATACAGGTATAGTGTATGCCTATAGATGTATTTTCAAATAACTTTTTATTTTCTTTTCTTTTAAATAACTGATACCACACCATTAGCAATGGGGTAATGATTACTACTCCAACAAATATATATCCATGAGCGTACAATTGCGGTTGGAGATTCTCTCCCTCTGATATTCACGAAATTTGAGATCTTGAGTTCAAATTATATTAAGAGCAATCCATAAGTAAATTCTCCAATTTAGGGAGTCTGCTCGAGGAGGTGGATTGGCCAAGTGCGCGAAAAGTGGGTTGGATACCACATAATCGTCAAACCCAAAAAAAAGAAAAATATAAAGTCACACGTCATTTGATAAGTTTTTTTATCATATCGTTTAATGATTATCATTACAAAAGCTAGCCATAATCACATAAGGCTACTGCGCCTCTTGATATGACAAAATCTGGGACGGTAATCGAAGTGAAAGGCAACAGCGACTTTTCTGGAACCTTGCCGTCTTTGGACGAGATCAACTGCGTCTAAGGACATTGTATGCGAAAAACAGAGTGGAAACCTCAACGGGGGAGCGCTGAGGTTGCATTGTCGGCCATCTACAACGTTGCGGGTGAACTTGGACGGTATAGCAGTCACATTCAGATCGCTCCTCCTCTTTTGGATTGCCCTCTGTTTTTGGCTCGTGGCACCTCCCCAATAAAGAAGCGATTTCGGTTGCTTCAACCTCGGACACAAATTATGAAAGCGAAAATATATGCACTCTAAGAACAGGGGGTTGTTTTTATTTACGATAATTTTTTAAAAAACATTTTTTAAATCATTCGATTTTTTCTAAAACAAATGGTGCCTAATTTTTAATTCGTTGTTTGGCTAGCCCAATCATTAGTGGTTCCGCGTTTACCTTGGCCTTGAAAAGAGAGCCCGCAAGTCTATATCTGCCAAAGGATTTTAGCATATTCACCTATCAAACTCGAACACCATGTTAGGTTATATAATGCAATTACATTGTCAAACTCGTTATCTTTAGCACAAGATAAAGTTTTCAAAAAGTCATAAACATATTGCGCTTTTATTAATTTAGTCCTAAGTTTTTTGATTGTGCTAATTAAGTTACAAAATTTTTCATATTTTGTCACCATCCGATTAATTTTGATTGGAAATTACTAACATAGATACTGGTTATCTTATGTGGTATGATCGGCGCTGAGGTAGATATTTTGATTTTTTTTTCAAAATTATTTGACTTCATTTTTCTTTCGTTCTTTTTTTTTTTTTTTAACAACTCGTCAACCGACCATCGTTGGCCACAAGCAAGGGTGTTGTTCCCCTTGCCTATGGCTGGCAACATTTGGCCAGCAACCTCATTGACCATAATTTTTAATAAAATAAAAAATAAAAAAATTCAAAAAATTAAAAAAAAAATGGTTCATATCAGCACTGATTGTGGCCCTCACCTATGGCTGGCAATGGTTATCTAGTGACCTCATTGGACATAGCTATTAATAAAAGAAAAAAAATCAAAAAATTACAAAAAATAGTCCATGTTAGCGTTGGTCATGCTACGTAAAATGTTTAGCATCTATGTTAAAGATTTTCAGTCAAAATTAGTGGGATTAACTCAATTGGTAAAATGTGAAAATGTTTATAATTTAGCTGGCACAATAAATAAGTTTATGATTGAATTGATAAAAGTGTAATAGGTTTAGAACTTAATGGATAATTTTCCCAAGATAAAGAGTTAGAATCTTGATACTCCTTTCTCAAATTCATCACGTGTGGTGGATGCTCACAACCACTAACTCACACAAAACAGGACACGTGCCCATTTCACAGTAGCTAAACCTGACTAAGGCTATGCGCAAAGGATCAACTTACAAATGAGGGGGATAACCGATGTGTTTATAATATATTAGTTAACACTCCTACCTCATATGTAAGCCATTTTTTACATGTGTAAGAGTGTTGGAGTGTGATTCATACTATCCATCGACATGAAGGCATGTGGTTTTGCTCAAAGGGCTTATATAGTTTCGGCCAATATTTTATTAGTAGTTTGAATTTAGGCTCATGAATAGCTATTAAGTATATACTATTTCTTGCTTGGATGAAATAGAGAGGTGGGGGGTGTTAATTATAGTTCAATCATGTACTGGATGTAACCCTAGTTTAAGGATGAATCTAAATAAAACTGTGTCTCAAATCTTCTTTCTCACTTTTATTCTTGATTTCCTTGCAATTGTGTGCCGAATCTTAATGTTTGGTATCGGAGCTTGGTTTGAGGTTAGGGTTTATTGGTGAAGAGAGATCCAAAAAATCGAATCATAGGAAGATGCCATCAATTACGAATTGAAGTAGAGAAGTTTGAAGGAAAGTTTTTTGAGTTATGGAAATTGAAGATGGAGGTTATACTTGTGGATTGTAATTTTTGTGGCACATGATCAAAGATGATAAATCCGAGGAAAAATCCAAGGAGAAGGCGAAGGACTCTGAGTCCACGCCTAACTGATGAGTTGAAGGTGTGGAACAACAATGATCGAAGGGCGCGGAATCTGATCTGGCTAAGTCATGTTGATAACGTCTTGGTGAACATGACCTTTGAAAAAACGGTGAAGGATCTTGGACGAAGTTGGAAAACCTTTTTAGAGCTAGTCACTTGTGAACAGGTTATTTTTGTGGAAGTCGTGACTGTACAACTTCTAGATGAGTTAAGGTAATCCTTTTTCTGCACACTTAAATGAGTTTAATTAGTGGGCAACCTACATTGATCAATATCAATCTAGATGAAGACAATAGAATTTGTTCTTTGCCGTGTTCACTGCCGAATTCATGAGAATATATAATTATTTCGCTCTGCATTGGTGTTAGTGCATTATCTTTTGAGGGCATTGTAGCTGCTCTACTGTCTGAGGAGTGCAGGTTCTAATAGTGCAACGCATGAGGCTCTTTTTGTGAGAGGAAGGAATAGCGAACGATCCAAATCCATATCAAGAAACAATGTGTTGGAAGTGCAAAAAGTCTGGACGCTTGAAGAAGGATTGCAAAAGCAAAAGTGTGGCTCCAAAGAAGTGAGACGATGCATCATCCTTTAGTACCAAGAAGGATAATGAGAGCAGCATACGAGACATGTATCTTGTATGTAATTTATCGTGGGGGTAATTACAATGCTTGGATAATTGATACTAGAGTGTTTTTCTGTTGGGAAAAAGAAAATAATATTTGTGGAGAATGCCCAAATAATTTTTCCCGCTACTATTTCTGTGAAAATTAAATAGGATATTCAATGAAAGCAGTAAAGATGAATAGTAAATAACACAAGAACTTTTAATGTGAAAACCCTCCAAGGTGAAGGGAAAAGCCACGGGACTGTAGTCTACTTCAAACTTCCACTATGATAAATAATGGGATACAACTTCACCCAAAGGTGGATCTCTCACTGTCTTCAATTTGTGGATCTGAACCTCTCACAAATTGGATAACTCTCAAAGATAACTCTCTTTCTTGAAAGAAGAAAATTGTTTCTTCCGCTACGCTGCTATGATATTCTTGCTATGTGTGTCACGTCTTCTCCATTGAGGAGGACCCCTATTTATAGGAGCAAATGCAATCCCAAATGGAAATGTACGATATAAAAAAAATCATGTAGATATATTCAATAATCTCTCGTGATTTTGTAGATATGAGAATATCATTTTTTCCAATCTCCCTTGATTTTCTGGATGTGGAATATCACGTTGATATATCTCCCAACCTCTTTTGATATCTTCTTTTTCTTTTTTTTCTTTTTCTCCTTTTTTTTTTCTTTTTACTTTTACACACTCACTACTATATATATTCTACTACAGATATACATAATTGCGTTGGCCTCTCCAATTGGGAGTGACCTACTTAACACTTTCCACGTAACACTTCTTACAGGTCGGTTTTGCTGTTACGAGTTACGTCAAGGAGGTACAATACAATTAGGAGATAACATGATGCTTGATGTTGTTAGGAAGCACGGACACTCTTTGAGGGCCTCTGTGTCGGTGTCAAACATCCAACATGTGGTCAACGCTCTGGACACATGAGCTCAAAATCCAAACACACTCATCCGACACGCACGGGTTAATTTGAGAAATATTCAGTAAATCTATAAAAATATAAAAAGAAAATGGAGAAAGGAAACCTATCTTGTGTCATGACTCCCACTTCCTCTCGCTTGCGACAAGCAATTCCCCACCAAAATAATAATAATAATCCAACTTCTGTCGTGTATGTCGCTCCGTCCCTCCTCCATCGTCCCCCCTCCCCCTCTGCTTTTTGTGGTGTCCCCGTAATGGTGTAGTGATCTCCGTGAGCTCGAGCTCTCGAGATGCAAACCTCCTCAAGCACTAGTTGTTTTCAATTGCTTTGGCCGCGGTTGCAATGGGAAGGTATGCATGCTCGCACGAACTCCATATATTGTTTCATTTTCCTCTCTGTAAGGAATCTGCTATGATTTGCTTGCTCTCAACTCCATGGTTATTTCGAATCATCAGCACGACGTCGTAAATTCTCGTTTTCTAAAACTTAGAATGTTGGGTAATTTCTGAATCGGTCGTTATGATTTCCATTTTGTAGGAGGGGAAGGAAATGGGATGAGGAAGAGAGAGTCGAATTTGTCATGCTTGAGATGTTAAAGAGGATTCAAATTGAGGGATTGGAAAATCATGAGGAGAAAGGGGTTTGCTTTGCCAAGGGTTTTTTAGGTTGGGGTGGGGGGGAGATATGCTACCATGCCGGTCTTATCCTTGGTGGAGAAAGATCGCTAGTTAAACGTTGGACATTTTGAATATGAAATAATTCAAGATTTTGTTTCGGAATCGATACTTAGTGGTATCTACTAGTCGTTTGGCTGAAAAGATTTTGTTTATTCCCAAGTAGAATTGTTTGGCTTTATAGAGTTGATTTGGATTTTCTAGTTTAATTTGGCTGAATTATATTTTATGTTTAAGGTTATAATGGATCTGCTTATTATTATATATGTTTCTTTTTTCTTTTTTTGCCATCACATGTACTTATAGTATATATTAAATTAATCGTTCTTGTAATTGTATTTTCTGTAGAATGGTCCCAAGCATGGCTAGTAGCACTTCGTACATAATCACCTACATCAAGTAATGAAGGTTTAAATAAATCATTATAGATGTATATTACTAAGTTAGCTATTCATAACGATATGGGGGGAAATTTGTCTTGGAAGTGCATTTTTTGTAAAAAATATTTTAAGAGTTCATACATGAGAGTTATGGTCCATTTGTTGATGATAAGTGGAAAAAGAATTGGAAAATGTGCAAAAGTAGAAAAAAGAATCTTTTGAAGATGGAAATATTAGATAAAGAGGTCAATACTAGATTAATGAGTATTGCGTCTAAAAATATACCTTCGCCCCTTTACAGTTTTTCAGTTAATGGTAGTGGTGGTGGGATAGATTCATTTTTTGACTCCAAAAAAAAGAAAGGTTAAAATTGAGAATGGAGGTGCATTCAACATGACTCAATGGGAACGTTTAGATTATGAGATTGAGAGGATATTTTATCCAGCAGACTTGCCATTTAAACTAGCAAGAAACTCTTACTTTCAATCCGTTTTCATAATATTGTGGTGCATATACCATCAAAATATAATTTGTTGATAATCACTTTATTGCAAGAAGAGAAAATAAAAATATTGATAGGTTGTGTGCACCTATTAGAAACATGTGGAGAGAGAATGGTATACGTATTGTGAGTGATGGACATAGTGACTTACAAAAGAGACCACTTATTAATTTTATGGCGGTGTTGGTTGGAGAATCTACGTTTATAAAATCAATTGATTGTCTGGGAGAAACAAATGATATGCATCTTATCTTTAACTTATTGAAAGAAGTTATCAATGAAATTGGGCATGAGAATATGGTCAAAGTAATTACAAATAATGCTTCAAATTATAAGGATGTAGGATAAGTCATTGTGCAATAATTTTTATCCATTGTTTGGACACCTTGTGTGGTGTACACCCTTGATCAAGCTTTGAAGAATATTTGTGCTACAAAGAATATGGAGACCAACTAAAAGGTCCTGGTTGGCATTTTAGCTTATAGGCGTCATCAATGATGGCCCGCTTTTCACCCTTTCATTGGACCAGTACTCCACATTTAATGAATATTTAATGAAGTTTGGATAAGATGCCATCAAAGTTGCCAACTCGGCATCTAGATTCTTCGGTCATTGATGAGGGCTTGGGTTTCGCTCTCCGATTGGGCCACATGTGCGCCGCCTTTTTCTTGCCCATCAAGGATATTTTCAATCTCATCATTACTTTTGAAAAGTCAAAAAACACATCACCCCATTCATTTAATGAGAGTGTTCTAGAGTTTTCTCTAATTTGTCATTTTTTTCCTCGAGAAGGCAGTCCGAAAAATTCCGTCGTCTAAGTTGGTTCCGGGACTGGAGAATGGATCATTAGGTATATCTCAAAAAATCGAATTATGTACACCCGAGGTTCGGTCAATCAGCCAAAATGGTCGGTTGTCCTTCAGTCGATTCAAGGCCAATCCTAAGGCTACCTATGACCTAACACTAAGCCAAGGCACTCATAAACCTTAAAATTAGTGACGGAATAGCCGAGTCTATCCTTGAGCTCATTCCGATCGGCACCCAATCCATCCGTACGGTTCATGGTCGATGCATTACCGATCCACAATAGGATAGATCACTAAGAATTAAATAGGAAATAATGCATTTTTGGTCGGAAGAAAATCACATTTGATTGAGTTGGATCGTTCGTGTATCGGTGCATAGCTAGGCGGAATCACCCGCGGCTAGGCATTGTGACCGATTGGATCAACTCATGACTATTCGCCGATCCAGAATCATCCCGTCACCAATTCTCATGATTAAAAAGTCATCTTATAAGCTGATGATCTTATCCCATCGATATGGTTAGTAGACAATTCTCGATCGACACCTCGACCAATTCGTGGTCGGTCGGTCAGTCGGTCGGTCAATCGGACCATGACCGATAATTGATTCCTTACCGATCAAACTGATCAATCCCATGACCAATGGTCCATGATCGATCCATTTGGGACCTTATGGCCGATCCTTACAGCGTCAGAATCAAGGATGTTACATGAAGTATGTAGATTTTGCAAGCAAAAAGGGGGATTTTAGATAATTTGATTCCATTCAAAATCAGTAATCTATGGATCCTAAGGCTTGGTGGGTTAATAGCGGTGCACGTGCACTTATGCTTTAAAGTATAACCTTAATGTTTCTTGCAAAACCCTCTTCTCCTCGATTTTCCAATTCTATTTTCAGTAAAATGAGATGGGCATTTCATCTGCACACATATAGTTATTTTCCCTGAGTCGGCCACTCATGTGAAAACTAGTCTATCAGGTGAAGCCGTTAAGAGATTCTAACGCATCAGACTCGAGAATTTGACCAGGAAGCGACCTTTCAACCGAGCTAATCTACAGGGGTCATTACGGCACAGTTAAAAATCGATTAGAGACCGGAGATAGGTCCACTCGACAAAGGCATGTGATCAAGTGTGGGTGACTCCACTAGATCGCACAATTCTTGTCGATCGGCATTGGACCGGCTTTTCTGTCGTTTGGGTACCCTGTGTCCGTATTTGAAACCTTCAGATTACCACAACAACCGAAAGTTGCCAATGTGTCAAAGATGTACATTGTGGCTTGGATTGATCAACCACAGGTCAAATGCACGAAAATTTCTAAAAGCTACCCGGTATATTAGGACGCGCTAGTATCGTGCTAGAGTGAAATTAACCGTGAAATTGGAACCGAATTCAGAAATTGGAAGTCCTGTGGTGTCACAAATCATTTTAGGAACATTGACTCATCTTCGGAAGATTTTTCATGCAAACCGAGTTTTTCGACAAAATAATCAAAGTATGGTTAATTTGGTTCGGGAAATTGGTAGGCCTGCTTTTGGTCGTACTTTTGGGACCCAAGATGGTTCTATGGTCAAGTAAAAATGTGAATTGAAGTGTGGTAACATTGGATTAATTTTATGGACTTCAATTTGGTTCAATTAGAAGAAAATTGAATGAAATTGAAAGAACGTGACGTACAAAAATTCAAATTCGTATGCCACGACGGATGAAGCAATTAGACCCATTGGAAGCTTGTTGTGGAAGATTTGAGTTAGTGGAAGATGTGAGGTCATGGTGGGACCAAAGCGAATGGGGTGTTGACAAGTGTCAAGAGCCCATTGGCTCTCAAAAAGTGGGGCTTTCATTTCATCTTCTTCCTTGGAACTTGGTGTTTTCTTCTTGGACTTGAGGAGGAGAGAGAGACCGACGGAACTAGCAGCCCTGACCGCCCCCTTCGCCCGCTCACTCGACGCCTTCGCCCGTCACCGTCGTCGCCTGTTCGTGCGCGCGCCCGCGCACCCGCTCGCTGGCTAGCTCACCGCTCCGCCTCCGCCTTCGTCCCGCGCTAGCACCTTCGTCCGATTGCGCAACAGTTGCTTGTCGCCGCCAGGGTCGTCGGACGACCGCCGGAGTCGCCGCCAGTCACCACTCGAGCTGCCGTCATCCCTCTTCGCCGGTCCTGCGCACAACTAGCCGCCGTGCAGCCCTCCTTCGGCCAAGGTTAGCAGCTGGAAGTTCCAGCTAGGTTTGGACCTTCAAGGCCCGTTTCGGGTGCCTTCTGGTCCTCCTTTGGTGTCGCCCCGGGAAGATTTATCGACCGCCTCGTCATTGTCTTCGCCAGAGACTCATCAGAAAGCGATTCCGGTGAGTTTAGCTCACTAAACCTTGATTAGAGGGTTAATGATGCTTAGGGAGGTTTATTTTAGGTTAAGTAATATTAGGTGGTTAGTTTAGTTTAATTAACTGTGGATTAGATTATGGGTGTGATTAGTTTAGTGTATGTTTAATTAAGGTTAAATAGATGGTTATGTTAATATAATAATGATTTAGCCTTAATTGATAATTTTGAATTAAATAAGTATTTCGAAATTATTTAATTATTTAATAATATTCAAAATTATTTTAAAAT
The DNA here is from genome assembly GCA_007663325.1 of Eucalyptus pauciflora. Taxonomy (NCBI): domain Eukaryota; kingdom Viridiplantae; phylum Streptophyta; class Magnoliopsida; order Myrtales; family Myrtaceae; genus Eucalyptus; species Eucalyptus pauciflora. The sequence goes on from VMYD01000011.1 coordinate 3,143,619, forward strand.
ATTAAAATATTATTATTTAATTAATTTCGGGACCTTAAATTCTCAAAATTTCGCGTTGATCGCCGTTATATATTCAGATTTTGAATTTGATGAGTGGATATTGCAAATTGAGTGTTGATTGTGAAAAATATGGATTTTCTTTATAAAATCCCAAATGTCGAGTTTTGATACCAAAATTGGATTTTAAGGATTATATTAAATGGCGAGGTTTGAAAAAGTGAGATATTGATTTTCTGGTTCGAAATTAACGTGCCCCCACACACATGAATAATTTATGGAATATTTTTAATATGAAGAAAAGAGGCCGGGATCACTATTTTAATCAGAAGCATTGAGTGAAATGCAAAGTGTCTTGGGCCGAGTATGAATTGGTTGTGTGATAATTAAGAGGAAAATTGTCCTGAGCTGTTAAGCTAGACTTACCCCTATATTGGATGCCCCATACAACGGATGCAGGTCGCAGTAGATTCTGGGCCCATGCTCCTTTGGGAACGTCGTTGACGTAATGACGAAGCCGTGCTCCAAGGTGGGGAGACGATGCCTGGCTAAATGCCAGTAGATAGCTGAACTGCAAGTAGGCTATGTTCATGTGTGGTAGTGAATGAATGAAAATTGGAATGCGTGCTGAGTGTGATTGTTGATTATGTGAAAGTGATTGCGTTCTAGTTATTTAAGTTCTTATTATTACCTGTGATTGAGTGATTTGAACTGTACTAACCTGCATAAAGGAGATAAGCCGAGGTAAGTCTTCTATGTAGTGTGGCTAGGCCACCCCTGTGTGTATTTTCTTTCTAATAGGGGTTTAGGGGGTGAACTTGCTGAGACAATGTCTCACCCCGTTGTGGGCCAAAATTACAGGACCGTAGATGGCGGAACTAATGGAGCGATATGGTATCCCAGTGCAGATTATGGAGCAGGTGCATAGTTTTCCCAATCCTGATAGTCATTGGATCTATGAGCTAATTAGGACCATGGTCTGGATCCAGGAGGCCGTGCTTGTCACGGTGCCTCATAGATATAGGGTGTGGTTCTGCTTTGGGCCCAATGGTTTCAGGATTGGTCCTCTTGATGGTTTTGATATTCCACCTGCTGTGATGGAAGCCATTCTAGGTGAGGGCGTAGCTGACGCCCTCGATGGTGGGGTGGATGACCCGTCGTCTCCGGAGGCGGATCAGTCAGAAGTGGGGTCGACGAACTAGTCCGACTAGTGGTCATAGGACGGTTCATTCTTTTTGTGAACTGATCTTTTTGTAGACTGACCCATTTTTTATGTATGTAAACTCTGGTGTGATTATATGTGAAATTATGTTTGTTTTATTTGAATGAGTTGGCTTCCTGCTTTCCAATCCCGTAAGTCTTGTCATGGATTTTATAAGACGTTCCGCATGCGCATATGAAATGAATGGGGTTGACGACACTATCTAGGAATGTCGCATTTGCATGACCATGACGGGTTGTTTGCGTGTCTCGGGGTTCGGGGCGTGACATCATGTGCCGAGAAGAGTTGGAGTATTTACTCACTTGTGCACTCGGTGAGAAAAAAAAAAAAGATGATTCGAAAGCGTGCAGAAAATTTGGTTTTCATTTATAACAACCTTCATCTTCCGTCTAGAAAAAGCCCATAATATGCAGAAGGAGAGATCGGGATGTGAGATATTGACGGAGATGCATTTGACATGTTTGAAGACGTTGAGATGCTTGAAATTGTGAGTCTTTCACTTGAGGAGTTGGAAATGGAGTCTCTTGTTTTTCCAGAAAAAAGTGAATAATGTAGACGAATAGCTTATTATTATATTTGATGGTGAAATGTGGATTATTTTTTTTGACTTATTGTTAAATGTTAAATTTAATAGTGGAATGTTGATTTCCCTCCCTCCCTCCCTCCCTCCCCTCCTCTCTCTCTCTCTCTCTCTCTCTCTCTCTCTCTCTCTCTCTCTCTATATATATATATATAATTATCTTTAGGAAAATTAAAGTATTATGTTTTTTTTTACTCATGATTATTCAAGATATGTGTGGATATATTTCTTAGAAAGGAAAGATGATGTGTTTGACAAGTTTCGCGAATTCAAAGCTTGGATGAAAAAATCAGTTTGAAGTTTTGTAGCCTTAACAACAAAGGAGAATGCTGTTTTGGCAAAATTTGATTAATTTTGTGTGAACACTGATATTGCAATGCAAAAGACAACACCTTATTCACCTTAGTCAAATAAAGTGGCGGAGAGGCTTAATTGGTCTATCATGGAAAATGTAAGGAGTATGCTAAGTGGTGCAAGCTTAGTGTGATATCCTGAAATTTGACCCTCCTCGAGATATATGAAATTGTTGTATTATTAATACATTGATAGTTGAATTTACTCTGAACTGATTACTCATGAGTTAACTAATATATTGGGAGAAGCCATAAATGATTAAAACATGCATGACCAGAGAATTCAATCGTGGATAAATAGCTCAATCAAAAGGATCGACAATTGACAATACTACATTGTTGCAAGTTAATTAGTAAACGGATATGAATCAATTCGACAGAAGTACGTAGTTGGTTTGCGGGTGATTCTGCATGATTACGTTACTCGTTGTAAACGACAATAAACCGATTTCCTATTGATATTGTATTCAAGGAGAGTAATTGATTCCTCGCAATTACATGACAACCGAGGGTTATCCATGATTTAAATAGGCACAAATGTGGATTAAAAATTTATCAACCACGGGTTAACGTGCAAAAGCTTTAAAAGCCACCAAATAGTTTAGGTTTTACTAAAGTCGCATTTGATATATTTTAACCACAAATTTTAATCTGATTTCGGATATTCAAGAATTTCAAGACCAACCTATTGAATGTTGCCTCATTTATCTATTTATTTATCGGTAAGTATTAATTTTGGACAAGGATCAGTGGGTCGAGAATTGGAATCTAGAAAAGGGAGCCGGGCCAAATGAAGGCCCAATGAGCCTCATGCCTCAAGGAAGACTGCAAAGCCCAAGCCAAGCCCATCTAAGCCTATTTCAAACATTTGGGCTCAAGAGCAAAGTTAGAATTTTTGTTAAAGTTGGTCAAAAGATTAAAATGCTCCTTCTAGAAGAGTTTAGCATTTATGGAGATGAAGCCAAAGGGAAGAGTGCTTGGATGGAAAGGTTTTACGGAGAGTTAGTATGGGAAATGATGAAAATTGAAGAAAAATCTCAAGTCTCACTCAAATCTCTTATCACGCCCCAACCCACTCCGGATGCACGACACCCCATACTTGTCATTCACTTAGGTAATTTATTTGCGATGTCTTAGGAAGCGTTGCCGACCCATTCATCTTATCGTTTAATAATGTGCAAGTGGAAGTATAAACAAATACCCAACTAATAGACAAGTGTCATGGGCCGATTGAAGGCCGATCCAAGAGGTTCCTCGAGTACGACCCTGACTCGTCCGTGGTCAAGTTCCTATGCTCGCTCGGATTCCCAACGAGCCTTCTCCCCGAAGCTTCTAGAAGTCCTTAGCCTTATTTATGTCGGTAGCTAGTAGTTGGGAATTGTCATAAGTGTCGGTGGTTAGTAGCCACCATAAGTGTCGGTAGATGAGGCGGTGCGATCTCGTCCACCGGTTAGAATCTAGATCTATGGTTGTAATCCGAGGCCCTCGACTATAAGAAGGGGTGTCCTCCTTCATTTGTAAGCATCCCCTACTTCCGCAATACAAAGCAATCTTCTTTCCAGAGCTTCTCTCTCTAGATTCTTTCTCTCTCTACGATCCGGGTAAGCGAGCGAGTGAGCGTTCGATCGAGTAAGGCTTGGCTTAGGTGCTTCAGCGATCCAATCCGATCCTAAGTGCCTGAGTCGCCGCACGGTCACGATCCCAATCGATCGGCCCGTGACAAGTGGTATCAGAGCAAAAGAGAGATCCGTTTCCGGAGATTGAAGAGCGCCAACTGTTTGAAAGAATGTCGAGCCAAGATGCGGCTATAGTCGGAGAGACCGTGCAAGTCAAGGAGACTACTCGCGGTCGATCAAAGAAGAGGGAGACCTCGGTGGATGCTGCGGCTGCGTTCGATGAGAAGCTTGGGAAGGTCCGGAGTGCCGTGCTCGAACTCATGGAAGGTCTTGACGATGTACGAGACCGGATCATGGAGGTTGAGGGCTCGCTTCGTGAGGACTTCACGACCGGCATCAACCAAGCTACGGCTCCATTGTTCGACAAGGACGAAGCTCTCGAAACATCGATCGATGGTTTGAACGAGCGCGTCCAAGTGATCGAGGAGGTAAGCCCGTGTAGGGAAGAGGTCGAAGTCATGAAGGCGGAGATCCAAGAGCTCAAGACCGAGCTCGCCCTATGCAAACTTAGCATCACCAATGGTGCGATGTCCACTCAAGCGATGCCTAAAATTGAGGTGCCAAGACCAAAGGAGTTCAAAGGCAACCGATCCGCCCAAGAGGTGGACAACTTCGTCTGGAGCATGGAGCAATACTTTGGCGCCGTCAACATCCGAGACGAGCCGATCAAGGTACGAACTGCTTCGATGTTCCTTACTGATACGGCCATGCTTTGGTGGCTTAATAGGTGTGACGAGGTTAGACGCGGCGCCGATCCCGTGAACACGTGGGACGACTTCGTGAGGGAGTTCCGCGACTACTTTTTCTCCGAGTTCGCTCAACAAGAAGCCCGTAGCATGCTCCATCGCCTCGAGCAAAGAGGCGCGATCCGAGAGTACGTGAAGGAGTTCACGGAGCTCAAACTCCAAATTCGCAACCTAAGCGAAGAAGAGGCCTTCGGAGCGTTCATGGATGGACTCAAGCCATGGGCTCAACTCGAGTTGAAGCGACGGGATGTGAGTGGTCTTGCGCGAGCACTCAGCATGGCCGAGTCACTCGTCGACCTTACCAAGGTTGAACCAAGGAATAACCGAGCAAGAGATTGGAGGTCGAATCGACCTTGCGAAGACGAAGCAAGAAGCGCTCCCCGAGGCGCGCATGAACAAAGCGGCCGAGCCAAAACATGGGGAGAAGGAACTTCCAAGCCGTCCTTCCAAAGGGGTCGACCACCAACGGACTACGCGAGTAAGTTCGAACAACCTCCGCCCTCTCCTTGCTTTATTTGCAAAGGTCCACACTGGACCCAAAAGTGCCCGAAGAGGGGCCGAATCAACGCCCTCTTAGCCCTTGAAGAGGTGGAGGAGGAGCCCAAAGAAGAAAGGCGGCAAATCCGACTTGGAGGTGTGAAGACAATCAACTCCGTTCGAGCTCGATCACCGTCCAAAGGAGAAATCACACCAAACACGGACATGTTCTTCGTGGAGGTCGAAGTGGGTGGCCGAACGCTTTATGCTTTGGTCAACACTGGTGCGTCAAACATGTTCATGTCGACCGAGGTTGCAAAGGCCTTGGAACTTCGCGTAGAGCCAACTGGGAAGACGTTCAAACCGGTCAACTCGGAAGGCGTCCATGGCGTAGGGTCGACTTCGGATGTGGATATCAAGATCGGCGAATGGAAGGGCAAGATGGATTTCGAGGTAATCCCTCTCGATGATTATGATCTCATCCTTGGTATTCAATTCTTCCATAGTGTGAGATCTATGATCGACATGAGGACCAAGTGCCTTGTAATCCTCGACCCGAAATACCCGACGACGATCCCCATGATCAAAGGGGTGGTCAACACCAAGATCATCGCCACGATCCGACGCATCGACAAGAACTTGAAGTCTGAGAAGCGACTAAACAAGTTGGCCGAAGCGAAGCCGAAGGTAAAGTTGGATCCTACTCCAACGCAAGCCATGCCGATTCAAGTGCTCTTCCCCGAGGTTGAGTACACGCCGCATGCTCCGTCCAAGCCGAAGATGGAGCCGCGTGACAAGTCTGAATTCATCATTGAAGGTTGTGGACCTTCATACGTGAGCGTCCGCACCAAGCAGAATCAAAAGAGGAGAGCCCGTGCTCGTGCGAGGAAGGCTGCCCGTCAAGTTGTGAGCGACGAGGACGTCGCTCGATTGAGTGGGGGAGAATGTCACGGGCCGATTGAAGGCCGATCCAAGAGGTTCCCCGAGTACGACCCTGACTCGTCCATGGTCAAGTTCCTATGCTCGCTCGGATTCCCAACGAGCCTTCTCCCCGAAGCTTCTAGAAGTCCTTAGCCTTATTTATGTCGGTAGCTAGTAGTTGGGAATTGTCATAAGTGTCGGTGGTTAGTAGCCACCATAAGTGTCGGTAGATGAGGCGGTGCGATCTCGTCCACCGGTTAGAATCTAGATCTATGGTTGTAATCCGAGGCCCTCGACTATAAGAAGGGGTGTCCTCCTTCATTTGTAAGCATCCCCTACTTCCACAATACAAAGAAATCTTCTTTCCAGAGCTCCTCTCTCTAGATTCTTTCTCTCTCTACGATCCGGGTAAGCGAGCGAGTGAGCGTTCGATCGAGTAAGGCTTGGCTTAGGTGCTTCAGCGATCCAATCCGATCCTAAGTGCCCGAGTCGCCGCACGGTCACGATCCCAATCGATCGGCCTGTGACACAAGCATAGTTCAAACTGCACTTATAAATATACATATATGCATTTGCTGGTCATTACATTATACAAGCCATATACACAATTTAACATGCTAACTTAATCCATACTAGCTTCGCCACATTTGATCAGCCCAAAAGCACGACTACGATCTACTCCAAAAAGGGGCTTGGGGTAAGCCTAGCGCCTCTAGTACTATGAGGACGGCTCTAAAGTGATATCAACCCCACTATCTCCTAACTTGCTAGGGGCTCCATAATCCAAGGCTTGAGCTCGACGATCATATCAAGGTCAAGCTCAGGATCAGACACCTCCCCATCGAGAACATCCACATTCATGGCATCCCAACTAATGCCTCCTCTTGATCCTTCGGCACCCAGTGGACCATCGAAACTGTGAATAAGTCCGTGGCTCTCCTCCCCTATCTAAAAGTACTAAGCCATAAAACGATGAGCCACTAGATTAAATAGTCCCTCATCAATCCAGATGGTCGTGATGTAGCATGTGTAACGTGCATTAGTCCCCTCAATAGAATAATCGATCACCTCTTAGCTATGTTCAACAGGGAGTCCAAATCAGATTTGACAAAAAGGTTCAGCCATTCTTAGGGCCTATAAACATTTAATGAACAATAGTGAGATAAACTCAATGAGTGAACTCTCTAGACCTTGTGTAGGGAAACTGTTCACCTCAAAAACACCATAAACGTATAAGTTATCTATCGATAGCAAATCAATAGCAAAGCAACCCTTGCTTTGCCTTAACTATAAACATGAATGATAATTTTAGCTTCTTAAGCCACCATAACAAAGCACACAAGCAATTCTTATAACACTTTCCATACTCATGAGTCAAACACAAGGACATGCAGCATAATATAATCATGCACCAATGTTATGCAATAATCCAGACATAATCGCATATCCATCTCATGCACTCTCCACATATATATGTTCAGATTATTACGACCGCACAGGGCCATGGCCAACTCGAAGGTTGGTGGTTATCCAATATAACTGAGCATCGTCTTGCCCCATTGAACATAGCATTGTCCCGTGTGATTGCATCAAGAAGGGATTTTTTTAAGGAGCTTCATTCCGAAATCCATTCGCGAATGGCATCCCATTGACTTGGGGCATCCAAACTTAATCATGTATCATCTCGCGTAAAACACATTAGGACAGGGTTCATTATCCTGCGTAAAACGCATCAGGGTCTTTAAGTGATCACACGAGCATACCATCACACAACTTATTTAATATCATTCTCATTAATCCATGTGTGATGCTCATGCGTTATGCAATGACGTGTGTCACAACCAATGCATCGCCTAAACTTACTCACGTTTCATTAGATCATGTAACTTCTCATACATAACAAATGGTCAAGTGAACATTCATCAATTAAAATTAACAACTAATAATGCATCAATAATAGAAATCGAGCGTATAAGACACTTCTTAAACGTAAGTCATTTTATAAGGGTTTAATTTATCATGATAAACCATGTGATAATTTATTTTAATAGCATACCCTATCACATCCTCATGTTACATACTATATATCATCACATAATAGTTTATCACTCTATTAAGACACATTATATTAACATATCTCACTTCACTTACTGCATCTTAATAACTTATCACATAACGATAACTTACCGAACCAAATGTGATATCTTATTGGCAAAACTTGTTAATCTATCGCAATAACCTATTGAAAAAACATGATAAGCTATCGGTACCACATGATAACCTATCGCGATAACCTATTAATAAAAATGATAAGCTATCAACAATACAATACAACCTATTGCGATAACCTATCGATAAATGCAATAGCCTATCCCGATAGCCTATCGTTATCCTATGATAACCTACCACTTAAAACTCATTTATCACATCATCAAAATACTATTTAATCTTAATCTAGTCCTAAACTGAAGCCTAATTGTAACAACAATCCTATTCAAGAGTTAGAAAGCCACTCACACCCAAGTGTAAGTTTTAACAAGCGTTGGGGGAGGAGCGGCAAAGCTGGATAGAGGCTGTGACTGCTAGTCACGCCTCCACAGCACACATGGAATGGTTGGATGGTGGCTTGGGCAGTGACACAGAGGCGAATAGTCTCCCCTAGGCCAGTAGTATCCAAGCCGTAAACAAAGAGGGGGAGAGAGTTGCTGTGAGGTGCTACTCGAGCTTCCTTTTAGCTCCAAAGCCTAACTCTATGATAAGAACGGCGGCGTGGAATGGTGGTTTAATGGAGAAGGAGTGGTGGATGGTGAGGGAAATGTGAGGAAAATGAAGACAATAGCTTGCCAAGAAGATGAAGATGGAGAGGGGGCGTTCAGCTGGGCTCAAAGAGAGAGAGAGAGAGAGAGAGAGAGAGCAAGAAGAGAGAAAATGAGAGTGAGGGAGAGAGAGCAATGGGGGTTGATGGTTTTGGGAGGGGGAAGAGAGTAGAAGGATGATGAAATCTAGCTAATTAATATAAGGTATAACAATCTCACAAAAATTTACTCAACATAGGATTTACTTAGTTAGGGCGATAGCTTCATCAAGGGAGACAGTCCAAGATCATTAATGTGGAAGATTTGCACATGGGAAAATAGGGGAGTTGGCTCGGCTTAGAGAATGACATCACCTCCCTCATCTTCAGCACATGACCACCCCTCTCTTGCCCTTTTCCTATCTTGCCCTTTTATCCTTTGTATGAGAGGACAATTTGATCATTTCATCAAGATTGAGTATTGTTCACGTACATGGGGTGCATTAAATGCCAAGATCTTGTAATGGATGGCTTGATGGGCTTGGAGGGTCCATGGCCCTCCCTTGGATGCCTACTTCTTAGGCGTGTGGCCCTTGGGCTGCCCATCATGGGCTTGGGCCCACTTGGGCCATCCATTGTGGGCTTCGGCCCATTGGGCTACTCAACGTGGGCTTCGGCCCACTTGGGTTTTCGTCCGTAGCCCGTTCCACTTTTCTAAGTTTTAGCATTTCGTCAGTGAAAAATTAGGTTTTCGCCCCAAGGTGGCCCTTTTAGCGTTTTCGTGATTTAACAATCCTCATTGGAATCCCGCCCGAAATTTTTAACCTTTTCATGGATTCTATTGTTCAACAAATGATTCTCCTAAAAGAGAGATACTTTTATTTTACCGCCGAAGTAATCATGTTCTGAAAATTGGGGTCGAATCAAGGATGTCACACACACACACACATATATATATATCTCTCTCTCTCTCTCTCTCTCTCTCTCTCTCTCTCTCTCTCTCTCTCCCCCCCCCCCTCCTTCCTCTTGTGTTTGGCCGGCCCTCATTTCCTCATCTATCTCTCTCTCATGTTTCTCTTCTTCCTCTCTTTCTCTTCATCACCACCACCATCGCCCTTACTACCCCATGCTGCGCCTTGTCCACTGCTCATTTGTGCTAGCATCGTTGTCCCTCAAGCCGTCTGTGCCGCTGTCCTCATTGCCAAGCCACCGCCAAGCCGCCAAGCTCCTTGGCCGTGAAGCTTGCGCCACCCATCGTTGTTCATTTGTGCATTGTCCGAAGCTGCCGTTGCCGCCATTGGTGTTGTTGTCCGAGCCATGCGCACCATGTTCTTGTTGCCGCCACGTCGTCATCACCGTTAGCTCGCCGTCGCTATTAAATTGTGAGTTAACTTCCTAATCTGTTATTAGATGTGTTAATTGTGTTTAGTGGTAGTTTAAATTAAGATTAAGTGTGGTTAGTTTTAATTAATGATGGTTTAGTAAGTATGTTTTATCGCGATAAGTGATAAGTAGAGTTGATAGGTTACTGCAATAAGTGATAAGTAGTGGCGATAGGTTATAAAGAAAATGATGATAAGCTATCGATGATCGGGCGATAAGCTATTACCAAATAAGTGATAAACTATCGATAAAATGGTAATAAGCTATCATCAAAGAGGCGATAAGTTATCGAAGAATATTCAATAAGTTATCGTTAAAGAGACGATAAACTATCAATCTATCAATAATTGAGTGATAAACTATCAGTTTAAGGTTGATAAGCTATTGTAATAGAGTGATAAGTAGTAATTATATGCATTTTATGATTGAGTTATGGGGTGAATTTATACATGATTTATGTTGTTGGAAGCTTGTGATGCCATGAAAAATGATTGCCTAATTTAGAAATCTAATTTGCTATTTTTAAAGAAGTTTTTATGGATATATAAAAGGTAATTCACAAAGTATCGTCTTTGGGTGCCATATTTTATGTGTCACATGGGGCAATAATATTTTAAAATGAAAGTGTATAAAATTTGACGGGTTAAGTATATGTACATGATCACGTGTGAATATTTTCCCGCATTTTTAGGTGTAAAAGTTGCAGTAGTTTGTTGTATGAGCATGAATCATGTTTGCATGAGCTAATTGGCAAGAAATGAAATTAGCATAATTGATTGGTGTACTTAAATGGTCACTTAAAGAAACTCGTCATAGAGTTTGGTAACAATGCTTGATTTTATCAGATGCCCAGTGGAGGTTCAAGTGCCGAGCCATGGTTGAGGCCGGACCAATGCTCCTTATGGAATACCATCTATGGCGGGGGTCCAAGATGATGCCATGCCAAATGAGGCGGGACGATACCTGGTCATGCCAAAAGACCGCCAAATCTTGTGTTGGCCTTGGCCTGTGTGGTCTTAATAATTGGAACACTCGTGAATACATTGTGCATGAGAAAATATGATAAGTGTTCTAATTATATATATGCTTAATGCATTGCTATTAGCATTTGGTAGCTATTATTATGCAGAGGTATGCCAAGGTAATGTAAGAATGTCTGCAAACTTAGTTGACGGCTTTAATGTTTGTCTTTGAGTCGAAATGCCCGAGCATGATTATAGTTAAGATAAAGCGGGGGTTGCTTTGCTATTGATCTATCGTCAACATAATGTTGCATGTGTAGGTTGCACCCGAGGCGAGTTAGCATCCTAAATGAGACTTAGGTTGTTAATTTACTGAGATTTTATCTTGTTATTTATTCTCAGGCCCATAGTATGGAGAATCGTCATGTACGGTTTGGGGTCCCTATGGACCAAGACACGATCATGACCCCATATCCCATCTCGGGGGTCCGACCAGGTTTATGAACTTTTCATTACTACAATTTGGGTGGACGAAAGGTTGACCAACTAGGTGGCCCATAGGTTTAAAGCATGGTTCATTCAAATTAGAGAGGAACGTTTTGGCCCAATCCATGGTTTTGATGGACTACCTGGCAGGGTTCCTAGGGAGCAAGTTTAGGATCCGATAGATGTCGATACCCTAGACGGTACCATGGAGGATCCAGAGACTAATTCGGACGAGGAGTACCCCCTCCAACTATAACCTTGAGACTCTACCCGGATATCACGGCCGATGATGACTGCAAGATGCATAACTTTTTGGCTTGCCCTTGTGTTAGAGAAATTTAGGTTAAACCAAACACCCCATTGATTTTTGTGATGATTAGTGGGAAGTTGCTGTTGAGAAAGGCTTGTAAGTATTAAATTTCCAAGGGTCAACAAGTACATAAATGAAAGTAATGCTTTTGGGAGCGTTGTTGTGCTATTTTACTATCCTCGCTATTATGATTGATTGTGTATTTATGATATGTTTCCGCTTGCATTTAATCGAAAGATAAAACAAATGGGTCGACGACGCATCCTAGAACATTGCATCTAAATGACCGAAGTGAAATGGTGCTTGTCGAGTGCTCAAGGGTCATAGCATGATACTTAGCAGTTGAATTTTGGGTGGAAGCAATGACTACCGCATGTTATCTGAAGAACAGGTCTCCTACATCAGCCTTGAAGGATTAGATGTTATTTGAGGCATTATTTAGGAAAAAGCCAGACATATCCCATGTTAGTGCGTTCAGTGGTGAAGCGTATGTACATGTGTTAAGAAAGAGATGAACAAGTTTGAGAACAAGTTAGAGAAATGCATATTTATTGAGTACAATGATGGTGTCAAAGGGAATAAGCTGTGAAATCTTGATACTAAATGTATCATCCACAATAGGGATGTGGTGTTTAGATAATCTACAAAAAAATCAGATTGTTCCACAAGCTCTTGAAAAACTATAGATGGTTGAGTTAGTTATCAGTTTGAAAGAAGAGACAAAGGCTTCACAAGTTGGAATAGAAAATTCATATGCTAAAGTTGAAGAGCCTAAAAGGTGGATGACATAGTAGATTCTGAAACTGATTTTGAAGTTGAAGCACCACCTAAGCCGGTCTTATGAAGGTCCACATGGCTAAGAAGACTACCTAAAAGGTATATTTTGTTTGCTATTACTGAAAATTGAGTTCTAACCATTACAAGCGATGATCCAAATATTGTCAAGAAAGTAAGGAGAATGGAGGATGCCAAACAATGGGAGAAAGCCATGAAAGATGAGATGGATTCATTGGATAAAAATGGGAATGTGGACTTTGGTGAAACTACCCATAAATTGAAAGGCAATTAGTTGCAAGTGGTTGTTCAAGAAGAAGATATCTGCAAATGGAGAGATAGAGCAATATAAAACTCGTTTGGTTGTGAATGGATACTCGCAGATAAAGGGAGACAATTATGGTGAGATCTTTTCCTCCGTTGCTAGATTGAATTCCATAAAACTTATCTTATTTGTAGTAGTTGCATAAAATTTAGAGGTAAAACGGCTTGATATGAAAACTATGTTCTTCCATGGTGACTTGGAGGAGGATATTTATATAAAGCAACTATAAAGGTTTGTGGTCAAAGGAAAAGAAGACTTTGTTTGCAAATTGGACAAGTTTCTGTATGGCCTGAAGTAATCTCCAAGGATGTGATACTAGAAGTTCGACTCATGTCTTGAAGCTTGGCTTTGTTCATTGTGATGCTGATTATTATGCCTATGTGAAAATGTTAGGGGGATGATTTTGTTGTTTTAACCTTATATGTTGATAATATGCTGCTAGTTGGGAATAGTTTGAGAATGATCGACACTGTGAAAGGACTGTTAACAAAATAATTTGAGATGAAAGATTTAGGTCTAATAAACTTCATCTTGGGCATGCGAATAAAAACGGTGCATGAAAATGAGAAGTTATGACTATGTCAGAAAAATATGTTGAAAGTTTATTAAAGAAGCTCAACATAACAGACTATAAACTAGTGAATACCCCAATATCCACAAGTTCCAAGTTATTAGCGTTCTAGTGTCCAAAAACTGAAAAGATAGTAATAGTCCCATATGTAAGTGCAATTGAGAGCTTGATATATGCCATGGTGTATACTCGTCCATATATTGCCGAAATAGCCAGAGTATTGAGCAGATATAAGTTCAATCCGAAGAAATGATTGGATAGCAATAAAGCGGTTGCTTCATTATCTTCGCAATACATCTAATTTTGAATTATGGTATGAAAATGTGAAAGGCTGAAAGGGACAATAATTGTTTTGTGGATGCTAATTAGGGAGAGGACATTCATAGCAAGAGGTTAACTAGTGGATATATCGTTTCTTTATTTGGTGGAGTTGTGAGTTGGATAGGCAAAAAGACAGAGCACGGTTGCTTTATCTACCATCAAGACAAAGTACGTGGCCCTTACTCATGTTGCTAAGGAAATGATTTGGCTACGCAGATTGTGCAAAGAGCTTGGTTTTACATAAAGAGTAGTGAAGATTGGGTGTGATGGCCAAAGTGCTTTATTCTTGGCTAAGAATCCTAGTTCTCATGCAAAAACAAAGTAAATTAGCATACAATATCATTTCATCCGAGAGAAAGTGCAAAGAAGGCTGTAGCGCTCAAGAAAATTGATAAACAGGTAAATAGTGCAAATTTTGTTACCAAGGCAATGAGTGCAAAAAAGTTTAAATGGTGTATAACTATGTCGGGTCTAAAGAAACATATGAAGGATTCACCAAGTGGGAGAATGTCGAGGTGTGCTTCATACTCTCCATCGATAGGAAAGCATTGGGGTCCTACTTATAGGGCTTTTATAGTTTGAGCCATATTTTATTAGTAACTTGGGTTTGGACCCATAAATAACTATTTTGTATATATTATCTCTTTTTTTGTAATTGAAGAATGAAATATTGAGGTGCGGAGTGTAACTAAAGTAGAATCCTTTGTTGGACATAGTCTTAATATAAGGGCGAACCAAGATAAAATCTTACATCTTAAATTCTCTTTCTCGCTTTTATTCTCGATTTCCTTGTAATTATGCGCCAAATCCTAACAAAGAGAAGATATGGACAAAACTACGTTAATAGGCTAACTAGTTGGAGTGGAGCATAGACAAAATAACATGAATAAAAAGTAAAGGAAATTGAGACTTCATTCATTTCGCGGAAAGCATGACATTTCTAGAAAATATTTTCTAGCTTCATTTTTTAGAAAAATAACTATATTTTCTAATGTTCAATTGAAATTTGAAAATGAACTAAAAAAAATTTCTACCGTTCGGTAAGGAAAAATTTTTCTTGCACATACTCATTTTCAATAATTTTTTTATTATTTAATCACTTTAAAATCTTTTTAAATTTTTAAAAAAATTTCCTACCTTTCCATTTCTTTTTGTCTTTTTTTGCTTTCCTTTTCATCTTTTTCCTTGGCCTTGGCTAGTCGTCGGCCATGGCGACGGCTGGTGATTGGCTGCGAGTCAGCTCGAGCCTCACCCCAAATTGACGAGGCTCAAGCTCACCAGATTTTGGCAAGGTCAAGCCTCCCCAGCCTCTGGTGAGGCTCCGCCTCCCCTGATCTAGTGAAGCCGAGGTTTGTTGAGTGAGCTCGGCTTTGCCAAATCTAACGAGTTGGGTGGGGCTTGGGTCTCGCCCGAGCTCATTAGAGCCTAATGAACCTCTGGTGAGACCTCAACTCGTTGGCCTAGGGCAAGCTTGACTTCACTAGATCAGCGAGGCTCAAGTTGGCCTGTGGTTGGTCGCCGATCACCACCATGGTTGGTGACTAGCCAAGGCCAAGGAAGAAGATGAAAAGGAAACAAAGAAAAGAAAAAATAAAAAGGCAAAAAATAAAAACTCGATTTAAAAAAAAATGAAAATGTGATTGGTAAAAGAAAGTAAGGTGGAAGAAGTTACAAAAAATGTTTTCCACTTTTGAAAAGTGGAAAACATTCCCACTTTTGAATGTGTTTTTTTTTTTTTAATAGCGGAAAATGTTTTCCTTGGCTAGTTCATTTTACATGAAACGAACACTAGAAAATCCGAAAAAAAATTTCTTAGAAGTTATTTTTTGTTAAATGAATGGAGCATGCGAGGAGTGCTAATGTATGAGCCATCGAGTCCTTCTATGATACTATGTTAGATAAAATGTTTTTCCCAAAATCTCAAACCGTTAAGTGAAAAGTTTAAATTCTAGCACTTCAAATAAAGTCATATGCCGAACCATTTAGTCCAAGAGTACAAGGCTTTAGAGACTATATCTTATATCTCAGGGAAAAAGTTAAATATTGCCACTGCGACACATTTAGTCAAATCTTTTTCTGTGATACCAAATATTTAAAACTTATATCCATCTGACATATTTATCTTCCATTAAGTTTTGTTAATGAGAACTGTTAAAAATATACCTACATAAATGCTAAAAAGCAAAGAGTTTTGACATCGTTTCAAGTTGCTTAAGTGAAATAAAAACGTTGTTTTGGCTAAAAGATAATCTAACGAAACCTTGATATAGGGTACATGATATAGATTCAAGTTGAGGATTTTTATGTCACAAGAAAAAAATTAAGGTATATGTGTCATGGTATGTATAGTTTAGAGTTTTTGATGTTATAAAAATATTTATGGTAAATATATCAAAATGAGTATAGTCCAGAGTTTTTTGTGACTTCCTTAAATCTTAAAATTTCTCCTTACTTGAGGGCCTATTTGATAACAGAGGCCTTAAGCATGCAAATACATTTGGGCAAACAACTTCTCGTAGCCCAATTGTGCATGATGAAAGGGAAACCCCGTGAGTAAGTGAAAATAGGGTATGATGAGAAATCAAGCATCAAAACCTGTGTCTCTAATACACAAAATAAAGTTATATGCTCAAACATTTTCTCCAAAAGCTAAAATCATTATAATATGGTGCATAATATATTTTATATCTTAGCTTACCCAATCAATTACAAACTCGAAGTTACCAAGATCCGTTAGCTTCTACATCACATAGAAAGTTTACAAATGTGTATCATGTCCGCTATGCCGTGTACAAGGGAGAGAGATGGATAGATAAGCCAAGCAACAAGAACATTGTTGGGAAACGTACTAAAAAAGTCCTAAACCTATTGCATTGGTAAAAATTCAGTCCTAAACTTTTCAATTGAACTAATTCAGTCCTAAACCTTTTAATATTGGTACTAATTCAGTCCATCCGGCTAATTTTGGCCAGCCGGCACTAACGTGGACGTTGGTCGAGGCGCTAACGTGACAATTTTTATGATTTTTTTTTTCGAATTTTTTTATTAATTTTCTTTTCTTTTCTTTTATCCCTCCTTCCTCCTTGGACCGTCCTTGTGGCGGCTGGCGAGGGCCGTGAAGCCCTTGCCTGCCGCCGACGAGGATCACGGCCCTCACCCAGCCTCTCCCAAGGCCACCGGCGAGGCAGCTTCGCCTTGGCCTTTGTTGCAGGCGGAGGCAACCTCGCCGGCGACTGGCTAGGCCATAGCAGCCATCACCAGGGTGGAGACGAGAGCTTCCAGGCTAGAGGCTCGCCGGCCACTGGGCAAGGTCGCTAAGCCCTCACCAGCCGTCAGTGAGGGTCGCGGCCCTTGCTTGGCCTCGCCCAAAGTTGCAGGCGAGGCGGCTTCACCCGGATCTGGGCGAGGCCAGCCTTGCCTTGGCCTTTGTTGCAGGTGAAGGCGGCCTCACCCACAGTCAGTGAGGCCAACGCAGCCCTCACCTAGATTCGGGCGAAGTCGCCTCACCGGTGGCTGGTGAGGGCTTAGCGAACCTCGCCCAATGGCCAGCGAGCCTCCGGCCTGGAAGCCCTCGCCTCCGCCTTGGCAATGGCCGCTATGGCCTCGCTAGCCACAGATGAGGCCACCTCCGCCCGCAACAAAGGCCAGGGCGAGGCTGGCCTCGCCCAAATCCAAGCAAAGCCACCTTGTCGACTTTCACTTTTTTTTAAATATGTTTTATCCGATGGGGATTCTTATTTTCCTCATCGGTACAATTATCTGTCATATCATCATAATAAATAAGAAAATTACAAAAAAAGTTCCCTGATTCTAATTAGTATTATTCTTATTAGGAATTTCCTATTGAAAAAAATCCATTTCAAAATCAACTATATTTTTTTAATTCTATTTAGAAACAAGGAAATTAAATAAATAATAATTCCATATATCAAAATATCTAAAATAGATTGATAAATATATTAAATATATAGAATAAAGAAATAAAAAAGAACGCGGCCCTTGCCGACCACCGCTGGAACAATTCAAGGGGGAAGAAAGGAGAAAAGAAAAGGAAAAAAAATAAAAATTCAAAAAAAAATATTTAAAAATTGCCACGTCAGCGTCCGGCCACCGGTTGGCGTCCACATCAGTGCCAGCCGGCTAAAATTGGCCGGATGGACTGAATTGGTATCAATATTAAAAGATTTACGACTAAATTGGTCTAATTGAAAATTTTAGGACTGAATTGGTACCAATGCAATAGGCTTATGATTTTTTTGGTACTTTCCCTGAGCATTGTTAGGACCCGATTATTTAACTAGGAAGTAGACTTCAGAAGCTAGCGTCGATCTTGAACTAATGGTTTCAACAAGGCACCAATTTCCACAATTCCTGCCTCGGCAGGAAAAGAAACAGATTTGCATTTTTGGCCTGGAGCTTTAGAATGATTTTCATTTCAGTCCTATTTAATTTTCGACCTTCCTCCATGCAAACTACCAACGATGTATCTATGGAAGGACATTTATCTGTGTCCTTTTATCTCTTTCACGTTACTCATCAAAAGATAAACTAAAGAGCAATTTCGTCTAGTCATATTCATCTCACTACAATGATTAATTCCTACCGGTAAAGGGATTTGTGACAAGACTTCACCCATTTTCACGGTGGATCAATAAAGAAAATTTTCAGCCACGACATGTTTATGCATCAAAATGTTATTATAATGATTGATATATTACACCTAAAATATGCAATCTCTCTTGAATTAGTGACTCTTATAGAGTCGCTATTTCAATTTTGACCTGGTTGTCCAAAATAGTGGTCATCAACCTCAACTTTTTTTAATACGAAGAAAGAAAGGAAAGACACTCACGTTTCTGGACAGATCAGTAGAAGCCGGAAAGGCAACAATTCTCTTGAGATTCCTAAAGGTTTATTGAGTGATCAAACACTTGCCTTAACTATAGCAAATTTTATGTTCAAATCACATTGTCACTTCACTCATTAATCTTGAGAGACATGCCCGCTATCCTACAGGTTTGCGTGATGCACATGCAACAAGACGAGTTATATATCCATAGAAACTAATCGAGCTGCCTAATCCAAATATCTTTTGTTGTAATAAAAGGAACCAATTCTCGTGAGCCGATTTTTTGAAGCGGCAAAGAATATTTGTAGCCATTCAGATGAGATAACGCAGGCTTTCATGCCAGAAACAAAGAATAGAAATTGGAAGTATCTCTTGGGGGAGACGTCAACCTGAACAAACTCAGAGCTGACTCCATCATTTAAGGCATATCTTGTTAATTTATAATGCTTGATTTAATCAGGGAAATCACACCAATCCCATACAGTCAATCTCCTTGAAGACGATGCTGGAAGAGATCCAGTCGCACCATGTGTTAAAAGAATTGCCCTCATGAAGGGAACGAAGGAGAGATTCCCTTATATTTAGAGAGTATATTTAGAGAGAACTCAAAGAAATTCAGAATCCTCGACATACGCCGACCAAGAATTTCTCCAATAAATTATATGCCAGTAATTTAATCGTGAAGCCATTTCCGATTACAGACAGTTCTGTCAGACAAGGTTGCAACGAAGCATTACACAGGGATAACACTCCATAGAACACAAAGTTGAAACCATGTGTGTACGCCCCTCACCTAATAATCGAACCTAGTCATTACAGAGTCCTCAAGCCATATCTCTCCCAGTGAATCAAGCACGATGGCATCGTCATATTTCCTTCGATTAGGCCGATAAAACATTTTCTTAATCAGGTTGTGACAATACTCAGGAACCCCATCATCGGAGAGACTAATTTGTAATGACACTAAAAATCAAATAAAGAGATACTGGAAATGGAATATAGATACAAAAAGGTGGTCAAAACCACCAGGCAAAATGAATTACACCAATTTGTAAAAACTCAAGCACTAGCTCTGGGCTATAAACGCATTAAGATGACCCAAATAAACCTCACCCGGATCCACGAAATGAAGGGGAAAAAACACAAGCCACCTCCTAAGACCACAGGCACATAAGCCAACTTTTTCATGCATTTTGAACATTGAACTCATAAGAGACTAGATCCATTTTGCCAAGGCAATCATTTTTAGCTAAGAGAAGCATAGCGAATAATATTCCCAACTATGCCTGGTTGCCACCACCCCTTGAGCGGCCACCCATCCTTCCACGACCACGCGCATATCCCCTGCCACCTCCACCTCTGCCCCTCTCGTATCCACTACCTGCTATGAGGGCAACCTTAAATAATAATCCTTAAGAAATCTAAGCACACAACAAAATATTTCAAACATTGCACAATAACTGCAGTTCGGACACGGAGCACGTGCTAGATAGTGTTGTGCCAGGGGAGTTGGGGGTCAAAAGGCACACTATATTCAAATTCACAAGTTACTTTTATTACACTGTGGAGCACCAGGGACTAATGGTCTGAAATCAACCCCCCCAAATATATATATATATATATATATATAAAAGAAAAAGTAGAGAAATTGAACGCAACCAAAAGATGTGTTGAATCCACCAAAGACGACCAGTACGATGCAGAAACTAGAAGCAAACTTACCACGGTAGCCCCAGCCCCTACCTCGTCCACCACCTCGACCCCAGTTTGAATATCCACCATTATCTAACAATTTCAAAAGGAAAAAGGAAAGTGAATAGGTGACAGATATCTGATACATGAATGCAATGAATCACTACAGGACCTCAACTCTTGGTGTAAGGTAATTAACTGTCGAGAAGGCACTAGTCATACCTTGATAGTTTCCGCCTTGATAATTTCCACTTTGATAGTTTCCACCTTGATAATTTCCACCTTGGTAGTTTCCACTCTGATGATAGTCTCCACCTTGATAGTTCCTGTTTTGATAGTCTCCACCTTGATAGTTCCTGTTTTGATAATATCCACCTTGATAGTTTCCATATCCTCCCCTTCCCCAGCTCCTCCCTCTCCCTCTACCTCGACCCCTCCCCCGACCATATGAATCTAAATATTAAAGGAGAAGAACCAGTCATCAACTTTGCTTTGGTCCATGATAAAAACTCAAGTCACAACTTTGTCACAGCAAATACCTTCATTAACAGTATTGTAAGGAACACGTGCTTGTCTAGGCTGTTGCGGTTGATAACGATACTGAGGTTTGGGCTGATCCATTTGAACAGGAGCTTGGTACCTAAGCAAACAAATAACATATCAAATGATCGTCACATAATATCACGTCGAGCTGCGAGTACTTGCAAAAATTTATTAACAGAATGTAGCAATTTGTGATGGTATCGATAACTATCTTAACAGGTAGATTACTCAGGGGAAAGAGAATATAGTGAAGTTATGTCCTAATATTTCTGACCCAGTCCCCAAGTAAGAAGCACCAAACAAGAGACTTTAACTAAATGACTAGGTGGTTGTTGCTCATTATTGCAGCTTCTGAAACCCTTTACATCATTGTGGGTGTCGTAACTTACCCAGGAGATTCTTTGTTTAGCTCCCTAGTAGACAAGGTGATTGATATCATTGAAACATGTCGAGTCATCTCCACACTGCATGAAATATTATGCGGTCGGAATTAGATAGACCATCTACAAAATTATGTACGCAATTAGATTTAAGTTTATATACTGAAGCATACGGTACTAGGCCCTCTTCGATGGGTTCCCATACATCAGTTATGCTAACTGAGCTGATGGAAGTATCCTGATGCAACCGAGGAATTCTCTTCTGCATGAATACAAGTTCAAGAAGGTGGCAATGAGAATAATTTCCTAATTTTACATCCTAATGCTTCCTTTTATCCTCTTAATAAAACAATAGCATCACGTAATAAACAATTTGAACTCACACAAACCTTTATAATCTCCGCAATGGCCACTGTCTTACTGATTGCTTGTCCCATTGCTTTCAGGACAATTTCTCTAACACGTTTCTCCTACACATGAAAAGATATTATTTAAATATATATCAAGCATATATTACAAAATTATTGGTTGGCGAAGGGAAAAATTAAGTCATCTAATTTAAGACCCTCAATCCCTTGAGGTGAAAGATAATAGAATAATCTAAGCCAAAGACATTCATATGAAACAAGCAAAATGTTTAAATGATCTAAAGCCAGTAACCATGACGTGTGTCACACAAGAAATCAACTATCTAGGAAAGGTACCAACTATGAAGAAAGAGTCATCAAATTGATGGCTCATGACATGTTGCTATAGTTTGGACATGGAATCAAGTATCAAATTCTCCATGACCATCTAACATCTAAAAAATCCAGCAATGGTTTGGACATGGAAGAATAATGAACCTACACTAGGGAAGCCATGATAGACAAAGAATAACCATGAAAACAATGGGATCTTCAAGCAGCATGTCATGAACAATCAGAAGCGACTTGTAAGAGAATACCCAAATCAATGGTGACTGGCAAATGATGACCACTAGCATCACTAAATTACAATGCAGAACGAGCAAGTTTAACATTCAGCCCAGCTCATGCATTAGAAAAATCACAAGGAATGTGGTTGATTTAACAATTATCATAGGAAGACAGCCACAACATGGAAAGTTATTCTGAAAATGGTCTCTATATTGCCCAAAAAGTAGCCACAGTAATCATTCTGTAGAATTTCTATTTCCAACAACAGATTAGACACATAACATGACACTAATTCCTTTGAAATAAAGCTCAAAGCATCTGGGCACACTCCCAAATACAGACATGCCTCAGCTTTCACCGGATGATATATCTTTATCAAGTAATTTACAACCCCCTCCCCTTCTTCTCCTTACTTTTTGTTCTCTCTCTCCAAAAGAAAACATAATAACAAAGTGCAATCCAAATTCACATCCTCCGCAAAAGCAGCCTGAACTGGTATTCTTTTGTAAAGCAAAGCCTCATCAGATCTCCTAAAAATTCCCTGCTTTCAAGCAGCACCACCTCAACAATTTTCTTCGAAAACATCGAGTTCCTTCTTTCGCAGCAACTTAAACAAGCTTGAAAAATGCTTCCACATCCCAATCTTGGGTTCAACTCGTAAGATGGCACTATCAACTATTCAGTCAAGCGTGCATCTTCCCAAAACAAGCCACTCAGGCATCTCTGTCTCTCCCTACACGTCAGGGAAGATTTCCACCGAAGGAGCCCCCGCATATCCATCTAACTACTTACTTTCACTCTATAACCAACTGGCAACTGCTGTTCGATTAGGAGAATCCGATCAAACTCGCCGCACGATAAACCGGCATGCATTCCGCCGCAAAAGCAAGGTCACGAGACGACAACATCTCGTCTCTCACAGGCAGCTCCTCCGTAGATGTACGGCGAGGACACCGACTATCCAAACAACTAATTTCCGTCGAGCTCAAGCTACTAGCAAACTGCCGCTCACTTAGGAAACCCCAAAAAAAAACGAAGAAACGCCACGCGCAGAAGACCGGCACGCGTTCCGCCACACGACCGAGGTCGAGCCACTACCAAATCAACTCCGACGAACCGAACAGAAGGCCAAACGCGAAAAGAAATCGCGAAGCGCAATCGAAGCCCCAGCGGAACACCAGGGTCAAAAAATCAGGTACGACACGACTCGAAATCGCCATACCCAAACCCGTCGAGGGAACGACGGGAGGACTCGGCGACGCGGGAGCGAAAAGAGGCGCGCGCGATTGCACGGACGGCGGCGCATCGAAGAGGAGAGAGAAAGCGCGCGCGCGCGCGAGCGAGCGAGAGAGAGGGAGAGAAGGACCTGGAGGAGAGTGGAGGCGTAGCTGATGTAGTTGCGGATGAGGCCCTGGGTGGTGATGCGGATCTCGTTCTCGTTTATCGGCGACTCCGGCTTCGGCTTCTCCACTCTCTGGTATCGGTCCATGGCCGTCGGTCGCTGCTTCGAGCCTCGCCTTCCTCCTCCCTTCTCGGCGTCGCAGAAAACCCTAAAACCCCAGTCGCAAGGCAAAAGCACTGCACTGCACTGCACAGCAAGCGACGCCCCCGCGAGAGAGAAGAGAGAGAGAAGAGCGAGAGAGTGGCTGAGGCAAAACCACAAAAGGGCTAAAACCTCAAAAGCCTAGGGAGAGAGAGAGAGAGAGAGAGAGGGAGGAGGGAGGGCTGTTCGCCTGCTGCGCGGCCTTACACGTGGCGCCCTCGCACGAGAACTGATCTCGATGGAATTTTGACCCTTGGATTAGAAAGGGGAGGAGGAGGGGCTTACGCGCTTCCTTTCCCCAGGGGCGAGACAGAATGATTCAATCCCACGCGAATCTCCTCTCTCCGGGTCACGTGGAGCACGTGCCTCCCTCGGCAAAGGCCTGACCTGACCCTCGTTTGTACGGACGGAACGCCCTCCTCGAGGCCCCTTGCTGCGCAAGTTCTTCTGCTTTTCCTTTTCAATGTCTCAACTTACCGAGGAAGGTACCTCCTCCAACAAGAACAAAAAAGGTCACGGGTTTCTTACGTCTTTACTGTTGTGGAGATTTTTTTTCTCTTATAAAAACGACATATTAAGCAAGCGCTCCGAGAGCAATTGTTGACAACACGTATCCTAAGAATTACTTGTTAATTACTAAAGTCGCTTGCTTAAAGTATATGCTCGCTTTCCCACCTTCATTTCCTAGATTTTACTCGAGGACCTTTGGCTTTACTTTCAAATTTCAATCTCAAAAGTCAAGTCTTTCGTCGTACTTACGTGTGATAGCCTCAATAATTTCCTCCTTACATATCGAGCTTGAGTCGGAGTATGAATAATCTGTAACTTTTCCGTGTAGCTATTGGGTCTAAACTTATTGGCAATCATTAACAGGTTTTTCCTCATACTTATAAATTCATGTGGCTATTGAGTCCAGATTTGTTGGCAATTGAGTTTTTACAACCGATGTGTGACGGTCCCCCTTACACATCAGACTTGGGTCTGAGCAAAAACAACCCATAACTCTCCCATGTGGCTATTGGGTCCATACTTATTGGCAACCGAGTTGTAATACTAGTGTTGGGTAGTTTCGGTCCTCCCTCACCCCAAATGTTAGTATTACCTGGCTTTTTCTCACACTACCTATAAATCTCCCTTGTGGCCGGGCTTTGAGTCGAAAAAGGAACAACTTGTAACTCTCTCGTGTAGCTTAGGAACAACTCATAACTCTCCTGTACATCGGACTTGGGTTGGAGCAGGAACAACCTGTAACTCTCCCGTGTGGTTGTTGGGTCCAGATCTTTTGGCAACCGAATTTTAATACTAGTGGTGGGTGCTCCCTCACCCCCAAAAGTTAGTACTATTTGGCTTTTCCTCACACTACCCATAATTCTCCCTCAACAATCCCCCTTCACACATCGGGCCTGTGTTGGAATGGGAACTACCTGTAACTCTTCATTGTGGTTCTACAATCAATGTGTATCGAGCTTGGATCAGAGCAGAAACAACCCGTAACTCTCCCGTGTGGCTCAAGAATAACCCATAACTCTCCCATGTGGGAGTTGGGTCCAGACTTATTAGCGATCGAGTTTCTACAACCGATGTGAGACAGTATCAACGGTCTCCCCCTCACACATCAAACTTGGGTCAAATTAGGAACAACCTGTAACTCTCTCGTGTGGCTATTAGGTACAAACTTATTAGCAACCGAGTCCTGATACTAGTGTTTCAATCCTCCCTTATCTCAAAAGTTAACTTAAAGGGTAAGGTTTTCCTTCACATTTATAACTGACTACTAGCCCCTTCCACAATTGATGTGAGACGGTCTCAAGATTATAACTGTTGATGTGGTCCAGATGAAAAGAACCATCGCACTCGGTAAAGATTAATGGTTTGCCAACTAATGCCAACAGCCCACCAATGTATATAACAAAACTAGGTGCAACAAGGGATGCGTAAAAAGTTTACCAAGACGATAAACCATGTCCACCGTCAAAATAGTGACGTCCCTCAAACTCATTTTCTCGTATGAAGACATCTCAACATCATTGGTTTCCAAAGTCTAATGCTTGATTTGCCGTTTGCTTAAAGAGAAAAGGATGTGGGAGAAAAAAGTGACCAAGCAAATCCTTTTTCATTGTCAAGTTTGGACAAAGTGTGCGGTCATTTCTGCAGCGTTTTCCTTCTTCTATGTCTCCTCTTGCTAAGACAGATCCTGGGGTGGAAATTTAACCACATCTTTCACCAGAGTCTTCAACCAAATAAGTAGTTGACATTAAAAAAAAAAAAAAAACTCACAAAACGAACGACTAGAATCACAATAAGTCTTGAGGAGGTACTTTCAAATAGAGAATAGAATGGACCTAAAGCAGGAACAGTGAATATTCTGTGGATGGTAATGAAGCGGACAATTCGCTGCAATCACATGAAGCTACTTCACCACAAGAACCAGTACCAAAGTTGCAGATGCCAAAAGAATTACACACAAGTAGATGGTACACAACCAGGCCCTACTGCCTAAAGAAATAAAAGAAGAACGAGGAACCGATTGCGTGATGTGGGTTGCACTGCTTAGGCCTAGTTCTTCTTCCAAGTTAACATGACACAACTTTGAACGCAACTTGTTGGAATATTTAAATAACAAACCACATCTTCATCTAATAGCTTAAACTTTTAGAACGGTTAATAATGATACTACAAAATTTGACATGGTATCAAAGTTAGAGATCCTGAGTTGGAATCTTTCCAAGTCCATTTGTCTCCCCAAATAAATTTCTACACTTAGTACTAGCCAAAAAAACCAAACTAAGTGTATTAGAATATTTAAATAATAGGTCATGTCTTCATCTAATAGCTTAAACTTTTAAAACAGGGTTTCACAAAATCTCACACGACTAATGTTGGGGATAAACCAATTTCGGATCATGAATGACAAACAATTTTCACCTCAAGAACATTGATCATACAAAGCTATAGGCAGGACGGCAGAAGCATCAATACCGCAGAATTTCAATGATAAACATGTACATTATGTGCATCTCCACTAAAAATTAAAAATTTGACAGAGCAAACTGAAATACGTTGTCTAGAAACATACTAGGAGAAGCATATGTATGGAAGTGAACCCAAACACCGTATCTCAGCAATGAAGAGAATGACTACAGAACAGGCTTTAGATGAGCTTTCTACGGAACGGGTACTCCTAATACAAAATAAAATGGACTGAAGCAGGGGACGGGAAATTTCGAGTGGTGGTAATGAAGCAGACAATTCATTGCAATCATGTGAAGCTACTTTTCTACATTAACCATTAGCATAGTCATTCTGTAACAGATTACAGATTTAAAAGAATTACACAAAGTAGACACAGTACACGGCCAGGGCTGAAGAAAGAAAGAGGAACCAACTGGTGATCCGAGTGTGCAGCTTCAGTCTATTTCTTCTCTGTGAATTAACATGAGACAGGACATCAAATGCAACTAATGTCACGTGGAAGAACCGATTTCAGTCACAAATGATTATTTATCTTCACCTGAAAAACATTGATTACAGCAAAGAGATAAAGCCATGGGCAGGACAGCAGGAACATTGATATCTGCAGTATTTGAATGCTAAACATGTACACCACCACTAAAATGTAAAGCTTGGACAGGAATCTGAAAAAGAATGTCTAGAAGCATACTAGGAGCAGCATATGACATGGATGTGAACCCAGACAACTTATCCTGGCGATGAAGAGAACGGCACTAGAACAGTCTCTAGATGAACTTTCTTTTATGAACTGGTCACTATCAAAGCACAACACTGAATTTTACAACAGTCAGGGAAAGAGAGAAGCAAGAGTATTGATACAACAGGATCCTCAAATTCTCACTGCAGGGAAAGAATCTTCAGACCATTCTAGCAAAACTTACTCATAATAGATGCATTAATCATCAACAAAGAGTAAGAACAAGCAGATCAAGAAATTCATCAGAGAATAAAACTGACAAAAATGTGAAGAAGTACAAAAGAAATGTTAATAACTGCTCTATTGAGGAAGGCTTTAGATCAATGCCTCTGGATGGGAAAAACTTGAAGGAAAGAGAGAATATAGCGACCCTTCATCTCTCCTGTATAGTGTATACAATCTTCGACCATAATCCTGCAGTTTTCAACTAAATACCTACTAAAACAATTGACAACTCCTATATGGCCAAAGAAAAAGGGAAAAACCAGCAGCTTAACAATAATTGGACCATCCAAGATGGCCATATGATGCACATTATTCTTCAGAAGTTAACATTTGTAGTGGCCTTATAATGGATATTTCCCTTACCCTTTAGAGAATAATAATGGAAGGACAAGCACTCCAGAAGTTTGAACGCTCGCAGATGTTCAGATAAACTGATACGTGGGAAAAACTCTACATCGAACTTGAAGGTAGAACCACGAACTCATCACTAACACAGGACTGTTGAAAACCTTAGAGATCTGCTTTACATTTCCCCCGTAAAAACTTCAACTAACTGAAGAATCATTCTCCCTGTGACAACCTTTTCAAACCAAGCCATTAATAAACCAAAGACTCAAACATCGAATCTGCTACTCATGCAGAGGGAAAGACAGTAAAGTCTTACCTATAACTCCAGCACCCCAAGTAGAACCTCAACAGGTCGTCAAGGTAAATGCAAAAAATGACTATGTCATTTATGAGAAGTCTCATACAAGTATCCTAGGGTAACATTCATGAAATGACCACGTATCAGTTATGAGACCACCGCGTTGACAACTCGCACAGGGAAAGGTTGCTGAAACAAGCAAAGTTTACTCGCAAAGAAAGGTTGCACAGTCATTATTCTTCCTTAATTCTATCAGAAAGATCAAATACATTTTAGTACATACGGTAAACATGAGCAAAGAATTTCTGGTGTAACAGATTCAAACTATGACATCCTTACAATGTGCAACAGAACAGTTATAAACATATCAGCTTACAATGATATATAATGGCACATATGCTTATACACCTGCCATTAGGCACAAGGCATAGATAGCCCCGGCACAATACACACCCAGGAGATGAGTCAGTCAGGCAGCTTCATCGGCTTCGCCGTGAAGAACGGTATGAATTGAGACGGCAGAACAAAAGCTGAAGACCTTGTGGAACTTATTCACAGGCGATGGCAAATCCGGTAGCCTCCTCCAGCTGCACCTGCCATAATCACTACCAATCTCACAGACACAAGCAGGGTACTTCTTATGATGCTCCTCATTAAACACATAAATCATATCGCCCGATCCAACGCATTTCAAGCTCGCGAATTTATCTTCCTCCTCGCTATCGACCAGCCCATTGAGCAAATTCGAGGGCATGATCGCGATTTCCCTGAACTCCATGCTCGTCTCGTCGATCTGCCACAAGTTAAACGACGGCCCGCTCGGCCCGACGCACATGCCCGCCAGGACCAGCCGTTGCCGACACGCGATCAAGAAAGAAAACAGGACCCCGGGCGGCCTCAGAGTCTGCACGTCGCTCCAGATCCGATCGCGCAGGTCGAAGCACGACACGAAGCAAGAATAGATCCCGAACACATAAAACCTACCGCGGAAGAGCGCCGACGACAGGGACTGCGACGAGTTCCCGGGGCGGAAGTCCGCGGGCAAGGGAGGGCAGAGGTCCCAGCGGTCCGACCGGGGGTCGTAAATCTCGACCGCCAGCCGGTCCTCGATGTCGACGAGGTTACCGACGAAGCCGTCGCCCCCGACGACGACGAACCGCAGCCCGGGGCCGGGGCCGCGGTCGTCGCGGAAGACGGCGAGGAGGGGGTTGAGCCGGGAGAAGTGGAGCGGGGAGGTGCAGCGCCAGGAGTCGCGGAAGACGCGGGTGAAGGAGAAGGCCGGGGTGGTGGTGAAGAGGAAGCCGGAGGAGGCGATGAAGGAGAAGGAAGGGTCGTCGCGGTGGGTGTGGATGGGGAGGCGGAACCAGGCGTCGGAGAGGGGGTCGAAGCCGAAGGACTGGTTGTTGCGGGAGGTGGTGTTGTGGATGCCGTAGAGGAAGAACCAGGGAGAAGAAGAAGAAGAAGAAGAAGGGCCGGCGCTAGAATTGGTCGAGGAGGAGGAGGTGACGATGGAGCGCCAGAGCTTGCAGACGGAGGAGGCGCGGAGGAGGGAGGGGACGGGGAGGAGGGAGAGGATGAGGTCGATGAGGTCGGTGGAGAGGGAGTTGATGGTGGTCAGCGACGGCAAGCAGTCCGACATCGCAGGCGGACGGGGGGGAGCTTCGGCAGGCTTTGCGGCTGGGGGGGCTGGTGTCGTGTCGGGACAGGCACGGAGGGCGTTGAACTTGTGCGGGGGTTAGTTGGGGGAGAAGATGGAGAAGGGTAGTTATACGCGCCGCGGGGGCGAAGAAGCGTGGGAGTGGGGAGTGGGGAGTGGGGGAGTGGGGAGGGAATGGCGGTACGTTCTTTCTACTTCTCTTTGGAAATTACTAATTTAGGTTCCAGGTAACACCGCCATAATTTCAAAACCATCCATAACTAACTTGTGTGACGTGTGAAGTAGAAACCTTAAAACCTGTCACGAAATTATACTTCTTGAATCTTAGAAATTATAAATAGCATAATTAACACGATAGAGTTATTTCATTAATTCCACCTACCTTGGTTAACAGAAAATGCTAACATGGCTCTTTTTTCTTTTTTTAATAAATGTTGTCTCTTTGATAGGGCGAGGACGTGACTAAAACACGAAACATAACGTTACAACAATATCACTTTGGTCTAGATATGATTTTTTTATACAAATTTTATTTAAACTAAATCAACAAAAATAAGCTAAACTTAAAAAATAAAATAAACAAAGAGGAAGAAGAAGTAGGCAACGAGGGCTTTGTAGCCTTGGCCGCTGCCACCCCACCGTCATCGAGCTCCCCGCACCCCATCGACCATTTTCCCACAGGGGTTGCCTGTTTCTTCTTCTTCCTTGTGTTTTTTTAGCTTATTTCTTATTTAATATATATAAAAATTGCATTAAAAATCAAATTTGGAATAAAATGACGTCATTTTGGCCACATCATCGCCATGAAGGATAAAGAAGATATATATATAAATAAGAAAAGCCACGTTGGCATTCTAGATGTCAAGTTACGTAGAATTAACAAAAGAATTGCTTGCAACCATTAAATAAGTTTTAGAATTTAATTGCATTTTTTCAAGTTTAGAGACTCGGTTATATTTTAGTAACGAGTTTTAGGACTTCTAATTAATATTTTCTTAAAAATTTCAAATCAGTACATTTGTGCCATGTTCATTCAAACTAATTATCATCAAAGATAGTACTATACTTCATGAATTTGGATTTGGGTTCAAAGCCAATATTTCCGACTGAATTGAGAGCGCGAACTCGAGAACTCGACATGGACCGAACTTGTGCCGAGTTTTGAGCGGATGTTTGGGCGCCTGCTAAAAGCAGTAAGTTTCAACATCCAACACGGGCCAAAAAAAAAAAAGATTGCATCAGGAAGTTCTTCTTGAGGAAATATTTTGGTCCCTAATGCAGCATTATTCGTTCAACCACAAAGAAAGAATGGGAAAATGGTTGAGCGACTTTCGCCTCACACGAAGAAGAAGAAGAAGCGTGAACATCAATTCTTTACAATGAAATTTGGTATAGTTAGACCCATTCAACAGCGCATTAGAATATGTAAGGCGCATGCTTTCGACTCTCATTGGCATCGAATATGACCCGGTAGTCTAAAAAGTCATTCGGTAGTCTCGCGTGCTGCATCGCATTGTTTACGAATGAAGATTTCATATATTGATTGCAGTCTAATTGGGATCACTTTTTTTCATTCAGGATATCGATTTACGATGAGGTCTCTCGTGCATTTGTCTGGCGTGAGCTGGAAGTCAGCACATTCTTCGGTTCACTTGGACTAAACCCAATATATTTTCTGTAGAAAAAGACCAAGGACTCGACTCGAAATGATCATGATGGAAATTGGGTTTTCCTCAATCTTTTGATCGAATGGGAAAAACCTAATCTTTATATGATGATTTCTAGCTAATTGGTTAATCTGACGATGGAACAGAAAAGACATAGGAAAGTCCATGGGTTTCGTGCATTGCAATTATGTCTCATCGTTTCAAGGGTTTCGTGTTATAAACCTATGATCACAGCATTGCGAACAGCAGTAGTAGAGGTGACGATTAGGCGGGTTGGAGCATACCTAACTCATTTTCTCAGATCGACACGTCATAATTCGTCACTGAACCATCTTTCCTTCACCGGCTCAAATTACCCTTCCAGCTGATTCGGCCAGGGCGGCGTATGCTATAAAAGTCCAAGAAGTGATTGTATAGGGACCAACTCGATGCAGAACAGACAACACCATACACCAAGAACAGCCAAATCAACACATCAGCTCCTAAAACATATAGACTAGACGTGGTTCCATGAAACATTTGACGGTCTGTAATCTGCTTATTCTACATGATTCTTCATCATCGAGAATTTTGACGATCTTCAGTTAGCCTAATTTTAGCTAACTTTAGATGGAAACCGAAAGGGAATCTCAGGTGCAAAGCTAGACAAAAAGTTCTACCTAGACCCCACCAAACTCAGAGAGTATAACCCTTTTCATCAAATCTAGGACAGGCCAAATCCACGGGAATCAAACAGCTATGAAAGTAGACTCGGTAGATGTGTGTCTGAGAACAATGCATTTCATGCCCGCTGAAATCAAAGTAGAGATAGCGACAGCCTGAAGGATGACATTGTACAGGTACTAGCAAATCATATTTTCATTTATCACCAAATGCAGTGCAGATCAAGAATTGCGCCATTTATTGGGCTTTAGCCTCTTATTGCAGTTTGAAATTGAGAAGACTGACCACTCACCAATCTTAAACTCGTATAGATGATAACCCCATTTGCATCTACTGAGCATTCCTAGACAGGAGGTTATTAATCTTGATAGGTCGAGCATTGCATAGTTCATCGGCACAGTCCCCTCTCTCGAAAACTGCTGCTGCACCCATACCCGAACCTGCAGTGACCATAATCAAGAAAGTATTCAGTTGATGGAAAATGAATGAATACAGCTTGTCATTTTATTTTATTTTTTGGCAATATGCTATGGCACGTACCAGAAATTTCCCTAACCGCACCACAAAAGTCTATTCCGAGACAATGACTAACAATTTATGACAAAAGGGTTTCCCAAATGAGATGCTCACATGATAATCCTGATTAATCTGAACAATTTGATTAAAACCCAATGCTAGATTGAGGTTAAAATACGTGAGAAACAATTATGGGGTACTAGTCCTTTAGCCCTAACAGCAGGATATAACCATGTCAGTACCCAGATGACCAAGCGTTGCTTCTGTCAAAATTCATCTGTTGGGTTAACAAGAGGGCTGTCAAGTCACATAAGAGGATCAGGAAGAAGGTAAACGTGCATCACGTGACAGTCCCAATCTTGAAATACTGCCAGATGATCTAAATTTTAATGTTCTAAAAGTACAGAGGGTGAACTAATTTCCCACTCATTTATAAAAGATAGTCAAGATTAAAGTATGAAGAAATGCACATATTCTTCCACAAGGTCCACTGTATTTGTTCATTTATTTTTTTGACAGAGGCTATTTAAAAACTAAAGAAGGAGTAATTGAATCCTTGGCAAAGCAGGGAGGCACGAAGACGAATACAAACCTATGCACATTGATATTACTCCAAACCGGCAGTCTCTTCCCTGACGCTTCATCTCATTCAACAGAGTTGCTACACATCGTGCACCTGAAGCGAAGAATGCCCATATCTTAGGCACATAGACATTATACAATAAATGCTTCCCGTGACATCACCTAGATTTTCAAACCTGCATGAATCATTCATACGAAACTTCGGAACAGGTATTGCATGTAAGATTACATCTCATCGCATACTAGATTCAACCGACAGTCATTGATTCCGAAACAGGAGACGCGATCATAAGAAGAAAATAGGAGAAATCTTTTCACTGGCTTCA
Organism: Eucalyptus pauciflora; assembly: GCA_007663325.1. NCBI lineage: Eukaryota > Viridiplantae > Streptophyta > Magnoliopsida > Myrtales > Myrtaceae > Eucalyptus > Eucalyptus pauciflora. The sequence continues at coordinate 3,177,432 of VMYD01000011.1, forward strand.
AGAAGTAATTGAGGTGCTTTCTTCTCATTGCGAGTTACCTGTAGCACCCAAAGGATGCCCAAGAGCTATGGCACCGCCGTTAACATTGACTTTTTCTGGATCAAGCCCCAGTTTTTTTTGACAATACACGTACTGAGATGCAAATGCCTGAAAAATAACAGCCATAACCTATTACAGACCTGAACTTGCATTTGCATTGTGGAACTGAAGATGGTATCAGACAGTCTCTACCTCATTTATTTCAAGAAGGTCGATATCATCAAGTGTGAGCCCGGCAGACTTTACTGCAGCGGGAATGGCAACAGCAGGACCAATTCCCATGACAGCAGGATCCACACCAACAGCCGCAAAACTCCTAAAAGTAAGTGCTCAGACAATTAGATTCCAGTCAGAGAAGAGGCAGCATATAACATAAGAAACAATGTCTACCTAACGATATTAAGTGGCCTTCTCGCTATAGCACCCTCTTATTAACAAAAGCAGTTGCCCATCAAAACTTGAACTACAGGTTGCACGTAAAAACACATTTTCTAACACTGAATTTCCAAATACGGTGATTTCCCACCTGAAAACACCAAGAATGGGCAACCCCTTCTGCACAGCCACACTTCTCTTCATTAGCAGTACAGCCCCAGCTCCATCACTCACTTGACTAGCATTCCCTGACAGCATTCAAAAAGCATAAGCTCATCAAGAAGCAACAAAAATATAATTAATGCAACAACACGAATTTAGAAAGCAGGACTAGTTGTTAGATACCAGCTGTTGTTGCCCCATCCTTTTTAAAGGCAGGCTTCAGCTTTGCTAAGTCATTTATATTTGCGTTTGGTCGGATACCATCATCAACGGAAATCATGACTGGCTTCTCCTCTCCAGTTTTCGGATCAACAAACTTTGAATAGAAGTCAACAGTTAGGTCATTGTAGGAGCAGTTCAAGCCAAATTGCAATGGTGACTGTATATACCTTGGTAGATACAGGAATGATTTCATCTTTGAATTTCCCCGATTGCACGGCAGCATAGGCTCGCCTATGAGATTCAACCTTTTCCAGAAAATTAAGATAGTTTCAATAACATTATACCAGATTGTTGAATCAGGAAACAATTTAACATTTTGAAAAATCTACAACACTTACAGCAGCCTGGTCTTGCTCTTGTCTGGTCACGCCAAAACGCTGGGCCACATTTTCAGAAGTGATCCCCATTGGAAGAAGACAATCCCGCGCTTGTGCAAAGCTGTGTACCTGTTTTTTTTTTAAGTGATATTCAGCCAAACAATTCATATTTCTGAGTAACAAATGTACTTTTTCTTTGCTTTCCCTCTCAAATTTTCTTTATTTAAAAGCTGGACATACTCTTGGGTTGACTTTAGGAACTGCACGAACTTGGTCTGCAGTCATTGACTCCAATCCAGCCCCAATTCCTGATTAGAAAAGGTGATTATTTAAAGCAAAAAAGAATGCTCAAGGAAGGCGTTCATTTCCAGTTTCAAGCTAACCAATGTCATAAAAACCAGCTTTAATGGAAGCAGCAACATCAGCAACCGCCTGAAGGCCAGAGGAGCATTGCCTGTTGACAGTTCGGAGTGGCACAGTTTCTGTTACAAACAATAAAAGCAGATAAAGCATAAGCCTTGGCCAATTTAAATCTTAAAGGAGTTTTGATTCACATAATCAAAACAACTAAATCACACAATCTATCTTCACATCATCATCAAGCTTGTAAAGTTAAATGTATAGATGTCAAACCAATTCATGGTAGCAAGCAGTAAAATCAATCAATTCTGATGATGGATTCATACTAAATGCATGGCTTAAACTACCTTGATCTATAATTCATTGTATGGTCAGAGAAAAACAGCAACTGATCAATCTGAACTTAATTTATACCAGGAAAACCGGCGTAGAATGCTGCCATCCTGCACTCAATTCCCCTTTGTGAGCCAGGAGCTAAGACCGTGCCAACGACTATATCCCCGACTTCTGCAGGATTCAAGTTGGTCTTTTCCACCACTGCCTGCGAATATTGACATAAATGCAAGCTAATACTCATACATGCATCAACAAGATTAACCATCTGAAGCAAAACTCATCTTTGACATTTTCACTGTGAGTCCTTACCCTCAGAACAGGGGCTAGCAGATCCTCGGGAAGAGTATCCTTGAAACCCCCGCGCCTGGACTTGCAAATGGCTGTGCGATATGCGCTGTAATGAAAAAAATATGAAGAAACAGTAAGAAAATTCAGTTTGCAAAAGAATAGCAGCTTTTTTCTCGCTTGACAAATTGATTCGACTTACGCCACAATCACCACATCATCGCCGAAACTTGCTGTCCTTTGGTAAGCCGCGAGGTCCCCAGCAGCACATGCCGAGGCCTGTTAGATGAATTCACAAACAATTACTTTGCAGCAGAGTCACAAAAATTAGACATGTCGGGGAGGATTTTTGCAGTGCTTAGCAAATGATTCGACGCATGCTAATAGCTGCTCCATCTGTGCTGTGAAGCAAGGGAAGTGATGCACCAAACTTCCAATGAAACAATTTTCCTTCTCTCAAGTTTTCATCTTTTATTCACCTTCAAACTGGGCTATCCAAATCAGACGAAAGCACATTGGCTTTCAACGACTAAACATCAACGACATGAACGGTTTTAAGGACGGCTCATCAAAACAATCTCATCCCAGTTATGCATCCATATTTGACAACGGAGTAAAGAAAAGAAAGCTCCAGGAAACCAACATCCTCAAAAACAACTGAAGGCGATTACAACGGACAATATCGGGTGAAAAAGAAGAAGCGAAATCCGCAACAGCCCCCAACACTAGCTTAAAAAAGAGAAAAAAACAAGGAACGAGAACAACATTTGGGTCTGATTTTGTTTAATACTCCAAGTATCTGGAAGATGCATGCGCTTCCTTTTTTCACCCCGAATACCAAATTGAGGCATCATTTCAAAACTGAAAAAAGACCGAAGCTTTTAGACTTACGGAAACACAAGCCGATTGCGGGGCGTGAGAAGGAGACCCAGAAGAAGGAGAGGGCTGCAAATGTCGGAACAGGACTCTCTGCCTATCGAGGGCTCTCTCCATCTCTCTCTCTCTCTCTCTCTCTCTAGGATCTCTGCGAGATGGGCGAATTGCAGTGGCTGTGATTTATAGCCGGAGGAGAAACAGAAAGGACGAGCGGAGTTCAGGCGAATCTCTCGTGTGTTTTCGCAGTAGGAGGGAGAGCAGAGACCGAGCATGGGCCCCACGTAATGAGGAACACAATTATTGTTGTAGCGACGATGTGGGCGGGTGGGAGTTGCCGTCCTTTCTTTCTCCGAAGCCTCCCCTACTCACGTTTTCCATAGGTTCATGTCAACGTGCTACTTCGCACAAAGTGGCACTCTCTCTCTCTCTCTCTCTCTACCCTATTTTTTATGGACACCGATTGGTGCAACTGCTAAAGCAAGCACAAAATAATGCGCCCAATGGGGTCCATGGCTCATGATTCATCTAGCACTCTTTGACCCTGAAAACCTTGAGAACATAGTGAGCATGATTCGTATAAGGGGTGGGAATCAGAAATCGGTGAGAACTGCCTACTAAGGATTGGTATCAAAAAATTAAAATCTAGAACGATTTGCTTCTGGGCAATTCGGATGATTCTTGGTTCTTTTGTACATCCCTAGAGCATACTAGGATCTAAGTAAGTTCGTACAAAACTTTATTTGGGTTATCTCTAGATTTCGGAATCACCCAAATATAAAACAACTATAGGGCATGGACCATGAAGAGGGCAAGATCGAGAATCTCATTTCCATCCCCGTCCTATGGGTGGAGCTCTGCCCTACCATACCTTACTGGATAGGATAGATTTATCTTGAGGAGCGATTTATGAATCAATAACTCGAAAGTTTTTTCAAATTCTAATGTAGACATGAAAATCCAACTTATTCTCGGTCTATCATCACTCCGGAGAGAAGGAAAAGGGATTGACATGCATGGTTCTCGAAAGGACGCGCGTTGTTCACAAATTTCATCATTCACGTACCATTCGCATGAATTGAGAATTATGAAAGTTGGGCATGTGCACGACACTCATCGAGATGCACTTCTCTTGATTATACATTGACCTAAAAAGATGAATGTGAAAACGCAAATGCGTTCATGTGCGAGCCCTGCGAAACAAAAACGAGAGCTTTCAAGTCTATCAAACGATGTGAATGCAAACGTTAGTTGGTTGAATCCCCCACCGGGAAGATGCGTCGCGTTTGGGGTGTAATTTCGCGTACCCATGACAAATGCATAAGTAATGACGAAAGTTCTTGACTCTGACTAGAGGGTGACCCACTGGGAAATCTCGGTGGAAGATTCTCACTATGAAAGCGAAGTTGACCCAGAAAACATGATTCACGTTCGTACGCATCTTCCCCCGTGAGGCTGCTTTTATAAAGTACGCCACTGTGTCCTATAATTTATTTTTTCATGGCAGTATTACGCTTAATTATAACGACACATCATAAAAACATTTTGTGTCGCACAAAAAAGTAATGATAATTGTCTTCCTACATGTTTCCATTTGAATTTGAAATCTTAAGAGTCCGTTTCACCCGACTTTTTACTTCTTTCTTAAAAGAAAATGGTAGAGAGCACCTTAATCTTTCGGCTTGCTCAATGTATTTACTCAACTGTTAAATTATTAAACATATGGGGGTTCGCCCTAGTGACCACCCTTCCATCTTGGAAGGGGGAGGTTGGGGGTTCAAATCCCCACATTCTCAGGGGAGGATTGGGGTGGGGACGATTTCATTTCAAAAGTGGGTTTCGACTCCCACCTTGCAAGGAGGCATGACAAAAGTCTGAGAGTAAGTATTAGCGTAGGACCGACAAAAAAAAAAAAAAACTGTTAAATTATTACAAAAAATATGTATTATTTTCCCAGCAAAGAGTTGTATATTTTAAAATTCTTGGAATGCCATGCCTTAAATAAAATTTAATCCACAAAAGCTACGAGATTTGAAAAAATATACAAATAAAAGTTAGTACTAAGCAGACTCTTTAACAAAATGTTTCAACCATTTATGCCCTGTTTGTTTGTGTTTGTGTTTTTTGTTTATAAACAAAATTTCTGTTTTTTTGTTCCAAGGAATAAAAAAAGAACAGAAACGCGTTTGTTTGCGTTTTTGTTCCAAATATATTTTTTTGTTTCGAGGAACACATTTGGAACAGAAACAAGAAACAAGAAAAACATGTTTTTTGTTTCTGGAACAATTTTAAGAACAAATTTTCTCTCTCCTCTCTTTTTCTTCTCTTTTTTTTCTTCTTTTCTTTTTCTTTTTGTTTTGGCCGAGCTCGCCCAACCACTGGCAAGGCCGCCGGCCCTCGTCGATCGGTCGCCGGCCATGGCCGAGGCCGGCGACCGGCCAAAAGAAGAAAAAAAGAAAAAGAAAGAAAAAAAAAGGAAAAAAAAAATAAAAATATTAAAAAATTAAAAGAAATAAAAAAATAACACAAATTTACCAAACGTGTTTCTGGTCATTTTTTATTCTCGAAACAAGTTTACCAAGCGTGTTTTTTTGTTAAAAAATTATTCCCCGAAACAAAAACATTTATTTATTTATTTCTATTCCCTAGAACAATTTTTAAATAGAAATACAAACAAACTCACCCTTATAGAAATGCCAATCTGAACAACCAAACTAAAAGGAAAACGTAATGGCAAAAACGGAGGGAGAAAGACCTGTCCACTCCAAATTCCATCCATTCTCCAAGGTGTCATAGTCAGCATCTACAATACTATGTGCGATCGAGTGGTATGATTTATTTATTTTATTTTATTTTCAGATTGAGATGCGCGATTGGCTCAGTGCTATCACGTCGGGATGACACACAACCGCTGTAAATGCAAGAAATGCTTTCTCGAGATCGTGGGCCGGTGTTTTGGGCCCGAAACAATGGAATCCAACTCCGGAAAAATAAAAAGCGGACTGATTCGGGTCGTATCCAATTTAATGTGGGCCCGCGTGGCGATCGAGCTGTAGGCCCAATAACCAGGCCCAACAACTCCAACGACCGGAAGCCTCGAGGAGAATGAAAGGGCAGTTACCTGTATTTTCTGCCTGTCCTCGTTTGTGGAGCTCAGCTATTGGACTTCGTTCTCTATGCTTGTTTCGTTCTTCATTTTCGGCCCGATCGCCAAGTCCAGGGCCCAGAAACTGTAATTGACAATAGGCCTATTCGGTCATGTTTCGGGGTCATGTCCCGCCCAATCTGAGCCCTCCCTTTGAGCAGATTAATTGGCAGGCCCAGTTTAATAACAACTTCGCTAAGTATGTCCTTGATGGAGACAAATTTTTGTTCTTTACCGCTCATTGGGTGAACTTCCAATGTAAGTAGTTACCCCATCCACACAATCACACCGTTTTATTTTCCTCTTTTCTGGTATAAAAATGGGCCCGGGCAAGACGAGAGTCACAACCCGGAAAAGTCAGCCCAAACATGAGACACTATTTGCACCGCGCTGTTCTTCTTTCGCTGGCAGGCCTTGATTGTCTTCTTACCATCGTGAGTTTCTTATCGACAAATTCAATTTCACTTACTTGATATTGACCGAGCTTTCTACACCGCTATTGGCCAACGCTCCAATCATCTCTCTAAATGACAAAGAGCATCAAAGAACTTAACACTGTGATCAATGAACCTCATTGTTTGGCCAATGAAAATCTTACCTATTTGCATTAAACAATGGTCGGCTGAAAAGTTCGGGAAATGCTTTTGGTTTTTTCTGTCTCGCCCATCTTCACTTTGGCTCCTTTGCATAATAAAAAAACCGAGGATGGATAAATCGTGTCACTTTTTAACTCCATGTATAAACCATGTCGCTTAAATAAAATGAAAAACCAAGCATAAAGATAAATCCTGTGGCATTGCGTCCATCCTCTGACAGAGAACCTAAGGCTTCTCGATGCTAGAGAACTACAGATTCCTCATTCCTAGAATGCCGAATCAAACAGGTGTCTTTTGGATGGATTTTGGCCGATTTCTTTCTCGTCCTTAGCTCCGAAATATGTGGTGGCCTATATAGGCCAATAGCGAAGTAGAGCATGCTCCTCCTAGAAAGATGATGAAAGTCCACAATATAATACATTAATCCCTTTTGAAAAATTCTAGGATAATGCATTGCATAGCAGATTCATCTTTGATTGCATAGTTTGTCCTCTTTCAGTGAGCATGAGCATCGTGTCAATTGGCCCCCGAAATTGCGGAGGCAGGAGTTAGTCATGTGCTAGGAGAGTTTTCTTTCCCTTTTGCATGTTATTTTATTGCAGGAGTATTAATCTGCGGACGAATGGAAACATTTCTGAGTTTCATATCTTTTATTGGATCGTTTTGAGTCTCTCTCAATCCAAAAACTAGCTCACAGAATGATACTTTTCATCATACTTATAAACTAATCACCAGCCACTTCCACTGACATGGAACAATCTCAACAATCTCCCCCTACACATTGATGGCAACCAAGGCTCTAATACTAGATCCGATATGTGATGGGGAGATTGTTGAGGTTATTTCATATCAATTGAGGAAAAGGGTTAGTGGTTGATTTATAAGTGTAAGAGGAAGTCTCATCCTTTGAGTTAGCTTTTGAGGTAAGAGAGGCCCAACATCACCTAACATCTTTAAATCAAGTCCCTTACTTTCGGCAATGAATGACATCCCCTTAAGGATGAACTTGATTTCGAGCAAGTAATTCAATAGGTGAGCACCTACAGATGGCTCGTCGGGATTGATGCGACGCTTATGATCTTATTGTAACGTATGTATGATGGGGAACGATTTTACATCTTCATACATAAATTTCTTCCATCAAAACCATAAAAATCCTGAAATTTCGGGGGAATTCTCGTCTTGGAACTTGAACATGGCTAACATCTTTTCATAAATGCACCTCATTGTAAATGAGATAAAGCTTAAATGGCCCGTTTTGCCACAGATTTCAATATGCTTAACCGCTGAACTTTTGGCACCAAGGGGAAATTAAATTATTGGCAAATACCATCTGACTTGTATAAGATAAACTGGATAATTAGATGGGGGTGTCTTCCTCTTCTTCTCAAATCCACTAAATTTTTCACACTAAGCACACCAATTAAAACTTAATTTATTTTTTCTCTTGGTATCTGTGATGCGAGTCCACAAAAGCAAGAGCCCCATGTGCGCATGATTGGATGAGTCCGTGGAACCGCCACACGATCCTGAGGTGGTCAGATTCTCCTCCCACATGGCCTGCCCTGCCCTGCCCATGGAACCTAATAATGAGCAGATCCAGCAGGTGAGAAGCTAGGACAAGCTCTAGATTTAATGATGAACTTCATAAATATTTTTGGGAATATATTGTAAATAAATACTTGTGGCATCTTCCTTTCAAGAGGGAAAAAAATATAAGAAATATATTTTGCCAAAAAAAAAAAGGTGCATGAACAACAGCAGAAACAGCTGCTACATGGGAACATGAACAACTGGCGATTGTATTATCAGCACGAGAGATGATGAGAGGAAGGAAACAAAAACAATTAAGGCCTATCCATAACTTCTCGACCATAAAAAAATAAAAATAAAAAAGGGAAAATAGAGGAAAATTCTAGTCTAGTTATGATAGGAGAGATCTCATTTTCACAGAAGCAAATTTAATGGGATATTTTTGTAATTTCAGAAAAAATGAACTTAGTAAATAAATGGGTCTATTTTATAAGAATCTCGTATATCTGGGTCCTTAGAAGCAAAAAGGTAAATGGAAGGGCATTGCCGATTAAGCCCTTGCTCAAAACTTAATGAACTACTCAAAATTCACTAGTCTCTTCTAATTGAGTAGTTACTATTGATTTTCATACGCATAGCTGGCAAACAATGTGCCGACCAATTAACGTCCTAAGAGATCTCGTGCATGCACGAGATGAATTGGGCATTCACCGTATCAATGCACATAACATTGGCCGATTGAATCTCGATTCAGCCATCGATCAAATGGGGCGATGGACAAAAACCCCATTCTCGGGGCGGTTTTATACTTGCAATGCCATGATCAAATCCATCCATAGAAAAAAAAAAAAACCACTTGTTACCAATGGTGCGAATCGTGATCTTAACCTACATAAGCTCCAACATCTAATCGGCGTTAGCTAATTGCGTGTTTATTAGGAGATGGTGACGACTTAGGCAGTTAGGTTAGGTCGACGTTAGCAAATCACGGTCGCGAAGTGACCCGCCCCATCAAATTGTCAGTGCACGGAGACCTTTTTAATGGCGAAATCATGATCCGATTGACAAATCCAACGACGAGCGACGACCCCAGTTTCGTGTGTTTTGAGGTGGTTGGGGTTGAAGACTTTCTTGGCTTCCCCCGGAGGCTTTCGCACGGGATTGGTCGATCTGTCGAATTTCCAAAGGGTTTTTGGAGTTAGTGTCAGTCGGCTTCGCTCGCACTTGCGGCCTTCGGGAACCAAAATGGGATTCTCCTCTTTGTCAAAGGGCCAAATTCGTTTTCCCATCTTCCTTTTGGTTGACATCTAATGAGTTCGTGCCAACTGAGTAGACTTGTCAAAGAGTGATTTATACGTGCGCTGGGCGAATCACAAATGTTTGGAGGAATTCTTTAACCATTCCGGTTGAAAATCTCGGGTTTAGGTGGGTTGGATCGTTGGTGTTGCATTTTGAGGTATCCAATTAATGAGAACGGAACAGTGGAGTGTTTTTGTCGATGAGCGCGTTATGATTTTATCATTACATCGATATTAATTTCATTCGGTATTATATAAAATACAATGTGATGGAATTCATGTAACAAAATGATCAAGAGAGCAATTTGAGTCTATTCATTTGTACATCGTAAATTGAAATAAGATCCTTAATGATTAGAAAAGTTAAGATATTCTCTTGCAAAGAAGTGTGAAATCTTGAATTTAATTATTTCTTTATAGGAATTTGAAAGCATATTAATTTGAAAAAATTTTCTTAAAACAAATAGCTCTTTTTTTGCAAATAGGGAAGTGCAATTTTCAATTTTTTCTGCCTGCACTTTTTACTTCGCAAATTATGTGTACTTTTGTTTTTTTTTTTTGTTTACTTTCATTGATTAAGCAAAATTCTGAACTAAAGAAGAGGAGGATCTCTCCTCGGCATTTCATCAAATATTTGATAAATGCCTATTTTAGAGTCGACTTGAGATCGTGAAACAATGGAGGCCAAGAATGAGTAATCAAACGTGAAATAGAAAGAGGGATTGAGAGATGATTCAGTGATGGTGGAAAAGCTAGAAAACCGACCGAGAAATAGAGGGAGTTATGGATGAGGTGGTAAGCCCTAATCTTCCAAATGAGCCGCAAGCAAGGGGGACTTGAGGACGTCGGAGTGAGGGATCATTAGGGTGGACATCTGCTGGAGTGGTGGCGGGGTGTCACTAGCAAGAAAAATGCCGTAGTAAGTTTCGCCTGAGGCAAGACGTTCTCGATGCGTGAGGATTGTTAAGTTAATTGTTTTAAAAAAATTTATATCCAATCTGAAATTATCCCATCTCCACATCGGATTCCTTATTCGACATTCTATCGGGATGTATTTGGGTTTATCCGATCTTGAGAACGTCACATCAAAAACCGGTCTCATTCTCAATTAAACCAGAACACCAAACGTAGTCAATAAAAACAATAACACATTCCATTCACCAATTAAGATTTTAGGAAATTCGGGGCAGCGTCGTCACGCCACCGTCAAAGATTAATGCGCAAATCAAGCAGCAGATTAACAGGCTGCGCCCAACCATAGTCCCCCGCCCTTGATTGGCGGTGGGCAACGCGTATGAACTAATTTTTCTCCGGTCGCGCCTAATTAAATTCCCACGTCTTCCTCTGCGAGCTGCTCTGATTTGACCAATCTCGCATTCTCCTCGTCATTAAAAATTCTCAGCCCCTATTTTATCACTTTTCCTCTTTTTATTGTTGTAAAAAAAAGATGCGAGATGCGTGGCATTTTCAGGAGAAGCGTGTCGGGTTGGATGCGTAAACCTGAAATCACTGCCCCGAGTACGGAAAATAATAATGGTGGTATTGACCGGAGTATTTCATCAGTTGATTAAACGAAGCAAATTACCTTAATTGAGCTATGTCAGGGAGAGCATAGCATGTGACGTCTGTCCATTGCAGCATATTTTAAATAGGAAATAGTTCAGGAAAATGCTCTGAAAATAGGACAGACTGGAGGATATTCGATAAGGGTACGTTTCCGTGCCCTTTGCAAGATGCATTATTCTCTTGTTGAATCACGTTGGATTATGAAATATTCCAAGAAAAATAACTCTATAAATAACGTTATGAGTTTTTGTTGTCACGGATTTGATATAGGAGTGTACGATAGGATCCGCGTAGATATGAGTATTTGTTTTCCTCACTTTGAACGTGGATATGAATCGCCACACTTAATTATTTTCCTTAAAACTATAACAAAGAGCGAGAATATGTGTATTATGGTAATTCCGGTTAGTTTTCATGGGATTATTTGGTGGGTATTGTCATGTGCCTAAAGGTCCGGGACATGAGCTTTTGTCAACAAAAGCAAGAAAATTAGAATAGTGAAAAAAACAAATTCGGCACACGGGACTAGATCTAGCTTGAATTCTTGAATAAACAAGTGGAAATTCCTTAATCTCCACGAGTGATTTTTGATTCTATGAAATCAAATTTAAGATCGTTTGAGCAGACAATCAAAATATGAGATTGTTTGCACCTGGTGAGACGAAAAACTACACCTATGTTGTGCGCCCAATTCAAACAAGTCCAACTGATCGTAGACGTACAGCAATTGGCCAGGAAAGAGGACGTGCTCTACCGATGCACGCTACGAAGCTTTCCGTTCTTAGGACTTCACCACCCGACCCCTGTCGGTCAGCAATTCTCCCTAACACGCGTTTTCCGGGGAAAGAAAACTTTAGAAAAGGACGAGCAAATCATGGGTATAGCCGAGGCTCTCTCCTCACAAATCGCTCCTAAACTCATGGACAGATAAAGACCAGGACTGGACCAGAGGTCATATGTGTGTTTCTTGTGCTGGTAATAAAGTCCGAGGTCAACGAGTGGGTTACAGCTCGACTATCTACATAAATCAAGAGCATGAATTTAATTGAGTCGTGAGGTTTGCAAGATTTTCCTAAGACTTTCAAATAGCCTAATTTATGCGCTTGTGTCATTGGATTATAAAAAAAAGAGAAAGAAAAGAAAAGAAAAGAAACATAGAGTTTGGCCAATGTAAGAACGAGGAGATGTAGATGAGGAGGCATGAACGAACCTAAGGGAAATTACGTGGTCTTGACTTGCCAAATAGCGTGCATTTCAAGTAATGTCCGTCGAGCTTTTAATTGCAAGATTCAATTTCTTCTTTTCAGACAAGGCAGAAGTCTGAGGAAAGGGCATGAAAAGAGGGGGCAAACGACAGAAGACCCAGAGGTCACGTTTTAAAGGAACAAATCTAGGAAAAGAATTTTGACCAGGGGAAGTCAGTAACTTTTGATTGCAATATTAGTGCTTGCTTAGTTTAAAACTGCCCATCCCTATAAAAGCACTTTGTAGACTTACCTTGTAGATGGTCACCTCACCACATACGCAAAGTTAAACGAAACCGAGAATTATGGCGATCTACCCGATTAATCCGACCACCATCTAAAACATATATGTTTGAAATTAAACGTGCAAAACATTTGAGCACTATTCGTTAGGTTGGGATCCGTGCAAATTGCATTGATAATATGGTAATTGGGTTCCTCGTGATTACTTGATCTTAAATGAGCTCTAAGTTTTTTTTAGATGCTTTATGATATTTTAAGGTACTTTAAGTTTGACTAAAGTCCTCTTTCCTTCTTATTTCCAAAAGGTTCTGTTGCTCGTTTGTATTGTAGGACATGCTTATATTACCGGTAAACGTCAACTCAATCAATACAAATTATTGAACGAGATCCTCTCGTCGTGTCATGGTCCATTCGTATGGACTCGGACAAGCACTGGTTTGCAAATCAATCCGATGTTTAATATTAGCCTTGTCAGTTCAATTACCGGATGATTAAGAACCGAACCTGGGGTCACGTGCTGACGTGGACTGGTGGTCCCGCCCCCTCCCTCGGCCCGTCGAGCCCTGACCAATGACCAGACAGTGTTCGGCACATGAGCGACCGACTCACCACGTGGAAGGAGTTAAAAGCCATCTCTAGAGAGAGAAAACATGTGATTCGGTGAGAGAGAGAGAGAGACCGGCGGTTAGCGGCGGTTAGTGGCGGGAGGTAAAAAATAAAAATGGGGTGGTGGGTAAATAAAACCCCGTGGGAAGTGGAGGTACAGGGGTTACCTCATTTAACCATGGTTAGTCTCTCCGCTTCAACAGTTTCAGTTTTTTATTTCTTATTTTTTCTCTGCCCAATTTCGACGTGATTTTCCTATAAAGAGTTCCATCGGAGCTTCTTCTTTGACTCCACACTTCCACATTCTCTCTCTCTCTCTCTCTCTTCCCCCTTCGGAACAGAGCACGGCCACGGTTCGCGCAAACTTCTGGTTACAGGAGCTAGCGAGATCGAGATCGAGATCGAGCAATCGACAATGCCGGCGTCTCCGAGATGGCTGTCCGTCAGCTTCGCGGCGTTCCTGGTGCTGCTCGTGTGTGTGGGCGGCGGAGCGAGCGGCAGGGAGCTCTCGGGATCGAAGTAAGCTCGGAGTCGACGCTCTATCTCGTTTTTGTGACTCTTAGTGCTCTGTTTCGGGAGTGAATCGTCTTGAAAGTAACTGGCATTGTGATTTCGCCGGAGAACTCAGCCGTTCTCCGCGTTCTCAATGCGTTCGTCATCATAGCATGCATCGTTCCTCTCTGATTTGATGGCTAAAACCTCTCGATTTCGTGCATGTTAACGGAGCTTCATATGATTAGGTTTTTTCGTTTGCGTTGTTGTCAATGGCATGACATGCGACCTTCAGTTCTCAGTCTGGTTTCTGCATGTGCGCTCTTGTAGGATCGAAGAGCAGACCGGGGAGCTGCAGGGCGTGAAGAACTCATCAATGGCGGGCAGGTCGGTGCAGTAACTACTCTCCGTTAATTCAAACAGTGACTTCTATCTGCTGGATCTACACCGTCCACTTGGATAGCGCGAATAATAAATTTCTGGCCATTTCCATTCTCAGCTTTCTTTCTGACACGAACGAAATACATTAGATTAGCTCACTATGCAAATGATTTAGTCACTTACAAAACAACTGAACCAGAAAAAAAGATTATCTTCTCGTGGTTTTCGTATTGCATCCATTCAATGGAATTTTTAATACGATCTGGATCGTTAATTCCGTTATCATTACCTCCGCCCTCGAAAAAAGGTTCACGGTGAAACCGTTTACCGTTCAGATCTGTACCACTTTCGTTGACCGTGACCTTTGACATGCGAGCAGAAGTTTTCCCGGGACCAAAATGCCCCTCTCTGCTCCCCTTCTCTCGAGCTTCGCGTTCGTTAATTCTCTGCACCAATCACGGTGCAACACCCAAAACGAGAAAACAAGAATTCTTACTTTTCCTCTGTTAGTACATTTTGCTGATCTTGCTGAAGCATCATGCATTCGCCGATGCCCTTTCAAGCCCGAAGATATTCGGGCACTCTAGTGAAAATGACAACAAAATCTTTTAAGTTGGGTAGATCAGAGTAAGACCATCGGGAGTACACGGCAGGCCGTTACTCCATTTGGTTTCTTGGAAATTAATTGCTTTTCTCGATGTTGCCACTTTCTGGTCCATGACATTTCCGCCGTGCCTTTCAGGATCAGCGTTGAACGGAACGAGCACGCAGTCGATGACCCGGAGGAAATAGCTTCAATGGTCGATATGTGAGTCTCTCTGTTCCTCTCTCTGTCTTTGTCTCTCTTTAATTGGAGTATCTTTGCGCAAGCACCCTCTCGCTCGTCATGTGATTGCATTTAATTAAAAAGAGTCCTCCTTCCGCCCCCCCTTTATGATATAATCGAGACGGCATGAGAGAATAATGATCACATGACCAGTCCAGCGAACAGAGACAAACCAATAAAAGCTCCTTCCTTGCACCATTTTTCTCTCTCTCTCTCTCTCTCTCTCCACTTCAGGATCCTGTCAAACTTCGTCGGTTTCTTCAATTCCTGCTTGAGACTGAATAGAAAATTGGGGCCACCCTTTCCTTAGCAATAGGTCCGATTCGACTATCGCCTTCTCTGCACATAAGCCGAAAAGCAAGACGGTGAATCCTAATCCACCCTGCTAGAGATCAAACCTATACTTTTGCCTATTTTATGATTGTAGCTTATGGTCCTCCCTGAATAATTTGGAATGTAAAAAAAAAAAAAAAAAAAATCTGTAGCTACTCGATCTGAAAGCCTCGAGACCACTGTCTCGACCAGTCGAGCGACTACTTTTGCTATTGTTTATGGCTACAGTCACCGACCGTTCCCTATCCCCCGTACAATTCCTGAATTCTTTAACCGTCAATACTAGTACAAAACGATATATTAGAATATTGTCCCCAAAGATCATCTATCACGCCTGTCCCAAGAATCGGAGAGGAACCAAAAACACACCCATGTTCTCTGCCAATCTTTGTTGGCCAGCTCGCTTATCCACATGCCCACGTCGCAAGATCCGCTGATCACGCATTTATTTATACGTGATTAAGCGTCTTTTTTCGACAGTTTATCCAAATCAAGTACTTCCCTAACCTCCTTTAAATTCCCATACCCATGTTTTTGCGCCATTAGGCTCCTCCATCTCCTTTTCTAGCTATAAGCTTTCTCGCTGGAACTTGTACGTCCTGGACTAAGGCAAACGGTACCCTTCATAACATTTTTCAGTGGGTAATTCTCGAATCCTGCAGGCTCCTCGTCGCCGATAAGTGTTTGCTATCTAGCAAGAAATCTTATCCTATGTAATCCCTTTTCATGGCTCCATCCTAATATCGTAAGACAGAGCTGTCATGAATCCGTGCCCTCGCCCAGAAGCCACGCGGCACAAAACATCCAAAAAGACAGATCATAGATCTGGTTCACACCATCTCGCGGCCCAACCATAATGCAATCTCAGCCGAGTCCCACCACGAACGCACGAGCTGGCACGCTGTCTAAATGCCAGATCCACCGACACGCCCTCGCGTCGCAAATCATGGCATTAATTGATTTGGCGCAGAATTCACGGATTCTCTGCTTTGACTTGTCCGTAACACAAACCGTATCATTCCGTATTGCCCCCATCCCCGCGCATTTATAACTCCCCATGACTCACTACCGCAGACGTAGGGCCAGCCCTTATTAACTCCCCCCCGTCGGTGAAATTTAATAAAAGCTTTAGAGTCGTGTCATCAGATCACATGCTGAATCTTTAACTTTCATGTGATTAGAGTAAAAGAACAGTAAAAGAAGAAAAGGTACAAGACATGAAGTTCTATTGTCAATTTGACATGACCCCCTTGGATGGAACGTAAATGTCAACCGTCCTTGGGAATGTGCAGAGTTTCTACATTAGCAGTACCCGGATTGATGAAAGAATCACACTGACTATATCTACCGTGTAATTAGATTAATGATCTCTCCCTAACATTTCTCAGGAGCATCCGGAACAGCACGGCGAGGAGGAACCTCGGATTCTTCTCTTGTGGGACCGGGAACCCGATAGACGATTGTTGGCGGTGCGACCCGAAGTGGTACCTCCGTCGGAAACGCCTGGCCGACTGTGCCATTGGTTTCGGGCGCAATGCTGTCGGGGGTCGGGATGGCAAGTACTATGTGGTGAGTGACCCGGGTGATGATGACCCAGTCAACCCACGTCCCGGCACACTCCGCCATGCGGTCATCCAGGACAGGCCCCTGTGGATAGTGTTCAAGAGAGACATGGTGATCACCCTGAAGCAAGAACTCCTCATGAACAGCTTCAAGACGATCGACGGGCGCGGGGCCAACGTGCACATCGCTAATGGGGCCTGCATTACGATTCAATACATCACTAATGTCATCATCCACGGTGTTCATGTTCACGACTGCAAGTCCACCGGCAACGCCATGGTTCGAAGCTCGCCTTCGCATTACGGGTGGAGGACGATGGCTGACGGGGACGGCATTTCCCTTTTTGGTGCGAGCCACGTTTGGATCGACCACAATTCTCTCAGCAACTGCGCCGACGGCCTTATCGATGCTATTATGGGCTCGACTTCTATTACAATCTCCAACAACTATTTCACGCATCACAATGAGGTGAATCCACAAACTAAATCCTCCCATAATTGCATTAAATGAGGACAAAATAGTTATGATCAAAAGGGAGATTCCTGAACGAATTTGGTACTTCTGAAAACAGGTGATGCTGCTGGGTCATAGTGATTCTTATGTAAAAGACAAGACCATGCAAGTGACCATTGCCTACAATCATTTTGGAGAAGGGCTCATCCAAAGAATGCCCAGGTACATGACTCTTTCGATGAATCTAACCATTGACCTGTGTTCCTGAAACTTGTCATCGGCGATTGATTGCTAACTTGATATGATCTGCACCATTTTTCAGATGTAGACACGGGTACTTCCATGTGGTGAACAATGACTATACCCACTGGGAGATGTACGCAATAGGCGGGAGCGCCGAGCCCACCATCAACAGCCAGGGCAATCGGTACCTTGCTCCCACAAACCCCTTCGCCAAGGAGGTAACGAAATTAGAAACTAGTTGCACAGTTCATGCTTTCAAAGGAAGTCGTTGTCCGCTAAGGAGCAGGTTATGAATTACTAAAACATGTTTTATCAGGTGACAAAGAGAGTCGACACATCGACAAGCATGTGGGAGGGCTGGAACTGGAGATCAGAAGGAGATCTCATGTTGAACGGAGCATTCTTCACAGCCTCAGGAGCCGGAGCCGGAAACAGCTATGCCCGGGCTTCAAGCTTAGGGGCTAAATCTTCTTCCTTAGTCGGTACCCTGACGTCCGACTCCGGAGTGCTTGTTTGCCGCCGGGGCCGTGCGTGCTAGTCCCCAATCACCACAAGTTAATGGAGGGACAGAAACAGAAGAAATACAGAGGACTGAAGAACTAGCTCAGTTCTTTCTTCTCACTCTCAGCCTTAATATAATGGTCAGGGCAGTCAATATTAAATCTGCCACGTTAAATTACTTTCCTTCTTCTTTGTTCGCTTATAGTGGGATGATTATTCGAGAGAAGTGTACATTTTCATTGCGGTGTGCCATTTGTATAAAAAGATTTGTACACTCAGTTTCAATGTCATCGATCGACCTCGGCCTGAGTTTGGGCGCCGACGGGTTGTTCACTTCCCTGACTTTTACCCTCTATCTATGCAAAGTGAAATCGCCAAAATCCGACAAGTTTCGAGCAGGATGAAGCCGAAGGTTTCGGTTTATTAATCTCCTTTTGGAGCGAACGAAAAGAAAACTAACGTCAGAATATGATGTCGTGCCTAACGCACAGACAGTGATGGACTGAGCCCAAAAGCAATAATGCAATCATGTAATAAGCCCCGAGCATCTTTGATCTTTTGGTGCACAGTTTCTAGTTTGCGGACTCTGCGTGCGAATCTTCAAAAGCAACCAAAAGGCGAACTTGGCTGGAAACCTCGCTACTCGTTTAAGGCTCTCTACAAATGAGCAATTCATCTTCTTATGTAAAATTATAGAGACAAAAAGAATCCAAGAGAAAAAGGAATTAAGGCTTAGAGCTCCGGAAAGTAGGTTTTTCAGTTCCGCATCCAATTAAGTTAATGGCAAAAGTGGACATGATTGTACATCGACAAGCAACAAGAAGTGATTGTTATTTATCAGAGTTAAATTGTGGCAAAAATCTTCTGAAAAAGTGTCATCATCAATTGCGGCAATCATGTTATTTAGGTTTCGGTTGTTTTATAGAAGACAATTTTCAAGGAAATGTTTGTTGGATTTTTCGGACTCTCTCTCTCTCTCTCCTATCTCACAACTTTGCTATCCCCCTCTTCTTTCTCTTTTTTCCTCTTTCTTTCTTTTTTCCTTCTTTTGGGCCTAGTCACTGGCCACAAGCAACTCTCAAGCTCATCGGCCTTAGGCCTTGACAAAGGCTCATGCTGGAGTTTGGCAAGCCTCTACCTCTCCTTTCGCCAGTTGTCAGCTGTTGTGGTGGCCAGCGATTGACCAAAGACGGAGGAGGAAAAGAAAAAATAAAAGGAAAAAGAAAAATAGAAAGAAAAAGAAAATTTAGAATAAATAATTAAAATTTAATGTTTTAAAGAAATTAAAATAATCATTAAAATGAGGGCACAAAGGAAAATCAAATTGAATTTTCCATACTAAACATCGAAAAGTATTTTTAAGTTCTTTTTCAAGTTTTAGCCAAATGCTATAAACTATTGTCATTTTCTTGGAAAATTGTTTTGTGAAATCATTTTCTAGAGTTACCACATTTTCCGTGAAACGGAGTCTTAGTGATAGAGTGTTTTTTCATCTATTGATAGTTCATTTAGTCTTTTGTTTACCTTACAAAATTTTGAAATATGTCCTCTTTTTCCACAATTGTAACATTTGATATCTTTGTTATTTTTTCCTTAGATTTTTGCTTATGTTTATTATTTTTATCTTAGTGTGATTTGTTCTTGTGATAATTCTTAAATTTCCTTTTTCCTGAATTAGGAGAACAATCTCCTTTGCACTTTGATTTTGTCGGTTCAATATACAAAGAATCATATTGGGCATAAAGGCGCCGTTTGGTTTTTAGCATTTTAAATGGGCTATGGGACTCTAAAGTTCATTGGCCAATGCAAATAGCATTTGGTTCATTTTTTGCTCAACTTTAGGGAAATGCAATTGCATTTCCAAAGAGCTTTAAGGGCCTTTAATCCAAAGTAAGTCCGGAGATCTTTTGGGAAGTAAGATTCTTAGGATGCAAGTCTTGGGCTCATCACTGTTCATCTTCTCCATGGTTTGGATGGAGAAGTCGAATGGAGGCCGACAATCACCGACCAAGGGGTAGCGTGCGTTGGCGACCATTGCCTAGGGGTCGTGACCACTTAGTGATAACTGCTTGAGGTTAGGCATCGCTTGGGTCGCACAACTCAGGTGATGCTTGAGGTCAAGCGACCTCAAATAGAGTTGTCCGGTGACTAAATTTGGTTGACGGCTGATTTCCACCAAAAAATATTCAATTTTTTTTTTAAAAATTTAGCGAAATTCATTGCAAAATGTAGTTTTTACTGAGCGACATTTCAATCAAAGTTGTTTCCTAATCCACTTTAAAATTACAATTTACCAAATGTTATTTGTATTTTGAAAAAACTCTTTAACCCAAAGATATTTACATTTTCCCAAGGACATTTCCCAAAGTCGAACCAAATGGGGCCAAAAATCACCTAAATCTTTATAAGTCAGTGATTGTTCTTTGCTAAGTTGTCATTTTAATTTGATCGTATGTCTATAAACATATGATTTAGGTGATAAGGAATTTGACCATCACATTCTTCCCTAATTTTTTCACGGACTTGGTCCTCTATTAGTCGGGGTAAGTTTGCTAAAAAAATTTATTTCCAAAAAGGTTGATTACATTATGTTCTAGATCTTGTATTCCCTAATTCTTCCTAGGGATTTACATTTCATGTTTCATTAAAGGTCTTGGTTTCCTTCTCTCAAGTGTGAAGATCTCCTATAAAGCGTTGGGTTATAGAAAATATGAGTATACCAACAACGTCTTGGATGATTTGTCCATTTTAATCCTCAATACGTTGGTCATATTCATCTATTTTATATGAATGTAATATATGAGCTTTTTGTTCATTAGATAAATAATAATCCTACCAACCTTTGAGTTAGTTAGTAAACCCAATCACTAAAAGATTAACAATAGCGTAATCAGAAACATCTTGTTGAGTTCTATAAGTATTAGTTACCATAACCATTTGATTTAATGTATTAGTATACTACTTTCAGCAACACTATCTTTATTTGACTTATAAATGATGTTAGGAGAATACTTATTTTGAATTCTTTATGACGATTCTTCTAGAGCTATGTCAGGGGTGTGGTCCTAGCATAGTGAAGTTTTTGTGGGTTTCTCCATGTGAACTTGTTTTCCTAGGGGTGAATTCGTTATCAGATTCTTCATTAGGCTTTTCAAGGACTTTTACTTGATTTGGAGTGTCATTTATGACTAATCACCTTAGCTTGGAAGTTTCTTCTATGTTAGGTCCTTTGATGGTAGGAGCATCAATTATGGGTAATTTGCCTAGAGATTTCTTCCTATTTTCTATTGCTTTAGCGAATTATGGACTAAGGATTTAAGGGAATTCGAATGTCTTAAAAAATGGAGATTTAAAAGTTTTGGTCTTGATCTTTAGGAAGAAAATGATTGAATTGATGATTCTATTCTATTTAATTGATTGCCAATGGTATGAAGACGTTGATTTATGTAATTATTTTGTTGTATTATTTATATGCTACACGGTTCATTAGTTTCAGTTGTTATTTTAAAAGGAATAACTATTACATTACCATCCCTATGTTGGAATTTGACCTTCCTCAAAGAAGGATGGTTAGATCCTATGGTTTGACCATTATCTAATTTCCATCTATATATGTGACCTAGGACATAGATTTCTTTTAATTGAAGGAAATGTTCTTCAAACCAATCAAAGAAATATATTTGAGTTTCATGTTTGCACGTGTAATCATAATAATTTTCTTTGATTTCTTTGGTTTGATCTTGAAAAGTGTTAAACAAACCATTGCCTTATTTCATTGTTTTCTCCTTAGTAGATTCTTGATTTAAGAATTTAGATTAGGTTCAAAATCCTTTTTCAAGAGCTAAGTACTTCGGGATCTACTAATTGGGAATAGGTAGGAGAATGACGTGGGGATTTAGAGTTTTCTTATTTAGGTTGGTCTTGTTGATAAACAGGAAATACTAGATCTATTATCAAGACCACTAATATTTGTCACTACAGGATTGTTATCTTGGTTGATGGTTGTTTCAAGGTTAGAAGCGCTATTTTGATTTCTAGGAGGGAGAGTAATATTAGGAGGAAGATTTGGGTGGGATCAACTAAGCTACGTGATGTGGACAAGGGAATTGACCGTAAGTCAAATGACTATCGGATATTGAATGATTACTTTTCCCGCTGAATGTTGTATTATATTGATTATATTTGAATTTCGAACCATCCGCTGGGAACTTAGTTTTCTAATTCCCATTTGCCGGGATGATTTTATAATTTTGCTCAGCCTTTTTTGACTCGAAGTTGGCTACCTCGACCTAGGTTAAATAAATTATACGAGTGACTATCTATAGCCGAAGCAATACCGGTGGAATCCCAGGGAATTCAATTTTCTTTAGTTTCCCCATTTGCCAGGCTTGGACCGACTCCAAGGAATTTATTTCCTTGTCTTGTTTCTGACCAAAGTCAGACTTTACAAGGAATGATCAGAGCCCAACACACCATATTCCAGTAGGCTGAAAAATACAAGTCAGATTTCTGGACGCATTTTCAAGTAGAGTTTGTTCATAGTTTCAAACTCGAGACATATTTCAACATATAGACCGGGCCCAAAGGCGATACAATAATGTAATAAGCCTCAAGCATCTTAATCTTCTGGTACAGTCTCTGAGGACTCTGCGTGCGAATCTTCAAAAGCAACCAGAAGTGAACTTGGCAAGAAACCTCGCTGGTTGCGTAATTAAAGCAAGCTGAAGAATCAAATCTCACCATAAGGCATCAAAACCTGATGTTTTGGAGCAGGACAAGAAAGGATTGCGCGAGAGAGCCATGCGTCGGAATTGCTGGAGGTCGTGCCTCTCTCTCTCCTCTCCAAGAGGAATCCACGGCCTCACACGTCGAGCCTATTCACTTGGATGTGGAACTGGTGAGCTCGTTGGGCCGATGACCGCTGGTCACGTGCTTCCGTGCAGAGGTATGGATCTACGTATCGGTTTGCTCCTCAACCTCTGTTCTAGTCATTTTCCTTTCCTGGTGTTTTGCGTAATGCCGATTTTACGACACCATTGTTTTTCAAAGTTGATGCGTTAAATGATGGCCATGTTCTTTTCGGCTGTTTGAATAGAGTCGACTCGTTTACAGCTCATTCATAGCCTATTGCATCATTTTGTAAATTAGGGTACAAAAATACAAGTGACTTTAATCTCTGTTTGTTTCGTAGAAAATAAATAATTTTAAAAATGATCGTTTATATCGTTTACAAAAATGAATAAACGAAAAATATTTATATCATTTACAATAATGTTTAGTTCTAAATTATTGCGAATAATAAAAATATTTTCCATTGACTAATTATTTCAAGCTTATTCATTTTCGATGAAACAAACGAAACCTTAAGTAAAAGGGTTTTTCCAAAATGGAAATAACATTTGGTAAAGTGTAAATTAAAAACACTACCTTGACTTAAATGCCATTTAGAAAAAGGACTTGAAATTTTTTTTTAAAAAATAGTATTAATTATGAAAGTTTAGCAATGGCAAAATTGATAGAAAAAATATATATTTGCACTCCGAAAATGCTGAAAGTTTAAAGGTCTTTTGGAGGACTTTAAGAAAGTAATTGTGAAAAAATATATATTTGCCCAAAGGTTTCTAAAGCCAACAGGATTTGGAAGAGTGGTTTCCAAAATGCATCGTTACTTTCCTTCTTTATATACAACCGAAGGCATGAGTAGGGACCGACCAGAAAAAAAAAAGAAAAAAAAGAATGAGTAGGTACCAAAGCTAATAAGGCAAGTGCATCTTGTCATTAAATGTGGCTTCCATCAAGTAGCCATCTCAACTATTGATGTCTTCAAGTAGCCATGCGGCATCGGGTAAGATCCTATAGCGTCGGCCGACGGACCCGGACATGAATTTCGGAATTACTTCGTAGACGAATCTAGGATTTTTGTACGAGATATGTCGTGTAAAACATTCGTCCGCAACGAAAGTCGTATGCGTTTCGAGGAGGACGGTCGGCATCGTTGCGCATGCAATACGACAGAGGACCTACGACGCTGTGAGCGTACGGAGAAGGAGCGGTCGACCGGTTGATTGGTCAACCAAAAGTGGGGGAGGCTCCCGAAAACCACTGGCCATCCCTTACGTACGAAGGCCCATGGAGAAAAAACCATGACGATTAGGGGTGAGCATGGTCCGGGTTGGTCCGGGCCACCCCCTAACCTTAGGACCAACCCGTACAGTGTCGGTCCTCAATTTTTAGGACCGAGGATCGACCTTATTGAGCCTGGGACCAAGGACCGGACCGACCCAATGGGTTCGGTCCGGTTCCAGGGTCAACCCGGGACCGATCGATAATTTTTTTTGTCTTGTTTTTTATACTCTCTAAAAAAGCAAACCTACAAATTCAAATTACACATTCATCGACAATACGACATTGTGCAACTAAACTATAAATACCACCACCCGCCGTGGTGGCGTTGCTGGCTTTGGGCCTTCTCCCCCTCACGAAGGGGAGGGGTTCGAATCCCCAGTGCGTCATTTGGTGATTTACCCGGTGGCACGTGCGTGGTGGTCGTGCGTGTCGTCCCCAGGGTTTACCCGCCGGCTGCCGGCTGTACAGGGTTCCCTGGGTACCAAAAAAAAAAAAAAACTATAAATACCAATACATATTCAGCAAATTTAAGATGACACAATAATATAAATTTCATACTTGCTAACTGCTCATCGAGATATGTGACAAAATGGAAAGTTCTTGTAATCACTATCTTTAATATTCATAACACCATATGCAAAAGCGTTTTCCTGCATTTAATCATGTAGAGTCCACTCAACCAAAAACTGAGCTTCACACCACTTAACTAGCAAATCATCGTAGCAACTGCAGTACTACTCTTCAAAAACTTCTACCATTTGACACAAATTGAAAAGTGAAATGCAGCTGAAATTCATCAGTAAAATACAATTAAACCATAAAAAGTTCAAAATACTTAATATAAATCATGAATATATAACTTCACATTTTGTTAATTCACTTGAACTTCTAAATACCTGAAAACAAAACAAACGACACATAATTAATACTCAACAAAAGTTTTAAATTGAAATTACTATTAGTGCTATTGATAGAACATCTCACAATAACTCTTAGGTTTTATAACATATATTTTACTTAGGTTTGAATATATAAAAGAATTATAAATAATATAATGTAATATAATATATATATAGAGGGTTGGTCCAGGGTTGAACCGACCCAAAACTCTTAGGACCGAGGACCAACCCGCACAGTGTCGGTCCTGGAATTTCAGGACCGAAGACCGACCCGGTCCCCTTGAGAACCGGACCAGGACCAACAGGGTAGGGCCGGTCCAGGGTCGGTCCAGGGTCGACCCTAGACCGTTGCTCACCCCTAATGACGATGACTGTCGTCCACTGATTCGCGTACCTCGCTCTGGTTTTTCCTTTCAGTTCGATAGACGTTTAGAGAGAGAGAGAGATATCATTCTCTTCTCAACTCAAGTCGAAACTGTTTGAGAAATCTTCGTTCGTGCATATCCTTCTTAAGCCGCATTATCCTCTCGCCGAGCCGAAGAACCGGAACCGAGAAACTGATTCGGCCATGACGAGCACCGCCGGACTCATGATCCCCTGCAAAGGTGTGCATAGTTTCCCGCTTCTCCGCTTCGGTTCGTCGAATGATGTTCACCATCGCAGGCGGGATTGTTTTAACGTTGATTCCGTTCGGTTTAGGTTTTGATTTTTGCGTGGTGATAAATCGCCAGAACAAAGCATGGCCTCGCGCCTTTTTTGGACACTGGGTCGTGATTGTCTTAATTTTGATGTTTGGTTGTTGTAGCGGCGGTCGCGTGGGAAGCGGGGAAGCCGCTGGTGATCCAGCAGGTGGAGGTGGCTCCGCCGCAGGCCATGGAAGTGAGGATGAAGGTCAAGTACACCTCGCTATGCCACACTGATCTTTACTTCTGGGAGGCCAAGGTCAGTGAATCCGTTGCTTGGAAGCGTCGGAGCTCCATCAATTCAATCTTGCATTTCCTTTTTTTGCGTTTCTTTTTTTTTCTTTTCTTGCTTCTTTGAACGTCAGTTTACAGGTAGCGCATGTGGTCTGCACGATCTAGATTAGTACTTAACGACTTACCATACAGTTGTCTTTAATAATCTAGGACGAAAGGAGGCTATGTGTTGCTCCTTATCACCTCGGGGGTGTGTCGGAATGCATCCATACTTAATGATGCGCCTTGTGAGTTTTTGAGATTTCCCAAATCAAGGATTTCTAGCACGGGAAAAAGAGGGGGGAAAGTTGAAACGGAAAGAATGTCTTAAGGACAAAATGGTCCGACTCTTTCAGTCCGGAGGAGAAGAAGTGATGGTTTTTATTTCCTTCCTCAAGTCCCAGGTTTCTTCCCGAAGCAAAATAGGGATTGGATTTGGGACATTGTGTTTAATAGTCAGTCATGCCTGCATTCTCTGCTGCCTAAGCTGGGAAGAAAAGCATAATTCGAGTTATAATTTCTAGTATGATGATGCTGCTAAGAGCTTGGCCTTGTATAAAGCTCTAAGCCCTGGTATGTTTGGGTTCTTGTTTCAGGGTCAGACGCCATTATTTCCTCGCATTTTTGGCCATGAAGCTGCTGGGTATGCTCTTAATCCTCTTAACATTTACGTGTTGATGTCAAGTTTTAACTATTACAGTTTCTACTTGTTCTTTTTTTCCCTTCGCTGCTCTACAAATGAGCAATTAATCTTCTTATGTAAAATTATAAAGACAAAAATAGTCCAAGAGAAAAAGGATTTAAGGCTTAGAGATCCGGAGGGTAGGTTTTTAAGTTCCGCATCTGACTGAATTGTGGCAAAAATGGACATGACTGTACATCGACAAGCAACAAGAAGTACTGTATCAGTTGTCATATCTGTATAAAGGATCAGTTTGCCTTAGAATAGCCAGGAAGAACAAGTGTCATGACTTGTCTGAATTTCTTTTGGAACTTGATATCAATTTCCCTTTGTCACGTTCTCATCTCTCAAGTTTCAATTTCACTTGTAGGGACGACCTTCTTTTAGTCATACATGGAATCATTTTTGAGTGTCGACATTTTATATGGAAACAATTTTCAAATTTGAAATTCTTCAGCATGTGATAGAACTTTTGCTGCAGAAGGCATGGATAGTGTGAAATGTACTTTGTGGCTCTGACGGTAAAACAGACATGTCAATAATTCAAATTCAGAAGCATCAACGAAATTACTAAATACAGGCGAATCGCTAACGCGGCACTAACCAGTCAAGTCTGTATTTTTCAAGAATTAAGACTCAGCTACTGAGTCTTCGCGTCAGGCTTGGATTGCAGAGCTAAAATGACCCGTTGCTAAATTTTCATTCCGCAGGGTGGTGGAGAGTGTTGGAGAAGGGGTGTCAGATGTTGCAGTTGGGGATCATGTGCTTCCAGTGTTCACAGGGGAGTGTGGAGACTGTAGGCATTGCCAGTCTGAGGAAAGCAACATGTGTGATCTTCTAAGAATCAACACTGAGAGAGGGGTTATGCTTAGTGATGGGAAATCTAGGTTTTCTATAAATGGTACGCCAATAAATCACTTTCTGGGCACGTCCACTTTCAGTGAATATACAGTTGTTCACGCAGGCTGTCTAGCAAAGATTAACCCTCTTGCACCTTTGGATAAAGTCTGTATTCTCAGTTGCGGCATTTCCACAGGTTGGTCTGGCTGAATTTTGATTGTTGACTTCTGTCTTTAAAATCAAATTGCCATTGAAGTAATTAAACTTGTTGTCTTTGGAAGTTCAGGATTAGGAGCCACATTGAATGTCGCAAAGCCGAAACAAGGTTCTTCTGTTGCTATATTTGGTCTGGGAGCTGTTGGCCTAGCTGTAAGATGTCACAATCTTTTCAATATGAAAATAATGCCGAATAATTTTTCTGGTTTCAAGACATTCTGGTTTCCTAATTTTCTCAGGCTGCAGAAGGTGCTAGAATTGCAGGTGCATCAAGAATTATTGGAGTTGATTTGAACCCAAACAGGTTTGAGGAAGGTAATGCATTTCTTTTTTCTTTGTTGTCCCTAAGTCGTAGAGTTAAATGAAATTCCTTATTCTCATATCTCATTTCTAACTCCAGCCAAGAACTTTGGAGTGACTGAATTTGTTAACCCAAAGGATTACGACAGACCTGTTCAACAGGTTCTAAGTTCTTGACCTTTTCCTCTGTTTTAAACTCTATGTTTCATTCCCCACAAGTTTTCCAATATTCTTTTAGGGTGGATACCTTCCTTTGATGTTGGTGGAACTCTGTATAGTCATTTGTGACTTGGCTTCCAATGAGTGCAGGTTATTGCTGAAATGACAGATGGTGGTGTTGACAGGAGTGTGGAGTGCACTGGCAACATCAATGCCATGGTTTCAGCTTTTGAATGTGTTCATGATGTACGTAATTGACAACCGCAGTGGCATTTTTCTATTTGTAGGCATTTCTTTCGTCATTTATTTTGTCAGAATTGCAAACATGAAAAATATTGCAAATTCAGGGATGGGGTGTGGCTGTGCTGGTTGGAGTCCCCAACAAAGATGCTGTTTTCATGACAAAGCCCATTAATGTTCTCAACGAAAGAACGCTCAAGGGGACATTTTTTGGGAACTACAAACCTCGGAGTGATATCCCTTCCGTTGTCGATATGTACTTGAACAAGGTAAAAGAATAATGTCTGAGTTTTCTTACTGCCTCTTTTATCTTCTGTCGTTGGACTCATTGACAACAGGTGACAGATTATCATCCAAAAGTTCTCTCCTCTTTTCCTGCAGAAACTGGAGTTGGATAAGTTCATTACTCACCGATTGCCTTTCTCCGAAATCAATAAGGCTTTCGATTTGATGGTGAAGGGAGAGGGCTTGAGGTGCATTATCAGTATGGAAGACTAGGACTGGTGTCAGATGCTAATAAATAATCTCTCCTCATGTTAGTGCTAGTAACTCATCTTTTTCTGTCGTGAGATAATGACATTTAAAGGAACGTGCAGCTATCTTTTCCCCTTGTCATTTCCCAATTCTATGTCTTAATACATCTTGATAATATTACATCCCAGGTGATGTTTGTTGCGACAGAGACTAGAATTAGGAATGCTTGACTGTGGGACTTTCCTAGTTTTAACTGCACTAATCAGTTGGCCTGCAGTATCATTTTGTCAAACTTTCAGAGTGTGCTTACTAGGAGGTGCACTGGTTTGGCAGTGCAGTTTGGAGTTTTTGCACTTAATGTAGTAACCCAAATAGAGAGATTTAAATGGTAGTTCGACCAATCTGTCTCAGCGTTGGGCAAGGTTTTGTGTCTTTTTGCTGGGTTTTCCTGCAAGTTCTTGACAGAACTCAGTGTTTCATAGTTTCAATCGGGGTGCTGATTGTCTTAGAAAAACTCAAATTAAAATGCATTCAGTTGTGTATTTTCCAATATTTGTTTCTCCGGGTCAAGAATGATAATTGACAAAGAGTCAAGTGAGGACATCAAATTCTGTCGGTGAATTTTTATTTGCCAGTCATCATTAAAAGAGAGAACATACACATTTTGATGATGTACAGAGAAGTTGTGATCATCCAGAGCAGTAACAAGACAGGAGTGGGAACTTGAAGCAGATCCTGCCCCTTCTATGAGTGGCTTGTTTGCATGCTTTGTTGCAGTCCGGCTAGTTCAAACACGATCCTAGGTACGCTGTTACTACTGGTGGCAACTGCCCTGCCATGCTTCCTGCATAATCAACATGAAACTCACAGCGATCTTTCTTATAAATATCCAATGGAAAGAGGAACTGATTTCTAATAATGCAGTCGAATCTCGTCCCACTGAAAGTGGCAAAACCCGATCCCATCGTCACTAGACACTTCTTGCTGGTAAGAAGTAGGATCCCTTTAATGAAAACAAGTTTGAACTTTCAGGTGCATTAACATAAGACCCCAGATTTCTATGGAAAAAAAAATTGCTCAATTGGACCTACAATCCTAATTTTAACGGAAGAGAGAGGGATTTGTTACCTTACATTGAATGAAGGGTCCTGCTTTGTTCTTGCTCATCTTCTTTCCAGAAATCAATTTCGCTTGACTGAAAGCAAATGAAGCTCTCAAAGTCAAAGCCACGGTTATATACTCAAAAACATGGCACTAGCCTTGGAAATCAATTTGACTGGGGCTAGATAAGGAAGTCGGAAATCGATTGATATGGATCCCTAATCCTAATGTGGCCTCATAAATGCGTTTCTCCTTTGCAACGCACAAGAAAACCAGATGTTGTTGTATTTTGCATGTGTTGCCACCGCGGCCGGTCGGAGCGGGAGGCTCTGAATTTGATCGAATCGGGTGCATCTGCCGTCGCCGGCACGTGGCGTCGAGGAACGTCGTGACCGGACCCGGTCCATGGGCTACCGGCCATCATATGTCCGGATTTCGCGCGAAAGCGAAAAGGCCCAAGCCAGCCCAACCCAACTCAAGGCCCGAACAGGGCCTTTACTCGAGAGATAAATAATCGAGCGAGATCGGCGTGAAGCGTCAAGTCACCTTCGTTCGACAGGATCTCCAACCACCGCCGACGATTTGCTCCGACGGCGCTGATCGTCGGACTCCAGCAGCTTCACTCAAGTTTCCGGCGAAGGATTGCTCGACTTCCGATTCCGAGGAAGCATCTACACATGCCTCGATACAAAGACGAGCCTCCCGCAGTTCGTGTCTACACGGTCTGTGATGAATCGAGGTTCGTGTTGATACCTCAAATCTTTTTTTTGTTTTTGTTTTTGTTTTTCTTGATTTGATTGGCCGTTGCATGCAACGGACGAATTAGATGCTTTTCATTAGATTTCTCGGCGTGATTCGGCTTCTCATTGCTTGATTCGGTCGTGCGCTTTTTGTTTGGGGGCGGGTATAATTTGGTTCTTCTTTGTTTCCTTCGTGTTCTTGACAGATACCTTATCGTGAGGAATGTGCCCGCGTTAGGATGCGGAGATGAGCTGTTGAAGCTCTTCGCCACTTACGGCGACGTTGAAGAGTTATTACTTTTTCCCTGTGTTCCCGGATATTTTTTTTTTTTTTAGCATTTTTTGCAGATAGGAGTTTGAGTAATCAATCATAAACGGTTTGATATCCTCAAATTTTGAGTTTTTATCGATTTCAAAGCGAAATTCTCCAGGTCTGATCTTTGGTTGCTTCTTCAGATGTAAACCGATGGATGAAGAAGACTGTGAGCCGTACACTGATGTTTATTGGATCAAGTTTTGTCTCGACTGCAATGCTAGGTGATTGGATTTGCTTCTTCAAGTGCGGAGTTCAAGTTGTCTTCACATGTATCGTGAAGTGTATTTATTCGGGCTGTAGAGTGGCTCTAGCAGCCTTAATTTGACACCCTCGTTCCATTTTCCTTGATAGGTTTGCAAAGAAAAAGTTGGATGAGTATGTCTTCTATGGGAATAGATTGCAAGTTTCCTATGCTCCCCATTTTGAGAGCCTCTCTGATACAAGAGAGAAGTTAGAAGCTAGGAGAAAGGAAGTTCTTGCTCGGTCTAACTGTAAGCTTTTATGATTGGGATCACAATTTTGATGTTCATCTAAACATAGGTTTTCATATGATAATAAATTTAGGGTCATTTTATATGTGTCATGTCTGCTGATGTAGCTGGAAGATTCAAGGGTACTGCCACCTCTAGCAGTGTCAGTCTGGTCAAGTCTTCGGCTAATGCAAATTCCTCACAGAATAGTGCTGTTGGTCAACAGATCTTCAATCCTAAGAGGTATGTTAACGAAGCCTTCAAATGGTGTTCCTCAAATGCTTTCAGCATGCATGATTAGCAGTCAACCTTACTTTCCTTTGTGGTGCCAGTGCATCGCAGCTCATTCCTCATGCTGACAGTTCTCCATATTCAAGGGTTTCCTCAGAGTTGGTACGTTACTCTATCACACTGCTAAATATCAATATGGTTGCTCCAATTTAGTTCCACTTTCTGCAATTGTTGGAATAGGTTTAAAGTGACTCATGGAACTACTTGAAGTGTATCTGTTATATGACAGTTAAGATGATCGCTGAACTTGCTTTGTTCATTTTTTGGTCATATTAGCTCAAACTGGGTTATTTTGAGACAAATTTTGTTCCATGCATAATTGGAGATATTTATTTTCTGATTTAAAGTACCGCATATTGCTTGTGTGCTAGCACTGTATGATGTCAGATATGCACATCTATTTAGAAGACAGTAGCATAAATTGATCAAGAAATCACTATTTAGAAAAAAATATACACAGTAGAATGCGCGTGCTTGACCTAGTTAATATTTGTGTTGCTCTTTCCATTTAGGTTCTACCAGTATGGTTTCCAATATTCACTTATTGATGCAAAAGTTCCTCTGTTCCTTTACTTTAGAATGAGTTAAATTAGAGGGCCATTCTTATTGTTTCTTACCATTTGCATTGGGAGAAATTTGGTGCTTGCCTTCATCTTGCATTTGATGTTTGATGCGTATAGCTTGATATTTCATAAAATCAAGCTCCAGCATCCAAATGCGTACTGATAATCACAGATTGTCATTATTTCCTGGGGCTAAACCACTAATTTCTTGTATTACAATGGATATCAGGATTATTTTCAATCCCATTCAATGAATCAGACAGTGCGGTTGGTCAGAGACAAGCTCAATAAGGTGAGAAGCTTGGTCTTACAGACTTGGTGTAAAACAACATTTGATTCTGATTATTCCTGCCAATGCGTGTTTC
Source organism: Eucalyptus pauciflora (assembly GCA_007663325.1). Classification (NCBI taxonomy): domain Eukaryota; kingdom Viridiplantae; phylum Streptophyta; class Magnoliopsida; order Myrtales; family Myrtaceae; genus Eucalyptus; species Eucalyptus pauciflora. The sequence goes on from VMYD01000011.1 coordinate 3,210,162, forward strand.
AGATTGAATCAAGTGGTGAGCATCCGCAATCAGGACCTGCAGTGAAGAAAGCTCGCGTGGACAACAGAAGGAGAATTTGACTTTTATTGAAACTCAGAATTGCCCTCTGTCAAAGGTTATCCTGATGTCTGGCACACTGCTTTTATCTCACTGGTACGGACTCCCCTCATGTTGACAGTGTTCTTGTCTACTTTATGTGGATCAGATCTGTAAGTTATATGTGGTAAAATCATCTTCACTTAGTTCTAGATGGCTAATTCTAGAAGTAGCCCATGGAGAAAACCACGACCAGGATTGTACATCAATAAGCAACAGGAAGTACCTTGACAGTTGTCATATCTGTATTAAGGATCAGGTTACATCTAGAATAGCCAGGAAGAACAAGCATTGTGACTTGTCTGAATTTCTTTTGGAACTTGATATCAATTTCCCTTTGTCACATTGTCATCTCTCAGGTTTCAATTTCACTTGTAGAATATCCTCCTTTGAGTCATATGTTGAATCATTTTTCAGTGTTGACATTTTATTTGGAAACAGCTTTCAAATTTAAAATCTACAGCATGTGATGGAACTTTTGCTGCGGATGGCATGAACAGCGTGTCACTTTATTTTATCTGGTTCTGACTTACATTAAATTTCTGCAGTGCATCCTCCAAGATAGTGAAACATACTTTGTGGCTCTGCTGGTAAAACAGACATGTCAATAATTCAAACTCAGAAGCATCAATGAAGGATTATTAAGTATAGGAGAATCGCTGATGCGGCACTAACCAGTCAAGTCTGTATTTTTCAAGAATTAAGACTCAGCTGCTGAGTCTTTGCTTCAGCCTGGGATTGTAGGGATGTCACTCTTTTGAGTCACATGTGGAATCATTTTTTCAGTGTTGACATTTTATATGGAAACAGTTTTCGAATTTGAAATTCTACTGCACTTGATGGAACTTTTGCTGCAGATGGCATAGACAGTGTGTCACTTAATTGTGTCTGTTAATGACTTCCATTAAATTTCTGCAATGCATCCTCCAAGATAGTGAAACGTACTTTGTGGCTCTGATGGTAAAACATATGTGTCAATAATTCAAACTCAGGGGCATCAATGAAGGGGTTATTATATATAGGTGAATCGCTGGTGCGGCACTAACTGGTCAAGTTCGTATTTTTCAAGAATTAAGACTCAGCTGCTGATCACAGAGCTAAAATGACCTGTTGCTAAATTTTCATTCCGCAGGGGATCATGTGCTTCCAATGTTCACAGGGGAGTGTGGAGAATGTAGGCATTGCCAGTCTGAGGAAAGCAACTTGTGCAATCTGCTAAGAATCAACACCGAGAGAGGGTTATGCTTAGTGATGGAAATCTAAATTTTCCAAAAATGGTTCACCAATAAATCATTTTCTGGGCACATCCACTGTTGGTGAATATACAGTTGTTTATAGAGGCTGTCTAGCAAAGATTAATTCTCTTGCACCTTTGGATAAAGTTTGCATTCTCAGTTGCGGCATCGCCACTGGTTGGTCTGGCTAAATTTTGATTGTTGACTTCTGTCTCTAATATCAAATTGCCATTCAAGTAATTGAACTTCTTGTCTGTGGAAGTTCAGGATTAGGAGCAACATTGAATGTTGTGAAGCCGAAACAAAGGTTCTTCTGTTGCTATATTTGGACTAGGAGCTGTTGGCCTAGCTGTAAGTCATCATGATCTTTTCGATATGAATATATTGCTGAATGCTTTTTCTGGTTCTTTGACATCTGGTTTCCTTATTTTCTCAGTCTGCAGAAGATGCTAGAATTGCAGTTGCATCAAGAATTACTGGAGTTAATTTAAATCCAAACAGGTTTGAGGAATGTAGTAATGCATTTCTTTTTTCTTTGTTGACCCTAATAAAATAATAAAAAGATATAGATTTGAATGAAATTTCTTATCTCGTTTCTCATTTCTAATTCCAGCCAAGAAGTTTGGAGTGACTGAATTCATTAGCCCAAAGGATCATGACAGACCTGTTCAACAGGTTTTAAGTTCTTGACCTGTTCCTCTCTTATAAATTCTGTGTTTTGTTCCTCCCTAGTTTTCCAATATTCTTTTAGGGTAGATACCTTCCTTTGGTGTTGGTGGAACTCTGTATACAATCATTTGTGACTTGACTTCCAATGAGTGCAAGTTATTGCTGAAATGACTAATGGTAGTGTTGACTTGAGTGTGGAGTGCACTGGCAACATCAATGCCATGGTTTCCGCTTTTTATGTGTTCATGATGTTAGTATGACAACCGCAGTGGCATTTTCTATTCTAGACATTTCTCTCATTTTCATCTTTTTCCCCTGTCATTTCGTGATTCTATGTCTTAGTATATCTTGATATTATTACATTGCAGGTGATGTTTGTTGCCACTATGGCTATAATCAGTACTGCTTGACTGAGTGTGTGGGACTTTCCAAATTTTAACAGCACTGGTCAGTCGGCCTACAGTATCATTTTGTCAAACTTTCAGATTATGTTCACTAGGAGGTGCACTGGTTTGGCAGTGCAGTTTAAAGTCTTTTCACTTAATCTAGTAAACCAAATAGAGAGATTCTAATGGTAGTTCAACCTATCTCAAAGTTGGGCAAGGTGTTGTGTCCTTTTGCTGGGTTTTCCCGCAAGTTCTTGAAGAAATCAGTGATTCATTGTGGTACTGATTGTCTTAGAAAAACTCAAATTAACATGCTTTCAATTGTGTAATTTCCCATTTTTGTTTATCCAGTTCAAGAATGGTAATTAAGAAAGAGCCGAGTGTGGGCGTCAAATTCTGTCGGTGAATTTTTATTCGCCAGTCACCATTAAAAGAGAGAACATACACGCGATCTCCAAAGGATTTATGATCATCCAGAGCAGCAACAAGACAGGAGGCTCGGCGGTGGGAACTTGAAGCAGATCCCACCCCTTCTATGACCGGCTTGTTTGCATGCCCTGTTGCAGTCCGGGTAGTTGGAGCACGGCCCTAAGCACCCTGGTACTACTGGTGGCAGCCACCCTACCACGCTTCCTGCATGATCAACATGAAAATCGTCATGATTGTTCTGTTTATTTTCAGCGGAATGAGGAAGTAATTTTTATGATCATGTCAAATTTTGTCTCGCTAAAAACGGCAATCATCACTAGACACTTCCTGGTATAAAGTAGGACGTCCTTAAATCAAGTTTGAACCTTCGTGTGCATTAACAAAGAGACCATAGAAACAATAATCAATTGGACCTGCCATCCTGAGTTCACTAAGATATTCCACGCGGAATTGCTCCTATGTTAATCCATAAAATTAGGTCGGTCAGTTGGTCGGTCATTTTAGGATGGACCTTCGTAGCTCCGATGGAAGGGAACTTAGTTAATTTTAGCAATGATTCTACTGAAGATGTAGATATTTGTTACCTGACATGAAGAGAAACAATATGCACACCACTTCAATCAACGCTTGAATGGAACCTCCTGCTTTGCTCGCACCCATCTCCTCTGAAGAAACCAGCCCTTCTTCGTCTCCTTAATTCTTTGGTGCGACCGAAAGTAAATGAAGCTCTCAAGGCTACAGCTATATATCCAACAACGTAATATTAGCCTTAGGAATTTACTTCCCTGGGATTCCTAATGCGGCTTCTTTATGTATTATTGATGGGATTGACTATACACATGATGAGTACGTGGGGATCTTCCGTTCGATCACCTTTTCATAAATGTGTTTCCTTGATTTCTGCCGGTTTTTCCAAACGGTTAGCAACAGAAAAAAAAACCAAATGTCGTTGTAGCTTGCATGTATCGCGGTTCAGCCGGAGGTTTTTCTAGATTTGATCGAACCGGGGGCGTCTGCCTTCACCAGTTCAGCGTGTAGAGAAATACTTTTGTGGACCCGGGGTCCCAACCCAACTTAAGGGCCCTACATTTTTTTTATATTACTCTCTCTCTCTCTCTCTCTCTCTCCCTATTATGGGCATGTTTGGTTCGGCTTTGGGGAAATGCCATTGGGAGAATGCAAATATTTTTGAGGTAAATGGGTTTTCCGAAATGTTATCCCTTTGGTAAATTGTAGTCTCAAATAGCATTGAAAGGTAACTTTAGCATAAATACCGTTTGGTAAAACTAACATTTGTAATGGGCTTTTGCTTTTTTTTTTTTTTTTTAAATATGAAAATCAAATCCGGCGGCCGGCTAACTGCTGGCTAGTTGCTGGGCGACCAGATTGGTAGCCAGATCTGGCCACTTGAGGGCGACGCCGCTTGGAGGCGCGACCTTAGGCGACGCGGTCGCTGTCTGGAGGCGCGACCTCAGGCACCTGAGGTCGCAATGGCTAGATCTAGCAGCTTGAGGTTGCGTGGACCCAAGTGGCGTCGCTTGGGGTCCGCACGCGCCAAGCGACGCTGCCTGAGGTCCGCGCGACCTCAAGCGGCGTCGCTTGAGGTCCGTGAGTGCTAGGCAATGCCGCCTAAGGTCCACGCGACCCAAGTGACGTCGCCTGGGTCGCGGGTCGCGCCACCCTTAGGCGGTGGTCACTGGGGACGCGTGACCCTCAGGCAGCGGTGGTGGCTGCCGAAGAAGCCCGATGGGCAGGGAATAAGAAGATAAATAGGGAAGAAGATGGACGGGGAAGAAGAAGACGACGAAGGGAGAGAAGATGAACAGTGACGCGGTTGCATTTTCAAAATGCTCAATGCCCAAAGCATCTCCTCCCCAGCATTCAGCTTTCAGCATTGGGAACGCTCACATTTGGCAAATGAGCTTTCAAAAACATTTGCCAAACACAAAAAATTTTCCTCAAGGGCTTTCGTACTTTTTCACCTAATTAAATAGCGTCATTTGAAAAAGAAAAAAAAATAACAGTTCACTCTATGCTCAATTTCTGCGGTAGTTACTTTTTACCGTACATAAATGATTACAGGTTTGTAAAATTTTTTAATGTATGTCTAACATAAGGGGTATTAGTGTTTGGATGATGTGGTTGTCTTAGCATCATGGATTAGGATTTTTTTTTTTTTTAATCTGAAACTTTGATAAGAGATGTTGTCAATTCATTGCAATTGCGTTGATGTGAGGAAGTGATTATGGTACAAACAAAAATGTCATATTATTATATAGTACTCTGGCAACTTAAATAGTGAACTCCTAAGTTTTTTTTTTTTTCCAATTGCATTGTAGAAAATAAATGTAATCCATCATCATCATCATCATCATCATCATCATCAAAGTTATAATAATTCCGCATGATTATTTGCTGTCCTTCTTTTCGGCTATTGAGATTACTGTTCAATCTCTCATTATTCTAGTTCTATAATAAGCTGAGCGGCCACGTTCTGCACTTATTTATTCGCAAGAAATCGAGTAAACTAAGCTGAGAGAATGAATACTTCAAACTTTTGTGGTTGGTGTATATTTCAAACCTTTCACCATACAAATAATGCCTCTATTATCTTTATTGCTCATACAATTGCAGCAAGCTTTAAATCACGAGTCGGATAATTCAACTCGTATGGCTTTAGTTGTCTTAACGAATAAGTAACAACCCTTCCATGTTGCATCAGAACACATCCAAGTTCTTTGTGTGATGCGTCACTATAGATTACAAAGCCTCCAGATCTTGATGGTATCATCATAATTGGAGTTGTAGTCAATTTCCTTTTAAGTTCTTAAAAACTTTGCTCGCATTTAACAGACCACTCAAATTTCACATTCTTCCTCATCAATTGAGTCAATGGAGTAGTGAGACATGAAAATCCTTCCATAAATCTTCGATAATATCCAAATTGACCTAGGAAACTTCGAATTTTAGTTGCCGTCTTTGGTCTTGGCCAATTTATCACCAATTTGACTTTTGCGGGGTCAACATATATTCCTTCGCTTGATACTACATTAGCATATAATTTGTGCTCACGAAGTGTTTTGAGCGCAAGTCTTAAATGTTGCTCATGATCATTCGGGCCTTTTGAGTATACTAAAATGTTCAATGAACACTATCACAAATTGATCCAAGAACGCCTTAAACACCATATTCATTAAATCCATAAATGCTATTGGTGCATTAGACAAACCAAAAGGTATGACTAAGAACTCGTAGTGGCCATAACGAGTTAGGAAAGCCATCTTAGGAATATCTTCATTCTTCTGCAATTGATGATACCTCAATCCTAAATCAATCTTGGAAAATACTGACGCCCCTTGAAGTTGATCAAATAATCTGTCAATCCTAGGCAATGAGTACTTGTTCTTAATCATAACTTGATTTAGTTGTCTATAATCAATGCAAAGTTGCATCGACCAATTTTTCTTCTTGAGAAATTACACCAGTGTACTCCAAGGTGATGCACTAGGTCGAATAAAACCTTAGTCAAGCAATTCTTGCAGTTGTGCCTTTAACTTCTTCAGCTTCGTTAAAGCCATCCAAAGGGAGCTTTAGAAATAGGTTCCATTTTGGGAGCTAATTCAATGACAAATTCAATTTCACGCTCCGACGGTAACCCTAGTAATTCATCTGGAAATACGTCGAGAAATTCTTGAATTCAAGCTTTGGTTCCTCCTTCGATTGATCAGCTACAAACGCCAAGTATCCTTGGCAACTGTCATCAATAAGACGACGTGCCTCAATTGCTGAGATCAGTGGCATGGTTGGGTTTGCTCCATTTCCAAACAATTTGAAACTAGGATGATCAAGGGATTGAATTGGATCATTTTTCGATAACAATCCACATTGGCTTGTTGCTTACAGAGCTAATCCATTCCTAATATGACATCAAAGTCATATATAGTCAACACAATCAAGTCTACCGTTTGATCTTGTCTACCTATGATGACTTTACAACTCTTAAATATCAAAGTTAATAGAATTGAATCTTTTAGTGGCATAGAGACACTAAGAGATACCTCAAGTGGTCTAGGTTGCACACTCATTAGTTGTACATATCGTGCAAATATGAATGAATGCGTGACACCCGCATCAAAGAATGTATAAGCATTCTTATCACATATTGAGATGATACTTGATATAACAGTTTTTGAAGTCTCTGCCTCCTCTTCTGTGACTACGTAAACTCGACCTTATACTGGAGACCTTTGGAAATTTCCTTGTTGTGGGCTCTGTTTTGCTATGATTGTTGCAACAGTTGCAGTAGTCCCGTTGGCTGTTGGTTAGCCAATTTAGGGCATTTTCTTATCTTGTGGCCTTATTGTTCGCACCCAAAACAAGCTCCAATTCCAACCAAACGTGGTGTGTTTCCATGCTGCTTCCCACAAGTACAACGGACTTTATTTTGGTATGGCATCCACGCCACTTATCGATCATTTTGAGCAAATCCAAACCCTCCAATATTGTTCCTTTTATTTGGAACAAATTGTTACTTCCCGATTTGTATAGGTCTCTTTTCACAACGAAAATTAGAACGAAATACCTGTTAATAAGGCCTTGCTTGGAAATTATATTTGGATCATCTAATGAGACTTTGTGCAAGAAATTTTCTAAGTCTATGCAGGATGAATTCGAGATGAGCATGATGGGTGAACTATCATTTTTCCTTGGTCTACAAGTCAAACAACTAAAGGAGGGAATATTCATTCATCAAGAGAAATATGCAAAAGAACTTGTTAAAAAGTTCGGTCTGGAGAATTGCAAAAAGACTGACATACCAATGTCAAGTTCCTTGAAGATAGACAAAGATGAAGCAGGGAAGAAAATTGACCAAAAGTTATACAGGAGTATCATTGGCTCACTCCTTTATCTTACTGCATCCAGACCTGACATATTATTTAGTGTTTGCATATGTGCTAGGTTTCAATCTGACCCTAGAGAATCTCACTTAAGCGCTGTTAAACGTATTATTAAATATGTTGCTACTACTGCTAAGATCGGTCTTTGGTATCCCAAAGAAGGAGACTTTACTCTACTTGGCTATTCAGACGCAGATCTTGCAGGTTGTAGAGTTGAAAGAAAAAGCACTTCAGGTACTTGTCAATTGCTTGGAAACAGGCAGTATCCTGGTTTTCGAGGAAACAAAGTACTGTGGCTCTTTCAACAGCTGAAGCAGAATACGTTGCTCTTGGAAGTTGCTGTTCTCAAATATTGTGGATAAAACAACAACTGCAAGACTTTGGCATTGAAGACTCTTGCACAGAAATTAGATGTGACAACACCAGTGCAATCAATCTTACAAAGAATCCTATTCTACACTCAAGAGCAAAACATATTGAGATTCGACATCACTTTATAAGAGATCATGTTCAGAACAAAGAAGTCTTGATACAATTCATAGACTCAAAGAATCAACTGGCAGACATCTTCATAAAGCCACTTGAGAAAAGCTTGTTTGAGTCTATTCGCTCAAGACTCAATATATTATCTCTTGAAGAATGCTGAAGTTCAGACTCAGTAACTAAAGTCTGACAGAGTATCAGACTCAAAGGTTAAAAGACTGAGAATACGAATCGACACGACTGTAAGTTTCCTTACTTAAACTGTCTTATTGATAAGGTAAGATTATCTGTCTATTTTAAGGCGGTTATTTTTTAAAAAAGAGTGGTTATCGTTTTATTAAGGCAGTTATTTTTTCAAAAGGAAAATTCAAGATTTTCAAAAGATACGACGCTTGGTTTATCCCCCGTACCTGTTATCCTTATACACCTCTTCTCCCTCGTTTTCACTTTACTTAGAAACCCTAGATCAAAAGCTTTTCACTGCTCTGCATTTTTCTCTCCAAAACTTCTTCGTTTCAAAGTTCTCAACTTTCTTGCGACACAAGTGAGAAAGTCTCTCCAAAGAAAAGCACAATGTCGTATCAGAGGAAGTCTTCCAGAATAGCAAACAGGGGACCACAGGGATCTGGTGAGGGGCCTACGCACTTTGATCTCACTGAGGAAAGCGACATTCCTACTGAGCAAACTTCTCAACAACAGGGCCCTCAAGATGAAACGATTTATGAAGATATCGAACCAGTAAGAACTCTAAAGCCTGCCTTTGTTTACAAACTTTACTCTGCGTTAAAGGAAGGTGGTTCTGCTATGTCTTTTGTGGATGAGTTTCTGAAAGAGAAGGGTTATAGAAACGAGACGCACTTTCTTACTGTTATGGAAAGGTCTGGAGTTGTGCCTGAGGGAACGGCTGCAAGAGCATTTGCAAATTTCCCGAGTGACCCTAGGTTTAGTAGTATGAATCAGCCTGAGGGAAAGGATGATGATGAAAAGATGTTCATACACTTTAAACCATGGATGGGTGTGGCTGCAAGCCTTCGAGGGAAGAAGGAAGAATTGTTCCGCTCAGACGGACACAGGAAGAGATATGAAAAATTGCTGAAGCGTGGGGTGATGAACCCACGAACTGTGGATTTCGATTTTCTGGACTTGTTGAGCATAAATCTGCGAGAGAAATTCGAAAAGCTCCAACTTTATCAGTTCTGCACAGACTGTGACACGGCACATTATGAATTGACGGCCTATTTCTACTCCAATATCAGTTTCATTGATGCAAACAGCTTTACTTTCAGCGTGAGAGATAAGGAGTATGTCATTGATAATGACATTTTGGCTGATGTGCTTGGTGTGGAAAGAGGGGCTTTCCAACCAATCGGCGTGTCTGTAAGCCATGCTACTCTTGAACTAGCAAAGGACAAAATTGCAAAAGGAAGACTCTCTTATTCCAGAATGAATGCAACAAATACTTTGCTGCACAAGATTGTAATCAACTGTCTAAGACCCAAATCGACATCTAAGACAGATGTATCAATTTCTGAAGCTAAGTTGATGTTTGCCATCAAGATAGGTGTGAATTTCTCTTTGCCACATACCATCATCTTTCACATGTATAGATGCATGGTTAAGGAAAAAGGAAAGCTTCCTTATGCTGCTCTCATTACTCGTCTCTTCAGACATCTACACATTCAACCTCCTCATATTCTCACAGTGAAGACTATTGATAAAATGGTCATCGGGCTGAGGATGATTACCAAGATGCGTCTGAAAGAGCTTAGTAAGAAGCTGGAGCAATTCAAGGAAAAGACTCCTATCAAACTCAGACCAGACTCATCAGCAGCGAAAAGGAAAGGGAAAGAACCTGTGGTTAGTTCTACCAAGAAGAGGAGGGCAGTCATCCTGGAAGATGAAGATGATGAGGATGCAATACCCATCTCTACTCTTATTTCTCAATTTGCTGTATCTATTCCAACTGTTCCAGAACATCAAGTTGCAGAGGAAGATAAAGAGGAAGAGAAAGAGAAAGAGGAAAAGACAGAGGAAGAGAAAGAGGAAGACAAGAAAGAGAAGACAGAGGAAGAGAAAGAGGAAGAAAAGAAAGAGAAGAAAGAGGAAGAGAAGACAGAGGAAGAAAGAGAGGAAGAAGAAGAAGGAAAAGAAGAACAAGCAGATGAACCAAAAAGAACAGATTCTCCAGCAGAAAAGGAGGATCTACAACAGCCAGTCACTGAGGAAACTCCTCAGAAAGAAGAGTTCTTTTCTCCACCAGAAGACATGGAGACAGGGGGAGATAAAGAGAAAGAACACACACCTCTTCGGCTGACTTTCAGAGAAGAGGATGCTCAAACAGGTGTTAGTCGATCACCTCTTGATGCTGAGGATATTCATGCTGCACAGTTTCCTGAAGGAGAGGCATCATCTCCACACACTGAACCTCCTGCTGAAATTCATACTGGCTTGACTCCACCTTCAGACCGAGCTGAAACAAGCACTCAGACCGACAACTCTGGAAATTTTCAAAGGCTGCTTGATATCATCTTGGAACTTAAAGGTCAAATTTATGCCATGCGATATGAATTTCAGACCTTGCAGAATGAAAATCATGCAATGTTCATCACTTTGCATGATCAGCTTAAAGATGTTCAGCGTCAGATTCAGGATACTGCAAAGGGCACTACTCTCACCCAAGTACAAGAAGATTTGAGGAAGTTGGAAGACACTATCAAGTCTATGGGAGACTTTCAACTTGTTCGCATTCCTCGAGCTCCTTGATTTTTTTGATACCAATTGATAGGACTAGAATTAGCACCTAGAGGGGGGGGGGTGAATAGGTGTTTAAACAAAACCTTGGCAAAAGCATGCGGAATAAAATAAGTTTTGAGCAAAGTCTGAAGAACAGCAGACTTTGAGTGAAATCAGACTTTAACACAATAAAGAGTTTAGAGAAGAGAATAAGAACACAATGTTTATAGTGGTTCGGCTTAATCCAAGCCTACGTCCACTCTCCCACGCTAACAGCCTTCTTGGCTGGATTCCACTATGCAATCAACAAGAGATTACAACTTTGAGTGCAAACACTTAGTAGTAGATCACACTATCTCACTAAGTCACTCTTTTGGTATTTCTCTCAAGATCACAAACGTTTAAGCTCATGAGAGATAAGTGTATGATAGAAGATCGCTCAGACTTTGGAATTATAAATTCTACACTATATCTCTTGCTTGCTCATCGGTCCTTCGTCTCCTTAAATACTCATCCACTTCCAAAACTAGCCGTTGGACAGTATCTTGAGGATCGTCTTCCAATATACCCATTGGACAGCTCTGTATCTAGAAGATTTGGTAGCCGTTGAGTGACAAAAGTAGAATCCCAAATTGATTCCGATCGCCCATACAAACGAAATCTTGGTTTCCATAAGTAAAGCTTCTTCGTATAGAAAGTTCTTGTCTTCAAGATCTAATTGTCAATCAATTAGATTGAGTCAATCAAATCAATCTTGATGTAGAATCCAAACCAGATCACTAGCCGTTATATCTTCGGGGCTTGAGTTACATTCTGTTGAGTCTGGATGTAAAGTCTGAGAGCAATAGACTTTACAATCTGAGTCTGACTGCGATAGACTTTGCAATCTGGGTCTGAACAAATTTAGCTTTAAGGTCTGAACACAGTCTGTTATGTTCTGCTTTAGCATAGAGTCTATCTTCTGGTTCAGCTTCAGCATAGAATCTGTCTTCTGGTTCTTCATTAACGTTCAGTCTGGAATTTGTCAGAACAGACTTTGACACTAAAGTCTGGCAGTCTTCAGACTTTGACAGAAATCTGGAAATCTTCAGAATATACTTTGGACATGTGTTCCGTTCAGTTTTCTGGCCGTCTTTAGGCTTTGACGATATCCTTTACATGTTCAATCATCGGCATGGTCTATTACTTAACCATTAAACATGTTAGTAGCCTTTGATTTATTTTGTCATCTTCAAAACATCATAAGGGATTTCCCTAACAATCTCCCCATTTTTGATGATGACAAAACAATCTCTGAATATGCAGATTTGTAAACATACTTTTAAAGATATTAATTTAAATCAAAGGATATCAAAAGATAACAAATAGATTGAGCATAACAATATATAGAAAAATAATCGCAGCTCAATATTATGCAATAAAATCAAACAATCAACACATATGCATATTCATATTCTCTCCCCCTTTTTGTCATAATCAAAAAGCGATATCAATTGAAAAAGTATCACGTAGAGAATATAAAACCATAGCAAATGATTTCCAAAAATCAGCTTTTAGAAATCGAATATTAAAAATATGCAATATAGCTCACTTCAATCATATATATCGGCAAATATCCAATAAAAATCACGGATGCATTATAAAATTCACTTAACCCATTTTGTCATAATAAAAAGATAATACCAATAAAATATTTGTTATGACAAAAGGTAAAAAAAAATGCACTAACCGGATTTTGTGGAACTTGGTAAGTTCCAACACATTTACCTTTTCCGATATTTCATAATAAACAAAGATCACGATCAATTCAAAAATATTTTTCCATAATTGATCAAAGCTCCCCCTCAATTTGTTGCCTTTTTGAGATGATCACGATTTTTTCCTTTTTCTTTTGGATTCGCTTTCTCCCCCTGTCATAATGACAATATTTGCGAATAGAAACAATTGTTGCTTGTGCACGTTGAATAGAATATTTTTCCATTATTCTCTTTGTAGCAACAACATCTGCAACGATCACTTGCATTTTGAAATTCGAGCCAAAAATTTATTTTCTTCAATCAAGCTCTTCTCGAATTCAACCTGCATAAACTTTAACAAACTTTTTGCACAAATAAGCTTTCATATGACACATAAGGGATTTCCTTAACAATTTGCAAAATCTTTGCACAAGGAAGGAATTTTTTAGCCTCCAGAAGATAGTATAGAATCTTCATAATTTTCTGATCAAGCTTTCCAAATTCCATATGCAAGATTCTATTGCCACCTGCAAAATCTTGTATAATGGATAACAATCCTTGCAAAAATATCATGTAATACCTTCCTCCGATTTGCGGATCAAAACTTGCTAGATATAAGATATCTTCTAAGAATATAACAAGTATATCCATGAATATGCAATAATATATTTCGAGATCAAATGGATTTTCTTAAGCATAAATATCAAAAATATATTATAAATGCATTTCACAAAAAGAAAGATGATATTGTTGTCACGTGCCAAATCAAGTAAAAAATATTGCAATGCCTTATATTTATGAGAAGAAATATTTGCAATATAAATGATAAGCAATCGTCCAAAATCAGGATAAATGCACGTAGAAATTTGTATGGTAGAATGATAAAAAAAATTTCTTACCCAAGGTATATGTTCGAAATATACCATTGATTAAAAAAGATCATTACCAATCTCCGTAAGAGATATTTTCAGATTGTACCAAAATCTGCGTAGATTCACGATCGTTCTTCCCTTATTGAATTTCCTGCAATCAACTCATATCCTTTTTGGTATCCATCAATTTTGGATCCTTCCATTCCGTTAGAGCAAAATATAAAACCTCCATAATCAAATATTCTTTCCAAACTCATCATAACATATTATTTAAGTAAAGAACATCTCAATAATATCTTAAAAAAGAAAATCTCACTTGGTCATAGCACGATAAAATCAGAGAGAATAAAATTCTTGAATATCTAAGCATATCTTGCATCATCACGTAAAATAGATTTTCACTTTGCAAAATATGACTATATCTAAGAGTATAAAATTAGACAAAATAATTTGAATTATCTCAAATAATCACACGTATTAAATCAAATCTCAACGCACGAATCACAAAAATGAATCACACGAATCTTTCTTCAATAAAACAAAAAATGATCATTATAAAATCTCAATCAACCAAGGATATATCGAATATCAAGCATAATGAGAAATTTTAAATTGTGTACTCAAACCAAATTGAGAATAAAAAATATACATTCCTTACCAAACTCTCATTCTTCTCTTCCACACGTTGTATTCTTTTCCATCAAAATACGGTGGTCTTGTGTTGCTTTGTCCCTCCATAAGTCCTGGTGCCAAGATACTAGCCATAAAAGATATTTTGCTCAAAAGTAAAAACACTTTTTTAAACCGAGCACTTGGCTCTGATACCAATTGAGAGTGCTAGTAAGAACACCTAGAATTAGCACCTAGAGGGGGGTGAATAGGTGTTTGAAGCGATTTTAACAATTCAAATCGAATAAGATATAAATAATTTAAAATCAACGATTGCAGCAAATGAAAACAGTTAATAATAAAAGGATTAAGGATAGAGAATTAAGACTCCAGATTTATAGTGGTTCGGCTTAGATCAAGCCTACGTCCACTCTCCCGCACGGACAGCCCTTCTGGCTGGATTTCACTAAGAATCAATAAGAGTGATTACAGTCTCACGCTCTTGAGTCCACAGTGTAGATTACTCTACTACACTTCCTCAAGGTCTACAATATGATCTCTCTTTTGATTACATGTAACGCTCAAAGAATGATATCGCAAAATAGAAAAGGAGATTCAGACTTTGGAATTCTTCTATCCGCACCCTTCAACAACTAGAGCATCTCTCTTATATACTTCTTCATGCCTTCAATACCGTTGGCACCTTCCAAAGAAGTTCTTCCAATCAACCCGTTGGACAGAATCAATTAGAGAGATCTCGAGCTCTTTAAGGTAAGTGTTGATAGCCCATCAATCCTGCTCGCCCATACAATTAGGATCTCGGTTTCCATAAGTAGATCCTTCCAAATATAAGTTGCGAAGTCGTCAAGGAATCTAAACAAATTCCATATAGAACTAAGATCGTTTAGTGTTGAATCCAGTCGAAAGATATCCACTAGTCGTTAGAATAAAGATCGTATAAGATCAGAATAAACGTCGTCCTGGAAACTGTCCATGTGAGTTGACTTTGAAATATAAGTCTTAAGTCTTGCTAGTTTCAGATTTTGATCTTCAGACTTTGATCTTCAGACTTTATCAAAAGAGTCTGTAAATCTTCAGACTAGACTGATAAACCTGTTTTGTCAACTTCAAAATACTTTAAGGAATTTCATCCAACAATCTCCCCCTTTTTGATGGTGACAAAACTTTCCTGCAGATTTGAATATTATCGCCCTGCAATACAACTTTTAAGCAAGTATCATAAAAGATTAAATAAGATAGTAGAAGTTATCCTGTACACAAACTTTCCCTGTACACAGATCTGCATTCACCGAAACCTCATTAGTCATAAACAGACAGTACTATCTAATTTACAAAGCTTAAAGTATTGCCATAGATAGCACATATTCCAAAAACTGCACACGTTTAAAAACTCAAGTCAAAGTCAAGATAGCAAGCAATAAAAAGATAAAGATAGGATTTGGTTTGGTTTGAAAAAAAAATCTGCAAAGTCTTCTCCCCCTTTTTGTCAGCATTAAAAAATCAAGGAGCTCGAGGAATGCGAACAAGTTGAAAGTCTCCCATAGACTTGACAGTGTCTTTCAACTTCCTCAAATCTTCCTGTACTTGGGTGAGAGTAGTGCCCTTTGCAGTATCCTGAATCTGACGCTGAACATCTTTAAGCTGATCATGCAAAGTGATGAACATTGCATGATTTTCATTCTGCAAGGTCTGAAATTCATATCCCATGGCATAAATTTGACATTTAAGTTCCAAGATGATATCAAGCAGCCTTTGAAAATTTCCAAAGTTGTCGGTCTGAGTGCTTGTTTCAGCTCGGTCTGAAGGTGGAGTCAAGCCAGTATGAATTTCAGCAGGAGGTTCAGTGTGTGGAGATGATGCCTCTCCTTCAGGAAACTGTGCAGCATGAATATCCTCGGCATCAAGAGGTGATCGACTAACACCTGTTTGAGCATCCTCTTCTCTGAAAGTCAGCCGAAGAGGTGTGTGTTCTTTCTCTTTATCTCCCCCTGTCTCCATGTCTTCTGGTGGAGAAAAGAACTCTTCTTTCTGAGGAGTTTCCTCAGTGACAGGCTGTTGTAGATCCTCCTTTTCTGCTGGAGAATCTGTTCTTTTTGGTTCATCTGCTTGTTCTTCTTTTCATTCTTCTTCTTCCTCTCTTTCTTCCTCTCTTTCTTCCTCTGTCTTCTCTTCCTCTTTCTTCTCTTTCTTTTCTTCCTCTTTCTCTTCCTCTGTCTTTTACTCTTTCTCTTTCTCTTCCTCTTTATCTTCCTCTGCAACTTGATGTTCTGGAACAGTTGGAATAGATGCAGCAAATTGAGAAATAAGAGTAGAGATGGGTATTGCATCCTCATCATCTTCATCTTCCAGGATGACTGCCCTCCTCTTCTTGGTAGAACTAACCACAGGTTCTTTCCATTTCCTTTTCGCTGCTGATGAGTCTGGTCTGAGTTTGATAGGAGTCTTTTCCTTGAATTGCTCCAGCTTCTTACTAAGCTCTTTCAGACGCATCTTGGTAATCATCCTCAGCCCGATGACCATTTTATCAATAGTCTTCACTGTGAGAATATGAGGAGGTTGAATGTGTAGATGTCTGAAGAGACGAGTAATGAGAGCAGCATAAGGAAGCTTTCCTTTTTCCTTAACCATGCATCTATACATGTGAAAGATGATGGTATGTGGCAAAGAGAAATTCACACCTATCTTGATGGCAAACATCAACTTAGCTTCAGAAATTGATACATCTGTCTTAGATGTCGATTTGGGTCTTAGACAGTTGATTACAATCTTGTGCAGCAAAGTATTTGTTGCATTCATTCTGGAATAAGAGAGTCTTCCTTCTGCAATTCTGTCCTTTGCTAGTTCAAGAGTAGCATGGCTTACAGACACGCCGATTGGTTGGAAAGCCCATCTTTCCACACCAAGCACATCAGCCAAAATGTCATTATCAATGACATACTCCTTATCTCTCACGCTGAAAGTAAAGCTGTTTGCATCAATGAAACTGATATTGGAGTAGAAATAGGCCGTCAATTCAGAATGTGCCGTGTCACAGTCTGTGCAGAACTGATAAAGTTGGAGCTTTTCGAATTTCTCTCGCAGATTTATGCTCAACAAGTCTAGAAAATCGAAATCCACAGTTCGTGGGTTCATCACCCCACGCTTCAGCAATTTTTCATACCTCTTCCTGTGTCCGTCTGAGCGGAACAATTCATCCTTCTTCCCTCGAAGGCTTGCAGCCACACCCATCCATGGTTTAAAGTGTATGAACATCTTTTCATCATCATCCTTTCCCTCAGGCTGATTCATACTACTAAACCTAGGGTCACTAGGGAAATTTGCAAATGCTCTTGCAGCCGTTCCCTCAGGCACAACTCCAGACCTTTCCATAACAGTAAGAAAGTGCGTCTCGTTTCTATAACCCTTCTCTTTCAGAAACTCATCCACAAAAGACATAGCAGAACCACCTTCCTTTAACGCAGAGTAAAGTTTGTAAACAAAGGCAGGCTTTAGAGTTCTTACTGGTTCGATATCTTCATAAATCGTTTCATCTTGAGGGCCCTGTTGTTGAGAAGTTTGCTCAGTAGGAATGTCGCTTTCCTCAGTGAGATCAAAGTGCGTAGGCCCCTCACCAGATCCCTGTGGTCCCCTGTTTGCTATTCTGGAAGACTTCCTCTGATACGACATTGTGCTTTTCTTTGGAGAGACTTTCTCACTTGTGTCGCAAGAAAGTTGAGAACTTTGAAACGAAGAAGTTTTGGAGAGAAAAATGCAGAGCAGTGAAAAACTTTTGATCTAGGGTTTCTGAGTAAAGTGAAAAACGAGGGAGAAGAGGTGTATAAGGATAGCAGGTACGGGGGATAAACCAAGCGTCGTATCTTTTGAAAATCTTGAATTTTCCTTTTTGAAAAAATAACTGCCTTAATAAAACGATAACCACTCTTTTTAAAAAATAACCGCCTTAAAATAGACAGATAATCTTACCTTATCAATAAGACAGTTTAAGTAAGGAAACTTACAGTCGTGTCGATTCGTATTCTCAGTCTTTTAACCTTTGAGTCTGATACTCTGTCAGACTTTAGTTACTGAGTCTGAACTTTAGCATTCTTCAAGAGATAATATATTGAGTCTTGAGCGAATAGACTCAAACAAGCTTTTCTCAAGTGGCTTTGTGAAGATGTCTGCCAGTTGATTCTTTGAGTCTATGAATTGTATCAAGACTTCTTTGTTCTGAACATGATCTCTTATAAAGTGATGTCGAATCTCAATATGTTTTGCTCTTGAGTGTAGAATATGATTCTTTGTAAGATTGATTGCACTGGTGTTGTCACATCTAATTTCTGTGCAAGAGTCTTCAATGCCAAAGTCTTGCAGTTGTTGTTTTATCCACAATATTTGAGAACAGAAACTTCCAAGAGCAACATATTCTGCTTCAGCTGTTGAAAGAGCCACAGTACTTTGTTTCCTCGAGAACCAGGATACTGCCCTGTTTCCAAGCAATTGACAAGTACCTGAAGTGCTTTTTCTTTCAACTCTACAACCTGCAAGATCTGCGTCTGAATAGCCAAGTAGAGTAAAGTCTCATTCTTTGGGATACCAAAGACCGATCTTAGCAGTAGTAGCAACATATTTAATAATACGTTTAACAGCGCTTAAGTGAGATTCTCTAGGGTCACATTGAAACCTAGCACATATGCAAACACTAAATAATATGTCAGGTCTGGATGCAGTAAGATAAAGGAGTGAGCCAATGATACTCCTGTATAACTTTTGGTCAATTTTCTTCCCTGCTTCATCTTTGTCTATCTTCAAGGAACTTGACATTGGTATGTCAGTCTTTTTGCAATTCTCTAGACCGAACTTTTTAACAAGTTCTTTTGCATATTTCTCTTGATGAATGAATATTCCCTCCTTTAGTTGTTTGACTTGTAGACCAAGGAAAAATGATAGTTCACCCATCATGCTCATCTCGAATTCATCCTACATAGACTTAGAAAATTTCTTGCACAAAGTCTCATTAGATGATCCAAATATAATGTCATCAACATAAATCTGAACAAGTAGAAAGCTTTTACCTTCCTTTTTTATGAACAAAGTAGTGTCTACATTTCCTTTAGAAAAGCCAGTATGAATTAAGAAATTACTTAGCCTTTCATACCAAGCTCGAGGAGCTTGTTTTAGTCCATATAAAGCTTTCTTCAGTCTGAATACAGAGTCTGGTTTCTTTGAATCTTCAAAACCAGGAGGTTGTTCTACGTAGACTTCTTCCTGAATAACTCCATTCAGGAATGCACTTTTGACATCCATTTGAAACAACCTGAAATTCTTATAGCAAGCAAAAACAAGTAATAATCTGATTGCCTCTAACCTTGCTACTGGAGCGTAAGTCTCATCATAGTCTATCCCTTCTTCTTGCGTGTATCCTTTAGCTACGAGTCTTGCTTTGTTTCTCGTTACTTTGCCTTTTTCATCAACTTTGTTCTTGAAAACCCATTTAGCTCCAATAACTGATTTACCTTTTGGTTTGGGAGTTAATTCCCATACGTCGTTAATACTGAATTGTCTGAGCTCTTCTTGCATTGCTTCAATCCAGCTTTCATAAGCTAAAGCTTCTTCGATATTTTTGGGTTCTCTTTAAGAAATAAGAGCAACAGCACTAGACTCTTCTCGCCTTTTGGATCTTGTACGAATTCCCTCATTAATGTTTCCAATAATGAGTTCTTCAGGATGACTGGACTTGTGCTTCCAGTTACTGTTCAGTCTGATAGATTGTTGATCTTCTTCTTGAGTAGGTTCTTCATCAGTAGCTTGTTGTACTGATTTTGAATTAGCAACTGCTTCAGTGGAGTTAGATCTAGCAGTGTCTGGAGCAGATTCTGAGTCTTCAGTCTGTATCTGCTGAACTTGTGGAGAGTCTTGAAATTTGACATTCATTGATTCTTCCACAGTCTGAGTCTTTTTGTTGAACACTCTAAAGGCTTTGCTTGTTGTAGAGTATCCAAGAAAGAATCCTTCATCTGATTTTTCTTCAAACTTACCAACACGATCATTTGCATTCTTTAGAATAAAACATTTGCAACCAAATATTTGAAAATAAGAAACTATTGGTTTCTTCCCTTTAAAAATTTCATAAGGAGTTTTCTCAAGAATTGGTCTTAAAAACACTCGGTTTATAATATAGCAAGCAGTTGAAACAACTTCTGCCCAAAACCTTGAAGAAACTTGATTTCCAATTAATAGTGTTCTTGCCATTTCTTGTAAAGATTTATTTTTCCTTTCCACAACCCCATTCTGTTATGGTGTATATGGAGAAGAGAATTTGTGTTGAAAACCAAATTCATCACATAAATTAGTAAAGTCTTGATTTTCAAACTCACCTCCATGGTCTGTACGAATGCTTGTAATAGTGTGACCTTTCTCATTCTGCACCTTTTTAGCAAATTTTGAAAAGAGAGAGAAAGTCTCTGACTTACTTGTGAGAAAGTAGACCCAAGTAAATCGTGAATAGTCATCCACTATTACTAGACAGAACCTTTTACCACCAATGCTTTTCGTTCTGGTAGGTCCAAACAAATCCATGTGCAAAAGCTGCAATACATGATTAGTGGAAATTCTATTTATTGATCTGTAAGAATTTCTAACCTGTTTACCCAGTACGCATGGTGTACATAGATCGGACTTTGAATAATTCAGAGTAGGCAATCCTTGAACAAGTTTCTTTGTAGAGATCTTGTTGATATGCTTCATGTTGATATGGCCTAGCTTTTTGTGCCATAGATTTGCTTCATCTTGTACTGATATTAAGCACTGTGATCTTTCTTGATTCACATCCAGAAGATAGATATTTCCATGTCTTCGACCAGTAAAAGATTGAGTAAGGTCTTTACTGATTCCAGAGCACGTTTCTTCCTGAAAGTTGATCTTGAAACCAGAATCACACAACTGACTTATGCTAAGCAAGTTGTAATTTAATCCTTCAACTAATGAAACATTATTGATAGACAAACTTCCAATCTTCACTGTTCCTCGACCAGTAATCTTTCCTCTGTTGTTACCACCAAAGGAAACTTTTCCTCCGTCTATCTGGATAAGTTTTATGAAGCAGCTTGAGTCTCCTGTCATATGTCTTGAGCAACCACTATCAAGATACCATTTTATCTTCTTTTTGATAGTAACCTGCAATTAACAGAAATCAAGCTCTTTTTGGTACCCATACCATCTTGGGTCCAGAAGTGTTAGAACAATAGACAGTCTTAGCCCAGCTCTTTTTAACAGGTCTCCAAACCAAAGGACATTCTTTCTCAAAGTGTTCTAAGCTTTTACACTTGGAACATCTCAGAGCATTTCTACCAACAGGTTTTACAAAGACTTTCTGGAAATGATTTTTGTAAACAGTTCTAGCTGGTCTTTGTTTAATTCTTTCTTTTACCTTCGGAAAATCAATCAGTGGAATAGTTTCAGAAGTCATACCAAGACCTAACTTGTCAAAATATGGTCTTTGTATCGAAAGAATCTTATCCAGCTTTTCAGAACCATTTGAAAATCTCTTTGATATGTTAGTGATATCATTTTTTAAAAGATTATTTTCATTGAAATACTATCTGAGTTTTCTTTCACAACAACAAAATCTTTTTCCAGTTTTTCAAACTTTTCTTTCATAAGTTTATCCTGTTGTTTCAATGTAGAATTTTCCCTTTTCAATTCGGAGATCCTCTTAAGAGAGGTTTTCAGACTAAGACAAAGTTCATCAATGTAATTAGAAACTTTAACAGGAATTTTCAAGTTACTAACCTCGAGTTTGCTGTCTGAGTCTGTTTCTGAATCAAGGTCTGAGTCTGAGTCTGATTTTGCCATTAAGCATATATTGGCATAATCATTGTCACTATCTGCACATTCAGTATCACTCCAAGTCTCTGCTTTGAGTGCCTTCCTGTTTTTCTCAGTCTTCCCTTTTCTCTTCTTTAACAGAGGACAATTAGGTCTGATGTGTCCCTTTTTCTTGCATTCAAAGCAAGTCACTTCTTTATTCGTATCATCTTCCTCTGTTGACCTGTTTTGAAATCTTTGAGAGTTTTGTTTCTTCCAATTGAATTTCCTTCCTTTTCTGTTCAACTTTCTGAATCTCTTTATCATAAGTGCCAGTTCTTCATCATCTAGATCTTCTTCAGAGTCTGTAACATCAGAATAGTCATTAGACTTTAAGGCAATAGATTTCTTACCTTTTGAGTCTTCCTCTTCGTTGGTCTGTTCTACTTCATAGGATTGAAGAGTCCCAACCAATTCATCTACAGAAAGTGGAGCAATCCTCTGTGTCTCTCTTATTGAGGTTTTTATATAATTCCAGTCTTTTGAGAGTCCTCGAAGAAGTTTGTTGACCTTCATATGTCCTGAGATTGGATGTCCCTGATATTCAAGACCATTCACAATTTCAGTAAAGCGACTAAACATGTCAGTAATTGATTCTCCTGATCTCATCTTAAAGACTTCATATTGTCCCAAGAGAATGTTGATCCTTGTTTCTTTCACACGATCAGTTCCTTCATAGGTAATGTGAAGCCTATCCCATACTTCTTTTGCTGTATCACAAGAAGATATTCTATTATATTCAGTAGGGGATAAAGCACAATACAAAGAGTAAATAGCTTTGGCGTCGAGAGTCTGTCTCTTCGTGATTTCTTCTTGAGTCAAAAGAATAGGAACAACATGTTCTTTTCCTCTCTCTGAGTCTGATGCAGCAACAAGAATGATTCCTTTATCAACCACTTCCCATTCCAAAGGATCTTTCGATCTTAGGAATGTCTTCATCTTATTTTTCCATATGCTGTAATCTTTTCCATCAAAGTATGGAGGTCTGGTATTGCTTTGACCTTCAACCAACCCTGTAGGCAGCATACTAGCCATAGATCTTTAACTTAGAAGTAAAGACACTTCTTATAAACAAGTACACAAGCTCTGATACCAATTGTTAGGACTAGAATTAGCACCTAGAGGGGGGTGAATAGGTGTTTGAAGCGATTTTAACAATTCAAATCGAATAAGATATAAATAATTTAAAATCAACGATTGCAGCAAATGAAAACAGTTAATAATAAAAGGATTAGGGATAGAGAATCAAGACTTCAGATTTATAGTGGTTCGGCTTAGATCAAGCCTACGTCCACTCTCCCGCACGGACAGCCCTTCTGGCTGGATTTCACTAAGAATCAATAAGAATGATTACAGTCTCACGCTCTTGAGTCCACAGTGTAGATTACTCTACTACACTTCCTCAAGGTCTACAATATGATCTCTCTTTTGATTACATGTAACGCTCAAAGAATGATATCGCAAAATAGAAAAAGAGATTCAGACTTTGGAATTCTTCTATCCGCACCCTTCAACAACTAGAGCATCTCTCTTATATACTTCTTCATGCCTTCAATACCGTTGGCACCTTCCAAAGAAGTTCTTCCAATCAACCCGTTGGACAAAATCAATTAGAGAGATCTCGAGCTCTTTAAGGTAAGTGTTGATAGCCCATCAATCCTGCTCGCCCATACAATCAGGATCTCGGTTTCCATAAGTAGATCCTTCCAAATATAAGTTGTGAAGTCGTCAAGGAATCTAAACAAATTCCATATAGACCTAAGATCGTTTAGTGCTGAATCCAGTAGAAAGATATCCACTAGTCGTTAGAATAAAGATCGTATAAGATCAGAATAAACGTCGTTCTGGAAACTGTCCATGTGAGTAGACTTTGAAATATAAGTCTTGAGTCTTGCTAGCTTTAGATTTTGATCTTCATATTTTGATCTTCAGACTTTATCAAAAGAGTCTGTAAATCTTCAGACTAGACTGATAAACCTGTTTTGTCAACTTCAAAATACTTTAAGGAATTTCATCCAACAAAAATTAGAGCGAAATACCTGTTAATAAGGCCTTGCTTGGAAATTAGTTGCCGTTGCTATTTCTGCTAAATCTTTCTCCACAGGTTGGGCACACTCGTACAGCTCATTGTAGTCTTTCAGGTTCAAGGGTACCAATGTGCTCCAGATATCGGGTCTTAGTCCATAACGAAATCTCTTAGCCTTATCTTCATCATCTTTATTAGCTTAGGAGCGAACCTGGACAATTCCGCACACTTGCCTCATATTGGTCCACTGTCAATTCATTTTGCTATAGTTGCATAAACTTTATCACTTTCTTGTCTGAGCACAATCCGAGAAATACTTCTCGAAGAATGCCTTAACAAAACCACCCCACGTTGCAACAGCATCAGTAGAGAACACCATTGTCTTGGATGCATTCCACTAATAACTAGCATTTCCTTGGAGCTGGTTCTCAGCTAGAGCTATCTTGTCGATATCACCGCAGCCTAAAATTGCAAATATTTTCTCCATCTCATCAATCCATGACTTGGCCTCCTCATGATTTCCTACTCCAGCAAACCTTGGTGGCTTCAACTTCAGGAATTGCTCGATCAATCCTTGCAAATGACGTTCCCCATTGACCGAACTAGAGGCTGTTAGGATTAGAATTAGCACCTAGAGGGGGGTGAATATGTGTTTATAGCGATTTAAATTAAACCGAATGAGATATAATAACTTAAAACCAACAATTGCAGCAAATGAAAACAATTAACGAAATAAAGGATTAGGGATAGAGAATCAAGACTCCAGATTTATAGTGGTTCGGCTTAGATCAAGCCTACGTCCACTCTCCCGCACGGATAGCCCTTCTGGCTGGATTTCACTAAGAATCAATAAGAGTGATTACAGTCTTACGCTCTTGAGTCCACATTGTAGATTACTCTACTACACTTCCTCAAGGTCTCACTACAATATGATCTCTCTTTTGATTACATGTAACGCTCAAAGAATGATATCGAAAAATAGAAAAGGAGATTCAGACTTTGGAATTCTTCTATCCACACACTTCAACAACTAGAGCATCTCTCTTATATACTTCTTCATGCCTTCAATACCGTTGGCACCTTCCAAAGAAGTTCTTCCAATCAACCCATTGGACAAAATCAATTAGAGAGATCTCGAGCTCTTTAAGGTAAGTGTTGATAGCCCATCAATCCTGCTCGCCCATACAATCAGGATCTCGGTTTCCATAAGTAGATCCTTCCAAATATAAGTTGCGAAATCTTTAGAGAATCTAAACATATTCCATATGAAAGTAAGATCGTTTAGTGCTGAATCCAGTAGAAAGATATCCACTAGTCGTTAGAATAAAGATCATATAAGATCAGAATAAACGTCGTCCTGGAAACTGTCCATGTGAGCAGACTTTGAAATATAAGTCTTGAGTCTTGCTAACTTCAGACTTTGATCTTCAGACTTTGATCTTCAGACTTTGTCAATAGAGTCTGTAAGTCCTCAGACTAGACTGATAAAAATGTTTTGTCAACTTCAAAATACTTTAAGAGATTTCATCCAACAGAGGCAACTTACTGTTGGGCTTGCCTTTCCATCAAGCTTCCAACATTGGCAAGTGCTAGAAGGATCCCTTCCATTCGAGAATCCGATCCTGAATTCCCACACGTGCTCAACGTGCCTTACAAGCGTATCACTTAACTTAGTAGCTAACTAATAAATAATGAACATTACTTGCACCATCAATCAATCAAGAGTAAACAAATGCACTTAGTGTTTTAAAATTTCGCGACCTACCTTATGATCCTAAACACTTCTTATCATTTCATGGGTAAACTTGGCTTTGATACCAAAAACAAGTAGTGATTTTCTAGAACGTCACACGCTACACGTGTCTTAACCATACTCTTACATTGTATTATTTTCACATGCTGAAGCAATTCAACTAAACATCACACATCAAACATGTCGATATCATACATAGGCATCACTTATTTTTACATCATCTTTCTTACATCGAGGTCATATATTACAAATACAAAACACAACCACTTGGGTAAGGGCTAAGGTCACCTATTTCCTCTATCATACTACCACCATCAAAGCCTAGCTGTACACACGTAGACTAACAACTATGAATTAATCACCTCGCCCTTCGACAAACAGTTAGCATCAGCCCCAAGGGAACCATCGAAACCTCCGAGTGGTCCTATGAACTCGCCATCAAGATTGATGTACCACGCAACAAATGTAAAAGGAATCCACTCGGCTAATCCCACATCGACCCATATGTAGGAGGTACACTTAGTATACGTTGTGGCAGTCTCAAGTACACACATCATCGTAAACATGGTCAAAATGTGCAAGAGCTCTAAAAAATGGTGGTGGGGGTACGTCCATTCTACGTGTTTGAAAAATAAAGGAATGAGCCAAAGCCCAATAAATGAAATCTCTAATTCTATGGTAGGAGTTCACATTCACACTCATCTTGGCATAACAATTGCAAACATTCGGAGTAACAAATCAATGCATGAGCACACACCTTACCTTCTTTGCAAATGCCTCATATGAATGCATGGTGTTATCTACTCAATGCACATGCATGGCATATAATTTCTTGACGCATCAATATTATTTGGTGTCTTATCAATATGCATAAATGCAGGGGAAAGTATACTAGAAGTGCCAAAAGTTGTGTACGACGCTCACTTTGGTGCCAAAAGTTTTCGTCAGATGACTTAAGTGCCAAATCGGAGAAAAAACAATCATTTTGGTGCCACTAGCGAGAGATTCTGGTCAAATTAATTACGTGACTTTTATATTTTAAAAAGAAGAAGTTGTGGTGGCTTTTAAACAACGTCGTTTTCCATCCTCACTAAGAAACAACGTCGTTTTGCCATCATACTTGGACAACCTCACAAAAACGACGCTGTATAGCTCATATGGGGACTGAAATTAGAGTTTTTGTTCTATCCTCGCCCAACGCCGATTGCCATCGCTTAGCCACCATCATTCGTCCACTGTCACTCGGCCACTGTTGCTCGGCCACCACTGTAGTTGCTCGACCGGGTGAGCGAGGAGAGGCTAAGGTTGTTGCTCAGGCAAGAAGTGGCAGGAAGAATATGAGGTGAGGGCGGAGGAGGAGGAGGAAGAAGGGGGGTCGAAGGTACCATTGTTGGTGCTGTTGCTAGTGTTGTTCTTCGGAGAAGAAGATGAGGAGGAAGCCCATGCCTTCTCTCTCTCTCTCTCTCTCTCGTCCACTGTCACTCGGCCACTGTTGCTCGGCCACCACTGTAGTTGCTCGACCAGGTGAGCGAGGAGAGGCTAAGGTTGTTGCTTAGGCAAGAAGTGGCAGGAAGAATATGAGGTGAGGGCGGAGGAGGAGGAGGAAGAAGGGGGGTCGAAGGTACCATTGTTGGTGCTGTTGCTAGTGTTGTTCTTCGGAGAAGAAGATGAGGAGGAAGCCCATGCCTTCTCTCTCTCTCTCTCTCTCTCTCTCACTCACACACACACACACACACACACACACACACACACACACACACACACACACAATTTTGGGATTTAGGGTTCTTACTTGGGAGAAAGACGCCAAACGAGATCGTTTTGGGTATTAGATGCTAACTGTACTCTCCGACGAGCCATGTCAGCTTCAAAAATTAATAAAAAAGTATTATGTCGGATTTTCGGCCAATTAGATCGCCATTGGCACTGAAATGATCGTTTTTCAAATCTGTTGACACTTAAGTGATCTAAAATAAACTTTTGACACTAAAGTGAGCATCGTACACAACTTTTGGCACTTCTAGTGTACTTACCCTCATAAATGTATATTCATGACTGTATGCATGCACATGAGCATGTATCATATGCATGATTTCATTATATCCCGAATTGATGGGGCATCTTGTTTCCCGAGACATCCCAAAATACTTCCTAGGGCATCCTATATCCTGGGGCAACAATGGCACGATCTCGTGGATGGCGGCATACTTTCATATCATTATTCATATTTAACATGTAAAAATGATGCGCATGAGCATATTTATTTGTAACAACAATGCACACCATATTGCTTAAATCATCACAGGGTATGAATACCAAGTCATTTTGCTATTTCCATGAAATTAAGGAGTAAAATTGATGCATGCAATAAAGACAACAAACTTCAAAGACGAAGCCAACAAGATTATGAAGTCCATGAGTTGTTTTTTTTGTTTTTTTAACGACATTCCTACTAGTGTAGCTGGGTATAAATAAGTTTCTTAACTTATTGGCGTCACTCACAAAATCAACAAGTCATCCATTTTCACATACTTCCTGCTACACAAAGTATCGATATATTCCAAAATCATGCAAAGCTCATTACTTTAATTAAATAAAACATCACCATTTAACACACAACTCTTAAATGTCAATTCTCGTATCACAAAATTTAAACATAACAAGTCAAGCAACCAAGTTAAGAATACCGAGTAGAGCAACCCAACTTAGCGCCTAAAACTTTCACTTACATTGAAAATGACTTGCAAAATCAAAGCTTTTGTCTCCTCGTCCAACTTGAAAGATTGTGATAGAAATTTTAGTACGTAAGTTGTGGGAACTTTGCTTTTACTCTGCATAAACTTGAAAAAGAACGTTTGAAGGAAGTCGAAGGTGGGTCTTTGATGTTAACAGACTAGGGACACTCTTTGACAATTCCTTCTCCATATTTAATAGGACAACCATGACAAGGATGAAGGAATGTGGTAATCGGCAAGAAGCAAATAAATGTTCATAGGTTTAATCATTAGATCTATTGTGGGAAGAGGTAAGTGGTCCAATGAGGAAGCTTCATGCGGCCCTAAATTAGAGTAGCCATCATGAGCTATGGAACTTGGGGAAGAAGAGAAGTTCTTTTGATGGAATAAAGTAGTGACTCTTCAAGTGCATTAAATGAAGTGGAGTAGAAATGAAAGAGGAAGCCTCTCCTCCTTCGGCCAAGTAACAACATGACTCAAGGTAATAAATGAAGAAATGATTAAACTTGATGAGGTCATTTGCTTAGGCTAGGCATAAGATCATGAAGAACAATTGGCATAGTTCAAGGGAGAACAAATGGTTTGACCGCATGGTTTT
Source organism: Eucalyptus pauciflora (assembly GCA_007663325.1). Classification (NCBI taxonomy): domain Eukaryota; kingdom Viridiplantae; phylum Streptophyta; class Magnoliopsida; order Myrtales; family Myrtaceae; genus Eucalyptus; species Eucalyptus pauciflora. The sequence goes on from VMYD01000011.1 coordinate 3,239,286, forward strand.
GAAAAGTGGATTTCAAATAAATGCTAAAACATTAATAGAATTTTGCTAAGCAAATCATTTGTCCATTTAAAAATATCAACAATTTAGAAAATATTTTGAACGTGTCAAGACGTTTAGTAAAACTTTCCAGATGAGAAAATACTTATTTCAATAAATTCTTAATTCATCATTCAAATGATACTAAAACTTGGAGTGTTCCCGTTCTAATGATAAACAACGGGCATCATGTCTTTCATCGTCACTCTAATAAATTCATTTCGTAACCCTAATTTATTACTAATGGATTTACTTATTTGAATTGCGAGCGTAGCTTAGCTTTCCATTGTTGTTACACAATCGTTTGACTAGAATTTTCGTGGATGATATTGATTATATCTGCATTCCTATGTATTAATTTATGTAGAAATTTTCCTTTTGGCCGAAGTCAGTACGCAATTCATTATTTAATCGGGGTTCCTAGAACATTGGATGCGACCTGTGATTGTTCTTGATGCCAAGGGGCATGAAGAGGGGGCATGAAGATAAAATCACGCGAACATCCAAACTTTGTATTCAAATTTTTAATTACTTTACATCATATATTATCAAAATGCTAGTTTGTCCCTTAAAAACTTGATGATTTTATCGAGGGAGGATATGAATAAGGTCAAGCTCATTACAGAAATGATAGTCATGCGTTTGTATCTCCTTAATAATCGTTGAGTATATATGACGTGGGATTTTTAAAAAAGAGAACGTGGAACTTTAGCAGGAATACAAAAAAAAAAAAAAAAGATTTTGTGAGATCGTCCAATGAAAACTAATTATCATGAAGCAAACCGCGTGCGCGCGGGACTATCTTCCATTTTTCGTGCAACATGACGAATTAATGAATTTACTTGTATGAAGAGGCAAAATGTTGAACATTATTTTATAATATCTATATGGACTTTTTTCTAGAATGCAAACAGTCAATGAATATTTCCCTTCTTTCAATAACTAAAAACAAACACTCATTCAAAACTTGGGAAAAAATAGAGAGAAGGATCAAGTTAATATTGTGACAATTAAAGATTTTTTATTAAAAAAATTATATTCATTATTCAAAAAGATACATGAGAAGTAAATAAACTACATAGTAAAGCAAATTCAAATGGTATCGACTATCTGTGTGTGTGCATACCTTCACAAAAATCAGAAACAAGAGCTCCTTAAAGTTATTTTTCTGGTTCTGTTTTGAGTTTTCATTTTTGACCATCTTTAGTTCGTAATTACTGAATGGATGATGGATGAATTGAACTTTTTATTTATTTCTATTATTCTCTCACCCATATATTATCCACGGCTGGTATCTACGTGGACAATAATCCATCATAAGGAACAACACAAGACACTGTTGTGTCATGGGGATGAGAATTTCTTGATGAAGTTGTGAATGTGAGAAGTGACTTCCTGAGGCTTCTCTAGCTGGAGGAAATGAGCCACTCCTTCCATCACCACTACCTCTTCAAGGTTGGGCACTGCCTGCTTGAACCCACCACCATGGATGTACTCCTTCACACCAGGGACGTGATAGGTGAGGTCCAAGTCCCCCACTATGAACTTCACTGGCACTTCGATTGGCACTCTGGTCAACGATGCTGATAGCTCCCAATTTCTGCGTCCATAAAGGAGTTATTATAGATGGAAATGGATTCAAGATATCACTTTGATTGTGATGGCCAAAGAGAAAAGTAAAGGAAAAGATTGAAGTAGCAACGTGTAATTTACTCAATGTCCATCTTCAATCTAGCAAAATACCAATGCTCCATATCGCGTTGAGGACACATCTACGAAGTTGTTGAAACAGCGTGTGACTGAAAGAATCCATCTCAATTACAAATTAACTAATTTAATTCCCCATGCTTCAAATGGATTTTACAATTCAAATTTGTTGAACAGTTTATGTTTACTAAAAATCCTTCTTAACATCTTTTCATTCGACTTACGTGACAATTGAATCTTTTTAAAAAGCTATAGCAGTGACGATAACCAGGAGAATCAAATAACCGAAGAAAATATTACAGAAAAATAACATTTACTGGTTATTAGATGATTGAATAAAATAGTTCGTTCTGAATTATATGTAGATTCACTTGATTTTTAAGAAACATCTTATATGTCTTATTTCTTTTAATTTGACGGGATTATTTTTGACTTTTTTTGTGCAACTAATTTTCTTTAATGGAGTAGAGTTAACTCTCATCCTATCTTTTACTACACTTATGCGTGGGATCGAACCAAAGTACATACGATTAAGCTCTATATCATGGTAATGATTCATTTTAATAATTGTCTCTATTAGCTCTATCACATAAGTTATGTTACGTATTATACTATCCTTTTACTGCTGTAGATACAATATAATGTTTCGCATAGACCCATTTTTCTAATGTATAACACTCGTATTCAGATTAAGCTTTTAAAAGGTTTCTTTTAAACTTTTACTTCTTATTAAAAAAATCTTTAATTTTTTTAGAAAAGAAGGTAATCTTTTTGTTCCATTAAATTGAATGCATTTAATATTCAAAATGAACTTTTCTTATGATATATTAGACTACTACAACACACATATCGTGATATAATCGAATATTTGTATTAAGATTGAGATTTTAAATTTTTTATTAAAAATCCTAAAATTTTATTTGGAAAACAAAATAATCTTTTTTTTAATTAAATTGGTTGCTTTTAATATTGAAAAGTCATTTTTATAATTCTAGATTATTAGATCATTAGTCACTGTCTTGTGTAATAAGCATTTTTGGGCTAAGCCTTCTAGCGTTTTCCTCCTCATAAATCCATCTACTTGAACATTAGGGAAATTTCAACGTATTTAGAGGTGGTAATTACTGACCCAATGGAGGAACACTGACTCAAACGCCATATGATTTCACCCCAACCCCCAACAACCCAAAAAAAAAACAAATCCGTCACAGCTCGTGCTGTTAGCTCAAAACCAACACAAATCGGCACTTTTGGATCGGTAAGCAATGGCTCACGATCTCGTCGGAAAACATTTTAGCGATGGCATCAACTATCAGTACGAATGTATCGACATGGAGGAAAGCATGAGCTTAGAGAGTGGAAATTACAGGTCCCAGCAACGGTAGTAGTTCAATCCTCCAGTGAAGCCGGTCCGGCTGAATTGGGCGGCATAGAAGTTGATGTCATCCTCGCTTAGCCAGGAGGGCAAGTCGACCTGGTGGTCCTCAAATAATTTGGTCATTCCTGAGAATCCCACGTCCTTAGGCACGATAGACGGGCTCGGATCCCGGCCCGCAAGGAATAGCTTAAAGAGCTTGGCAGGATCGGCTTTTGCAAAGTCCTCTTCAGCCTCTCCAGGCTCCTGCCAAGGATGAAGATTACCGCAGTCAGAAAAGTGATCAAGATCAACTTGTGCGCTACTTACGTCTCTATAGAAATGTTCATACGATGTTATTTCCGACTTTGTTATGGGACTTGGTGAAAATTCAATCAACTCGAGCCGGCATGCTCCGTGATCTACGTTTTTGCCGGCAGCGACGACTCAGTTCCAAATTCTTGAAAAGAGATGCCGAAGTCGGATCAGATCTAGGCTTTTTCTAACATTGGTCCTCACCTGAAACCTACAAACGTAGTAATCATCTCCGAACGTCGCCCTCATCTTCTCGACGGGCTTCCTCTCCGGATCCCTTGGGAACCACGCGACGCTCGTGTTCACCAACGCCTTCACTCGGTCGGGCCTGAGCAGGCACAAGTACCAGGCGATCATTGCCCCCCAGTCGTGCCCCACCACGAACATGCGCCCGATCCCCAGCGCGTCCAGCATCCCCACCAGGTCCCCCACCACGTGGAACGCCGTGTATGACTCCACGCTTGGCGGGGCGTCGGTGTCGCCGTAGCCCCGGAGGTCGGGCGCGACGGTGCGGTAGCCGAGGGCCGCGAGGGACACCATCTGGTGGCGCCACGAGTACCAGAGCTCCGGGAAGCCATGGATGAAGAGGACCGTGTCGGGGCCGTCGCCGACGGACGCCACATGCATGTTTATGCCGTTGGTGCGAACAGTTGCGTACTCGATCTTCTCCATTCTTTCGATGTTTTCCTGTTTTGTTTCCGTTCTATGTGGAACGAGTTTTGCGAGTGTAGCGAAGGAGATGAAGAGACGAAATGAGAGTGTACAATGAATGGAGAGCTGCGTCCTCTTATGTAGAGCCACAACAAGCAGCTGGAGAGGAAGAAGACAAAATGACATTTCCCTTTTATAAAAAAAGAGAATTAATTATGATTTTTCAATCAGAAAGTGTAATTTTTCACTTTTGTCACTATTTACCGGTCTAAGAAGGACATTTAATACTTGTATAGAAGTGATGGATTCGTATTTATGTGTTTGGACGTATCTTTAGAACTTTGTCATTACTTTGTAAGTTGGGGAGAATTACCAAAAAAGTCCTAAACTTATTGCAATTGTGCCAATTTAATCCTTTTTTTTTTTGGCTACTTTAGTCCTTAATCTTTTACAATTATGCTAATTCAGTCCATTCGGCCAAAATTGGCCGGCCGGACGTTGACGTGACAATTTTTAATATATATTTTTTATTTTTAATATATATTTTTTTGTTTTTCTTTTTTTCCCGCTTTTCTTCTTCCTCTGGTCGGCTGGCGTCGGCCAAATGCTAGGGCTGACCTCGCCGGCCACTGGCGAAGGCGAGCCTCACCCAGCGATGGCAAGGCCGTCGTTGCCACATCCAACGAGGTCGACCCTCGCCTTGGCTGGGTGAGGCCCCGCCGGATCTAGCGAGGCTCGGCCCTGCCCAGCCTTAGCGAGGGTCGAGCTCGCCTTGACCTCGTCAGCCACTAGTGAGGCTCCTTGCCGGATGTGGCGACAGTGGCCTTGTTGTCATTGGGCGAGGCTCGCCTTCGCCAGTGATCGGCGTTGGCCAGCCAGAGGAAGAAAAAAAGGGGGAAACAAGAAAAAGAAAAAAATAATTCAAAAATTCAAAAAAATATTAGAAAATTTGAAAAAAAAATATTTACAAAATATTAAAAATTGCCACATCAGTGTCCGGCTGGCCAATTTTGGCTGGATGGACTGAATTGTCACAATTGTAAAAGGTTTAGGACTAAATTGGTCAAAAAAAGTTTATGACTAAATTGGCACAATTGCAATAGCTTTAGGACTTTTTTGGTAATTCTCCATTGTAAGTTGAGTATATAAAATTCCTTCGCACTCATGGTAATTTAATATGGATAATGTTTTTCTCGAGAAAATTGTTCAAAAAATATTAAATTTATTGTAATATTACCAATTAGTTTCCTACAATTTTAATTTTATCAATTGAGTTCTAAATCTTTTATCGTTTTGCCAATTGGATCAATTTTAACCGGCGCTAATGTAGACAATTTTTAATAATATTTTTAATTTTCCTTTTTTCTCTCTTTCTTCTTTGTTCTTCCCTTCCTTCTCTTGCCGTTCGCTAGGCCTTGGCAATTAGCCAGAGGCGATCTAGCCAAGCTCACCCTATGACATCCTCAATCCAACCTCTATTTTCAAAACGGGATTATAATAGTGGCGAATCTTTAGAGCGAGATTGTAGTGGGCATCGATAGGCCATGGAAATGCTGAGAATGCCATTTTGGGGGTAAAAACTCGATTTTTTTTATTGATGGGACGTAAAAATTAGGAAATGTGGAATGGGCTGCAAGGGTCCCCAAAGGAGCTCATGTACCACCCAAGCTCTTTTTTTGTCTTTCCAAGTCTCTCATTAATGCCCATGTGTGTGAACAGTACCCAGGGCTTGTGAAATTACCATTTTACCCTTCTGCATAATAAAACAAGAAATGAGTGCCCAATGAGGAGAGGGGAGAGAAGATGATTGCATGCCTAGCCTAGCCTACCTAGTTAAGCCTATTTATCATATTTTCTAGCCTAGGCATGATGAGTTCATTTAATGTGCAATAAATGGCATTAATGGAACTTGGGGAGGAAATAAAGCAAAAAGTAATCTTGGCCCTCCATTATTGTCTTGGAGTGCAATGATGCATCTTGGCCATCCAGTGGCCTAGACATGTGCATCAATCTTTCTCTCTCTCCTCTAGCTCATTCAGCCACCCATTTTCTCTCTCATTTTCTCATTTCTCTCACTTTCTCGCTCTCTCTCTCTCCAGCCATTTGGACGAATTTTCACTCACTCTCTCTCCATTTCCTTGCATTGGCTGAACCCTCTCAACCTCCCTATCCCTCATCTTTGCTTCATTGCATAGAGGAGCTAGGATAACCCTGAAACCTTTTTGGAAGTGCGAATGACCGCACATTTTGATTGAACATGAAATGGTGTAACGAGTGACATTCAAGTTTGGATATAAATAACTGATATGTTGTAATGATGTTATGGATGCATATATGTATATATAAGTGTGTTTGAAACTATCCATGTTTGTTGATTGTGTGAAGTGTTTATACTTCCGCTTGCGTATTTAATCAAATAAAGCGATTGGATCAACGGCGCCTCTTGGGACATCACAATCGAATGACCTAAAGGAAATGAATGATGACGAGCACGGGTTGTTGCGCGTCTCGAGTGGGTCGAGGTGTGACACACCCCCACCGGGCACTAGCAAGGGTGAGCCTTGCTCGCCTCTAGCAAGGTTGACCGCGACCTGCAATTGGCAAGAGTTGACCCTCACTAGATCCAACGAGGGCAAGCCTCGCCCAGCCACTAGTGAGGTCGACCTCGCCGTCGCTAGGTGAGGTTGAGCCTCGCCCAAGGCTAGCGAGGTCGACCTCGCTAGCTCTCGCCTCTAGTTGGTCTTCAGCCATTGTGAAGGCCCAGAAACCAGTTAGAGAAAGAAGGGAAGAAAAAAAAAGACAAACAAAAAAATTAATAAATAAATATTTAAATATATATATTATTAAAAATTATTAGCGTCAGCACTGGCCAAAGTGGGACGGCTAATATCCACATCAGTAATTTCCGACAAAAATTGATTAGATTAACTCAATTGACAAAATGTTAAAAGTTTTAGGATTGAGTTAGCATAAGTACAATAGGTTTATAACTTTTTAGACCATTTTTTCTATTTTTCTTAAATCTATACCTTTTTATTAATAAGCTACAAATTATGGATATAAACCACGTGAATCTTTAACTAAGATAAGTCTTTTGTTAGGGAGCATGGACACGTGTAGAGAACTTTGTATAGAAAGAAATGGGTGGGAAGAGCCAATTTCCTTGTTCGGAAGGACTAAAGCAAAATAAAGTAATGAGTTGGGTGATGCGGTCCTCGTAATAAATTTATTGACATATTTGTATCATGATGTTTGGATGATGGGGTCTTCTTAGCATTGTGGATTTTCTTTTTCTTTTTCTTTTATTTCAATTTAAAGCTTAGATAACATATTATCATTTAATCATGTTCAAGTGAGAGAGAAAGTGATTAAGAACGAACGAAAATATCATGTCATTTTGTAGTTTTTTGACAATTTAGTGAACTCTTAAGTGTTGTTTTTTTTCCAATCATACAGTGTACTAATAATTTAACTTTACGATAGTAATAATAACAAGGACGACAACAACGCTGGCAATGATAACAAAAGATAGATGGATATATATAGATAGTTTATTGTCACAAAGTTATAATAAAAAATTGAAAGATACAAAAGGTTTTGGTAATTTATTATCTTTCTTTTCGGCCTTTGAGGTCATTTTTACAATTTCTCTTTTGCATTTGCAATGACAATAAGATCATCGTGCTATTTAAAAATTCGAGCAAAACAATCAAACTCTTGATTTTCTGGGTTAGGGAAAAATAAGACAGAAATATTCAATTGGGGCTATACAGTCACTAGATGCCAAGAACTGCCGAAAAAGATGCGAGCTGTGATTATTCCATATACCAAGAGGGATGAAGACAATATCTTGTGAACATCCAAACTTTGACTTCAATTATTCAATTACTTCATATCATATACTATCAAAATGCTAGTGTATCTCTTAAAAACTTAATGATTCTATCAAGGTAGGATCTAAATAAAGTCAAACTCATCACAAAAATGATATGCATGTATTCGTGTCTCCATAATAACTGTTCGGTACAACTGGTGTGTGATTTAAGAAAGAAAATGTGGCACTTTAGTAGGATAAAAAATTTATGAGACCGTGTAACGATAATTGATTATCATTGGCGTAAGCGATTGTTTTAAATTCTTCGTGTAACGTCATAGTGAGATAATTATATGACTGGCTTTAATTTTATCGAGAAACAAAATATTTAGCATAATTTTTTAATCATTATACGGATTCTTTTTTTAGAAGACAAATAGTAAATGAATATTTCACCATTCTTTGAATAGCTAAAAGCAAAGGTTTATTCGCAATTTAAGGAAAAGAAGAGATAGTGGTGAAGCTGGTTAACGGGACAACTAAGGAATTTTACGAAGTGTAATTTCCAGTGAAAAAAAACGATTGACTTGTTCTTTTGCCTTTTGCCATTTTTTCTTTGGTCAGTTTTATTATTTTGTCTTTAAACTTAAAATGAATTAAAATGCAAAAATGATCTGTAAATGAGGCTTAACCAGAAAACCTAAAAGCGAGATAAATTTCATTTTTTGATTTTAATGCACAAATGATATACAGTAATATGACACGATAACAATAATTAGAATTCCTTTGGGAGAAGACAAAGATGATGGTTTTTATTCTGCACCCTCCGTCGGAAAGATTTCTGTTAGGTCATAATCTTTCTAGTGAGGAAAGAAAATTCAATTTGTATGTGAGATTTTGTGAGAGCACAACCAACTATTATGAATGTTTAAACTATTAGATAAAGACATGATATATTATTTTAATATTCTAATATTATACTTTCATATAAGGCGAATGAATATCCTCAATTGATTCTAATTGATATTTTTTTGTTAAGTCACCCAATAAAGTCTATATGCACTCTTCACCATAGATATACAGAATTATACAAAATTATATAGAAATTACACAATTTCCTCTATCGCATATCTCTTATCTTGGTATCAACTCTAGACAATGAAAGGAAATACCCCAATTATATATAATATCATTATGTTATTTTTAAGTGTTCAATCAATATGTGAATCGCACTGTCCTAATACTGTACAAAGCTGACAGGCCACAAATCTCTGCACTTATTTTCCATTATAAGAAATCGATGTGAACTAATTAAACTCATAAATTTTGGGGTAAGGGGAAAATAAGAAAGAAATACTACAATACTATCACTTTTTTATTTCCTCAGAAGACGTGCGCTAATTTTCGGGAAAATTACCAAAAAAGTCCTAAACCTATTGTAATTATGCTAATTTAGTCATAAACTTTTTTTTTGGCCAATTTAGTCATAAACCTTTTATAATTGTGCCAATTCAATCCAAATTGGCCGATCGAACGCTGACGTGGACACCGGCTGTCTGGCAAACGCTGACGTGGCAATTTTTAATATTTTTTTTTTTCGAATTTTTTAATATTTTTTCGAACTTTTTAATATTGTTTTCTCCATTTTCTTCTCCATTGGCAAGGCTTGCCCCTGCCAGCCACTGGCAAGGCTTACCCCTGCCAGCCACTAGTGAAGGCGAGCCTCGCCTAGCGACAGCGAGGCCGCCGTCGCCACATCTGGCGAGGAGCCTCATCAGTGGTCGGCGAGGTCGACCCTCGCCTTGGCTGGGTGAGGCCTCGCCAAATTTGGCGAGGCTTGGCAAGGGTCGACCTCGCCAGATTTGGCGACGGTGGCCTCACCGTCGCTAGGCGAGGCTCGCCTTCACCAGTGGCCGGTGAGGCTGACCTCACCGGCCCTAGCTTCTGGTCGACGCCAGCAAGAGGAAGAAGAAAATGGGGAAAAAAGAAAAAAAGTATTTAAAAAATATTAAAAATTGCCACGTCAGTGTTTGCTGGACAACTAGTATCCACATCAGCGTCTGGCCAGCCAATTTTGGCCAGATGGACTGAATTAGCACAATTGTAAAAGGTTTAAGATTAAATTAGCTAAAAAAAAGTTTAAGACTAAATTGACGCAATTGCAATAAGTTAGGACTTTTTTGGTAATTCTCCCCTAATTTTCTTTTTGGCCAAAGTCTGTGCGCATTGCATTATTTAATCAGGGTTACTAGATCATTGGATGCGACCTGTGATTGTTCTTGATGCCAAGGGGCAAGAAGACAAAGTCATGTAAACATCCAAACTTTGTCTACAAATTTTTAATTACTTTATATCATATATTATCAAAATGCTAGTTTATCCCTTGAAAACTTGATGATTTTTTATCGAGGTAGGATATGGATAAGGTCAAGCTCATTACAAAAATAAAATTCATGCGTTTGTGTCTATGCAATAATTGTTGAGTACATATGACGTGTGATTTGAAAAAAAAAACGTGGAACTTGAGCAGGAAAAGGAACAAAAAAAAAGAAATTGTGAGATCGTCTAATGAAAACTAATTATCATGGAGCAACCTGCATGCGTGTGGAACTATCTTCCATTCTTCGGCAACATCGTGATGAATTAATGATTTTATTGTATGGAGAGGCAAAATAAATTACATTATTTTTAAATCACTTTCTAGAATGCAATCAGTCAATGAATAACTTTTAAGTTTTCTCATTTATATTTTGTGATTAAAATGAGATCGTTGTTAAAGATAATTAAGTAGTTTCCTCAATTTTGCATATATCTCAAGATTGTACATATATCTTTGAGACTTTTCATATCTCGCTTGATTATGCATATTCTTGATTGATCCTGATTGACTATAATTGTTATTTAAAATAGCCATCTAATATACTCATGCACTATTCATCATTAAATACACAAAATTATACAAAAATTACGCCATTCTCTCGTCCTTTTATTTCTTATCTTGGCATCAGAATTAGACTATCAAGGAAATATCCTAATTATTTCTAACAATTGTTTATGCTATATATTTTTTTGGTCGAAATAAGTAGCTTTCATTACTTAAAAACCAGATAATAAGTAGTTTCAATATCTAAGCATAAGATTAAGCAAAGGGAATGGGGAGGATTAGCAATCCAACTCGGTGGGAGGGAGCCAGTTCAATGGACCCTTGGCCGTTTTGTTGGCATCTCTGGGCTGAAAGATGAGCCAAGCTTGAGGATAATGGCCTAACAAAGAAGTGCAGTCGCTTGTGATGGACTTGGCAGCCCACAGTACTTCCTATATTTAAGGGTTCAATCCATCCGTGAGTAGCATTATCCTAGTTCTATGCAAAGCTGAGAGGCCACGAATCCCTGCATTAATTTTTCATCGCAATAAATAGAGTAAGTGATCAAAGTCATAATTTTCTTGGTCAGGGGAAAATAAAATATGAGAGAAATACCGTTATACTATTCCTTTTCCTTATCCTCGAAAAGTCCATTATTTCTTCTTTTTGGCCGAAGTCTGTGCACTATTCATTATTTAATCAGGGTTGGTATAGCATCGGATGCGACCTGCGATTATTCTTGCTACCGAGGGGGCATGAAGACAAAATCATCTGAACTTCCCAACTTCTTTTTCATATTTTAATTATTGTACATGATAGCTTATCGAAATGTAAGTTTATCTCTTAAAAAACTTGATGATTCTATCAAGATTGGATATGAATAAGGTCAAACTCGTTACACAAATGACACACATGTGTCTGTGTCTCCAATATAAATGTTCCTCACATATGACGTGTGATTGTAAAAAGGAAAACACGGAACCAAAGCAGGATATAAAGATTTTTGAGATCGAACGCCTTCGGGAGGAGATAAGAATGATGATTTTACTCTGTGTAAAATATATTATTTTTATTTATACTATTTTGCCAAAGGTAAGATATTTTAGTTGGGTCATGATATTTTCGGTGAAGAAAGATGATTCAGTTTTGTACTTTCCAAGAAGGGGGATGCTGTTTTCACGCCAGACATGGCTGGAAAAACAGGGCCTAAATCGACTTTTTAAGGTAAAAATACGTAAACGCTAAAAAAAAAGAGGAAAAAAAATACGTAAATGCAATAATATAAAAAGTAATTAACAGATTATAAATCCGTAATCTATAATACAGGAAAAAAACAGCTCAAAATAATTTAGACCAATTAATCGAGTCAAATGTCCAATCTATAATTTTACCCTTATACATATATTTGATGTATTGACATCATTAATGATGTGCAATTAACTAATTAATTAATATTTGGTGATTCTCGGGTGCAATTAACTAATTTGTCTAGAATGTGAATGAACTAGTATCAATTCATTCCAGCCTTCTTTTTGTAGTGATTCTCGAGATGCACTTTTGGATTGATCGATTATTTCTATGGAGTTTAACAAGTAATTACTACTCCACGAGAGGAATCTTCTTGTCGTGCAAGGATCAAGAGCTTCTAAAGAAAATGAATGAGGTGCATTTTTCTACTATTTCTTTAATCTTTAGATTATGGTTGTAAATATTACTTTGCTCTTCGTATGGATAATCACTATACCCTTTTATTTATCTATCTTGTGGATATTAAAATAACTTCTACGTGATAATGAGGTAAAATAAATAAGAAGTTATTATTGTTCTTTAAATTTTGAGCTGTGTAAAAGAGCACTATACGAAGAAGGAAAGGTCCGCCCTTCGTTTACTTGTTCGAGTATGGATTGTTCATTGTATCGATTTTTCCCCAATAATAATTTGACGGGGGACTCTTCATTCTCGCAAATCCCGATTAATTAAAAACATTGAGAGAGAGAGAGAGGACCTTGAAGACTAATGAAATTTTTTCTAATGCGAAGTAAATTTGATAGAATTTGTTGAAAATTATTCTCTCCGTTATGCAGTGCTAAGCACATTTTTTCGTTTTTTCGTTTTTTTTTTGCTTTTTTGGTCTTAAAGATAGTGCTCATTGAAATACTTCGGTTAGTGCAGACACAATAGAAGCTTCAGTACAAATAAGAGGCTATGACAAATTTCTCCCTGGTTACTTTTGCAGATTGTACGCACACAAGCATCAACCAAATTTGGTCGCCAGGGCTCTTTGCAAATCGCAAAAGCGACTCCTATTGACATTTTGCTATTCTTTTGTCCATTTCGCTTTCTTTTTTTTTAGCCAAGTGTTACTGGGCTTGTTTATTGTATTAAAGTTTAAGTGATATTATAAATCTAATCTTCACTCGCGTAGCAAAAAAAGTATTACAAACGAATCATCATAATTCGAATGATGTTTCATATTTGGAGACTAGAAAATATGTTCCTTATAAACGTGCTTCATTTTGTGGCGTCTTCCTTTTCTTGAGCAATTATGAAATGAAGTCCATCCCGCATGCAGGACTAAAAAATAGTTTTCTTACTTAATCAGTGCCAACCACATCTCTCCGCGCGCACGGAAAAAAAAAAAAAAGCAACATAAAGATCAGAAACAAAAGCTCCTACAAGGATTTTCCCGTTTCTATTTTAATTTTCACCTTTGATCATTTATAGTTTTATAATTGTGGTATGGTCAATGAATGGATTAAATTAACCAATCTATTTATTATTCTCTCGCCCATTTACTATACATAGTGAGTATCCACGATAAGCAATAATGACCGCAACCATCGTGAGGGACCACATTAAGAGGCCACTAGTGATCACGGGGATGAGAACTTATTGATGAAGTCGTGCATGTGAGAAGTGACCTCCTCAGGCTTCTCTTGCTAGAGGAAATGAGCCACTCCTTCCATCACCATCACCTCTTCCAAGTCGGGCACCGCCTACGTGAACCCATCACAGTGGATAGACTCCGTCACACTGAGGATGTGATAGGTGAGGTCCACGTCCCCCACTATAAACTTCACCAGCACTTCGATTCGCGCTCTAGTTCACAGTGTTAACAGCTTCCAGTTTTTGCATCCATAAAGGAGTTTATCAGCAATCTAAATAAATCTAAGATATCACTTTGATTGCTATGCCAACCAAAAACAATGGAAGGAAAAGATTGAACTAGCAATATGTAATTTTTGCTCGATGCCCATTATCATTTTTACTAGCAATAGCCCATCCGGTGGTGCCACAAGTACCAAAGCTTCGGGAAGCCGCATATGAAGAGGAACGTGTCAAGGCTATCGCTGAACGGTGCTATAACGCTGAACGGTGCTATGTGCATGTTTATACCATTGGTGCAAATCGTTGCATGCTCGATCTGTGACATCCCGAATTTTCGGTTCTGTTTTCTTCTGATTAAATCGGGCGTTTCATTGACGTGTTTATAGGGCTATTCTCAGAACTGATCATTCTTGAGATAACTGGACTATTTGGGGAAATTATTAGGAATTTTAAGGCAATATACTTGAGAATTCGACCAGGAATCGGCTTCTCGACCGTGTCCATCTTTAGAGGCCATCTCGGCACAGTTAAAAAAATCGATTTGAAATCAGAGATAGACTAGATCGACTGAGATGTGTGGCTAATCGTGGGTGACACCACTAAATTAGAAAATTCTCGTCGACCGGCTCTAGACTGATTTTCTTATTGTTTTGGTACCCTGTGTTCATATTTGGATCCTCAAAATTTTCACGACAACCGAGAGTCGTCAATGAGTCGAGTGGGTTCATAGTGGCTCGAAGAAAATCGACCACGAGTCAATTGCATTTAAAAATATCCGAAAATTACCCGGTAGCCTAGGTCACGCTAAAAATACGTCGAATTGAAATTAACCGCCAATTCGAGTCCGATTTCAGAAATTGAAGTTTCGGCCATGTCACAATTAATTTTAGGAGTGTCGACTCAGTCTCAGAAGATTTTTCGGAGATTCTGAGATTTTTGCGGAAAATCGGTTCGGACGCCGCGGAAAATCAACGGAAATTCGGATAGGCCAATTTAAAGGAAATTGGGAATTTCAAGCTGAGCCTTTGAGTGTTCGGGACTGACAGAGATTGGTACAGGATTTTCCTTCGACAAAATCGGGCCTCAATTTGGGAAATTGAGTGAAGAATTGAAGCTAAATTAAATGAAATTCGGAATTATGCTTGGACAGCATTTTTTTTGACTTCATTTTGATTTAGTTTGTGGAATTTAAATTGATAGAAAGTATTAGAGGCTAAAGGATAAGGTTGAAAGCTAAAGTGGGGACCAAGCATTAAATTTTGAAGATATTTTGGGCCTTGATATTTTTCTTCTCTTCAAAATCGTGCGTGACCAACAAGGAAAAAGCAGAATTGGCGAGAAGTCCAGTCCACCGAGCGTCCATCTCTCTCTCTCCGTTTTATTTCCTTCGAACCAGCATCCCAAACGAAGCCGAGGCAGCTCCATCTCGCACGTTGCAGCAACGAAGGACCCAGCAGGCGCAGAAATAGCCAACACCCCCTCCTACGTTGGTCTCACCTTTCCTTCGCTGCCACTTGCCCTCTTCTTGGCCTGCCTTGGTCAACAAATGAGCATTTGAAGACCTCCAAACGAAGCCAGCTCACGTCTCCTCCCATTTTGAAGACCCAGCGAGCTGCCAGGCGTCCCTCAACTCAGCGAAGCAGTTTCTTCAACGTTGCTGTCCGAAGATTTCACTTGCCACGTGCGTCTCCCCCAGCAGCTGCTCAAAGACCTCTCCGCTGCCACTCATGGGTTCTTCACGCCCGCGGATTCAGCCAACGCCAGCATCGAACGAAGCCACTCCACCTTCGCACGCCCACGGAAGACCATCGAAGATCCCTCTCTCCGTTTAGCCACGTCACTCGGTCAAGGTCAGCCGATGCGAAGCCACGTTTCTTCTCTTGCGCGTCGCTGGCCTGTTGAAGTTTCGAAGCCCAGCAGCTCCGTGGATTCACGAGTCTTTGGCCCAGCACATTAGTTTGTTTTGGCCCAATTCGCAGCTATCCAGCAGCAGCCCATCAGCCCAGCGTCTTCAGGTTTTCAGCCCAACTCAGAAAGGCCCAATTCCAGCAAATTGAAGCCCATCTTCGGCCCAAGATTTTTGACAGTCAGCCCAAAATTTCAGCAAGCCCAAGCCCAAGAGTGGGCCCAGTCCGAAGAAAGAACAAATCTCAATTGGGCTGAGACTTGTTGGGCCCGAGTCTAAGGCCCGGCCCAAGTCCGCCGGTGTCGCCGAAAGTCCTATTTCGGCCGCCGTCGCGTCGCCGTTGCGGTGATTCGGTCTCCGCTTTTGCCAAGTGAGTTTTACTCACTAATGCTTTCTTAGTTTGTTAATTATACTCATGGTTGGTTAGATTTAATTTAATGCAATTAGGTGGTTAGATTATTTTAGAGAAATTAAATTAGAGACTTAATTATGCATGCTAGGTGGTTAGAAATAGACATTAGCTAGTAGACATGCCATGTTATTTATCGAACGAGTCTCGGTAATTTTCCGGGCTCGTCTCGGCTTCCAATCAGGCAATACGGGCATAAATTGGATTTTTAGTATTTATTTATTAATTTTCGAAATTAATTATTTAATTAATTATTTTTCCGGAAATTCAACCAGGATGGCCGGTGACCAGAATTTCGTGCTGATTGTCGTGGTGCAGTCCGTTTATTTAATTGAGCTTCAATTTATATGGAATTGACTTAAATTGTGAATTTTAGGACATGTTCCTAATTGGTTGATTTCAATTATGTGATGGGAAATGTTTGGGTACCGATGGTCAGTATCGACAGTGGAGTGGTGAATCAGTGTGGCATCTAAAAGGGCACGTGGGCTCGGTGACTTGATGCATCACTTTGGTGAACGAGTGCCTGAGAGAATGCACGTGGCCCAGGCATCGTAAAAAGGGCACGTGGGCTCGGTGAATTGATGCATCACTTTGGTGAACGAGTGCCAGAGAGAATGCACGTGGCCCAGGCATCGTAAAAAGGGCACGTGGGCTCGGTGAATTGATGCATCACTTTGGTGAACGAGTGCCAGAGAGAATGCACGTGGGCCCAGGGAATTAAGTGAGGCATCTTGGAAGAGACACGTGGGCTCGGTGATTTGATGCATCACTTTGGTGAACTAGTGCCTTAGAGAATGCACGTGTGCTCTATGACATGTAATCGACTAGTTCGATTTGTTAGGAGTAGTTGGGTGCCTATTATGAATTGTATTGATTTGCAGGTGGAGTCTGAGGCCAAGGTAAGTCCTCTGACCTGTACGTGTTTAGGCAGCCCATAGTGTATTGGCTTACTAATCGAGTCTTAGGGGGTTGAACTCGCTGAGACGTGGTCTCATTGGTTATTGAATAACCATTTCAGGACCCTAAGGAGGAGCTGAGGAGGAGGATCCTGAGGAGGAGAAAGATTTTTTGAAGAAGAAGATGATCCAGAGAGGGATCTTGAGTACAACCCGGATGTGGATTGAGATCCCATCCCTTTTGTGAACCCTGTCTTAGTGTAGATAAGGGTGAGACTTGTTTGCTGTAAATAGTATTGTAATTATGCTATGAGTTGTACTGTTAATGAAAGTGTGGTTGTGAATTTCAATATGAAAATTATGGCCTGCTTTTCTATCCCATTGTTTTATTGTCTGGGGATTCTTAACCGCTTCCGCATGCGCAAAATAAATTGAAAGGGTCGGCGATACATAGTCCTGGGATATCGCACTTTAAAATCGACCAAGGTAAGGGATGGGCGCGTGCGCGAGGATCGGGGCGTGACACGATCTCCTTTATTTTTTGTTTTTATGCTTTCCCACTTTTAGAGAGAGAGAGAGAGATTGAAAAATCTATAGAAGAGGCCAAATCACTCTTTTCCCTATTCCAACCAAATTTGTTATATATACATTTAATTTGGTGGACTGGGCTGGAGCTCACTCATCTATGAGGAGCCGGGCTTTAGCGATGGCCTGTGGTGCTGGCAAAAATAATTGAGCCTAATGCCTCACGCTCGCTTTTCTCATTATAAGATCTCCACCCTGTCAAATATTCTCCAAACTATACCCATTATGATATATTTATTCTAAACTCTTTTCTCGTGACATAAAAAAACCTTAAACATGTACTTATACGATATATTTACCCTCTGTCAAAATCTTTTTAGGTGATTTTTTAGCCAAAACAACAACATTCATGGATGCCATGACAAAACTTTTTAATTTCTAGTGTCGATGTAGGTAGATTACTAACAATTCTAATTGATAGAATTTTGATGGAGATAAATGTGTTACACAGGTTTAGGTTTGAAATTTTTCGTGTCATAGAAATAAAGTTTACGATAAATTTATCATAATGGGCATAGTTTAAGTTTTTTTTTTGGTAGTTTTTGCCCTATAAAATAAAGTTAAACAATCGTAGACAAATCCAAAATGTTGGCTTAATATATAGTAACATTATCAACACTTATGGTATTTAAAACAAAATGTGAGATTTTAGTTTCAACTATGGGCGATTAGCTCTAGAGTGGATAGGTTCCAAACTTGAAATTTGCAACCTACCGTCTTATAATTAGCTCTCAGTTTTTGGAACTTGGAACCTATCTATTTGTCTTGGAACCGACCTTAAACCTATATTTTTTCCGATCCGGTTCTAAAATTTACCCTTTTTTTGCTTCATTCAAAAAAAGAAAAAAAACATGATAAATAACGATTGTAGTAAAATAATGTGAGTAACAAAAATGGCTCAAAGTAATATATCAATACAAAACAAACAGAAATAGAAAACAATATGGAAATTAAGCTCGTTTAAGAAAAATAGATCATCTTCTTCCAACTTTATTAAATTGGTTTTAACAAGTTCACGAGTGAATGAGTTCAACACCAAAACCTAAAACCTACCTACCCGCATAAGTTCCTAAAAATTGGAACTAAGAACCGGTCATGTTTCTATTGGAACCAGAAACCAAAGCTGTTTCCAAGGGTGATCAATTTGGTTTCCAAATAGAACTAGACCGATTGTACAAACTTAGTTTCAACCACACTCAAAATAATCTCTAAGTCCGCATTTGGTTATCCAAACCTTTTTCCCCATTGAGTTAGGATCCGATAGGAAAAGCAAGTTATAGGATCTCTAATGTCCTGTTATCATTTAATGAATGAGCGAACATAAAATGGATGTGATATACTAATCGATCAAGGTTCAGTGTGAATAAGATAAACCTAGATTACACATGAGAACTTAAATATATATTTCAGATTTGGGAAAAATGATTGGCCTAGACATGAGAAATGTTCGTTCAACCTGCTGGATCACCGTGGCACAGGCACACCTGCGTGGGAGCCGCCGTTGCATGAGGACTGGGACGATGTCATGGTGGGAATGGCAACCCACTTCTGTGGCGGTTGTGGGCTTCATCGTGGCAATGTTGCGAAAACCTTTCCATGTTGGAGGATCAAGCAAGAAATCCAAGAATAGACAGCCATTAACACGTTTCCAGTATGTGAATGATCCGACTCGCCAACTCACCCCACTCCACTCAGCTCGCTCTCTCCTTTTCCCCCTCTCTTCTTCTACCGCCAAAACCTCCCACCCACGTCTCACTTTCATTTTACCCACCAAACCACCACATTTCCTCCTCTCTCTACCAGCTCCTTTGCGACTCGGCCCCCCTGCACTGTCGCCTACTCCTCTCGTGTGCCCGAGCCCAGCCCTAATTCCACTGAGGACAGGTCGACGATCCGACCCTAATGTGCAGAGCCTGAGAGACGACAACGAGGGATCCGATCACAAGAGTTCGCTACACAAGACGAGATATAGGCATCGGGTGTGTGTTGTGAAGATTCTGAGCACTAAATTTTGGATTTGGAATGAATTTTGAGGATTGTTTGGGAGAGGAAAATGAAGGGAACTGAGACTTGGAAAATTGAGTTCTTGCATTTGCGCTTGATGATCATCTGTTTTGTTGGCCACAAAATGTGGTAATGAAAGAGAATCAAAGGATTGGGGTAAGGACCACGGTTTTGACTCTCACGTCGCAGTTAAAAGTCTGAGAGTAAGTTTGGAGTTATAGTATGATAAAAAAAAAAAAATTGAAACCTAATTTGTTAAGGTATAATCTATGCACGTTCAATGTTTGTGCTGTATATCTAATGTTATGGCTTAAGCTAATTACTTTTTCTATTCATGCTAATTGAATGGTCCGGCTCGCCCACTCACCCCACTCCACTCAGCTCGCTCTCTCTTTTTCCCCCTCTCTTCTTCTACCACCAGAACCTCCCACCCACGTCTCACTTTTGTTTTACCCACCAAACCACCACATTTCCTCCTCTCTCTACTAGCTCCTTCACGACCCAGCCCCCCTGCACCGTCGCCTACTCTTCTCGTGTGCCCGAGCCAAGCCCTAATTCCACCGAGGACAGGTCGACTATACGACCCCAATGTGCAGAGCCTGAGAGACGGCAACGAGGGATCCGGTCGCAAGAGTTCGCTACCCAAGACGAGATATAGGCATCAAGTGTGTGTTGTGAAGGTTTTGAGCTCAAAATTTTGGATTTGGAATGAATTCTGAGGATTGTTTGGGAGAGGAAAATGAAGAGAACTGAGAATTGGAAAATTGAGTTCTTGCATTTGGGCTTGATGATCATCTGTTTTGTTGCCCACAAAATGCGATAATGAAAGAGAATTGAAGGATTGGGGTAGGGACCACGGTTTCAACAGTCACCTCGCGGTTAAAAGTCTGAGAGTAAGTTGTGAGTTATAGTATGATAAAAAAAAAATTGAAACCTAATTTGTTATGGTATAATCTGTGCACGTTCAATGTTTGTGTTGTATATGTAATGTTATGGCTTAAGTTAATTACTTTTTCTATTTATGCTAATTGAATAGTCCGGCTCGCCCACTCACCCCACTCCACTCAGCTCGCTCTCTCCTTTTCCCCCTCTCTTCTTCTACCGCCAGAACCTCCCACCCACTTCTCACTTTCGTTTTACCCACCAAACCACCACATTTCCCTCCTCTCTCTACCAGCTCCTTCACGACCCGGCCCCCCTGCACCGTCGCCTACTCCTCTCGTGTGCCCAAGCCTAGCCCTAATTCCACCCAGGACGTCGACGATCCGACCCCAATGTGCAGAGCTTGAGAGACGACAACGAGGGATCCGGTCGCCAGAGTTCGCTACCCAAGACGAGATATAGGCATCAGGTGTGTGTTGTGAAGCTTCTGAGCTCTAAATTTTCGATTTGGAATGGATTGTTTGGAAAGGAAAAATGAAGGGAACTGAGACTTGGAAAATTGAATTCTTGCATTTGGGCTTGATGATCATCTGTTTTGTTGCCCACAAAATGTGGAAATGAAAGAGAATCGAAGGATTGGGGTAGGGACCACAGTTTCGACTCTCACGTCGCGGTTAAAAGTCTGAGAGCAAGTTAGGAGTTATAGTATGATAAAAAAAAATCGAAACCTAATTTGTTATGGTATAATCTGTGCACGTTCAATGTTTGTGCTGTATATATAATGTTATGGCCTAAGCTAATTACTTTTTCTATTTATGCTAATTGAATGATCCGGCTCGCCCACTCACCCCAGTCCACTCAGATTGCTCTCTCCTTTTCCCCCTCTCTTCTTCTACCGCCAGAACCTCCCACCCATGCCTCACTTTCGTTTTACCCACCAAACCACCACATTTCCTCCACTCTCTACCACCTCCTTCGCGATGCGCCCCCCTGCACCGTTGCCTACTCTCGTGTGCCCGAGCCCTGCCCTAATTACACCGAGGATAGGTCGACGATCTGACCCCAATGTGCAGAGCCTGAGAGACGGCAACGAGGGATCCGGTCGCAAGAGTTCGCTACCCAAGACGAGATATAGGCCTCAGGTGTGTGTTGTGAAGGTTCTAAGCTCTAAATTTTGGATTTGGAATGAATTCTGAGGATTGTTTGGGAGAGGAAAATGAAGGGAACTGAGACTTGGAAAATTGAGTTCTTGCATTTGGACTTGATGATCATCTGTTTTGTTGCCCACAAAATGTGGTAATGAAAGAGAATTGAAGGATTGGGGTAGGGACCACGGCTTCGACTCTCACGTCGCGGTTAAAAGTCTTAGAGTAAGTTAGGAGTTATAGTATGATAAAAAAAAAAAAAATTGAAACCTAATTTGTTATGGTATAATCTGTGCACGTTTAATGTTTGTGTTATATATGTAATGTTATGGCTTAAGCTAATTACTTTTTCTATTTATGCTAATTGAATAGTCCGGCTTGCCCACTCATCCCACTCCACTCAGCTCGCTCTCTCCTTTTCCCCCTCTCTTCTTCTACCGCCAAAACCTCCCACCCACTTCTCACTTTCGTTTTACCCACCAAACCACCACATTTCCTCCTCTCTCTACCAGCTCCTTCGCGATGCGGCCCCCCTGCACTGTCGCCTACTCCTCTCGTGTGCCCGAGCCCTGCCCTAATTCCACCGAGGACAGGTCGACGATCCGACCCCATGTGCAGAGTCTGAGAGACGACAACGAGGGATTCGGTCGCAAGAATTCACTACCCAAGACGAGATATAGGCATCATGTGTTTTGTGAAGGTTCTGAACTCTAAATTTTGGATTTGGAATGAATTCTGAGGATTGTTTGAGAGAGGAAAATGAAGCGAATTGAAACTTGGAAAATTGAGTTCTTGCATTTGGGCTTGATGATCATCTGTTTTGTTGCCCACAAAATGTGGTAATGAAAGAGTATCGAAGGATTGGGGTAGGGACCACGGTTTCGACTCTCACGTCGCGGTTAAAAGTTTGAAAGTAAGTTGGGAGTTATAGTATGATAAAAAAAAAAATTGAAACATAATTTGTTATGGTATAATCTGTGCACGTTCAATGTTTGTGCTGTATATGTAATGTTATGGTTTAAGCTAATTACTTTTTCTATTCATGCTAATTGAATGGTCCGGCTCGCCCACTCACCCCAGTCCACTTAGCTCGCTCTCTCCTTTTCCCCCTCTCTTCTTCTATCGCCATAACCTCCCACCCACTTCTCACTTTCGTTTTACCCACCAAACCACCACATTTCCTCCTCTCTCTTCCATCTCCTTCACGATGCGGCCCCCCTGCACCGTCGCCTACTCTCGTGTGCCCGAGCCCTGCCCTAATTCCACCGAGGATAGGTCGATAGTCCGACCCCAATGTGCAGAGCCTGAGAGACGGCAATGCGGGATCCAGTCACAAGAGTTTGCTACCCAAGACGAGATATAGGCATCATGTGTGTGTTGTGAAGGTTCTGAGCTCTAAATTTTGGATTTGGAATGAATTCTGAGGATTGTTTGGAAGAGGAAAATAAAGGGAACTGAGACTTGGAAAATTAAGTTCTTGCATTTGGGCTTGATGATCATCTGTTTTGTTGCCCACAAAATGTGGTAATGAAAGAATCGAAGGATTGGCGGTAGGGACCATGGTTTCGACTTTCACGTCGCGGTTAAAAGTTTGAGAGTAAGTTGGGAGTAATAGTACGACCAAAAAAAAAATGAAACCTAATTTGTTATGGTATAATCTGTGCACGTTCAATGTTTATGCTATATATGTAATGTTATGGCTTAAGCTAATTACTTTTTCTATTCATGCTAATTCAATGGTCCGGCTCGCTCACTCACCCCACTCCACTCAGCTCGCTCTCTCTTTTTCCCCCTCTTCTTCTACCTCTAGAACCTCCCACCCACATCTCACTTTCGTTTTACCCACCAAACCACCACATTTCCTCCTCTCTTTACCAGCTCCTTCGCGATGTGGCCCCCCCTACACCGTCGCCTATTCCTCTCGTGTGCCCGAGCCTTGCCCTAATTCCACCGAGGACACGTCGACGATCCGACCCCAATGTGCAGAGCCTGAGAGACGGCAACGAGGGATCCGGTCGCAAGAGTTCGCTACCCAAGACGAGATATAGGCATCAGGTGTGTGTTGTGAAGCTTCTGAGTTCTAAATTTTGGATTTGGAATGAATTTTGAGGATTGTTTGGGAGAGGAAAATGAAGGGAACTGAGACTTGGAAAATTGAGTTCTTGCATTTGGGCTTGTTGATCATCTGTTTTTTTACCCACAAAATGTGGTAATGAAAGAGAATCGAAGGATTGGGGTAGGGACCATGGTTTCGACTCTCATGTCGCGGTTAAAAGTCTGAGAGTAAGTTGGGAGTTATAGTTGTTGACACCTAAATTTTGGCGACCCGTTTAGTCATTTATTGCATTAAAAATTAGGGGTTAATTTTATCAATTGCATAACATATAGATTTAGGTTACATTTATTTTTTTATTTGCATTTTTTGCATTTTATTGGACCGGTGGTGGATGAGTTCAAATTAGATGGATCAGGTCCACAAAGCGAGAAGTTTGGCCCAAGCCTGTGTTTTTAATTGAAAATTATCTCGTGGGAATATACAATTTTAACATTTTTCCGAGATATGAACTTTTTTTTTTTGGATAAGGCACATGTGGAAAAGAATATTGCGGTTTATCTTCGCAAGATTTGGAATTAAAGAATAATCTTATTGGAATCTTGAATCGTTATTAATAGGTGAGAAATTTGTGAAAAAATATTGCGAATATTGCGTTTGGGAAAAAGAATTTTTGTGGATACCGATTTGGAAAGATTAAAAACCCTAATTCGCGGCCTATAAATATATGAATTTGCATAGGGTTTTTGGGAGGCCACATTACATTGAAACACACGGCTACGCACAATATATACACGGCCATTGAGAAGAGAGAGTGGGGGGTCTTCAAGCATGAAGTTTGGCACTTACAACTTTGACGCCCGCGGCTGCCGATCCATCGTTGACCGCCACCTGCCGCTACCTCAACTGTCGCTGAGCACCGCCTGATCGAGAGGCAGCCACGATATGCACAGAGAGAGACCGAGACCTGCTATCCTTGCCTGCGCACTATTGACAATTCTCGACCCTTTGCCAAGCTTAAAATTTTTTTGTTTCATAGGTCATGTGGAGCCCATCTGACAATTGTCGAACCAAGGAGCCCCACATTGTGCGAAGCTCTTTGCCGCAACGCCACACCCGAGCCGCCTGAGTTGCCGTCGCTGCACCATCTTTGCTGCGTCGACGATGGACTCGTTGCTGTGACCTTGTTGCCACCGCGACAAGCTGCTGATCTGCAATCACTCGAGCAGCCCTCGGATCCCCGACGATCCATGATCTGCTGCTTTTGCTATACCACGAACCAGCACACCCCAAGGACGCTGGAACCACTACAGCCTAGTTCGGAGTCAGCGAGGACTCTCTCGGTTTTACAAAAGGGGGGAAGAAGCCAAAAAGAAAAAGAAAAAAGCAAAAAGAAAGAGAGAGGAGACGGCAACAAAGAGAAACGGACGTGAGAGAGAAGACTTGAGGAGCTTCAACAGGAAAAATTAAAAAAAGAAGAGAAGAAAAGGTGCCCCTGTTCATCTTCGTCCGTGAAGCTGCCCATTGCCGGCCCCGTCTATGAGCGCCTGTGTCGTTCGCCGCGCTTGTGCCGCCGCGACTCAGCCCTCATAGCAGCATCGAACTAAGCTGCCCTTGAGTCGGTCTTGAAGGCACGCGACGGACTTATGCCAGCGAGTTATCCGACTTTGCTCCAAAGCTCAGCCGCGGCGCTTTGATTTTAATTTGTTTACAGGTTGAGCATCATCGATGGATCATCTACCGTGGCCCTCTTGTCAAGCACATAGTCAACCATGTGCCACACCGTGAGATACAACTGTTGAGACTTATCCGCAAGTCAAGATCCGGTCCGATTCCAATCCGAATTACGCGTGTTCGAATTAGCCCGCGCCTCCCCGGCTATCCACAAGCCAGCAATCGAGATATCCCGGCAACGCACGTCTTGGACACCCAAGGGAGAATATTTCGAGGTCTTCAAGAGATTGAAGGAGCTTGAGACTCGGTCAAACAGAGAAAACTACCAGATCGCGATAAAAGAGTAGTGGGCGTAACACACGTGAACTTGCAAGTTGGGGTTTTTGTGGATGTTGTTGTCTTTTGGCCATTGTTCAGACTTTAGATGAAAGTGGGCAGCAAAAGTTGGGGTTTTTGTGGCCTCGCTTAATGCAAGCACAAAGTAAAAAATATAGAAGATCATATCGTGAAGCTTCGACGCCGATCCCTGCAGATTCAACAAACAAGCCCGCAAGCTCCTCAGCAAAAACCAGCAATTTGTTCTTGTTTCTCGACGCACTTCAATTCATAGATTTGCCCACTGACGTTTGTTCTTGCTGGCCTCACCCTTGGTAGCCGCGTCGTGAGTTTTGCCGATCACCAACTGACTCGAGCCGAGAAGTCCCTATCAACACGAGCAGCCGCTACTGTGAGCCGATCACCCACCGCAATTCGTATGGTTTGTCGTCCATCTGAATTTGGAAACGTCACCCGCGTGACATCATGAGCTAGGTAAGATTCTTGATTGATTCAAATTTCTCATATTTTATTGCTAGATCCATGGGATCGCGATTTATTTTGAATATTTGTTCGTTATTGCCATATCCAAAAATATTTTGAATTCTCATGAATTCGGGGATTAATCCTTAATTTCACAATGTGCATACGATTGACAGTCCGATTTTCGTGCTCGAAATCCGACTCGCAATCGCACAGAAAATCGCCAATCCGATCTCATGCCCGAGATTCGATTCGCGATTTAATTTTAAAATTGGACAACCCGATCTCATGCGCAAGATATGGTTCGCCAATTTTCGAATATCAATTTTATCTTGGTTGATTTGATGTCGTTGTGTTTAAGTCAATTTTATTTTTCGTAAAAGGAAAAATCCAAAAAGAATTCGAATTAGGATTAGGTTTTTTTATTATCTTGCATGTTTAGAATAGGGATTTTATTTTGAATCATGAAAAAGAAAAAGACAAAGTGCATTCATTTAGGATGTTAGTTTTTTATTATTATCTGAATTGCATGTTTAATTTTAATTTCGACTTTCATAAAAAAAATGAAAAAAAAAATAAGAATTAGGGTATTCTCTGCATTAGAATTAGGGTATCTTTTGCACGTTATTGCATATTAGGGTAAGATTGCATGTTTAATTTTACTTCTTAATTAATTTTAAGTTTAGATAGATTTTTCTAGATAGATTGCATTCTAGGATTATTTGGGTTAAGACAATATTTTAGTTTAAATTAGGATTTAGTTTAACCTAATTCCTAATATAAATTGAATAGGATCTTAATCTAGCTAGATAATTTTCACATTTTATTTAATTCCGAATTTCATAAAAAATCCAAAAAATGTCTTAGGATAAATTACTTTCATTTTTTAGGATAAATTGCATTCTTTTAGGAAAAAGAAAAAAGAAAAAATGTTATGAACATGTCATTTAGGATTAGATTAAATGAAATGCACGTCATTTAGTTTTTTTTTTAGCCCATTTAATTAGCAATTGCCTATCAATAGAATTAGGTCATTTAGATTGCATTTAATTATTGCATTTCTTTAGGATTTACTCTATTCATGTCATATAATTTAGATCATATTGCCATGTCATGTAATTTAGGTCATGTTGCCATGTCATATTAGATTACTAGCATGCATTGCATATAGATTAAGTTCCCATTATATAAAGTGAAAACAAAAAAAGAAATTGTGTGTTAATTAGAAATCATATCTAGGGTTGATGATGTGAATCTTGATCTAACAACGCAGATGCTTTCGTTGCTTTGAGGTAAGTTTACAATTTATTCATTGCTTTCTTGGGTGTTAAATTGATGGATTGCGCACTCGCATGATTGCCTCATATGTTAGGGAAATAGATTTAAAATCAATCCAAGTTACTTGCCAAACATTTTTTTTTAAATAAAGAATGGTACCGAAAGGGCATTAGAGAAATCTAGTGTAACCAAGTCCCCGTATCCATAGTCTCTGGTTCGTAGGAGTAAAGTAAACCTCCCGTTGCTTTACTTGGGTTTCTAATCGACCCACCAAAAATAGATTAGTGGCGACTCCTAGATAAAATCCATTTGCATGTTTAAAATTTGAACCTAAGTCGCGAATTGGTATGGGCTTGGGAGAGCCCGAGTTAAGTTTAGGCTTAACAATCCATTAGCCAAAACCTAGGTGGTTCACACCCGAAAAATTGGTCGCGACAATAGTATGATAAAAAAAAAATTGAGAACTAATTTATTATGGTATAATATGTGCACGTTCAATGTTTGTGTTGTATATGTAATGTTATGGCTTAAGCTAATTCCTTTTTCTATTCATGCTAATTAATTAGTCTGGCTCGTCCACACACCCCACTCCACTTAGCTCGCTCTCTCCTTTTCCCCCTCTCTTCTTCTACCGCCAGAACCTTCGCCCCACTTCTCACTTTCGTTTTACCCACCAAACCACCATATTTCCTCCTCTCTTTACTAGCTCCATCGCGATGCGGCCCCCCTGCTCCGTTGCCAACTCCTCTCCAGTGCTCGAGCCCTGCCCGAATTCCACCAAGGATAGGTCGACGATCCGACCCCAATGTGCAGAGCCTGAGAGACGGCAACGAGGGATCCAGTCGCAAGAGTTCGCTACCCAAGACGAGATATAGGCATCAGGTGTGTGTTGTGAATGTTCTAAGCTCTAAATTTTTGATTTGGAATGAATTCTGAGAATTGTTTGGGAGAGGAAAATGAAGGGAACTGAGACTTGGAAAATTGAGTTCTTGCATTTGGGCTTGATAATCATCTGTTTTGTTGCCCACAAAATGTGGTAATGAAAGAGAATCGAAGGATTGGGGTAGGGACCACGGTTTCGACTCTCACGTCGCGGTTAAAAGTTTGAGAGTAAGTTGAGAGTTATAGTATGATAAAAAAAAATTGAAACATAATTTATTATGGTATAATCTGTGCACGTTCAATGTTTGTGTTGTAAACCACTAGGGGTCCGCCCCAGTGGCCACCCTTCCATCTTGGAATGAGGAGGTTGGGGGTTCAAATCTCCACTTTCTCGGGGATGATTGGGGGTGGGGAAGATTTCATTTCAGAAGTGGTTTCGACTCCCACGCCCTGCAAAGAGGCAAGGCAAAAGTTTGAGAGCGAATGTTATAGTAGGATTAGCGTAGGACTGACAAAAAAAAAAATTGTTTGTGTTGTATATGTAAAGTTATGGTTTAAGCTAATTACTTTTTCTATTCATGCTAATTGAATAGTCCGGCTCACCCACTCACCTCACTCCACTCAGCTTGCTCTCTCCTTTTCCCCCTCTCTTCTTCTACCGCCAGAACCTCCCACCCACTTCTCACTTTCGTTTTACCCACCAAACCACCACATTTCCTCCTCTCTTTACCAGCTCCTTCGCGATGTGGCCCCCCTGCACCGTCGCCTACTCTTCTCGTGTGCCCGAGCCCTACCCTAATTCCACCGAGGATAGGTTGACAATTCGTTCCCAATGTCCAGAGCCTGAGAGACGGCAACGAGGGATCCGGTCGAAAGAGTTCGCTACCTAAAACGAGATATAGGCATCAGGTGTGTGGTGTGAAGCTTCTGAGTTCTAAATTTTGGATTTGAAATGAATTCTGAGGATTGTTTGGGAGAGGAAAATGAAAGGAACTGAGACTTGGAAAATTGAGTTCTTGCATTTGGTCTTGATGATCATCTGTTTTGTTGCCTACAAAATGTGGTAATGAAAGAGAATCCAAGGATTGGGGTAAGGACCACGGTTTCGACTCTCACGTTGCGGTTAAAAGTTTGAGAGTAAATTGGGAGTTATAGTAGGATAAAAAATAAAAATTGAAACCTAATTTGTTATGGTATAATATATGCACGTTCAATGTTTGTGTTGTATATGTAATGTTATGGCTTAAGCTAATTACTTTTTCTATTCATGCTAATTGAATGGTCCGGCTCGCCCACTCACCCCACTCCACTCAGCTCGCTCTCTCTTTTTCCCCCTCTATTCTTCTACCATCAGAACCTCCACCCACATCTCACTTTCGTTTTACCCACCAAACCACCACATTTCCTCCTCTCTCTACCAGCTCTTTCGCGATGTGGCCCCCCTTGCACCATCGCTATTCCTCTCGTGTGCCCGAGCCTTGCCCTAATTCCACCGAGGACACGTCGACGATCCGACCCCAATGTGCAGAGCCTGAGAGACGGCAGCGAGGGATCCGGTCGCAAGAGTTCTCTACCCAAGACGAGATATGGGCATCAGGTGTGTTGTGAATGTTCTAAGGTCTAAATTTTGAATTTGGAATGAATTTTGAGGATTTTTTGGGAGAGGAAAATGAAGGGTACTGAGCTCTAAAGTTATGGTTTAAGCTAATTACTTTTTCTATTCATGCTAATTGAATAGTTCGACTCGCCCACTCACCGCACTCCACTCAACTCGCTCTCTCCTTTTCCCCTTATCTTCTTCTACCGCCAAAACCTCCGACCCACTTCTCACTTTCGTTTTACCCACCAAACCACCACATTTCCTCCTCTCTCTACCAGCTCCTTCGCGATGCGGCCCCCCTACACCGTCGCCTACTTCTCTCGTGTGCCCAAGCCCTGCCCTAATTCCACCGAGGAGAGGTCGACAATCCGACCCCAATGTGCAGAGCCTGAGAGACGGCAACGAGGGATCCGGTCGCAAGAGTTCGTTACCCAAGACGAGATATAGGCATCAGGTGTGTGTTGTGGAGGTTTTGAGCTCTAAATTTTGGATTTGGAATGAATTATGAGGATTTTTTGGGAGAGGAAAATGAAGGGAACTGAGACTTGGAAAATTGAGTTCTTGCATTTGGACTTGATGATCATCTGTTTTGTTGCCCACAAAATGTGGTAATGAAAGAGGATCGAAGGATTGGGGTAGGGACCACGGTTTCGACTCTCACGTCGCGGTTAAAAGTCTGGGAGTAAGTTGGGAGTTATAGTATGATAAAAAAAAAAAAAAAACCTAATTTGTTATGGTATAATCTGTGCACATTCAATGTTTGTGTTGTATATGTAATATTATGGTTTAAGCTAATTACTTTTTCTATTCATGCTAATTGAATAGTCCGGCTCACCCACTCACCGCACTCCACTCAGCTCGCTCTCTCCTTTTCCCCCTATTTTCTTCTACCGCCAGAACCTCCGACCCACTTCTCACTTTCGTTTTACCCACCAAACCACCACATTTCCTCCTCTCTCTACCAGCTTCTTCGCGATGCGGCCCCCCTGCACCGTCGCCTACTCCTCTCGTGTGCCCGAGCCCTGCGCTAATTCCACTGAGGAGAGGTCGACAATCCGACCCCAATGTGCAGAGCCTGAGAGACGGCAACGAGGGATCTGGTCGCAAGAGTTCGCTACCCAAGACGAGATATAGGCATCAGATGTGTGTTGTGAAGGTTTTGAGCTCTAAATTTTGGATTTGGAATGAATTCTGAGGATTGTTTGGCAGAGGAAAATGAAGGGAACTAAGACTTGGAAAATTGAGTTCTTGCATTTTGACTTGATGATCATCTGTTTTGTTGCCCACAAAATGTGGTAATGAAAGAGAATCGAATGATTGAGGTAGGGACCACGGTTTCGACTATCACGTCGCGGTTAAAAGTTTGAGAGTAAGTTGGGACTTATAGTATGATAAAAAATAAATAAATTGAAACCTAATTTTTTATGGTATAATCTGTGTACATTCAATGTTTATGATGTATATGTAATGTTATAGCCTAAGCTAATTACTTTTTCTATTCATGCTAATTGAATGGTCCGGCTCGCCCACTCACCCCAGTCCACTCAGCTCGCTCTCTCCTTTTCCCCCTTTCTTCTTCTACCGCCAGAACCTCCCACCCACGTCTCACTTTCGTTTTACCCACCAAACCACCACATTTCCTCATCTCTCTACCATCTCCTTCGCGATGCGGCCCCCCTGCACCGTCACCT
Organism: Eucalyptus pauciflora; assembly: GCA_007663325.1. Taxonomy (NCBI): domain Eukaryota; kingdom Viridiplantae; phylum Streptophyta; class Magnoliopsida; order Myrtales; family Myrtaceae; genus Eucalyptus; species Eucalyptus pauciflora. The sequence goes on from VMYD01000011.1 coordinate 3,270,940, forward strand.
ATTCCTCTCGTGTGCCCGAGCCTTGCCCTAATTCCACTGAGGACAGGTCGACGATCCGACCCCAATGTGGAGAGCTTAAGAGACGGCAACGAGGGATCTGGTCGCAAGAGTTCGCTACCCAAGACGAGATACATGCATTAGGTGTTTGTTGTGAAGGTTCTGAGCTCTAAATTTTGTATTTTGAATGAATTCTGAGGATTGTTTGGGAGAGGAAAATGAAGGGAACTGAGACTTGAAAAATTGAGTTCTTGCATTTGGGCTTGATGATCATCTGTTTTGTTGCCCACAAAATGTGGTGATGAAAGAGAATCGAAGGATTGGGGTAGGGACCACGGTTTTGATTCTCACGTCGCGGTTAAAAGTTTGAGAGTAAGTTGGGAGTTATAGTATGATAAAAAAAAAATTGAAACCTAATTTGTTATGGTATAATCTGTGCACGTTCAATGTTTGTGTTGTATATGTAATGTTATGGCTTAAGCTAATTACTTTTTCTATTCATGCTAATTGAATAGTCTGGCTCGCCCACTCACCCCACTCCACTCAGCTCGCTCTCTCTTTTTGCCCCTCTATTCTTCTACCGCCAGAACCTCCCACCCACTTCTCACTTTTGTTTTACCCACCATACCACCACATTTCCTCCTCTCTCTACCAGCTCCTTCGCGATGCGGCCCCCCTGCACCATCGCCTACTCCTCTCGTGTGCCCGAGTCTAGCCCTAATTCCACCCAGGACAGGTCGACGATCCGACCCCAATCTGCAGAGCCTGAGAGACGGCAACGAGGGATCCGGTCGCAAGAGTTCGCTACCCAAGACGAGATATAGGCATCATGTGTGTGTTGTGAAGGTTCTGAGCTCTAAATTTTGGATTTGGAATGAATTCTGAGGATTTTTTGGGAGTGAAAAATTAAGGGAAATGAGATTTGGAAAATGAATTCTTGCATTTTGGCTTGATGATCATCTGTTTTGTTGCCCACAAAATGTGGTAATGAAAGAGAATCGAAGGATTGGGGTAGGGACCACGGTTTCGACTCTCACGTCGCGGTTAAAAGTTTGAGAGTAAGTTGGGAGTTATAGTATGATAAATAAAAAAATTGAAACCTAATTTTTTATGGTATAATCTGTGCACGTTCAATGTTTGTGATGTATATGTAATGTTATGGCTTAAGCTAATTACTTTTTCTATTCATGCTAATTGAATGATCTAGCTCGCCCACTCACCCCACTCCACTCAGCTCGCTCTCTCCTTTTCCCCCTCTCGTCTTCTACCACCAGAACCTCCCACCCACGTCTCACTTTCGTTTTACCCGCCAAACCACCACATTTTCTCCTCTCTCTATTAGCTCCTTCACGACCCGGCCCCCCTGCACCGTCGCCTACTCCTCTCGTGTGCCCGAGCCAAGCCCTAATTCCACCGAGGACAGGTCGAAGATCCGACCCCAATGTGTAGAGCCTGAGAGACGGCAACGAGGGATCTAGTCGCAAGAGTTCGCTACCCAAGACGAGATATAGGCATCAGGTGTGTGTTGTGAAGGTTTTGAGCTCAAAATTTTGGATTTGGAATGAATTCTGAGGATTGTTTGGGAGAGGAAAATGAAGAGAATTGAGAATTGGAAAATTGAGTTATTGCATTTGGGCTTGATGATCATCTGTTTTGTTGCCCACAAAATGTGGTAATGAAAGAGAATTGAAGGATTGGGGTAGGGACCACGGTTTCAACTGTCACCTCGCGGTTAAAAGTCTTAGAGTAAGTTGGGAGTTATAGTATGATAAAAAAAAAATTGAAATCTAATTTGTTATGGTATAATCTGTGCACGTTCAATGTTTGTGCTGTATATGTAATATTATGGCTTAAGCTAATTGAGTGTGGATCAGAGTTTCCCTTGCATAAGGCATTGTTTTATGATTTAAAATGACCTCATGTCCCTTGTGTCAAGTTTAAGAAACTTTGGGTATTTTTTGCAATGATGATGTGCGTACAGTTAAATTGGGGAGAGGTGCCAAAAAAGTCCTAAACCTTTTGTATTTTTGCCAATTTAGTCCTAAACTTTTTTTTGTGCCAATTCAGTCCTTTTGGATCAATTTTTGCCGGATTTTGCTGACTGAACGTCGGCCGGCTAAGGTGGCTTCATCGGCGCTAGCGTGGATAACTTTTAATAATATTTTAATATTTTCGAATTTTTTTCTTTTTATTTTTTTCTTTTCCTCTTCTTCCTCTAGCCGGTCGCCGAGGTCTAGTGACCGGCTGGAGGAAGAAGAGGAAAAGAAAAGAAAAAAAATAAAAAAATAAAAAATGTATTATTAAAATTGTCCACGTTAGTGCCGATGAGGTCACGTCGGCCGGCCGACATTCGGTTAGTAAAATCCAGCCAAAGTTGGCCGGAAAGGATTAAATTGGCACAACGTAAGAAGGTTTAGGACTTAATTGTCACCTAAAAAAAGGTTTAGGACTAAATTGGCACAAATGCAAAAGGTTTAGGACTTTTTTGGCACTTCTCCCGTTAAATTGTCGCAATGGAATCCGAAGGTATGTCTTATATGAATGTTGATCGTAATCCTTGGGCTTGTTTCTTTGCAAATTTATTCTCACAAACCTACATGGGAGGCTTCATTGGCTCGGTGTTCCCTCCCCCAAGCAAAATGCTTGGTGACACTCACGAGCATCTAGTGGATGATGATAGCTTTTAATTGGTTGTGTGATACTTGTTTTGTTTTAACACTAGAACAGCCTTCACAATATCTTACCTTTTTATCCCATAGATTTTCTAGCCTAAAGCTGTAATTCTAATTCACATCTTATTGGTTTTCGTTCTGAAGAAGCACCAGAATATCGACTATTATACTTGAGGAGAAGAGTATTTTGACATATATTTTATGGCAAATTCTTGTCGTGCAAGTGAAGGTCTTCAGTGTACATTAATGCTCTTTTGTTCGGTTTCATTTGATACAAATCTAAATGATCAATTTGATTTCATCTCCATCCGTGGTTGGTTTCTAATGGTCGATCCTACGGGCATCCTTTACGTCATGTGCTTAGGCATGTTTTTCTGCAATCTGTTTCCAGTTTTGATTGCTATAACTCACCAGCACACTACGTGTTCAAGATAGAGTCCTCCTCTCTGTTTTTAGAGGACTTTACGTAAAGTTCAGATCTGGAGGCCAACAGTGACTTTGGAACATTAACTGCATTCTATCCAATGAAAAAATCGTTTTATTTTCCAAATAGCATTCAGTAATTCTTTTAGTCAGAAATTTATAAGCATATAGTATAAAATAATTAGGAATCGAATCAGTGAAACACACGGCCTTTCATGGGCTTTGCTAGCATAACAGTCTTTGGATTATTTAATAGCATGTTATGAGTCACAATTTTTTTTTGAAGAAATAGTCCTCAAAATAATATATAATTATTTGTTAGTTTTTTATGGTTCAGAATAGACTGGTATTCTTAAAGTAGATTAAAAACCGTGACCCAATCATTTCTCGCCTTTCATGTTTATATGGAGACATGACAGTGCTTACAATCATAATAGTGGAAATCAATCATCAGGATATCAGTTTTATCTATAAGGAAATTGAATAGAAACAAATCAGCGGAAATTTCTAAATGATCAACTTGCGGATGCTCTATTTGATGTGATATCTCCTCACTGATTTGTAGAAGCACAACATATAAGAAAATCGAAGGGAAACCCGCAACAATTAAGAATCACCACCATGAGTGATTTTGGGCCGAGATTCACTTTGGAAGAACCACCTCCCACAACGACCGTACATTGCGGGACATGCAGGGAAGATGTTCCGTCGATCTCAATCTTCAAGACCACGGAGTGGCGCGATCACTCCTACTGCAGTCACTGCATGTCCTCACACATCGCCGCGAAGATCAAGGATGGAGTGGCGAACGTGCAATGTCCCGAGTCCGGTTGCAAGGCGATGCTGGATCCTGTCACCTGCAAACAGCTTGTCTCAAGCATAGGGTTCTCCCGATGGTGCGACCCCCTGTGCGGCCGTTCTTGGGTTTGCGAGGTGTTACTGTCCGAACTCAAGTTGCAGATAGATGATTATAAACGAGTGCGGTGGGGATGGGGTTGTGGGGAGGTTCAAGTGTCCCAGTTGCAACGGAAGTGGTTGTTTTCGCGACGGGGATATTCATCTTCTGGAACGTCTTGTGGAGAAGCAGCGGTGGAAACGGTGTCCTCAATGCCACATTTATGTGGAGTGCCGCGGAGGTTGCAAGAACATTGTGTGCAAGTAAACTCCTCTGATTAACTTAGGTTTGATGATCCTTTCGTTGAGTCATAAAGTGCTCTTTTAGGGCTAGGGACGATTGAAGATAATCTATGGAGTTTCAATTGACTGCGCATTTCATCCATGCATGCACACACATACATGTACACATGTAATTCGGCATGCATGAATATGTAAAGGGCATGTAAAATCTGGCTTACTCAGCTAAATTTTTTCAAGTTTGGTAGCACGATCCTGCTACTTTGAAATACTTTTTGCTGGAGATCAAATATGGTAACTTAAATTTCTTGAATCTATTCAGTTTCTATAGGAATGATATCTTTGGCGTCTAGTTATAGATTTGTTTCATACGAGACTAAGATGTTCCGAAAAAGTTGTGGTCCATGTCAATAAAAAGCAAATGATGTGGTGCCACATTTAATCGAAGGATCGCATTTCAACAAATTTTAAAATACCTTAGAAGAGGAGGAGGAGGAGGAGGTAAGAGACTGGATTGACGATCAAGTCAAAGGTTACGGCAAGTGGTGCCGTTACCTAGTCATCAAATAAATGGAGACTTATAAGACCCTTGTTAATTGAGTTTATGATTTTATTTGTCTTTCTGTCATTTAGTATAGTGATAGTTGGAAAGAAAGTATAGTAGAGAAGATAAACCTCGCCTTTGAACTGACTTGAATGCCACCCGTGCATTGTTGCGGTCGGTAAAAGCTCATGGAGTTGTTTAGTGATTAGTGGCAAAACTTATGTGAGGTTTAAGCACATGACATAAGTTCGCTTTCTCGTATCACGAGGTACAAATGACTTCAAATAACTTCACAAGAAGAATTGATGTTGGGTCGTGGGGCCTCTTGTCGCTACTCTCCTCCTTGGAGTTCTGATGAAATATGTGATTTGAAGTCCCTAAATCATTATACTGTACTATTTGCCCTTCAAATTGGACTTTTTGGACAAAAAAAAATAAAATAAAATTGGACTTTGCCCTGTTAAATATTTTATAAAATAAGTCATATTATAGGCAAATTGCCCTCTCAAAAAAAGAAATAAAAGCTTCTAAATTATACTTGCTGTAGATAAACAAAATCTTGCTTTTTATCGGACTTTTGAGGTTTTTATTTCTAAAACAAATATACTTGATTTCTTTGTAATCATGCATCATATGCACCCCAGCTAATGCAAAATTATGAATACGTCCGATCCCTAATTTTGACTCCGAAAAGTTGCAAAACTTGGAAAGGCTCCCTTAGAAAATGTCATCTCTTTAACTACGAGCATCGATTTATTTATTTTTTGGGTGATCGCTCAAAATCCCTTGTAAAGTTTGAACTTTGGCAATGCTTCACGATAGACCGTTAAAAAGTAAAGATTATCTTTCTTAACTTTAGCTCCTCAACTTTAATTTTTGTTGTAGTCGCTGATTTTTTATATATTTATTTGCATAGTAATTAATGATGAGAGAGAGAGAGAGAGAGAGAGAGAGAGAGAGAGAGAGAGAGAGAGAGAGAGGATGCATTGTCAATTAGCTCCTCAACTTTAATTTTTGTTGTAGTCGCTGATTTTTTATATATTTATTTGCATAGTAGTTAATGATGAGAACACATCTATGACATGATTAATTTAGAGAGAGAGAGAGAGAGAGAGAGAGAGAGAGAGAGAGAGAGAGAGAGAGAGGATGCATTGTCAATGGAGCTAAAAAAATCCAACAAAATTATTTTGTTAAGAGAAAGGAGGTATTCATCTCTGGTAACCCTATAGCTATGAAAAGGGAAAAAAGAAAAAAAATCAGCGAATGCAATTAAAATCGAAGTTCTCGAGGCGATTTCAAAATTTAAGAAAGATTGTGCAGTTATGCCTGAAATCGAGGAAATAATCTGTAACTTTTCAAAAAGTCGGGATTACGATCCAATGGTGGCAAATTGGGGAGATTTTGAGCGATCAACTTTCTTGATGATCTCCTCGGAACGAAGCGACTGAATCTCGAGAAACCATAAAAAAAGCAGTCCTTTTTCTTCCATTTCTCTCGCACTTCTAAAGACCTTCCGAGCCATCAAGCATCATCTGTGCTGTAGCAACATGAAGAATCATACAATGCCGAAGAGAAAGAGAGAAGCAACGGATTTAAATGCTGCTGAAGTGGGCGACGAACATGATGGTACCATTTCCCTCTTTGAGTTTCTCCCAAAAACAAGAAATGGAAATGAACAAGTGGAATTTTCTTTCAAGTATAACAACATAGCTCATGTGCTGCATGAGTCTCTCTCTTGCTGGTGGTAAAAAGATCGTCAATGTACTAGGACTTTCCAATTGTTACATGAATAACTTGGAGTCTTGGATATAATTTGCACTCGGGATTGAAGTAAGACATTGTCGGTTGATTAGTTTCTTCTTCTTCTTTTTTCAAAATTTATTTTATTTTTATTTTTATGCAGTAATATCGACAGAGCTTAGAGATGTTGTGCCAAGTGCTTTTTGTGCTCAAGATTGAGTCCTTCTCCTTGTTCGCGAAGAACGGCATGGAGATGTATGAATTGGGGGAGTTCGAAGCAAGAGGATATAAATGGTTCGTTTCTGTACTCTCAAGTTTCCACCTCACACTCCAGGCATATAAGACTATTTATAGTGGTTTAAAGGCAGCTAGACGAAAAACATCGGTCAAATAACTTTTGAAGAGATTGTCCATCATATATAGAATCTTATTATTATGCCCCAAATTTGGGATGGTCTTGTAGGGAAACACATTTTTAACAATCGATCGAATCGATACTCGAACGATCGAATACCAAAAAACGAAAAAAGCGGAAACGTGCTTAGAAACATGTTACACTGATCAAAGGCATATCATGGAGTTTAACATACCTTGATTGCCATAGATTCGTTTGGTTCGGCTTTGGGAATGGGCTTTGGGACTCTAAAGTCCCTTGACTAAATGCAAACGCACATGGTTCAATTTTTTGGGCGACTTTGGCAAGATGCAATTGCATCTTCAAATGACTCTAGTGCCCTTAGTCCAAAGCAGGTCTAGAGGTCCTTTGGGAACTTGCATTTTCGAAATATAAGTTGTGGTTATTGTTCATCTTCTCCGTTGGAGAAACCGATTGGAGGCTGACAATCGTCGGCCAAGGGGTCGCGTGCCGGCGACGGTTGCCTGAGGGTCGCCTAACCTCGGCGACTGTCGCTGGACCTTAGGCAACACTTGGGGTCCCGGGTGACCGTTGTCTAGGGTAGCCTAACCCTGGCAACTGTTTGAGGGCCAGATGGCTAGATCTGGCCATTCGGCCACTAGATCTGGCGGTCTGGTGGCCGAACTTAAAAAAAATATATATACAAATATTATTTTTAATTTAATAAAAGTCATTTACAAATGCAAATTTTACCAAACGGTATTTTGGCCAAAGTTGTTTCTCAATGCAAATTTTACCAAACATTATTTGCATTTCGGAAAATCCCCTTCACAAGGTATTTGCATTTTTGCAAATGCATTCCTCAAAAGCCAAACCAAACGGGCCCTAAGTACTGTCACAGTTTTGAGGAATTCTTTGAAGGCCCGATTCCATTCGTCGAAAGAGGCTCGTACTATAGGGGGAAAAAGTGAAGTATTTCACTTTCTAAAAACGCAATAGTTCAGATATACCCCCTTTATATATATATTACAATAACTACACTCTTTTATGGGCCCTACACTTACGGGCCGGGTTTTAGCCCAATATAGGCGGATAGGCTTAAGTTGGCCCATCTAATAAAAAAAACCATGATCTCCTACTCGCACATGGTGGGGCCAAGTAGAACTCTCTTTACCTCCCTACAACATTCATACCGGTAAATAATCCGTGTGACCAGCATATTTTGAAAGCTTGTTGCCATACATTTGTTAGGAATATATAACAGCTTATAATGGGCATCACATTTTTGAGTAGATATAATATGCAGTACCCTAGATCAATCGATCACATTTATATCTCTCTTGATTTCTTTTTGACAATGATATATTATATTCACAATTATGAGTATCTCAAAAAATAATCATAATTGGTCGACTAGTGAATACAAAACTAGAATGTGATTCTCTAAACTCGATCTTTCTTTTTCCTTGAAACTCTCAATTTCAATCCAACTTGCTTTTCTAGAATTGTCATATTAGATCGAATCAATTCATGATCATTGGCAACATTCTAAGATGACAAACACTGAATAGAAATTTTGAGAATAAGTAAGAGTCATTATAGCACTTAATTAAGGAATTATTTTCCTCAAAAGTCTCACACGGCATAAAAGTTGAAATCAAAACTTTTGCCACTCTTGTTGGTCGTCTCAATGCATACGTAGTATGAAATACGTATTACGGTATTAACTCATTTTTCATGGAGCATATGTCTACACCTTCAATTCCGTAAAGATGATAGTTCAGACATATTTAATGTCTAACTTGAATTCACGTATCTACTATTTCACAAAAATCTTTGAACTCACATTTGGCATCATAGATAGAAAAAGTAAAATATGTGGGTTATTTTACATTTGGACATAGTAAATATTATGATTTCATCTTAACACTTAGTTAAGGTGACATATATATTTTTAAGCTTGAGCTCTCGATTATCACCTAGATAATAAGTTTAAAAAATGTCTCATCTCTATTTATTACATAGTAAATAGAGACGATTACCCGTGTGAGTGGGCTAATCTTTTATCTGTTCAACATACTTTCTCAATTTTATATAATGCACTAAGCTCAAACAAAGAATCATATGCATTAATAATGAAAACATAAATTCATTAAATGTGAACATTTAAGGGAAATTATAATATTTAGTACATCAACCTTTACGTAGTCCTAGAGATTTCATATGGCCATAGAACACATCTCTAGGTATTGACTTCGTCATAGGATTTGCTACCATTCTATGGGTAGATATGTACTGTAAGTTCATATCTTTTCGGGCAACCATATCTTTGACAAAATTATGCTTGGTATCTTTATGCTTGCTCTTACCATGATATTTTGGATCTTTGATGTACGCTATTACTACTTGACTATCACAGTTAACTAACAATGAGTTTGCAGCATCATTAATAACATATAAATGATCCAAAAATCTCTTAAGCCAAACACTTTCTTGTATTGCTGCTGATAATGCCACGAACTTAGCTTCCATCGTGGACAAGGCTATACATGTTTGTTTCTTAATGCTCCAAGATATGGCACCATTATTGTCGCGACCAATTTTTCGGGTGTGAACCACCTAGGGTTTTGGCTAATGGATTGTTAAGCCTAAACTTAACTCGAGTTCTCCTAAGCCCATACCAATTCGCGACTTAGGTTTAAGTTCTTAACATGCAAATGATTTTCAATTAGGAGTCGCCACTAATCTATTTTTGGTGGGTCGATTATAAACCCAAATAAAGTAACGGGAGTTTTACTTTACTCCTACGAACCAGAGATTTTGGGTACGGGGATTTGGTTACACTAGATTTCTCTAATGCCCTTTCGGTACCATTCTTTTATTTTCAAAAATGTTTGGCAAACAACTTGAATTGATTTTAAATCTGTTTTCCTAACATGTGAAGTAATCATGCGGGTGCGCAATTCACTAATTTAACACTCAAGAAAGCAAATGAATGAGTTGTAGGGCTAACCTCATAGTAACGATAACATCTGCGTTGTTAAATCAGAATTCACATCAACAACCCTAGATATGATTTCTAATTAACACGCAATTTCTTTTTTGTTTTCACTTAATTAGTGGAAATCATGCAATATGCAATGCAATATTAATTAAATGACCTAATTCTAACGACATGCAATTTCTAATTAAATGGACTTAGCAACAATCACTAAAGGGCATGCATTTCAATGAATCTAATCCTAATGACATGCATATGACATTTTTTTCTCTTTCCTTTCTTTTTCCTAAAAGAATGCAATTCATCCTAAAAAAAAACTAATTTATCCTAAGACATTTTTGTATTTTTTTCATGAAATTCGGAATTAGAAAAATGTGAAAATTACCTAGCTAGATTAAGATCATCTATCCAACTTATATTAAGGATTAGGTCAGGCTAAATCCTAATTAAACCAGGATATTATCTTAACCTAGCAATCTCTAACCTAAGATGCAATCCATCCAAATCAATCTAAATTTAAAATGAAACATGCAATTTTATCCTAATATGCATGATGATTTTTGTGTTTTTTTTTATATAAAAATTCGAAATTAAAATTGACACATAATTAAACATGCAATTTAAATTAATGAAAAGAAAATCTAACATCCTAAATTTATGTTTTTGGTGTTTTTGTTTAAGAAATTCGAAATTAATAAATTTCCTATTCTAGACATGCGAAATAGCCCTAAAACAAGTAATATCCTAACATGCATCTAATCTAACTCAAATATTTTTTATTTTTCTTTTACGGGAGCAAACAAATAAAAGCATCAAGAACATCAGAGCAACAAATCCAACAAAATATCATCCATGTCCATTTAATTTTGGAAATAAATTGACGAATCATATCTCGCGCATGAGATCGGATTGGCCAATTTTAAACAAAATCACGGATCATATCTCAAGCGTGAGATCGGATTGGTGATTTCTCCGTGCGATTGCGAGTCGTATTTCGAGCGTGAAATCGGACTGTCAATCATACGCACGTTACGAAATTAGGAAGATTTCCCTAATTCATGAGAGATCAAGAGATCTCTTGGATATGGCAATATCGATCAAATATTCAAAGAAATATTGCGATATTACAAATTAGGCAGCGACATATATGAAAACCAAATTCATCGAGAGTCTTACCTAATTCACGATGTCACACGGGTGACGTTCCCAAATCGAATCGGCGGCCGGCTTGTGATGACCGGCTGTGCTTCAGGGCAAGCCCGCAAGGCATCTCAGCTTGAGATGCTCGAGCTGGTAATTCACGGTGTGGTGCTCGGTCGACTGCAAAATCAAAACAAATGCGCAGCAAGGACCAACGCAACATATACGATTAAAGAATTAAACCCCAAACCCTCGGATCTCCTTACTGCCGGTGTTTCCCTTGCTGCCATGCACCCTTATATTTCTATTTTTTTTATCAAACCCCCTTCTCCCACCAAAAGCCAAATTTCCACCCCCTCAGGCTACACGGAGGCCAATTCTTTCCCACGTGTTTGTCCTTTGGCTGTAACTTTTCAGGTGAACTTCATGAGTGGCCGTGAATTCAAATATTCCATCGAGAATTCTCGTATTTTTCTTCTTTGATTTCAACCGGTAGTGTTGTGACTTGATGAACGCCGAAGTGCGAACACAAGTGAATTTCTTCACGGACGATATATTCAGGAATCACAAGGACATGGCCACCTGGTCACCGGCGCACAAATAAGCCTGCAAAACAAAGAAATTCAATGGTACAATCCGAGTAGCGAGTTGTCGAGGCCAGGGTCATCGATGAGGGTAACCACTGGTGGTCCGGCTCTTCTGGACGGCAGGTCTTCGCTCCTGATGGGGGTTCGCAATGAATTCTACAAAAGAAAATTCGAGCACGATGGTGGATGATTCACGGTGACATCCGGCTGAGGAGGGACTACTTCGCGGTGGTTGCGGCAACTCGCTAAATTGGACTGAAATCGTCGCAACAAACTACTCAACAAATCTGGGAAATCAATAGAGAGGGTTGGACTTACGCCAGGTGGTGTCTGCGATTACTGGAGATCGTGGCCGTGTGTGGCAGTGCATTAGACATATAATAACCACGTCAAGAAAGCGAAGCCATGAGAAAACCAGAAAAACTCTTCTTCTCATATTTTCAGGTGTTCACATGGGCATGATATGTATCCCTTGTACGTGACTATAGAGAAAGAAAAGTGAAATTTTTATTGAGAATTGATAACTCCCTTGATAGCTTGATGACCCCCCCTCGGTTTACGCCTGAAGTTAATCTCAGTGCGGCAGCAGCTTTGTCGATGAGGAATCTGCGGGGACTTCTTGATGGAAGTGGTGACCACACGTGAGCACGGACCAATGGTGAGGTGGATGCTCAAACGTTCGCCGAGATAGTCTCATAGCGAACCTGCAAAACAGAGAATGATTTCGTTGTGGGGAGGCATCAAATTGATCTCAGCTCGACATGGCAGAGATGTCACGGCTCACTGCACGGTAAAAATTCCGTGGTGCTCATTCAAGATCCTGCAAAACTGAAAGAGCTTTGGTGTTGTGAAAAGCAAGAGCTCAGCCGAGAGGGGCCATTGCGATCTAGGTATTGCGTGAATGGCTAGTAGCAATAATGATGGCTAGTGGATCTTGGGAGGCGATGATAGAACAATCTCCGAATTGTGCTGCCAAGTGAAAACAAACCCTACAAGGTCATAAAAAAGAGAGCTAGCCGTATATTCAATATGCGTGGCCCCTTTTTTACTTTGCGCACGATGTATTTATAGGTCCAAAAAATATATCCCCACGACATATATTTTTTCCTTTTTTGGTTGCGTACGATACCCCTAAATATGTCGTTGCACCCCGTGCAATATTCCCTTTTGTATTTTTCAAATATTCCATCAAAAATTTCTTTTCTACCAAAGATTATACCCATTGGTGTATATTACCTGAATATATAAAAAAAATTATCGGAATATGCTCGCCGTCGGTCTAATGCTAAATGCAAAAAATGCAAGTTAAAAATAAACGCGCCTAAAACTATATGCTATGCAATTAACTATTTTTTTTTTCAGGGATAAAATGAACCCCCAATTTTTTAATGCAATAAATGACTAAACGAGTTGCCAAAATTTAGGTGTCAACAATTATTCAGTAAGAAAACAAATCTAGAGGTAGATTTCTTTTCATCTAAATCTCCTCCCCAGTCAGCATCTGAATAGCCTTCAAGTCGTAGATCATTTCATTGGTAACTCAGCGTATAATCGGCAGTTCCTTTCAAATACCTTAATATTCTTTTGACGGCTTTCCAATGTGCTTGACCTGGATTGGATTGGTATCTACTCACCATTCCAACTGTAAAACATATGTCAGGTCTTGTACACATCATAACATACAGTAAGCTTCCATCAGCACTAGCATAAGGAACATGTTGCATTTGTTCATTCTCTTGTGGAGTCTTTGGACACATTTTATTGTTCAATCCTTCACATTTTTATGAGTTTACAATCTTGCATACGAAATCGTTTAAGAACCTTATTTATGTATGTTTCTTGCGAAAGAGATAATAATATCTTCGAACAATCCCTTGAAATCTTAACTTCAAGAATGTATGTAGCCTCATCCACGTTTTTCATCTCAAAGTTGGAAGATAACCAACTTTTAACAGTATTAACAAACTCTATATTGCTTCCAACAATCAGTATATCATCAACATATAATGATATGATCACAAATTGATCTTTAGATCTTTTGATATATACACAATGATCCTCATCAATCATTGTAAAATCATATGTCATTATGGTGTTATGAAAACGTATATACCATTGTCTTGACGACTGCTTAAGACCATATATCAATCTTAAAAGTCGACATACCTTTTGTTCTTAACCTTTCATAATGAAACTAACAGGTTGTTCCATATATATTTATTCTTCTAATTCTCCATTGAGAAAATCCATTTTAACATTCATTTGATGTAACTTAAGATCCATACTAGTTATTATTGCCAGAATAATGCGAATCGAGGTAAATCTCACTATAGGAGAAAATATTTCCTCATAATTAATTCATTCATGTTGATTATACCCATTCACCACAAGACAAGTTTTATGTATTTCTATTGAGCCATTAGCTTTACGCTTTATTTTGAGAACCCACTTGTTCCCAACGGCTTTGCGTCCTTTTGGAAGATCAACCAATTCCCAAACATAGTTTGACTTCATTGACTCCATCTCCTCTTCCATTGCATGCATCCATTTTTCCTTACTGAGGCAATTTAAAGCCTCGTTTACATTTCTTGGCTCATCTTCATCTTGTGGAGCAACCATAAAAGTTTTCCCTTCAATGTCAAAACGTTGACAAAGAATACTTTTGCGACTTGTTAGCCGTACGGGAGATTGTACATTTTGCACATCATTCCCCATTATACTCCCACTCGGAATAGATAATAGCGATATCATTTCATCGGGTGATTGTAATTGAGAGTAAGTTGAATTTAATTCATCACTTATCATGTTACTCCCACTTGGACGAACTTTATTAAATCCATTATCTTGATCCAATGTTTTAAATATGGAGTATTCCTCACATATTTCGCCCTTATTAGGAAATTCATTCTCTAAGAATGTGACTATTGAGATTTTACGGAACATATATAGGCTAAATAAACATAAATGCATTGGAATGAAAGATAAAATTCTACTGTACATGTTCCTCCAAAGACGTTCGTGCGTTTTAATCAAAAATCAGAATATCAAATGGAGTTATATGGATTACCTCTCGAAACACGCTTTAAACAACTTGATTAAGATGTTCTTCAGTTCAAGCCCCACAAATGTCGAGCCTCTAGTTCAGACACACCACCAATGCACCTTGAACGAAAAAGAGCTCACAGGTAATCACCGTTGTAATTGTGCTAGCAATCTTGTAGAGACAATCCTCTACACGTGGATAGCAACTATTTGCTAACCATATAGTTTTCTCTATGAACTTACTCTCTTTTTCTTAACTTAACCCACTCACCCTCTCTTAAGTCTATTTATAATGCCCTGGTGAAGTCAACATTTAACTTCTTCTATAAGCTAGTCTTTAACCTCCCAAAGAAGTTATTGACTACTTTTTCCAAAAGTTACTTCTTCCAGAAGTTGGTCTTTAACTTCTCAAATAAGTTATTGACCTCTTCCTCCAGAAGCTAGTCTATAACTTCTCAAATAAGTTATTGACTACTTCCTCCAAAAGTTGGGTGAGCAAGAGAACAACTCTCATGAGTGGGCTATGTCCAATCGAGTGAATTGGTTATGGTGTGTGACTTCCCTAGGTTTATCACTAAGCTGGCAGTAAGACTTGTACTAACACTGCAGTACTCCCAAGAGAATTGATTGTCCCGATCAATCTCTAGGTCCTACAAGCCATAATTGACATCTAACAATATGTCATGGATACCTAGACAGTGTGAAAGTTTTAAGAACATAATGAACCCGTTAACTCTAGCTACAGTGTAATTCAATCCATCTGTCTTACTATATCCTGATCGAATAAAGACCATGGAATATTTGTCAAGTCACCAATTCGATCATATGCATTTTATATGAGACATAAACAATTTATTCTCGGTAACCCCGGCCGAGGATTTTAATGCAGTGTCACAATTAGATCGCATAGGACATCATTATTGTACCTTACATGTAACAAGGAGACAGATTCCATGTTGCACACACGTGTAACTTCGTATGTGAACAAGTTATGACCATCAAGTAGAGAGACAAATCAATGAGTCGCCAATATACGTACCCGTGAACCATAGTCGTCCAACACATAAGTTAACATTGTGCCTCAAGTCTAAGGATTATTTACACAAGACCAGAGCAAGAACGATTAGTCATTGACCCCGCTAAAAGCTTCCATGTTGCCAATCGTTCTATGTATGTCATGTTCAGTGAACTTGTCTATTACAAGCACCCGTGTTCTAACTCGGGCATCATAATACCCAATGACTTATGACTCGTCATTACCTTAAGCATCTAATACTTAATGGTAAAGTTAAGAACACACCGGTCTCAATGGGATCATTAGTATACACTCAATGATCCATTGACTGGGAACGATTTAAAGATTCAGTTTAACTGTGAACTCGTCACGCATATTCTTAATAGTCTTAAGAATAAGTCCAGTCATAACTGATCTTATGGAATCATTCATATAAATAATTGGACAAATGAATGAATACGTCATTGCCATTAATTTGACAACATAATTGAAATCCCTAATATGTAACTATTACATGGTTGCTTTATGGCATATAACTAACAGTGACATTGTGATTCGAATTCAGTTATACTCACACTTTCCTACTCACCTATAAATACATATCCTTCCGAGTATTCTGAGTATCTTATAAAAATACTCTTTTTACCTCTAGGACCCAATTTTCCAAACTTGTGAGAGGGCTCATGAGTATAGGCAGCACAACCCCACGGTTTAAAAAAACTTAAGTTCAATTTTCTACATGTCCATAACTCATATGGAGTGGAAGTAATTAATTTGGAAGACACACGATTAAGTATATAGGCAGCAGTTAATAAAGTATCACCCTAAAAGGTTATAGGTAAGTTAGCATACGCTATCATGGATCTAACCATTTCCAATAGAGTTCTGTTTCTTCTTTCCGCAACACCATTTTGTTGAGGAGTATATGGAATAGACAACTGTCTTTCGATTTATTTTTCATCACATAAATTTTTGAACTCATCAGATAAATATTCTCGAGCTTGATCGGATCTCAATACTTTTATTTTCTTATCTAATTAATTTTCTACCAAGCTCATAAACCTTTTGAAACAACACAATGTTTCAAATTTATGAGAAATCAAATAGACATGTCCAAATCGAGTATAATCATCTATAAATGTGATGAAATAAATAGTCTCGTGCCTTCCTCTCACATTCATTGGACTACATATATCAGAATAGATTAATTGCAAAGGAAATTCGGCTCTTTTACATTTTTCAAATTGTTTCCTTGTCGTTTTCCTTGCTAGGCAATACTTACATATGGGCAAATCAACTTTTTTAATGTTGCCATCTTTAGATAACCTATTCATACGTTATTAGCTAATATGATCAAGTCTAGTATGCCACACATTCACATAATTATTATATGAATTAGAAGATGTGAAGAGGGAATAACAAACATTGACATTACCATAGTCAACATTTAATACAATAAAACTATCTAGAAAATAACCACAACCATAATAGTTTATATTTAAATACAAATTCACACCATTATTATGGAAGTTTAAACTAAAACCAAGCTTTACCAACACTAAAACAAATACTAAATTCTGACAAATGTCTGGAGCATATAATACATTATGTAGGAATAAGGTGTGTCCACCACGCATGTTTAATTAGCATGTGCCAATCCCTTTCACTTCAACTCTAGAGTTGTTTCATACATAGATCCATTTAGTTCCAGTCAATACTCGTCGAAATTTCACGAAGAATTTTCTATCCTTCACTACATGGTATGTTGCTCCCGAATCTATAGTCCACAAATGATTAGATTCAGTTAAGAATACAGAATTTGATACATAAGTAAAGTTCTTTACAGTACAATGAGTATCTACCTTCTTTGACTCGCGACAATCATGAGCATAGTGACCATTCTTGTCACAATTATAACACTTCACCCTTGACAACTTCTTCATTTGAGGACGCTTTCCTCTTTTTTGTTGGTCAACTTTTGGTTTCTTTCCTAAAGAACTTGCTCCCTTACATTTCCACCTTTTGAATGAATCAAGATGTTTACATTTGGAGCTTGACACCCTTTGTGAGCTAGAACTAGCATAATAAATGTCAGTTTTTGGTTTAGCCGCCAGGAGGCGGTCCTCTTCTAGCTAAAGATGGGACACTGCATCCTCAAAGGTTTTAATATTCTCATTGTGAGTCAGGTGCACCTTCATATGCTCCCAACTTTAAGGCAAGGAACAGATCACTGCTTGCACTTGCTGCTCATCAATCAGGACATGACCAGCATCATTCAGCTTATTAATCATGTTTGACATCTTTCTCAGGTGTTGTTTCATGGTCTGACCATGAGGTTTCTTGTAAGAGTCAAACCTTATAGTGAGATGCCTCAGTTTGGTCACTGATGTATGACCAAATCTTGCTGCCGACGCTTCCCACATTTCCTTGACATTCTCAAAATACCTGAACTCTCGCATGACATCATTCTCCATGCTACCCAGCAACATAATGCGAGCAAGGGAGTTCTTTCTCTTCCATGCAGCAAATGCATCCGTATCTCTTTTAGTTTGTGCAGTGTTCCCATCTTCAAGTTTTTCCATAATCAAGTTAAGAGCTTCTAGTACCTCTTGCTCTTCTAGCACATATTGGATTTTCATATGCCATATTTCATAATTATCGCTGTGAAGCTTCTCACCTTTGTTCAATTCAGCGACTATACTCTTAGTTGCTGAAGCCATTGGATCTGAACATATCAAACACATATGCAGGAATTATTAATGCCTATCATTTATGCATCTATTTTGCATAAACTCATCATATTAATGAATAATTTCAAATATGGTTTCAAAATCAAAAGATCATTATGTTTCCAATCATCATCCAAAAATCCTAACTTGAAATTTTCATTAATATAATCTTCTATGCAAAATAAGTTCTTTAAAGCTACAAAAACTTCTATGAACTACCCACAACAATTAATAATAACATAAGCAATTGACATTTGATATCCATTAACGATAAGATAAAAAAATTTCCACATAATGTAACCAATACATCAGTTGCTACAACAACATCGACATGGTAGAAATTATCTACATAAGATATCCATAAAACATACTAAATAAACATCACTAGAAACAGTTAACGCTAAGTCAAACTATGAATAGAGAAAGATCCTTTTAATTTCTTGGAAATTTCCTTTGTAAATTCATTAGGCACATTCGACAACCACGGAAAAACATACTAATATCCCTTAGGGTTTCTCCTTCACACATGCATCCCCCGCCGGATTGAACTCATTCCTTGGGTCGAAGTCCTTGTGGCTTCAATCCGATAATATTCATTTAAAAAAGCCACTACTAGCTTCTTATAATTAGGAACCATGTTGACCTCCCATAGGCGATTCAACACTCCTTGCCATTCTGGTGGAAGAGTATTCATGAAGAATCTCACCATCTCAAAAGCTAGCATGGGATAACCCTTCCAAATGACTTCTTGTATCTTCTTATTAACCTCTAGAACATGTTCAATTAAATCACCACTTTCCCATCAATTATCAGTCAACTCAGCTATCAACCTTGAAAGCTTTCTCTTTTGACTTTCTAACTGTGCACAAATAGGTGTGTGCTTACAAAGGGGAGGTATTGTTCCTATAATAAATGCATAATAAAAAGGGATTACTCACAATCCATAGGGACTTAATTGAAAAAGAAACACATTATTCATTTGTTTTTGTCAACGGTCAACGATCGACGGAGACCGGGTTACATTAGAAGGGTCAAGTTAGGTCAAACCGATCAACCCGGCTAGGTGACGTCATTGTGACGTCACTGGCACGTGCCTTATGCGTGCGTGAGCAATTGTCTGCTAACATCACGATGACGTCAGGTGGCACGTGTGGCACATGCGCGGGGCGATTACCCCCGCGCGTGGCTTGCACACGCCAGTGGTTGCCAAGGCATGTGCGGCGCACGCGCCTATGCAAGCTGCCTCGCACGCGCCAACGAGGCCGTTTCTTCTAGTTGCACGTGACGGCGCATTTGGTGGCCCCAAGCGATAAGCCACCTATCGTTTTTCTCGTCTCAACAAGAACTACAACCTTACACTATCAAAAACGAGTTTTGATTCATTGAAAATCAAAATGGGGGGGGGGGGGCGCGAACAGTACGGGTGTCGGGATTTCCATCCCCGAGCATCCAAAGACGACGTTTCTCGAAATTTCAACCAAAGGCAATTTATAAACATCAACAGTGATCAGGAAACATGAATAACATCGCTCTGATACCAATGTAGGGAAATAAATTCCTAATAATCTATCGAAGCGATACTTGAATGATCAAATACCAAAAATCGAAAACGCGGAAACGTGTCTGAAAACATGTTGCACTGGTCAAAGGCATATCACGGAGTCGAACATACCTTGATTGCCACAGATTAAGTACCGTCACAGTTTTGAGGAATTCTTTGAAGCCCTGGTTTCGTTCGTCGAGAGAGGCGCATACTATTTCTGAAGGGGAAAAAGTGAAGAACATATTTCACTCAAATATACCCCTTTTTTTATTTTTATATATTATAGTAACTGCACTATTTTATGGGCTCTACACTTACGGGCCGGGTTTTAGCCCAACATGGACAGACGGGCTTAAGTTGGCCCATCTAATATAAAAACCCATCAGGTTTATATATTTTACAGGCGTTAATTTCTGTTACTACTATGAGTCTAGTGTTTGGTAACTTTTGTAACTTTGTATATTCATCCAAAATAAGGTAACCTTTTTATAAAATAAAAACATCGTTGTGAGAATAAATGTTGCTCTAGTATTCAAAAGTTGAAGCACTTCAAAGATTCTAAGAATAATTATGGTCGATTGAAAACCATTGACCTTTTGTATACATTCCGCTGATCGGGGAGCATCTTGATTCTGTAGGAAATTGATCCTCTATCCCAATGGAGATCGTAAGAAATAGATTCCTAAAAATCAAATATTAAAAACGAACGCGGAAATGTGTCCGGGAAACATGTAACACCGATTGAAGGCATATCACGGAGACGGACATACCTTACTTGCCATAGATTATGTACCGTTATAGTCTCAGAGAAATCGTTTGAAGCCCCGGAATTCCGTTCTTCAAGAGGGAGTAAACTATTTCAAAGGGATAAAGATGGAGAAGCGTATTTTTTTCTTTGAAACGCTATAGGTAGCTTTTTCCCCTTTACTTTTTATTTTATATATTGCGGTTATTTTCACTTAGAAAATAACTGCCATTTCCTCTTATGGGCTGGGTTTGGCCCAATGTGGGTGGACAGGCTTAACTTGGCCAATCTAATAAAAAACTCATCATCTCTCACTCGCACATGATGGGCCGAACATAACTCTTTTTTATTAGATGGGCCAAGTTAAGCATGTCCACCCATGTTGGGCCAAACCCAGCCCATAAAAGAAGAGCCCATAAGAGGAATTGACAGTTATTTTCTAAGTGAAAATAACTGTAATATATAAAATAAAAGTAAAGGGGAAAATGCTACTTGTAGCATTTTAGAGAAAAAAAATATGCTTCTCCATCTTATTCCCTTTGAAACAGTTTACTCCCTCTTGAAGAACGGAACTCTAGGGCTTCAAACGATTTCTCTAAGAGTGCAACAGTACTTAATCTGTGCAAGCAAGGTATGTACGTCTCCATGATATGCCTTCGATCGATGTTATATATTTCCTAGGCACGTTTCCACGTTCGTTTTTGGCATTTGATTGTTCGAGTATCAGTTCAATTTTTAGGAATCTGTTTCCTACATTGGTATTAGAGGGATGTTGTTCATGTTTCTCGATCATTGTTGATGTTTATAAATTGTTTTTGGCCGAAATTTTGAGAAACGTCGCCGTTGGACGTTCAAGGATGGAAATCCCAACACGCCCGTATTGTTTGCCCTTCCTTTTGATTTTCCATGAATCAAAACTCGTTTCTAATAGTGCAAGGTCATAGTTCTCGTCAAGACGAGAAAAATGATGGGTGGCCCGTCGCTGGGGGCCGCCAGACGCGCCACCACACACCGCCAGAAGGAGAGGCCTCGTCAGCGCATGCGATGCACGCGTTTGCAGAAACTGCTAGCGTGTATGCGCCACACGTGGGGTAATCGCCCCGTGCATGCGCCACACATGCTAGCTAACGTCATCGTGATGTCAGCCAGTGGTTGCCCACGCGCGCCCGGGGCACATGCTGGTAATGTCACCTAGTCGAGTCGTTCAATTGACCTGACCCAACTAGTTTGATTGGACTCAGTCCATTGACCGTTGGCTGTTGACCCTTGTTGATCGCATTAACCGTTGACCCAAAAAAAGTGAGCATGTGTTTCCTTCTCAATTATAAATAATCCTTTTTGTTCCGCATTTGTTACAGGAACAATGCCTCCTCTTTATATGCATACACCTAATTGCACACAATCAAAAAGATAGAATGCAAGACTTGCTAGGATGATAGTTGAGTTGGTTGATTATCGATGGAAAGTGGTGATCTAATTGAACATGTTCCCGAGGTCAATAAGAAGATACAAGAAGTCATTTGGAAGGGTTAACTCATGCCAGATTTTAAGATTGTGCGATTCTTCATTAACACTCTTCCATCTGAATGGCAATGAGTGTTGACTCACCTATGAGAAGTCAACGTGATTCCTGATTATAAGAAGCTTGTAGTGTCTTTTTTGAATGAATTTGTAGGATTGAAGCCACAAAGATTTCAACCCAAGGAATGAGTTCAATTTGGTGGGGATGAATGTGTGAGGGAGAAATCCTAAGGGATTTCCGTCTGTTTTTCTGTGATTGCCAAATGTGCCTAAAGAATTTTCAAATGAAATTTCCGAGAAATTAAAAAAATCCTTCCCTATTCATAGGGTGACTTGGCATTCGCTTTTTCTAGTAATGTTTACTTAGTATGTTTTTATAGATATCATATGTTGATAATTTCTACCATGTTGATCTCGTTGTAGCAATTGATGTATTGGTTACATTATGTGGAAATATTTTTATTATATCGTTAATGGATATTCAATGTCAATTGTTTCTGTTTTTATTAATTGTTGTGGGTAGTTCATAGAAGTTTTTGTAGCTTTAAAGAACTCATTTTGCATAGAAGATTATATTAATGATAATTCCAAGTTAGGATTTTTGGATGATGATTGAAAACATAGTGATATTTTGATTATGAAACCTTATTTGAAATTATTCATTAATATGATGAGTTTATGCAAAATAGATGCATAAATGATAGCTATTAATAATCTGTGCATATGTGTTTGATATGTTCAAATCAAATGATTTCAGCAACTAAGAGCATAGTCGTTAAATTAAACAAATGTGAGAAGTTGAACGGCGATAATTATAAAATATGACATATGAAAATTCAATATGTGCTGGAAGAGTAATATACACTAAAAGCTCTTAACCTGATTATGGAAGAACTTGAAAAAAAGAATATTGCACAACATAAAAGAGATAAGGATGCATTTACTACGTGGAAGAGAAAGAACTCCCTTGCTTGCATTACATTACTGAGCAACATGGAGATGATATCATGCGAGAGTTCAGACGTTTTAAGAATACCAAAGAAATGTGGGAAGCATTGACATCAAGATTTGGTCAAACATTGGTGACCAAATTGAGGCAACTCACTATAAGGTTTGACTCTTACAAGAAGCCTCATGGTCAGATTATGAAACAACACCTGAGAAAAATGTCAAACATGATCAATGAGCTAATGGACGTTGGCCATGTCCTGACTGACGAACAGCAAGTGCAAGCAATGATTCGTTCATTACTTCAAAGTTGGGAGCATATGAAGGTGTACTTGACACATAACGAGAACATTAAAACTTTTGAGGATGCAGTGCACCATCTTGAGCTAGAAGAGGACCGCCTTTTGGCGGATAAGCTAGAAATTGACATTTATTATGCTGATTCTAGCTCACACGGGGTTTCAAGTTCCAAGCGCAAACATCCTGATTTGTTCAAAATTTGGAAAGGCAAGGGAGTAAGTTCTTCAGGAAAGAAATCAAAAGTTGACCAACATGAAAGAGGAAAGCGTCTTCGAATGAAGAAATTGTCAATGGTGAAGTGTTATAACTGTGACAAGAATGGTCACTATGCTCACGACTATCGTGAGCCAAATAAGGTAAACACCCATTGTATTCTTAAGAACTTTATTTATGTATCCAGTTATGTATTCTTAATTGAATCTAATCCTTTGTGAACTGTGGATTCGAGAGCAACAGACCATGTAGTGAATGATAGAGAATCATTCATGGAATTCTAACGAGTACAAACTGGAACTAAATGAATTTATGTAGGAAACAATTTTAGAGCTGAAGTAAAAAGGATTGACACCTGCCAATTAAACATGCGTGATGAACGCACCTTGTTCCTACATGATATATTATATGCTCCGAAGATTCGTTAAAATTTAGTGTCTGTGTTAGTATTGGTAAAACTTGGTTTTAGTTTGAACTTCCACAATAATAGTGGAATTTGTATTTGAATATAGACTATTATGGTTGTGGTTATTTTCTAGATGGTTTTATTGTATTGGATGTTGACTATGGTAATGTCAATATTTGTTATTTCCTCTTCACATCTTCTAATTCATATGATAATGATGTGAATGTGTGACATGCTAAACATGGTCATATTGGCCTACAACGTATGAATAGACTTAGCTAAAGAGGGCTTGTTGGGCAATATTGAAAAAGTTGATTTGCTCATATGTGAGCATTGCCCAGCAGGGAAAATGACAAGGAAACTATTTGAAAGAGGTAAAAGAGCTTAATTTCCTTTACAATTAATCTATTCTAATATCTATGGTCCAATGAATGTGAGAAGAATGCATGGGGCTGTTTATTTCATCATATTTATAGATGATTATACTCGATTCGGACATATCTACTTTGATTTCTCATAAATCTAAAGCATTGAGTTGTTTTAAAAAGTTTATGAGCTTAGTAGAAAATCAATTAGAAAATAAAATAAAAGTATTGGGATTCGATCGAAGTCGAGAATATTTATCTGATGAGTTTATAAATTTATGTAATGAAAAATGAATTAAAAAATAGTTGTATATTCTTTATACTCTTCAACAAAATGGTGTTGCGGAAATGAAAAACAGAACCCTTCTGAAAATGATTAGATCCATGATGGCACATGCTAACTTACCTATCACATTTTGGGGTAATGCTTTATTAACTGTTACCTATATATTTAATAGTGTACATTCCAAATCAATTACTTCCATTTCATATGAGTTATGGACATGTTGAAAACCTAACTTAAGTTTTCTTAAATCGTGGGGTTGAGCTACCTATACTCATGAGGCCTCTCATAAGTATGAGAAATTGGTAACTAGAGTTAAGAAGAGTATTTTCATAAGATATTTAGAACACTCAAAAGGGTATGTGTTTATAAGTGAGCAAGAAAGTGGAAGTATAATTGAATTTGAATCACGGAATTTCTTAAGAATGGCAAAATAGGTGAGGACTACTTCTAATTTGAAACTTTGGATCTAGATAATGAACTTACTAGAATTTGCCCAAGTGGGAGTAATATAAGAAGTGAGAATTTAAATTCGACTCACTCTCAATTATAACCACATGATGATATGATATTATTATTATTTAATCCAAGTAGGAGTGTAATGGAGAATAACATGCAAAGTGTACAATCTCTCGTACGGCGAACAAGTCGCAAAGTATTCCCTATTGACATTTTGACATTGAAGGGGAAACATTTATTGGTCTTCCACAAGATGAAGATAAGCCAAGAAATAAAAATGAGACTTTAAATTGCCCTAGTAAGAAAAAATGGATGCATGCAATGGAAGAGGAAATTTAATCAATGAAGTCAAACCATGTTTGGGAACCGGTTGATCTTTCAAAAGGACGCAAAGCTATTGGGAACAAGTGAATCTCAAAATAAAGTGTAAAGTTAATGGCTCAATAGCAAGACATAAGGCTTGTCTTGTGGCGAAGGGGTATAATCAATAGGAATGAATTGATTATGAGAGAACATTTTCTCCTGTAGTGAGAATTATCTCAATTCATCTTATTCTGAAAATAGTAGCTAGTATGTATCTTGAGTTACATTAAATAGATGTAAAGACTGTTTTTCTTAATGAAGAATTAGAAGAAAAAATATATATGGAACAACCCGCTGGTTTTATTTCGAAAGGCCAAAAACAAAAGGTATGTCGACTTTTGAGGTTGACATATGGCCTTAAGCAGTCATCAAGACAAAGGTATATACGTTTTCCTTATGTTATAATGACATATGATTTTATGATGATTGATGAGGATCACTACGTATATATCAAAATATCAGAAGATCAATTTGTGATTATATCATTATATGTTGATAATATACTGATTGTCGAAAGCAATATGAAGTTTGTTAATACAATCAAAAGTTGGTTATCTTTCAACTTTAAGATGAGAGACATGAGTGAGGCTACATAGATTCTTAGAGTTAAGATTTCAAGGGATCGTTTGAAGAGATCATTGTCTCTTTCGCAAGAAATGTATATAAGCAAGGTTCTTGAACGATTTTGTAAATAAGATTGTAAACCTATAGATACTCATATTGCAAAAGGTGAATGATTGAGCCATAGATTGTGTCCAAAGACTCCACAAGAAAATGAACAAATGCAACATGTTCCTTATGATAGTGTTGTTGAAAGCTTAATGTACATTATGATATATACAAGACTTGACATATGCTTGCAATTGGAATGGTAAGTGGATACCAATCCAATCTAGGTCAAGTATATCGAAAAGCTGTCAAAAGAATACTGAGGTATCTGAATGGAACTGCTGATTATACGCTGAATTATCAAGGAAATGATCTGCGACTTGAAGGCTATTCAGATACTGATTGGGGAGGAGATTTAAATGAAATGAAATCTACGTCTGGATTTATTTTCTTATTGAATAATAGCGACATATCTTGGAGCAGTAAGAAACAAATGTGTATAACCTTGTCCACGATAGAAGCTAAGTTCGTGACATTATCAACAGCAATACAAAAAGATATTTGGCTTGAGATATTTTTGGATCATTTAGGTGTTGTTAAAAATACTGCAAACTCATTATTGGTTAACTATGATAGCCAAGCAACAATAGTGTACACCAAAGATCCAAAATATTATGGTAATACAAAACATATAGATACCAAGTAGAATTTTGTTAAAGATGCGGTTGCATGAAAAGATGTAAACTTACAGTATATATCTACACATAGAATGATAACAAATCCTATGATGAAACCAATACCTAGAGGCGTGTTTTGTGATCATGTAAAATCTCTAGGACTACGTAGAGGCTGACGTACTGAATATTATAATTTTCCTTATGTGTTCACATTTAATGATTTTGTGTTTCATTATTAATGCTTACAAGATTTTGTTTGACATTTATGCATCTTAATGCTTAGTGCATCATATAAAATTGAGAAAGTATGTCGAACAAATAAGATATTAGCCCACTCACACAGGTAATCACATTTATTTATAATGTGATAAATAGAAATGAAACAGTTTTAAAGCTTATTATCTATGTAATAATCGAGAGCTCAAACTTAAAATATAGATGTCGCTTTAACTGAGTGTTAACATGAGGGCATAATATTTATAATGTCCGAAAGTAAAATAATCCACATATTTTACTTTATCTGTCTTTGATGCCAAATGTGAGTTTTGATTTTTTTTTTTTAAGAGAGTAGATACGTGAACTTAAGTTAGACATTAGGTATGTCTGAACTATCATCTGTACAGTATTAAAAGTGTAGACACACACTTCATGGGAAATGAGTTAATACCGTAATACGTATTTCATACTACGTATGCATAAGACAACCAATAAGAGTGGCAAAAGTTTTAATCTCAACTTTTATGCCATATAAGACACTTGAGGAAAAGAGTTGCTCAATTAAGTGCCCTCGTGACTCTTACTTATTCTCAAAATTTCTATTCAATATTTATTATCTTAAAATATTGTCAACGATCATGAATTGATTCGATTGAATGGGACATTTATAGAAAAGTAAGTTGAACTGAAATTAAGAATTTCAAGGAAAGAGAAAGATAGAATTTAGAGAATCAACATTCTAGTTGTGTATTCACTGGTTGACCAATTCTAATTGTTTTGAGATAATCATAATTGTGAATACAATATATCATAATTAAAAAAAGATCAAGAGAGATATGAATGTGATCGATCGATCTAGGGTATTGCATACTATATCTACTCAAAAATATAATGTCCATTATGAGCTGCCATATATTCTTAACAGATATATGGCAACGAGCTCTCTAAGTATGCTGGTCGCACGGATTATTTATTGGTATGAATGTTGCAGAGAGGTGAAGAAAGAGTTCTGTTTGACCCACCATATATAAATGGGAGATGATGAGTTTTTTATTAGATGGGCCAAGTTAAGCCTGTTCACCCATATTGAGCCAAACCCAGCTCATAAGAAAAGAGCCCATAAGAGCAAATGACAGTTAGTTTCTAGGTGAAAATAATTGCAATATATAAAATAAAAAGTAAAGGGGAAAACACTACCCGTAGTGTTTCAGAGAAAAAAATACGCTTCTCCATCTTCTTCCCTTTGAAACGGTTCACTCCCTCTTGATGAACGAAACTCCAAGGCTTCAAATGATTCCTCTAAGACTACAACGGTACTTAATATGTGGCAAGCAAGGTATGTTTGTCTCCGTGATATGCCTTCAATCAGTGTTACATGTTTCCCCGGCACGTTTCCGCGTTCATTTTCAATATTCGATTGTTCGAGTATCAGTTCAATTTTTAGGATTTTGTTTCCTACAGAGACAAGAGTCGAAATGGAGATCACTTCTCGGTATATCTGGCGGCATCTGGGATAAGTCCTTTTCAACTTGGTGAAGAGATCCACGTGGCAATCAGGTTTTCTGTATATAATCAAATTTGCGATAGATACCTCACTAAACAAGGTAAAAGCTCTGTAATAGCAGCCTAAAAGCAAAGATATTGTCACCTTCTGAACACTAACAAGGAATGAATTGAAGGGAGAGTCGCGAGGTTTCACGCGTTGAAAATCGAATAGGGAGTTCCAAGATACATGCCATTGAAAACTTTCACCAACCTATCAACAAGTACCTTGTTGATGACACTTGTGTCTTTGGAGTGGAGGTTTGTGTCATCAAGAGCTCGGGAATTGGCCGGCGTTTGATGTTGAAAGCAAGTGTATTGTACACTCATGAATGGAAGATATCTAGGCTGTCGATCCTGGGGGATGATTCTTTCTCTGAGTCTTCACTGTTGAAGACCACAAATGGTAGCTTCTAAGTACCAACTTCCTTTCAATGACAACTCTTGCTCTTGCGCATATATTTTTTCTTTCCTATCTATTGCAACTATTTGTTGACACCTAAATTTTTGCATAAAAAATGGGTTAATTTTTACCCCAAAAAATAAAATTAAAATTGCATAACATTTAGTTTATAAACATTTACTTTATTTTATCCTATTTTATTCCGTTTTTGCATTGGACCGACGGCGGGCGTTGATTCAAGAGAAATTTTTCACATATTCAAGTAATATACACCGGGGTACATATTTTTTGAAGAAAATAAACTTTCAGATGGAATATTTGAAAAAAAATACAAAAGAGAATATCACGCGAGTTGCATATATTTTGACAATATATTCAGGGATATTATGTACAAACAAAATTGGAAACAAAATGTGCAACAAAGATTTAAATTTTTTTCCCCTATAAAAGGTGTGGTGTGCGTATGGAGATGAGGGACGAAAAAAAGTTGAAAGAATTGAGATGAAAATTCATGCAAGAAAGAGGGTCTTCGTCCGCCTAGGTAAAAGAGAAAATCACTTTCTCAAAAAAAAAAAAAAAAGGAGAAACCCTAGCTACTGTTCATCTTCCCCGAGGAGCTGCCAGTGCAGTCACTTGCCTTTCGCCCTGCCGCCGGTTGCGACTTCTCCAACACCACCCGCGCTAGCAACCTATGAGCCCTCTCTGCTCCACCGCCACTCTGCCAATCTCGCCCGCCACTCGTCGACCTTGCTTCGCTTGCAACCGCATCGACCAGCGACAACCTAACGCTTCTGCTGCCTCGCCGCGCCGATCCTCACCGCCGTTGTCCCAATCTCACCGCTCGGGTGTCCGACGCTGACAGATTTGAGATTCCTTGCAGCAGTCGCGACCCACGAGCTCTCTCTACTCCGCCTACAAAACCGCCATTGCTGTCGAGCCGTTCCACCAGCCTGACGCCACTGCCGCTCTCCCTGATCTCGCATCTGAGCGCCATCACTTCTGAAGCCCGCGCCAACCCGCAACGCCACTGCTGCTCACTACCCAGTAGGCCGACGCTAGCCCCCGTTGCGCTCCGCCTTGCCTCTAGCTCGTGCCGACCCGTGACGCTGCTGCTAATTTCTGATGCCATCAGATCTGGCGGCCTGCATAGCCCCTTCGCCCGCAATAGCCAACTTGCTCCCGTGGACCCACCTGCTTCCGCACCCCTACCAACCACCGCTGCACCCAGCCTCGCCACCGGTGCGCCTGTTGTGCCCTTGCCAAAACCCTTCGACGACAACCCCCCTCGCCGGAGCTCCGAACTGGCCGCCAAGCTTTATTATTATTTTTTATAAAAAAAAAAGAGAGAAAAAAATCAAATTAGGTATATTTGCTTTATTTTATTAGGCAATTTTTTTATTTTTTTTTACATATCTTGTTTTCTTTATTTGAAATACTTCTCTATGCTTAATTGAAAAATCCAATATACCACTTAATTCGCAACTGCACATAGGTTTTTTATTTCATCTATAAGGCTTTAGAAGAAATAATTAATCAAGCGGGAATAAAATTGATATTTTGATCTTTAAGGCTTAAAGATCAATTTGTCGATTTTATTAGCGAGATATTATCCCTTGATCTGAACGATGTATGATATCTTTGATGATTTTGAATGATTTGTCTTGTTTTGATTGCTTTATTTATCTTGAAATATGTTTAAGTTAGAATATCGCATGTTTTAGGGCTATTTGCTTATTTAGACTAAGCATGTTATTTATCATGAATTTTTCAAAAAAAAAACAAAAAAAAAACATAAAGTTAGGATGTTAGATTTTCGTTTCCTTAGCTTAAATCGCATGTTTAATTATTTGACATTTTTTTAATTTCGAAATTAATAAAAAGAAAAAAAAAAAACAACAAAAATCATCATGCATATACCATGTAGAATTAGGGCGTCCTTTGAACGTCGTGGTACATTAGGATAAAATTGCATATTTCATTTTAAGTTTAGATTGATTTAGATAGATTGCATCTTAGGTTAGAGATTGCTAAGTTAAGATAAATTAATTCCATTCTCTAGGATAGATTGCACATTTATTAAGAAAACATAAAAAAAATGTCATTGCATGTCATTTAGAATTAGATTCATGAAATTGTCTGTCATTATGATTAGGTCATTTAGTTATATTGTATTGCATAAAGCATTATTCTCATTAATTAAATGAAAATAAAAAGAAATTGCATGTTAATTAGAAATCATATCTAAGGTTGATGATGTGAAATCTGATCTAACGATGCAAATGCTTTCGTTGCTACAAGGTAAGTCCCGTAATTTATTGCTTTTTTAGGTGTTAAATTAGTGGTTTGCGCATCCGTATGATCACCTCACATGTTAGAGAAATAGATTTAAAATCAATCCAAATTGCCTGCAAAAAATATTTTTGAAAATAAAAGGATGGTACCAAAAGGGCATTCGAGAAATCTAGTGTAACCAAGTCCCCGTACCCATAATCTTTGGTTCGTAGGAGTAAAATAATTCTCCCGTTATTTTACTTAGGTGTCTAATGGACCTACTATAAATTGATTAGTGGCGACTCCTAGATAAAATCTATTTGCATATTAAAAAAACTTGAACCTAAGTCGCGACTTGGTATGGGCCTAGGAGGGCCCGAGCTAAGTTTAAGACTTAGTAGTCCATTAGCCTAAACTCTAGGTGGTGCACTCAAAAATTTGGTCGCGACACTATTTTTTCATTTTCTTCCCCAGGAAGATGTGGTTGTTCCCGAGGGGTAATTTGGC
The DNA here is from genome assembly GCA_007663325.1 of Eucalyptus pauciflora. Classification (NCBI taxonomy): domain Eukaryota; kingdom Viridiplantae; phylum Streptophyta; class Magnoliopsida; order Myrtales; family Myrtaceae; genus Eucalyptus; species Eucalyptus pauciflora. The sequence goes on from VMYD01000011.1 coordinate 3,302,690, forward strand.
TTAGAGAGGCCAAAGCCTTTCGATGTCTCTCGTTCTAGTTGATGTGGACAAACTGGCTTCTGAGTAAAAAGTGAACACACGATTCACCTTTCGATTAAAAGACTGAGACAACGTTATACACCGTCAGCAAGGTAAGTGTTTGTTCTCAGGAGTGGGATGAACGCTTCATTTCAAGTCCATTGTAATTAGTAGTGAAAACAGAAAGTCCAGAGCTATTTGTAATTTCAACTACATGACAAACTTTGCTCTTGTCGCAACACAACACTAAATAAATTGCGCCCGTTAATGAGTACTAATTTGGTTTTTTCATGTTGCCCGTATAATTAGAAACTGTCGAAATCTCTTAATGTTTCCAGATTCTAATAGCACTCTTGCCCTTGTCTTTGCTATTTTGCAGCTTGTACTGTATGGATGAGTAGCTCCATCACGGACTGGGATTGGCCTACTTTCATGCCGCTGAAAATGGTTCGGGAATGCCTGATAGATGATTCATGTGTCATTGAAGCTGAAGTCACGGTGCTCGGCACAGTTAGCAAATTACCGTAATAGCAATGCCATGTATTGGATGTGTTCATTTCCTCATGACATATAATATATGGATTTGATGTGTTTGTTGTTTAACACCTAAATTTTAGTCAACAAAGATAGATGTACATTTATGTGGAAATAAATAAATGAATAAGAGTAAAAAGAACAAATGCTTAATTCAGTCTTGGTCCAATTTGCGCAGACCACAAGAGCAGCCTTTAGTCCAATTGCAACCTAGATCCACCAAATCCATCAATTTCAACTTGTCGAAGTGTCCATTGCACGACCTTGGTTTTGACTTGTTCCCACTAGAGGTGGCAAAATGGGTCTTAGACCCATATATGACCCATTTAATTTATAAATGGGTTATGTATAGATCACTTATTTTTTAAAGAAACTAGTTAAATGGGTTTAAAAATTGAAGGTTTAAAAATGGGTTTTAACTGGGTTTAACTTAGAACCCATTTTCAACTAAAGCCTCACAATCTCTCTTTTCCCCTCTTTAACTTTATAAAAATATTTTTTATAAAAATTGAAATTATAATTATTGTTTATATTTCAATTTTCTTTTCTTTTTTTCTTTTTCTTGTTTCTTTCCCTTTTTTTTTTCTTTTTTCTTCCTCCTTCCTTAGCTAGTGGCCAGCACTACGATTGGCCAAGCAAGGCTCAAGCTTGCTGACGTTAGGCGAGCCCGATGAGCTAAATGCTCGCCTGTAGCTAGTTGCCGGCCATTAGGGATGAGCGGTTCCCAATTCCTTACAGGTTCTGCTTGGAACCTGGAACCTACCCTCGGGTACAGGTTCCTCATTTTTTTGAACCTGAAACCTACCCGTCAAAACCAAGAACCTGGAACCTACCCTATCATAGGTTCTAAGGTCGATTCCAGGTTCCAACAGGTTCTTTGTTTTTTTTTTATGTTTCATTTTTAGTTTAAAAAAATGGAAGACTCATGAAAGACTCACCAGCAAGAATAGGAACTGCCGAATTATGCTAACGTGAAAATTTATTGAACAGAGGATAAGTCATGTGGAAATAGCGTGTTGATTAATCAAAACAAGTTTAGTACAATGTGTGAGAGGTTATACACTAGAAAAGAGCTCATATGAACAAAGGAATAGCCTTCTCAACATTTACATGATTACCTGTCATCGATCCTTGTTTGAGCTTCAATATAAGACAGAGCTGCACATGATTTAATAATGCTTTTTGTATATCTTGTGGATATTATCTCTGCTTCAGGTGTCATTTCTTGAAAATGGGCAGTAAACAAGATTGTTCTCCTTTCATGGGAAGATCAATCAATATATTTGTATACACAGGGCTGACAATTCATGATTAGTCGGCACACAAATGATCATTTGGTGTAGTCTGGTGATGACAGCTAATGGACATGCAATCCTCTTTACCAAAAGGAGCACAACGAATGACGAAGATAGAACAAGAAACATACCCAGATAATAGAAAAAGCCATTCTCTCCACATCTGCCCGAAGTGAACATATATCTGCAACATAAATTGTCTATCCACATCTACCCGAAGTGAACATATATCTGCAACATAAATTCACATGTTAAGTTTGATATAGGCAGGACCATGGATTAACCACAATTAGTCTTTTCTCTGATGTCAAAGAGACGATTTTACAACTCTAAATGTCATATTACCTTCTGTCAAAGGCTTTGGAAGCTTGTCAATCGGCGCTCAACAAGGTAAACAGAAGTGCCCATTTGCGCAGCCTCATCATCAAGCGGTGGAAGGGTGCAAAAAATTTGTCACATCAGCA